>OX388277.1:0-1243001 GCA_947579855.1 Anticlea derivata | reverse complement strand
ACAAATTCTTGTTTCCAAACATCTTCTCCGCTGGGGTTTGGAAGTTTATTGCTGAGGATGGGCAGCGGTTGATTTGATAGACTGCACATCTAACTGCTTCACCCCACAAAAATTTTGGCAAGCCTGTCTCTATTAACAATGTTCTTGCTCTGTTGTATATAGTTCTATTCATTCGTTCAGCTACACCGTTGGAGCTTGGACTGTATGGATTTGTATACTGTATTATTATTCCTTTTTCCTTGCAAAAATTCTGTATTTTTTCATTTTTGAATTCACCTCCATTATCTGATCTAATCTTCTTCACTTTATTACCTGTTTGCGTTTCTACCCTTTTTATGTATTCTATCAACCTATCAGTTGCTTCATATTTTCTCTTCAATAAGTAAACCTCACAAAAATGAGTAAAATCATCAATGATTGTATGATAGTAAATCTCGCCTGTAGAGTTGGGTGTGGACATTGGTCCAGATATATCAGTATGAATGAGTTCACCAATGCAATGAGAACGTGGTTTCTTAGTAGGATAAAATGGTAATCTAGTTGACTTACCTTTCATGCATGGTTCACACGGAATCTCACTGTACGGCAGTTGCAGTAACCTTAGCTGTTTCCTATTAGCATGACCCAATCTCTGATGCCACAAATCTTTTGAAATCAAACTTACTTCATTATTGAGTTTCATGTCTATAACATATAACCTGCCTTTCAACCTGCCAATAACTTCATTTACTGAGTTACTTATCGATACACTATCATTGTAAAATTGAACATGAAGTCCCTTCTCTAATAATTTTCTCACTGATAATAAATTGTGTGACAACTTAGGAACAATTAATCCCTCAATATCTATTGATAGACTACTATTATATTCTAATGTTAGTTTACCTCTTTTGTAACATGTTAGATATTGTCCGTTCGCTACATAAATCTTCATCTCTCTGTCCAGTTCTTCAACCTGAGTCATATAAGGTTCGTAATTAGCCATAATCAAATGTTCTGTGGCCCCTGAGTCCACTATTAGTTGAACATCACTATCACTAACACAACTGTTATTACATAATGCACTTGCACTACTCGCTGTAAATGACATTTCGTTTTTCCTTGAAGAAGAGGTCTCTTCATCTGCCTGCGCCGCTTGACCTGTCTGCCATGGTGACCTATAGGAGCTTGCACCTCGTCCTCTGTTTGAGTTGCTGTTGCCTCTGGATTGACCACGTTGTCCTCTCATTGAAGTCCGACCTCTGTAGTGGCCTCTCACTTGTTGTCCCGTTCTGCACTGGAAGGATTTGTGCCCATTTTTGCCGCATCTGTAGCAGGTCATAAACGTGTGCGTATCTGATGCTGTGGTTTCATTACCTTTAATCTTCAGTTCAGCATCTAGCAATCTGGATTTGACAAAGTCAACATTCAGTTCTCTATCAATTGTTTCTAATGTTGTGATAACAGTGTCATACTCGGTCGGCAGCGTTAGAAGTAGGTGGCACACCTTATCTGCTTCCTTCAGCGTTGCACCAGTTGACTCTAGTTGTGCTATTAAGTTATCATACTTTAAAAAATGATCTTGTAATTTTTCATCTATACTGGTTTTCATTGATAACATTTTCTTTCTCAGATACAGCTGATTAAATATACTTTTTCTCTCTAGTACCTCTTCCAGGCATTCAAACATTTTTGCTGCCGTTGGGCATTTCTTTATTAATTCGACGAATTTATCGGAGACACATTGGGCAATTATGCTCCGTGCCTTGGCATCTTTCTCTTTATCTATTTGTTCAGTTTTCATAAGAGTGGACTCCAATCCTCTTTCCTCCAAAATTAATTTCATACGAAATTTCCAAACACTGAAATTTGTTCCATCTACCAGCTTTGGTAAATTTGTAACCGAAGTCATCGCCATCCTTAGAATTTTATATTGCTCTTGTTGTTTTCTTCTCTAGAAATACTCCATGTATTTTTTCTCATATTCTTCGGCTTATATTTTTCATGTTGGCGCAGTGGAAGCGTATTAATTTTATATTAAAAGGCAAAGACGTATGTCTATTGTTTCACCATTTTATTTGCAGAGCCCAGAACACAGATCATAAACAGTCACAGAGAGTTATACCAAGAAAACAGATTATCTCAACAGGTTATTGATTGATTTAATATTATCATTAACAATACCTATTCATTAAAATGTATCTACTAATAACATATGGCATCGCCTTAGGGATAAAAAAAAACCTGTTATGATTCTATTCGATGACTGTATTCTAAATAAATACATTGGAATCCAAGCTGGCAACATTCATTTAGTAGTGGTCATATTCCTTTTAGTCTGTCTGTGGTAGTGGTTTTTTTTATTCTCTTTGGGCGCGCCGCGCAAGGAAATTATGTACGTACGCTGCAACGTTTTGTCGAAATCATAAATTTATTGATTCGCAATGGCTGCAGGAACGTATTACTTTGTCATCGTTGGACACTCGGATAACCCAATATTCGAAATGGATTTTATCCCTGCCACAAAGGAAGTCAAGGTACGTGTAACGTCTGACCTCATTTCGTTGTACAATGTACTCTGCCGCCCCTCGTTTAGCCAACCACCAAACCAAACTGGATTCGTAGCAGCTTGCACGAGACATGACCTACTAACCTAATTAGACTGCCCTGCCTATGCCTTGTAACGCGTCCTCGGTTATACGTCAGCGCGAAACAGCTAACGTAAGCAAATTTGATGCAGCCCAACCCAAACCGTTTCCTGTTAGGACGAAGTTTATTCTCGTCACACTTTTATAGGAAACATCCTTTGTTCATTGAGCTTATCTTTTAGATTTCAACTGGATCCCCAAAACCACCAATACCAATATTGAAACCCTTGTGAATTCAGGTCTCATTTTGCAGAAGGAAGACAACAGACACTTGAACCAGTTTATAGCGCATGCGGCTTTGGATTTGGTTGATGAGCACATGTGGAAGGTTACCAACACCTATCTGAAGTCTGTTGACAAATTCAACCAGTGGTTTGTCTCTGCGTTTGTCACTGCTAGCCAGGTAAGAAATCTTTGATTTACTGAAAATTAATTTCCTAAATTGTCTAGCTACGAAATGTCTTATAAGAATTGTGTATACAAGAACAAAGCATTTATCTGAGCATGATTACACCGATATCCAAAATGAAGAAAATATTTTCCTTCTGAATGAATGAAACTCATTTCCTTTAATTCAAATCCACCTTTTCACTTCCAGATGCGTTTCATAATGGTCCACGATGCTCGCAATGAGGACGGCATCAAGAACTTCTTCACAGATGTGTACGAGTCGTACGTAAAGCTAATGTTGAATCCATTCTACAAAGAAAACACTCTCATAACATTACCGGCTTTCGATAAAAAGGTTCAATTTCTTGGCAAGAAGTATTTGACATAGATTGTGTAGGATAATAACCCTTATTGTGTAAATATGTAAATAAATACTATAAAGATAAAAGCAACTTGCCTAGCTGTGAAATTCAACAATTTTGTGGTACCAAAGTCACACTAATGGTGTGTAATATATTTAATTGTAGGTTTTGAAATATTTTGTGCTTCTCTGTGATCAATTTTGTGAAAACAGGCCCTGCCCGGCCTGCATGTATAACGTATATAATATGTCGAATTTTGTACATAATATGAAAATATTAAAGTCGGAGAGATAAAGAAATATCTCTATTTCACATGGCAAAAAGTATATTGCATGTTAGCCTGGCAGGTCATCCTATCCTAGGATTTGAAAGAAAAGCATTTAATAAATTGAACTATCAATATTATATTTTTACTCAATTATCAAAAGCTTACAAACTTAAGTATTGTAATATCACTCTGAAAAATTTTGTACTTTCTTCTCTGCTAAAACCCCTTTGATGTTGATCTAATAAGTTTAGTTTTTTCAATAAGTTTATGTCACAACAGTTTCAACAAATAGCCACAAATCAAATTTAAATTACATTCTTACAACTATAAAATTACTAAAACCACTGAGATTAACTTGTCATCATTCTCCGAATCAGTACAGAGCGGGGAGTCCCAAATCATCATCTTGTAGACTGTCAAGTGAAAAATCATCTGAAACAAGAATAGTTGTCAATTACACATCTAGAATTACAGAATAGGCACTATCCAGTAAAGGCTGTAGGCTATTAAAAATGTATCTTTAACTTATTTGTCTGAATTTTGATTAATTTCATAGACTGGAAGATTCAAGAAAAAAATTGTCAGCTGTGTCGGGAAGGGATAAGGGCTTGCTTTGACTATCAGTCAGTCTTTTTCTCTCTCCTAATACAGTTGGCATGTAGTCATCAGCTGCTCAAGCCTGCAGGCAGTTGAAGAAATCAACCAGAAGCAGGAACTGGTGGGTGAACTAAATTCCACCATTGTTACAGGATGTGCTCTAGCAAATGCAATAATTCTTGACCAAGTTACTACCTATTGTCATCATCATCATCCACAACTGGGTGTAGTCCTCCCTGAGCGTGGCATCTGCCTTGAACTTAGAGATTATGTTCTATATTGTTTTATATAATATCATGCTTGAGAGGAAGGATAGAGTTTTTTTAAATGTAAATATTTGAAGCTGTAAAAATATTGGAAGACTCCACGCGAGAAATTGTGTGGGTTACAGCTATTATATAATAAAACATTTTTTACAAATTTAATAGTATTTTTGTATTAAGTCCAAGATTAGCTATATCTAAATGGATAGTATCTATTCTGTGCCCTCTTATTTTAATTGGCAGGATGTAAAAGAGTAGGTATTTTTATTGTCATAAGAAAAAACTAGCATCAAGTACTTTTTTTGCATCAAGTGGCAAACAAGCTTGGAGCCCACTGAAGCACATGACTGAAAAATAATTCAAATATTAATAAACAATATGTCCATTGATCATCATCTCCTTGCGTTTGTCCCACATGAGGAGTCTACATGTTTTCTTCTACTTCTGTTAGAAGTCTGGGGATGAAAAAATTAGAAAAAAAAAAACAACAAACCTGTAAAGAAGTCGTCCTGGTATGATGAGTTGAGCTCCAAGCTATGCCTTCTGACCTCTGGGGGAGGGGTGGAAGGCGGAGAGACATCATACCTCCCTATATCTGGCTCCGGAAGCAGGAAGTCAAAGAGCTCCTTGTAGTTGTCTGCAAGAAGAGAGGAAGGATCATGGTAGCTAACCTGCCTGGCCAAAGAGCACATTGTGCTATTCACTAGTGGTGTGGGGAAGTGATCCCGCTTTCCGATCCAAAGGAAAGTAATCCAAAGGAAACACTGTAAGGGTGCCTAAAAATTTGGCAATATGATAATTCAAGAAGCCTCTATGAGGGACACCTTAGTCCTTTTACGACACTGATTCCTTTACAAAAAGGTGTGTGTGTATGTTTGTTACCACTAGGGAATTACACAAGACTTTTCTATCACAGTAATAAGCAATCGAAGTCACAAGCAGATGCTGGTAAGTTCTAGGAATTTGCATTGAGGGTAGATAGTGAACTATAAGTACCTACAGTTACAGTTTACTCACCGTATTTGTAGGCTGGCTTGGTGAACTCAATCTCCTCCATCTTGAAACCCTTCTCATTATCATCGGTGTAGATAAGGGAGGCCACATTGACTGCTCGGGGAGTGAAGACCTTTCTAGCTGGAGTGCTCTGAAGAGCTTTGCCAGTGTTCGACAGGAAGGACTTTTTTGGCTCGCCAGCCTTCTTCATAGGCTCGTTGGGTTTGATGGGGCCCGAGGAGGCCATCTTACCCATATTCTCTGGAAAGTTCGAGATTTTTTTGTAGTAAGATTTCATGGAAATGGGACGAAATCTTGTCTAGGCCCTGCACTAGATGGAAATACGACTTAAAGGTTGCTGGGTTGGTTGCGGGCCGCACGAAATCGGTTGCTCTGGGAATCTATGGGGAAGGTTTATGTTCAGAAATGATGATGATGCAAGAGGCTCTATGAGGAAGGTTCGTTCTGGTTCAAAGAAGTGGTCAATAAGGAATTGAAGGACTCACCCATATTGGACAAAGGTTGTCGTGCAACATTTTTCACGGCCTTTAAAGTATGATGGTCACCGAATATATCGAAAAGTGACTCAGCCATAGCTTGTGAGTTTTTAATTTTTAGCACTGAACTGAAATGAGAGAGAAATCTTGCTTTTTTTCTTGTACTTTCGAACATTCAACTCAACGGCCGAGCACTGGCACGATTATTTAAAAAACAACGGATTTTTTTTGACAGAAAATAATTATACCCCACGGACAAAAGCAATCAAGTATCAACCAACCACAGATTAAAGATCCCAAGAAAAGAGATTAACAAGTGACGTCTGTTAGAATCTCGGCTCTCGAATAATGAATAACTAACAACTCTATTTTTCGGAAAAGTGCGATTTTTCATAGGGTGGCAGTGCTGAATATCATCAAAACAATAATGTCAATGTCGCATCACTTTTTTTAGGTTATCTTGTGCAAAATCAAAACAAACAAACGATTTGTTTCGTTTCATGTTCCATTATATCGTACAAGTACAATGTCCGAAGAAAAATCTAAACCTAATGGCACAGATCCTTCACAGCGACTGCCATCGTTCAAACCGCCCCGAGACCTCTCACTTGGGGGTGTGAAGCCAAAAAAAGTTTTCACCCCTAATTTGAATGTTTCTAGGAATAAGAACAAAGGGTGAATTGCAAATTACTTAGCTACTTGAGTTGAGAAAACTCTACGTCTACTCTTATAAATTGTACAGAAGTTGTTTTCTTTTCTTTGTATAATCTCCTCTCGAACTACTTGACCCAGTTCTCAAATTTCTTGTACAATATCCTAGCCTGAGTAATTTAGGCTACTTTTTACCCGGCTACTAAGCGAGCGAAGCCGTAGGTGGTTATAAGTATTTGCAAATTCCCACAAATTCTTGGTTTTCTTCTGTTGTATTGGGTGATCATAATTCCTTGTTTATCACAGCCAATCGAGTTCAAGCAGCCAGGATTCAAAGAAAGATGACCGTAACCGCGGCCGGGACCGCAATAATAGGCCAAGGCACAAAAATGGACCTAATGTTATCAAATCTACTGGAGTCTTTTCGGAAGGTAATATTCTCATTCATAAGAAATAAGTTCTGGTATAAATAAATCCATTCATATCAGCCAACTAGATCCCGCTGCAAAGACATCTCCTTTTGCATAAATTGTGATCCAATATATTTATTAAACAATCCTACTAACCTACTAAAATGCAAAAGTTTCTCAAAAACCATATGGACCCAAGAATAAAAATAGTTTTTTTTTTCAAATGTACAGCCAAAGCTCTTTCATATGACACCCCACTTCATGTATTTTTAATACTTTCCTTTTATAGACCCTATTGGACCCTTTCGTTTGCCAATTTAATTCATATTCTTACCAGCAAATCTTGATAGTCCAACCATGCATATCATGATGGACATTGATGGTTCACAAGTTTTGCTCTAACAAATATATGAACATACAAACATACAATACTGATTCATCTTAGTTCTTTGCACGCTCATCAATCACAACTGATCTGATGTATTTTCTAGGTCTCGGCAGTGCAGAGAGACAATCTAGCCGAGCGTCCTTCAGCAGAGTATCTGGTGATTCCACTCCTCATGTTTTGCAGAGACCAACTATCAGAGTCAAAGATGTTATTAAGGTGAGATCAATGTTCAGCCACAGAGCTGAGCTAATTCTAATTCTAAATGGGGGAATAAGATCTGCACTGACGTCCCGCGTTGGGGTGTATTATGCATTGTCCCCCTGCTGACCTCACCCCAGCCAGCCCAATTCCTTAAAGTAACAGAGAAGGACCCTGGGTTGGTGGCAACATTGTTCGAGCATCCCCGTTGATGTTGTGGATGAAGAGGAGCAGGATCCGATCACCTTCTGCATTCCTGTTTTGAGCCTAGCTTCGTTTGTCGCTGTACAATGTAGTACAACGTGCTCCTCTGTTTCCTCGTGCTGAAGACAGCCGCGACAGAGGCTGCTGTCTGTAGCTGAACTGAGCTAATAAGAGCTTTGAGTAATCTAGATTTTATTTCATCTGTCTCCAGACAAAATCAGCTCAAAATCTTTTAAGGAAACTTGATGTATTGTTAAAGAGACACTAGTTTTACTAAAAACCCAATGTGTCATAATATGCAAGTATGCTATCCCGATAGGGGCTTATTCTACACCCAATTGGCAATAAAGTTTGTGCTATGATTTTTGGAAATTCAATATAAATTCTCATTGAAAAAAAAAAAACTATGCCACATTCAGTGGTTTTGCTGAATCAAACTCAATAAATCAGCTGTATTAGGTAGAAATTCCATATGTGACAGAAAAGTCCATAAAATAATTATCATCATCATCATGAGCCTGATGAAGTCCACTGCTGAACATAGGCCTCCCGCAAAAAGTGCCATGACGAACGGTCTTGAGCCTTCTCCATCCACCGACTTCCCGCAACCTTCACAATGTCGTCGGGGGGCCTTCCAACACTGCGTCGTCCAGTTCGTGGTCGCCACTTGAGAACCTTTGTTCCCCAACGGTTGTCGGTTGTCTGCGAGCTATATGAAAATAATACTTACATGGCCTTTTAATAATACTAACTAGTTTCCTCAATCCTCACGATGTTTTCCTTCACCGTTTTAAGCACGCGTTATATGCGCACATAAGTCTAATAAAAAAATCTAATGAGCATGACATGGCTACCCACCTTCTAACCGAAAGATGAGGCCAACACAGCTCTCCTACATCATCATCATCATCATTTCAGCCGTACGACGTCCACTACTGAACATGGTCTCCCCCACAGACAGAGCGAATTCCTATCATATGGGGGGATTTGCCCATACCATGCTGGGCATACGGGTTGGCGAGCGCAGTTAGAGCTATCGTTGTTAAAATGAGGGACGCTGCTGCCTAGCTTTTTTCCCTTAGTCGCCTCTTACGACATCCGCGGATAGGTAGATATGGAGGGGCCTATTCTTTAGCCGGGGCCACCACGGCTCTCCTACATACAATGACGAATGATAATGTGGTTTCAGATTGACAAGGAACTGGAAGAGCAGAAGATTAAATATGTGATGGGGGAAGCAGGCAGCACGTACCAGGAAGAGAATTATGACTTCAGGCGAGCAAGGGAACGCGATGCGCCTATCAAACTACCTATGGACGATGGTATGTGTAATTTGTTTGTCAAACTTCAACATAATAGACTTGTGCCTGTAGTACGTAAAAAGTAAATAATAATTGTGACGTATTTTCGTTTATATGTCTTCTGTTTAATTTTCATCATTTTTGACAGGCCTAGCTCAGTTGGTAGTAACTCTGCCTTCTGCGCTAGAGGTCGCGGGTTCGATTCCCGCTCTGGACAAACATTTGTGTGATGAACACAGATGTTTGTTCTGTGTCTGGGTGTTAAATATATATATATTATGTTTATCAGTCTCTGGTACCCATAGTACAGGCTTTGCCTAGTTTGGGATCAGTTGACCGTGTGTGATATGTCCGGAATATTTATTTATTTATTTATCATAGAGTTTCATGAAAATTAAACGATAGAATAAAAAATGATTCGACGCATTATGTGATGTGAACCAACATAGATAAAAAAAATTATAGGACCTCATCAGGATTATTTCTGAACGCAGGCATCATATACAAGGTGATTGATAATATGTGTGCTATCCCAAAAGGGCCTTATTCTGAACCCAATTCGCAATAAATTTTGTTCTAAGACTATTGGAAATTCGTAATTTTTCATTGAAAAAATATCAGCTGTTTTGGGTCAGATCAGTTCGAACTCAATGAATAAGTTGTTTTAGGTAGCAATCTTGATGTTGAACTTCTCGTAGTTTAGTTATTTAAATTACTAAGAACAGGTAATTTGAGAAAGTTTGGTGGAAAAATATAACTGTTTTTTTTTGGCTAATATTTTTTGTTTTTTTAATTGTTGATAGAATAACTCCCTTTCGGGGCGGTATACCTACCCAATTTGATTTGACATTCATGTTAACTAAACTACTTACATAAGTAAAAACCGGGCGTAAACTATGTATAAACGGAAAACTGATTATTTTTATCGACTATTATAAAAGCTGGTACTTTCTGTTGACATTATGACAGCATGCAACCTCGATGTTTTAGGGGGTTTCCTTAGACAGAAGACAATTGCAGTGAAGCAGGAAGTGATCGTGAAAGAGGAACTCGTGGATGAAGAATATAATAGTAAGATTTAACTGAGTAACATTTGTTAAAGCAGCTCCTGAATTACCTGGCGAATTGTTTTGCGAGGCCAAGGGGGCGGCGACAGCAGATATTAATATTACTATAATTTATATTATAATATTACTATAATTTATATTATAATATTACTATGTTAGATTCAAACTTCAACATTCACATCATCCAAAAACAGGCAGCCATACACACAGTCACAATCATTAGCAAAGTTCTTGGGGATACAGTTTTTGTTAACCGGGGGGGAACTAATAGTAGCGAGAGGGAGTCTGAGCAACCTTTTACCTGAGGGTCTCGGGGCGGGTGCTCGGATTAAACCGAGCTTTAAAACTCGAGTAGAAAGAATTTTCACAAACAATAATATTACTATAATTTATATTATAACTTATATTAAATTTAAACAAAATACTGGCTTACTAGTTACATAAATCAATGTATTATGTTGTTGAAATGTATGAATTAGGTTTCTAGGGCTATACAGTACTGTAACATTCGTGTCAGTCATACAATTTGTATATTTATATAGATTGTCCTTTGACAGATGTGGCTAAGGCCGTGCCTGGTGTGAAGCAAGAAAGCTGCGATACTCCTGACATAGTGAATCTGTTGAAGAGCGAAGAGCCTCAGATTATGCTGTTACAGGTAATGTAACATGCGTGGCGAGTTCCCTCGTAGAACCTAGGACAGGCCCCTCTCGGCCTCCTCCACTCCACTCCAAGTTTTTCCACTTTGTTCTATCGTTTGCCTTTTCTTCCCAATTTAGCACTGCAACTTTCAACTTTTCTTATTTCGTCGGCCCAGCGTTCTTGCGGGTGTCCTCTGGTTCTCTTTCCGGTTGGACCAGACCATTTCGTTGTTCCGCCACCTCAGCAGCAAATACCTAATTTAATTGTGGTTCCAGTTCCCACAGTCGCTGCCGGGCCAGGCCGGCAGTAGTGATGAGGAGCCTCCTCGCAGGAAGGAAGCCGCGGCCCCCTCCACATCTACCGGAGCCGGCGCCGGCGCTGATGAACAACAGAAACCGGTACAGATCCAAATTCATTATGAACAACTAAGAATGGGACCCATAGTAAGGCTATGCCCAGTTTGGGATCAGCTGACCGTGTGTGGTATGTCCGGAATATTTATTTATTTATGTTAAACCCTCACCGGTTTAATTATTTTATGATTTTTGAATTGTTTTTTCTCAATAACCGCAAAACGCACAGTTTTAATTTTTATGACAAAGATAACTTGACCATTTTATTTACGTAAATCCAAGACAGAAACGCGATTGGTAAAACTTTTCTCGATAGATTTATTTTTTAAAGTTGGGTCCTCTGCAACAGTTTTTTCGAAAATACTCTGAGAATATCTAACAAAAATTTATTTTTTTAATTAATATTTTGTTAGACAATAGCATTGGGTACCTAAATCCAAGACACTTTTTTTTAAAAATAGATGGTTTTTGAGATAATCGATATTTTCTTATATTTCGCTTACGTCGATTACTTTCGAGCGCCTTCTAACGCTTGCTATCACTTTCCGCATTCAATTACATTACTTAGCGCTGTCACTTTCTTCACTCCTCCCACTCGACAATTTATTATGATTTTTGTATCCTCTTAGTCAAAGTCAAGTCAAAGTATAATTTAATGCTTGAAATACATGTCATAAAGATGTCAATTACTATATACTATTGAATCAATGTATTCTACCTATATCTAGACATGCAAAATTTAATTTACAATCTCAATAAATTTTAATTAATAAGAAAATAACAAATAATAATAAAAAATAGAAGAAAAAGACAGGCCGTGGTGGCCCCGGCTAAAGAATAGGCCTCTCCATATCTACCTATCCGCGGATGTCGTAAGAGGCGTGTAAGGGAAAAAAGCTAGAGGATGGGCAGCAGCGTCCCACATTTTAACAACGATAGCTCTAACTGCGCTCGCCAACCCGCATGCCCAGCGTGGTGAGTATGGGCAAATCCCCCCCACATGATAAGGAATTCGCTCTGTCTGTGGGGGAGGCCATGTTCAGCAGTGGACGTCGTACGGCTGAAATGATGATGAGAAGAAAAAGAATGTCATTATGAACTAATAAAAACATTAAAAACAATTAAAGACTAGACACACAACAACTAAAGATTATATAATCCTTGTCAAAAAAAAAAAGAATATATTATGTCAACAATTTACACTATATTTTTATCTTTCATGAATTCGTCAATGGTATTATAGTAACTATTATCTATGAGCAGCGTTCTCAGCTTCCTTTGAAACAGTGAACAAGGCTTAATATACATATTTACTTAATTTTAACAAATTAGATGTGAAATGTTTAAGCTATGTTGAAGCCTATAAGCTATTGTATCTTTTTTTTGTTGACTTTATTGCCAATTATGTATATAATTAGCGGATTTCGGGACAGTATACATATGGGATAGTTTACAATATTGAGTTTATCAATTTAATCTGTAAATGTTTATGACTCAGGTCGACAACACCTGCAGTCTGAGTGACCTTGAAGAGGGCAAAATTGGTAAACTGCGCGTTTACCACTCGGGGCGCGTCACGCTGCGGCTCGGGGACACGGAGTTCGAGGTTCGTACATCTTTATTTTTTTAACAAAATGCACTTTCTTCTTGTCGTGTCACTGATTCTTTCTTGGTCACCTGTATTAGGTCAGTGACCAGGGGCCCAAGGGGCACAAAAAGTGCACATACCTCATACTTACAAGGTGATTCGTAATATGCATATCGTCCCGAAAGAGTCTTCTTCTATAAAAAAAGGATATTAGCAGAAAAAAATATCAAAATAATAATTGTAATTATCTGAAAATAATTGAAAAACTGATAATTACAATTATTATTTTGATATTTTTTTCTGCTAATATTCTTTCATTTTGTTCAACGTTTTCGGCAACGCGTGAGTGATGCCTCTGGTATTGCAAGCGCTCATAGGCTACGGTAACCGCTTACCTGTACCAGCAGGTGGGCCGTATACTGGTTTACCACCTCGTTTGTATAAAAAAAGCTCATTTTTTTTTTCTAATTAATAAAAACAATGTTCCTTTGTGGTTACGACTGGCCTCATAGCTCAGTTGGGAGTAACTCTAACTTCTACGCTAGAGGTCGCGGGTTCGATTCCCGCACTGGACAAACATTTGCGTGATGAACACAGATGTTTGCTCTGTGTCTGTGTAAATATATATCAGTCTCTGGTACCCATAGTACAGGCTATGCCTAGTTTGGGATCAGTTGACTGGTGTGTGCTATGTCCGGAATATTTGTGAATTTGCAGGTGTCGATGGGCACGCAGGCTGCCTTCCACCAGGAGGTGGTGTCCGTAGCCTGCGATGAGCAGTCCCGGTCTGCCAACATCATCTCGCTGGGCGCGCTCACGCACAAGCTCAACGTGGTGCCCGACTGGGAGAACATGTTCAAGAAGATGAACGTTTGAACATGCTTTAATGGCTCGAATCTGGTCATCAGACGCTCCCTGGGACACTTCGAAACTGACCTATAAGTGACAGTCCGGACGATTCTGACATTCGTTATATCTCCAGCAGACATCGATGTGTCCTGAGACACTAAGACATTACAAATTATCTATTTTATCGGGATAGTAAAACCAGAAGGCATAATATACTAGTTACGGAACACGTTGTCTGTGTACCTACTTGTATTAGTTGTAATTTTTTTCTGTAAATAAAGTTGCTAATTTTATTGTTGAAATGAGTTTTTTTTTTTTTAAGTCCTTGCCACAGGAACAAATCATGATATTACCAGGCAGGAATAGGTATTCAAAATAAAATTACAGAAATGTGAAAAGGCTACTTTAGATAGTGTGTTAAGGTTTAATCTAGAGATGGAAGTGACCACTAGATTGAGCCCGCGGCTTCGCTCGCGTGGTGACTTAATAAAAAGTATTGTAGGTAAAGAACTCATCTATTTCAAGTTTCATCCAAATTGGTTGTGAGCCGTTACGGCTTGTCTAAACAACAAACATCTAAACAGCCTCACAAACTTTCGCATTTATAATATTAGTAGGATATATCTGGTAAAAAATAAAGTACTTACAATTTATATAATTTATTATCTACTTATTTACAAAACTAATAACACTCAAACCGCTGTACTCTTCAATTCACCGTCCTTGGGGGGTACGATCGGAGACTCTCGCCCAGCGTACTGGTTGCCTTTTAGATCAATAGCATAGTTGTAGTCGGAGGGGTTTGCGAGGGCATGGTCAATGGCTGCGTCCAGGGTGTCAGGCGTAATGAAGGTTTTGCTAAGCTCCTGAAAGAATGAAATAGGATTAAGTTTTTATACTTTTATAGAGGCTATCTCAGGAGGAAGCTGTGTGTGGTGTATTACATTCAGTGTGTGATATAGTGACAGTTCATTGACATTTATCAATAAGTAGGCATGTGGGTACCTACAGAAAATGCTGTCAACATATTCTACAACTACCTCCTAAATAAGGAAATCTGTAGAAGAACCAAAGCCAAATCAAATTCAAAGCCACCGACATCATCATCAGCCTGTAGAAGTCCACTACTGGATAAAGGGCCTACCCCCAAAGAGTTCCATGACGAACGGTGTTGAAGAAAGAAAGCTATAATGAACTGATTAGTTCCCTGCTTATTGATCTGATCAGTTACTGATGCATTAAACTGAATGTGGCAAGATTATTATGCGATTTGACATTAGCAAACTGTGTCTGTGACGGTGTTATCTTTAAATGCACTCGCTCTTCATAGAAAATAAGTAAAGATTGTTTACAATTTTTCTTACATTTAATATCGAGAACCTAATGTCTAGACAAACCTAACATAGGTTTTAAGACATTTACTACCATTCATTTGTATTCCTTTTGTGTAATAAATAAGAAAAATATATATATATATATAAAAAAAATTCAAATTGTGAATCTAATTATTTTTAGACTATAGTACTGTTTGTTGTACAATAAAAACAATTAAACCTTTCTGTGTTCTATGTTTGATAATTAATAAATAGATGTATGATAACAATGTGTATAAAGTTTATTCTGGAACAAAAGCCTACCTTTTCTCTTCTAATTTCTTCTGTAGCCTGTTCAATTCTCTGCTTGTGAACGAGATCCTTCATCTCCATTCTCTGGAGGGCATACTCGTCCATAGCTGCAACTTCTACCTTTCTCCTCTCCTCTCGCTCTAAGGCTACCTGGAAGAGGTAATTATTACATGATTATGTATAGCTAATGAATAAGGAATAAATATTATTAACAAGTAATATAAAACCTTGTACAGTATTTTTTTTTTTGATGATTTTTATTTGAGCTTTTGTCGGTGTGCCTGTATCCATCATCTATCTACCAGCCTAGATGTGGACTGGTAGAGCATGCTAGCTGCGTCCTAGGTCAGTGCTGCTAACAAGCCCTGAAACAGGCCCACTACAATTGACTAAGAGGATCCCTCATAGATGCGCTCCGGGCGCATTCTAAAAGCAGGTGGTAAAACATCCTCTAACCTGGCATGTATTGCAGCTCGGGTTCGGGCTGCTAAAAAATAGCTGATATGAAAAATAAGGGTATAAAATATGCAAAATATTTTTTTGTTGTTAGAATAAGAATTTCAGGAAAGTATGTATGCTAGTTACGGAACACGACTTAGACTATATATTTGGTAAAATTTTTGGGGCAGGTTAGGTTATGCTAAATTTGAGATCATTATTGTTCAGAGAAATGTTGTTCTGTATAAGACATATCTTATGATAGCCTGTTTACCTGCTTGTTCCACTGCTCGTTGAGCTCCACACACCTCTGCCATTCGTCTGCTTCTAACCGCAAAGACATCTCGGAACTAGCACTCTCTCTAGTCGACTTATCGTGGATCATTTCATCGTGATAGAACCTCCTGATTGCGCGCATCTGTGTCTTGTAGTTATTGGTGAGGCGCATAAGTTCGTTACGTTCTTCTTCGGGTACTTGTGGGCGCTTTGGTATACGATAAACTTTACTTTTGGCGACGGGCAGCCATCGCGGTTTTCGGTGGGCTTCAGCGGTCTGTATGATCATTGGCACGAATCGCTTCGAGAAAACTTTTTGGGAAATCATGTCTCCGATTTAATAAATAAATTATTTGCCTATTTTTTTTGCAGGATTTCAGTGCAAAAGTGAGAAAAAAGTTACTGAATCACAGAAGTACTGTTTTTTTTTGTTTTTTTTTAAGCAAATACAACGTACAACACATTCTTACTGACATTGACATGACATGATTTCTTGACAACCAACCTTACCCCTTTATTTTAAAACATCATATGTATCACTGATCTACGTTTATGTAATTTTTTTTCTATCGAGTTCGAGACTTCAAGTACGTACAATGTTTTAGGTCACTGTAAAATAGTTTAATAACGCACTGCGTTTATAGTTTGTCCGTATTACATTAGAGGGTGAGTGAGCTGACTTCCTCTCTGTAAAGAGCTTGCATTTGAAGGAGGTGGTGGCCGTAATTTAATATCTAAATGTCAGACAGACTGCCATTAAAAGTTCATTGATTGCCATTGCCATGGCAGTCAACGTCAGTCAATCAACCTACCGTCAGACGTCGGCGTTCGATCGGTTTGTTTGTTTTGTGTGCTGTATTAAAAATTAGGAATAAATCAATGAATAAACCCCGAGAAAAATGATCAAAATAGCAGCACTAAACTATGAGCTGGAGGAGGAGAGTGGCTCGGAAGATGAGGTGACCAGGGAGGCGCTAGAACAAATAGCACTGCAGCAATACGCTAAGTCGCTCGATCTACAGCGAAAGGGCAACTTGAAGGATGCTACCCAGCTCTTGAGGGACCTGCTGGACACAGAACTACTCTACGATGTCAAGAAGCCAGGCCCAGGTGAGAAAGTGGCAGGACCACTGTTCAATTTGAAGTATTTGAGTTACAAAAACTTAGCTGCTATGCTGAGCGAGTCGGAGGAAACTGACGCCGCCATAGAGGCTTACTGTGCTGCTGCTGAGTTAGATGATACTGATATTACTCTCTGGCATCGATTAGGGCAGTTGTGCTTGCGTGCAAAGCGGTACGAAATGGCTTTACATGCATTCCAGAGAGGTGCTGAAAGGAACCCACGGCATTGGCCATGCCTCGATAAAATAGTCACGCTCCTGCTCGGCCTAGATTACAAGGAAGAATGCATCTCCACTATTCATGACACCTTGCTACTTGATCCAGGTTATCTCAGGGGTCTGGCTTACCGAAAACACATTTACACTACATTTCCTTACATAAGAGACTTCATGGAATATTTAAATCCCATTTACAAATGGAATGAAAAGGATGATGATGAGATAGATAAAGAGAGAGCTGAGAAATTGATAAAAGAAGCCGATGACATTCATAAGATATATCTTGAGCAGCAGAGAGCGGAAGAGTTCATGTACAGACTACCTGACTTAAAACTAAAAAAGCCTATAACTGATTTCTCTTGGCAATCAGTTGGTGACTCTCTTGTAAACATGCATCACTACATGACAGAGAACTATTTCAGCCATGCATGCTTCATTGAGCTTGTGTTTGAAAAACAGGAGAAGGAAGAATCTATGGAGGTTTGCGAGGAATCCAAAGAAACTGAGGTGATAGAATGCAAAAAGGAAGAAAAGGATAATACAGATTCTGAGAAAATTATTGAAGTACCCGAATCAGAGAGTGAAACCAACAATTTTTCTGACAAAGAGAAAGCTGCAACTGACGCTGAAAAAGTGGAAAGTGATGTAGAAATAATTCCTAACGAGCCCATTGCAGAAGTTGCAGAAGTTCCCCCAGAACCTAAAAAGAAAACTTCAGTAAGGAGACGTGGCAGTGATCTTGTATACCTCCAGCAATGGGGATGGTGTACCAAACGTAGATCTGGACGTAAAAAACCTGTCAACAGACAAGACCGTCTTGATGATAACATCTATGATACCATCTATGATACTCTGAGAAGAATGGTCCCTATATGCTTAGCTCCAGAAACTGTTGAAAATAATGAAAATCAAGACAAAGCAGTTTCACCTGACATAAAGAGATTTGACATTGACAAGCTTTTTGATGAAAATGTATCAGCACCTGAGATTGAAGTAAATGATGCATACTTTGGCACAGAAAATGAACAAAAAGAAGTAAAACAATTCATAACTAAATACACAGAAAACAAAAGAGATATCATTGATATGTTGAAGGAATTTTTGAGCACATTAGCCAGCAAATGGAGAGTAAAATGGCCTGAAGGTCTCCCGAAAATATTCATTGAAGCTAACAAATGCTATAACAATCACATTGATGTTCCGACATGCACAGATCAAAATAGAGATGAGCTGATTCATCATGCAAATGTCAATATTCTAGTTGAAGAGTTTTCTGTCAATGAGAAACTCAAGTCAGAGGAGAAACATAAGCACGACCTTTCTACAATAGAAGCTATAGGGATAACCCTCTACTTGAAGCCCCATATTTTTACTGGTGTTGAATGCTTGGAGCTGATTCTAAGACAACTGTGGGTAAAACTTCATATCCATATCCTGAACAAAGATGAAGAGATTGGTTTGGACTGTCTGTATCAATTGCTTTGCGAATTTGAAGCTATGGGGGAACACCACGACACATACAGTTTAGATGTCGTAAATTTCACATTCAAAGCAGCAATAAACGAATTCGAAATCCTAGCAAACATAAAGTTTTTAGAGAGGAATAAAAAACTATCAACAGTTATGGATTTGTTTGAAAGGGGTAGCTACGACGAGGTTTTGAATATTGTGATAGATTCCTTCGAACATTGCAAGACAATGGCAAGGAATCAAGAAGAAGAAGTGTCCCTTGACCTAGCTGTTCAGATGTCGCTCATACTGGACACTTACTGGGCGATGGACAATGTCGACAGCTGCTTCAAATGGTCTCTGATCTGTCTGAACGAAGCTCTTAAGCACTACTTCAGATACACTAGCGGGTCTCCTGAATACAATAAGTGGACTTTGACAGTCGTCAAAATTCTCTGCTCCATGGAACACATTCTGACATCAGAAGGTCTGTCTTGTTTGGATAATATTTCCCACAAGGAACTAAGCCAAGGGCTTGAAAACCTAATCAGGATTATTGGGCATCAGGTAGAAACGAATGCCACAGAAATGCCCCTAGGTTCTGTGATCCCATGGATTATTATGCATTACATTCTGCAAAGAGAAGAGGATCAGGGAAGGGGGAGGGTTGACAAAGACCCCGACGAAGTTCCGAACCCATTACTTGTCCTATTCATTGCACATGAACAGCTTGGAAACAGAGGGTGGTGCTGCAAATCCGAAGCGAAACTTCTTTATTTTATTCTCGATACTGTCGTCCCTCGATTACGAACCCCAGCTCTGTCGAAATGCCTAGAACAGGTCAACCAGTACATGGAGCAATGTGTGTTCTGTCTCTTCGGACATCCAGGGAAGAAAACAAAACTAAAATACCTTCAAGATCACAACGTGACAGCACACACTTTAAACTGGGAGAGAGCTCAGCAAGTGTACGAAATATTCAGACCCTTAGAACTACCAGCTTTAGAAGTGAAACAGAACAGCATATCGCCCGATACCGAACTCTTGTTCAAGAACATTTTGGCGCTGTTGCCAGCAGAACACGAACCACACAAATACGTCATTGACGTCGAAAAATATATAAAGGGCACGGTAGATAAGTTACCGAATTTTCCACAGTTATTACCTATCAAAATGAGGGACATTTATTTCCTGTTGGGCGATTACTATTTAAAAAGAGAGGAGCACAAAACGTCTATCAAATACAACATCTTAGACGTTATCGTAAATAACGACCGCTTGGAATCGTGGGCGGAAATCTCACTGGCTAAAACTGTCCATTTGGGGAGAATATTGAACTCCTGTAAGAATCTCAACAATGACAGGGATGTTCTGAACCCTGCAAAGGCAATCATCACCTGCTTCAGACGCGCTCTTGAGTTGGACCCAACGCATTGTAATATGTGGATAGAATACGGTATCTTCGTGTATACCGTCCATTCGTTTTGCTCTCGACTTTTGAAGCAGGCCAGTGAATCATTAAGCATGGAAGATTTCGAATCTCTAGAAAGACAAAAGGAGGACATGTTAGATACGACGCAAAAATGTTTTATGACGGTACTTAATGATCTCAACAACAGTCACGATGATGACAAGGCAAATGAAGATTCTTGGCTCCATTACTATATGCTGGGGAAAGTAGCCGAAAAACGTAATAAACCCCCTCTTGTCTACCTCGATTACTATTTGAAAGGCGTTAAAAGCTTGCAGGAAACGAATGCAACGTATCCATTAAAAATAAACTACAGTTCGCCCACACATTTATGCATCGAAGTCTTAGAGCTTCACTACAGAATACACTCATCAATTCTCAAATATATCGAACAACATGAAAATAAGCCGATATCGACTTCAGTAGGGAAGGTTTTCACGACTTACATTGAAGAATGGAAGAACGGACCTTTTGGGAAAAAGCCTAGAAAAGATGGTGTGCCAGAAACAGAAAATTCGGCACCAGAAACCAAAACTGAAGAGCCACTCCAACAGGCTGCTAATATTTTGAAACGCTCCATCAGTGATGCAGGTGAAGAGGAAAGCCATGAAGCTAAACGACTGAAACTTGAAGCCGCAGCTGCAAAGGTACGACGATCGGCTTCTTATGATACAGAAAGATTTGCTCCTATAGATGCAATACCTCCATCAACTGAAGTTTCTAAAGAAATAACCGAATTGGAGGCAACCAAACCTGCTGAAGAACTAAATCAAGAAACACCTGTCGCTTTAGAAGCACCTGCAAAACAAGAAGAAATAAAAGAGGCTCAAGTAAACCCACCCGAAAACAATGATAAATCTGCTGATGTAAAAATGGAAGTTGAAGAAAAGGCTCAATCAGATGGTAAAGTTGATACAGAAGCGGACAAGAAAGAGGATAGTTCAAGTAGCTCATCTTCATCGTCTTCGGATTCTAGTTCAAGCGACTCATCTTCCGATAGCAGCAGTGATTCCAGCAAGGACAGTACAGCATCAACAAATTCTAACGATAAACCTTTGTCGGATGAAGAGCTTATGAAAATCGTATCAGCATGTCTCGATTCCTTAGAAGACTGTGCTAGCAGATTCCCGCCACACTACAAAGCAATATACCGAGTAGCTCATTACCACTTCTATTACAAGAAGGGAAAAGATA
Source organism: Anticlea derivata (assembly GCA_947579855.1). Classification (NCBI taxonomy): domain Eukaryota; kingdom Metazoa; phylum Arthropoda; class Insecta; order Lepidoptera; family Geometridae; genus Anticlea; species Anticlea derivata. Next base: position 1,221,560 of record OX388277.1, on the reverse strand, counting down.
TTGAAAGGTGCCGAGATCTGCTACTTTCCAATTTTACTTCGAGAAATGGACAAAAGTTAGGAGGACTTTTTAGCGAACGAAAGCAAAACAACTTCTTTAACAACATTTGGAAGATCCCGCTAGATGAGGTCGATAGAGCTGGTGGCTTTACATTCCACATGAGTCGCTCCGTTCTGCTGACGATGGAAATCTTGAAGGAATTCGACGACCATAAAACGTTGCTAGATTTGAGCATGCAGCTACAGAAAATACCAGAGCCAGATAAGACTTATTTACGTGATTCCGATAGAGAAGAGTTAGCACAGCAAGCATTCTCGCTCTGCATCCAATCTCTAAAAGGGCAGTTGACTAAGTTCAGTCAACAAGCAGACTTGAAAAGCAATGATGTAGAACAACAAGCGCTGAGAAGTTTAATGCTGGACATCTACAGAGCGTATCAACGCGCCCAGAAGCAACCGAACTCGAAACAGTTCACCAATTTGCTAATAGAAGCGTTCAAGCTAGTCACTACAGATCCTATCACCGAAAACATGAATCTGGTTGATCTCAGCATGAAATATTGCCAGAAACAGATTCAACAGCTAAAATACGAAGCGACGCTTGCAAGCATGGATAAATCTCAGAAGCAGGAAAAGAAGCAGGCAGCTAAACAAGCAGTGACTGAAGCTGTTAAAGCTATGACAACCCACGTGCATACTTTAGGTAGTCAGGCGAAGACTGACCCGAAGCCGCCATCAGGGTCCGCCTCTATGTCTAGTATCCCGAAAATGTCTGCTAACGAGATGGCGGCCGCTTTCCAAAACTATCTCCCAATGCTGAACGATCCAATGATGTCCCAACAAACTGCTGCCGCGTTATCTCTCTCGTCTTATCTGAACAATATTAGCGCTCTCGCCGGATACTCGTCGCTTCAAAACAGCCTGCAATCCACAATACAAAGTTCTCTGCAGAATTCATTCCAAGCGGAGTTTTACAGACAATTTCTGGGCCAGACTCTTTCATCTTACTTACCACCGCCGGCTAAAAAGCAGAAGCGTACGCCGAAAACGACAAATGCTTTGAGAGCAGCACAACCGTCGAAGCCTTCTAAATCTCATTCATCTATTTCGAAGCCAAATTCATCCTTGACAATCCATAAATCTTCATCACTTCCTGTTGGGAATCTCCCAAAGTCAACAGCGATGCCTTCGAAAATCAATCCGCCGAAATCTTTATCCATGGGAATTCAAAAGCCTCCATCGACTTCAATGGTGAAGTCGTCAACTACTGGAAAGTCTACGTCAACTTTAGCGCCTAGTATGGGGACGGTGCTGTCGAGTCTACCTGCATCGCTGACCGCGAATCTTACTTCGTATAGCGCACCGAATTCCTCTCATTCACAAACCACACACACGAGTATCGTACCCGCTCAAGCGCACATGTCATCTGCGTCTACGGTGAACGCGGCGATTCATACGAAGCCGCCATTGCCGCACCAGCAAGTCAGCCCTGGCAAAACGTTGCAGGAGAAGTTGGCTGAACGACAAAAACACCTGCCTAAACCTAGCGCGCAAGAGATTAACGCTTCCATCAGCAAACTACCCTCTTCGCTCACAATCACTAAGACAAAGCAGCAAACCAAAAAGCCAGATGCTAAAAAAACGCTACCCTTCAGCAATGAGAGACCGAAGCCGATTTCCTCAGATGAAATTATTGTGTTAGATGATGATTAATCTACATTATTGGAATTATTATAATCAATGAAAATATACGATTATGGATTAGATTATGTATTTTATTCGATAGATATAAACATTTTAATTAAGTATTAACCTAATATTTACAATTGATTAATAGGTAGGTTCGGTAAAACAATTGAAAATGACACAATCACACAATGTAGACTATTTCGTTCGATATCCGCGTCACGAAAGAAGACTAGAGGCTCTTCGTGCGTGCGTTCAGTCAGACATTTAGTTATATGGATTAACAAGGTCTTTCCTAATATGTATGCTATCCCGAAAACGGCTTGGTTTACACCTTATTGGCAATAAAGTTAGTTCTACGACTTTTGGAAATAGTTATTTTTCATTGAAAAAACACTGCAAAAATCAGCTGTTTTGGGGTCAAATCAGTTCAAACTCAATTATTCAGCTGTTTTAAGTAGTAATTTTGATGCCGTATTGCTCGTACGTTTAGTTATAAAGATGATAAAAAAAACCAAACAGCTAGTTTGAGAAAAATAAAAATATTGATGTTTTATGACGCTTATATTATTTTCTTTTGTTGATAGAATAACCCCCTTTCAGGATGGAATACATGTTATCAATCACCTTGTACAGTGGATAAGAAGACGAAACATAGATAATTTTAAAAAATCAGGAAATAATCTGGATCTCTTCTTTTTTTTTAATGATAGAATAAGCCCCTTTCAAGATGGCATACACATATTATAATTCATCTTCTCTATATAGTACTTCCACGTTGTGCACGAAAGAATCCTCTAAGAGGCGCACTTTAATCCTTTCACTACACTGATTCTTTCATTGACAGTCATAGGCCCTTTTCAGGGCCACCATAACTCAACCTGGTAACTGACCTAATACAGGCTGACCAAGAAAGAATCAGTGACACGACAAGGAGAAGAAGAAGTACTTCCAGACGCCCCAAGTCCTGTGGCGCTCTTTATCTAGAATCCAGACATTTCATTGAACTCAGTTCAGTCATTGATTACAATCCTTATGAGCTTGACGTTCACAAACTTCCCCATTCCTAATAGGTTTATGCACATTATTGTTTATCCACGCACACATTTAGTCTCGGATACACTAAAGCACTCTGTACTGGTAGAAGTAAATCATCATGTTGCTGAGGTTAACGTTGATGGCCAGGGTGGCAAGGTAAGCCAGTACTAACACCGGCAGAGGGAATAGGAACAGTCGCGCGTTCTGCAGCATCGCCAGGTCTGAAAGTACAAACAAATAGGTAAATAAATATTCCAGACATATCACACACAGTCAACTGATCCCAAAATAGGCATAGCCTGTACTATGGGTACCAGAGACTAACATACATAATAGATAAATATTTAACACCCAGACACAGAACAAACACATGTTCCCACACGTGCGGGAATTGAACCCGCGACCTCTAACGCAGAAGGCAGAGTTACTACCAACTGAGCTATGAGGTCAGTCAATTTGGGTCATTAACAACCTGAGGAATTCCACTGGACATAAGCATCCCGACGTAAGGCCTTGATTCTTCGACGGAAGACCTCGGTGGCGTAGCGGGCGAGTGCCCGTCTGAGACGCAAGGTCGAGGTGCGGGTTCGATTCTCGCTGCGGGACAAATGTTTGCAAGATCTGCAAATATTTGTTCCAGGTCTGGGTGTTGTGGAACCATGGTTGATGGTACTCATATACCCAAGATACCTAGTGTGGGGTCTGTGCTATGTATGTGACTGTTGGGTGTTATTATTATTATTATTTCTTCTCCATCCATCGACTTCTCGCAAACTTCACAATATCGTCGGTCCATCGGGTGGGGGGCTTTCCACAACCTTTATTAGGTCGTAGCACCATCTTTAGTGGGGGGGGGGGGGGCATCCTACGCTGCACCTTCCAGTGCATGTGCTCTACTTAAGTCTACCGGTCTACCTTTTCCGAGATATACCAATATAGCATTACTCAAAATCGCGCATTACTCAAAATCGTTTCTCGGGGAGATAATAATGTACAGCCCGATATTGCACAGACTAATAATACGCAGCCGCAGCGTAAAAAAAAAGTGGTCACGAAACGTGACGCTGTACAACTCGAAAATGTACCTACATCCGTTATACCCTAATATTTGGAAATCACTTGGAACCCAGTTATAGGTAGCTAGGTAGGTCATCATTTCATTAGAGCCATTGTTTTAAAAATAGGGGACGCTGCTGCCCATCCCCTAGCTTTTTTTGTCGCCTCTTACGAAATCCTTGGGTAAGAGGCCAGGCCCCCAATTCTGCTAATTCAATGACTTAAAAATTATAATCGCATGATAATGATCATTCAGTTACGATTGTCACCACCTTCGTTTCTTTGATTTCATTGGTTCCACAATGACTGCAATTTCTTCTTCTTGTCGTGTCACTGATTCTTTCTTGGTCAGCCTGTATTAGGTCAGTTACCAGGTTGAGGTATGGTGGCCCTGAAAAGGGCCTATGACCGTCAATTAAAGAATCAGTGTAGTGAAAGGATTAAAGTGCGCCTCTTAGAGGCTCCTTTCGTGCACAACGTGGAAGTACTATACAAGATGAATTATAATAAGTATGTGTATACCATATTGAAAGGGGCTTATTCTGTCATAAAAAAAATAATATATTCAGACTATTTCCTGAACTTTTAAATATATCTATTTTTCGTCTTTGTATCCTCTTTATAGTATTTACTAAACGTATGAGAGTACCTCGAGAGTACGTTAAGTAGACATCAAGATTACTACTTAGAACAGCTGAACAATTGAGTTTGAACTGATTTGACCCCAAAACAGCTGATTTTTGCAGTATTATTTCAATGAAAAATAACGAATTTCCAAAAGTCGTAGAACAAACTTTATTACCAATAAGGTGTAGACCAAGCCGCTTTCGGGATAGCATACATATTAGGAAAGACCTTGTTAATCCATATAGCTAAATGTCTGACTGAACGCACGCACGAAGAGCCTGAAAGTCTACTGCCATTGATATACGACTGTGATAGCAGAATACCAAAATTGACAAAAGTGCCCATTTTATTGTCATTTTGAAGCCATTGAATTAGTAGAATTAGGCCCCAGGTAGGTAGGTACTTACTGCTATATCCCAGAAACGTGATATACATGTAGTATATAAACGCAGCGAGCCAAAACGTGTTGGAGACGAAACACGACAGAAATCCCTTCTCGCCCAGGAGATCTGGAAGATACAAAAATAAATTTTGTTTAAGTACTTGCTTGTCGTGCCATTGATTCCTTCCTCATCCTGTATTAGGTCCGTGACCAGGTTTTGGTATGGTGGCCCTAAAAAGGGCCAATACCCGTCGTCGGTGAAAGAATCTGTGTAGTGAAAGCATTAAAGTGCGCCTCTCAGAGGCTCCTTTCGTGCACATGTCACAATATCCTCGAATTTTTAGTTTCTAGGACATGCCGGCGCCTATCAGAGGCTCCTTTCGTGCACATGTCACAATATCCTCGAATTTTTAGTTTCTAGGACATGCCGGCGCCTCTCAGAGGCTCCTTTCGTGCACATGTCACAATATCCTCGAATTTTTAGTTTCTAGGACATGCCGGCGCCTCTCAGAGGCTCCTTTCGTGCACGTCACAATATCCTCGGATTTTTAGTTTCTAGGACATGCCGGTTTCTTCACAAGCCCGTGTTAATACCTAGTTTATCTAAGTTTTTATTGTATATATTTTTTAAATATGAACATATCAAGTCATTCAGCACAAAAAACAATACACAGTCACTGTGATTTCGAGTATTTGTTTTCTTAAATGAAGGCTAGTTACAAACGGGGTGGGCATTTTTTTAATTGCACATATATCCAATGGTGCACGGCCGGGATTCGACTATACATATAATGGATAGAATAGAATAAAAATATCTTTATTCATAACATCATGAAATCTTAACATTACCCAACACAATAAGGACTATACTAAGACTATAAAAAAGAAAACTTAAATGCTATGAAATGGCGTCCGACTCAGCATTATGTTGTGATATTCATTGAACATGGCTATCACAACGCTGATCTTCCGTCGGAACCAGAAGCAAACACGACAAACAACACCAAAATGAATCACCATGTATAAAGTGGGGTACTTACTAATAAACAGAATGATGTGAAAACAATGCAGCAAAGATAGCGGTGGGAAGAATGCGTTGATATGCACATCAAACGCGTAACCCCACTCCACATCAGGCCCTAGGGGATCTCTCCGCAAGTACTTGTTTGCTAGGTACCTGTAACATTCATTAGTTGTTTATAGGTAATGAGGAAATGCGTAGTGACATTGTAAAGGTTGCGGGAAGTCGATGGATGGAAAAGGCTCAAGACCGTTCGGTCACCGACATAGCTCTCAGAATTAGCAAGTTAAGTGGCAGAGGGCAGGCCATATAGCTCGCAGAACCGAGAACCGATAACCGTTGCGGAGTAAAGGTTCTCAAATGGCGACCACGAACCGGGCCACGCAGTGTTGGAAGGCCCCCCACCCGATGGACCGATAACATTGTAAAGGTTGCGGGAAGTCGGTGGGTGGAAAAGGCCCAAGACCGTTCGTCGTGGAACTCTTTGGGGGAGGCCTATGTCCAGCAGTGGACTTCTACAGGTTGTTGATGATGATGATAGGGATTTGTTGCACGAAAGGAGCCTAAGAGGCGCACTATAATCCTAATTCTTAACAGGGATGGTTAGACCTGCACTGACTTCCCACTGTGGGGTGTTTTGTGCATTGTCCCCTATGGATTAACAATAATCCTTTCACTACACTGATTCTTTCACCGACGGTCATAGGCCCTTTTCAGGGCTACCATACCTCTACCTGAATCTAATTCGTGCCTTCGTCGAGATCGGACGTGCCCAATAATTGCTCAGATTAATAAACAAATATAAAATTGACCTAGTTCTGAGTCAGCAGATGTTGTAAGTTATGAGTGCAGTTAGTTCATTTATTGAGTGTGTTTTTTGAGTATGGCGTAATTCACTACACAAAACGGAAGCAAAATGGACAGCCCTTTTGGCCGAAGTAAGAAAATGGCACGCAGTCCACCGCCTACCCCAGCCGCTGAGCCGACGCCGCCGCCGCCACCGCGACCGCCAAGGGAACAAGTTACTACCATTGAAACTGTGTCCACGGTGGAGATCCAGAACTGGATGACAACCATTGAACAGTGCCTTAGTGAAGTGTGCTCAATTGCTACAGAGGGGAAATTAAATACGGACCAAAAACTGAGAATAAATAATTTGTGCAGAAAGATAGGACATGGCTCATCCCAAATGGCTGTTGAATACCAAAGCCTGAAGCAGAAGACCATCCAAGCCCAAACCTACCTTAGAGTTCACCAAGAGAAGCAAGTTCTATCGGAGCGCTTACAAGACCTAAAACAAAGCATCCAGGACTCGTCACGAACATCCGGGAAAGCTTCATTTGCAGACATGGTGAAAAAAAGCACCAATAACTATGTCCGCCCTACTAATGTTAGCTCTGTCGCTATTTATCCCAAGGATAAACTAAAGACAAGTGACGATACTAAATCATTGGTACAAAAAATTATCAGTCCTAATGAAATGAAGCTGCATGTGAGAGGACTTCGTAAGACGATAAATGGGGGTGTCATCATCAGCACGGACACCAAAGATGACATTGAGAAGCTGAAAAACTCAGTTCATCTCACTGCTTCTGACCTAACTCTAGAGGCACCTCGCAAGCGCAGACCAAGAATTGTGCTGATTGGAGTACCATCAACTATGCAGGAGCAAGAGGTCTTTAAAAGTTTGTACGAGCTAAACTTGGCCGATAATCTCACAAATATGTCTAGAGATTCATTCCTGGCATCTATCAAGCTTAGCCATAAATCCGGAAAGAAGGGAGCTGAGACCTGTAACTACGTAATAGAGGTACCCGCCATCATTCGTAAAGCCCTCATAGTCCAAGACAGAGTCTTCGTGCATTGGTCTTCCTGTCATGTGAGAGACTTCACTCTGGTGACCAGATGTTTTAAGTGCCAACAATTCGGTCACGCGGCCAAGACATGCAGAGCAGAGGCCTTCACATGCGGACATTGCGGCGATCTAGGACACCAATCAAACGAGTGTCCAAAGACAGCAGAACCAGCAAAATGTGCAACGTGCCTTCGATTCAAAAAACCTAGCAACCACAAGACAAGTGACTTAGATTGTCCTGCCAAAAAGGTGGCCGAGCAAAGATACATTAACTCGGTGGATTACGAAGGCACCTAAGAGCATCGTGTTTTAGATATTGGCCCCTACATTATTTTAAATTTCCATAAAATGACCTTGAGCTACCATGACGGTAAAATATTATGCTGACAAGACTGCTCTACTTTTTCACCTGATTCGGACAAGACAATTGGCTTCAAGGTCACCTACTAACTGTAAATGCTAAGAAAACAAAATACATATAATTAACGATCAGCACTTAGTTACCCAAACAATATAATTTGCACACCAATGCAATGGCCTTAATAATTCGTGTAACTGCCCCTACACAATATCAATAACTAATAATATCTAGGTACTTCTTGAATTTATATTTTTCAGTAACCACATTCTAGTTTTAAGTAATATAATAGGAAAATTGATGTAAGTTTGTATAAAGACCTAGTCTCGTGCTTGCCTACGTTAAATAGTTAGCCCTAAACAGCATAAATTATATTCATTTCATCATACAGATTTTAAGTTTAATAATTTTAAGTTTATTAATTTGAATATTTATAAATACCTACTTTAAGTTATTAATGTTAGCCTTTTTTTCAGCCTGAGATACAGGTTTTCCTAGTTCAGGCAAAGTGTTTTTTTTTTTACCTTTATTTATATAATAATCCGCAATGTAAATCCTAGCACTAAGGTAATGAATAAATATTTATTATTATTATTATTATTACCTGGTCACTAACCTAATAAGCATAGGGTTTTGTGATGGTGAAGGAACCAGTGCGGTGTAAGGACTAAAGTGCCTTTAATGCACATGTATTTAGGAGTTACTGTACTCCTAAATACATGTGCATTAAAGGCATGGCATTGATTATGCGAACGTCGTTCAACCGATCGACCGCTTATCCGAACAGTAGTAACCATCCAACTTTTAGAAAAAGAAGAGGATGAAGAAGAAATCCTTATCCTACATGATCGGAGCAGCATGGAACAGTGTAAAAGAGCGGAACTTGAAAAAACACCCATGACTCCCAATTAGTTTGGATAATCGTCGCTCTACTGTATTTAGGATTTAGGACTTAGGGACATGCATTAGTAATTTTTTTTACATACCAAATAATAGTGGAGACAATGATGCCCATTCCGATGAAGTCCACAAACACTACAAATAGTGTGAACAACACTATCTTGCCACCTGTCAGGCTCATCGCCAGCCCGAAGCAAATTGATGACACTGGAATATTTTAAAGTTAATGTTTATGTCATTATAGTCAGGTATTTTATTTTTATTTTTACTGTTTCCTAAAATGCAAAAAATGTAAAAAATAATTTTGCAGTCTCCTAGACCAGAAGTAGGATCAAATAGTTAAAGGTACAATCTTGTCACATTTATTATATTCTGCCCCATTTGAGTAAATTTATTACTAAGTAGGATTTATTTAGGATATTCTAAAAGTACAAGTGGCAATTTTGGAGCCCAGTTAGTTAGTACACACTAACTCTAACCATAACTAAATTGCCTCCTTTCTTTGCCAGCCAGTAACCGTTAGCGAAAGTACCAGTGCGGTACAAGGATTATAGTGCTGATTAATGAAAATTACTGATGACCAATACTTACACAGCATCCACACACTGAGCAACACCATGAAGGCAGGATCATCCCTGGCAAACTGTGATTTTGTGTCTGAAAGCCAACAATTTATTCATAGCACCATCATAGTATGGTCCGGGGTAGTGGGCAAAGGCCTTAAAAGTCGTGACCCTAATTTTCTCTTTCACACAAGCATGATCTTCATTGGGCAATTTTTTCGAATGCTTACCTTATGAAAGTTAGATAACGCAGCGGAGATGCCAATGTTAAGATAGATATGTGGAGTGACCAGAATGGATAAGGTAAGGAATGAATATGTAAGAGGAAGTTTGAAAGTGGCACCAGTGACGGAAAAGCTGAGGAGTAATCCGTTAGCTTGGTATGGGTATGTCATGAGGGGGGAAGAATGTCATGTGACTAGAAGAGTGTTAGATATGAATGTGGATGGATGTAGGAGTAGAGGTAGGCCAAAGAAAAGATGGATGGACTGTGTGAAAGTGGATATGGTGAAGAAAGGAGTAAGTGTTGAGATGACGACTGATATAGGGAAATGGAAGAAGAATACATATGTTGTGCTGACCCCACATGATGTGGGATAAGGGCAGGAAGATAATGATGCTTATCTCATGAAAGTCTAGTTTACTCACGTTTCCTGTAGTTGAAATTCCTGAAAACTTTTTGTGGCGCAACGAACAAGTATACCATTTGCCACGCCGCGAATTCGAAGTCCATCTGGTTAAACTTGAACAGGCGCCTCAGGTACTTGTATCTCTTCACTGCAGCACTGGCTGTGGTCGCCTGATAGTTAGCAGGAGCCGGCAGGGGAGACGTACTCCGAGGAAAGTTGCTGACGCTTGGCGTTGGGGATGTGGAGTATTTCATCATGGTCCCTTTGGCCTAATTTTTACAGAGGCTAAGCCACTAACTGGCGTTTCGGTTGCACGATTATTGATAGCGTGATCTAATTGGGAAATAATAGAAAACGAGAATTTCTAAGATTCATAATTTCACAAACACAAAATGACAAAAACCACCAAAATGACAACAGCTGATGGACACTTGACAGTGACATAAGTTGTTTTTTTTTTTGATGTTTTCCCTTTTCGGGATGGGTATGGCATCTAGGCCTTACCACCAAGTCTTACGTTTATTTTTCCTTGTTATTTTTATTCTTTCGTCTTTATTTTTCATCTTATTCATGGTCAAGTCATCGTCAAGTCAAGTCAAGTTCAGTTTTAGTAAGATATGATGGTGGCTATTTTACCTAAACCTCGAGGGACCTCTTGGCGCCAACTCGAAAAATGACGATACACGCAATCATTCTATTTTACTTCACTTGTGCGGTTTACTTATACAATATTACGCAAAACACCACCGTAATCACATAATATCAATCAATTTAACACTAGTTTTGTAAAATAAATTGAGAGCACAACATCACTTTGCAAGTTCCCGGCAAAAAGTCCTGGTGCAAACAACATCAGAGATCATAAATAACTGCTTTCCTAGCATGGGTAGAAGGGTGGAGAATAATAATCCTACCTAATAATATTAAAATGCGAAAGTTTGTGAGGATGTTTGTTGTTCAATCACGCCGTAACGGCTCAACAGATTTTGTTGAAACTTGGAATAGATAAAATTCTTTAATAGCATATCATTTATTTTTTATTTTTTAGCCTTTTTTCAGATTCTTTCAGTTACCTAGGTTAATAATGTATTTTCTATGTTTCGCAATCTGTGTGCCCTCTGGCAAAGGCCTCCTCCAACCCCTTCCAAACATTTCTATTTTGTGCTGTCCTCGTCCATGCTCTCCCAGCAGTTAGCACTATCAATATAAACAATAGCATATCATAGGCTACTTTATAAGTATAGGTACCACGCGAGCGAAGCCGCGGGGGGAAGCTAGTTAGTATTAAATGAACGAAATTGATTTAAGCCAGTTCGTCCATGACGCTACGCAAAAGTGACGGAACTCATTAGAAACTAGAGTTGCGGACTGATTGGAAACTCTGACTCGTCCACGACGCTACTGAAATTTCCTGAAACTCAGTCACTCAGTACGCGATTTTATGTAAACAAAGTTTTGAAAACGAAAATAATTAACATGACTAGTGATAATTCGAGCGATGACATGGAATTATTACTTCTCCAGTCACATAGACGTCAGAATCACTTAAAATTACTTTTTATTCGTTCATTTTTCAACAGTTTCTCGAAACCAGTCGCCTGGCGACCAGCATGTCGAGTCGCCAGGAGACTAGTTACAAACGCGTTCCTTTTGAGTAGCGTCGTGGACAGATGCGCATTGAAATACTAGTGCTATCGCAGTCAGGCTACTCATAAGTGACTACAGTTTCAGTCGCGTTATTTTTGAGTCCCTCCGTGGACGAAGGGGCTTACGCCCGAATACTGAAACGTCACCTAAAATAAGTGGTGATCTAATTGATGTTTGAGTATAAAATTCTGAACGATAACGGCGCCGGCATCTCAAATAATTGAGACCATCTCAAATAGATAAGTGACGTTTCAGTATTCGGGCGTTAGTTACGTCAATCATTTAACCTTAAATGATGTTAACATTGGTGTTAAGGCGGGGAAATTAATTTCCCCTCCTTCACATTGGTGTGAAGGCTCAGTGTGAAGGTGGGTCGCGAACGCTTTATTTACTCCCGGCGATGATGTCATCGTGATGCGTCTGGCTTCCATTTCCGTTCCTAAAGGGCTCTTTGAATTGCTGCATAGCGCCGCGAAAGGGAAAACTAAGCCCCTTCGTCCATGACGCTACGCAAAAGTGACGGAACTCATTAGAAACTAGAGTTGCGGACTGATTGGAAACTCTGACTCGTCCACGACGCTACTGGAATTTCCTGAAACTCAGTACAAGATTTTATGTACCTAAGTAAACAAAGTTTTGAAAACGAAAATAATTAATATGAATAGTGATAATTCGAGCGATGACATGGAATTATTACTTCTCCAGTCACATAGACGTCAGAATCACATATAATTACTTTTTATTCGTTAATTTTTCAACAGTTTCTCGAAACCAGTCGCCTGGCGACCAGCATGTCGAGTCGCCAGGAGACTAGTTACAAACGCGTTCCTTTTGAGTAGCGTCGTGGACGGACGCTGTAACGACCCCCCCTAAAGATACTATATATCGCCTATCCTAACTCTGCATTTTATGAAATATAGTATTGTCATGATAGAAGTATGGCCAAGTGATCGTCTAGTTGTAGTGGTAGGATCCTAAGATGTGAACTAATGTAGTAACTCAAATCCTTTAAAGACTTTATAGACAATTCAACTTAACTAACTAACCTACATCTATATTCTTAACCCCTTCCGAATCTAACTTATATTTAACTTTGACTCATTCTGACTCTAAATTTAATATGAGATGTATAATTCTAAACTCTAATTCTAATCTAGAACTGTAGAATAGCATGAGAGAACATATGATTGGGAATCAATATAATTATTTAATATTAGGAAATACTTCAATCTAAAGATTATACTGAATTAAGTAGCAAAGGGATTATATCGCCAAAGGTCCGGGCCCCTCCTCCGCACGCGGACTGTAAGAAACATCACAATACTTGGACTTCTTTCCAGCGTTGTAATAAGTGATTATTTAATTCACTTATAGGGAATGCTGTTCTTTACATTTACTAGATTTTATATCTGTATGTTTGTCAGTCCTTGTTCATCAAAAGATTATGAGGAAAGCTAAGTAGTTAGTATTTGTATGTTCGTCCATTGTCAAACCATTCAAGGAATCTCTACTTTACTTTTCTTTGCAAAGCAAAACTTTCATACTCGTCCATCATATCTAGTTATCATGCGGAACTCCAAGCTACCGAATACTTCGGTACCCAAGAATCCCTAACTTCCGCTGCGGGCCGCTACCTAAGAAATCCTAATAGTTCCTAAATTAGCTATTGTCATTATTAGTAGTTTAATTTATTATAATTCTGTGAACATCCTCTTCCCCTGGATTTGCGTGAAGGAAAACATAGCTCATACGGCCATCAATCTGACTATTATAATCAGTATTATGGAGAGTATATTAACTCTATATTATGCAATTAGCATATTTACCTGGTTTCGCGTGAATGAATACTTAACATAGCTCTCATAGCCATAGATCAGTCTATTTTGATCAGTATTCTGAAGAGTATATTAACTCTATATTATGCAATTAGCATATTCACCTGGTTTCGCGTGAATGAATACTTAACATAGCTCTCATAGCCATAGATCAGTCTATTTTGATCAGTATTCTAAAGAGTATATTAACTCTGCTAGCATCATAGCTAAAGGTACAATTTAGTACAATTCCTTTGGAATTATATTTAAAGCTTTATTTCCAAGCTACATGGACTACTCCCAAGTAAATTGATATCTCCAACCAATTAGTGAAGAAGTTATTCCATCTGCATTTATTTTGCATGAAACAACTGTTATAGGCACATCCGGCCAAAGGTTGTGATTAAAGATTTCAATCTTTCAAGTAGAAATTACTTAGGTAACAAACATGATTTGCATAGTCTTAATTCTGTAGATAGCCTCTCTGTTCACAGTTATTTACAGAGGATGAAGCTTAGGGCACTTTCGGCCCACTCTGACTTTTCTTTTACAGTTCAGGGGAAAGCTTAGGACCATTATAGTCCTCTCTGTGATTTCCGTTACAGAGGTAGCTAAGGACCCTACCGGTCCTGAATCAGACTAAGTAAATCAGTATAGACCTTTGCTCAATTAATGTTTAGTCTCAATAAAGCCATAAATAAAACTCTTAATTCATTCAAGTAAATATTCAATATTGTATGAATGCCAGCAGAGTTTACAACCCAATTGCGTACTTTACTGTATTATAAATTGCTATTTTATAGTTTTGTCTCTTTTGTAATATATTTGGTTAGGTTAGGAATAACTGATGATAATAACTCAACCTACCAACCAGATATTAATGAAATTAATGTTATTCCTCAATTACTTAGCCACTCCTATGATGAATTGATTTAGATTAAACTAAGTTTCTTGTTTATTTAGTTTTTGAGTTTTAATTATAGTAGTTTGGTATCCTTTCCTTCATCAGCCTTTAGAACCCAGCATCCTAATTGAAACTAATTGAATGTATGAGTACCTAAGAGGCCCTATTCTAGCTAGATTCTACCATCCAAACTAGGAGACCGACTCCACATTTACTTGTAATTGTGTGAGTAGACTGACGGAGTGCAATGTCAGTCACCTAACTAGCTAATTGAATGAGTGCGGGTGGTAAATCCCGACTTTGTCCTACCCTATAACCGTGTGCTTGCCAAGATCTGCTATTGGACTGGGGGGCAGATCTCAGCCTAACAGGGGATAAACTTGTGTACAAATAAATATATAAATAAGACTGGACAAGCGGACTAAGAATCCTAAGCTCAGGTGCCCATACAGGCGCGGGCTCCACTTCGACGGTGCCCTCCTGTTTAGAGTTCAAAGGACGCACTTTCCAGGTAGCATATCGACGCCAAGTTAATGGCCAAAATCGATTGGTGGTCCGCTACAAAGATTATCACCTTCCTAGCTAATATGAGGACACAAGCTGGGTATAACACCGCAAGGTAGCAACTCCGCTTGCGACCAGTATCCGGACTGGGTTTAGTTACGGGAATGCCCTAGCTCCTAATAATTTCCTTCAGACGGCGAACACTCAAACAATACTACACACAATCCAATCCCATCCAAAAGTACTAATAAGAACTTAGAAAATTCCAACCCCAAAGTTACGTTCTGAAATCAAACCGGCAGAGCTTCGCCCTCTGAAAGGAAATCTCGAAATCGAATGACCATGATCTTAATCCTGACGAGGCTTATATAGCCTGATTGTTCTAGAAATTTCTACGAATTCAGGCTAGTTCAAAATCCTTTCCTATTTTCTATGATGTAAATCTTCTTATCCCTTGGCATTCTTGACTCATTCCAAATTCAAATTCTGGATTCAAAAGATCCTACTTGGAAGACTGAAGGAATTTTGAGGAATAAAATATTAGCTCAGTTTACAACCTTATTCCATTGACATAATGTGTTTTTCCCTTTATCACAAGTACAGTGTGAGAAAACGCGAATTTGATTGAAATTTGACGAGATCTTGATGAATTTGAAATATTTGCTCGAATTCAAACCTTATTCCTATGACGTAATTTATTTTCCCACTGCGCATGCGCGAAGTGTTTGAGAATTTTAGCACAGATAATAAATATTTTCTTAATTCACCTTAGTTTTTGCCGCCAACCTGCTATTGTTCTACTAGCAGCGCCATCTACCTTCCCACGCAAATATGTGGCTCCTAATACTACAACGTTAAGGTTCATTTTGATAAAACATTTAAGTACTATTATTTCCAGCAATTATTTGATTGAATGAATCAACATTGATGTTCAATAAATATACTTAATTTTACTATTCTTATTAATGGAGTTTATTGAAATAGTAATATGATTTGATATTACACGACATATTTTAATTGAGGTTTCATATTGCTTGTTCTAAACTTTAATCGATATATTTCTATTGTGTTAACTAATTTAGTCAATGTCTTGAACGGATCTAGATGTTCAATCAATAATTGTGCTAAATTCAAAATGCGATGCTTCTCGATTAATTACTAGTTTCTAATGCGAATCTTATTAGTAAAATCGATTATTAGTAATCTTTATTTGTGAATGTAAGGAGACACGAAGGTGGACCGTTACAACGCGCATTGAAATACTAAAGCTATCGCAGTCAGGCTACTCATAAGTGACTACAGTTTCAGTCGCGTTCCTCTTGAGTCGCGCCGTGGACGAAGGGGCTAAGTGGTTCTTATGGGCGATTGGAATGTTGATTTTTGATAGATACTTATACCTAACAAAAGGGCACTTACCTATCGATCTTATGTCACCTAGTGGTTCCAGGAATATTGTTTCAGGGATTTTGCAACTTTACTATAGTACATCTATACAAGGCGATTCATAATATGTATGCCATCCCGAAAGGGGCTTATTCTACACCCAATTGGCAATAAAGTTTGTTCTACGACTTTTGGAAATTGGACATTTTTCATTGAAAAAACTCTATGCGAAAATCAGCTGTTTTAGGGTCAAATCAGGTCAAACTCAATTATAAGTGTAACAGGTGCCTTTTACTAAACTAAATATGTACTTATTATTATTATGTACTTATTATGTGTATTTGGCAATTGGCATTACTGGGCCACCACTGTAGACAGAGGTTTTCTTCTTCTTTCTTTCTTTATTTCTAAGTACTTACCTACTTATATCTTGATTATAAATATTCCGGACATATCATACACGGTCAAGTGATCCCAAACTAGGCATAGCCTGTACTATGGGTACCAGAGACTGATATCCATAATAGATAAATATTTAACAGACACAGAACAAACATTAGTTATTATCACACAAATATTTGTCCAGTGCGGGAATCGAACCCGCGACCTCTAGCGCAGAAGGCAGAGTTACTACCAACTGATCTATGAGGCCAGTAGTAGCAAGACTACTGGGCATTGGTTATTTGGAAAGTTTGCTCGTGTCTTTGACGTACTCTACATGCTGATCCGAAGTAATAAGCTTCTTTATAAATTAAGTTTATATTGTGTAGGGTACGGAGCAACACTTCTTACCTACCTCTTCCTCATCATCATCATCATTTCAGCCGTACGACGTCCACTGCTGAACATGGCCTCCCCCACAGACAGAGCAAATTCCTTATCATGTGGGGGGATTTGCCCATACTCACCACGCTGGTCATGCGGGTTGGCGAGCGCAGTTAGAGCTATCGTTGTTAAAATGAGGGACGCTGCTGCCCATCCCCTAGCTTTTTCCCCTTAGTCGCCTCTTACGACATCCGCGGATAGGTAGATATGGAGGGGCCTATCCTTCAGCCGGGGCCACCACGGCCAACCTCTTCCTAATGAAATTATTTCTACTTCTACCTACCTCATCGTCCCGCTGCTATTATCCCGCTTCACGTGTGGTCGGCACAACATGTATTTTCTCTTCCACTCCCCTCTATCAGCCGTAATTGTCAGTATTCACTCCTTTCTTACTCGTATCATGTCGTCTTTCGTACAATCTATCCATCTTTTCTTTGGTCTACCTCTTCCCCTACCTCTTACCTATTTACCGAGGTATAAATCACAAATGCTAACGTTTTATAAAAAGTTTATCAGCACGGACATCTCTCTAGCCTCAAAGGGTTGCTGGAAGAAAACTCTTTTTAGGGTTAAGCTCGCCTTTGTACATACCTTTCTTTCGCATTTATGTATCTGTTTTTTTCTTGTTTACAATAAATAATTAAGAACGGAGTTATATAGGTCCTGTAATAGATCCTACCTGGCATTGAGGTTTCGACTTTGATAAATCCAGGAGGAAGTTACAATGTGTAAAAATATATTTTCCCTATAACATGAGGAAATGATTCTAAATTAATGCAAAAATATAACCAATTTGTCCATCGCTTGCCAAACCAACTAGGTTGGTATAGCGATATTCTATAAATAATACATACATTTATTTTACTGGCTTTAGGAAAACAATTTAATAAATTTTTACTTTTTATTTAAAATTATCTTCCGGCCGCAGATTATTATTTAATAGTTACACAAAGGTATTTAAATCATGACAATATATTTTGGATATTTAAGTAAATATATGTATTTATCGTAGTATTTTCTTTATCATTTTATCTGCATCTATGATTACTGATTTGACCCTAAAACAGCTGATATTTGCTAAGTGTATTTTCAATAAAAAAAAAATATTTCCAAAAGTCGTAGAATTTTTTTTTTTTATCTAGGTAGGGAATAAGGCCCTTTCGGGATAGCATACATATTATGAATTTTTGAAGTTATTTATGTATGAAATTATAACAATATCACTTAAAATAACAGTCAGTTTCTTATCACAAAATTATAAGTACCTCACTGGAAATACTAAAAACTATTAATAAAATATTCTTATTTTTAAAGTTAAACTTACTGAACTGGTAGCCATGATCGAAAATAATTATGGCAAAATCTTACTGTTACGTAGCTTACCTACTTAATTTGGTAACTAAAAGTTAAGTACCTACTTACTTACTACATGGATAAACATTAACCCTCACCTAATCATAATCACGCACAAAACTTTTTTTAATTTCCTATAAGTGGCTATGGTGTCACTGCGGCCACAACTGACCTATTGTGATCGCCACTTGTAATAGTGGATCCCCTTTACAGAAGCCTCATAAACTTTATCGGCTAGATAAAATTACGGCCGCTTCTTTCTTTTGTTTACTATTAGAAAAGGACAGGGCGAGGCGATAAAGATAGAGACTGATTATGAATAGGAGAGGAAATCCGTAGAAGAACCAAGGTCACCGAGACATAGCTATCAGAATTAGCAAGTTGAAGTGGCACTGGGCAGGCCATATAGCTCGCAGAACCGATAACCGTTGGCGAGTAAAGGTTCTCGAATGGCGACCACGAACAGGGCTTGTTTGAAGACCCCCACCCGATGGACCGACGATATTACGAAAATTGCAGGAAGTCGGTGTATGGAGAAGCCTCAAGACCGTTCGTCATGGAGCTCTTTGGGGGCGGCCTATGTCCAGCAGTGGACTTCTACAGGTTGAAGTAACTACCTATAGTATTTTCAAGCTAAAGCGTAGTTTCGACACAGTTCTAAGCTAAGTTCTGCTTCAGCCAGCTGTCATATCTGGTGACGCGGGTGTAGACCCCGGGGTATCCAGGCTCGCCGCATTTGTTCCCGAAGGACACTACGCCGATCTGCGTCCAGCGTCCGTTTATCTGCAGCATGAGGGGTCCCCCGGAATCACCCTGGTGATAATAAAAAGTATAATTGTGCATTATTATTATTATAAAGAAAGAACAAGATAGAAAGAAAGAGCATTTATTGTTAGAAAAAAAAAGTCAAATAGTGTTGTGTTCCTGCGGTGAGTAAGGTTGCCAGAGCTCTTTAGGGGGGAAGGGGGTTCGGGGTCTCTGGTATTGCAAGCGCTCATAGGCTACGTTAACCGCTTACCATCAGGTGGTCCGTAAGCTTGCCACCTCTGTTGTATTGAAAACAAAAAAAAAAGATTCTTAAGTAGAGTTAGAGTACATTGATGCAGCTAAATTGATAATAGTATAGATAATAGTAGGAAATTAGCGCCAGTGACTGAGAAGTTGAAGAGCAAAAGGTTAGCGTGGTATGGGCATGTCATGCGGAGGGAAGAATGTCATGTGACTAGAAGAGCGTTAAATATGAATGTGGAAGGATATAAGGGAAGAGGTAGACCAAAGAAAAGATGGATGGACTGTGTGAAAGATGACATGAGTAAGAAAGGAGTGAATACTGATAGAGGGGAGTGGAAGAGGAAAACATGTTGGGCCGACCCCACATGAAGTGGGATAAGGGCAGGGAGATGATGATAGATAATAGTAGGTATTACTTAAACATCGTCTTACCTGACACGCGTCGACGCCTCCGCGCGAGTATCCCGCACACAAGAACGTGTCGGTAATCGGCTGGAAGTACGCCTTGTCGCACTCCTCGTTCCGCCACACCGGCAGCTTAGCCTCCAGCTGCTTGGAGCTCTCGCCGCCTCCGTAACGGGTGGTCCCCCATCCGACGACCGTGGCCAGGGCTCGCTCGAAGGTGCGGTGGAGCTGATCGCTGCTTGGCAGGCAGATGGGGATGACGTATTTGGATTTTTGCACGTTTTCTGTAAATAGTGATGAAATTTTATGAAACTGTGAACCATTTTTACCTGTAGAAATTGCATTCATAGATCTCACTTAGCAAAGTGCTTGTGGCTAAGCTAAGGATTATTTATGATTTAGGAACAGATAGAGTTCTTTACGTAGAATAACATATAGTCTACTTTTTACCTATGTAGGTACCACGTGGGCGAAGCCGCGGGTGGAAGCTAGTTTGCTATAACTCTCACAAGCAAACTATTTAAGTAGGTAAGTTATTTCTAAGTTTAGTTTAATTGTCACGCCTCACCATCTTTTTTGCACGCCCAGGATGACTGGTAGAAAATGCTTTAGCATTAAGTCCTCCTTACACTAAGTTTAAGTGTGAAAGTATAAATAAATAAATAAGCAAAGCGGCTGTTCCCTAGAGGAAAGCAAATACTTGTCCATAGCAACCCTGTCGAAACTGAAGAGCGAAGCGTGCCTTTTTCGGAGCGGCGTTTTCTGCTCCGATTATTGATAGTTTTATCCCACGCTTCAGTATTCTTGCCAAACACACAACTGAAGAGCGAAGCGAACCTTTGCTGGTGTGGCGTTATCTGCTCCCAGTGGATTATTGATAGTTGTAACTCTAGCGAGCATTTGCTAGAGTTTACTGGGAGTATAAAGTTGTTTTGTACCTGACAACACCAGAATCGCGATGTCATTGTAGAAACCGACCCTGGAGAACTGCTCGTGAGCCCTGACAGCTGTCACGCGGAGGGTCACGGGACGCGAGGGCTCGTCGTCACGGGCCAGGTCAATGTCACCGAGTCGTACGCTGAACTGACGTGGGGGGAAGCTGGAAGGTTAGACAATTGCACTTTATATAATTCAATCAAATCAATGCCTATGCCGGCCCCGGCTGCAGAATAGGCCCCTCCATATCTACCTACCGGTGGATGTCGTAAGAGGTGACTAAGGGAAAAAAGCTAGGAGATGGGCGGCAGTGTCCTCTATTTTAACGACCTCGGCGGCGCAGTATCTTATTCCTAAACCCACACTAGGATTCCCTGAGTTGTGGGTATCAGAAACTAGGAGTACCTGGTACCACAACATCCAGACCCGGAACAAATATCATGCAAATGTTTGTCGCATTGTTTTCACGAATCGAACCAAGTGGTGCCCTTGCGTCTTAGACGAGCACACGTCCACTGCGCTACCGAGGTCGTCGAATACTGCCATCCAGATAGCTTACGGTCTTTGCTTAGAATCTCTGGTGCAATGGGCGGCTGTCAGCACAAATCGCTTGCCAGCCAGGGTGCCCCCGCACCAGAACTCCTTCCTCTTGCTGCCGTGCAGGAAAATGGCTGCCATCCACGGCCAGTGACCTGGCTTAGATTCTGTGCCGCCCACGATCCTGCCGCCTTCGTCCTCTCGCTGACCGCATTCTGGAAGAACAACATATTTTATGAACTATTTTGCGCACTAGAATTCCTCAACCTCATTTCAGCTTTCTTGTCGTATCACTGATTCTTTCTTGGTCATCCCGTATTAGGTCAGTGACCTGGTTGAGGGATGGTGGCCCTGAAAAGCCAAAGTTTAATGCACACTTTAAATATTTCGAACAGAAAAAGTAATTGCTGAACGACCGGGTTCGGACCCACGATCTTCGGATAGAAAGGTGAACCTCCCACTAGGCCAATACGGCTACCGTTAATTTATAATGGAACTCAAATGCTTACTAGTGGGTTGATAAGTTGCAAACACACTGCGTGTTTGTCAACTTATTGAGGAGCCTGGGCCTGCACTAAGTGAGTGTATAAGAGGCGTGTACAGAGGCGTTGGAGCCAAATGAGCATTAGTGGTAAGTTTATTCTGTTTTGTACCTTCCATATCCACAATATTGGAGAAGTTGGTGATGACAGGTGGCGCCACAGTGCTGTAGTAGTACGTCGTTGTCCTCATCGGACTGGGCGTAGTAGCTGCCGTGCTTGGAACTGTCGTCGGTTTCCTGGTCGTCGTGACTGGCTTCTGTGTCGGTTTCGGGGTTGGCTTCGGCTTCTTGGTGGTCAAGACCAGGACAGCAGACGGCCTCTTCGTCGTCTGAGGTTTGGGCTTCTTGGTTGACACTGGCAGTAAGTACGTAGGCTTGCTCGTTGTGGCCACAACGGGTCTTTCGTAGGCGGGAGTAGTGACGATCGCGTCTTTTGGACAGCACACACCGGGGACGAACAAGTCCTTGAAGCACAAAGACTCGCGTAGATTCACCAGGTTCAGCAAGAGTTGGGGGCAGTTGCTCAAGTCCTCGCAAATACCTTCCTGGCCTTCAGGAGTTGTACAGGATTTTACTTCATTTCTATCATTAGCTGTTGCGATTTTCGTAATCGGTGCATCGGGTAGTACTTTTGGTAAAGCCTTCCTGACGTATGGTGCGATTTTGTCGGTAACGTTTCTTCCGAGAACGTTCTTGCTGATTGTGTAAAAAGCCCCGGGAAGATGCTTCAAGTTAGGATCTTCATCATCATTTTCGTGTTCGTCGTTCACCATGTCGACTAGATAATGCCCGACGGTGTTGATAGCCCCCAGTGTTTCTGATATTCGTGTGAAAGCTGACTCTGAAAGGAGTCTTCCGTCGTTTGGGACTGGTCCTGAAGATCTACCGTCATGGAAATTATTAAAGTTTTGATTTTCGGCTGCATACATGGATGATCTACCATCATAGTTGTGGAAGTTATTAAAGTTTTGACTCGTTTCCGGGCCGACTAAAGTTGACCTATCATTGTAGTTCTGAAAATTCTGATAGTTTTGATTGTATTGAACTGGTCTGGGTCCAAAAGGGCCAGTATTGTGACTATAATATTGATTGCTGTTGTAATTTGGCTGAACAAACTCTGGTGATCTTCTCCTTGGAGCTGAAAACTCATTCCATTGTGGATTCCTTTGCTGCTGGTTCGGCCACTCTGCTGACTCTTGGATGAAACTGCCTGAAACGAAAAAGATTAGGTAAGAATCATGTGGAAGACAGAGAGGGGATAAAGATGTTGATGAGATTGATGCATACCTACCCTGCTGGCCTGGATGGTGCACTGGAAACTGACATTTGGAGTCTGGTATTAAGATAAGTATTCCTGTAACAAAAAGAAACCGCGATTTAGTAAAGCTAGATAAGGCTGAACATTCGGGTACAGCCTAAGGGGAATAAGCTACAATTTCGCATTTTCTACAGATCATCGCCCACCCGCTGAATGAACCATGCGATTTCAATGATTATATGGATATTAAAGTTTCAAGTTTAGATAGAAGATAGATAGAAAAACATTTATTTATAAAGTTAAGCCCTACGTCCAGCAGTGGAGTGATATAGGTTGATAATGAGCATTTCAGAATGAGGCCTTCGGGTGCCCTAAAAACTCCGGAACTAGAGTTGGCCACTTATATGAGCGTAGTAGGTAAATAAGCGCCTTAGCCTAATCGAGTAGGTATTATCATAATCATTATGGAAGCGTGCGTCAACGAGAAAGTGCAGTTTGCGCAAGCGCATGCCTTCTCCGGCTTGTTTGTCTAACTAGTGTTTTGTTTTGTTTGGGAGATGAGTCAGTAAGACCACCCTCCTGAAATGTGGTCAGACATTTTTTTTTTTATTTATTTATTTATCAGAAAACAACAATTATACATTTGCAAATCTACCACTACTTATACCAAGACATAAAATTATCGACAGTGGGTGGAGTCAAAAATGTTACAAGTTAGCTTGTATATAATGACGGCTGTGTTTTTATTACTATCCCAAAAATTCGACTCCGACAGGATTTGAACCCGCAACCTTCCTAGATACGGGGATGCTCTAACTAAGCTACGTCGACACTTCCAGTAGGAGCGAATATCTTTAGGACATACAAACGAAAAAAAAAGTGTTATTCCTTTAGTTATAGGTACTTTAAAATAAAATTGATAATGGCGTCTGTTCTTGTGTCTGCACCAATCATTTCAACGCTTATTTTGAAATAAAGAAAGAAAGAAAAAGTATTTATTTGTAACGGCACATTGGGACAGAACGAAGCGACACACAGACAGTAAAAAATAAATTCTTCTTCTTGTCGTGTCACTGATTCTTTCATGGTCATCCTGTATTATGTTAGTGACCATGTTGAGGTATGGTGGCCTAAGACCGTCGATGAAAGAATCAGTGTTGAAAAAAAAATAAAAATAAATTGTAAAAACAAAAATTCACTACAAAAAAATACACTTACAAAACTAGGGAAAAAAAAACAAAAAAAACAAAAAAAAAACAATATACAAAAATAAAAATTACATGCTATTTTAGGAAACTAATAAATTCTAAATAGGTCTATATTAAGAGTGTGTGTCTCTCGCACCATCCGCTTGATGACGTCACAAAGTGGTATCCGGCTCAGCATGATGTTGCGTTTGGTAGCACCAAAGCACAACGCTGATCTTCCGCCGGAAACCAGATGGGCGCGTCACGAAAAAGTACCTACCTCACTAATAAAAATAAAAATAAAAAATGAAAACTAAATATCTAAATTATTCCTCTTAATTAATTATAATTAAACAATTATTTTGAGGCAAAGATACTCCTTTCCTTCGCTTTAGGATTGCACCAAGAGAGTCGTAACATCTTTCAACATATCTCACAATAACTGGGAGGAGCTTGTTGATGATAGGCCTGGATGGAGAAAGTCTTTGAAGGATGGTCAAAAACACCATGACCTGGTTCGCTTCGCTGGCAGCCAGAGGAACAAAAGCGAGCACTGATGGAGGGGTGGTAGTGGCCCCGCCTTGCGATCCACAGGTCGTGGGTTCGAAACTTGTCGTGCACCAATGGATTTTCCATTCGGAAAATTTATGTGCGCTATGCTAGTTCTATCAAATGGTGAAGGAAAACATCGCGAGGAAACCGGCATGTCTTAGAACCAACAAATTTGATGACATGTGCACGAAAGGAGCCTCTAAGAAGCACACTATGATCCTCTTACTAAACTGATTCTTTCACTGACGGTAATAGGCCCTTTTCATCATCATCATCATCATCAGCCTGTAGAAGTCCACTGCTGGATATAGGCCTCCCCTAAAGAGGTCTCCCTTTTCAGGGCCACCGTATCTCAACCTGGTAAATGATCTAATACAGGATGGCCAAGAAATAATCAGTGGCATGACAACAAGAAGACTTGACGTAGAGACCGATGATGATAATGATGTGACAAACAAAGCAACATGGTTTAGAAACGGTCATGGGCGTTAAAAGAAAGCTCACGATCTATATTAAGAGTTTATGTCTTAAGTCGCGCATGTTACCAAAACAAGCATTGTTTCTCAATACGGCTGTCGAAGCGGATGCATGAAGAATAGAATAGAATAATCGTTTATTTTCGCTGCATGTTATCCTAATGTGTAGCGGCATTATGCTGAGACCATGCCTGTTTTGGCTCACACACACGGGAGACTAATTAGCACTTAAATATTGTAAATGACATAGATAGATACCTACTTATGTGTTGTTGTTTGTACTGTATGTTATCTGTGTTATGTCTACCTATCTCCCTATCGTTAACCTTTATTCTATTGTTTTTTGTGTCTTCTGTCTGTGTTTGTCAAAATAAATGTATTTCATTTCATTTCATTTATTTATTTATTATTAAGTATATTATTTTAATTCACATATATTTCATTAAAATCTCATTTATAAAATACATTTTTTACTACAAAAGTACATCTTAATATCAAAAAAGAATATCAAAACAACTATTATAGTAAAAAATATATATAAAAATGGAGAACCACGGACCGCGAAGCTCGGCTCAAGCGGTCGGTGGCTAGGGCTGCAGAGAGGAACCTCCTGACTATGCGTGCCGAGTCCAGGAGTACCGCCCTCTGTATCTGGCCCTTCACCCAGCTGTCTAGCGAGAGCCTTATTTTTATTATTATTATATTATTATTATTTAGCACAGAGATCACAAGGCCGATTAAGTGGCAAATAAAAATGTACCTATACACATATATTGACTGGCCTCATAGCTCAGTTGGTAGTAACTCTGCCTTCTGCGCTAGAGGTCGCGGGTTCGATTCCCGCACTGGACAAACATTTGTGACTAACACAGATGTTTGTTCTGTGTCTGGGTGTTTGTTGCCTGATTCTTCTAGGCTTGGTCGCGAGGAACAGGCATAGCTTCACCTAGTTTCTAAGACGTTTCAAAGTGATCCTAGTTATTTTATTGAAATAAACGCCTTTTGACTTTGACTTTGGTTGCGGCGCGCGGCGTAAAAGAGTAACGAACATCTTTACAAACTTTAGCACCTATAAATATTAGTGGGATAGTTTAGCACTCGTACACGCTTCCTTTATTTATACAACTGAAGTGGTAAACAAGCTTACGGCCCACCTGCTTGTAAGCGGTTACCGTAGCCTATGAGCGCTAGCGGAGGCATCACGCACGCGTTGCCCCCGCACCCCATCCACACGCACGTTAAGAGCTCTTCTTCTCAAGAGCTTTTCTTGGCTTTCTGTACTAAAAAATTCGGTCCCATTTGCCGCCCTAGGCTCAAGTCAAGCCTATTCAGCCTGCCTACTGGTAAATCCGCCACTGACTTTCCGCGGTCAATACAGCATTTAATTCACGTATTTATCTCACGTTCTAGTGTTATTGCCAAAGAAGACCGCCTGAGATAAGATTGGCTATCTGCCAGTGTACTAATGAAGAAAACGCTGGCTCAACGTTTCGTCTTTGGGGGGACGGGGGCAGTCCGTAAAAGTTTTCAAACGGCGTATTGCCGTAATAATGCCGTATTCAAACGGCGAGCGATATGTCATCTAAAATTAATTTGAAAATAACACTTAGATACGAATATTAAATAAATAAATAAATAAAATAAATATTCCGGACATATTCACACGGTCAACTGATCCCAAACTAGGCATAGCCTGTACTATGGGTACCAGAGACTGATATACATAATAGATATATATTTAACATTCAGACACAGAACTAACATCTGTGTTAGTCACAAATGTTTGTCCAGTGCGGGAATCGAACCCGCGACCTCTAGCGCAGAAGGCAGATTTACTACCAACTGAGCTATGAGGTGAGTATTGGATGGATTGCATTAAAGATGCCATGAGTAAGAATGAAATGAGTGCGGAGATGACGGCTAACAGAAGAGAGTGGAAGAAGAAAACATGTTGTACCGAACTCACGTAATGTGGGACAAGGGCTGGAAGAAGAAGACTTAGATACATAAGAATAAAGTGTTTTCACTGCCACTTCAACTTATTTTACCTAGGAAGATGCAAAGCTACTAAGGTTCGTATAAAATCAGCCCCCGGAAACAGGGCACAACACGCTCCCAAGCCCTCAGATTGAAGGAGGTCGAATACCTCGATGACCCGGTTTCGTCACAATGCCCGCACTGCCATTGTGCATTACTGTTCACTCTAGTTGTTCGAGAGGAGGCTTGGGTGAACCTATATTAAAAGTTCCCGGGCTTTGGCCCACACAAATTAATATTTACAAAATACACAAGAAACAGTTGAGCCATCTAAAGACCTTTACAAACGATCTATAGATAGCTCAACACAAATACATATAAAGCGTACTTGACTATATTAAACTTTATTTACAGAAAGAAACTTAAAACTAATACAAGTTAATATTTACAAAATACACAAGAAACAGTTGAGCTATCTAAAGACCGTTACAAACGATCTATAGATATAGATTCTATACACAGCCTTAAGACAGCACAAAGCTCTGCCCTATAATACTGACGTTATAAGCAAAAGACGCAATGACATAATTCGTACTAACATTACCCCAGTAAAACATGTTTTCGCATCCAGATTCTTTATGTTCCTAGGGCCACACCTGTACAACAAACTTAATCGAAAATTAGGCATCTACACCATGAATTATACAAATTGTAAAAAAACCCTAAACACTGCCCTAAGAAATTTAGCTTATGACGAAACCGAGGAATTATTGAATAAGGTAATATAATTAAAGAAAATTATTTATGTCCTAGTCTAATACTTGCCCATGTATTTAAGTTAGCCCTAAATAGCATTTAAATTTAGCTTATAGGCTACAGATTTTAAGTTAATTAATTTGAATATTCATAAGTACCAACTTTAGTTATTAATTTTAGCATTTTACCGCCTGAGACACAGGTTTTCCTAGTTCAGGCATCGTTTTATTTTTTACCCTTAATTAGATATTAATTCTCAATGTTATTCGTAGCACTAAGGTAATGAATAAAGATTTATTTATTATTTATTTATTTATTTATAGATAGCTCAACTGATCCAGATCTTTACCAGTCGGAAGCGCCCCCAAGACGCTGGCGGAATTGCCACGCTGGATGGCAATGCTAATTCGCTGGGCCAAATAAGAGCCAGCTCTCGGGTCACGTGTCGCTTCGATCAGACGTCCTGATATCTTTTTGAAAACCCGGAGGGCCCCGTTTCCCCACGGACCCAGGGTCTCAACCCCAAAAGGCTCAAATAAATAAATATTCTGGACACATTGTCAACTGATCCCAAACTAGGCATAGCTTGTACTATGGGTACCAGAGACTGATATACATAATAGATATATATTTAACACCCAGACACAGAACAAACATCTGTGTTAGTCACAAATGTTTGTCCAGTGCGGGAATCGAACCCGCGACCTCTGGCGCAGAAGGCAGAGTTACTACCAACTGAGCTATAAGGCCAATACGTAAGCCCTATCAAGACTAACATATTTGCGCCTTTTGAGATCCTCGGCCGAATCTGCCGCCGCACCCGCTCTAACAGATGTCCCCGGAACGTCAACGTTTTCTTCATTTTCGTACCTACTTGAATGCTATGTTTCCTTAATAAACTTCTGGAAAACGCAACGAAACTTCCTATTAGAAGATATAAATTGTACATAAAGAATAATCTTATTAAGAAAGCGTAACCA
This sequence comes from Anticlea derivata, assembly GCA_947579855.1. Classification (NCBI taxonomy): domain Eukaryota; kingdom Metazoa; phylum Arthropoda; class Insecta; order Lepidoptera; family Geometridae; genus Anticlea; species Anticlea derivata. Next base: position 1,192,400 of record OX388277.1, on the reverse strand, counting down.
TAGATAATTATACGCATAGCCTGATGTCGCTCTGCCCCTCGACAGCAAAGTGGTCTTTATACAATATCTGTAGGTACTCCTTAAATTTGAAGTATTGGTATTATTTATTAGATGCACTGTGTAGATATTTCACCAAGTTGTAGCGTGTGCTGCCTCTAGACTTTTTGCTGAAGCTCACCATTTGTCTCTTTTCACATTTTTAAAGCTTTTATTTAATACCAGATTTATATTCTTTTGTCACATAGTTCGATCGGCACCACATTGAAGCTCGACATTCCATTTTGTGAGAAGGATAATCGAATAACACCCAACAGCTACATACATAGCCCTGAGCCATATCTACCTATCCGTGGATGTCGGAAGAGGCGACTAAGGGAAAAAAGCTAGGGGATGGGCAGCAGCGTCCCTCATTTTAACAACGATAGCTCTAACTACGCTCGCCAACCCGCATGCCCAGCGTGGTGAGTATGGGCAAATCCCCCCACATGATAAGGAATTTGCTCTGTCTGTGGGGGAGGCCATGTTCAGCAGTGGACGTCGAACGGCTGAAATGATGATGATGATGCAAACATTTGTCTCGCAGCGGCAATCGAACCCTCAGCTGGCCTCTGCTTGCCCGCTACGCCATTAACGTCGTCAGAATACTACGCGGGGGTGGATTCCACCCACGAGTGCTTATTCGCATTCAAAATAAGTGATGATGTAATTCATTCATTCCTTCATTTTATTCAACCATTGGTACACTATGGAACACTTAGGCTCGTATTCAGAGACAAGACTCGAGCATTGATCTGTACTTAAATCTCGATTTTAGTCGAGATTCTAATTCTTGAACAGTACTTATGTATAGATTCAATGATCACAGTTCACCTGAGTAAATGCTTATTCTGAAACGTCAATCAGACGAAATCGGTGCTTGAGTTTAGATTTGATTAGACATTAATCAAATGACATTTTTGTCCCGTTACACGTACTTTGATGCATATTTATACTTCACTTTATAGTTCTGTTCTATTTGCACCCTGGCTGTTTGAATTTCTGCGTAAAACGGATCGAAAATTATAAATAAATCAAAATGTAAACGAGAACATTTGAGTACAGATTTGAGACTCGATTCAGCTGAGAGTAGTTTGAGTACCGTTCTTGAATAAATGCTATGTTTGAGAAGAGATTCAATACTTAAGTAGAGTTCAGCTGATCTGTGATTAAATCTAAGTTTGAGTCGTGTCTCTGAATACGAGCCTTAGTTACGTCAATCATTTAGATAATTTTGCTGATGCAGGGTCCATGATGCATGCGTCAATTGCATCATTACACCGACAAGAGCTAAGCTCTTAAATCATAGTAGAAGGGTCCATGATGCATGCGACCTTCGAGCATGTCCCACTAATCTACAACATTTTAGACGTCTCCTTTGGCTCATTGACCGCGATGGAGTGAAAGTTGTGATGTCATTCGTTCACGTAACGCTATTGTGCTTCATTGCTTTAGCCGCGAAGTTAGTTAAAATAAATAAATATTCCGGACATATTCACACGGTCAACTGATCCCAAACTAGGCATAGCCTGTACTATGGGTACCAGAGACTGATATACATAATAGATATATATTTAACACCCAGACACAGAACAAACATCTGTGTTAGTCACAAATGTTTGTCCAGTGTCGAACCCGCGACCTCTAGCGCAGAAGGCAGAGTTACTACCAACTGAGCTATGAGGCCAGTCAATTGAATTGTTGTCTATGGTCGCGGATTAAATCGACCTCGCTGGCGTGATGGACGAGTGACGGAGAGGTAAGAGGTGCGGATTCCCCGCAGTACAAATGATGAAAATATTTGTGGATCTGTGTGTTATGGTATCCATGATAGACACAAATTTCTAATGCCTACAGATAATCCTAGTGTGGGGTCATGGCAGAAACAGCAGATTTTTGCACAGTGTTCGTTCAATGAAAAATTTCGAATTGCCAATAGTCGTAGAAGAAACTTTATGCCAATTGGATGTACGAGTAGAATAAACGCATTTCGGGATAGTATACATAATCAAGGACTTCCTGGCATCCAAGTTGTGGAAAGAGATTCGTTGCGAGGTTTCCGAAAAAAAAACGTTTATTTGTAAATCGGCAGGAAAATCCGGTTATATGTGTTGTAAGCGGTACCTGTGCAGTAAATTTCATAACGCGACCCCGTTTGTTCGGAAAATCCACTTCGTTACTTGACTACGCGTCTACCTGACCTGCGCCTATATTTAGCTGTAACCGGAATGTTGTGAATCATGAAGGCCGTAGGAGGTTTACATGATGGCCACAGGCCTAGCATGAACACCGTAGTCTATTCCGTTCTGTGCAACTAAATGCTAAAATCCGCTGTATTAGTTAGACTGTCTAATCCGGAAAATCCGTTCTGTTAAATTGTTAGTTCGATTGAATAATCATCATCATCAATTCAGCCGTAGGACGTCCACGGCTGAACACAGGCCTCCCCATAGATTTCCAGCGTGACCAATGTTTTTGGTGAGCTCTGGCAACCTTACTCATGCAACAATACTCAATTACTGAACACAACACTATTTGAAACAAATAATGTTATTTGGCTGCGATCTTCTGTAACGCGGAGGTACCTCCCCAGGGAGGCTGCTCCAATTTAGAGCTAGATAATCTCGCCCTACCTCCTCCTAAAAGGAGGAAGGTAAGCCTCCTCCTAAAAGGAGGAAGGTAAGGTTGTAAGGTTTTGTGACATTGCCCCACTTCAACATCCGCCTGCGGTGCTCTGCATTGTGCAACAACTCCAATGTTTTGGTCTCGTAATATGTGTGCATGTGTCATTCCATGCGGATGTGTACCGCCGCCTTATTTATCACTAGCTTCCACCCCGGCTTCGCTCGTGGTACCCGGGTGAACAGAAGTCTGTAGGTACTTATAGTTATTTTGAATATCTGTGTTTAGTGGGATAAGGGTAGGAAGATGATGATAGTGACCAAATCGGTGACGTTTTGGAAAAAGGCTAGGTCAAGAGTAGGTACCCTACACCGACGAGCATGTTTTTTTTTTTTTGACATATCACACCCGGTCATCTGATGAAACTAGGCATAGCCTGTACTATGGGTACCAGAGACTGATATACATAATAGAAATATATTTAACACCCAGACACAGAACAAACAAGTTAGTCACAAATGTTTGTCCAGTGCGGAAATTGAACCCGCGACCTCTAGCGCAGAAGGCAGAGTTACTACCAACTGAGCTATGAGGCCATTCAATGTTTAGGGAATGTGATGAGAGTGAATGAAGCAAAAGAGGTATGTCAGGATCGTAGCAAGTGGAAAGCCGTGGTCTCTGCCTACCCCTCTGAGAAATAGGCATGATTTTATTTATTTATTTATTTAATCTTTATTGCACACAAAAAACAATGTACAAAAGGTGGGCTTGCTGTGCCAAGGCATTATCTACCAGCCAGCCTGATTGGATAGAAACAGGAGGTTGGCGTGCGACAGATTGTTTAACTTAATTAAAAACTATACTATATATAACCATACACTATATTTTAATATATATATACACTACAATAGATTAACAGATAGTACAAAACAGTGTTTTATGAACATGTAGTGTAGATGCTAGATGTTCTTAAGAAAATGTTCACGAGTTAATCGTTTAATTGAATCTTTGGAGTCAACTTTTTTGATATTATACGGAAGTTTATTCCAAAGTCTTACTGCTACAACGGAGAAGGAGTTGCCACGAAAACAAGTGCTATGCTCAGGGATTATTTATGTATGTAGTGTAATGTGATGTCATTTATTGATGAGTAAAGCGTGTGTAGTGCATCAGCAGTGGCGACGGGGTAATAGCGCGGAACCAGAGACAATGGCTGTTGAAAACAAGAACAAGAGTCACTCGAACAAACTCAGAAGGAAACGCGGCGCTTTCCAACACTTTCGCTGCAGATACCAATCTGTTGCTCATTTCAGAAATTGAGTAATTAATCGAGCGAGCGAAGATCTCTCAAGCAATTTCGGCTCAAGGCTTTCGGAAAAAACGGAACCCTTATGGGATCGGTTTGTTGTCCGTCTGTCTGTCTGACCCTTTTTCTCAGAAACGGCTAAAGGTATCAACTTGACATTTATACCAACTATTGGGGTGCGTGAGTTTATATTGCCGTATAAAAATCTTTCTCTAGCCGTGGTGGTCCCGGCTGAAGAATAGGCCCCTCCTTATCTACCTATCCGCGGATGTCGTAAGAGGCGACTAAGAGAAAAAAGCTAGGGGATGGGCAGCAGCGTCCCTCATTTTTACGATAACAACGATAGCTCTAACTGTGCTCGCCAACCCGCATGCCCAGCGTGGTGAGTATGGGCAAATCCCCCCACATGATAAGGAATTAGCTCTGTCTGTGGGCCATGTTCAGCAGTGGACGTCGTACGGCTGAAATGATGATGATGATGATAAAAATCTAGTTTCTAGCTCAGTGCATGGCAATTAATATCTATTTTTTGTAAGGAAATGGCAAAAAATAAAAACCTCTAGGGTACTTCCAGTTACCTCACTCAGTTAGCTTTTGTGATATAAATAAAGGAAAAAGTCTACAATTAAATAGTTTTTATGTTTTTACCGTTAAAATTGGATCAATATCATCATACAATGAACTAAGTGAGTGACCGCAAAATTTAATGTGGAAAGATATAAGCGAAGAGGTCGGCCAAAGAAAAGATGGATGGATTTAGTGAAAGACGACATGAGTAATAAAGGAGTGAATTCTGACATGACGGCTGTTAGAGGGGAGTGGAAGAGAAAAACATGTTGTGATAAGTAAGGGACAAGTGCGACCACGGAAGACCAGCACTTTGGTATGATCTGCTCTGCCCTAGCACATGCTGAATGGTGGCCATTTTTGTTACCATGTTGAATTGCATTTTTTGTATTGTGGTATGTTAAGTCTGTTTCTATTGGTAACAAAATAAACGTTTTTCTATTCTATTCTATAAGGGCAGGGGGATGATGATTGTAGTGACTAGTATTTAAGGATACCTGCATTCCTTAACTTATGCTGTCTCCGGGGGACAACTGACAGTGACAGATAACAGATGACACCTGAGATGGAGAGATGTATACATAGTCTCTAGGAGTGAGTCACTCTGTGGTCAAGCCGGCACGAGCAGGCGCGCGGGAATCACTGTGAGTTATTAAGTGATATAATAATAACGAGGGAGTTGTCCTGCTAGGAACCAGCGTGGTGTAAGGCATACACTACAAATGGCGATGAGGATAACGAGGTATTTATGTATAATCTAGAGAACATAAGTACGAATCGGTCAAACAAGCAATTTCACAAGAAGTTGCCCACCATCCTGTGTAGGCTAATTTATTGCAAATTATACCTACTGTGATATCCTATGTTGGTTATCTAGGTCATTATTATGCTACAAGGATTCAGGAATCTATATTTTGTGTGTTTCTGATAGAAAAGTCAAAAATAAAGCATTGTTTTTTTTATCTTTTCTTTGCCAAACATTTTGGCACGAGACGGTTGGTGTATTCTACCAAAGATTCTTGTAGAAATGAAAATTTTTTTTTCTTCCAAAAAAAATATAAAAAGGTATGGGAATTAAGGTTAATGTAGAACTGTTATTGAAAGTAATATCATGCTGGGTTAAACAAACTTTGGAGCATAACATCTGATGCCTTAATTATAAACTTCTGATAAGGGATGGACAATGCTAGGGGTCATAGATATGGGAGCTGAGCTAAGGTATTGCCATCTCTTGCTATTGACAAGCATGGTGACAAGCAGTGATAATACAGACGGGGATAATTTTAAGCATTGCTTGCGTTTCGTTTAAAAGTATGGGGGTTAGTTGTTATCATGGGTGCGACTTGAAAGTGATGCGTGTATAACAAACTGCAGAAAAATCATGGAACTAATTTACCATTTCAAAAAAAGAATGTAGGCGTTAAATGGAAAGATTGGTAGGTAATGTAAGATTTCTGGTAATATACCTGGATGATGATTGGAACTTACTTACCTACAAGATAATACCTACTCTCAAAGTATTTTTACCTAGTGTGTTTACAAATTATTTGAGATAAGTACTAAAGTACCAATACCTTCCCACCATACGTTTGAAAATAAAAGGTAAATTAAACCCAAATTTTCCTGTGTTGAGAATGGATTATTTGAAAGAAAAAACATGTTAACATTTAGTTACTTGTTTATTCTAACAACTGTGTGGCAGATTTCAGTGATAGTGGAAATACTCTTGTTCAAAAAAGACAAGGTAAGTATTTTAAAGAACTTACTTATTTGAAATATCCCAGTTAATTATAAGTCAGTAGGTACCTAAAGAAGCTAACTACCTACTAATAATATACCAGATAACTAGGTAAGTTAACATACCTACCTGAGGCACATCAGGATATCCTTTAGGTAGCTAGAGAGTAATCTTAGTAAATTAGTAGGTATATTGACCATGTATGGCACAGCTAACATAGGTAACAGTTTAGTTGCCTTGAATCATGGGTTCTCAATAGCTCTCTGTCTATGCAAATTGTACTGTTTGTGGTCGATTCAGCTGTATATGCTGGTGCATCTTGGTAGATGTAGGTACAGTTGTCAATAAACAGAATTTCAAACATGCTGGAATTGAACTACCTAGTGACAATTAGTGATTAAGAGTGAAAATAGAATGTAGAAATAAAATAGCGCGAACTTCCTCCCAAAGTAATTTACATGATAAGTATAAGTTTATGTGCTTTGTAATTAACACCTTGTCTGCTTAAACACAGATTTACACAAGACACAATAGATTTTCTATTGTGTCCGAGATGGAAGCAGTCTAAAGGTCAATGGCGACATATGTAACCTGCAGTCACCAGGTTCACAATAAAAGAGAAGATAAGTGCCTAATTATAATTGCATTTAAGATTCATGAGTGAGGAATAATTTTGTTAGTATTAACTAGCAAAACAAAACTTGCGTAAAGTTTTGAAAATAATAGAATAATTAAACTCAAATTCTCGTGTTTTAAGTTAAGACTGGAAATGTTTAGAGATTTTATACATGAGTATACAACCGATTTAACTACTAGGTCTGGTGACGCGACGAAGTAGGTAGTCCGCACATACATAAGTAGCGGCACCGAGAGGCCGTAGATACTATAAGTAGGTATAACTCATGTAAGTAGGTACGATGGCAGTTCTGATGATCTACGTACTTATTTGACGGAGAGGTAGTGGATGATCAAATAGCATAAACTGAAGTAAGGACTTCCAAAAAAAAAATTAAGAGGTGAGGTTTCATCTGGACATCAACATGGAAAATGTGTGAAGAACGATAATTGTTGGAAGTAACTTCAGAAAACAATATGGTTTAGTAACAGTGGATATTCTTATGTATTACGTCAACGGAGGAACGTGTTAAGTTGAGATAAGATCACAAAGAAGTGCCTATTAACCATGAACCCATACTTTGGATGAAGGAAGACAAAATATAGAAGTCGGACGACGAGACGGCGGCGCTGGCGTCATGTCATGGGCGTGTTGGCAGCGCGGCGCAGAGTGGCGGCGGCGATGCAGCAGCGTTGTAATAGCTAGGTGATTGGTACAAGAAATCAATCTTCAGAATCAGCGGCAAAACAAAAGTACTGCCCGACCTCACATGTGTTTCACAAAACCTGTAACGTGTATAGTGCGTGTTTCTAATCAGTCTACTTATTTGAATTCAAATGCACCACCGCGCCGACGGCGACGACGACACTTCCGTCTCTCCTACGCGCCACGGTTCCTACACGACTAGCACCATCGCGCGGCGAGTGATGAAGAACAAGGCGGCCCGCGCGATTCCGCGATTGAAGATTCGGCTCGAGAACTTTCCTTAGTTTTACGTGTTTAATTGTTTTCGGTTAGTTTGCGCTAGTCGCGGGTTCGATTCCCGCACTGGACAGGCAATTGTGACTAACACAGATACAGGTACCCATAGTGAAGGCTGTGCCTGGTTTGGGATTGGTTGACCGTGTGTGATGTGTCCGTAATATTTATTTATATTTAGTTATTTTGTGTTAAAAGTGTATTTGTATGTCCAATTAAAAGTCTAGTGTTGTGGGCGTTTTACTAACAATTTCGAACTCCCGAGAAGACAGCCAGCCGGGCAAACACTAAACGTGGTTTCATGAAAGCTGTTTCGGGATTGTTGTTGTTTAGGGTGTGTTCATTCCTACTCGACCAACACTAGTGCGAGTTTTAGGTAACTAAAACATGCGATCGAATATTCGAATACCACCAAAGGAATGGTCGAATACTACAGTTTCGAATATTTGCAAGCCCTAGTGAACATTCATCAAATCGAATGCCTACTGTCATGAGAATTGGAAATTCGATATGCCTAAATTTTGATTTGGAAGATAATTCGTAAAAGCATCTTTCCACGACTCGTTAATAGTAACAAATATCGAAATACGTACAAAACGAGACCTTAGAGGTATGAACGCTTGTGCCGTGTTAGAATCATGTGGGCCTCATTATGAATCCTGTTTAAATAAAGGGTAATCTAAATAAACTACTACTCATCATATTCAAGAGCACAATAAATAGTCAGCATTTCTCAAATAAACCGCAACTTTTGGAAGAAAAGGTAGCTTAACGTTCACGATAATCGATTTGGTCACACAGGCTTGCCACTTTGTTGGTTGCATTGCAAGTATTGGTCACACAGGCTTGCCATTTAATTGGTTGCAAGTATTGGTCACACAGGCTTACCATTAAATTGGTTGAATGCTGTCGAGCGCAGGCTTACCGTTAAATTGGTTGCACATGTGCTGATGGGAAGGCGTACCATTAAATTGGTGGCACGGCGTGTCATTGGATTGGCGGCAGTCTGACTAAGCCGTACTATTAAATTGGTTGCAAGGTTGCTGGTCAGACGTCCAGCATTAAATTGCTGGGGAAGGTGTTCTATTAAATTGAATGCAAAGTGTGAACCAAAGGGCTTGCCATTCAATTGGTTGTGGGAGGTATTCCACTAAATTGGATGCAAAGTGTGGACCAAAGGGGTTAAATAGCCCTTGCTTAAAGGCACACCAACAAATTGATTAGCGGTGGACCAAGGAGTTAACCATGTTTGAGTAGCAAATTTAGTGACCAATTATGTTCAGTTTTAAATGGTTTACGAGATTTTAGTATATTATAACGAACTGATATCTGATTCTTAATACCTGACGGCACATGAGATACTGGCGTTAGGTCAAGACTGCTGTGACTTCGATGTTCTGTAAGTGGTTGTTCCTATTAAACTACAAGAATCCGGTAGGCCAATTAGTATATCCGTCATTTTCATTAAAAAAAAAATAGAAAAAAAAAAGAATTATGAAAAAGGAGGGAGAGAGGTAGAGGCGTAGTAGGTTCTAAGTTATGATCAGGGTATGGATGTTTAAATGTACCTACTAGTGATTAAAATGATCTGGCTATCGGGTATACATCGGGTAACCGAGCTTTCATTACAGGCTTCTTCTCGAAAGGGATAATGCGCTAGATTATTATAATTATTATTTCCCTTGCTTTCAGCATCGTAGTGATACGATAGCTCAGTCATATTGACCTGCTACCGGCATCTGAAGTAAACGAACTAACGAACGGGCTGCGTTCAGTTACCGACTCGTGTGTCATCGAATTATCAAGCAATACCCCCACTGTGGGGTGGGTATCACGCGGCTGAGTTACTTGAAATAACACGCCTTATTTCAGTGGTAGTTGAATTGTATAGTAGAAGCTAAGAACGGTAGTGAGGGTCGGTAGAATCTGTCTACTCGCCAAAGCATTACTTCTAGCGAAAGTGATGGTGGTCGAAAATAGATTCATTAAAATTATTTTAACAAGGAAGGGATGTAGTGACTAGTATTTAAGGATACCTGCATTCCTTAACTTATGCTGTCTCCGGGGGACAACTGACAGTGACAGATAACAGATGACACCTGAGATGGAGAGATGTATACATAGTCTCTAGGAGTGAGTCACTCTGTGGTCAAGCCGGCACGAGCAGGCGCGCGGGAATCACTGTGAGTTATTAAGTGATATAATAATAACGAGGGAGTTGTCCTGCTAGGAACCAGCGTGGTGTAAGGCATACACTACAATGATGATGATGACTAAAGTTTTACCGTACTAAGTACACCGTGTTTGTGGTTCACAAACCGATGCTAACTGTTTTAAATCATTTAAATGCACAAAACGGAAACAATCGCCTACATACAATGTACTGAACCTTTATAGCTGGTTTAACGGCGTGGTTACGTCTTTAACGGCTATAATAAGCACATTTGATCGTATTGTGCCTTTATGTGCTGTAAAAGCTCTTAAAATATAGGTACCTACTGTAAAAGCTCTCAAAGCCCTATAGTTTATTAGATTGAACACACTCCAGTCTTCACGTGCAAACTTTAAATGTAAAGCTACGTTCAAACGGCATACGATATGTCATGATTCTACTATCCTATCCTACTAATATTATAAATGCGAAAGTTTGTGAGGATGTTTGGATGCTTGTGGTTCAAGCGCGCCGTAACGGTTTAACCGATTACAATGGACCTTGGAAAAGGTAGAGTTATTTACCTAGAATAGCATGTAGGCTAGGTACTTTTTGTCTAGGTACCACGCGAGCAAAGACGCGGGTGCAGGCTAGTATGTCATATTAAATTAATTTCAAAATGATGCTTACCTCCACTGGACAAAGTGCACGAAAGGAGCCTCTAAGAGGTGCACTATAATCCTTTCACTACACTGATTCTTTCACCAACGGTCATATGCCCTTTTCTTGGTCACGACACCTCAACCTGGTCTTTGACCTAATATAGGATGACAAAGAAATAATCAGTGAGACAAAAAGCAAGCAAGCACTGAACACAGGCAAAGTTGAGTTTGACTTTTGGGGATAACTAAACGGTCCTCAAAATAAACTTTATTGAGAAGACTCAAGGATAATTTTAAAATAAATCTTAGATGGCATATCGCAGCCGTTTGAACAAGGCTGTAAATGTTTGAAATAGCACAGGAAAATGCAATCTAGGACATGCCTTTCAAAGGCGACACGAGGCGGCTTGTTAGTGAAGCAAGGAAAATACCTACCATTGGTTCTCGAAAGAGGTTTGTTTTTGTCCAAGTTTGAAAATGGAATCTGGTTTTTTTTTAGTTTTTAGGGCCGTCATTGCACCCAAATAGCCACATTCGTAGCTGATAAGTTTGAGATGAAGACTAGCGAATACCCTAAAAAATAGGCCCAGGACTTCTAATTCCAAGCATGGTAGACGACTCATATCTCCAGGCGATCAGATCCTTGAAGATGTCTAAGGTGGGTAATCAGAGGCATTTCCGAACATTTGGCATAATGATTACATTTTCCACTTAGTCAGTGTTCCTACATGACTTGTTGCAAGCCCATTGCCGCTTATAGAATTACTTACTGGTTTCTTCACGATGTTTCCTTCATGCTTTAAGCATTGATTGTTAAGGCACTGATTTATTCCAATATTAAACTCACGACCGGATTCAATAACCCACCAACAAACCCACTACTTTCGGATTGAAAGTCGGGAAATCTCCCACTTGTGGCCTAGTCTATATATTTATTATGAAAAATTCTAAATTTAAAAACTCGAAACAGACATCTGAAAAAAGATTCAAAGTAGGTAGTAGCAAGCACTCGAAATAAGTGGTAGATATGGGAACCCAGAGGAAAGATACACATCAAGGAGTATTTTTATTTGAATTTGCAAATTGTGTGTTGAATTTGCAACAGCCAGACGCTTCGAGGGGATTGAAAGGGCAATTGCTTTTAGCGGTGGGTGCGGGAGTAAACTCATTCGGGATGCAGCCCCTACCACTGTTTCTAGAATAAGATTTTAAATAAACAAAAAAAATGATACTTTATTCGATTTATTTTAGAAGGTGGTGTGATATTATAAAGCAAAACCTAATTATTTTTATTTTCATAATCCCCAACAACCAAGATTATAAACGTTAGTGGGGAAAACGCCAATACTATTTTGAATATTCTCATAATCCCCACTGGTGGGGATATATTCGTGGGGATTATGATAATAAAACTTAAGGAGCTGTCCCGGTGTGAAGTACTGTCCGACCTTCGATAATATGCCCAGTTTTTTGCAGGTGTCTTGGCCCTGGACTAAATATTATTTAGTAGGTACTTCAATTGTAATGAATAAAGGTTTTTTTTTTATATAGAAGAGAATTAAATATGCACTTAACTCACAGCACATTCAACTCGTACGCAATGCATGGCGGCTACGCTTGTAGCGCATGCGCGCGTTGAAGTCTTTTTTATGGAGTTTATTTTACTATTGTAGATCTGTTATACTTTCATTATTACAACATTGCACTAGTGCACTAGTTCGGACATTAAGTACTAATCATCATCATCATCATCATCAACCTGTAGAAGTCCACTGCTGGACATAGGCCTCCCCCAAAGAGTTCCATGAAGAACGGTCTTGAGCCTTCTCCATCCACCGACTTCCCGCAACCTTCACAAAGTCGTCGGTCCATCGGGTGGGGGGCCTTCCAATACTGCGTCACCCGGTTCGTGGTCGCCATTCGAGAACCTTTACTCTCCAACGGTTGTCGGTTCTGCGAGCTATATGGCCTGCCCACTGCCACTTCAACTTGCTATTTCGGAGAGCTATGTTGGTACTAATACAAGTACTAATAAGCCGTGTTAATTTGAGGTGCGATATGTCGTCTAAAATATATTTCAAAATGATCCTTATCTCTACTGGATAAATTTATTTTATTTCATTTTATTTTTATTTATTCAGGACAACAAACAATTGCACTCACATTTTACATAATTAAAGTACTAGGTACTAAAGTTAGAAGTTCTTAGAGTGTAATCAGCCCCGTTGTCCACAGATTTCTACATCGAGGTTCTACCATCGGACCTCGCGTCACCGGAATAAGGCTCATCCACATCTCATCGACACGTGGGTATCTCGAACCACTCGCTTTACGAGATCCTTTCTCCCCCATACGTGCAAATTGTGGAATGAGCTTCCTTCCGAGGTTTTCCCGCTAACCTACAACATGAAGAGCTTTAAGAAAAATACAAAAAGATTTCTTCAGGGCAGGCAACGCATTAGCAATGCTCCAGGTGTTGCAGATGTCAATAGGCGACGGTAACCGCTTACCATCAGGCGAGCCGTAAGCCTGTTTGCCTCCGTATAACATAAAAAATTTGGTAGAAAGAGGGCAGTAGTAATGCAAGCAGACTAACAAAAAAAGAAAAATGCAGTTGGTAGGTCAAACATTTTGTCATCCTTTAACAAAATGATGATAAAGTCAATTTTGAGTTTGACTTTTAAGGGCCTTGCGATATCTAACGCCCTCAAATATCAAATTCAAAATTGATTTTATCTAGAAGAGTTAAGGATCATTTTGAAATACATTTCAGATGACTTATCGTACGCTGTATCACCGCCGGATCACTTTGAAACGTCTTAGAAACTAGGTGAAGCTATGCCTGTTCCTCGCGACCAAGCCTACAAGAATCAGGCAACAAACACGGCTTAGTGCCTGTCATTTTTTTCGATGATCCTTTTTCACAAAATGGAATTTAAAGCTTCAGTGTGGTGCCGATCGAACTAGGTGAGGCTCAAAAGAAAAGTAACCTAATTATAATCCCTAATAAATAAGAGCTTATAAAAATGTGAAAAAAGTACCTCATTCGTGTTCTACACAAGACTAGGTACCTAATCTTATGACCTCATGTAGAAAATAATATTAGAAACTCCTGAGGTATCTCTGTGACTAATTTAGATGACGGAAAATGATGAGAGCGAACTCGCAGGCAAACTGCATTATTCATGTCATAATTTCTCGAAATTATCGAAATTACAGTAAGTTAAGTACATCTTATATACCCCTCTCTAATTATGTTCAGTCCACTCCAACCGTAAGTTGTCTGGCAGAGATCGCTATTCAGCGATAATTGCCACCTTATTTCAGCTCAGACTGGCCTCATAGCTCAGTTGGTAGTAACTCTGCCTTCTGCGCTAGAGGTAGCGGGTTCGATTCCCGCACTGGACAAACATTTGTGACTAACGCAGATGTTTGTTCTGTGTCTGGGTGTTAAATATATATATATTAAGTATATCAGTCTCTGGTACCCATAGTACAGGCTATGCCTAGTTTGGGATCAGTTGACCGTGTGTGATATGTCCGAAATATTTATTTTATCAAACCTTAAAAATATATAGCATTCAATTACTTTTATTCAATCATGGCAGCATCACATTAACGATGTGAATTTCACCGCCGATTGATACATAAAAACGGAATCGATAAAAACATAATCGATTCGACGCATGATCGATTATCGTAACCATCGCGTAACACTGTAGACGTGATGTGGTGTTGTGTCATCGAGTTATCAAGGTTGCGATTGCTCTTAAGAGTCAGTGCACTCGTTACATATATTTGTAACTAGCTTAAGCCCGCGGCTTCGCTCGCGTACCTACATAAAAAGCCTATATGCTATTCTAGGTAAAGAACTTTATCTATTCCACGTTTCAACGAAATCGGTTGAGCCGTTACGGCCAAACATCTTTATTCTTTATTCTTTATTGTACACAAGAAAATACAGATTACAGCAATAAAAAAGAAAGGTATGTACAAAGGCGAGCTTAACCCTAAAAAGAGTTTTCTTCCAGCAAACCTTTGAGGCTAGAGAGAAGTGATTATAGAGGGAGGTTCGTGTACCTAAACAAATATGGTTAATAGTAAATAACATTAATTACAAAAATACTATTACCTATTAAAACACCTAAAAATGAAGATAAACATACATACATTATAATACTACTACAATAAATACCTACCTGTAAAAATATATAGTTAACTAAATATATATACATAAATATGCATAAATATAATATGATACAGAACTTACAAGGAAAGGTAGTGCTCTTTAACTTTTCTCTTGAAGACATTGACAGATGGACTATCACGAGTTACATGAGGGAGAGCATTCCATAACTTTACCGCCAGGACGGTAAAGCAGCCGCCATAACGCCATAACATCCTCACAAACTTTCGCATTTATAATATTAGTAAGATGCGATGTACTAGCTTCCGCCAGCGGCTTTGCTCTCGCAGTAACCGGGTAAAAGTAGTCTACATGGTGATTTCAGGCTAAGTATTTCATCATCATCAGATCAGACGCCCACTGCTGAACACAAGCATCCCCTATAGATTTACCTACATAGATTTGTTTGCTCGTTTCGCTATCTTGACCAATTGAATTTCATTTTATATTGTGTTATGTATGTTAAGTTTGATTGTATTTATTACTACTTATACCTACTTCTATGGTTTTTCAATTCTATTCTATGCGGATTTGCAGTCTTGGCCGCTCTAGGCCCCAGGCCATGTGCCGCCCCTTTATCAGCACCCATCATATAGGTAGACTAGGTACATAATGAATTTACTTTATTGCCAACTTTATCTAAATCGAAATCAGAAATTTAACTAACCATAATAGCTACTAATATGTAAATATAATCTGAGATGATGAGTTTTTCTACGACAATTTCTACAAATGTTTGGTCACGATTTGCCGCAGCTAATATCTGGCCGCCCTAGGCCCGGCCTACTGGGCCTTAGGGCAAATCCGTCACTGATTAAGCTAATTCAATTTCCATCAGCTTTTTACTAGTTTCTGAACGAAAGAAAATGCAATAATCAGAAATAATGTATACTTAATGGATATATTTATTAGGCTACAATCGGCCGCAAATCATCCTCCTTCTCAATGGTACAAGCTTTATTACAATGGCAAGATGTGATATCATTCGTATTATATTCGTTGTATAGAAAATCTTGAGAACCATTGTTGAGCTTATGGGATAGATAATATCTGTAAGCGACATTTTCTCTAGATGTTTTAAATGTTAAAACATGAATTGAACTTATAATTAGGGTAAGTACTTTTAAGTTTGTTTGCTTTTATTTAGTAACAGAAAAATAATAATAATAACAGTTGTAAATTAAACTTAAATAATATTATACTAGAAATGAACTCTGTTTTCTACGACTACGACTACAAGTAGAAAACAGAGTTCAGATCACAAACCACAGGCAGCGTGCCCAAAAGGCTGGCGACGTTACCTCGTTGGATCGCTATACTGATCCTTTGTCCGAGGTAAGCACCAGCCCTTCGGTCATTGGTCTAAACATGAATTTAATTGCACCAAAATATCCGGCTATTTAGATGACAAAAAAGATTGGGACTGAATATGCTTTACTTATTGATGTAAATTATTTGTGTACCTATACTGTTTATGTAAATTTATAAATATTAATATATATACCTTTACGATATATAGATATGTATATGTGTATTTTATTATATTATGTAATTATATTAAACTTATGTACTCTTAAATAATTTAAGTATTACGTTTACTTTGTAGTGCACCCCGACCAATCTTCCGTACAATTCAGACTCCTCTCCATCCAAAGGTTGTCTGGAAGAGATCGCTTTCTTAGCGATAAGACCGCCCATTGTACATATAAATTTATTGAGTCTATAATCAATTGTAATTATTTATTAAGGTGTGTGTACATGTCATTCATGCATTCATTCAAAGCCGTTGTTAGGTACTGCCTGTAGGTATCTTTCAGGCTTGGTCGCCAAGAAGATTTTTCAAAACGAGAGAGATTCTCGCGAGATTCATGCGATTTCAATGAATAAATGAATAATGAAGTTTGACCTCCTGTTTTCAACATTTACTTACTATTCAATGCTATTTTTTAAGCTTATAAATAGGAGGTAATTTCTTGAAAAAGTTGACACTTGCAATTTTTTTACTTCATAAAACTGTAGAAGTTCATAATTCATGTCATTTTTATTTTAATTTAAAGACGGTAAAAATGTGATGTTGCGACGCGAGTCACCAGTAAGCATAATTGAGTGAAAGGAAGATGGAATTCGGTGTCATTTTCCATTTACATTAACATTATGAATGAATCATTAGATGAACAAAATCAAAACGATACAACCCTAGCTTACAAATAAGTCTAACAATATCCAAACTCACCATAAATAGTAAGACACTTCCCGATTCGGCCAATATCCGCCATAGTAACTGCTCTAATGTAACGTTACGTCACACCACTTTCACCTTCGGTACAATAACATTCTACCACTTATGAAACTCCACGGAGGCCGGCGCACTCAAGTTCAACGCACGGAAAAAAAAAGAAAAAATATAATTCCTGTTTCGGGGTTTTTGAACGAAACCTGCGCGGGAAGAATTTGGCGGGATTTTGGGACGCGTGATGCGCGCGCACACGGAGTTTGGATAGTGAATTCGATGCCGCTCTGCGATCGCTTTTACTTTCTGTTTGTCGCATCAGTGGGGAGTGGTCGGTCGTCCTTAGTTCGTAATCTTTTTTTCTTAAAATTTACGAAATCTTTAGTTATTTTATTGCTGACGCGTGACTATGACAGTCACGCGTCTCTCTCAACAGGGTTCGTCCAGCGCTCATAATGTACGTGAGACCGCAATGTTCAATGTCCATATTCATCAATAGGAATAAAATAACACACACACCCATTTTGTACATTTGTTACTATCTGTTGTCACTGCAAAATAAGATACGGGTTTTCCAAATAAATTTCCATTAAAAGATCTACAAAAATTGTTTGCAGTTTCAATTCTTAGATAATATATTATCTAAGTTTCAATTGTAACAAAAGTTAAATGTGTGAATCTCCTCGCCACTCTTACCCATAGATAATATAGCAATGTTGTATACATTATTTCTTTAGAATTTTATATGAACTAAATTCCTATAGGTATAAATCATTAGATACACGCTATTCTAGGTAAAGAACTCTATATATTCCAAGTTTCAACGAAATCGATTGAGCCGTTCCGGCATGATTTAATAACAAACATCCAAACATCCTCACAAACTTTCGCATTTATAATATTAGTAGGATTATTGAGTAATTTAATATAAGTAGTACATTCATTGTTCATTCCTTAAAAGGGTAAAAAGGGGGTTGAGGTTTGTAAAAGCTTATAAACACCATAGTTTCTAAAAATCTAATAAAAACAGTTCACTTCACGCGAGTGAAGCCGCGCGGCTACAATCTACCAATCTTAGTCATAATCAGTCACCAACTTTATCGACTCAATAACTCTCGCCCTGTCCTTTTCTAACAGTAAACGAAATAAAGAGGCCGACATACTTTTACAGAGACGATAAAGTTAGTGAGTGATTATGAATAGCTAGTGTTTATTAAAGCAGAAGTGGGATAAACACATAAATATTCAATTTAATGATTAGTCCGCGTGGTGTGTCCCTGTCGAGGCTACACTAACGTATGCAGAAAAGTATGTAGAGTATGTGTACTAAGGATGCTTGGACCACGCTCGTTAAAAAAACAATTCTTACCCTGGTAATGTTTTAAAACTTGACTTGTTTTTTTTTTGATTAGTCAAATAAAAATAAAAAAACTAGTAAAATACCACTGTACAGTAATTACATTACCAGGGTAAGCTGTGTTTTTTTAAACGAGCGTGGTCCAAGCATCCTTAGAATTAAAAATAATGAATATCGAAATAATAAAATGAATTAAAAATAATGTTATCATAGCAATATGATGTAATTGTAGGGCCCAACCTTCGATCTAAAATTTATTTTTAAATGAAATTCTGAATATGAAAAATATAAAAAAAAATATGTAAAGTTAATTTTAAGTTTGTCTTTGAGGAGCTTGCGATATCGGTGAATTTTATGTGAGGCATTACCGACCTGGCCCCCAATTCTACTAATACAATGACTTGAAAATGATAATCGCATGATAATGATCGCATCATTATCATTCAGTTACGATTGTCGCCACCTTCGTTTCTTTGATTTCATTGGTCCATTGGTTCCACAATGACTGCCATTGAAATACGAGTCATTTTGCCATTGAACCATTGTCATTTTGAAGCCATTGAATTATTATTAGTAGAATTGGGGGAATTGGGGGGCACGATTGCGGTGTAATCAAAATAGCAATGAAGTTCGAAACTTTGAGAATCATTTCAACAATCAAAGCAATAGGTATCCAAAACGTTTCAAATTGATTGATTTTCATTTCATGTTTGAAACATTTCGGATGTCGCTAAGATTGATAAAAACATCCCCAAAATTGAAAATGAAAAATGCAAAATATGTTTATTGCTACTTAAACAGAATTAGTTATACAGATTTATAACTAGGTAATACCTACGCATCATTTAGTATGTGTAAGTAGAGATGGTTTACCGTAAAACAAATAACAACGGTTCCCACTAGGCTGGGCCTGTATCGTGGTAACCAAGCATTGCGAACTTCATTCCCATTACGTTTACGAAATTGTGGAGTTTTACACATCCGATGATGAAATATTTCCTTCACTCGTTGGAATGACTAAATAAATTCACCATTGGAAGTTACGAAAAAGTTGGGATAGTTACTCACTCTATTCTTAGAATTTATTTTTATTTCTTGCCTCACACTGACATCAAGCATTAGCTTTCAAAATCGATTGAGTGTAATCCTTAAAATTGTTTTTTAACGACTAGTGTAGTGACTAGTATTTAAGGATACCTGCATTCCTTAACTTATGCTGTCTCCGGGGGACAACTGACAGTGACAGATAACAGATGACACCTGAGATGGAGAGATGGATATATACTCTCTGGGAGTCAGTCAGTCTGTGGTCAAGCCGGCACGAGCAGGCGCGCGGGAATCACTGTGAGACTGTGAGATATTATGATATAATAATAACGAGGGAGTTGTCCTGCTAGGAACCAGCGTGGTGTAAGGCATACACTACAACTAGGAATACCAGGGTCATTATATTCGCTGTAATGAGAATTTTAATTGATTTATGGTGAGAGTACCTACCTACCTACTGATCGCATGTCGATGTTCATGAGTGGGGGAAATAAATTATACCTATATTTTTTACTGGACTGAGGCCATAGGAAATAATTCGTTTCACCAACATATTTCAATAAAATTCTCACGTTTTCAATCGGAATAAAATGAAATACCTAGACCACACGTTCCACAGTCAACGCCTACAAAAAGTTTATTGGCAAACCGTATTTCGCTGCGCGGTGCTCTGCTGATATTAAAATGGCAGGCGGCTCTGCGAAGCATTCCTTCTGAATTTCAAGTAGGTATGAAAGGGTATTGAAGACCTTTATTACCTGAAGAACACAATAGCTCTTAAGCTCCTTTAGAATTATAGCATAACAAAAGCCAGGATGGAGGCTATTTACGAATCCGCGAGGAAAAATGATATTTATATATTTTCGATGAATAATGGAGTTTGACGCGAATCCAGCCAAGTTTTGTGTGGGCGGCTGGGGCTATTCACTAATGATCAGATTTTGACGAAACCTTGAGATTTATGAATCAAGAAAGTTTTGCAACTTGAGTTCGGAGAAAAATAAGTGCCAAAAAACAGGATAAAGGTTAGTGGTAGTTGACCGGGCGAATAACAGAAAGTAGGTTTCCAATATGGTTAAGATCGCAGCCAAATAACATTATTTGTTTCAAATAGTGTTGTGTTCCTGCGGTGAGTAAGGTTGTCAGAGCTCTTTAGGGGGGAAGGGGTTTCGGGGTCGGCAACGAGTGCGTGATGCCTCTGGTATTGCAAGCGCTCATAGGCTACGGTAGCCGCTTACCATCAGGTGGGCCGTAAGCTTGTTTGCCACCTCAGTTGTTGTATAAAAAAATATATAGACGTGTTGGCCCCGGCTGAAGAATAGGCCCCTCTATCTTTTACCCCTATTCACCCTGCTCTTAAAGACACCCAAACTATAGGTATTCGATGCCGGCAATGAGTTCCTCTCTTCCTATTTTCTATATAATTTATATAATATCATCATCATCATCATCATCAGCCTGTAGAAGTCCACTGCTGGACATAGGCCTCCCCCAAAGAGTTCCATGACGAACGGTCTTGAGCCTTCTCCATCCACCGACTTCCCGCAACCTTCACAATGTCGTCGGTCCATCGGGCGGGGGGCCTTCCATCACTGCGTCGCCCGGTTCGTGATCGCCATTCGAGAACCTTTACTCCCCAAGGGTTGTCGGTTCTGCGAGCTATATGGCCTGCCCACTGCCACTTCAACTTGCTAATTCTGAGAGCTATGTCGGTGACCTTAGTTCTTCTACGGATCTCCTCATTTCGGATCTTATCACTCCAAGCATAGCTCTCTCCATAGCCCGTTATATAATATATAATTTATTTATTCAGTAAACATAGGTAATACTCGATTTAATACAAAAACTGCTGAAGTTTAAACTGTGTCGCAGTTTCATAAAATAATCCAATTGAACCTTTCCGAAGTGACAATAAATAGGTTGATGACGTCAATTAGAACTGGGACGGTATAGGAATTGCAAATGCGGTTCACTGGACGAATTTAACAAGCGAACTGATTCATGCCAAAAGTGTAGTGTGTCCCTTACGACTATGCTACATGGAGGAAAATGAAGTATACTTCATTTTTAAAACTAACTACTTCATCATCATTATCTTTTCTGCCGTTCGACGTCCACTGCTGAACATGGCATCCCCCACAGACAGAGCAAATTCCTTATCATATGGGGGGATTTGCCCATACTCACCACGCTGGGCATGCGGCTTGACGAGCGCAGTTAGAGCTATCGTTGTTAAAATGAGGGACGCTGCTGCCCATCCCCTAGCTTTTTTCCCTAAGTCGCCTCTTACGACATCCGTGGATAGGTAGATATGGAGGGGCCTATTCTTCAGCCGGGGCCACCACGGCCACTCACTACTTAGTTATCGATAATACCATGCAAAAGTTTATAGTGTGACGTATGTAGGTAACTAAAATCTTTTTTGAATTTTTTCGTATTTTCTGAACTCCGCCTGTTCCGAGAACAGAACCGATGATAGGTCGAACGAGGTCATCATTAGCAAAACTACCAACAAACCACGCTTGAGTAGAATCTCTAGCGTAAATAGTTTGTCTGTCGAGACGCGCGTGCCAATTGTAAATGATTTGTGGCAGACAGACATTACCTAGGCACCTACTCGTCTCAGAATGAACACGCAATTCAATGCCAACCAAACCTTCTTGGCCTAGTGGGACCCAGACTTTAGATCTGGGGCGAGCTACGCCACCACTATCACTCCGTCGCCGCCTAATTTAAATACCTCTCAGTTGGCATAGCGACGAACAATGGAATGAATTGTTGATTCGGATGGACGACGGTCTGTCAGACTACTTTTACATCTACTCTGGTCGTGTGCTTTATCGTGTTTACTAAAATCTTCTATTTTCTGTAATTATTCATGTACCTATTGTAAATATTATACTGCTGTAAATAACAACTCTGCACTCTCTCTCTACCCGTCCTGTAGAATCTCCACCTACCATAGATCCGAAGCTGATAAGTTCGTCTGATAAGTCGTACTTATAAACACGTGCTTTAAACGGTGAAGGAAAACATCGTGAGGAAACCAGTGTACAATCCTATCCTATCCTTCCTACTAATATTATAAATGCGAAAGCTTGTGAGGATGTTTGTTGTCCAATCACGCCGTAACAGCTCAACCGATTTCGATGAAACTTGGAATAGATAGAGTTCTTTACCTAGAATAGCATATAGGCTACTTTTTATCAAGTCACCACGCGAGCGAAGCCGCGGGCTGAGCCGTTACGGCGTTTGTGGTTCTATCACGGCTAAACGGCCGAACGGATATGGATGAAATTTGGTACAGAGATAGATTATATTTTGAAATAGCATATAGACTACTTTTTACGTAGGTACCACGCGAGCAAAGCCGCGGGCGTAAGCTAGTAGATAGATAGATAGATAACACTTTTACCACACATAAATAATACCTTTAATTTCCATAGTTAGGTTTTTTTTTTTAATTTTTTTTTATACAACAGAGATGGCAAACAAGCATACAGCCCACCTGTTGGTAAGCGGTTACCGTAGCCTATGAGCGCTTGCAATACCAGAGGCATCACGCACGCGTTGCCGACCCCGAACCCCCTTCCCCCCTAAAGAGCTCTGGTAACCTTACTCACCGCAGGAACACAACACTATTTGAAACAAATAATGTTATTTGGCTGCGATCTTCTGTAAGGCGGAGGTACCAGGCGGGCTGCTCCAATTCAGAACCAGAAAATCTCGCTGTGCCCTACCTCCTCCTAGGTACCTAGTTTATTTATTTTTGAATGTATAAATCTCTTTTAGTCCCTAGGTCGGGCACTGGAAATTGCGACACAGTCCATACTTCTGCAATTTCCAGTATTCTAAATTGTATCCTGTATCCATGTATTTACGTTCAAATAAATAAATAATAATAATAAGAGTCCCTCAGGCATGTGCTCTCGGGTTGTTCGCATCTTGCTAACTCAGAGTACTTGCACAGGCACAACCAAGTAGCCAGAATCATTCACCAGCAACTTGCTCTCCAGTACGGCCTTGTTGGACCTGAGGTGCCGTACTATAAGTACGTACCGGAGCCAGTTCTCGAGAATGGCCGTGCCACGCTCTACTGGGACCGGTCTATCATCACGGACAGGACTATTGTCGCCAATAAACCTGATATTGTGCTGGTAGACCGGTTGGAGCGCCGGGCGATACTCGTTGATGTCACTATCCCACATGATGCTAATCCCGTGAAGGCCGAGAAGGACAAGCTCAGCAAGTACCTTGACTTTGCCTTCGAGATTACCGCCATGTGGGAGGTGGATTCAACGATTATCGTCCCGATAGTGGTGTCAGTGAACGGACTGATAGCGAAGAGCCTCGATCAATACCTTAAGAGGCTCTCGCTAGACAGCTGGATGAAGGGTCAGATACAGAGGGCGATACTTCTGGACTCGGCACGCATTGTCAGGAGGTTCCTCTCTCTGCAGCCCTAGCCACCGACCGCTTGAGCCGAGCTTCGCGGTCGGTGGTTCTCCATTTTTATATATATTTTTTACTATAATAGTTGTTTTGATATTCTTTTTTGATATTAAGATGTACTTTTGTAGTAAAAAATGTATTTTATAAATGAGATTTTAATTAAATATACGTGAATAATAATAATACACAGATAATATAACAATTACAAGGCAATACAATGGGCGGTTTTATCGCTAAGAGCGATCTCTACCAGTCATATAATAAGCAAGCCAGCAATGTACACGTGCCCACAGTACCCCGAATGCCTCGGCTCGGATGCTGCGCGATCTGGCGATCAATAGAGGTCCCCCGCGCCGCCCGCCTAGGCTCAGTCATCCGCCCGCCCTAGCACCGACCGCCCAACACCACCAGCGGCCCTAATCGCGGTTTTTTTGACCTCCTGTGGTGATGTTCAACACATTTGGTGAATGATTCAGACTAAAGTTGACGTTATTGAATCGTGTGCTGATTATTTGAAGATGGGCGTTTGATAAGGTGAGACTTTTTGGATCTATTTTTAGATGAATCAGATTTGAGTTAGATAAAATTAAATGAGATATGGCACTGAGACTTGGTCGTTAACTATTGGCCTCATACACAAGCTCAAAGTTGCACAACGGGCTATGGAGAGAGCTATGCTCGGAGTTTCACTACGTGATAAGATCCGAAATGAGGAAATTCGTAGAAGAACCAAGGTCATTAGCAAGTTGAAGTGGCAGTGGGCAGGCCATATAGCTCGCAGAACCGATAACCGTTGGGGAGTAAAGGTTCTCGAATGGCGACCACGAACCGGGCGACGCAGTGTTGGAAGGCCCCCCACCCGATGGACCGACGACATTGTGAAGGTTGCAAGAAGTCGGTGGATGGAGAAGGCTCAAGACCGTTCGTCGCGGAACTCTTTAGGGAAGGCCTATATCCAGCAGTGGACTTCTACAGGCTGATGATGATGATGATGATGAAATGAGATATGAGATTTTTAAGGATTTATTTTTATATGGGTCCAGTACGGATTGGATCCATGAGGTACCTAGAATGTTCATTTAAAAAAGACAAATTATGTAGTTTTAATGGTTTTTATTAGAATGAGTGGACGTGTCTCTGACTATCCCCAAGACATCTGACATCTTCAAGGATCTGTACGCCTGGAGATCTGAGAGGTTGCAGATAAAGTAATGAGCAGATTAAAAAAAAATACCCTCAAATCTCCGGCACTCAGATCCTTTTAACTATGTTTGGGGAGTAGTCAGAGGCACGGCAAAATATTAAAATTTAGCACATGCCCACATTGTGCTCATTATTTATCTCACTAATACATATGATAATGTGCAGGGAAGTTACCTACTAAACTATAAACGAAAGGGTATCTAAGTAAATATATATATATATACACGACTCGCAAGCCTCTAAAAGTTGACTCAAAATTGACTTTATTCAGCAGAATTAAAAACCATTTTCGACTGACCTCATAGATCAGTTGGTAGTTGGTAGTAACTCTGCCTTCTGCGGGTTCGATTACCGCACTGGACAAACATTTGTGTGATTAATACAGATGTTTGTTCTGTGTCTGGGTGTTAAATATTTACCTATTATGTATATCAGCCTCTGGTACCCATAGTACAGGCTATGTCTAGTTTGGGATCAGTTGACCGTGTGTGATATGTCCGGAATGTTTATTTACTTATTTTGAATCAAATTTTAAAAGGCAAATGCCGTTTGAATTTTTCTCAAGGCCTTATTAGATAGATAGATAGATAAATTGTTAATTTGACACACATACAAATACGGCACAGACAGAGGTAAAAGCAAACAGGAGAAACAGCAGCAGGTAACAATCACACAAAATAAAATAAAGCGTAGGTACTTAGTAGGTAGGCAGGTTAACAGTTAAAAAAAAAAAGACTAATACAAGTAGCAATACAACATACACAAGAGAGACAGTTGAGCCATCTAAATACCGTTACAAGCGATCTATAGATAGCTCAACTGGTCCAGATCACTAACAGTAGACACATTTACAAGAGAGAAAAACCTACATCTATTCTAGGTGATTTATCTGGTGGAACTTTTTACTTACCTACAGGACGCTCTGTAGTGCCTGAGACATTTTTAGATGGAGTAGGCTTGCCCAGAATCTATACCATCAACTCATGAAAGATGAAACGTGAGGACCTGCGAATGTTGGTGGGCATCCTCACAGGTCACTATGAATTAAACCATCACCTGTACAAGACAGGGGCTACTGACAGCGGATTATGTCAGGGCTGCCTACAGGGAGAAGAAACAGTAGTGCACGTAATTTTGCACTGTACAGCCACGGAAGAGGCCAGGACCACATCGGGTCTGCGGGCCGTGATCGGAAGCGGCTCCCAGACACCGCCGCATACAGGGATACTGAGAGAATGTTACCAACGACCCAAAGTCCTGCTTCGCTATTTTAAGGACCTGGGCTGGCTGGGGTAAGGTTAGCATAGGGGGACAATGCACAAAACACCCCACAGCGGGAAGTCAGTGCAGGTCTAACCACCCCCGATTAGAATTAGAATTAACTCATGACTAGTCGGCCTTATCCACAGGAAGGAGTCTATACGTGAGGAGTTGACTAAGCTGCGGGTTTCCTGACGATGTTTTCCCTCACCGTTGTGAGCACTTGTTAACGTGTATATTAGTGACATTTAAATATAGACAGTCATTGTGATGAAAGATGGTACATAATAGGAAATTTTTAAATCATAGTTTCCTGAATAACATAAACACTGCTTGTTTTCGTTCATAAAACATTATTTCCTATAATTTATTTACTTTTAATTAAATAGACATACAAATATGTAGTACTATTCCGCTAATCTATATCCGCTATCAGTAGTTCAACATACAAACTTAATGAATTCATTTCGTCAACGAAAAATCTAACAAAATCTATTAGTAAAATCATACGAAGGATGCATCCACATCATCATCATCAGATTTCAAGATGGCGTCTGGAGAGTTCAAAATGGCCGTTATAAGGTTATCTAGACCGATCAATCAATGATACCTGTGTATAGGGCGTCTAGAACAGTGACCCGGGCCGCACGCATGCGCCATGGACCCAGCCTCCGCTCCGAGCTAGGCTTCTAGGAAGGCACATGAAACCGACTGCGTCTAATTATAGCTTTTTCCAATGTTTTTTTTTTTAATTTTGGACGCGGACTATGATTGATTGTTAGGCTGCGTCGCTACTGTCGTCGTTCGAAGCTTTGCGCCTATCGCGATAGTGTTCAACCAACAGCGAAGCGAGTGTCCACATTATCGTGCAAACTGCAAATACATATGTCGGACGATACTGGCTACACTATGGCGGCACATATTATTAGGTAATAAAAAAATCCAATATTTACAACCATTTTTGAATTTGGAATTTTTTATGCTGTCTTACGGTGATTATTTAATTTTTACTCTATAGGTACTGCAACTGAAGTGGCGCGAAGTGTAAACCACTCTAATTTATGGTGTAGACACGCATTTACCGATAGTGGCGTGATAGGCTTGCCTTGTATGTACCTGTATATACCTCTTGTTTCGCGATAGGCCGAAGTACCCGTCTTCTAAGTAAATAAGAGCTCTGCCAGCTCTGGCTACGACATTGAAATACAAAAGCTTTTTCCACGGACGGATACTTTATTGATAAAAGATATATTTTTTGTTATTAAATTAATCGTTTGAGTTCCAATCTCAGCTTCAAGCTTTGGTTTTCGATAAATGAACGCAAAACGCGCGGGAAAATTGCGATGTTGACATTTTCAGCGCATATGGCCGCAGCAGCATACGCATTCAGCCAAAGAACGCAGCGTACAGAGCCAGCATAGATATAGGGAGGGACTCCGGAGCGCAGTCTCGATCGAGCTTCCGCAGAGGACGGACCGGACGGTTACTAAACCTGAATTTACGATGTGGAACAGATAAAAGTGCAGTGACCGATAACTAGATTATTTTAGTATGTGCATTTGTAAAATAGTTGGCAAGCTTCCGCGGCACTTTTGTTAATAAAGTGCAATCTGGCAGTTTGGCTGAAACATTCCCATCCAGGAATTTATATAGGTAAATAACGGGATGGTTAAACAAGGTGTTCAATATTAAGGAGAAAAAAAAATACTCTTTTATACCCGAGCATGGAAGAAAACCTCTCAGATCTCCAGAGATCAGATCCTTGTAGATGTCTAAGAGTGGTAGTCAGAGGCACGTTCATACATTTTGGCACTTACCCACATTTTAACAGGCTGCAATTAAAAGAATTTCAATTTTTATTAAGTAAAGTTATTTTAAAGGAATTTAATTCAAAACGCAAGTATTAGATTTTGTCACGAAATTTATTTTAAACTACTCTACAAGTCTTATACTTGGTATTTACTATCTACCAACTGCTATCACCAACATTTTGATCGGTTGAAAATGTCAACGTGAATGTTTAGCTAATTCTCGTTGCGAGAGTCTGTCTCGGACTGTCGAAATTATTTCTATGTATAGGTAACCTACGTTTTGTTACTTCTTTGGCAAACGCCCAAGTATCAGAAATTCGAATATTTTTTTGTCTTTTGCTCGAATGACGAGATAAATGCGTTTAGTAGGTATTTTTAATTTTAGACAGAAACTCCCGACAAATACAAATACCTATAGTTTATTGTATTACCTAGGTATAAAATATTATTAATTACGCAGCGTTGGCCCAGTGGGAGAAAGGTTCCCTGACTTTCTATTCGAAAGTCGTGGGTTCGAGTCCCGAGCGTGCAACAAATGGTTTTTTCTTAAAACGGTGAAGGAAAATATCGTGATGAGACCAGTTAGTACCTATTCTTATAAGCGGCGATGGGCTGGCAACCTGTCACGTATGGAATATTAACTAACTGAAAAAATAAGTGCCAAAATGTATGTTTGGACGTGCCTTTGAAAACCCCCGTTAGATATCTTCAAGGATCCTGAGCACCTGGCGATCTGAGAGGATTTCTACCATGCTTGGGGACAGATGACTTTCGTCAACTGGGGGAGTTGACCCTATCAATCGCTTTTCAATAAACTTCTAATGGACGTGTCACAAAGTTATAATGGAACCTCGTTGTTGATCGAGTAAAACCTCTAATGCGACTTCCGCCCGCCAATATTGCCATAGCCAATATCCAATATGGCGGGAAATGACGGGAAAGCGGCCATGGCGGCTCTGATTCAATTTTCGCGTGCTCTACAAAGCGTTAATTGCGGAATATTGCCGTAGGGAGGTTTCGGTAAACATAATTTTGTTCTATTTGATTGTGTTTAGATTGTGAGGGAAGTGAAACGGAAATCTAAATAGCGTGGAACCTTTACCTTTTTGCTACCGGAAGCAGTTGGACAATTGCAAGTTAAGTTTCTGGGCGCTAGGTGGCTCCCTGTAGGTGTGGTACAAAGAGGTTCTACACGCACTCACGTAGGGCTAGGAAGGGCATGAAGGTTTTATATTCTAGTTACCATCTTGATCTACAGTTCTGTGGGAACCTTGACCATATTTACAACAACCTAAAGATGTAAGGTTATTTTTCCAACTCAGAAAAGCTGATGTCAAGTTCTTAGTCCAATCTGGCTCGCGCTCAATTTGCCAATTTGGCTGTTGCACGTAGATGGCTGATATCATCCAATTTGGGATTATTTCCTGTCTGCTGCAAGGAGGCGGGTGGTCAAGCATCGTAAATCATAATCATTGTCAGTTCCATACAAATCTGATTCCTGCAGCGACAACCGCCATACATACCTAATATTTGTTCCGGGTCTGGGTGCTGTGGTACCTTTGTAGGTACTCGTGGTTTCTGATACCCAAGACACAGTTAATCCGGCCAGAACTATGTATGTGCCTGTTGCGTGCTCTTTATTATTTTTATAACCCTCTCGCCTCTGGGAGTCCGCCATCTTGGATTTATTTTTTTGTGAAAATTTATGAATGGAGCCACCGTGTCTCCTTACACCTTACTTCAAAACTTATTTTTACAAACGATGAACAAGATCCATCTTTTTACAGTTTATTTACCCAAAAATATGAATGAGTAAGGTAATTTCATTCTGGTCAATTAAGTGAAAGATGGGAAAGATAAGCACGCGAAGAAAAAATGGCTGGCTATTAACATAATCACACAAACGGCCCAAAGTGGGTTTGTTTACTTCTTTCATTGAAATAACTTTTTGGAACGAAAACAATTGCTGAAAAAAAAATTGGTTGGTATTTTCTAAGGGCTACTTAATCTCTATTATTAAAGTTTTGAATATTTTGTGAAATAAGTATATTTATAAGATAAAACTCACAATACGATCTTCATGGTTTCTCTGTAGCTTTTCCTAAAAGGGTTTTCCCTACAAACAAATTCCTTTAAAATCAAGCTATATTAAAGGGCATTACGACGGCAGCCATTTTAAATTATTCACACAACACGCCAGTCCTAAAGGCGGTCTTTTCCCCGAAATGTCAGAACTGATGGGACACTGACGGATTGATTGCCCCATGGATTATTTAAGGTTACCCTGGTAACCCTACTGATAGGGACTATTTTAGTTAGGTACCAAGGTACTCATAGTTTCTGATGCCCACGAAACAGGGAATCCCAGGGTGTGGTCAGGGCTATGCTTGCTTGTCGTGCCACAGATTATTTCTTGGTCACCAGTATTACGTGAATGTGGCTGTTGGTTGTTATTTATTCATATATTTTTAAAGGAGTAATTAAAGGAGCAGAAATTATCAACGCTTATCAAACGTTTAAACACTGCTTTAGATGCAAAAGTTCAAGTTAATCGCGTGCCCTGAAGTTACGGGAATGTCCTGGAAACTTATGCCTCGGCATTTCAGACGAGCAATTAAAATGTTTGGCGCTAATTTGGATTATCTATGGAATATAATCGATTTTGCGGAACTTCTTTTTGCAATTATAGTTCATTGACTCTTCTTTTTTTTAAACTTTGTATTATATTTTTGATTGTTATAAGCCTTATTTGCAGTTACATAATTGAAGTTTAGCTTCAATCATGTTACTGCAAAGATCTCGCGGCGTAGCGGGGGTGCGCCGTCTACTGTGTGGAGAGGGTAGTCTTTTAATTGTGTTTCTTCATTGTTACAGATTAAGGATGGATCCCCGCCGGCCGCTATGCGCCCTCCTAGTGCTCATTCTCTACCACCTACACATCGCCGAGTGAGTACCCTCTGGTATACCGTAGTATAGTCGTATTTACAAGGTCCAGCACAAGTATTGTCCTGAAATGGACAAACCACTTTTGACAAATGACGTGCGATATGACATTTAAAATCCACGGATTTCGCGCAGGCTAGGGCTCAGCTCTTGCGATCTAAAGGCTTTGCCAAACAGAACGCGTACTTAGCGCGCGTCAGAGCACTAGCCTGACGCTGCGCTAGGTACGATATGTACGCTATGACGGTTCTGTTTGACAGCTCACACCGTCATAGTGCAACACAATTCGAAGCTATAGCGCGGCGTCAGGCTAGCGTTCTGACGCGTCCTTAGTACGCGTTCTATTTGGCAAAGCCTTTAATGTAAACTAGATCACATAATTCGTTCATACAATTATACAGAAATTAAGTAGAAACTTTTGAAAATTGTTGAACCTGAGCAGGTTATCCCTGTGTTTTTGTACGTATTTCATTATTTTCCGATAGTATCCGATTTACCAATATCCAGTCTCGGGCTTGCCACCCGGGCCCTTCCGGCCCAGTCCGACCCTGGTAGTAGGTAATAGTTGATGATGTAGAAAATAATGGATCTTAAATACGACTATACTTACGTATAAGTAATGTTAAGTAGTTAGAAAACCCCGGCAAAATTACCAATTATAACTTGAAAAACGAACACGATCGTCTAAGTTATCACTAAGATACGGCACAGCTGATAATGTAATAAGTTTTTAATGATTTTTATGATTTTTTTCAAAGCAACCGAGCACCCCTTAAGCTTTCTCTGGCCCAAGGCCGTAATGAGCTACTCGCTGGTGACCGTGACATGTGAAAAGTTAATAGTTTACCGGTTTTGCGTAAAGCGCCCTACGAGAAACGCCAAGCTATTCACTTTTCACGTGTCACGGTGACCAGTGAGTAACTCTCGAACGGACTCTGGCCCCTTGTTGTTACCTACTCGAACTTACCTACGCTTTCATTCTTATCGCCTTTATAATATATAAATTTATAAATATATATAAAAAAGCTGTGATATCCTTTGAGTAACAATTTATGTGGATGTCGTATGAGAAGACTAAGGGAAAAAACCTAGGGGATGGGTAGCAGCGTCCCCTATTTCCACATAGATAGCTCTTTACTTTTCTCGCCAACCCGCGTGCCCAGCGTGGTGAGTAT
Source organism: Anticlea derivata (assembly GCA_947579855.1). NCBI lineage: Eukaryota > Metazoa > Arthropoda > Insecta > Lepidoptera > Geometridae > Anticlea > Anticlea derivata. Next base: position 1,160,059 of record OX388277.1, on the reverse strand, counting down.
GGGCAAATTCCCCCCACATGATAGGAAGTCACTCCGGAAATCTGTGGGGGAAGCCGATGTTTAGCAGTGGACTTCAAACGGCTGGAATGATGATGATGATAGGAACATTTCAAACTATATAAAAATATCATTTACGTTATTCCGTTTTGTTGGGCCATCGTTTACTAGTCGATCAGTTTTTAAATTTTACCACGGCTATACGACTTTTATTTTGCACCAGTTTCCGCCGGCGGCCTAGCTCGCATGGTTTACGCATTTAGGCTCGTATTCAGAGACACGACTCAAGCATAGATTTAATCACAGATCAGCTGAACTCTATTTAAGTAGGTATTGAATCTCTTCTCAAACATAGCTTTTATTCAAGAACGGTACTTAAACTACTCTCAGCTGAATCGAGTTTCAAATCTGTACTCATGTGATTCAGCCTGTTCTCGTTTACATTTTGATTAATTTATAATTTTCGATCCGTTTTACGCAGAAATTCCAACAGCCAGGGTGGGAATAGAATAGAACAATAAAGTGAAGTATAAATATGCATCAAAGTACGTGTAACGGAACGTAAATGTCATTTGATTAATGTCTAATCAAATCTAAACTCAAGCACTGATTTCGTCTGATTGACGTTTCAGAATAAGCATTTACTCAGGTGAACTGTAATCATTGAATACTGTTCACGAATTAGAATCTCGCCTCAAATCGAGATTTAAGTACAGATCAATGCTTGAGTCTTGTCTCTGAATACCTCCGCCTTACAGAAGATCGCAGCCAAATAACATTATTTGTTTCAAATAGTGTTGTGTTCCTGCGATGAGTAAGGTTGCCAGAGCTCTTTAGGGGGGAGGGGGTTCGGTGTCGGCAACGCGTGCGTGATGCCTCTGGTATTGCAAGCGCTCATAGGCTACGGTAACCGCTTACCAACAGGTGGGCCGTATGCTTGTTTGCCACCTCAGTTGTATAAAAAAAAAACCTGCATAAGAAGTTGCCTATTATGCTATTCTAGGTAAAGAACTCTACCTATTCCAAGTTTCATCGAAATCAGTTGAGCCGTTACGGCGTGATTGACCCACAAACATCAAAACATCCTCACAAACTTTAGTACGATTATTAATAACTAGCTTCCGCCTGCGGCTTCGCTCGCATGGTACCTACGAGAAAAAATCTATAATCTAAGGTTCGTATTCAGAGACAAGACTCGAGCATTGATCTGTAGTTAAATCTCGATTTGAGGCGAGATTCTAATTCTTGAACAGTGCTATAGTATAGATTCAATGATCACAGTTCACCTGAGTAAATGCTTATTCTGAAACGTCAATCAGACGAAATCGGTGCTTGAGTTTAGATTTGATTAGACATTAATCAAATGACATTTTCGTTCCGTTACACGTACTTTGATGCATATTTATACTTCACTTTATAGTTCTGTTCTATTTCCACCCTGGCTGTTTGAATTTTTGCGTAAAACGGATCGAAAATTAAAAATAAATCAAAATGTAAACGAGAACATTTGAGACTCGATTCAGCTGAGAGTAGTTTAAGTACCGTTCTTGAATAAAAGCTATGTTTGAGAAGAGATTCAATACTTAAATAGAGTTCAGCTGATCTGTGATTAAATCTAAGTTTGAGTCGTGTCTCTGAATACGAGCCTCGGGCTCGTATTCAGAGACAAGACTCAAGCGTTGATCTGTACTTAAATCTCGATTTGAGGCGAGATTCTAATTCGTGAACAGTATTTAAGTATAGATTCAATGATCACAGTTCACCTGAGTAAATGCTTAGGTATTCTGAAACGTCAATCAGACGAAATCGGTACTTAAATCTCGATTTGAGGCGAGATTCTAATTCGTGAACAGTATTTAAGTATAGATTCAATGATCACAGTTCACCTGAGTAAATGCTTATTCTGAAACGTCATTCAGACGAAATCGGTGCTTGAGTTTAGATTTGATTTGACATTAATCAAATGACATTTTCGTTCCATTACACGTACTTTGATGCATATTTATACTTCACTTTATTGTTTTATTCTATTTCCACCCTGGCTGTTTGTATTTCTGCGTAAAACAGATCGAAAATTATAATTAAATCAAAATGTAAACGAGAATAACTCTTTGGGGGAGGCCTATGTCCAGCAGTGGACTTCTACAGGTTGTTGATGATGATGATGATGTAAACGAGAACATTTGAGTACAGATTTGAGACTCGATTCAGCTGAGAGTAGTTTAAGTACCGTTCTTGAATAAAAGCTATGTTTGAGAAGAGATTCAATACTTAAGTAGAGTTCAGCTGATCTGTGATTAAATCTATGCTTGAGTCGTGTCTCTGAATACGAGCCTAAGTATCTCTGTGACAAATTTCATTCAGATCCGTTCGGCTGTTCTGGCGTGATTGAACAACAAACATATAAACATCCTCACAAACTTCGCATTTATATTATATCTAGCTACCGCCCGCGACTTCGCACGCGTGGTACCTCCATAAAAAGTAGCCTATATGCTATTCTAGGTAAAGATCATTTCCTAGATATTCCAAGTTTCAATAAAATCGGTTGAGCCTTTACGGCGTGATTGAACAACAAACATCCAAACATCCTCACAAACTTTCGCATTTATAATATTAGTAGGATTAGTAGGATAGTAGATTAGTAGGAGTTAGGATTAAAAATTAGAAGTGCCAAAAGCCAGCAGACTAGGTTCTCAGGCCTATGGTACTATATGGTGGTCCAGTGGCGTACGCTCATACGCAAAATTCAAATTGGTTATGCCCTCTCTTGTAGCCAGTAGGTGGTATACTGACATAGCTCAGGCACGGCAAGAATGTGTGACGAACTCCCACCATTCCTGTCGTGTTTGTGAATAAAACCCGGTCATTCTACAACAGATGCATGAACAGTGGCAAGATCAACTTCAGGGAGAAAGAGAAGCAGATTCTAGATCAGATCCTCGGACCGGGGCGGTATGACGCTCGCATCCGCCCATCAGGACTCAACGGCACTGGTATGTAACTCTATTAACTTTTCATTATCATTACTTACTCCATTATAATGCATCTGTAATCTACAGTCGCCTCTAATAAGATACCTTTAGTAATTTTCAAAATGATGCCATAATAATGCCATTAAAGATGATAGTACAAAGTAAAGTTCCAAATGACCCGAGTTGATCAAAGACAAAGTCAAAAGGCGTTTGAAACGTCTTAGAAACTGGGTGCAGCTGTTCGTCTACGCCTGTTCCTCGCGACCAAGCCTACAAGAATCATGATGGTTGTACATATACTTTTTGAGATTCTTCTGTGGATTTGGCTTTTTAGTAGGTATATGGCATACTTGTGACAATTAAGAAAGGTCTTCTTATTAGAGGCGACTGTAACTATGTAACTTTTTACCTTCCTTTCTACCCCACTACAGGACGTCCAAGAATCGCCTTTGCATTGTAGTTTTGTAGTTAGCTAGGAATTTCAGGTGGTACTAACAGAGAAGGCTGATATCCACTAAAGCGAAGAGGATCGCCATGCCATTGTACAGCACAAACAGCAACGGCATCTTAAAATTACTTTTGACAGGTTAAATGCTCTTAAACTTAAACTTTACCTGTGACCAGAGCACGAATATTTCACGGGTACGCTTACGTTATGACAGCAAATGTCAAATAGTCATCATTATCATTTAAGCCGTAAGACGTCCACTGCTGAACTTAGGCCGAAAGATTTCCAGCGCGACCTTGTACGGCCTGCACCCAAACAATCATGTAGGGGGATTTGCCCAAACTCGCATGCCCAGCGTGGCGAGCGCAGATAAAGCTATTGTTGATAGGGAATGCTGCTGCCCATCCCCTAGATTATGCCCCTTTTTACGAAATCCACGGGTTGTAATGGAGAGGCCTATTCTTCAGCCGGGGCCACCGCGGCGAATGGCTCTTTGAGCCAATCAAAATTATAAGATTTCATGCATCGACATTGGCTAATATTTGACCATTGATATCGTAACGTAAGCATTACACTGTCATCAATTAATTCGTGCTTGGGGCACAGAGCTCTCCTAAAAAGATCCCTATCAAAAGTGATTTGATAAAACACGATTCTATCGGTTGGTTGAGCTACACAAGCACATGTGACCTAATCTACAACAATACTCATATTTAACGAAACTTAATCTACCACCAGTTAATGATTAAAAGTTACATTTATCTTCTTTATTAAATTTAGAGATTTTTTTGTGCCGTGTTCTTGTGTTTTGTAATTTTTTTTAGTTACACTTACTTACTTTGGGTATTTTGACGTTGATTGAACTTAACATTGCGTGTCACTTTGGATTATCTATATTAAGAATGAGTTTATTTTCACATTAAGACAACCCCATCGTTTTACCGTTTTAAATCTTGTCGACATTGACATTGTGGCAGCTACGGTTACAGCGGCCAAAAAGAAGAAGAAGAAATAAATATACCTAATAACTGTACATACCTTCGTAATAAGTTTAAATAGATAATATAACGTCTCTATAACGTCGATAATATCTTATAGTTAAGTCACATAGTCTTATAGTTTGGTGGAGGTAGGGCATAGCGAGACTTTCTCGTTCTAAATTGGAGTAGCCCGCCTGGGGAGGTACCTCCGCCTTACAGAATATCGCAGCCAAATAACATTATTTGTTTCAAATAGTGTTGTGTTCCTGCGGTGAGTAAGGTTGCCAGAGCTCTTTAGGGGGAAGGGGGTTCGGGGTCGGCAACGCGTGTGTGATGCCTCTGATATTGCAAGCGCTCATAGGCTACGGTAACCGCTTACCAACAGGTGGGCCGTATGTTTGTTTGCCAACGCAGTGGTATAAAAAAAAAAAAAAAACATCTGTCATCTGATTTCATCGTGAAAAGTTAACAAAATCTCGAACAACATGCCGATGTAAAAAGTGCGCACTGTATTCCTAGTGATGACTATAAGCCAAGAATGTATTCTATTTAATCAGTCTGCCTGTATTTTTTTTTTGTGACTGTCAAACAGATGTCACACATGTCAAAATAACATACGGTGCAAGCTGGTGTAAGAAAAAGTCTTCAATAAAATTGGTTGTCAATTTCTAGCTGTACTTTGTAGCTTGCTTTAAGAAGGTGATTCATGATATGTAGGTATATAATCACGAAAGGGGTACACCCAATTGGAAATAAATTTTGTTCTACGACTTTTGGAAATTCAGTGTTTTTCATTGAAAAATCTCTGTGCATAAATCAGATGTTTCGGAATCAAATCAGTTTAAACTCAATTATTCACTTGTTTTAAGTAGTACTCTTGATATTGAACATATCGTACGTTTAATAATTACTAAAAAGGATGCTAAAAAGACCATAACATTATTTTAATTTTTTTTTCCCCCTAATATTATGCATTACCTTGTATTACATATTTTTATTGTATTGTTAGACAGATATCCCTTTAGAATTATTTAATGGTTGGTAGGAAATGAAGTGTCACGCAAGTTGAAGTGGCAGTGGGCAGGCCATTTAGCTCGCAGAACCGACAACTATTGGGGAATAAAGGTTCTCGAACGGCAACCACGAACTGGGTGACGCAGTATTGGAAGGCCCCCATCCGATGGACCGACGTTATTGTGAAAGTCCCGCAACTTTCATAATATCGTCGGTTGATGTAAAAGGATCAAGACCGTTCGTCATGGATCTTAAGTGGAGGCCTATGTCCAGCAGTAGACTTCTAAAAGCTGTTGATGATGAATTGATGAGCTAGGATTAGTCCGTAGCTTGTCCTTCCAAATTAAGCAGTTAACGTGAACATACCCACTTTCGAATTAATTATCATCAATTTCCTCGCCGTATATTTGAGAAGGTTATTTATAAGTGTACGCGTTTACACCGAAACTGTAAAACTAAGTTCATTAATCACACGTACAAGTATGTAGTTACTGCCGCACCGCAAATAGGTGAAACTAAAATTCTACAAGAATTACTGTCTTCTTCTTCTTCCTGCCCTTGTCCCACATTATGTGGGGTCGGCACAACATGTTTTCTTCTTCCACTCTCTTCTGTTAGCCGTCATCTCCGCACTCACATCTTTCTTACTCATGTCATCTTTAATACAATCCATCCATCTTTTCTTCGGCCTTCCTCTAGTCTTATATCCATCCACATTCATACCTAACGCTCTTCTCGTTACATGACTTTCATCCCTCCTCATGACATGCCCATACCATGCTAACCTATTACTTCTCAACTTTTCCGTCACTGGCGCTACTTTCAAACTTCCTCTGATGTACTCATTTCTTATTTTGTCCATTCTTGTCACTCCACACATCCATCTCAACATTCGCATCTCTGCCGCATGCACTCTTCTTTCATCCGTCCCTTTGGTAGCCCAACACTCAGATCCATACATTACGACAGGCCTTATGATCGTCTTCTAAACTTTCCCCTTAAGTTTAAGGGGCATTTTTGGATCACACGTAGTTCCTGTGACCTGTCGCCATTTCATCCATCCCACATTTATTCTATTTTTCACGTCTCGGTCAATATCGCCATCGTTCTGTATGAGTGAACCGAGGACAAGAATTACTGTAATTTTTTTTCATAGTATTATGTTAATAACCCACACTAAGGGAATACTATGATTTGTTTTATAATATCCCAAAAAAACTAAGCTCAAAAATATATATTTAATAAAATCCCAAAATCTGTTCGAATGTTGTCTGTTAGTGAATTTAAGCTCAAATTAAATGACATTTTAGTTAAAAAAGTGTATTATAGTATAAACGATTTTTTGTATGACAAACTTAATTTAATTTAATATTATATAAGATTGACATTAATGATAAATTTATATTTTTTTTCATTTGTAATTTATTAGTTATTATGTAATTTGTAATCTAATTATTATTGGTTTAAATCTTTGTATTTATAATGTTTGTATGACTGATGTCTGAATCTAGTGATCTGTACTCTAAACCTCAACATCTATCAATGTACTATCACCAAAAACTCCGCCTTACCACCCTAAGGGTGTATTTTGCGTGCAGGGATCTGTGCCTTGCTTGCGTAAATGCGTAATCATAAAAAGTACCGTTTTTGTCTAACAATATGTTCGTATTGTTTTTGTTGCAACTGAACAACAGACTGGGTAATCAAAGTCATAAAATGAATGGTTCACCCTCAAAGGACCACAATAAATAAAGAGATGGGTCGGACAGGCTTACTTAGCCGTGTACAAGCGAAACAGTTTCAAAATTGGTAAGGCGGAAATTTTGGTGATAGTACCTAGGTTCACGAACAATAAATTAATTATGAATTAAAACGGTAATATATTTTTTTCACGAGATGTTTTTTTTGGTGTAATACATTTATGTAGTCAATAGTCATATGTTTAAGTTTCTCCTTACGACTTGATCCATCGTTTGCTGTGTGGCCGTAGGATTTATTTTCATTTGATTTTTTTGTTAAATATTTTGGCCCCAAAAATTGCATTCTCTTTCATGTAGCGTTTATAGTAACGGGGATTTCCGGCCCTCTTTTTTTTTTAACAGCTATATGCTGATGCTATTTTCTGATGTTATTTTTGACAGGTCCGGCAATTGTTAATATAAACTTATTCGTGAGAAACATTTTGACTATCAGCGACATAAAGATGGTTAGTGAACATAATGGGTAACGTAGCGCTTTGAAACTTTCTTTAAGATTTTATTACTAAAAGGCATCTGCAAGTAGTGGCGGTACAACACTGCAGAAAAAGTTTGCATACCTACTGTTCTATAAAATATACCTATATTTTTTTGAATCTATCATGGTTATGAACATAATTTTCACTAAAAACGGGATAATTACCATGATTTGTGAGTTTATTTGTTCCCCGTAATCATTTAAAACATTTTCCGTTTTTTCGTACGGTTGTTCAATTTGCACATGACCTTATAGCCGTGTTCAAACGGCATGCGATTTGTCAGCTAAAATTGATTTCAAAATTATCCTTAGCCCTACTGAATAAAGTCAATTTTGAGTTTGACTTCAAGGGGCTTGCGATATCGTACGCCCTCAAATGTCAAACTTAAAATTGACTTTCATAACAATGACGTCTTCTTATGAAACGTAAGGATCTTATGAACCTAATTTTAAAAATATATTAGGTGACATCGCGCGCCGTTTGAACAGAACTTAACTTATCTGTAACACTGACTTTAACTTTTTTTCGTATTGGTTCTTTGGTGTTTCTGCCGTGCTCTTAATATGGTAGGTACTCATCAAATGTTAAATTTAAAACAAGCTTGTTACAGACAGCTTATTACAATGTTTAAGGTCAGAGTTGTTGTTCGTAGGTGTTTAGTATCTAAAATATTTTTTTAAAGTTGTACATTGTTTTCGTAGTTGATATCCGCTAGTGCGGGCGATACGATGACAAATTTACCTATTAACTATATATTTAAACATTGTTGACGATAGATGACGAAGTGATAATAGACGGTTTGCAGGATTCATTTTGCAGGATTGCCATATTATTTGTTATATTCTACTTTTCTGGTAATTCTGTCCAACTATAACTTTTAAATATTTTATTATTGAAATATTTACCGGTTTATTTTGGAATATTTATTCTTAATAATACTTATATATTTAATAATTTAAAAACCTTTTAGATGAAGCGCTACGCCATGCGTATTAAAAATGTAAGATATACAAAAAAAACTCAAGTGAATTGTTATTGTACAATTAAAAATCAAATTGTATAAAATTTAAATAAAATAAAAAGAGGATTCGTGTCTCCCTTCAATAAAATGTACCTAATCAGTAAAAAGCTCCACAGCATTATTAAAAAGTCGATATAACTTAGTAACACGCGATTTTTGTGACAATAGACACTTTGACACGAAATGTAGGTACATTTTAACACGATATAATCAATCGACACCGATCCATCACGAACTTTGGCTTACCTATGAATCACCACGGAGAACCCACATCAATAGTAGGTAATGTAGTATATTTAAATATGAGTTAGTAGCAAATTTAGGTAAATTTTTCATAAAATGAAATAAAGGACTTTATTCACAGAAAGAAAATGATCACTAATACAAGAAAATATTTACAAAATACAACAGTTAAGCTATCTAAAGACTATTGCAAACGATCTATAGATAGCTCAATTGATCCAAAATACTACCAGTCAAAAGAGTCATAAAGAAACTGATTGAAAAAATAAAAATTATGAAATAATTCAGTAAACAAGTCAATTAACAAAATGAACATACTATTAGTATTCATCATCATCATCATTTCAGCCGTACGACGTCCACTGCTGAACATGGCCTCCCCCACAGACAGAGCAAATTCCTTATCATGTGGGGGGATTTGACCATACTCACCACGCTGGGCATGCGGGTTGGCGAGCGCAGTTAGATTATTATTTATTAGTATTAATCGTTTGGAAATAACTCATTTACGTATTATGACGTTTATAATTTTGATAACTATTAACCATAATGAAGACGATGGATATTTAATAGTAAAGGCAATGAAACTGAAATACTTATTGGTCAAATTGCATAATTTGACAAAGGAACTGAAGTATGAATTTGCCAAATTGCATAATTTGACAAAGGAACTGAAGTATTAATTTGCCAAAATGCAAAATTTGACAAATAATTTTTTACAGTTTCCTTCTCAGTTCAGTTCCACACAATTCTACAGAATATGTTTTTACTTAAGAAAGAGCACTTAGTAGATGTTATCTTGTGCTAGTTCAGGAACAAATTGCTAATATCCGGGCAAGTCACGCACGATCTATTCAGTAATTCTTTGGGCCGTGACTCTGCAACATACCATTCGCTGTGAACCCTATGTTCTTTATATTTTCGTTAATGTTGGTACCGATTCCGATCAATACATTATAAGCTAGTTATTCCCATTACAAGGTGATTATACATGTATGCTATCCTAAAAAGGGCTTATTCTAACCCAATTGACTTTACAGTTGTACTAAAACTTTCGTAAATTCGTCATTTTTTATTGAAAAAACATGCAATATGTATTTAAATGCAGATGTTTTGGGCTCCAATCAGTTAAAAATCAATTATTCAGCTGTTTTAAGTAGCAAACTTGATGTCGAACTTCTGTATATTGAATCATTAGTTTTAAAGATGATAATATACCATAAACAGTTGTGAAAAAGTTCCGAAAAAATATTGTATTTTTGTTGCTGATATTTTTTTGTTTTATTGAAGAATAAGCTCCTATCAGGATATTATACTAGTAACGGAACACGCTGTATAATAAATGCATCAATAAAATTCTTTACCATATTTTACGTTGAATCTAATATGGCAATATTTTCAATGTTTTGAAATCCAGCGGACAATGTCATAGAGTTTTTTTTTTGAATAATGTTTTACCTATGTTACACTAACACAAATTCCCATCAACAGGCCAATTTAACTTTATTTGCCGACTTCTTTTTCGATTCCGATGTTTATCTTCAGTTATTTGATCACATATTTACTTTCTTCTTTTTGACTTTTTGTGATCATTATGACAACTCCATCGACATACAAGTATTAAATTTTCAGGTTCGGAGGTGAGTCGCTCATAACTCAATGTGTTTTTTCAGAATTATAATTACCGATATCATGACGCTTCAAAATTATCACTTAAGTTTGTTTAATTAGGGTTTAGTTTTGATTTTACCCAATTATTTACCCGTGATTTTGATTGGTACTTAGATGGGCCAGCGGTAGTGAGCGTCAATATATTTGTCAGAAGTATATCAAAGATCGATGACGTCACAATGGTAAGTCTACTGAGGCAGGCTGGACCGTATTCTAGTTTTTGTCACAGTATGAGTTTTTCTATTAACTAAAAACTCGCGGTGTAAACAAGTCAAATGAATGGGCAACTCTCTCCTGTTTTACTGGCAAGGAGCGAATTTCCCAAATATATGTGTAAAACATTATCTTTTTTTTTTATTAAAAATTCTAAAATTTCCGTTTGGTGTTGACGACCAAAATCGTTTTTAGACGCGCATACTACTAACCAACTAAGAACGCCATGGCAATGACAAATCTGCTTTTCTATCATCGCGTTTCTCCGTTCTTCTTGTCCTCTCCTACGATCAATATACTCGTACTTAGACATTAGTTGTATTACCAACTTTAGACTGGGATTTGGAAGGGCATTGGCTTTGTGTATTGGACTGTTACTGATTTATTGGCAATCAATTATATTTCTTTATATTTTTTTACATTTAAACATTTCATCAACTTACGGTCAAATGTATTATCATGAGTAAGTAATTGCGGTTCTAAAGACGTATTATTTTTTGTCATAAGGGGACGCTGAAACCGTAGTACGTGTCAACATGTTTCTGCGTTCCATCAGCGAAATCGACGATTATGATATGGTAAGTCATAATCGTCGTAAAGATAATTATGATTACCAATGACACTTTTATTATAAACTTAGTTAATGTGACCAAACATTCGTTATTTATTAATTGGCTAAGAAACTTTGTTTATAATAAAATTGACAACACCTACAGGATTTAAAAAATACGTATGTGCACTTGGCTAAATTGTCGAAGCTCAATGTTATTTATTGATAAATTTATTTTTATAATATTTTAATTATTTTTCCTTAAAATGCACTATATCTGTGTAAATTATGTTAAGATTATTGTTTCACCCCTATTTTTTAATTTAACGCTAAAATTATTTAATGATGTTGTTTAATTTAAATTTTTGAATCCTGCGGGGCGGCGCGGTGTTTATGTTTATCAAATTCTATAAAAAGACTTTATTTTTGTGTTATGAATAACAACCAAATTTTATTCTACTTTTTCTGGCTCTTTCTTATTCAACTTGGTTTGGTTGTGTATGACCAGCTCGAGGTATGATGCCACTGAACATGAGCGAAATAACTTTTGTGAAGGTTTTAGTACGCCGCACATGTACAACTAAAATGTTTACTAATTTTGTTAGTTTGCCTACTTTCGTTTTATTTTGATTTGGTTCAACAATGATAACGACCAAAGCGTCTTTCTGTACAGACACCGATGGATTGGCACAAAACGTAGAGAGCACACAAATGCGAGCAAATTCAACCGCTTCGGTATGGAGCGCGCACTGTATGTCTCCAAGACTATACTTTTACGACTAACAAGGCTTTCGTGCGCACCAACCGATCTATCTCACGACACAAAAAGATATGATGAGGACCACGCTTCTAGAGCCGGCTAGGAACCGCGGCCCGCACCCTTCCACATCACCACATATTTATTATTTACCTGTAAAATTATTTTCGAATCATGCTTTTTATTTTTATTTCATGCATTATATGAGAAGATATATAAAAACTATTTTGGTCGTAAATATGTACTTTATTGTATGTCTCGTTTATGTGAATTTGTGTTGTGTAAACATTTGGGGTTATCGTCGCGTCCGCACTCGCCTTCGCGCTTGGATCGGGAGCTGTCCCAACCACAGTATCTGACCCATGACTGAAACGACAGCTAGACGTTAAAGTAGCTCTAGTAAAACTGGCCGTGTGCATGAAGGTAACAAGCATTCCATCGACGAGTGCAGCTGTCGACGGTGAGTTGGTATTAGGCTTCGCTTTGAACGCATGTGATGCTTTCTATATTAGATCGAAAGGTATCTTTTGGATAACACCGTAATCTATAATATTTGCATTGGAATCATCAAATGGCGCTGCTTCTGGCTAGTAGCCAGTATCGTTCACAATATTCAAAATAATCGTCTCATTAATCAAATTCTTGTCATAGATAATATCTCTAACCAATTTTATTATGATGTTCAATGTGCCTCGATTTGAGTTGAATCTGTCTGAAGATGCTTGATGTGAATACTTAAGACATAACAAGAATCAAGTTGAAATCCCTTCAATTTTTAGATCGCGCTAGCTTCTGCGGCTTTTGTATTTTGTATACAGTTTTACAGTAGATAGTACTACACTTTCACTTTAACATTTTACACCTAGACTATTTATGATAAGGTTGATACTAAAGCAACAGATTCTACAAAACTTGTTCCACATTGACTCGTCTAAGATCCAAAAGCTATCGGTCGACCGCATGTTTGTGAATCATTAGTTAGAAGCTGTATATGTGACTTTAATTCATTTGACTTGCTGTTGATCGAGGGGTCTTTTTGCATTTGTGACGAATTCATTCACAAGAGAACCTTCGACAACGCGCCTCTCCTATTTATTATGTATACCTATTTATTGGATTTGTGTCAATATGGCTTGGGAGTCGAGGCCCGCGGCCATTGATGAAAATTACTTTAAGAAGCGGAGAGCTCATGATCATTTACATAAAAGTCACATAAAATTTACAATAACATAGAGTAATAAGAGTAAAACAGAAATAGTTAGGAACACAAACACCGATAGTTTAGTTTGGCTTTCATAAGTAGATTAAAAAGATCACACGAACAGCAGAGTCATATTTTTGAAAGCATCAGATGAAACAGTAAGTAACAATAAGTTTCATCAATGGCCTGAGTAGTTTTCTATTGATGATGTAGATGTATCAATTAGTTAATCAAACTAATTGGCTGCAAACCATCAAATCACTATTGGCACAAAATTTTGACACAGCTAGAAAAATATTGGCACAAACGGTTACACAGTGAAAGCTTTCATAATTATAAATTTTAATAAAAACATTGTAGAATCCAATGTATTTCGTAAATAGAAACAGTTAAATCGAACTTGAAAGAGCTTTACTAATCACAAACGCTAAATCTTCGAAATTTTATAGTTTGAAGTTTGATAGTATTCACCGATTTCATGGAAAACTTGACTTCTAAAGAATGTTTATCAATTTTTTTAGTCAAATTTTCAATGAATATAGATTTGTATTATTTTGAATATGGTAATTCAGAAACTGTCGCGTTTTCAGGAATACTCTGTCCAATTAACGTTCAGAGAGCAATGGCTAGACGAGCGGCTGAAATTCAATAACTTGGGAGGTGAGTTTCTTCTCCTCAGACTGTACAACATTGGGCAACTCACAAATATTTTTAAGCATTTATAAACACGATTAGATAAGAATCATAAAACAAAAATAATTATGATGATTTAAAAAAAAAGATGGATAGATTGTGTGAAAGACGACATTTATTTATTTTGTTTTTATTTATTCAGGACAACAAACAATTACACTTAAAAATTACATAACAAATCTTATAGAATAGGTAGTTCGTAAAGTATAATCAGCCCCGTTGTTCACAAATTCGGGTATACTTAAAAAGGGCGTTGTGTAAGAGTGTGACATATTAGTAGGTAGGTATTTAATAGACTACAATGTTTAATGTTTACATGAGTAAGAAAGGAGTGAATACTGATATGATGGCTGATAGAGGGGAGTGGGAGAGAAAAACATATTGTGCCGACCCCACATGAAGTGGGATAAGGGCAGGGAGATGATGATGATGATATGAGTAAAAAAAACTCGTTTGGATGAAACACTTCTTTGATAGTACCTATTAGTAAGATAGCAATGTTAAGCCATATTAATAGGGTTCATTTCCTGTTCCTTATTTTGACAAACTTCCAGGTCGTCTCAAATACCTGACGCTTACCGAAGCCAACAGGGTATGGATGCCCGATCTCTTCTTCTCCAACGAGAAGGAGGGTCATTTCCACAACATCATCATGCCGAACGTGTACATCCGGATCTTCCCCAACGGCAATGTGCTCTACAGCATCAGGATCTCTCTGACGCTGTCCTGCCCCATGAACCTGAAGCTGTACCCCCTGGACAAGCAGACATGCTCACTGAGAATGGCTAGTTGTGAGTATTGTCGTTTTAAAGCTTTTTTAGATAGCAATAGTTTGAAGTTTTCCCGTAGACCTAAATTCGTTTGATGATGTCTTCATTCTGGGAAAGCAGAAAGGACTGTAAGCAGGCGAAAGTCATGCGCCCGGGCCCAGACAAGAAGTCCACCAACACCATAATAAAGATGAAACGCGAGGACCTGCGAATGTTGGTGGGCATCATCACAGGTCACTGTGAATTAAACCATCACCTGTACAAGACAGGGGCTACTGACAGCGGATTATGTCGGGGCCGCCTACAGGGAGAAGAAACAGTAGAGCACGTAATTTTGCACTGTACAGCCACGGAAGAGGCCAGGCCCACATCGGGTCTGTGGGCCGTGATCGGAAGCGGCTCCCAGACACCGCCGCATACAGGGATACTGAGAGAATGTTACCAACTACCCAAAGTCCTGCTTCGCTATTTTAAGGAGCTGGGCTGGCTGGGGTAGGGTTAGCATAGGGGGACAATGCACAAAACACCCCACAGCGGGAAGTCAGTGCAGGTCTAACCACCCCCGATTAGAATTAGATGTCATCATTACAGTGGGAAAAAGCAGGTTATTTCTGTACAGTAAATGAAAAGTAGGAAAACTTTGATCAAATTCAAATATTATACTCAAAATAAATAAAATTACCCAAAGCGTTGAATTGACGTAATATTACAATTTTACCTACTTTCTTTGAACTATAACATAAGTATGTCCGTACTTACGAGTACCTAATTAAAAATGAGACAGATATTTATAATGATTATTTTATTTTTATAATGGCCACAATAACCCACACTTAGAATACTATACTAGATAATTTATATAATTTTTCAGAAGCAAAGACTATTAAGTGCCTATAATTAAATGAAATGGCTTTTATAGTAAACAGAATTAGCAAAATAAAGCGAGAACATTGTAAATTAGAGAGAAATTAGAGAAATAGAAGAAGCTAAAACACTGTAAATTAGAAAATATTCTAATGTTTGTTGGTAAATTTTATGATTCATTAGACAACGATTATTCTGTTAGCGTAATTGAATCATAATAACAATTTGATGAATGAGAATGTAAAATGTCAAAATATGAATAAAACTAAAGCACATCTCAACGAAAAATCCTTTGAATCTAATTTAAACGTTTCCAAAGACGTATAAAATGTTTTCGCGATCAGCATATTCGTTCCGCGTTTGTTTACATTTCCGGATTTATTCATGAAGATTTTCAGCTTTTTAAACAATGTCAGCCTTGGTTTTGGAGCATTTTGTAATGATAGAAACACAGAACGAGGTCACCATCACAATCACGGCAGTTTGTTTCTAATTTTATATAGGTACATATTGTGTAGGTATTTATCGTACGGGAAACTAGGTAAAGCTTCGCCTTTTCCTCGAGACAGCCTAAAAAATACCTACGGAAAAAGACATGGCGCGCTTGCCAGTATTTTTTTTCGGTGATCTTTTTATAAAGTGCAATGTAGAGCTTCAGTGTGTCCAATCGATAAGCTCAGAAAAGAAAATATTCATAAAAATATTACGATTTCAGGCCGTGTTCAAACGGCATGCGATATGTCATCTTATACTATGTTTAAAATTTATTTCAAAATTATCCTTACGTCTACTGATGAAATTCTATTTTGTTTTTCACATTCGAGGGCGTATGATATAGTTCAACGGATTTTAAAGTCAAACTCAAAATTGACTTTATTCGCTAGACGTAAGGATCATTTTAAAATTAATTTCAGATGGGTATATAAATTGTCATCAAAGATACAGACAAATATAAATACTTATCTTGATGAATATCATCGAGTTTAAAATCATGTGTATCAAGTATCATGTGCACCTCTAGCCCATATACCAACTTCGTTATTTTCCGGTTTCCTCTTATTAGAGCATGTAATGTTCCCCAGACGGATGGACGACTGATGACCTCGTCTTTCTGTGGAAGGAAGGAGACCCAGTGCAGGTCGTGAAGAACTTACACCTACCACGCTTCACCCTCGAGAAGTTTCTTACCGATTACTGCAACAGCAAAACTAATACCGGTAAGGACTCTAACATTTTCTACTATGTGGTTCTTAAGGAGTGAGGCTCTGGACGAAAAAACATTGCTTTTAATTCGGTTGTAGTTTTTGTGAAATTTGTAAGCAGACCGAGCGATTCACGATGTCAGATCCATGTCGTGTTCAGTCCCTTTTAATATATCGCCAATAAAACAATCCCAAATTCAACCACTTTTAACTGATCGGATGGCAAGATTGTCACTGCCGATTCTTTCCTAGAAAGCTCCTAATTACTATGACGACTACTAACTTCTACCTTCGAGATTCGAAGGCCTCTATTTGATAAAACTAACAAAGCATCCCCGATTCGGCCCTGTAAATCATATTGTCGTCCGTATTCCAGGCGAATACAGCTGTCTAAAGGTAGACTTGCTGTTCAAGCGCGAGTTCAGCTACTACCTTATCCAGATCTACATCCCGTGCTGTATGCTCGTCATCGTCTCCTGGGTCTCCTTCTGGCTCGACCAGGGGGCCGTTCCTGCCAGAGTCTCACTTGGTAAGAAATATTCCAGGTGAATACAGCTGCCTGAAGGTAGACCTGCTGTTCAAGCGCCAGTTCAGCTACTACCTCCTCCAGATCTACATCCCCTGCTGTATGCTCGTCATCGTCTCCTGGTTCTCCTTCTGGCTCGACCAGGCGGCGGTTCCTGCCAGGGTTTTACTGGGTATGGGTAGCTAGTTAGCTAACTCTTTTTAGTTCATACCTATTTTCGTCACGATTGCTTTTGCATTAGTTTGGAATGCGTTACCGTTGAAGACAGCTCCATCCAAGGAGACTTAAGGCTGGTAAAGGGTTGCATTTTCAAGTTTATTTTATTTGATTGTTTTATCAATATTTATATATTTAAGAAATAAAGATAATCAAAATCGCTTTTGTTGTTTTTGTAACTATTTTATAAGTATGATTTATTTTGTTATTTTTTTTTTATAATAGTATTTATCTTATATTTGAAACTATTGCACGCCTGCTGCAGAACCTTGCACTACTGGTTGACTGATAGAATTTACAACTAGCGTTATGATGCCCATTTGTTATAGCTTTCTTAAACCCTATAACAAAATCTTGTGTGAAGTTCATTAAACTATGACACACTTCCTATAAAAGAATGACACAGTCATTGTAGATTATTTCTAGAGAAAGTCCATGTTTTTAATAATATGATATTATTGTATTCGAAAACCTTCAAAAAATTAAGTCATCCCGTAGCCGTAGTCTAGTCTAAACTATATCTATGCATTTTATTACTTCCTCCTTATAGCTGAGTAACATTCTTTCCAACTCCAACATTTGAATTTTATATAAATCATTTGCTTATGCCAAGCTATGTTACTACACATTGCTATGAATCACCTTCTTCGACTCAACCAGCTAAGCACCTTCTTGTATGATTTCCAGGAGTGACCACACTCCTCACGATGGCCACCCAGTCGTCTGGTATCAACGCTTCCCTACCACCCGTGTCGTATACCAAGGCCATTGACGTCTGGACCGGAGTATGTCTCACTTTTGTCTTCGGGGCGTTGCTTGAGTTCGCCCTGGTGAATTATGCGTCTCGCTCAGACATGCACCGGGAGAATATGAAGAAAGCGAGACGCGAGATGGAGGCTGCCAACCTGGACGCAGCATCAGACCTGTTGGATACTGACAGCAATGCTACTTTCGCAATGGTGAGTTCAGTAATACTTCAGTTTGTAGATCGTTGAAGCTCTATTTTGTTCGGTTTAACTTTGGTTTCATAAATTGTTCGGTAAATCAAAGTTCCTTTAGCGTGTCTGTAATTAATTTCATAAAAGTTTCTGTAATTTATTATTTTTTAGATGATTATTGGCTTTAATCATTTAAAATCCTTTAGATTCGGAACTTGTTAGATTTTATTTTATTAATTGCATGCTACCTACAGATTATCTGTAAAGATACTAGATAAAATTAGATTTTCATTACTTTGAAATAAAATTTTGTAGATGGGTTATATTATTTATCAATCTAAGGAACGACACAAAAATGCCAAGCCGTTGATCAAATTGGGTGAACAATTGGCACAAAGAAATCCAGCTATTCTAAATTTAAGGGGGTTTTGAGCTCAGCTATGTTAAGTAAGAGCCCAAAATGCACCTTGTTCTTCCACCCTGACCGGTGTGCAACTGACAGAAACCCCTGGTCCGCGGCTCCGTGGACCCCAAGATGCGCCAGTGTGAGGTCCACATGGAGCCTCCCCGCAAGAACTGCTGCCGGCTCTGGATGTCCAAGTTCCCGACTCGCTCTAAGCGGATAGACGTTATCTCCAGGATCACCTTCCCGCTCGTATTTGCGCTCTTCAATCTCGCCTACTGGTGAGTTGACACTTCGAATGATATTTGATGTTTACTGAACCCAAAGATGCGTCAGTGCGAGGTGCAACGGGAGCCGCCGCGCAAGAACTGTTGCCGCCTGTGGATGTCCAAGTTCCCGACTCGCTCCAAGCGAATCGATGTCATTTCTAGGATCCTCTTCCCGCTGGTCTTCGCGCTCTTCAACCTTGCTTACTGGTGAGTTCACGTTAGTTACATCAACTGTTATCGGCATTAATCTTTGATGAGCATTTTGCCCAGTTGATATCATTTCAGGACATATTTTCTGATGTTAAGAAGCAAGGCCCGTTTGTTGGTATTGGTAAGAATCACAAATCAGTAGCATCTAGCAACCATCATCTAGGTGAAACAAACCTAATGAATTCAGTCATGATTTAGTCACAATCAGTTGATAAGGTTTTAACATTGGATGCAGTCCGTCCTCGCAATGATAGATTTCAACTCTTTGGTGATGGTGACGGGAGGGTAGAGAAAGCCAATGTTAAAATCATATCAACACCTTATGGACAAGCATCTGACAGATTTTCCCTCCAGGTCGACCTACTTGTTCCGAGACGCGGAGGAGGAGAAGTGATTCGAAGCCTCCGCGGCGCCCGGCGACTCGGCGCGCATTGTCGCCGCCATCGTCGTGCCGTACGCGCTTTTCTTCCTCACATGGATAGTTTGTTTACGGGGAAACCCCGCCCTCCCCCCTCTCAGGCCCAGGAAACTCTCCAGGCGGAATACGAATATTTCCGCTACCGTCTAATTCACAACAAAGGTGACTGTTATTGTACAGAACACTCCGGATACTGTGAGAGCTTCCTGAAATGTGAGAGTAAAATAAAATGACCCCTCTGACCCCGATGACGGCCTGACATGTTATAAACAACAACAAAATGTTAAAATATAAAAAACCTGTGAATTGTTCAACCATGAATGTCGGGCAGCAGTTGAAGAAGAAACACAAATACGGTACTAGGCGCTATTAAGCGGAACAAGTGGACACATTATTTATACACAAACATACTTTTATGCACACTGAGTGATATGGAAAAGTTACGAACTTATACACGCAGAACAGTGCTCAAAAGCATATTTATATTTATATTATTTATGTAAGTACCAACTAATAGTAAAGTCTGCATGTCTGTTCATGTAATTTAGGCTTTTGAGCAGATATAAAGATCACAATCACTTGTCACATCTTTTTAAAGCCCACCGCATATTTTATACTCTCACAATCCTCATCTCCACATTACCACCACTTACACCGCCGATTTAAACAAATTAGAAGTACAATGTTTCGTCAATGAAAGATTTTCAAAGTATATTATTTTATTTTATATCCATAAGTTACGGTACGGAGTAGTAGATCATAAGGATGTACCTCATCTGAATAGAAATACAAACGTATAGAACAGTATATGTATTAAAGTTAATAAAAAATAGAACTAGAGTTCTTCTGTAATATTCAGGATATTATAATACCCAATTTATTAAGGTAGAAAAACATGAGAATTCTTATCAGAATTAGTGAAAGTATTAGGAAAGTACGTATTGAAGGCCTAGAGGTATAGATACGTAGGAATCATTTTGAATTATGTAACTCGTATATGATACAAAAGGAATTTATAAGGCACTATAATCACTATTTAGTAATAGAGATTGATAGGCGCGTAAAATCTAAGTTATACATGGTAAGTAGTAAATATTGACTTGAAGTATTGAAGAATCGAGATAGTGATTGAGAAGAGCGTATCATCAAGTGCTGATGGATAAATTTTAAATAAATAGGTATAAAAATAAGAATTATATTAATATTAATTAATTATTTATACTTTGATATTGATAAACTGACATTCAAGCTTCTGTTATTTTAAAAAGTGTTTTCGAATATGTTGTGCAAACAGATAGCTTTTATGTCTACATGGATGACGTTTTCGTTTTTCCAATCACTATTTTTGACTTGCCTGTCTCTTTTAAATGGCAAAACCTTAATATTCTATTCCACCGATCTAGGTACCTATGCACCCATGTTTCGCTTACTCAATGCCTATTAAATAATTGTTACCTTGATTAATTGAATAACTCCAATTAATTACCTGAATGGCAAGGACTTTTCAGAGACTTATTGTTAAAATATATAGTTATGGGTACTTGCCTATTAAAACTGGTAATATAATTGGTGTCACTGTAAATAATATACCTTCGTTGTCGTATATAGATGAGTATTGACATGATCCCTAAAGTATATACTGTTTTCTCTAATATATAACTTAAACGTTTAATTTTATGATAAAAAGGTTCAAGATTTTGGACAAGGAACTTGGGTCGTAGTTTAGGAAGCATGTCAATACACAACTTAAATGTCTCGTGAGTGTATGTACCATTATTATCACTAAAGCTGTGTTCGTTATAAAGTACTGTAGCGATACTGTATCCTGTACCATTACTTCGTGAGTCCTTTATCACCACTTTTTTTATATAATTCTTGCTCATTTCTCTCTCCGTCCCTGATTTCAATCCTTTAGGTTGTTATAACAATATTAGTGACTGACTTATTACATCTATCAGTATTTGTAAATCTATATAGGTATTCTTGGCTGTGAATGGCGATTGAAATCTATTAAATCCTATTGAGTAATTAAAATCTTTGAAAATATCATGTTTTATAAGAAAATTCATTCCACTTTTGCGTTTTTTCATTTATCTATACATTTTCGATGTCTCACATAAAACGTATCGATGGTGAATATGGGGATTATGTATTATGAACATGAATTCATTGACCATCCAAAATAAATATGTACCTAACATACAGAAACTGCCAATATAATCGCTTCAGATATATTCCCAACCACCCCACTAACCACCCTACTACTGAAGTCAGTGGGGTCGTTGGGAATAAAAATTCCCCTGACTTTTTGATTATATAAATTCACTATTCACATAATTGAGTGTTGGAACAGTTGGAAGTAAGAAAACTGACTTTTGAGCAAATCAAGTTCCTATGCGCTAGTGTTTTGGATTTGCCTGAATTTGACAAATTCACTGTCTTCGGTCACACCAGACTGAATTTGGTGTTCTAAAAATTGGTGATCCTCATGTCTAATAAATTCTCCTCTTTATTTAAAGTCGAAAATGTATATTGAACTACAAGTTATGTATTTGAAAAACAGGATTTTATTAAACGTATACCTTCCCATTAACTACACTTTGTTTTATTACCTACTAGCTTGCGCCCGTGGCTTCGCTCGCGTGATAAAAAAATAGCATATATGCTATTCTAGGTAAAAGGCTCTATCTGTTTCAAGTTTCATTGAAATCCGTTGAGCCGTTACGACATGATTGAACCTAATGCAACAACATAATCGACACTATTGTAACAAGAAAAATTTTTGCATGATCTGCAAATATTTGTTCTGGGTGTGGGTGTTGTGGTACCATGGTACTCGTAGTTTCTGATACCCTCGACACCGGGTATCCTAGTGGGTTCAGGACTAATATGTGACTGTTGGGTGTTATTTATTTACTCTATACCTACTTAGGTAATCAAAAAATCACAATATTGTTTTTTGTTCCAAACAAGCTGTGTTACATGGTTTGGGAACTCTTCTTTTAAGTTGCAATAACCAGTGTTAGAAGAAGTAATTATTAATAAAGGACTGGAAGAAAAGAAAGGTGATTGTTTAAACTTTATTGTATTTTATACGTATAACAAAAAGTTATAATAACAGCGTACGACTAGGCAAATATTATTATCAACAGAAACAGGGACACAGTAATTCATAAACTTATTGAGTAAATGACGCTAGATAAATAGGTAAGCCCTTAAAAGTAAATTAATTTAATCTTAAATAATTCATTTCAGAAAACTGTTAGACTTTAACAAAATTAACTTTTTTAAAGCTGCCAGCCTCACAATAAATATATTTAAAAAACCTCTCTTGACATAATATGTACCTTAGATAACATAATAATATAAAATTTTTGTAAATATTCTAATATACATCAACCAAAATGTAACAATATGGCAACCATTTTAATCGACTTCCAGCCAAGTCAATTCAAAAAATGTTAAGCTAAACAAGCGATATGATCAGAATTTTATTCTTGGTAACACTGTTTTTTTAAGAAATAATAATTAATAGCTGTTAGGCACCTAAGTACGGGGAGATTGAGTACGGCTGTAACTATGAGACGGTTGAAGCTCGAAATAGTGCCAATATCTTGTGAATAGTAAGGACTAGGCCGCGACGGCGCACAGTGGGTCAAAACTGCTAAAAAGCGGACATTGGATTTATTTACCATTACCAGAGACTGATAAACATAATAGATATATATTTAACACCCAGAACAAACATCTGTGTTAGTCACAAATGTTTGTCCAGTGCGGGAATCGAACACGCGACCTCTAGCGCAGAAGGCAGAGTTACTACCAACTGAGCTATGAGGCCTTCAATTAAATAAATTGCTGTAAGTGCTGTTTGTCAAATATTTTTGATGTTACTATGAACGAACGAAGAAATGTTACAACAAACCCTGTATCCCCTACATCAGCTTGGAAGGGGTACACATTTCAGTTTTTTCCTTCTGTCTGGCATTCAAGGAACTTGGTCGCTTCCCTCTGAAAATAAATCAAAGAAATAGGTTTTCGTCGATTTTAATATGTTAAATTAACTAAGGAAGTAAAATAACTAAGGACTCTGAATAAGAATTATCATAAAATAAATTTAAAAAATAAGTACCTATATAAAACCGTTACCAACTGCTGACAGTCAACTTAACGTAGAAGGAAAATTTTTGTTGCCTAAAGAAGCCTGGAGAAGAAAGCAACAACGACCTAATTCTCAGAATTAGCAGTGGGCGGGCCCTATAGCTCAACTGACACATGTTGGGAGATACAGGCTCTCAAATGGTGCGGAAGAACCAACCGGTGTAGGAAGCCCGCACTCGATGGGCGGGCGACATTCGGAAGGTGGGTGGAGAAGGCTTAAGACCGTTCGTTGTAGCGCTCTTTGGGAGGCCTATGTCCAGCAGTGGACTTCTTCAGGCTGATGATGATGAACTAATGTCGATTGTCGAAAAGGTGTTTATTTCAATAAAATCATTAGGATCACCTTAACGTCTTAGAAATTAGGTGAAGCAACGCAATATACAAGGTGATTCATAACATGTAGACCATCCCGAAACTTCGTCATATCTTCTCGTCGCAGATACCGCAGAGCCTCAAGACGAAAGTCTACAATCAGTGCGTGTTGCCAGTGATGACTTATGGCACTGAGACTTGGTCGTTAACTATAGGCCTCATATACAAGCTCAAAGTCGCGCAACGGGCTATGGAGAGAGCTATGCTTGAAGTTTCACTACGTGATAAGATCCGAAATGAGGAAATCCGTAGAAGAACTAAGGTCACCGACATAGCTCTCAGAATTAGCAAGTTGAAGTGGCAGTGGGCAGGCCATATAGCTCGCAGAACCGACAACCGTTGGGGAGTAAAGGTTCTCGAATGGCGACCACGAACCGGGCGACGCAGTGTTGGAAGGCCCCCCACCCGATGGACCGACGACATTGTGAAGGTTGCGGGAGGTCGGTGGATGGAGAAGGCTCAAGACCGTTCGTCAAGGAACTCTTTGGGGGAGGCCTATGCCCAGCAGCGGACTTCTACAGGCTGATGATGATGATGATGATGAGACCATACCGAAAGGGTCTTATTCTATCACTAAAATGATAGAATGTTAGCGAAAAAAAACCAAATTTATTAATATATTTCTTAAGATTTGATCCTTGATGAACTTTTCAAATTTTCAGTTTTTGGTCTTTTTATCATACTTATAAGTAATTATTAAACGTAATAGAAGTTCGACATCAAGATTAGTAGATAGGTTTACGTTTTACCTACCTTTTAGCTGATTTTTGAATAATTACAGTTTTTCAATGAATTTAATTTCTAAAACGTTTATCAAACTTTTTTGATAATTATGTGTACAATAAATACATATAACGAATCAGCTTGTATTGACGTACCTGTATAAGTTTGTAGATAGCAAAGATGCTCTCCTCAGTGCCGCATCCGTCTCCTTGGTCCGCCCTCACGGACCTCTTGCCGTTCCCCCAGTCGGTGCTGAAGGTAAGCTGCGCCTGTGCCATCATCGCGAACACTGACATTAAAAAGAAAACGTAAAACACACGGCAAATCATTTTTGTCCTGGAACTTTTTTGACGATCTAGAGTAGGCTCAGACTTCAACTTTCAAATGTGTCTAAAAAGAATGTATTTTGAGGAATGCTAGAGAAGGAATGATGGTCCAAAGAGGATCACTGTCCTTTTATACCGAGATAAGATTTAAATTTTCGAAGGTTTCTGACCAAATCAAAAGAAGCCGTTGAAAAGATAATGAAATGCAAATTAGACTGTCCAGAGGAAAATTACTGGGAAACTTGTTGTTTGTGAATAGGGGTGTTTTCACTATGGATAGAGGAATAAAGCTAAAAATTATATGATTTATTTGACACATATGAATACAAAAAACACCATTGGCACAGGAGAGAACCATAAACTTAAAATAATAAGCAACAATAGACAGGAAGGAGGCTCTGCATGCAGTATTTTATTTATTCTTTACAAGCAGTACCCTATACACTATTCTAGGTATAGAACTCTATCTATTCCAAGTTTCATCGAAATCGGCTGAGCCGTTACGACGAGATTGAACCACAAACATCCAAATATCATCACAAAATCGCATTTATTATATTAGAAGGATATACTCGTATTTATAAAATACTTAATATTTTTCGAACAGAAAAGCTCATTTTCGAACAGACCGGGTTCAAACCTACGACCTTCGGATCGAAAGTCGGGCTACACCACCCACCCACTACTCACAGCTTCAAACTAGATTTTGTAGGTGCTACGACGTAGCATCATCCGTAGCACCGTAGCGAACGTTAACGCATCTTTCGGGATGGCATACATAATAAGAATTGCCTTGTATATCCTTTGTAGAAAAACACGACACAGGCCAACGATATTTTGATTCGATCCACACAATAGGGGACGCTGCTGCCCATCCCCTAGCCTTTTTCCCTTAGTCGCCTCTTACGACATCCACGGGAGATATATTAAGACATATTGGTATCTACTTGGGCCAACCTTGGAGCCAAAATGTGGAGCCTGCCTTACGATGGAAGCTTGCGAGCCAATTACAGGCGACACGACATTGCGATATAAATAAACAGTTCAAATTAAACTGACATCAAACCTTTTGCGGCTTCTTCAATTTTCCTCGGCTACACTTCTCAGAGACGAATATAAAAACTGTCCCATCGTAACTTGAATCACAACAGATCCAC
Organism: Anticlea derivata; assembly: GCA_947579855.1. Lineage (NCBI taxonomy): Eukaryota > Metazoa > Arthropoda > Insecta > Lepidoptera > Geometridae > Anticlea > Anticlea derivata. Next base: position 1,133,505 of record OX388277.1, on the reverse strand, counting down.
CCTTTCATCAGTTCACTAATACACCACAGGATGTCGTTTAAGAGTGTAGCCTTCTTCTGCGTGCTGGCGTGCCTGCTCATCATCAGCGAGGCTCAGCTGACGTTCACCTCCAGTTGGGGCGGCAAGAGGTCCGGCAGCGTGGCCGGCACAGTCAACTGCAGGAACGATGAAGCTATAGCTGCAATTTACAAGCTTGTTCAGGTAAAATAAAATATGATTACTTTTTTTAATTTTATGACTGACCTCATAGCTCAGTTGGTAGTAACTCTGCCTTCTGCGCTAGAGGTCGCGGGTTCGATCCCCGCACTGGACAAACATTTGTGTGAAACACAGATGTTTGTTCTGTGTCTGGGTGTTAAATATATATCTATTATGTATATCAGTCTCTGGTACCCATAGTACAGGCTATGCCTAGTTTGGGAACAGTTGACCGTGTGAATATGTCCGGAATATTTATTATTTTATTATAAGAAAGAAACTTAAAACTAATACAAGTTAATATTTACAAAATACACAAGAAACAGTTGAGCCATCTAAAGACCGTTACAACGATCTATAGATAGCTCAACTGATCCGGATCACTACCAGTCGGAAGCGTCCCCAAGACGCTGGCGGAATTGCCACGCTGGATGGCAATGCTAATTCGCTGGGCCAAATAAGAGCCAATACATATAAACGATTCAACCTCATATATCGAGGAGAAAAGATCTTTGAATATGTCAAAGGGGATAGTCAGAGGCAAACAAAACAAATAGGCTTTTATCCCCAAGCATGGTAGACAACCTCCCAAATCTCCAGGTAATCAGATCCTTGGAGATTCTAAGGGGATAGGCAGAGGCACGTCTTTAAACACAAACAAAGCAAATAGGCTCACTAATTTTATCCCCAAGCGTGTTAGACCTCTCAGATTACCAGGAAATCTGGTCCTTGAAGATTCTCAGGGGCACGTCCTGTAACACAAATAAAGCGAATAGGCTGGCGACTTTTATCCGCAAGCATGGTAGACATCTCCGATCTCCAGGAATCAGATCCTTGAAAATGTCTTTAAGGGGTAGGCAGAGACACGTCCGTAATAACCTAGCTAGCTTTTTCCTTTAGTCGCCTCTTACGATATCCACTGGTAGGAGATATAGATGGGCCTATTCTTCAGCCGGGGCTAACCACCACGGCCACTTTATGTACTTACCTACTTAAAATTTCTCGATTCATAAATAAATTATGTTATTTATTTTCAGGGTGAAGCCGAGAAACTCCTGTTTTGCCAAAAGCCCTGAAGATGTCTGCAAGAACTTCGATTATACAGCAAAATGACTTCCATTTACTTAACCTAATTTATTATACATATTTACAATTACTTATTTATAATAATATGTAGCTATATAGATACGTGTGTGGTTGTTACAGCTAGATGTAATAAAACATTGATTCTTACATGGATTTGTTATTATCCTAATACCAGTGGCGGATTTGCCCTACGGCCCAGTAGGCCCGGGCCTAGGGCGGCCAGATATTGGGGGCGGCAAATCATGACAAAAAAAAACACTGATTCTCTGCCTTCTGCGCTAGAGGTCGCGGGTTCGATTCCCGCACTGGACAAACATTTGTGACTAACACAGATGTTTGTTCTGTATCTGGGTGTTAAATATATATCTATTAGGTATGTATATCAATCTCTGGTACCCATAGTACAGGCTATGCCTAGTTTGGGATCAGTTGACCGTGTGTGATATGTCCGGAATATTTAGAGAGCCGGGGCCTAGAGCGGCCAAGACTGCAAATCCGCCACTGCCTAATACTAGTGTGGGGTCAGGATTAATATGACAGTTGGAAGTTATTTAATAGTAGATTATGCAACAAGGGCTTAAAGTAGTGTATTATGTCAAGGGCGCTATATTGAACCCCGAGAACGAGGGATTCTATGGTTAACTCCTGAGCTGAGCGAGGGAGTTAAGGCAAGAATCCTGAGTACTGCAGTGCAGATAACAGCACAGCAAACTGCTGTGCTGTTATCTACACCGAAATTCAGTTTCGATTCGAATAAACTTCTAAAAAATGTCAAGTGACGACGACAGTGATTTTGATTCGACTCCAGAATGCATACAATCTGAAGCCTCTGGTATCGTTGGAAACTTACTTCCAGAAAAATCATTTCTTTCTACTTAACAGTCATAGTTTTCTATTGCCTCGCAGAAAGTATAAAAAGTAGAGTATGCATCGCGGGCTTAAATGTGTAATTGTCTTGGGCGATCTTGAACCCCTCGTACTCAGGATTCTTGATAACTCATTCAGGATTCAGGATAAGTTAACCATAGAATCCCTCGTTCTCGGGGTTCAATATAACGCCCGGGACATAATACACTACTTTAAGCCCTTGTTGCATAATCAACTATAACATTCCAGGAAGGTACGCAGCACCTACAACACAATTCTAACAACTTTGTGTAGGTGCTGTAACCCTAAATTCTGTGGACAAGCCATTTTTATCCATAATAACTTTTATTATAATGCATGAGTGTTGATTGTGATAGATGAGATTGAAATGAAAATGAATAAATATTATTATTATTATAGTAGTATATAATATTATATAATAATACATTGTCATTTTTTAGAAGTTTATTCGAATCGAAACTGAATTTCGGTGTAGATAACAGCACAGCAGTTTGAGCACTTGGCGCCTTTTTTCTTTTTTTGTAGTCTATTATGTAGTGGTTAGTTCGACATTCGTATAAATCCTTCTTCGTGCGCGGGTGAAAATGAATTTCGTAAAAAGTTTTCATGTTTTTCTTTTTTTTAATTTGTAGGCAGTGCAACGAAAATGATAACATACAGCCTAATTAGATTAAAATCTCATTGCACCCAAACATTTTTGAAACCAACCTCGATCAAACACGACTACATGGGTTGCATTCCAAATTCAAATCACATTATGTCCCATGGGAAATAATGAAATTCAGTACAACATTATGACCCAGCTAGACCGTAGGGCTGTAATGACTTACTTTAGGAAAGGTTTGCATGACACATAATATGCCATTGACATAGTATACATAGTACTATATTATTATAGTAGTATATAATATTATATTAGTAGAGTCATAAGCACTCATTTCATTTGGCATGTACTAATACAAAATACCATGTCATGTCAAAATTAATTTATTGTCTTCATTTAATAAACATAATAAAATATCTTGTCCTAACCTATGAAGCCGATGGAGAGAGGACCTGTGTGACCCCACTCGTGTCTAAAGACATCCGTCCGGCCGGGGGCATGTCGTCCTCATCCAGAGTTTCTCTCATTCGTCTCTTGTAAGCATCACTGTCAGGATTATGGTCCTGATTGCGACACCTATCTAGTTTCTTTTCAATAAGCTTAACCCGTTCTCGGGCTGGACTCTCGACCATTTTCACTAAAGAACGGATTTTGCGGACCGCTTCAATTAAGATAGCTAATTTGTCGGGTCCTGCATCTCGGAAGAGCATGTCCGTGACATAGCTGTCAAGGTTTTCCTGCTCTTTGCTAGCGGCATGTAGAACAGCGGCTAATGCTATTTGCGAGGGGGCGTACACAAGGCATGCATCTGTTAAAAATACTTTTTCGAGGAACTCATCAATGCCTGATCGTAGACGCTCAGGGTTTGCCAGTGAGCAGCGTGTTTTAATGTCGATAAGGAAGCCTTCCACAGGTCGGAATGGGTTGTGAATTGTCAAATGGTAGTTCAGCTGCTGCATAAGGAGTAACTCATTGTTTAGAATGATATCTGATGCCTTGTCTCTGTCCCCTTTGATATTGGCAACAAACTGGCCGATAGACACGTTGAACTCTTCGACTTTGCAAGCCAAGTACACGCAGGTAGCGAGTATCTCCTTCGGATGGTAGTCCATTGAAGAGTTATAAAGGTAGAATCTCTTGAAATAGTGGAACGCCGTGCCGACGACTCCTTTAGGCATTGGCGGGCTGAATCGCTTGCAGAACTCTTTGAGATGCAGCTCGTACTGTTTCAGTAGTAACCTCTCCTCCTCAGGCGAAAGGAAGAAGTTGTAGCGTTGAAATTCGTCGATGTGCCCACCGTGTCGCGCGATATAGGCTTCGTTGTGCTTCTCTCTGAGTCGGGCGAGTTCGCTATCGTCACTAAAAGTCCAGAATTTCCTTTGTGAGCTCGTGGAAAACATATTTGAGTTACGTGCCGGCCGTAGTAGAAATATTGAGATTTCGGGTTAAGATACGGAACAAAATTACAAAATAAATATTGAGCAAAACTTAAAAACAAACGAACGAACGAACCCGATAACGCTTTTTTTTCAACTTTGCTTGACTGACACTGACAGGCAGTTGTCTTGACTGACGTTTGACCGTGACAGATTGTTGATGTTGAGTATTGACTTTGACGGTTAACGTCAGCAGCCCACAGATAGGGGATATAGAGATGGGTCGTACTTTTGTTACTTCGCGTACCAGGTCTATAACGTATCGTATCTTAAAAGTACCAGGTTCAAAAATACATGAAAGTATTACTTAGACCGCGCGAGTCCACTGCGCAAGTCCACTGGGCAATTCCAAATCGCAAGTCCGCCGCGTCCCCAAAGAGTCTTAGGGAGTGCGGTGGACTTGCGTGCCGCACCCGAGTATTTTTAATACGTCTAAGTATCATCAGAATCATTACAGAATACTTTTGTATCTAAACCGCTTTTTGTTTGATGTTTGTACACCGAACTGACTGGCTGTGCATGGAGGAGCGTTAGTGCCGACACTAATGTTTGGCAGTGAAAGTTGGGTATGGCAGAAAAAGAATGAAAGTAGGATTTATGCAGTGGAAATGAGAGCTTTGCGAAGTATGTGTGGAGTAACTTTGAAAGATAGAGTGAGGAACAGTGTGATAAGAGAACGTTGTGGAGTGAAAGAAGATGTAGTGATGAGGATTGAGAAAGGTATGCTGAGATGGTTTGGTCATGTAGAGAGGATGAACGAAAGAAGATTGAATGGAACCGTTGGAAGAGGAAGACCTAGGCGTACGTTTAGCGACCAAATCGGTGACGTTTTGGACAAAGGGCAGGTCAAGAGTACCCTAAACCGACAAGCATGTATGAGGAATGTCTCATCACATTCCTCATACATGCTCGTCGGTTTAGGTGAATGAAGCGAAAGAGGTATGTCAGGATCGTAGCAAGTGGAAAGCCGTGGTCTCTGCCTACCCCTCTGGGAAATAGGCGCGATTTTATGTATGTATGTATGTATGTACACCGAAGTCGTACTAGGTAGGTACAGTATAGTTTGATACTTATTCATTCATTCGTTGTCATTCTTTCCATTCCATTTACTCATTCATTCGCGTATTTTGAGTCATCGTAGCAGTGTGAGTGATTTCCGTGTTGCCGAAATTAGCAAAATAACTAGAATATTCAGCAATATTTCGTTGTAGAAACAGATAGAACTGTGCAACAAGTAAAATGTCTCGACCGGGCGATAGGCCAAACCACGCACAGACCTATAAACTCGTCGTTGTCGGCGGTGGCGGTGTCGGAAAGAGTGCGATCACTATACAGTTCATCCAGGTATCCTAATTGTGTTATTTATTCCAAATACACATTCTATACTCTATTAGAAAGTTCCTGTATATATTTTCTAAACACTTTGGTTGCCATTTAGTACATAATCTATGTAAAACAAAGTGTTTATTCCATAGTGTGATCATTCTCAAAAATAGTTTCTAAGATCAGTCAAGGCCTCAGCAAGGCTACTAAACGCCCACTGTTCCCGCATCTGGTGCTGAAATGCGTGTATTTCATGTTCCAGAGCTACTTCGTCACGGATTACGACCCCACAATTGAAGACAGCTACACTAAACAGTGTGTTATAGATGATATTCCGGCGAAATTGGACAGTAAGTATCCCACCAGTAAGTGGGTACTACTTGTGCATGGGTGTAAACAAGGCGTATGCAGTTATTTTTTTGGGAGCTTTATTTGATGAGTCCTACCATGTCAGATCCATTGTAGCTTCTTTAGCAACTCCATCATCTGTCTACCAGCCTAGATGTGGCATGGTGGCTGCGTTCGAGTTCGGTGCCGCCAACATGCTCTGTAACAATCCCACATCCAACCAATTAACTTGTAGGACGCTTCCTATCTCCTCCCTCATAGATGCGTTACGGGGGAATTCCATCAGTAGGTGGTAAACATCCTCTCTAACCTGGCATGTTTCGCAGTTTGGGTTCGGGACTAGTCTCATCAGAAACCTAAATGCCCTCAATGGAATGTGCCCAGAGCGCAATGTATGAGTGATTACTATGAGATCTCGATTTTCGTGTATGCAGTTGGAATGTGGCCAATTGCCATCAAGTGGGCCTACCTGTTGACCTATTGTCCATGTTGTGGCTGAATTAGAGCCTGTAATTTCCCAATTGCCCAATGTTACTGTATTGCTTGCTTGTCGTGTCACTGATTCTTTTTTGGTCATCCTGAATTAGATCAGTGACCAGGTTAAGGCATGGTGGCCCTGAAAAAGGCCTATGACCATTGGTGAAAGACTGTGTAGTGAAAGGATTAAAGTTTGCTTCTAACAAACTTTTGTTATTGCCAATCGGGTAAAGAATAAGCTCCTTTTGGGATAGTATACATTTATGAACCATATTAATCAAATAAATAAAAATGAAATGATTTACCCATCTACAATTTCAAATTACTAAAGCCTGTGGCTTGGTTAAAAGCATATCTAATAATAATGTTTTCTCTTGACTGCTTGATTGATTGTTGAGTCACTGGTTCGTTCTTTGTTATCGTGCTATAGGTCAGTGACCTGGTTGAATTTGTGATCCTGAAAAGGGCCAATTACTGTTGGTGAAAGAACCAGTGTGTGACAAAAGGATTAATGTGCATTGTGAGCCTCGTAGGGGCTCCTTTCATGCACATGTCACATGTCTTTGAGTTTTTCTTTCTAGGACATACCAGTGCTTATTAGTGCATCTACTAAATAACTTTTCTTTCACAGTCCTCGACACGGCGGGCCAGGAAGAGTTCAGTGCGATGAGGGAGCAGTACATGCGCTCCGGAGAAGGGTTCCTCCTGGTGTTCTCTGTGGCAGACCACGCGAGCTTTGATGAGCTCTACAAGTTTCACAAGCAGATCCTCAGGGTTAAGGACCGGGATGAGTTCCCGATGCTCATTGTTGGGAACAAGGCGGACCTGGAGAGCCAAAGAGTGGTAAGTTTCATTTGTTTGCTTATGGCCAACTTAGCAAACCGTCCACTATTTTTCACGACTTCGTAATCGGTAAACTTCGTAATCAGTCAACTTGTTGATCGGTCAACTTAGCAACTAGTCATCCTCGCAAACGGTCCTCTTAGCAATCGGTCAAAAATAAAGATTGCAACATTTTCAAAATACCAAAGTCGAAAATTGTATGCGAAAAATGTTTAAGTTTTAAACTTAATTTAATATTAAAAATACTTTTCCGAATTCATTACTCTCAACTGTAGTTTGCTCCGGCAAACTACAGTCGAGTCCACTACTCAAATAGTCCCCTATTCCTTGTGTCCGCACAAGGAATAGGGGACCATTTGAGAAGTGGACCGATTGATACGCGGACCTTTTGAGAAGTGGACCTATTGAGAAGTGGACTGTTTAAGAAGTGGCCCGATTGTTATGATGACTATATACGAAAGGGACCGATTGCTCATCTTCTACACAAAATTTAAGTGGATGGTTTGCTAAGTTGTCCATAACCGAACAAATGGTAAGTTTCAACCTTCACCACATTCTATTTATGTGCTTTAAGTCATGTCTTTATCCTATCGTACTTCCTACTAATATTATAAATGGACTTGTTATAGATAAAGTACTTTACCTAGAATAGCATATAGGCTACATTTTATGTAGGTACCTCGCAAACGAAGCCGCGTGTGGCAGCTGTTATTAATTAAAGTATATTTTGAGATTTATTTGAGGATGTGCGATATAGCTCGACGATATCGCAAGCAAGCAAAGGAGCCATTTCATTCTGGGCCTGGTCCATGTACACTTCATAGAAAAACTTTACTTTACTTTAACCAGTATATGTAACAATCATTTCAAAATAAATTTAAAATGGCATATCGCGACACGGCTTTAGCAATTCTTTACGATAATAATATGAATCCATTCAATTAAAATAAGTACCTAATATGGAACAAACAAAACCTCAATTTACTATTTGCGTAATTATAAACAAAAGGGACAATCAATCGTAAACAATCACTCACAGAAACATGGAAAATCAACTTTATTCCAAGCTTCATAATGTTTAATTAACGTAGTGCTTATTACGTCTGGGTTTTCTTGTAATTTTGTTATGAATGAATGGATGACGTTATATCTATGGTAAAACAAACACAAACATGAATGAGTCATAGTGTATTGTAAATTACATAGTAAGAATTAAATTAAAGCCATGAATGTTACTTTTAGGTAGGTACTCCTAATTTTTTCTATGATCGATCATATTCGACTCGGGCGAAGCAAAAATAGACCCTAGGGAGTCCCCTTTCTTTCTTTCCCTTTTTGATAGTAGAATAACACCCTTTCGGGATAGCATATGAATCACCTTGTATGTTTGAAGTTTTGGAAATTCTTAATTTTTTATAGATTAACAAAAAACACAATTCTAAAATCTGCTATTTTAGGGTTAAATCTGTTCAATTTGTTATTAAGATGACATCACCACAAAAATAGCTGATATGAAAAAGTTGTATAAACTGACAGAAAAAAATTAAAAATGTTGTTTTTTTCCCCTAATATATTTTTTTGATAATAGAATATATTTTTTCAGTATACGTAATATCAATCACGTTATATAATAGATTTACTAAGAAAATTAGCCTTGATTGCATTTTAATAAAAAATTAGCTTCGATTGAATTCAAAGAATCATAAATTTTCAGGTATCCCTAGAGGAGGCGCAGGCGCTCTCCCGCCAGCTGAAAGTGCCCTACATAGAGTGCAGTGCTAAAGCACGCATGAACGTAGACCAAGCCTTCCACGAACTGGTCAGGTTAGTGCGCAGATTCCAGGAGGCCGAGCGGATCACCATCAAGCTAGAGCACGGTGGTCGCAGGAAAAAGAAATGCACCATCTTGTAACATTCTACATCTGTGGTTAAATCTGTCAAGATTTTTTTTTTTCCGGTAGGGCCGGAAATTTTTATTATTTTTTTCTTTTGTGGTATCTTAGGCATTAACGCCAGGTCTTACGTGTATTTATAATACATTCTTTTCGTTTTCATTATTTAAGTCATGGTCAAGTCGCCGTCAAGTTCAGTTTTTATAAGATAGATGGCTATTTTACTAAAACTTCGAGGGACCTTTTGGCGCCAACCCGAAAAATTACGATACACGTAATCATTTTATTTCTCTTGTGCGTTTTACTCGAACAATAATAAGAATATACATTATCTAATATTAAAATTCCCGCCAAAAAGTCTCAAGAAAAACGTTATGGCGCCGACAGTTTAGTAATTTTATAAATTTTTGTTCCACATAGGAGTTTCATATTTTTGTTTAATCCTTTTTTTCTATATGGCATTACTAGTTTCTAGTGTTTATCACAATTGAAGTTAGAGTAATTAAACATATAAAAAATATGTATGTATGGTAGGTACATACTTTTAAATTCAGTTTATATTAACTATAGATTTATTTATTTTATTTATTTTTATTTTGTAAGATTTCTTGTTATATTTTATAAGATACTTTGATCATACTCATTCTTAAAACTATAAAGATTCAGTTTTTCATAGTCTGGAAATTATTTCTTTAGTGCCATATGTTTTCAAACAGCACAAAGTTGGTGCTCATTTAATTGTCAGTTGCTCCAAAGTACTCTTAAACTTGGTTTGTTCTCTATTACGGACGATACATGGATTCTATGATACTCTATTTGTATGGTAGTCTTAAAATAATGTTATAATGTATCTTTTTACATATTTGTATCTTCTGTCACATCTTCTCGTCGCAGATACCGCAGAGCCTCAAGACGAAAGTCTACAATCAGTGCGTGTTGCCAGTGATGACTTATGGCACTGAGACTTGGTCGTTAACTATAGGCCTCATATACAAGCTCAAAGTCGCGCAGCGTGCTATGGAGAGAGCTATGCTCGGAGTTTCACTACGTGATAAGATCCGAAATGAGGAAATCCGTAGAAGAACGAAGGTCACCGACATAGCTCTCAGAATTAGCAAGTTGAAGTGGCAGTGGGCAGGCCATATAGCTCGCAGAACCGATAACCGTTGGGGAGTAAAGGTTCTCGAATGGCGACCACGAACCGGGCGACGCAGTGTTGGAAGGCCCCCCACCCGATGGACCGATGACATTCTAAAGGTTGCGGGAAGTCGGTGGATGGAAAGGGCTCAAGACCGTTCGTCGTGGAACTCTTTGGGGGAGGCCTATGTCCAGCAGTGGACTTCTACAGGTTGTTGATGATGATGATCTTCTGTCAGTTTCTATGGAAAGATGTAATGAAATGTATCGTGCTATAATAAACATTTTTACATTATAGCTGCCGTGTGTGAAAGGCTTAGTAGCATATTCAATTATTAGGGCTTTGATACACATATTTGCAGGTAGCATATTAGGCATTAGCATGCCTGGCATGCCGCACTTGCATTCTATGCCAACATTATACACATGCCTGTAACTTGCATGCCTGTTTTAGGTAGGCTTCTTGAAAAGAAAGAAAGAAAGAAATTACATTTATCTTGAAGCGTCGTGACAACCATGCGAGTCTCCGCTTCCCGGTAATGCGTCATAATTGAATGACTTTGATTTAGCATGCTAAGTTCGACCTACCAGCAGAAAAGGCTAGGTTAGGCTAGGCTATGAGTCAAAGTGAAAACTGTTAATTTCAGTAAAATCAGAAGAATTACTTTCAAGCGTCTTAGAAACTACGTGGCTTAGTCGCGAGGAACTAGGTAGGCCTGTTTCTCGCGACCAAGCCTCGAAGACTCAGGCAGGTGTAGCACGGGCTTAACTGTCGAAGTTCATATTTACTGGTGTAAATATTGATAGCTATGTATATAAGTTGCTCTGTAATTTCAAGTCTATTCTATTATAACTGTGAAAAACAAAATTGGTACAACATACTACTTTTATGCACTATAATGTGGCGCGTACGGTTGTTGCAGGATAAGGGCAGCTATAAACGTTATTAAAATACTGCATGGAATGCCCTTATTGTCATAGTAACTAAACCAAAATGGTGTTCTTGTTTGTATCTTATTATTATTAACCAAATACTAATGTAAAAATATATTTTGTAATAGTTTAATTAAGGTTATAACGGAGACGCGCAAAAGTTGTTAGCCATATTTAGCATGCGCACTCATCCACATTAGGATCGCGTTTAGTGAAGGCTGATGTTCTGTGCCTGCTTGTCATGTCACTGGTTTGTTCTAGGTTATCACGCATAGGTCAGTGACCTTTGAGGCATGCATGATTACTTTCTATGTTTTCATACAAAACATACTTATTTGATACGGATATTTTTCGAGGAGGAATCCTAGTGTGGGGTGTAATTTGACTGTTGCACCAAATTAAACAGTTCTTTTGTTTATTTATTAATATACAATACCATAGATAATATAGTAGTTTTTTTTTCTATATTGTCTTTGATAATACGCAGTGCTGATGCATTCTTTTGGAGTCACCTTCTTAATTACTGCCGCAGGCCGCCCACTGCTGAACATAAGCCTCCCCCACAGATTTCCAGATCGAACTTTTAACATGTGGGGGGAATTTGCCCATACACACTATGCTGGGTTGGCGAGCGCAGTTAGAGCTATCGTTGTTAAAAAATGAGGGACGCTGCTGCCCATCCTTAGTCGCCGCTTACCACATCCATGGATAGGTAGATACGGAGGGACCTATTCTTCAGCCGGGGCCATCACGGCATGGAGAGATCAGATTTTGTAAAACGAAATATTTTTCTTTTTAGACAATATTTTTATCTAATCAGAAAGCTTATCAACTTTTTGAATTTGTTTATAGATATATTTACTATTTTTGTATTCATGTTTTTTTAAAGCATTTTTAGCCGGTGTTCGCTGGTTTTTATACATGTTTACAATACATTTGTAATTGTTTATTTAGCCTTAGTGATCAGTATCAAAATAATTTTAGAAATATATTATTTCTGCATAAGTAATTAGTATAAGAAAATATTGTACAAATAAATTCAGTGATATTCAGAATCATTCCATTGATACTACAAAGTGATGTGTACAATCCCAAAAGGGGCTTATTCTATCAACATTACTAAATAATACTAGCGGGGAAAAAACAAAATAATGAATTTTTTATATATCAACTGCTTTTGGTCTTTTTATTATATTTATAACTAATTAATAAACGTACAAGAAGTTCAACATCAAGAATGCTACCTAAAACAGCTGATTAATTGTGTTTGAACTTATTTGACCCCAGAATAGCTGATTTAGATGATGATAAAAAATATCGATTTGTCGAAAGTCTCTGAACAAACTTTATTGCCAATTGAGTGTAGAATTCTACCCGTTACGGGATAGCGTACATATTATTATGAATCACTTGTATAAATCTGCATACCTTACGTAAATATCCAATTTAGAGGGAGTTATCGAACCGATAAAATTACTGACATAATCAGTCACTAACTTTATCGGTTACAATTTTGATTTAGTGAGTTTTATCTGTAAAACAAAATATATCTCAATATCGCTGAATTTATTTGTGAATATGTATTTATATAATTTATTAATGTGTAATCTTTCAGTCGCTACCAGTATTTTTGTGTTGTGACTCTTACAGTAGGTACCTAGGTACCATAACTACCAAAATTATATTAGACATTTCTAGATCTAACAAAAATACTTGGGTATGATTTTTTAAGGGAAGTTATACCAATAAGTCCCAAATATAAATTAATGCTTATTGTCTAGTTCTAAGTTACATTTTGTTGTTGCTTTAATGAAATGCTAAAATATTATTTTGTTTATAATTTTACTTTAATTAATAATACTTTAATTTATCGAAGATACTATAGTCAATATACGAAAATTAAAACAGACAGATGCCGTAGTCTAAGAAATCAGTGAGTTCTCACTTTTCACTTTACGACCGTGAAAAGCGTAAAAAGGCGATCAGGGGGCCGATTCTAATATTTCAATGACATCAAAATGATAATCGCATGATAATGATCGCACCATTTTATCATTCAGATTGCCGCCACTTTCGTTTCATTGGTGGTTCCACAATAACTGCCATTGGTAAACGACTGTGATAGCAGAATACCAAAAGTATCAAAAGTGGCCATTTTGCCATCGAACCATTGTCATTTTGAAGCCATTAAATTAGTAGAATTGGGCCCCTGATCCTTAGAACTTCATAGGTACATTACAACCGCTGCGTGCGCGCTCAAATCACGCACACGCCTGTAGCATTAACGTTATACGAATGCTACAGGCACCCATCCATATGATGACCGCGCTGAAGGTTGCTTATTATGAATGAGGGATAGGTACCTATAATCTTATGAGAGCATTATAGGTACTGATCCAAAAGGAAATTGATGCCAAACATTTTTGTGACCGGTGTAATGCCAGACCACAATGGTGCAATATATAAAGAGCTTGTAACCTACTAAATGAATAAAACTGTCCAGCTGTATGTATTTGTAATAAATTAATTGTAACATAACTTTGGTTTTATTGAAGACAAGCAAACGCCACGTTGCTAAGATTGTTATAATTACCCTCAAAAGAGACGTTTCATCAATATATGGATCCTGGGCCTGCACTGTGTACACTACTCTAAAATATGGCTAAGCAATAACGTAAACGTATTTAATTGGTTATTTTATTTAAATTGACTTCGTACCTTAGAGGTACTTTAAGATTTTCTTCGACAAAGAGAGCAACACACAGCGCTACAAAAATATAGCGGATGAACGTGCGTGAAATGTCATTTTGACAACCTACATTTATCTGACAAAACAAAAATATCAAATCAAACAACATGACATGAAAAATATGTCAATGTCATGTCACACGCCAATTATAAACCAACATGGCGGCCTTCAAATTGTGTTCACATAGTAAAAAACTTACCAGAAGAACTATTCTTCTACCATCGCATTTGTCTTCAAATTAATGAAATTGTATTTTTCTTGTAATCTCCTATTTTTTCTATGTAGTGTACATGGACCAGGCCCAGAATGAAATGGCTCCTTTACGAACTTCAATTGCCATTTTATGCTTATACAATCGCACCACTGAGCAGGCCATACCTTTGTTTTTTTATATTTCATTATTTTCCAATAGTACCTATCCCATATACCATTATCCAGTCTCGGGCCCCGGATTTGTGGTTGCCACCCGGGCCCTTCTGGTCCAGTTCGACCCTGGACTACCACTTGCTAATTCACATAGCTTCTCCTTCTTGTGGTGTCACTGATTCTTTCTTAGCCATCCTGTATTAACTAATACCGGATAATGTATGTAGCTATATACGGCGGTATAAGGTTAATTAGTGATAACATTAAAACACTCAGTTTTTAATCTGATTTAGCTTTATTTAAATTAACATTATATTACACTTCTACCCACATTTTCGTATAGAATTTTCTACTTCTTGGCAGCCAGCAGAGCCAGGTCAGAGATGCATCGGTCCAGGGTCTGCTTCTCCTGGTCCGGGGTGATGGCTTTGGTCACGTTAGCGATGGTCCATTCTACAACGTGCTTGTGGGAGAGACGCCTCTCAAGGTTCGTCCTCTCGAGCTGGTAGTCGAGACGGCGCTTCACCTGGAAAGAGGAATAACATTTAACAAGGGTTTTAGATAACTTTTTTTTTTAATTTTTTTATTGGTGATGGTTGTGTTTGACCACCATCTTACTTTTGATAGTATCTACCATTATTGATTCTCGGGCCCCGGGCTTGTGGATTACAATAGTCAGATTACACTCATAAATTGTCCTCAATTCTATCCTACTAATATAAATGCGAAAGTTTGTATAGATGGATGTTTTTTTTTTTTTTTATTATTTTAGATGGTTAGGCGTTTGACCACCAGCTCACTTTTGCAAGTGATATGTGGCCTAAGATGGAGCACGCTTTACCAGAAGGAACTTATTCACTCTAGATTTGAAGACCCCTAGATTGTACTCATCCGGGAAAACAGACACTGGCAGATTGTTTCACTCTTTGCCAGTGCTTATAATAAAGGATGATGTATGTTTGTTACTCAATCACGCCAGAACGGCTGAACGGATTTGAATGAAATTTAGCACAGAGATTGATTATAGTCTGGAATAGCATATAGGCTACTATTATCTTTATATGTACCACCCGAGCGAAGCCGCGGGCGGAAGCTAGTATTGTAAATGTGAAAGTTTGTGAAGATGTTTGGATGTTTGTGGTTCAATCACGCCGTAACAGTTCAACCGATTTCGTTGAATCTTGGAATATATAAAGTACTTTACCTAGAATAGTATAAAGGCTACTTTTTATGTAGGTACCACGCAAGCGAAGCCGCTGGCGGAACCCTCTAAACCTTTTTTTTTTTATACTACTTAGGTGGCAAACAGGCATACGGCCCACCTGTTGGTAAGCGGTTACCGTAGCTTATGAGCGCTTGCAATACCAGAGGCATCACGCACGCGTTGCCGACCACGAACCCCCTCCCCCCTAAAGAAGTCTGGCAACCTTACTCACCGCAGGAACACAACACTATTTGAAACAAATGTTATTTGGCTGCGATTTTGAATGCGGAGGTATCTCCAATTCAGAACGAAAAAATCTCGCTGTGCCCTACCTCCTCCAAAACCTTCCATCGTGCGTACCTCAGTGTAGACCCTCATGAGTCTCTCTCTGTAAGCGGCTTCGAGCTGCAGCAGCACGTTCTCCTTCTTGGCCTGCACCAGCAGCTCCTGGCCCTGCGCGCGCCACTGCGCCTGCTTCTCCTCGGCGATGGCCTCCTCCAGCGCCTGCACCGTGCCCACACGCCCCTCGTTGTAGCTCGACTCGACCGCCTGTCCGTACAATGTTTGCGGTTACAGATTATTTATCAAAGAACAAAGTTCACTTATAGAGAATACAATAGCTATTTGATGTAGTATACTAATAAATATTATATATTTAATAGTTTAACCAATAGGAAAGAAAGAAGGAAAGAAAATCTGTTTAATTGATCCACCACATCCTTCAAAAGAATAAAGAGGAGAGCTCCTCAAGACCTAATACAGCTCTAATGATTTAGAGAAAAGTGAAAATATGGAAGCGCCACTGGGCTCTTTTCCATCCATGCCAATTACGCACCGAATCAAACACCAAACTCTAGCTCAATGCCCATCCGGGCAGATTGCAAGAAATAAAGGAGATAAGAGAAAAAAAAAAAAAAAAATTGATCCACAATGAGCAAATGTATCCTGTCTCAGCATAAAGCTGCACCAAACCTAGGTAAGGGAAGCTGCCAATAGGAGATATAACCCCAATCGAATAAGATGCTAATGCATAACCACTACGAGGAAATAACTTTTTTTTCTTCCTTTCAATACCGGAATTGTGTTAGGATATGTGCCCGCCATTGGAATTCCGGAAACACAGTTTTATTCTCTTTGCCCAGAATTTCCTCACGATATTGTCATACAAGCATTTGCCACACCACAGGGATTGAACCTGCACCTTGTGCCGCAGTCCACTCGCCAACCAAGCCACTGAGCTATTCATCTTGGAAGCATACTCACATCAACTTCCTTGTCAAGCCAAGCAGCGATGCTGGGTCCGAACTTCTTAGAGGCATAGTAGACCATAAGAACTAGAGATAGACCAGTGAAGTACTCATGCTCCATCACGAAGATCTCCTTGCTGCACATGTAGGTGGCCAGGCCCACTCCGAACGTGTACGGACCTGTCACTCCGGTCTTGGAGTGGAAGGCTTGGAACCTGGAATTGATAGGAAAGGGTTTATAATCTAATTATTGTTAAAAAAAATATGGAAAACTTACAAAAACAAAAGATTAGCTCTGATAGTACCATAGTGGTGGAAAGGGAATTCAAATTTTTCATGTAAGTTAGTTACTTTGATAATAAGTTACTGTTAAGGCCCTGTAAAGGGGCTCCACAAACAAAGTGGTGATCACAATAGGCCAGTTGTGGCCGCAGTGAAACCATAGCCACAAAAAGTAAATAAAAAAAAATACTGTTAATTAGCGTAGTGGAAACATTTACCCACATCATATAAGTAAGATGCATATAACAAAGGCCCTAGTATTGAGCCCTGTGGGACTCCTGAAGGAACACAAAGTCTTTGGATCACTTTGAATGATATTGAGTATTGAAACTAGGTGAAGCTATGCCTGTTATGACTTACACACAATAAGCAATCTGAAACTATTTAACGTTTATTTATTTAACTAGTACGGCAAAACCAATTACACTAATTAAAAATATAACATATCAGTCACATTAAAAATATAAAAGAGATTTCCAATCGGAACTTACAGCTTTTCTCATACCAGATTTAAACAAGAGAACGAAACATTAGTGATGTAAATTCCGAGCTGACCTTTAAAAGGGATACTTACCATTCCTCAGGCAGAAATCCGAGGCGCACCTTGCCCGGCTCGGTGGCTCGCACGGGGCGAGGGAAGTTGACCTCATCGCGTACTCCAGAGTCGGAGGCGGCGCCGCGAGCCACTAGCGCTGTGGAGGTGGACTGCCTGGCTGCAGCTGTAAGTATAAAGGGATTCTCATTAACAACTTAGAAAAAGATGAAATTAATAATAAAAAAGTGGGCAATTCCAACAAATGCAGGTGTTTTTAAGGGCTAACCTTTATTTTTTTTTCGAGAATGTTAGAATTCATAGGCAGTGGGTATCTTAATATCTCCAAGTATCTCCACTTGGCCATAAGCATATGGGGGTACTCTGATCTTTACTGTATGTACAACAATATGTACTAATCTTTATGCAGTGCAGTGCTAAAAGAGTAAAGTTTTTTGAAAAGTAATATCAGCTGTTTTTTAGGTTAGGTGCTGATTTTTTTTTAAATAATTTTTGCGCTTAACTAATTACACCTTTTGAACTGTAGCACTTTCACATTCACTTGTTCTATTTTAATTAAATCTATAAATCCTGAAACAAATGAAGAATAATCAAGGACGTACTAAAGGAAACACCCGTCAAAATGATTACATAAACCCCGAGGGTAAGTGGTAAATACGGTAATTTGGCTGCATTTTCAGTAAGTAAATTGACTGTACGTTTTTATATAACATACCTGAACGCAAAGCTACGCGCGATAGCATTTTGTGTAGCTTATTTTTTATTTTATTTCTAAAAAATCGACAGTCCCCCAGAAAATGTACTTTGCGTTAGGGTTGTACCACACTCAACCAAGCATGATCTAATCGATTCGATTCGATGAGTCGATTAAATCGAATCAATCGAGTAAGTTAATGCATCGAGCCTCTCGTTCCGATACGACACAATCATGTGTCGTTCTTTGCCCCTTCGTCCACGGCGCGACTCAAAAGGAACGCGACTGAAACTGTAGTCACTTATGAGTAGCCTGACTGCGATAGCACTAGTATTTCAATGCGCGTCCGTCCACGGCGCTACTCAAAAGGAACGCGTTTGTAACTAGTCTCCTGGCGACTTGACATGCTGGTCGCCAGGCGACTGGTTTCGAGAAACTGTTGAAAAATGAACGAATAAAAATTAAATATAAGTGATTCTGAAGTCTATGTGACTGGAGAAGTAATAATTCCATGTCATCGCTCGAATTATCACTAGTCATGTTAATTATTTTCGTTTTCAAAACTTTGTTTACATAAAATCGTGTACTGAGTGACTGAGTTTCAGGAAATTCCAGTAGCGTCGTGGACGAGTCAGAGTTTCCAATCAGTCCGCAACTCTAGTTTCTAATGAGTTCCGTCACTTTTGCGTAGCGTCATGGACGAAGGGGCTTTATCTCTCGATCGACAGAATTAAAGAATTATTTTTAGAGTGTACAAAGGTAATTAAAAAAATAACAAAAGATTTTAGTCTAAAATAAATTGTTTGTATATAATACTTATCTACTGAATATGATGAATTTTGGTAGGTATTCCTACAATTAAAAATATATTGGATTTCTTTAGTTAGATCATTTCGTTACTTGCAATACTGGCAACAAACATATTTGAAGAGACGATTTTCATAATTTTATTGATTCTTTTCCAACTGCACACGACTTTGTTTTGTCTGTTTGTGAGTTCTACAGTAAATTAAGTATTCATCTCTTAAACAGTTCGTTGAACCTAATAGATACAGATTGAGACAAGCAGTTTTCACCATGGCCAATGTCTTTTCAATAAGGAATCGAATGGTTAGTCTAAATCTAGGGTGTACATTACTCATTGTGACTTAAAATAATTATGCATCTTTTTAACATTGAATTGAAGAAGCAAATAAAGTTAGACCTCTTTGTTTTTGCTTCGTGCACGTAAGGATGGTATGTTTTTAGGTACCTACCTAATACGTGCATATTCGAGTTGACTTAACCATCAAATTACGGTCTAATGCAAAAGGGCACCCACCGAGTCCTTGAGCATGGAGGTGTAATTTATTGATTTTTTTTATTCTTGGCCAGTGTCAATCAATCTTACGGTGGCAATTTCCGCACGAATTGACTTCACTAGTACCTTTTCGTTCAGAAATCGCAATAGAATAGAATGCTTCGCAACGTGCCATAATGTAATAAATAGTGCCATTTTTGACTTTGACATCTCAAATCATCAAAAAGCAAGGCCATAGAAAGGTGTACGTCAGGGCAGCAGGAACACCGACATTAGACGGGAGCTTCTGGACTTCTGACCATGCTATCATTTAGTGATGAATTTGTCATTTATTTGTACCTATTTGTCAGAATTTGTACCGCTGTAGTTTAAGATATTTTGCGAATTAACAGTTTCCTGCTGGCTTGACGTCAACGCAGCAGGAATAATTCTGTCCCGGGTAAACGGCTGCATATTTGATTAAACTAAGTATGCCATCATTTAGTGCCTAATTTTTCATGTCTACCTACCATTTGTCATCAATTTTGGTTCAGTAGAAGCGAAGATATCGCGATAATTTGTTTTGGCATTGCGGACCGGAAGTAAGTGATCTCTTCCGGTACAAATATTTTCACTTGAATCATCGTTAGCCGTACCTTATTTCCCAAACTGTGACAGATCAACGGATTATGCATAAACTATTCTATCGGATAGTAACCAAGTCTTATTGATTACAACTGTATTTCTCCCAATATACACAATCTGCAGTTTGTTAGCAAAACGGACGCCATTTTGTAGTTCGTATTCAAGAAAACTTCATTTACCTTGACGCTTGACATTGAAGGTTTTCAATCAAATAGCTGGCCAATAAGCATAAGGGTAATAATTTTGATATAAGCTTTTAACTAAAACGATGAAGAAACAGTACTAATATTAATTATTTTTTCCTTTTACTTCCTTTCCAAGAAATAATGACATTTTGTTAGATTACTTGTGTACGTCGTCAGCGCATCACTAAGCCCCTTCGTCCATGACGCTACGCAAAAGTGACGGAACTCATTAGAAACTAGAGTTGCGGACTGATTGGAAACTCTGACTCGTCCACGACGCTACTGGAATTTCCTGAAACTCAGTCACTCAGTACACGATTTTATGTAAACAAAGTTTTGAAAACGAAAATAATTAACATGACTAGTGATAATTGGAGCATTGACATGGAATTATTACTTCTCCAGTCACATAGACGTCAGAATCACATATAATTACTTTTTATTCGTTCATTTTTCAACAGTTTCTCGAAACCAGTCGCCTGGCGACCAGCATGTCGAGTCGCCAGGAGACTAGTTACAAACGCGTTCCTTTTGAGTAGCGTCGTGGACGGACGCGCATTGAAATACTAGTGCTATCGCAGTCAGGCTACTCATAAGTGACTACAGTTTCAGTCGCGTTCCTTTTGAGTCGCGCCGTGGACGAAGGGGCTAAATGATAGCATGGTCAGAAGTCCAGAAGCTCCCGTCTATTGTCGGTGTTCCTGCTGCCCTGACGTACACATAGAAACAAATCAATCAGGGTCAGCTGCTTTCCTTTCTTTGGTCGTGGAGATTGTATTGATAACTTGGGTGTTCTTATGGTTTTTGTGCTAAAAACTGACTGTTTTCTACAATGGGGATATTCACGTCCTGCTGTAGACCTTCAGCGACAGACGTTCTCACTCCCGACATCGTAAGTTTTATCCCATTCCGTTAGCAAGCCTGTGAAACAGCCTACGAACGTAAACAACACAACACAGTTCAGGCTCTCTTCTCTCTGTAATTTATTAGAACGTCTTTAAGCTCATTGTCTGTTTGTCATTGTTTAAATTCTACCCTATTGAGCAGCACAAACATTATTCCGACCAAAGCCGGTACGTAAGTTATTCGCACGAACATACCTGGGTCTCAGTATATAAGTATCTACATTAGAAAAAGTTTATGAGGTAATGTTTTGGTTTTGTTATATTTCTCTGTCACAATTAATTTCTAACCACTTCCTGCACCGAAGCGCAGTCTAGGAGGGCCCCTGCCTGATGCACCATAGACATTGGGAAGACCATCATGAATGGTCGCAGAATTTGAAGGCAGTGGATTTGATGCTTGACTAATAATGATGATGATTTGTTTCCCAACCTTCCAGTTCTGAAACAGAATCGCCTTTCCTTTGAACACCAAATAACTCCTAAATTTTTTTAATGATTCCTCCACTCAGAATACCCGCCGCCGGCAGCAACAGGAAGCGGCCGAGAGGCGCGCCGCCGAGGCAGCGGCCCGAGGAGTCAAGGACCCTGAGAGGATGAAGCGGCTGCAACAACGCGATGAGGAGATGGAGAAAAGAGAGCAAGACCTAGCCAAGACGGGGGGTGCAAATTTGAAGGTAACATTATTCTTAAAAAAGTGAACCAGCCATTACAATTGACTATAAATAATGTTTGTGGCTTAATCAGCGATTCGATGAAACTTGGAACTGTTAGAGATCTTTACCTAGAATAGCATATGGGCTACTTTTTAGCAATAACTCAACACTTCATCACAAATTCTAAGTTACGTTTTTTTTTTGTTTACAAACATTTCACATTTAATTTGGTTGAAGTATATAAGACACTTGATAATAATCTTAAAATTGTTGGTTTCCAGTGGACAGCCAACTGAGATCAGGCACTGGCTGGAGATCAGGCTCAGGCTGGATGCAGCAGGCGGCCTGACCAGCCTCACCAACAGTACCACTCTCAACCACACCCACAACAGTCACGTCAGTTGCAACCGTCCCCACAGGAACCAAGGCCAACACTGGCAATTACACCTAACGAAAAATTCAAATTTATCAACTAAACACTGCATTTCCAATTGATATAGCTCCATGTTTATCATGTCACTTTCGAAAGGCGCACTAATATCCTTTCACTGTGTTGAATCTTTCACCAACAGTCATAGACCCTTTTCAGGGCCACCATACCTCAACTTGGTCACTGATCTAATCCTGTAAGTTAAGTTGAGGTACCAAGAAAGAAGCAGTGCCACAACAAGCAAGCAAGCGATCATGTCATTGAAATCATGTCATTGGTTCTTTCTTCGATGTTATAGTCTAACTCAACTGGTGATCAACATTGGCTTCATAAACTTATTCTAGTTGTTTATAAAATCTTGAAGAATTTGGCTAATGAACCATTGAGTTAGCCATTAAGACTGTTAAAACACGAATTCCTACTACATTTGTCCATAAATATGCAAGATTTTTTATTTGCATGTTTTAAGACTGCTTTTGTAGTTTGACTGTTTGTTGTAGATTTAGAGTTGTTTAGTCATATATATTGCTCATCAAATTATTATGTGCTTTGTTATTAAGAATTAATTATTTTTATAGGTGTTGTATGTTATAATTATGTGTATTAGTAGCTTTTAATATGTTCACTTCTCATAAAAATACAGAACGTTAATCTAAGTGTGCAGTATGCGGCATTTTCTACTGCATGTTGGTAAAAACAAAGATCAACAAAGCGGCCATGTTTTTTTCGAATAAAAAATCCATTGGTGCATCCATTCGAACCCGCGACCTTCGTATCGAAAGTCGAAGTAACTTCCACTGGGCCAACCACAGCTTGATAAAAGGTAGGTGCAGTAATAAATAATGTACTACTTATAAAATGCAAATGGTCCAATTAGTAGATAATACACTCATGGGACTTCAAATTGAGACCAATATTTTAGTGAAACAGTGGTGTTGATTCTATTGTTGCATTACCTAAACCAAAGACAATAGAATAGTTACTCTATTGTCTTTGTCTAAACTTACTTAATTTGGCGGCATTTTATTGGTGCTCCCTTTTTATGAATGGAGATAATTTAAAGATCGAATTATAAAAATAAATAATGATGAGCTGTCAGATTAAGTTCGTTTATGATATTGCAATAACAATCGACACTATTGTAATGTTTAGAATTTATATTAGAATATAGGTAGAGATTGTCTAATCTAAAAATGTATGCCCCACTCTGTGTTTACGCTTATGAAACGTGTACCAGAATAATGGTAATGCTGTGTTCAAACGGCGTGCGATATTTCACCTGAAATCCGTTTCAGAATGATCCATAACGTAAACTGAATAAAGTCTATTTTGAGTTTGACTTGTAAGGCCTTGCGCGAAATCTTTGAGCTATAGGTATCGCACGCCTTCAAATGTCAAAGTCAAAATCGACTATAAATAATAGGCGTAAGAGTCATTTTAAACTACCTATGTTTTATATACAAGGTGATTCATAACATGTATACCATCCCGAAAGGGGGTTATTCTATCAAAAAAAGAAATAATATTAGCGCAAAAAAAAAACATATTTTTTTGTATTTTTTTTTCACAAACTTTCTCAAATTACATCTTTAAAACTAATAACTAAACTTACAAAAAGTTCGGAATCAAGATAGCTACCTAAAACAGCTGATTTATTGAGTTTGACCTGATTTAACCCCAAAACAGCTGATTTTCGCATGGAGTTTTTTCAATGTAAAATGTCGAATTTCCAAAAGTCGTAGAACAAACTTTATTGCCAATTGCTTGTAGAATAAGCCCCTTTCGGGATGGAATACATATTATGAATCACCTTGTATATTTTGGATAACAAAACGCATGTGGGCTTAAAAGTATGAAAAAAGACAGGTATTAAAAATAGAGGGCATTGTTCACATAGTGCCGTTTGAATTTTCGATTACTTATTGTTGTAACTATTGTTCAGTGATTTTTTTTTTTAGGTATTATATACATAGGCACAATACAGTTAAAAATTTAATTATGTAAGATGTTTTCACACTGTTATCTGTTGCAGACAATATCTATCAGTATTTTAACTATGTCATTATGTTACTTTAACAATATTTTATACACCATCACCAGCCTGAGGAAGTCCACTGCTGGACATAGGCTTCCCCCAAGGAGCTCATTCTGAGAGCTATGTCGTCGGTAAGCTTGGTTCTTCAACTTATTTCCTCGTTTAGTATAAAACTATATGTGGCTACACCATAATGTTATGTATATTATCTAAGAATTTAATTCTATACAATTCTTTGATGTTTTTATGTGTATAGATGTTATTAAATGGATTTACCTACCAAAATTTTGTTTTTGTACCTTAAAGGTTTTCCTTACCTTTACAATATAATAATAATCTCTGTACGTACATATGTATAGAAAATCAGCACTATATCATAGGTACATAAGTAGTACAGTAGACAGCGAAGACGCTACATAACTAACAAAAATTCAAAAGGTCTCGAAAAAGTCAACTCGTCAAAATTTTCGTTTTTCCGAACGAAACGTTCTTTCTTTTTCTAAATTTTTGACAACCAACTGATTTTGGCAGCACAGCTGGCTGTCAAAATCCGCGTTCCATTTTCGGTTGGTCTCGTTGTGGCGGTCGGCGGCTTAGTTTTTGTGATTATTTCATATAAATCCAGCAATATTACGTAAACACAATGTCTGACACCAGGGACGGAGATAAGAAGGTAATAAATAGAATACGTATCTTTGCTATCAGTGCGTGGAGGCGGCCTTTACTGGCGTGTGTAATATAACGATGCTTTGCGTAGGTATTATTTACTATCGTGACCTTGTTGCGGCCAGAGGTCGATTAATTATCTCAATTATAGAACTAAAAACACTCTTCATGAGATTTTATCAGTTAGACTCGTGTTTTGTCTCTGAGGGCCCCAAACTACAATTGCAAATTGAAGGCCTTTGAGTGAGAAAATGAAAATAATGAATTATTTCATGAAGAGGAATTTTGGCTTTAAACTCGATAGGTAAATTGAGAATCTATTAGTACCTCTATTACATATTATTAATAGGTAGTTTTAGGTACATGCCAAAAGTATCGCTTAACAGGTATCTTAGATAAAATCATTGATGTCAAAAAAATATTTTATGAGGGTAGTTATAACTTGCTCACTGAGCATCAGTCATTATAATTTTTTTATGCAACCAGTTCTAGAATACTAAGAATTTCCATTTAAGTGTTTGATTGCAGTAGGTACAGTCAGCAACATTAGTGGACTATCAACCATTTTTTAACCAAAGTTAACTATTTTTTCTATTTGGCTAAGTGATTTAACCCCTTGTCTGCTTAAACATATATTATCTCAACAAGACAAAATCAATTTTCTATTGTGTCTGAAATCACCCCAGTCGAGGAGTTAATTTGATTTGCGAGATCTTAGTTCGGGTGACCCACTAATAATACCCACTAACTTATCCTAAACTGTGTATTTACACAGTTTAGGATAAGTTAAGATAGCTGCAAGCTAACGGTATAAAACTATAACTTAACTCATGGTATTGACTGAACAGAACAAGCTTAAACACAGCACAGTATGGATCATCTAAGCTAAGACTGAAAGCTCCTCAACCAAGCATAGCGAGTATTGATGTTACACGAGTCTATTCACAGTGAAGGAGAATTCAGTATTAGGTTAGACAGTCTCTACTTATATGAGAATGCTATGTGATGCTTTTAAAACACTTTCAGGCAGATGACAGCCGGCTGAAGCCAGCGGTAAGCTTCCACACCTTTCTCTTTGATCTTTTACTAACCCCTTTCCGTCTATTTTAATATGATACTAAAAACTTTACAACGACGCTTTTGTAAATAGGTACTTATATGCTTGCATGTGATTTAAGCCATTCACTAAACAATTAGTTTAAGCATTGTTTATCTTGACATATACATGTATGAGTAAGCTATTGAATTTGTGAATGATTATGTTGGAAGTTAAATGATAGAAGTGCATGCGTTGTAGTTTGCATAGGTACATTAGGTACCTACCTTGGATGAGTCCTTCAGCCGTAGGGCGTCCACTGCTGAACACATAGGTGTCCCTATGCAGCATAGCTATGCAGCGCAGATAAAGATATTGTTGATAGGGGATGCTACTGCCCTAAGTAGCATCTAGTCTTCAGAGGAGACTAAGGGAAAAAGGCTAGGAGATGCCTTTTTCCCTTAGTCGCCTCTTAAGACATCCACGGGTAGTATTGTAGGGGCATATTCTTCAACGGGGCCACTACGGCATTATTTATTAATTATTTACGACAGAGGGTTTATTAAAATAAAATAATGTGTTTATGTTCCACGCGATCGGAGCTGCGTTCAAATGAAAATATAGAATCGAGATAGCTTATCAGTCATATTAGGCACACTTTATAATTATTTGTCCCATTGATTCTCTAGTAGTCGGCCATTGCTCGGGCGAGACGCGTGTCGCACCCGCTTATTTTTGAATTCCGAACGTGTCTGTGAAGTGTATTTAAAAAAAAAACTGATATGGATGTCCTTAGCAAGGTATTTTTTTTTATTTCTTACAAGCTAACCCCGCAATGTTCTGCCATATTAAAAAAAAAAAATCTTGATAGAGACCTGAAATATACTTTACGACTTATTCTCATACCTACCAAATAAATATAACATAAAAATCGGTCGAGCCGTTCCGGAGTGCGGCCACAAACACCGTGACACTAGATTTTTATATTATATTAGATGGAACGAAGTAAGCATGTTATTCCATATCACGATGTCTTGTAAATCATTGCATCCTACTATCCTACTATTATTATGCATGCGAAAGTTTGTGAAGATGTTTGGATGTTTGTGGTTCAATCACGCCGTAACGGTTCAACTGATTTCGATGAAACTTGGAATAGATAAGAGTTCTATACCCTAGAATAGCATATAGGCTACTTCTTATCTAGGTACCACGCGAGCTAGTTAATCATATATCAATGACTTATAGGTCACAGACAATCATCGTGAGATGGAACTATCATCATCATCAGCCTGTAGAAGTTCACTGCTCATAGGCGAATCACGACGAACGTTCTTGAGTCTTCTCCATCCACCGACTTCCCGCAACCTTCACAATGTCGTTGGTTCATCGGGTGGACTATAAATCATCATCATCATCCACAGCCTGACTTCACCCACTGCAGGGTATAGGCCTCTCTGTGTGTGTGCCATTCACCTCTATCCTGTGCAAGCCTCATCCAGCTGCGGCCCACGATGCTTGCGATATCGTCTGCCCACCTCGCTGCTGGACGACCAACGTTCCGATATCCAGTTCTTGGACGCCATTCGGTTAACGCCTTATTCCACCTGTCATGACCACGCCTTGCCAGGTGTCCTGCCCAACTCCACATACATAGATATACATACATATTAATAACTAGCGCCCGCGGCTTCGCATACGTGGTATCCGGATAAAAGCCTAGCGTATATGTTTTTCCAGGTTATTTACTACATACATGCCAAATTTCATTCCAATCTGTTCAGTGGTTGCCGCGTGAAAGAGTAACAAACATCTTCACATACCTACTCACATCTGTATAAAGTTTCACATTCATAATTAGTGGGTCATTTTTTTCGAGATTTGTTATTTCATTTGTAGGATCTAAATTCGACCAGAGTTGATTTTGATCCATGAATATAGAGATCTCTGTTTTACGGGGGGGTTTTTTTATGTTATACGGAGGCAAACATGCTTAGGGCCCACCTGATGGTAAGTGGTAACCGTCGCCTATTGACATCAGCAACGCCTGGAGCATTGCTAATGCGTTGCCCCTCCCTCTCTAAAGAGCTCTGGCAACCTTACAAATATTGTTATGTGGCTGCGATCTTCTGTAAGGCGGAGGACCCTCTCCAGGCGGGCTGTCCAAATTAGAGCGAGAGAATCTCGCTGTGTCCTACCTCCTCCTAAAAAAAATATGAAATAAAATGAACTGAGATTTGAAAGCTGAGATGGGACTGGGCCGGCCATGTCTGCCGCTTAGCCAGGATAGCTGTGGGTAAAGGCAGCCACTAAATGTCGCCCCGACACCCAAAGAAAGTGACGAACTTGACCGACTTCTGGCAGTCTGGGTTGACGTGGCACAGGATCGTGAGGTCTGAAGGGGCTTTGCACAGCAGTGGGAGACAAATAGCTGAAGATATACAGTGGTGGTCATCTAATTAGAAACACCTAGTCACCTGACATTTTTATAAAGTAACTAACATTATTATAGCATTTAATAGGAGGTAAATTTTTTTTTCACTACTTTACAATGTACTTTAATATCTCTAGTTTAATTACAAGCAATAATATTTGACAACCAAGACGACAATAAAAATAAATATCAGTGAAACAAAAAGTATCAATATCGTTAGGACTGGCAGAATGGACAACTAATTAGAAACATTGTATGACTTGGTTCGAAATTATATTTTTAAACTGAAATACAGTTCTCACAATTGTCAATCACATTGTAAATATTGCCGCCATTTCTAACTAATTACGAAAAGTTACTATTTATTGTTGTTTTATTAAAAATGGGTAAAAATAAGAGCTGTGATGCAGCAACGAGAAAAATTATAGTGAATTTTCATTTAAAACAAAAATGGAGTTACAGAAAGATCGCCGATTATTTGGAATGTTCCGTAAAGATGATATTTAACGCCCTCGCACATTTCAAACTACACGGAACATCAGATAACGTGCCAAGAAAACTTCGGCCCAGGAAGACTACAGTTCAAGAAGACAGGCTTATGCTTCGATTAGCTAAGGCGGACCCCTTTAAAGGATCCAATGTTATAAGAAAAGAGGTATTTTCAGAAGACGATCCTCGACACGTGTCCACTAAACTAGTTCGTAGACGGTTGGTTGAAAGAAAATTGTTAGGAAGGATCGCTAGAAAAGTACCACTACTAACCAGGCAACATAGAGAAAATCGTCTAGCATTCGCTCGAAAATATGGCAGTTGGACTATTCATCAATGGAAAAAAGTTTTGTTTTCAGATGAAACTTAAATTAATTTGATTAATTCCGATGGAAAACGATATGTACGACGACCAATAAACGAGGCTTTGAATAACAAAAAGAGAGTTAAGCACGGTGGTGGAAATGTAATGGTGTGGGGATGTTTCTCAGGGTACGGGATTGGTCCCGTGAGAAAGATTGAAGGGCAAATGGATCAATATCAATACAAAAAGATCTTGGAAGAGACAATGATTCCATATACCGAGGAAAATTTGCCAGTAACTTGGATATTTCAGCATGACAACGACCCAATGCACACAGCACGCAGCGTTAAAGCGTTTCTTACAGAACAATCCGTGACAGTATTAGAGTGGTCTGCCAATAGTCCGGATTTAAATCCCATAGAAAATTTGTGGCACACTATAAAGACCAACCTGTCGCAGAAACACGTTACTAATATTCATGGACTTAACAGTGCATTTGAAGACGCTTGGAGAAGT
Organism: Anticlea derivata; assembly: GCA_947579855.1. Taxonomy (NCBI): domain Eukaryota; kingdom Metazoa; phylum Arthropoda; class Insecta; order Lepidoptera; family Geometridae; genus Anticlea; species Anticlea derivata. The sequence continues at coordinate 1,103,668 of OX388277.1, read as the reverse complement.
ATTCCTGTAGAAACTTGTTATAAATTGATTGAATCAATGCCACGTCGCTGCAAAGCTGTTATTGATAATAAAGGCTACCCTACCAAATACTAATTGTCTAAGGATGTAGTATTTTTAGTATTTTTCAAAACTATTGGGGTTTTGTTCAAATTAAAAATGATTTAAGTAATGATTTTTTTGGTGTTTCTAATTAGTTGTCCGGTTTGTATCTCGTTTTTTATTTTGTTATTAATATAACTTTCAGTTTTAGAAAAACAACCGTTGTTTTCTGTTATTAAAATGCTATAACAATGCAATATAATATCAGATACATCGATTTTAATACGCAGGAACACTCAATGATACGTTAAAAATTAGTTCGAAAGGGAATTTGCAATAAAAATATAAACCCAGGTAGGTGTTTCTAATTAGATGACCGCCACTGTAAATATAAATTTTGACTTAAAACTTAAACATCAACAATCAAGTATATGCCATTTATACTACTTTTAAGGAACTAGATTGGCCGTGGTGGCCTCGGCTGAAGAATATACCCCTCCATATCTATCTATCCGCGGATGTAGTAAGAGGCGACTAAGGGAAGAAAGCTAGGGGATGGGCAGCAGCGTCCCTCATTTTAACAACGATAGCTCTAACTGCGCTCGCCAACCCGCATGCCCAGCGTGGTGAGTATGGGCAAATCCCCCCACATGACAAGGAATTCGCTCTGTCTGTGGGGGAGGCCATGTTCAGCAGTGGACGTCGTACGGCTGAAATGATGATGATGATGAAGGAACCAGAGCGTTTTTGTATTAATCTTAACGTCTGTCTCTTGCACTCAAAATTCGCTCTTTGCAACCTACTGTTCTTTCCTCTCACTTTATTTCCTACGTAACATACCAATTGATGGCACATATACTTGAGTACCTAAGTATAGATAACATCTAGCTGTTACTGCGCAATTCATACATTTAAAGTACATATGTCTGTGACTGGACGCCAATTCAACCTTGTCAGGACGGCACACACTCGTTAGATACACACAGTCGTGGTTAATAGAACTTTGAACGCATAATTGTTTTGGCTGGCTTTTTGTTTGAAATAAATTGTACGGACATGCGTTGCATTTTGAAGTTTGTAGGAAAATTTAGCTGAAATTCGAAAAGGGCTCAAACGATTTCGAAATAGTTTAGGCATTGTTTGTTTTTGCAGTCAAGAAATTATATATCTTGCAGATTAATTTCAAATCCGTGTGGAACTATTACTAGATAAAGCTATATACGTTTGTACACTTCCTATACTTGGAATTTTGTTTTTCTGATCCCGTGTAATGGTACGGAAGCCTCAGGGCGCGAGTTCTCGCACTTGACTGTCTTTATTTATTTATATTTTTACATGTTTTTTATGATGACTGCTTCAGTTTTCACCACTCACCGGTGACTAGTGAGTAACTCACAAATATTACGGATTCGGTCAGTATTTCATACGAAATTACACAGATGTTAGTTTTAATTTTGCTTGGTCTACGTTTCATGTCGCCATCGATCGTTATTAAGTAAATTGCTACAATTATAAATGTTAGAGCAGCACATCGCTCTATTCGTTGATTTAAAGAAAATGGTTTTGTAATTTGCATTTATAATATTAGGAAGATTATTATCCCACTTTCCACTAATTTTGTAAATCTGAATAAGTTTGTTGTTTGCTTGCTTGCTTGCTTGTCGTGTCACTGATACCTTCTTTGTCATCCTGTCTCGGTGGCTCTGGTAGTGAAAGGATTAAAGTGCGCCTCTTAGAGGCACAAAGTCGAAAGTTTGTAAAGATTTAGTTATATGAGGATGCGGAGATGTTTGTTACTCTTTTCTCGCATGTATCTAGTTAATTGGCCTCATAGCTCAGTTGGTAGTAACTCTGCCTTCTGCGCTAGAGGTCGTGGGTTCGTTTCCCGCACTGGACAAACATTTGTGACTAACACAGATGTTTGTTCTGTGTCTGGGTGTTAAATATATATCTTTTATGTATATCAGTCTCTGGTACCCATAGTACAGGCTATGCCTAGTTTGGGATCAGTTGACCGTGTGTGATATGTGCGGAATATTTAGTGGCCTGGAATTACAAATAAGCTATTTTTCGGGTACCACGCGATGGTACATTCTTAATTCGCTTTACCTAATGATTATCTGCTTTTATCATAATACCACTTTAACTAATTTAAGATTCAGTTTATCTGATACGGCTGTCAAGCGAACACGCGGCGTTAGATATTTACCAAAATATAATTTTTCCGTTTATCGAGTTTCGTTTTAAATTTCTGTATTTTTGAGTGACATAATGACAGTTGGAGGCGAATTAATGAAATCTTGGGTATGTTTTAATCACTTAATTTTAATGGTGTTTAGAACTATTTTAAGCCGAATGATTGGTACCTAAGTTGTAGGTAGGTATTTTCGTTAATCTTTGCAACTGATAACGTATTGTTTTGTCTAAATTGATGTGGATTTTGGATAAATAAATAAAACAACTCCTTTTATTGACAATCATAAACAATAATAATAGTTTATAGAAAAATGGCCAGATCAAGAGTACCCTAAACCGTCGAGCATGCATGAGGAATGTTGAGAGTCAATGACGCAAAAGAGGTATGTCAGGATCGTAGCAAGTGGAAAGCCGTGGTCTCTGCCTACCCCTTTGGGAAAAAGGCTTGATTTTATGTGTGTATGTATGTAATACAACGCAACGGGCTACGGAGAGAGCTATGCTCGGAGTTTCACTACGTGATAAGATCCAAAATGAGGAAATCCGTAGAAGAACCAAGGCCACCGACATAGCTCTCAGAATTAGCAAGTTTAAGTGGCAGTGGGCAGGCCATATAGCTCGCAGAACCGATAACCGTTGGGGAGTAAAGGTTCTCGAATGCCGATCACGAACCGGGCGACGCAGTGTTGGAAGTCCCCTCACCCGATGGACCGATGACATTGTAAAGGTTGCGGGAAGTCGGTGGTTGGAAAGGGCTCAAGACCGTTCGTCGTGGAACTCTTTGGGGGAGGCCTATGTCTTCTACAGGTTGTTGATGATGATGATGTGTTTAATAAGCTACTTTTGGAATCGTATCGTCATTTCAGCCGTAGGACGTCCACTGCTGAACATAAGCCTTTTCCATAGATTACCAGATCGTTTGGGGGGATTTGCCCATGCTCGCCGCGCTTGGCATGCGGGTTGGCGAGCGCAGATAAAGCTCTTGATAGGGAACGCTGCCGCCCATCCCCTAGCTATGTTTCCCTTAGTCGCCTCTTACGACATCAACGGGTAGAAATGGAGGGGCCTGTTCTTCCGCCGGGGCCACCACGGCACGTATAGTCGGGATATTAAGAATCACTATTGACTGGCCTCATTGCTCAGTTGGTAGTAACTCTGCCTTCTGCGCTAGAGGTCGCGGGTTCGATCCCCGCACTGGACAAACATTTGTGTGATATTATATATATGTGACATATGTTTATTCTGTGTCTGGGTGTTAAATATATATCTATTATGTTTATCTGTCTCTGGTACTCATAGTACAGGCTATGCCTAGTTTGGGATCAGTTGAGTGTGAATATGTCCGGAATATTTATATATATTTAATATTTACTATTCATACTACTACGTCCTATTTTAACTAAATATCATAGAAAAACATTTTCCGTTGTATGAATCGCTGCGTCACGGTGATCTCGCACAAGGCTAACTACTGTATAGGTACCTATCTGATTTGTTTATAGTTTGAAGTACCTATGTATATTAGTTTAGTTCGCATGCCAATGAGCATATTTTACATGTCCATGTCAAAGTCAATTCTATGCGAGGTAGGGCACATCAGTGAGGTTTTCTCGCTCTTAATTGGAGCAGCCAGCCTGCAGAGGTACTTCCGCCTTACAGAAGATCGCATCCAAATCACATTAAGTTAACAAATAGTGTTGTGTTCCTGCGAGTAAGGTTGTCTGAGCTCTTTAAGGGGAGGGTGGGACTAGGGTCGGCACTACGGAAACCACTGACTATCAGGTGGGCCTTAAGGCTTTTTGTGATCTTGGTTTTATAAAAAAAATATTTAAGGATCTCGCCTGGAGATCTCTTCCATAATAATTACGATCATAGGTACTTATTGATTATTGATCATGATTAGCTTTACCTCGAAACTTCAAGAAACGCCTAGATACTCACTGATTCAAAATGTGTCCCTTATATCTGTATTTTAACAATAGTTAGTACTGCATACTCACTGTTTGTATAATAACTATAATTTAAACTTTATTAACTTCTCATGAAGTGAAAGTCCGTGTTTGTTGCCCGATTCTTCTAGGCTTGGTCGCGAGGAACAGGCATAGCTTCACCTAGTTTCTAAGACGTTTCAAAGTGATCCTAGTGATTTTATTGAAATAAAAACCTTTGACTTTGTAAATTTAATTTGGGAATTAAGTTCTTTAACCACAGATCTGGGAGGTTGTCTACCAAGTTTGGAGATAAAGTATTCTTAACCTTCAGATTCGCAGCCACCAGCGCACGCCGTCCGGGTCGCGCGACTTCAAGGAAGCGACCAAACGCGACGCCCTGAAGCGGCTCGAAGTGGAACTATCCGAGAAGTTGCTTGCAAACGCGCCGCAGAACAGGAAGCCACTGCTGGAGAAAGAGTACAGGGGATTCAAGAACCTCTTCAGCAGATTCCTTGCTGAACGTAAGTCTAACCCACTCTAAACGTAAATCCTGTAGCTCCGCCAAATTGATCAAATTTTTTAACCGCTTATTTTTCAAATTAGCAGTTTTTGTCCTTTTTATCATCTTTATAAGTAAACTGTTTGATATACAAAAAGTTTGACATCAAGATTACCTACCTTCAACACCTGAATAATGGAGTATGAACACATTTAGCCAGTAGATTTTTGCATAGAGTTTATTCAATGGAAAATGCTGTAATTCTAAAGGTCATAGAACAAACTTTATTGGCAATTGGGTGTAGAATAAGACCCTTTCGGGATAGCATACCTACATATTATGAATCACCTTGTATGTTTGGACCATCAACCTACCACACTGGTCCAGTGCAGGGTGTACCACGGGCCGGTGAGGGTGGTTTGGGTTCGAAAGACGCCAGATGAATTCCTTAAATCCCTTACGCATCATAATCATGCCAAGAAATTGTATCTTTACCTACCTACATTCTTGAAGAGGATGTAACAAAATCAATGTTATGTCTGCTATCAATTACTAAGATTATATTTGTTGCTACCTAAATAAAATGACAAATCATGAATGCATTACTGACTATTATGTTCAAGAGGATGAAAAACATCACTGTCATGATGATTAACCAGTTGATGATTTAGTCGCCTTCACTTACAGACATAGTATGAGTACATCAGAGGAAGTTTGAAAGTAGCGCCAGTCACTGAGAAGTTGAAGAGCAAAAGGTTAGCGTGGTATGGGCATGTCATGCGGAGGGAAGAATGCCATGTGACTAGAAGAGTGTTAAATATGAATGTGGAAGGATATAAGGGGAGAGGTAGACCAAAGATGTGGAGGTGGATAGATTGTGTGAAAGACGACATGAGTAAGAAAGGAGCGAATACTGATTTGACGGCTGATAGAGGGGAGTGGAAGAGAAAAACATGTTGTGCCGACCCCACATGGAGTGGGATAAGGGCAGGGAGATGATGAATTAAGACAGACATAGCTCATAGTGTACACAAGGTGAATCATTATATGTATGCTATCCCGGAAGGGGCTTATTCTACACCCAATAGGCTATAAAGTTACTTAATGTACACACTCATACACAACTCACACACGCACACACATATTTTGAGCTACTTTCACTGAAACAACACAAATATTTTAAGTGCACTTAAGTTTAACTAACATTTTTATATGTATCCTTTTTAACGTCACTTTACTTATTTAATGTTTAATATGTATTTGATGATATTTCATAAATGGTTCTTACTTTAAGCTCTACCTACTTATAAAAGTTACGAAAATGGCTATTGAAGAGCGGTATCTCCTAATACAAGCAAACATTTGCTTAAAAGGAGACTCCAAACCCTGATTGTACCAATTTATAAGTTGCTGAAATAAACATTTTTAATTTAATTTAATTTTAAAGTTTGTTCTACGACTTTAGGAAATTCGTCATTTTTCATTGAAAAAATTATAATCAGCTGTTTTGGGGTCAAATCAGTTCGAACTCAATGAATCAGCTGTTTTAGGGATCTTGATGCCGAACTTCTCGTACGTTTGGTAATTAGTTATATAAAGATGATAAAAATACCAAAAACAGCAAAAAACAAATTATTTTTGCTAAAATTATTTCTTCTTGTTCAGAGAATAACCCCCTTTCGGGATGGTATACATGTTATGAATCACCTTGTAGACATAGCTTGAGGCTTAAGACAGCACTCAGCAAGTTGAAGTGGCAGTGGGCAGGCCATATAGCTCGCAGAACCGACAACCGTTGGGAAATAAAGATTATTTTTCTTCATCTTTCAGAGGGTCCCTCCGTAACATGGGAGAAAATCCAGAAGCTCCCGGAAGGAGCCGTCATAGACTACTCCTCGCTGCAGACCCCGACCACGGACAACATCCACCACATGCTGGACAAGCTGGTGGTGGTGAAGCTCAACGGAGGCCTGGGCACCTCCATGGGGTGCAAGGGGCCGAAGAGCGTCATCCAAGTCAGGAATGAACTCACTTTTTTGGATCTCACCGTGCAGCAGATTGAGGTTTGTGGTTTTAATATCGCCATTGAATATATGAATGAAGATTCTTGAATGATAAATTAAAATTAATGAATAAAAAAAATCATAATCGAAATTGTACAGGTCATTTGGCAGGTCAAATTCTGTCAAAATTTTGTGCAGATGTCATAAGGCAAGAGTTTATTTTTATACACCACTAAGTTGGCAAATGAAACTCTTGCTTAGGGCCGTAAAAGAAAACTCTTGCCTTTTGACATGCACAAAAGTTTTGCCCGAAATTGACCTGCCATGTTTTTTATTATTATTAATTAATTATTTTATTAAATATTCCGGACATATCACACACGTTCAACTGATCCCAAACTAGGCATAGCCTGTACTATGGGTACCAGAGACTTATATACATAATAGATATATACTTAACACCCAGACATAGAGGAAACATCTGTGTTAGTCACAAATGTTTGTCCAGCGCGGGAATTGAACCCGCGACCTCTAGCGCAGAAGGCAGAGTTACTACCAACTGAGCTATGAGGCCTGTCAATGTTTAGAAAGTTTTTTTTAATAATTTGTTAATTACAATAAAATCACTAGGATCACTTTGAAACGTCTTAGAAACTAGGCGAAGGGTCTTAGAATAGCACCGCACATGTCGTTCATTCGCCCAAAAGATTTTTTTTAATGTGTTTTCCAGCATCTGAACAAAACGTACAAGTGCAACGTGCCCCTGGTCCTGATGAACTCGTTCAACACGGACGAGGACACGCAGAAGGTGATCCGCAAGTACCAGGGCCTGAAGCTGGACATCCACACCTTCAACCAGTCCTGCCACCCGCGCATCAACCGCGAGAGTCTGCTCCCCGTCGCCAAGGACCCCAACGTGCATGCTGATATCGAGGCGTGAGTCCGTCATCCGTGATCCTCAAACCTTGACCCTTGACCCGTGACCCTTGACCCTTGGCCCTTGACCCTTGAACCGTGACCCTTGACCCTTGACCCTTGATCCTCGGTCCTCGATCCATAATCCTTGATCCGTCATCTTTCATCAGTCTTCCATGTTCCGTCATCTGTTTTGTTGACGGAACTAAACCGATTCTTTCACCGACGGTCTTAAGCCCTTTTTAGGGCCATCATACAACAACCGGGTCACTGACCTAGTTCAGGATGATCAAGAAAGAATCAGTGGGACGACAAGCAAGCATGTCAAAGTGCCATGCAAACTTGGGTTATAAAAGTAGATTGTATCATAAGGGAGAAAAATGATATTTTTACGGCGAAATGCATTTCAGCCGTATGACGTCCACTGCTGAACATGGCCTCCCCTACAGACAGAGCGAATTCCTTATCATGTGGGAGGATTTGCCCATACTCACCACGCTGGGCATGCGGGTTGGCGAGCGCAGTTAGAGCTATCGTTGTTAAAATGAGGGACGCTGCTGCCCATCCCCTAGCTTTTTTCCCTTAGTCGCCTCTTACGACATCCGCGGATAGGTAGATAAGGAGGGGCCTATTCTTCAGCCGGGGCCACCACGGCCTTTTCGAATAGATGGCATGAAAACATTGTTTTTCCAGTTGGTACCCGCCCGGGCACGGCGACTTCTACGAGTCGTTCAACAACTCGGGCCTCCTGCAGAAGTTCATCAAGGAGGGCCGCAGCTACTGCTTCATCAGCAACATCGACAACCTCGGCGCCACCGTCGACCTCAACATCCTCAATCTGCTGCTCAATCCCGATCATCATGTAAATTCACACTTTTGACAAGCTTAAGACTTGACTTAAAATCGACTCAGGTGGACTCCCCCAAGCTCAAAGTCGCCCAACGGGCTTTGGAGAGAGCTATGCTCGGAGTTTCACTGCGTTAAAAGATCCGAAATGAGGAATCTCGTAGAAGAACCAAGGTCACTGACATAGCTTTCAGAATTAGCAAGTTGAAGTGGCAGTGGACAGGCCATATAGCTCGCAGAACCGACAACCGTTGAGGAGTGAAGGTTCTCGAATGGCGACCACGAACTGGGTGACGCAGTATTGGAAGGCCCCCCACCCGATGGACCGACGACATTGTGAAGGTTGCGGGAAGTCGGTGGATGGAGAAGGCTCAAGACCGTTAGTCGTGGAACTCTTTGGCCTATGTCCAGCAGTGGACTTCTACAGGCTGATGATGATGATGACCCTCCCCTAGTTCCCGGACTAAGTTCCTAACCCACCGCACCTTGACCGATCCCGCCTAAGTATAATACTTAGGGGATGCTATAAAATTCTTAAAATTTATCTTATTGTGAGTTAACACTTTACAGAACAAATAATTAAATACTAAAATAAATTGATGCGCGACAGGGTTTCGAACCCCACCTCCGACTAGCCAATACTGCAACTCGTTTCACATCACACTAAACGTTTCTGCTCCACTTTTATTATAAGTACTGCCAAAGAGTGGAATGATCTGCCTGCGTCTGTTTTCCCGAAAGAGTACAATCTAGGAGTCTTCAAATCTAGGGTCAATAAGTTCACTCTGGGAAAGCGTGCTCCATCTTAGGCCACATCTCACTTGCAAAAGTGAGTTGGTGGCCAAACGCCTTACCACTATCAATAAAAAAAAAAAAAAAAAACTGATATTATAAATGCGAGAGTAACTTTGTCACTGTCTGTCTCTCTGTCAGTCTGTCAGTTTGTAATATTTTCACGGATAAACGGCTGAACTAATCTTGATAAAATTTGGTATGGAGATAGCCTGAATAGCCACCTATCTAAATCCTACTAATATTATAAACGCGAAAGTTTGTAAGTTGGATGGATGGATGGATGTTTGTTACTCTTTCACGTAAAAACTACTGAATGTATTTTAATGAAACTTTACATTAATATAGCTTATACATCAGAATAACACATATGCTACAATTTGTAAAGATATTGTGTGAATTGTAACGCCACGCTAATATTAGCTACTCGAAATACTAATCCTGCGCAGACGAAGTCGCGGGCACCAGCTAGTTATTTAATAATTAAGGAGTACCTTCCTATTATGTATCGAGGAACAGGCATAGCTTCACCTAGTTTCTAAGGCGTTTCAAAGTGATCCTAGTGATTTTATTGAAATAAATGCCTTTTGACTTTGACTTTGACTTTATCAAGTGAACAGTCTTTTTTTTTGTCTTTGTATTTTAGTTTTAATTTTTCTACAACAAATTAATCTTATTATTATTGGTATGGTTTTTTCAGAATGCATCAGAATTTGTAATGGAGGTGACAGACAAGACTCGCGCCGACGTGAAGGGAGGCACTCTCATTCAGTACGAGGACAAGCTGAGGCTGCTGGAGATAGCGCAGGTGCCCAAAGAGCATGTGGATGACTTCAAATCAGTCTCTCAGTTCAAGTTCTTCAACACCAACAACCTTTGGGCGAAGCTGGAGGCTATACAGAGAGTTGTCGAACAAGGTGTGTTAATTAAACTAAATATATAAATATAAATATTCCGGACATATTCACACGGTCAACTATAAAGACACATACAAAGATAAGGTTATTTTTATGTTTGTTTAATTTTGTACCGTAGGTAGTACTTTACTTTTTAAATTGTATTTTTAACGTATTGTAAACTTTGACATTTCCAAGTGTACCAACGTCTGTACATTTATGGAATAAATTGAATTGAAATTGAAATTGAAAACTGATCCCAAACTAGGCATAGCCTGTACTATGGGTACCAGAGACTGATATACATAATAGATATATATTTAACACCCAGACACAGAACAAACATCTCTGTTTATCACACAAATGTTTGTCCAGTGCGGGGATCGAACCCGCGACCTCTGGCGCAGAAGGCAGAGTTACTACTAACTTAGCTACGAGGCCAGTCAAGTCAAATAAAGACGGTCAAGTGCGAGAACACGCGCCCTGAGGCTTCCGTACCATTGGTCGTGGGTTAAAATCCCGGTCCTGGTCAGAAAATAAAAATTCTAAGTGTAGGAATTGACAAACTTATATTTGCGGTCGCTCACGTAGTCATTGTATGACATTGACCGCAAATATAACTTTGTTTACAAAAAAACTTGAAATTCCTCAATTTCAGACTTTTCCCTTTAATTGTGTTACAAAAGCTCCTAGCATTCCAAATTTCAGAATTGTAAGGTAACTGGAAGTACCCAAAAGTTTTTTCATCTTTTTTTCCATACAAAAATTATACATTAATTGCCATATCTTTTTAATGCATTATGCTAGAGCTTTGATTAACCACCTTAATAGGTGGTATAAATGATACCTGATACCTTTAGCCGTTTCTGAGGAAATGGGTCTTGACAGACGGACAGACAGACAGACAGACGGACAACCAAGTGATCCTATGAGGGTTCCGCTTTTCCAAATGAGGTACAGAACCCTAAAAATTTACCATTTGTCAGCATACATCCTGGGGTGTAAGGGATTCCAAGTTTCAACGAAATCGGTTGAGCCGTTACAGCGTGATTGAATAACAAACATCCAAACATCTTCAGAAACTTTCGCATTTATAATATGAATATGCCTCTGATTTTCACACAGACGAGCAGTGGCTCGGTAGCTTACTTGTTAGAGCATCCTCGTATCTAAGGAAGGTCGCGGGTTCAAATCGCGTAGTAGTTTTTTTTTTAATTATTATAAAAATCATATTTTATTGTTCCAGGTTCGCTGAACATGGAGATTATAGTCAATAACAAGACACTATCTGACGGACTGAATGTCATACAATTGGAGACAGCCGTGGGCGCCGCTATGAAGTGTTTCGAAGGAGGCATTGGGGTCAATGTGCCTCGCAGCAGATTCTTGCCCGTCAAGAAGACCTCGGATTTACTCCTGGTTATGTCAAATCTTTACAGGTTTGTCACCCTTAAACCATTCATCCTATTAATATTATAAACGCGAAAGTTTGTATGTATAGATGGATGGATGTTTGTTACACTTTCACGTAAAAACTACTGAATGTATTTTAATGAAACTTTACATTATTATAGCTTATACATCAGAATAACACATAGATTCATAGCATGTATACCATCCCGAAAGGGGGTTATTCCATGAAAGTCAAAATGAAAATGAAATAAAACTTTATTGAGAACCATTTAAAAAAAGAAAAACACAGTTTATATAGAAGAAAGACATAGCTTATAAGTCTAAATAAGGTCCTACAATCGGCGGTCTTATCGCGGATCGCGATTTCTTCCAGACAACCATATGAAAGAATATTGGCGATTTTATTTTCAGAATTATGTAAAAGAGACGTTTCATCAATATATGGAGCCTGGGCCTGCACTGTGAACACTACTCTAAAATATGGCTTAGCAATAAAGCAAACGAATTTAATTGGTTATTTTATTAAAACTGACTTCGTTCTAAGGTACATTTAGATTTTCTTGGACAAAGAGAGCAACACACTGCACTACAAAAATATGGCGGATGGACGTGCGTGAAATGTCATTTTGACAACCTACATTTATCTGACAAAACAAAAACATCAAATCAAACAACATGACATGAAAAATATGTCAATGTCATGAAAACGCCAATTATAAACCAACATGGCGGTCTTCAAATAGTGTTCACTTAGTAAAAAGCTTACCAGAAGAGAACTATTCTAGTACCATCGCATTTGTCTTCAAATTAATGAAATTGTATTTTTCTTGTAATCTCCTATTTTTTCTATGTAGCGTACATGGACCAGGCCCAGAATGAAATGGCTCCATTGATGTTTTTTTTGATGAATCACTCTGTATAACTTGTTTGTTGCAGTTTATCGCACGGTTCGTTGGTGATGTCTGAACAACGCATGTTCCCCTCCACGCCGCTCGTTAAGCTCGGAGACAACCACTTCGCCGTTGTCAAAGACTATCTGAACAGGTATGTTATGTAATACTCGTATGGCATAGGTCTTAAGGTGAGGGTTAAATTATTTTATGATTTTTCAATTGTTTTTTCTCAATAACCGCAAAACGCACAGTTTTGATTTTTATGACAAAGATAACTTGAGCATTTTATTTACCTAAATCCGAGACAGAAACGCGATTGGTAAAACTTTTCTCGATAGATTTATTTTTTAAAGTTGGGTCCTTTGCATTAGTTTTTTCGAAAATACTCAGAGACTATCTAACAAAAATAACTTTTTTTAAAATATTGTGTTAGACAATAGCATTGGGTACCTAAATCCAAGACACATTTAAAAAAAAAATACATAGTTTTTAAGATAATCGATATTTTCTTAAATGTCGCTTACGTCGATTACTTTCGAGCGCCTTTTAACGCTTGCTATCTCTTTCCGTTATCAATTATAGTACATAGCGCTGTCACTTTCTTCACTCCGCCCACTCGACAGTTTATTTTGATTTCTGTATCGCCTTAATCAAAGACTTAGAGCAGGCCCCCAATTCTACTAATTCAATGGCTTGAAAATGATAATCGCACGATAATGATCGCACCATTATCATTCAGTAACGATTGTCGTCAACTTCGTTTCTTTGATTTCATTGGTCCATTGGTTCCACAATGACTGCCATTGAAATACGACTGTGATAGCAGAATACCAAAAGTGTCAAAAGTGATCATTTTGCCATTGAACCATTGTCATTTTGAAGCCATTGAATTAGTAGAATTGGGGGCCAGAATACTCTATGACATAGGTAGTATAGTATTATGTTATCTGTGGTCATAGTCAAGGACTGTGAGAGCAGGTATGCACTTGTATGGGATAGGTCGTTTTCAAGGACTATCTGAGCAGGTATGTGCTCTTATGACATAGGTCGTATTCAAGGAGTATCTGAGCAGGTATGCACTAGTATGACATAGGTCGTAGTTAAGGACTATCTGAACTGATTTGTACTTGTATGGCATGGGTCGTTGTAAAACACTGACTGTTTAATTTTTATATTGTTAAAAAATATTATATGTGATGGCGCGTTGGCTATGATTTTGCATGAATGAATTAAATGAAGTCTTTTATAATTTTTACAATTCGCGTTTATTGTTATTTGATTACTCAAAGCATTTTAGATTTTATTTTGATCTATTTTTTTTTTATTAGTAAGTAAACTGATAATTTGTTGGACGCTCACTTGACTTTGTAAGCATAGAGAGAACGAAGTCGTTCGAGTGGGGTGGTCGCGAGCGGCGCCGGTGTTCACTTTAGTGGTGGGGATAATGGTTTGAGCTCAGTCTTGGTTCGGTCGTGGGCCGGTGTGCACGCTCGCAAATCCAATGTTTCGTTGCTTCTCAGTATTGTTATTTTGAAAGTATAATTGTGATTAGTAATAAATTGTGAATAATTACATGTGGAAGTATTTTCTATTCGTCTTCTGAATCCTGATAGCCATGGCTTCTAACGAACGCGATAAGGAGCTCGGCAATCCGACATATGTCCTATGTTATTAATATTTTTTTTATCTATCTATATTTATGTTTTTCAACAGGTTTGCAACCATTCCTGACCTGATTGAGCTGGACCATCTGACGGTGTCCGGCGACGTTACCTTCGGACGAGGAGTTTCAGTGAAGGTTATTTCAATTTACTTTTAATTTCACTTCCTGAATTAAAAAAATAAACTGAGCACTATTTTTGAGGCCTTCAGCTTTAAGTGATAGATTTGACTCGGACCGATCCTGCAATGCTTTTGAGGGGCGCAGGAAAACGAACGGTGTTCATACTAAGGCGTCTGCCGTTCCCTACTATAGGAGAATTAGTTTTACTGAAAAACAAACTTTATTTCCAGGGCACAGTGATTATAATCGCGAATCACGGCGACCGGATCGACATACCGTCAGGCGCGGTGCTAGAGAACAAGATTGTCTCAGGAAACCTGCGTATATTGGACCATTAGCGACCCTATTACGTAGGTAGTAAAGTTCATTATCGCACACACTATATAACTCTGCCTTCCGCGCTAGAGGTCGCGGGTTCGTTCCCCGCACTGGACAAACATTTGTGACTAACACAGATGTTTGTTCTGTGTCTGGGTGTTAAATATATATCTATTATGTATATCAGTCTCTGGTACCCATAGTACAGGCTATGCCTAGTTTGGGATCAGTTGACCGTGTTAATATTTATTTATTTATAGTGAGTTCTTATAAGTGCCCGAGACGATAGTTTTGCTTGCTTGTCGTGTCACTGATTCTTTCTTGGTCATCTGTAGTTGGTCAGGTTGAGGTATGGTGGCTCTGAAAAGGGCCGGCTCTGAAAATGACCGTGTGTGAAGGAATCAGTGTGGCGACAATTGCAATTGATCGTCTCAGGGCACTTATGACAGGGAGCTAGATTCTAAAACAGTGTTCCGTAACTTGTGTACTATCCCGAAAGAGGCTAATTCTATCAACAAAAGAAAGAATATTAGCAATAATAATTATCAAAATTTCAAAAATAAACTGTTTTTTTCTCGTATTTTTTTAGCTGTTTATAGTATTTTAATCATCTTTAAAACTATATCACTAAGCGAGAAGTAAGATTTTAAGATTGCAATAAAAAATTGTTTGCATTATGTTTTTTCAATGAAAAATGTCTTAACTTCCAAATTGTATATTCCAAACTTTATATAGGGTGTAGAATAAGCTCCATTCGGGATAGTATACATATTATGTATAATCACCTTGTATAATATAAACTATATTGGTGAATTTAATTCTCAAGTTTGGTAGACATCCCCTCAAATCTCTAGGAACTCAAGATCCTTGAAAATTTCTGAGGGGGTTAGTCGGAGGCACGTCCAATACTTACATTCGGTACGTACTTGCATTGCATGCTTCGTAGTCGGTTTTTCAGATTGAACAGTTTTGAACACCCTGTATAATATTATAACGTAAAGTGAAAAGTACAGTAAAATAAGCTTTATTCTTTATGAATTTAGGTGTAGAATTGCGTAGCAAACTTTAATACGTGGTGCATGTGAGATATTATAAGTAGTTTATTATGGTATGTGGGAGTGAGATGGCTACAATCTTACTGTGTAAGTAAAGTTGGCACATACTCTGGTGTTAATAAAAATCATGAGATTTTGTAAGTAAGTTGGTACTAAATTTTTTATTTCAAAACACTTTGGCAATTTTTGTAATATTGTTTTTTTTTTATATTTTTATACAAAAATGTCTTTACTAAAAATGTTATATTTCTTTATTTCTTTATTCTTTATTTTACACAGAAAACACATACAAAAAACAAACTTAATGAAAGGACATGTACATGTATTATATTGAATTGATTGGCATCCAATAATGTAAAACAATCACTGCTATTCCCAAAATTGTAGACATCCCCTCAGATCATCAGGCGACCAGAACCTTGTTGTCTACGGGGTAGTCAGAGGCACGTTCAAATATTGGACACATGCCCACATATCGCAGTAGCTAAATGTTGTGCAAGCTAATTATTATTGTAATAAACTAGAATAAATCACCCTGTACATCACAATAGCTTTATATATAAGGTATGTATAAGATATTAGATGATGGTGTCGATTCGGTTGAATAATATTATTAAGGCATTTTCCTATTAGTACCTATTTATTTTGTATTTAAAGGGTTTATTTTAGTTTTAATTACAGCTAAGTGCCATTCAGTCTGTTAATAAAAATACGTAAAATGTTTTTTGTTTTTTTTCTTTTTTTTCTTGTTTTCACTTGCGTTTTTACAATATTTTCACACTAACAATACAAAGGTAGACCTGATAATATAAAATATATTTAACAGTGACATAGGTACATAGTCGCATCCCACACTAGGATTCCCTGTGTCGTGGATATCAGGAACTAAGAGTATATAGTGCAAATATTTTTTTCATGCAAACATTTGTACCGGAGCGGAAATCGAACCCGCACCCTTTGCGTCTCAGGCGGACAATCGACCGCTACGCCACCAAGGCCGTCCCAAATTAATTTACACAACATCCATCATCATTCTCTTAAATTCACAAATTACCTACATGAATTGGTACCCGTTCAATCTAAATATTAGTTGTAGGGACTTGGGAGTTGAAGAATTATTTTTACTTGCTTGAGCTACACATACTTTTTATAGGCTGCCCTAGTCAAAGTCAAAGTCAAAGTCAAAAGGCATTTATTTCAATAAAATCACTAGGATCACTTTGAAACGTCTTAGAAACTAGGTGAAGCTATGCCTGTTCCTCGCGACCAAGCCTAGAAGAATCAGGCAACAAACACGGCTTGGTGCCTATCATTTTTTTCGATGATCCTTTTTCACAAAATGGAATTTAAAGCTTCAGTGTGGTGCCGATCGAACTAGGTGAGGCTCAAGAGAAAAGTAAGTCGACGTAAGATCCAAAGATCGTGGGTTCGAATCTGACCAAGTATTCTACCAAAGCATTTTTCCATTGTATAAATGTGCACAATATCGAATGAAAACACCGTGACTCCAGCCGCTTAGCTCTGCACGTTGACCATTTCTTTCCAAATCAGTCGAAATCCAAAGAAAAATATATAGATAAAATCACTTTTGAACGACTTAGAAACTAGGTGTTCCTGTGGATAAGGCCGGCTAGGCTAAGAGGAGGGTAGGTATAGGTGGTCAAGCCTAATCCATCTAAACATGTTCAAAGCACTACAGCGTCCTGTAAGTGAGGAAACAGTTCCACCTGACGCTCATCATCCCAGCCGTTCACTGCTGAACATCGGCCTCCCCCACAGATTTCCGGAGTGACCTATCATGTGGGGGAATTTGCCCATACTCACCACACTGGGCACGCGGGTTGGCGAGCACAGCTAGAGCATCTTTGTAAAAATAGGGGACGCTGCTGCCCCTACCCTAGCTTTTTCCCCTAGTCGCCTCTTAAGACACCCACGGGTAGGAGATATGGAGGGGCCTATTCTTCAGCCGGGGCCACCACGTCTGAAGAACGACGACGCTGTATAAATAAATTAAAATATAAGGCTACTAGGTTCACTCATTTCTGTTTACCACCACATAAACTGGTGGTTAGCGTAGGTAACCATCAGCTATGACGACTGGTAATCCGCTGCAGCTCTGTGGGTGGCTACTACAGCTCGGTAGTGGGTTCACACGGTGCGCGCACTGTGCTGGCATATAAACTGACGGCAGCCGAGCACAGAGCCAATATGGCGCTGCAGGTGACCAGGATCCAAAGAGTTTCGTGATGGAGCACGCAATGGTAGCCGTCTGGGTAAGCGCAGGTGAAGTCTGGAATAAAAAAAAAGGTTTTATTTCAGACAATGCTAGTCCATCACAACAAACAATCAAAGACCAACAAACAAAGAAGAAAACAAAACGAAAAAACTGTGACAGAAAAACTCGTTAAGATGAGGATAATCAATTCAGGAAGTATTTTCCTTCATTGATCACCCTCCCCATGAATAGAAAATTTATTTGCAGACCGTCCTCTGCTGGATATACGCCTCCCCCCTAGAATTCCAGCGCGACCGACCTTGTACGGCCTGCACCGAAACAATGATGGGGGATTTGTCCATACTCGCCACGTTGGGTTGGCGAGCGCAGACAAAGCTATTGTTGATAGGGAACGCTGCTACTCATCCCCTAGCTTTTTTCCCATACTCGCCTCTTACGATATCTATGGGTAGTTAAGAAAGAAAGAAAGAAAATACATTTATTTTGAACACACAAGCGCAGCACAATCAGAAAAGACAATACAGGTTACAATACAAAGAGGTCGGTAAGAGACAAACGAGAGTAAGTGGGAAGTAATAGAACTAGGGTTATTAGTCGGTGCCGAGGTGCATGCGAGAGCCAAAAAAGGTTCCATCTCAGCATTGATGCCGCACACGAAGTTTAGCGGCGCTGGTTTTCATGCGCTGGTTTTGGTAGTAATGGTAATCAATAAGTTCTACCTGGGAAAGCATGCTCCATCTTAGGCCACATCTCACTTGCAAAAGTGTGATGGTGGCAGAACGCTTAACCATTATCAATAAAAAAAATAAAAAAAAGAACAATTATTAGAAAAAGAGCAGGATACACAAAAAAATAATAATAAAAAGGCAAAGGGAGTAAATTCAGCATTTGCTGCATGCATTGCATGCAGCGCTTTTTTTCAATTTACCCCCTTCGAATAGATGGTCACCGAGGGATTAGGTATAAGCGGGTTAAATAATTATTAGATAGTAGCAGACAATAGTTGGTAATCAGATTTTAAATAAAATAAAACAAACAGAAAAACACAAAAACATAGGCATAGGCGTGATACATAGGCACATGTGTGTACTCTCAAGAGTCTGGGAGATGAAGGAGTTACCCTTGTGCGATGGTGTGTCTCTGAAAGTTCGTAGACGGGATTCCCTCATAACTCCAGTGTCTTGAGAGTCTGGGTGATGAAAGAATAACCAGTAGTGTGTGCGTGTGTGTGTGTTTGTGTGTGTGTATGTGTGTGTATGTGTGTGTTTGTGTATTTATATGTGTGTGATTACTGATTAGATAGTCACTCCCGCGTTTAAAGAATGTTTCTACATTATGTTTCTGTCTCAATAGTAGGATAATTTTTAACTTTTGTTTTAAATTAACCGGACAATTTTTTTTTCTTAAAGGTGGTGGTAAATCGTTCCATATTTTTGAAGCCCGGTATTTAAAACAACCTTTAAACCCTGAAGTTTTATGTTTGGGAATAGCTAGAGAGTTATTGAGTTTAGATCGGGTATTACAGTGATGCATATCATATCCGTTATCGATCCGATCGTTATCTTTGAACCAAGTAAACTTTTCAAATAAATATTCGGGTTTCTTATTCCAGAGGATTTCTGAGTAGTGCAGACTAGTCGTTTGACCACCATTTGCACTTTTGCAAGTGAGATGTGGCCTAAGATGGAGCACGCTTTACCAGAAGGAACTTATTCACTCTAGATTTGAAGACTCCTAGATTGTACTCTTCCGGGAAAACAGACGCAGGCAGATCGTTCCACTCTTTACCAGTACTTATAATAAAAGTGGAGCAGAAACGTTTGGTTCGACACTGTGGTATGTCGACCAGGTAAGGGTGGTATTTACCTGTGCGTCTGCTTGTCCGATGGTGGAACCCCTTCCCCGAGGGAGGGATGAGGCCATGCAAATCCTGCGCACAATCACCAAAGTGGTACTTGTAGAACACTGACAGTCTGGCCACACGCCGTCTGTGTTCAAGGCTCTGTAGATCTCCTAAGAGCCTAACAGCGCGTCGCTCAATCGAATCGAGGGTTTCAAGCTGGTATTTAGCCGAGCTATCCCATGGATGGCAACAGTACTCCATGCAAGATTTATTTATTTATCTTGTATGTAAGGACTTTTTTATGTATAATAGTGATGTATGTAATTGTGGTTAAATTAGTTATGAATATTTTGTTATTTTGTCTTGTATATAAGTATAAGTTTATTTTATCAAAAATGTAGTGTACAATGACAACGAAAGCTTAGTCTAGGCCCTATTAAAGTAGGTACATTGCTTACAAGCTCTCACACTAGGATACCCTGAGTTGTGAGAAGTTTGAGTTTGACAAGGGTTACATCGATTATATTTAATGTACTCTAAGGGTTAAAGGTAGGTAGGAGCCTAGTACCATTAGTTCAATAGTAGGTATGTTATTAGGTGTAAGAAGTTAAGGACTTATGGACACTAGCTACTATATTATGTTGTCTTTTATAATTTCCGCATACAATGACTTGTTTTATGGAATAAATAACTATGAACTATGATCGGACCACTCACAGCTGATCAGCATGTAGAGCAGGTGTCCCAGCACGAAGGCCAGCAGCGCGGCGGCGGCGGAGGACGCGCCCACGGCCAGCGGCTTGTCCACGCGCCGCACCGCGCGGAGGATTACCATGCCCTGCATCAGGAACGCGGCTCCTGAAATTGTGGTGGGCTCTAACTTGAATGAACGAGGAGAGGAGGAGGAGGAGGTAGGGTACAGCGAGATTTTCTCGTTCTGAATTAGAGCAGCCCGCCTGGTACCTCCGCCTTACAAAAGATCGCAGCCAAATAACATTATTTGTTTCAAATAATGTTATTGGTTAAGGTTGCCAGAGCTCTTTAGGGGCGGGGGGGTACGGGGTTGGCAACGCGGGCGTGATGCCTCTGGTATTGCAATCGCTCATAGGCTACGGTAACCGCTTACCAACAGGTGGGCCGTACGATTGTTTGCCACCTTAGTTGTATAAAAAAAAAAACGAATGAAAATGCTTTATTAATTTTTAAAGTAGGTACCAAATTGCTATCCTAGGTAATAATATTAGAAATGCGAAAGTTTGTGAGGAGGCTACCTTTTATGTAGGTAAGGCTCTCGCTTACCACGCGAGCCAAACCGCGGGCGGAAGCGCGTTACTATTATTATAAATTCGAAAGTTTGTGAGGATGTTTGGATCAATCACGCCCAAACGGCCGAACGGATTTGAATGAAAAGAGACGTTTCATCAATATATGGAGCCTGGGCCTGCACTGTGTAGACTACTCTAAAATATGGCTAAGCAATAAAGTAAACGTATTTAATTGGTTATTCTAATTAAATTGAATTCGTTCTTCGACAAAGAGAGCAACACACAGCGCTACAAAAATATGGCGGATGGACGTGCGTGAAATGTCATTTTGACAACCTACATTTATCTGACAAAACAAAAACATCAAATCAAACAACATGACATGAAAAATATGTCAAAGTCATGTCAACGCCAATTATAAACCAACATGGCGGTCTTCAAATAGTGTTCACATAGTAAAAAACTTACCGGAAGAACTATTCTTGTACCATCGCATTTGTCTTCAAATTAATGAAATTGTATTTTTCTTGTAATCTTCTATTTTTTCTTAATTTTTCTATGTAGTGTACATGGACCAGGCCCAGAATGAAATGGCTCCTTTGGTACAGATATAGATAATAGCAATTATAGTATGGAATAGCATATAAGGCTACTTTTTATCTTCATACCACGCAAGCGAAACCGCTGGCGGAAGCTAGTAAAAAATATAAACAAAACCAAAAACTTTAAATAAAGACCAAAACTACAATGGGCGTCTTATCGCTAAAAAGCTCACAATCTACGGATGGAGTCAGTCAAAGTCAAAAGGCATTTATTTTAATAAAATCACTAGGATCACTTTGAAACGTCTTAGAAACTAGGTAAAGCTATGCCTGTTCCTCGCGACCAAGCCTAGAAGAATCAGGCAACAAACACGGCGCGCGTGCCTATCATTTTTTTCGATGATCCTTTTTCACAAAATGGAATTTAATATTCAGTGTGGTGCCGATCGAACTAGGTGAGGCTCAAAAGAAAAGTAATCTAATTATAATTAGATAACTTTTGGGATTATAATCCCAAAAAAATAAGAGCTTATAAAAATGTGAAAAAAAAAGAAGACAAATGTGAGCTTCAACAAATGATCTTAGGGCAGCACACGCTACACTTGATGAAATATG
Organism: Anticlea derivata; assembly: GCA_947579855.1. Classification (NCBI taxonomy): domain Eukaryota; kingdom Metazoa; phylum Arthropoda; class Insecta; order Lepidoptera; family Geometridae; genus Anticlea; species Anticlea derivata. The sequence goes on along the minus strand of OX388277.1, from coordinate 1,081,588 downwards.
TACATAATGCTTCTATAAAATTGAATAATACTTCTTTATTCTTTATTGTACACAGAAAACACATACAAAAAACAAACTAAATGAAAGGACATGTACAGAGGCGAGCTTAACCCTAAAAAGAGTTTTCTTCCAGCAAACCTTTGAGGCTAGAGATTGGTGGTTATAGAGTAGGTGTACTTAAAATATGATGCAAGCAAAAACTGTAAAGACACTGCAAAATGGCATTTTAGCTGTCGAGGGGCCACTTACCAGCCACGGCCAGCATGACAGTGTAGAGCACCTGGTAGGCCCCGAAGGCCGCGCGGCAGTGCGACACCGAGCACGCGCCGCGCGCCGCGCGCCCCCACCCGCACGAGCAGTTCCCGAACACACTGCGGACGACACTCATAACATTACTTCATCATCATCATCCACAGCCTGACTTCCCACTGCAGGATCATGGCCTCCTCTTATATGTGCCATTCTCCTCTATGCAAGCCTCATCCAGTTGCGGCCATAAAATTACTTAAAAGAATATTTATTTAAAAAGATCTTTGACCGAAGGGTGTTTTGTTTCGTCGCTTTCGCGGGCGAATACCTACTACCGCGGACAATTTGCGTCCCACGTCGCAGTTTCTACGGCCGTAGGATAAGTAAAATACCTACAATCTGTGGTTATTCTATAGTTGCCATAAACAAAGTTAATGTACTGAATACCTACTGTAGCTACCACTCACAAATGTGACATGTGCACGAAACGAGCCTATAAAAGGCGCACTACACTGATTCTTTCACTGGCCCTTTTCAGGGCCTATGACCGCCGGAAGTAATCAGTGACACAAGTAAGCAGGGAATATTCCTCAAACATTTCATAAAGTTAATCGCTGCAGTTGGGCAGATCTATTATCAAAGTGATCCTATTGATTTTATACTCTCAAAGTCGAAGAGTTGGATCGCAGCAGAGAACTGCTGAAGAACTTACAGGAATCCGTTGAGGTCCTCATACTCTCCGCAGCCAGCGTTGCAGGGCGAGAAGTACGTCGTCTGCGAGGCCACACCACACACCGGACTGAAGCCGTACACTTTTGAGTTACACCTGGAATATGACATCATACAAAAATACATTAATATTTCCCCAGGGCAGGCAACGCATGAGCAATGAAAGAAAAAAGAAAGAAATATTTTTATTTTCCTTAAGAACTACTACACATAAAATAAAAATAAAATAGAAGAAATTAAATGCTTAATGATAGAAGATATTGTGCGCAGCAGAGCTCTTGGAAAACATGGCCTCCGCTCAGCATTGTGCTGGATACACACTGATGTGTGCACCCAGCGCTGGTTTTCAGCGGAGACCATAGCACATCACGACCTTCTAGAGGTGACTAAAAATAACACAACAGTTAGGACTTACATAATTCTCAGAAAATAGGCGGCAGAAAACAAATTACGTGGCAGAAAATAAAAAATGGGAAAGATTGTGAGGAAGTTAGATGCTTGGATGTTTGTTATTCAATCATGCCGTAACGACTTTACTGATTTCGTTGAAACTGTAATACACTGAGTTATTTATCTAGAATTAGTGCAATGCTCCAGGTGTTGCAGAATTAGAATTAGAATTATTTATTTCAGTTAAAACAGCAAGCTTACAGTATATACCAAAGTGCCTACTGTCTAAAATTAAAACTTAAATATACTCTTAGCGAATTAAATATTTTACAAATGCTATCATTAAAGATGTCGACATGTTGGACCTCGTGTACATAGTCAATAACCACAGATAATGATTCAGATGTCAATAGGTGACGGTAATCGCTTACCATCAGGTGGGCCGTGAGCCTGTTTGCCTCCATAGAACATAAAAAAAACATCATCACCAGCCTGTGGAAGTCCACTGCTAGACAGCCCTCCCCCAAAGAGTTTCACGAAGAATATGACAAGAGGAAATGAGGACATCTGTAGAAGAACCAAGGTCACCGACATAACTCTCAGAATTAGCAAAATTAAGAAAACAGTGAAGGAAAACTTCGTGGGGAAACCAGTCAGTATTCTTATAAAGCGGCGATAGGCTTACTACCTGTCAAATGAATGAATGAATGAATGAATGCATTTATTTTCCTTAACACTACTACACATAATATAACTTATAAATAAAAATTACGTACTAAATCTTCTTCTTCTTCGTACTAAATGATAAAGATATTGTGCGCAGCAGAGCTCGTGGAAAATATTGTCTTCGCTCAGCATTGTGCTGGATACACACTGTCACGTACGGAATAATCACTATTGCAAAATGTGGGCATGTGCCAAAATTTTTGAACGTGCCCCTAAGTCCTGACTCTTCCTTAGACATCTAATTTCTTGGAAATCTGAGAGATTGTCTACCATGTCTGGGGATAGAAGTCGTGATCTGAACGTACCCGCAATCCTGACTGCAAGCCGGCTGCTCATACCCCCCGTCCAGCCCCTCTATGCCCCCCAAGTCACAGTTCAGGCCGGCCAGCGCAGCCAGCACGACGGCCAGCACGATGGCTACCACGCCACCGACTCTTGACGCCGTGTTCGCTTTCACGCCGTCAGAGCGCCGTGTTGAGAACCTGATGCGAAATATCTGGAAATACAACTTTATATGCAGCTTCGCCAGTACTTTCCTAACATTTTGAGTTACTTTTCATAACGTAATGTTTAATTTAATAAAATTCCATTAAATAATAAATAAAGACGTTCATGGCCGTGGTGGCCCCGGCTGAAGAATAGGCCCCTCCATATCTACCTATCCGCGGATGTCGTAAGAGGCGACTTAGGGAAAAAAGCTAGGGGATGGGCAGCAGCGTCCCTCATTTTAACAACGATAGCTCTAACTGCGCCCGCATGCCCGCATGCCCAGCGTGGTGAGTATGGGCAAATCCCCCAACATGATAAGGAATTTGCTCTGTCTGTGGGGGAGGGAGGCCATGTTCAGCAGTGGACGTCTTACGGCTGAAATGATGATGATGATAGACGATCATGTGCGAGAACTCGCGCCTTGAGGGTTCCGTGCCATTACACGAAAAGTCAGAAAATCAAAATTCCAAGTGTAGGAAGTGACAAACCTTTATTTTGCGGTCACTCAAGTAGTTCTTGTATGAAATTGACCGCAAATATAACTTTGTATAAAGCTATATGAACTTAAAAGTTACAATCATAAAAAACTTACCATAACGAAGAAAATGATGACCAGAGATCGAAATATGTCGGAGATCCCCCTCGAGGTCTGCGGGTCCTGACGGTACGCCTCCACGTGGAATCTGGCCTGAAACAGGAAAACAATGAATCAATGGCCCCTCTATATCTAGCTACCTGTGGATATCGTAAGGGGCGACTAAGGTATAATAGCTAGGGGATGAGCAGAAGCGTCCCCTACTTTAAAAACGATAGCTATGACTGCGCTCCCCAACCTGCGTGGCCCAGCGTGGTGATTATGGCCAAATTCTTACCACTATACACCACCTGTATACCACAAATAGGATGTCGCTCTCGATTCTTCTAGGCTTGGTCGCGAGGAACAGGCGTAGCTTCACCTAGTTTCTAAGACGTTTCAAAGTGATCCTAGTGATTTTATTGAAATAAACGCCTTTTGACTTTGACTTTGAAGTCAGCGGGGGAGGCCTAAGTTCAGCAGTAGACACCCTACGGCTGGAACGATGATTATGATTATGTATAATTTACCCTCTGTTCGTACCTAAACGTATGCTAACGTACCTGGACGCATGCTAATGTACCTGAACGTATGCTATCGTACCTGAACGTATGCTAAAGTACCTGAACGTATGCTAACGTACCTGAACGTAAGCGCGGTCGTAGTGCACGAAACCGAAGACGGCAGCGCTCAGCATGGCCAGCGCTATAGTCTGCAGCACTAGTGGCTTGTTCCTCACTATTCTGCCCAGCGAATTGCTGAATCCTGAAAATATGTATTGGGAATAAGTGTTTCTAGACTTGGGCCAAAAGAAGCCCTTACTTCTTCTGGCCCAAGTCTACCCAGTTAGTACGTCACTCGAATGCCGTCTAACTAATATAGGATAACTGTATATAGTGAGAACACTGGTAGAGTGGTGTTAGTGGCCCCACCTTCCGATCCACAAGTCGTCGGCACGAATCCCGGTCGTGCTGAAATTTATTTTCCACGTTTATATTGTTACCGATACAATCAGACTTAAAACTTATACAAGTTAATATGTTTCCCCACGGACCCAGGGTCTCAACCCCAAAAGGCTCAAATACGTAAGCCCTATCAAGACTAACATATTTGCTCCTTTTGAGATCCTCGGCCGAATCTGCCGCCGCTTAGAATAATATAATAATAATAATCAGACTTAACATAACACGATATAAAAAATGCAATTCAACATCATGGTAACAAAAATGGCCACCACTCAGCATGTGCTAGGGCAGTGCAGATCATACCAAAGTGCTGGTCTTCCGTGAGAGTACTTCGGTCGGATACGAGCGTGCAATACTACTGCGAAAGTGTCCTATAATTATTAACTTACTATACACATTCCTATTAACTGGGCTTGTAAATCTGTCATCATCATCATCATTTCAGCCGTACGACGTCCACTGCTGAACATGGCCTCCCCCATAAACAGAGCAAATTCCTTATCATGAGGGGGGATTTGCCCATACTTACCACGCTGGGCATGCGGGTTGGCGAGCGCAGTTAGAGCTATCGTTGTTAAAATGAGGGACGCTGCTGCCCATCCCCTAGCTTTTTTTCCCTTAGTCGCCTCTTACGACATCCGCGGATAGGTAGATATGGAGGGGCCTATTCTTTAACCGGAGCCACCACGGCCTATCTGCAAATCTGTATTTTACCAATAAATAACTATAAATGGTTCCTTTCTATATATGAAGAATATTATGTGGGTAAGAAGTGAGTGCTGAAATGACGACTGATAGAAGGAAATGGAAGAAGACTACATGTTGCGCCGACCCCACAAGGGGGATATGGGATAAGGGCAGGAAGATAATAATGATGAGAGAATAAATAAATTAATTATCTGTCATGTAACTCTGTTTGTGACATGGATAAGGCATAAAATTCTACGGCTGGTCCACTGACGTTTCTTCTGAATTTTGACAGGCCTCTTAGCTCAGTTGGTAGTAGCTCTGCCTACTGCGCCAGAGGTCGTGGGTTCGATTCCCGCACTGGACAAACATTTGTGTGATGAATACAGATGTTTGTTCTGTGTCTGGGTGTTAGATATTTACCTATTATGTATATCAGTCTCTGGTACCCATAGTACAGGCTATGCCTAGTTTGGGATCAGTTGACCGTGTGTGATATGTCCGGAATATTTATATTATATATTTATATTCCTACCTGTTTGGATCATCCTCTCGTCCACCTCCGGGAAGTCCTTCATCTGTCGCGGGAACAGCGTGAACAGGATGGCGAACATGAGCGTCAGCGAGGAGATGGAGAGTTGCGCCTTCCACCAGTCGGGGCTCAGCGAGCTGGACTGCAGCCAGCCCTGGCCGCTGAGGCCCAGCGACAGCTGGATGGAGATCAGGATACCTGAAAAAAAACGACAGGAATTGACAGGATCAATGATCAGAAAACACGAAACAAAGATTTAATGCTTACTTGCTTGTGTCAATGATTCTTTCTTGGCCATCGTGTATTTGGTCAGTGACTAGGTTGAGGTATGGTGGCATGAAAAGGGCCGATGATCGCCGGTGAATCAGAATAGTGACCCTCTTTTAAACTCCTTTCGTGCACATGTCACATGTCTTCCGATTTTTAGGTTCTAGGACATGCCGGTTTCCTCACGTTTTCCTTCACCGTTTAGGAGCAATGATTCTGCAAATTCAAATCATTCTTTATGTGAATTGTATAAATTTTCCGACCGGAATTCGAACCCATGACTTGTGGATCGGAAGGCTACCACTAACACCACTTCACTTTTTACATCTAATAAGTACATAGAAGGTATTCTAGATGATACAGCGCCAGGTGGATTTTTTAAGTCGCAGAAAACGCTGTAGTGCCTATGTCAGTCATTTTATTTATTTCTTTAATTTTCTATGTGATCTCTTTACCGTAGAAGTAAGGTCCGTTGTCAGGCATGTGGTCGTCCAGATATGTGAGGCCGTGCGCCCACACGCTCACCTTGGCGAGCGCGCACAGCACGGCGCACGTGACCAGCATGGCCGCGCGAATTGTACTGGAAGTCTGTGACGGTTCCGATCGTGGCAAGATTACCTCGCCGCCGCATAGTTCTGGGGCACAAATAAATTTCATGCTAGATGGTCATCATCATCATCATGTCAGCCGTACGACGTCCACTGCTGAACATAGCCTCCCCCACAGACAGAGCGAATTCCTATCATGTGGGAAGATTTGCCCATACTCACCACGCTGGGCATGCGGGTTGGCGAGCGCAGTAGAGCTATCGTTGTTAAAATGAGGGACGCTGCTGCCCATCCTCTAGCTTTTTTCCCTTAGTCGCCTCTTACGACATCCGCGGATAGGTAGATATGGAGGGGCCTATTCTTCAGCCGGGGCCATCACGGTCATGCTAGATGGTAAGTAGCAGCTAACAGAAGCTTCCTTTTCAGGCCAAATACTCATTAGGTAAGGGCCCCAAAAACAACCAGTCGGACGAACGAGCCTCAATAGATACTCCGGAAAAAAGAGTGTAGTCGTCACTCTGTGACAAAGAGGTTCCTCTCAGGCAGTTCAGGCTCGTATTCTTAGTCTTCATGAGGTGAATTTTGAGGGGAAATTTCATTGAAAAAACAAATTATATGGTTGGTGACAATAATGTCAGCCTGATGTGAATTAAAAGATCTACTTCACTTACAGATACGGGATCTCTAAAGATCAGTCGTGGTTTCTAATATCACAGAGTTACTGGTGATTTAATGATGAGCCTTACTTGAAGTACTATAATAAGTCTATATAAGCCTACATCAAATGGATATTAAACGAATGTTGCATCTTCGCTTTATGAAATTCGCCACTCAAGATATTAAAGGCCCTAGCGGTGCTTACCAACGTGAGGATGTGCGGAGTCTGCAAATGGCACAGACAGAACCAGCAGCCCTGACGCAGCAGCCAGGGCTAGTGTGGCGGACAGCGCGAAGTTGCGCTTGTCTCGGCCCCACCACGCCAGCAGAGATCCCAGCAGGAACTCCACTCCACTAGACCCCATCATCACCCAATCTGAAGATATCGACGTTCAGGTAATATTTTTGACGAAATTATTGGTGCACATTCAAATGACAGAGGATACTGAAGTATTGAAATCAGATACTGAAGAATCCAATTTTTTCGATTGAATAGATTTCAGAATTACTACATCGCAAGATGTCAAAACCACAGGATAAAGTGAGCCAGAACGACGAGTTCTCAGAATTACGAGAACCCAGAATGACAGATCTCAGAATGACAAGATAGGATAGGATCTCATTAAAAGTTCATCTCATACTTAGCTATGATGAATACATCATTTAATTTTGTGAATATCTGTTTAGGTCATCGTCTATGTTTTTATCATAATCATCATCATGAGCATGAAGAAGTCCACTGCTGGACAAATGCCTCCCCTAAAGACTGCAACGGCGATCGGCCTGGGCCTTCTACATTCACGGACTTTCCGCAACTTTCACAATGTCGTCGATTCATCGGGTGGCCTATGGTTTGATGAGAAATAAAAAATGGCTTTTAATTAAATAAATATTCCGGACATATCACACACGGTCGACTGATCCCAAACTAGGCATAGCCTGTACTATGGGTACCAGAAACTGATATACATAATAGATATTTAACACCCAGACACAGAACAAACATCTGTGTTCATCGCACAAATGTTTGTCCAGTGCGGGAATCGATCTCGCGACCTCTAGCGCAGAAGGCAGAGCTACTACCAACTGAGCTATGAGGCCTGGCGAAATCCTGGCACCTTCAACAGCTGCAGGCGTGAAGCCAGCGCCATAGTGCCTCCTCAGCAGCAGCAGCACGTTCGTCTCCAGGAGGATCACGATCAGCAGCGCCCCCTGCAGGAACAGGTCGAAGTGCCTCAGCGTCAGCACGTAGGTGCGCAGGAAGTGCCATCCTTTGTGGAGGACTGGAAGACCAAAACTTAATCACCACACTGGTTCTTCCAACAACAATCGTAACATTTGTAGGGTAGTCAGATTTATCCGCGATATTCAGTATATGCAGGTTAGCATCCATTTGGGAAAGCACATCCTCAGCCCAATGGAGCTAAAGCAACTCACCCCAAAGAAAATCCTTCAGTTTTTAACAGCTGCTGGGCTTTGCGGTGAACTTTGAAGGCCCTGTTAAGGGGCTCAAACAAATAAAGTGGCGATCACAATAGGCCAGTTGTGGCCGCAGTGACACCATAGCCACAAAAAGTATATAAAAAAAAATAAAAAAAATGATGCAGGTTTTTTTTATACAACTGAGGTGGCAAACACGCATACGACCCACGTGTTGGTAAGTGGTTAATACCAGAGGCATCTCGCACCGCTCCTGACCCGTGATGTCCAACTGGCACGCGTAGCCGGCCCCGAACCCCCTCCCCCCTAAAGAGCTCTGGCTCGCGATACGGGCTAGAGTTTGTTCCTCTTGTTAACTTTTTGGTAAATAGGTACATTAATTTGTATTTCATAATAATCAATAACATTACTTTGTGACCAGATAGAAATTTGATTGCAATTTTTTTACCGATCAGATTATCTCTCTAATCCGCTTAGCCGGTTTCCAAAATGCGATGTCCGTTATCTATCAGTCGTTATATATAGCGAACGCATGGAAAATATTAATATAGATAGGTAGGTACTTACGGCCGCTTAGACAGAATGGTTATCATGGAGACCAGGCACCGGAAAGCGCAGTATAACGGCCCCCCACTAGATGGAAAGACGACCTAATGGTTGCTGGGGGTCGTTGTGCGCCGCAACACTGCGGCCCGGTTCGTGGTCCCCATTCGAGAACCTTTTTGGCCCAACGGTTGTCGGTTCTGCGAGCTATATGGCCTGCCCACTACCACTTAAACTTGCTAATTAAGAGAGCTATGTCGGTGACCTTGGTTCTTCTACGGATTTCCTCATTTAGGATTTTATCACGCAGCGAAACTCAGAGCATGACTCTCTCCATAGCCTGTTGCGCGAATTTGTGCTTGTGTATGAGGCAAATCAGTTTAAGCTGAATCTTACAGCTGTTTTTCAAACTCAATTAATCAGCTGTTTTTAATGTCAATTTATCAGCTGTTTATGATAAAAGGTCGAGTCATTAGTAATAGTGTCAGGGTCATAACAGAAACTGATATTTTAACCTACCACTTTAATTGAAAAAACTTAAAATATGTAGTAATACATGTCTCTTTCGGTTTATTATACTGGTTACGGTACATGTTGTAGTCGATTGAACGGTAAAGCTGGCTTATTCCAAGCTTAAGAACACTTACCTGGGTAACCCTTCTGAAACATTCCTCAAAGTCAAAGTTAAAAGGAGTTTTTTCAATAAATCACTAGGATCACTTTGAAACGTCTTAGTAACTAGGTGAAGCTACGCCTGTTCCTCGCGACCAATCCTAGAAGAAGCAGACACTGCGCGCGTTTCAATAATTTTTCGATAATCCTTTATCACAAAACGGAATTTACCTACTAGATTTTCACTAAGACTCTACACTCGTATCTTTAGTCATTACTCAAGCGAGGCTCATTCAATCTGAGAGTATTCGCAACCATAATAACGTTAAGACATAACCATTGTGAAAAAAAAACGACACAAATTCCAGTTATAGGTAATATAAAAAGAAAACTCTTTAAAAAACATTTCTTGAAATCCGTCCGATCCATAGATTGGTTGTCAACAAACTAGAGTAGGCATCTACCGATTTCATGACCAAAGCAACCGATAGGAACTTTTCAGGAAGAGATAACGTGTTATCAATGGTTTTTAGCAATATCTATAAAACGTAAACGTATCTAGGTATCATCGTTATGATAAATCTTATCTAGATTACCGATGACTATAACTAGGTAAGATAATTAAAAACAAAACACTTGATTGAATAAAAAAAAAACAAATGCTTATTAAGAAAATTTTAATGTAATTGTACACTGTTACAACATAAAAAACTCGCTTATGTACCTAATTAAATTGAAACATAAATTTAAAATAAATAATACCCAAGTAGGTAAATTCCGTGGTGACCGCGGCTGAAGAATATGCCCCTCCATATCTACCTACCCGTGGTTGTCAGGAGAAAAAGATTATATCCCTTATTATAAATACTATTGGCAATTTCTACCCACATGATAGAAATTCGCTCTAGAAATTTTTGGGGAGGCAATGTTTAGCAGTGGACGTCTTACGGCAGACATGATGATGAAGTAAATTCACATACAAAAACCTATTATGTACCTAATTGCACACCTTTTAATTACATAATTATGTATCTAACATACAATTACTTTATAATCAATACATACTCAAGTACATTTATGGTAAAAGTTTACAGAGTACAGAAACATTGTAGAATTCGAAATAATATAAACTTAACTATTTACAAATATGAAAATAACTTAATTTTTATTTATTTAAGTACTTAAATATTAATATAGAGCAGCATCAATTACATACCTACTTTTGTTTTTGTGTCCAGTTGAATCGGAATTGAGTAGTTATTTATTTATTTAAAGAAAGAACTAAGTATACCCTGTTTTTAGTTAATTTTAATGCTAATTCATGACATTCTCTAATATATGGTAGAAAAATAAAATAATATAAAGTATAAAATAATAATTATTATTTAAAATATTAAAAAGCTCCCGTTCATTATTCTTTTAATAATTCAACAACTAAGTCTTAAGGCGTTACGCCGTGTTTAGACGACGTGCAATATGTCATCTAAATGTATTTCAAAATGATAAAGATAATTTATTTCCACAAATATTTTTTTTTAATTATGTTTTGATAATTATTATGTTTACAAGTAGTGTTAGTTGGCGTTCATGTAGTTTAAAAACCCTAACTTCCGTGCTAGTTAAAAAAACTGTGTTACGGCAAGTTAGTGATTTATCCTCTACTGGATAAAGTCACTTTTGAATTGGACATTTGGGGGCAAACGATATCGCAAGCCCCCTTAAAAGTCAAACTTAAAATTGACTTTATGCACTAGAGATAAGGATAATTTTGAAATAAATTTAGATGACATATCATCATCATCATCATTTCAGCCGTACGACGTCCACTGCTGAACATGGCCTCCCCCACAGACAGAGTGAATTCCTTATCATGTGGGGGGATTTGCCCATACTCACAACGCTGGGCATGCGGGTTGGTGAGCGCAGTTAGAGCTATCGTTGTTAAAATAGGAGACGCTGCTGCCCATCCCCTAGCTTTTTTCCCTTAGTCGCCTCTTACGACATCCGCGGATATGAGATATGGAGGGGCCTATTCTTCAGCCGGGGCCACCACGGCCACCAGATGACATATATTTTTATACAACTGAGGTGGCAATCAAGTTTACGGCCCACCTGATGGTAAGCGGTTACCGTAGCCTATGAGCGCTTGCAATACCAGAGGCATATCACAAGTCGTATTAACACGGCCATATGCGCTTAGTTGTTTTGTGTATCCAAATAAACTTCAAATCATTCTAGTCACGAGTATACTGAGGGCACGGCGTCTATCCTCATCTCCTGGCGGCTCCAACGACCTTCTCCTCGATCCAGGGCACGAAGTAGGTGACCCTGGAGTAGACGCCCGGGAAGCCCGCCTCCGCGCACTTCTTGCCGAACGACACCACGCCAATCTGGTACATGTGCGCCTTCAGTTCTTGGGCGTTCCACTGTGAAAAATTAGTTAATGTATTATATTTTTGGTTGAGGTTTCTGTAACACATTTGGAAAAACCGAACCCTTATAGGATTACTTTGTTGTCCGTCTGTCTGTCTGTCTGTCTGCCTGTCAAGACCCTTTTTCTCAGAAACGGCTAAAGGTATCTTGAAATTTATACCAACTATTAAGGTCTGTGGGCTTATGGTGCCGTATAAAAAACAAAGCTATAGCCATAACACAATACAAAAAATGCAATTCAACATGAATATGAATATTTACAAGATTAATATCAACCTCTTGTTTTTGTTATCAACCTCTTTGCGTTTTGCTTACCTACTGAGGATGACACTGGCCACCTAAACTTTCGAATAAAAAACAAAAGTAAGTATGACATCCATTTATCATCAATAATAACTCTTACGGTACTGACTGGCCTCATAGCTCAGTTAGTAGTAACTCTGCCTTCTGCGCTAGAGGTCGTGGGTTCGATTCCCGCACTGGACAAACATTTGTGTGATAAATACTGATGTTTTTTCTGTGTCTGGGTGTTACATATTTATCTTATATGTATATCAGTCTCTGGTACCCATAGTACAGGCAATGCGTAGTTTGGGATCAGTTGACCGTGTGTGATGTGTCCGGAATATTTATTTATTTATTTATAGGCTTCTTTTAATCAAGGTACCAGGCGAGCAAAGCCACGGGCACAAGCAAGTAATATTTTATATGCGAAAGTTTGAATGTATGGATGGATGTTGACTCAATCACGCCAGAACGGAACAGCGGCTGAACAGAACTGGATGGAATTATGATGATGACTTACAATAGGCTGCATTAGCGGCCCCCCACTGTCTCCCTGGCAGGCGTCCTTCCCCCCCTTCTTGAAGCCAGCGCACAGCACCTTCTCGTCAATCTTCTGGTTCTTGTACGCGGAGTATGCTTGCGAACAGAACTCGTTGCTGACCACCGGCAGCTGGAGCACCTGGAGGTGGGTCGCTGCTGGACCCCCTGGAGGAAATTTATATTTAAGGATAGAATATTATTTCTTGTACCTACACCAAAAGAAAAATAACCATTATCGCTAAAAGCGATCCCTACCAGGCAACATTTGGATGGACAGTAGTTATACTATTACCTATACCTATATATTATTATATTATTTACGTCACGCATATTTTTATTGATTAATAATAAAAGATTTTATCCCTCAACCAATAAACTGTCAACGTTTTTTCCAAAAGCCCGCGAATAACCGTAAACCACTCGCCGTGCGATAGACAAAAAATGAAAATACTTAAATAATATTAATATAATATATATCTTAATATACAGAGGGCGGTACTCCTGGACTCGGCACGCATAGTCTGGAGGTTCCTCTCTCTGCAGCCCTAGCCACCGACCGCTTGAGCCGAGCTTCGCGGTCCGTGGTTCTCCATTTTTATATATATTTTTTACTATAATAGTTGTTTTGATATTCTTTTTTATTATTAAGATGTACTTTTGTAGTAAAAAATGTATTTTATAAATGAGATTTTAATTAAATATACGTGAATAATAATAATATCTTTATTTCAGGCTACTTGACATATTACACAAACATGTCATTGACAGGCCTCATAGCTCAGTTGGTAGTAACTCTGCCTTCTGCGCTAGAGGTCGCGGGTTCGATTCCCGCACTGGACAAACATTTGTGATTAACACAGATGTTTGTTCTGTGTCTGGGTGTTAAATATTTAACTACTATGTATATCAGTCTCTTGTATCCATAGTACAGGCTACGCCTAGTTTGGGATCAGTTGATCTTGTGTGATATGTCCGGAATATTTATTTATTTATTATTTATTTTTGTGTAATATGCCATGGCCCATATTAATAAATACCTAACAGACTAACATACATATAATATTAAACATAAATAACTACACCATATCTAGAGTCAGGGACTTTCTTGATCGTGTGCGCCTCCCTGTAGCGACGGTAGACAACTCCAGCTGACCAAAAGTCGGGCGCCAGGAATATTAATCATATGCGTGACGTAAATAACTAAGGGAAAACTTAAAAATAGTCTGATGTTAGTTGAAACCGGGCTAAGTCGTTAATTTTATTTTCACTCCATTCGTAAAGGCAGAAGAACCTTCTTCTCGAAAGGAGATAAATAGTTGTACGGCACTGGCTCTTAAATCCATTTTGTGAAAAAAAAAATTAGGTATAATAAATAAAAAAAAAAGAACATCGAAAAAATGATAGCCGTGTTTGTTTGTTGCCTGATTCTTCTAGGCTTGGTAGCGATAAACAGGCGTAGCTTCACCTAGTTTTTAAGACGTTACAAAGTGATTTTATTGAAATAAAAGCCTTATGACTTTGACTTACGGAACTCGGTGTCCCCCCAGCCAGCGATGAGGGGGTTGTAGTCCTCGAAGGTGCTGGCGCGCAGCTCGCGCGCCGTCGGGATGCAGATCGGCTTTATCAGTTCTGAAGAACATTGTGCATTGTTATGTCACATCCTTTTAAAACAGTCTCGAACATTTACCTATTTTTTCTATTTCAAGAAAAACGGAACCCTTTTATAAAGATTCTGTTTTCTCAAATGAGGTGATCATATGATCACTTTGTTGTTCGTCTGTCTGTCCGCCTGTCTGTCTGTCCGTCTGGACCAAAGTTTTAGGCTCTGCGTTGTCTCTCAGTCCGACAGTAACCATTTTATAATATTACTAGCTTCGGCCCGCGGCTTCGCTCACGTGGTACCTATATAAAAGTACCTATCCTATATGCTATTTTAGGTAAAGAACTCTATATATCCAAAGTTTCAACGAAATCGGTTGAGCCGTTACGGCGTGATTGGACAAAAAACATCTAAACATCCTCACAAACCTGCCTCATAGCTCAGTTGGTAGGAGGTAGTAACTCTGCCTTCCGAAGTAGAGGTCGCGGATTCGATTCCCGCACTGGACAAACATTTGTGTGATTAACACAGATGTTTGTTCTGTGTCTGGGTGTTAAATATTAATCTATTATGTATATCAGTCTCTGGTACCCACAGTACAGGCTATGCCTAGTTTGGGATCAGTTGACCGTGTGTGATATGTCCGGAATATGTTTATTTATTATAAAACTTTCGCATTTATAATATTAGTAGGAAGTAGTTCTGCTCGCTCTCGATCAGGTTTTGGCTGAAAATCAGTGTTTTTGCTTTTAAGCATAATATTTCACTGAGCCATAGCCTATTTGTCGTACTGCAGCACACGCAAACTTGTCTACTCTAAGATACCTACTTTTTAAAAATTGCTCTTTTGATTATTTATACCTACCTATTGTATGTAATTTAGTTTAAAATTGTTTATCTATGTTAATTGTATGTGTCTGTAGTGTCAAATAATTTTTTTTATATATCTATCATAATTTAAATAAATAAAAATAAATATAAATATTCCGGACATATCACACATGGTCAACTGATCCCAAACTAGGCATATACTATGGGTACCAGAGACTGATATAAATAATAGATATATATTTAACACCCAGACACAGAACAAACATCTGTGTTAGTCACAAATATTTGTCCAGTGCGGGAATCGAACCCGCGACCTCTAGCGCAGAAGGCAGAGTTACTACCAACTGAGCTATGAGGCCTGTCAATTAATTAAGAAGAGCTCACCAGTGAATTGGACGTCAGAGTCCAGCAACAACAAAGCGATGTCGTTGACGAAGGCTTTGGGGCTGTACTGCTCGTGCTTGATCTGCTGCTTGATGAGCACGTCCACCGGCGTCGCGCCCTCGTCGTCGCGCGCCAGGTCCAGCTCCCCCAACCGGACCACGTATCTGTAGAAAATGGAAATCAAAAATAATGATAGATAGATAGATAAAAAAATTATTTGGCACTACAGACACACACAATTAACATAGATAAACAATTTTAAACTAAAGTACATACAATAGGTAGGTATAGGTAAATAATAAAAAGAAAAAAAGTTTTTTTTTTTTTAAAGTACGTATCTTAGGCTCGTATTCAGAGACAAGACTCGAGTATTATTCTGTACTTAAATCTCCATTTGAGGCGAGATTCTAATTCTTGAACAGTATTTAAGTATAGATTCAATGATCACAGTTCACCTGAGTAAATGCTTATTCTGAAATGTCAATCAGACGAAATCGGTGCTTGAGTTTAGATTTGATTAGACATTAATCAAATGACATTTTCGTTCCGTTACACGTACTTTGATGCATATTTATACTTCACTTTATTGTTCTATTCTATTTCCACCCTGGCTGTTTGAATTTCTGCGTAAAACGGATCGAAAATTATAAATAAATCAAAATGTAAACGAGAACATTTGAGTACAGATTTGAGACTCGATTCAGCTGAGAATGAATAGTTTAAGTACCGTTCTTGAATAAAAGCTATGTTTGAGAAGAGATTCAATACTTAAGTAGAGTTCAGCTGATCTGTGATTAAATCTATGCTTGAGTCGTGTCTCTGAATACGAGCCTTAGAGTGGACAAGTTTGCGTGTGCTGCAGTACGACAAATAGGCTATGGCTCAGTGAAATATTTTGCTTAAAAGCAAAAACACAGATTTTCAGCCAAATCTGATCGAGAGCGAGCAGAACGAGTACAAACGAACAATGCGTAGGTACCTAGCTGGGAATTTGTGTTGTTGTGATTGTGTAGTTTGCTATCAATGATTACAAAATATGAAATATAATAAATTAATGACAATAGCGCGAAAAAATATAATAATAATAATGAACAAAATGAGCTTACAATATTTTTGTTTATATTAATAATGTTTAGTTTTTATAATGAAGGCCAATATTTTTATTTATTTTAACTAAATAACCCACACTAAATAGAGGAATTCTATGATAATTTAAATAGGTACTCGTATTCACAAAAAAATCCACGTAGAGGGGATTTGAACCCGAAAAATTGACTAAACTAACTTTGGTCATTTAGCAGATGGATAGGAACAGAAGCTTCTGTGTGAGGCGGTTACGGTTGGCGGTCTTGGGGTTCAAATTCCGTCGAAATTTTTGGGATATTATTTAAAATCATATTAGTGTGTAGGTATCACTATAAAATAAAATAGAAATAAGTACAAAAAATATATTATACGAGTATACTTGCGACTATCATGGCCCTGGTTAGTCAGAATCTTACTACTTTCTATTATATTATATGGTAGAACAAAAGGGTGGCAAAATTATAACAGCCTATAAATAAATAAACAAATTGGGTATGTGTCCCAACAGTCACATACATAGTTCTGGCCCCACACTAGGATTCCCTGCGTCGTGGGTATAATATACATAAAGACAGACAATAAATAAACATTGTCGGTAATTGATGACGAAAGTTCCATTTGTTCCGGGACCAGTCCCGGAACAAATGGAACCTTCGTTCGAGTTTTTCCGCAGGAACTACCTTAAACTATAGGTTTGTGATTTCCATTTAAAGTTTCTATGAACCGACAAGTCATCAATTACCGACAATGTTTATTACAACTCAATAGTCAAGTTATTTGTTAAGGTGTTAATTGCAAAAAACAATGGTCATTAAGTACTAGATACACATACCTACTTACTTGGACTAAGTACCTTAGTACCTACATTAGACGTACAAAGATGATAAAGCCTGTTTGACGATAACGGTGTCCAGCATTTGACAGATGAGTATATTATAAATAAAAAAAAATATTTTTTATTTCAGACTACAAATATCCAAGTTATGACCTCGGTGGTGCAGTGGGCGAGTGCCCGTCTGAGACGCAAGGGATGCGTGTTCGAATCCCGCTGCGGGACAAACTCTTGCATGATCCGCAAATATTTCGACTGGCCTCATAGCTCAGTTGGTAGTAACTCTGCCTTCTGCGCTAGAGGTCGCGGGTTCGATTCCCGCACTGGACAAACATTTGTGACTAACACAGATGTTTGTTCTGTGTCTGGGTGTTAAATATATATGTATTATGTATATCAGTCTCTGGTACCCATAGTACAGGCTATGCCTAGTTTGGGATCAGTTGACCGTGTGTGATATGTCCGGAATATTTATTTGTTCCGTATCTGGGTGTTGTGGTACCATTGTACTTGTAGTTTCTGATACCCACGACACAGGGAATCCTAGTGTGCGGTCAGGACTATGTGTGTGACTGTTGGGTATTATTTATTATTATCTGCGGTTGACAGGTCATTATGACAGATCCCTAATATCAGAAAGAAAGAAAGAAAGAAAATTTATTTATTTGACCCACAACGCAGTAAGTAGGTAGGTAGGTAGGAAGATACAAAGAAAAATACTTAAACCTAGTAATACAAAAACACAATAAGAAAACAAAAACATATAGGTAGGTGAGGCGGTAGGTAGGTTGAGTAGGTATGCGTTGTGTGGGGCAAATTGGTCCCGTCTCAGCATAAAGCTGCACCGAACATAATATGTACGGTGCGGCGCTGGTTTTCAGACGGGGCCTAGGCGACGCGACGTGACGAACATCAATAAACATAATATTTATAGTAGGTATGTATTAATAAATTGATAGTTATATTATATATTATAAGTAGGTACATAGTAGATATATTATATAAAAGAATAAGTAGGTAGGTATATTATTAAATAAAGAAATTTATTGCGGGCTATATTGGTAGACTTGGTAGTACATGGTGGTGCTGAAACAGAAAAAATAATAACACGCAATCAGCCGTTTCCCTCAGTTACGGCCGACAAATAACAGAAACTGCTACGACATGACAGAGCTAAGAACCCTGCGACAAACCGGTTGTGCATGCAGATGACATACAAACAAACGTAATGCAGTAAATATTGAAGTAGATAAGTAAGTTGGTAACTTGTTATTATGTAATGTTTACCCTTGAACAAACATAGATACATACATAAGATACATCAGAGGAGGTAGGGCACAGCGAGATTTTCTCGTTCTGAATTGGAGCAGCCCGCCTGGGGCAGGTACCTCCGCCTTACAGAAGATCGCAGCCAAATAACATTATTTGTTTCAAATAGTGTTGTGTTCCTGCGATGAGTAAGGTCGCCAGAGCTCATTAGGGGGGAGGGGGTTCGGGGTCGGCAACGCGTGCGTGATGCCTCTGGTATTGCAAGCGCTCATAGGCTACGGTAACCGCTTACCAACAGGTGGGCCGTGTGCCTGTTTGCCAGCTCAGTAGTATCATCTTCGATTTATAAGTGGTTTTTAGGTTCGGAAAATTGTTGTTAGCTATACTAGTGCTCTCAAACGGTGAAGGAAAACATCGTGACGAAACCGGCGTGTCCTAGAACCTGTCAGAAAAGAGCCTCTAAGACGCGCACTTTACTTTCACTACACTGATTCTTTCATGGGCCCTTTTCGGGGGCACCTCAACCTGGTCAGAGACCTAATACAGGATGACCAAGAATGAATCAGCGATAAGCATGCATCAAATTAAATATGACAAAGCACTACAAGTAGATACTATGCTATGTATTTGATGATGTTAGCACTAAATTACTTTTGATATTACAATTACATTGATTTATGCGACACTTTAATGGCGATGTAAAGATTTTATCTAGGAAATATCCCGTAAACACCCTGCTTAACTATTTATCCGTGAGTTATGAGAAAATTACAGTTATTAAAGATATTATTTAGAATATATTTTTTTTTTATTTGCGCTATTAAAGGTCCGGAAGTCCGGACTTCGTTTGCGTGTTGCTATTTTCATAACCTAACCTAACCTAACATGTAAAATACCCCGAAAGGGGGTTATTCTATCATCAAAAAGAAAATAAGAGAATAAATATGTATTTTTTTTCTCCAATCTTTCTCAAATTTTCTGTTATCGTCTTTATAACTATGTACCTAATTACTAAAACAGAAAATTTCGGTATAGAGTTTTTTCAATAATAAATGTCGAATTTCCAAAAATCGTAGAACAAAACCCGTTCGGGATAGCATACATATTATGAATCATAAAAATCTGCTGCTTTGGGGTCAAATCAGTTCAAACTCAGCGACATTCGCACTGGACAAACATTTGTGACTAACACAGATGTTTGCTCTGTGTCTGGGTGTTAAATATTTATCTATCATGTATATCAGTCTCTGGTACCCATAGTACAGGCTATGCCTAGTTTGGGATCAGTTGATCGTGTGAATATGTACGGAATATATAAAATATAAAAAGGCGTTTATATAAAATCACTAGGATCACATTGAAACGTCTTAAAAACTAGGTGAAGCTACGCCTGTTCCTCGCGACCAAGGCTAGAAGAATCAGACAACAAACACGGCTTGGTGCCTATCATTTTTTTTGATGATCCTTTTTCACGAGCACTCGCCCGCTGCGCCACCGAGGTCGTAGATATAAGTCTAATTAGTACCTACCTTGCATTCCGAATCGATTTGGTTCCGGGCTTCCTAAAACATGTCGTGGATCATGCTCGATTTACGCGCTACTTTTATAGCTCTCCTTATGTCGTGTGGCATGACGTCACCAGAGTTCGAATGTTGATAAATGCGTCTAATGCCATGTTCAAACGACATGCGATATGCCTTTGACATGTCATATAAAATTCGTTTCAAAAAGTGGCGCAGTGTGTGAGACTAATCACTATTATTTATGTCCAAATTGTGGACCACGCTTTACGCGAATAAATTATCTATATCATTTCAAGGGGGCAAAGTTGTAGGTTCAAGTCATGTGCTAGTTAATAAAGAGATAAATGAGCTAGAGCGGATATGAGCTGCCATCCATCTGAGAAAGCACATCCTCAGCCCAATGGAGCTAAAGGAACTCACTCCAAAGAAAATCCTTCAGTTTATAACAGCTGCTGGGCTTTGCGGTGAAATTTAAAGGTGTAGGCTCCAAAAGTAACACGTGGCGATGACAATAGGCCAGTTGTGGACGAAGAGATACCATAGCCACATAAAAAAGTAACACGTGGCGATGACAATAGGCCAGTTGTGGACGAAGAGATACCATAGCCACATAAAGGAAAAAAAAAGAAAAATAGACTGATAACAAGAATACCCCAGGGGATACTCACAGGTCTCTCTCGTGGTTGTGTATGCAGTGAGCAGCCGTCAGCACGTGTCGCGAGCTGATGAGCGAGCCGCCGCACAGCCAGCGCGTGTCGTCAGCGCGCTTGTACCCCAGCAGCGCCATCCAGGGGAACGCACCTGGAAGAAGCTCCTATGAGATATTGCCCAGCCGTAGTAGGTACTTGCTTGCTTTTCGTGGCACTGATTCTTTCTTGGTCACTGACCTGATATAGGATGACCACGTCAGTGATCAAGTTGAGGTATGGTAACCCTAACCCTCCTAAGGATTAAAGTGCGCTCTTAGAGGCTCATTTCGTGCATATAAATATATAAATAAATATTCCGGACATATCACACACGGTCAACTTATCTCAAACTAGGCATAGCCTATACACATATACTGTGTTAATCACACAAATGTTTGTCCAATGCGGGGATCGAACCCGCGACCTCTAGCGCAGAAGGCAGAGTTACTACCAACTGAGCTATGAGGACAGTCATAGCTCAGTTGGTAATAACGCTTGTTTCAGGCTTGTTCTTTGTCAGGTCAGTGACCTGATATAGGATGGCCTCGTCAGTGACCAGGTTGAGGTCCATACCTCAACCTGGTCACTTGGCCCACTACTACTATCTAGTCCCTTGCCTATGACCGACAGTGAAAAAATCAGTGTAGTGAAAGTATTAATGTGCGCCTCTTAGAGGCTCCTTTCGTGCACATGTCACATGTCTTCGACTTTTTAGGTTCTAGGAGGCCACTTTCCCTTTACCTTTTGCGAGCACTAGTATAGAGCACGGAAAAACTATTGGTGCACGACCGGAATTCAAACCCACGACCCGTAGACCGGAAAACCGAGCCACTACCACCACTCTCACACTCTAGTAGGTACTGTCCAGCACCTATTCTTGCCACGCTTTCCACCTATAGGGGGGCTGGTATGAAATCGTGATAGGCCCCACTTACCAAGCTTTGCAGGAATCCCCCCCACCACACGACTCAGCGACGTGTTACTGACTCCACAGACCGGAGGCGCGGGGAGGCTGGGCAGGAAGTCCCCGGCGGTCTTCGGAGCGGCCGTGGGGGCTGGTGTGGGGGCTGGAGTGGGGGCTGGAGTGGTCGTCGTGGTGGTGGGGGTGGTAGGCCTCTCTGGAGGGGCCGTGGGGATGCCTGGGAGGGGGCAGCACACCTGGAGAGTAAGCAACGAAAATTACCATCTTCGAATTAACAATGAAAATTGTATTTACGTAGCATCTTCATGTGAGGAGAGTCATGATAAAATCTTGAATTGGTAAATAAAATTTGTATTTGTATACAAATAAATTAATTTACCAGAAAGTTAACAATATCTAGCAAAATCAAGTTACTAGAAGTAGTAGGCACTAGTATAGCCTGTACCGCGGGAGGCCAAGTACAAAAATTACGATTTCCATTAAACTTAATTTAAAAAAAACAGTACCTAACAGGGCCAAACAATGTATAAAATAAAACTGAGAATTATCATCTATTATGTACATAGACAGGCAGTTGCCGTGGTGGCCCCGGCTGAAGAATAGGCCCCTCCATATCTACCTATCCGCGGATGTCGTCAGAGGCGACTAAGGAAAAAAAGCTAGGGGATGGGCAGCAGCGTCCCTCATTTTAACAACGATAGCTCTAACTGCAACCCGCATGCCCAGCGTGGTGAGTATGGGCAAATCCCCCCACATGATAAGGAATTTGCTCTGTCTGTGGGGAGGCCATGTTCAGCAGTGGACGTCGAACGGCTGAAATGATGAATGATGATGTACATAGATGATACATCTGTGTTTATCACAGAAATGTTTGTCCAGTGCAGGGATCGATCCCGCGACCTCTAGCGCATAAGGCAGAGTTACTACTAACTGAGCTATGAGGCCAGTCATAGCTCAGTTAGGGTTTAGTTCCAGACTTAGCTCTATCTTAATAAGAAGCGTTAACATAACCTAGCTAGCCTCCGACCTAGCTCTGGTTCCGGCTGTTTAACGCGCAGACCAAAAGTAGCAACCCGCATGGGGAGGTACCTCCGCCTTACAGAAGATCGCAGTCAAATAACATTAGCAATGCTCCAGGTGTTACTAATTTCAATAGGCGACGGTAACCACTTACCATCAGGAGGGCCGTACGCCTGTTTGCCTCCGTATAACAGAAAAAAAAGTCAAAGTCAAATGGTGTAAGTAAATAAAATCACTAGGATCACTTTGAAACGTCTCAGAAACTTGCCTGATTTTCTTAGCTTCACCTAGTTTTTAAGACGTTTCAAAGGCTGTGGTGGCCCCGGCTAAAGAATAGGCCCCTCCATATCTCTATCCGCGGATGTCGTAAGAGGCGACTAAGGGAAAAAAGCTAGGGGATGGGCAGCAGCGTCCCTCATTTTAAAAACGATAGCTCTAACTGCGCTCGCCAACCCGCATGCCCATCGTAGTGAGTATGGGCAAATCCCACCACATGATAAGGAATTTGCTCTGTCTGTGGGGGAGGCCATGTTCAGCAGTGAACGTCGTACGGCTGAAATGATAAAAGTGATCCTAGTGATTTTATTTAAATAAACGCCTTGTGACTTTAGGTGAAGCTACGCCTGTTCCTCATGACCAAGCCTAGAAGAAACAGAAAACACGGCGCGCGTGCCATCTTTATTTCGATATTCCTTGTCATAAACGGAAAAGGACTTAACTGTTGGTGAAAGAACCAATGTGGCGAAAGTATTGAAGTGCCCCATTTAGAGACTCCTTTCAGTCTTCTTCTTCTTGTGTCTCTGATTCTTTCTTGGTCATTTCGATCGATCCGATCGCAACAACGATCGAGAATATTCATGATTCAGGTATTCAGGTGGTGAGGGGGTACCTTAGGATTGCTGCCGTCGAAGCCACAATGGGCCCTCCTCAGCATCTGTACAGCAGCAGGGTTGGTCTGCGAGTCCTTGAGCACCTTCAGGAACTGCGGACAGGTGTACAGGTTGATGCAGCTACCGGTGCCACCCTCGATGGTTTTACAGGTCTCACCTGGAAATAAATGAAAAATTTATTCACACGGAAATTTATCGTACTTTTGACATATTTTCCCAAAAATAGGCTCTTTAGTTAACCTCTCAAATCAACAGGAGATTAGATCCTTTAAGATGCCTTAGGGGGGTAGTCAGAGGCATGTCCAAACATTTGGAACATGCATAAATTTTGGAGTAGTGAGTATTTCATACGTAACTGGTTGCAAGGCCATCGCCGCTTCAAGAATACTTACTGATTTTCTCATGATGTTTTCAATCACCGTTTGAGAGCAAGTATAGCTCACATACATTTTCTGAATGGAACATCCATTGGTGCACGACCGGGATTCGAACTCACGACCTGTAGATCGGAAGGCGAGGCCACTACCTCCACTGCACCAGTGCTCTCGACAATGACGATACTCTATTTTACGCCTCAAGGCTAGTGGGGGAAACACCTTTACATATGTATTTCCCCTTACTAGCCGCTTGAAACATTTCACAAATCTTTCGATTCTGTTGGAGCATGTTGCGGTCAATATCTGACCTTAAGGTGCCTTATGCAAGTTTCCTCATATGTGCCATTGAATGAATGGTAACTATGACAGTGTTTTTATTGTGTCGTTAAAATTACAATGCAACAACAACTGGCTCATAATTGCGTGCACAAAAAATGACGCACTGTTACACCGAATCGAGCGTTACCACGTTTTGTTTGTAATCCAAAAATTCAGTATGAATGGTTGTCTGGAGAAATGTTTGAATTATGGTCAGAAACATGACGCCTTGTAGGTAAACCCCATAAAATAGTCAGAACCATGATTTTTATGGGGTAGACCTGTGATCAGCACAGTGGACTTCATCAGGCTGATGGTGATGATGACGCGTCTCAGCTACGACCGCGTCAATCACCGTTACCTTTCACAAGATAATGATTTAAAGAGCGATTTAGATGAAGAGAGATTAAGCCCCTTCGTCCACGGCGCGACTCAAAAGGAACGCGACTGAAACTGTAGTCACTTATGAGTAGCCCGACTGCGATAGCACTAGTATTTCAATGCGCGTCCGTCCACGACGCTACTCAAAAGGAACGCGTTTGTAACTAGTCTCCTGGCGACTCGACATGCTGGTCGCCAGGCGACTGGTTTCGATAAACTGTTGAAAAATGAACGAATAAAGAGTAATTATATGTGATTCTGACGTCTATGTGACTGGAGAAGTAATAATTCCATGTCATCGCTCGAATTATCACTAGTCATGTTAATTATTTTCGTTTTCATGAACATAAAATCGTGTACTGAGTGACTAAGTTTCAGGAAATTCCAGTAGCGTCGTGGACGAGTCAGAGTTTCCAATCAGTCCGCAACTCTAGTTTCTAATGAGTTCCGTCACTTTTGCGTAGCGTCACGGACGAAAGGGCTTAGGCAAAGCGAAATCCTAGCGATTCTCGCGTTCAAATGTTTAGATTCAGGCGATAAACAAAAACTTCTGTACTTCAATGTACATTTATTCATTGAAAGCGCCTAGATAATTTTGCAACGTCCTAAATCTAGTTGAATTTACGCCTGTTATTCGCGTCCAAGCCTTGAAGATACAGGCAATAAACCACGGCGCGCGTTATTTTTTGTAATGATCCTTTTACAACATAATTAAACGAGTTCGAGTGTTTGTTGTTTTCTCATATAGTCGTATATTTTTTAATACGATTTTTCGCTTAATTTAGATTGGCTGCAAACTGGTTACCTGCTATACTTACAAGAGACAAAAAATAAAAGATATCTAAGTTACCTTCTTATAGAAGCTTCATCGTCATCATTTCAGCTGTAGGACGTCTGCTGAACATAAGCCTCCCCCACAGATTTCCAGAGACTTCCTATCACGTGGGGGGTATTTGCCCGTACTCAACAAGCTGGGCACACGGGTTGGCGAGCGCAGTCCCAGCTGGCGTGCCTATCCCCTAGCATCTTTCCCTTAGTGGCCTCTTACGACATCTACAGGTATATATGGAGGGGCCTTCTCTTCAGCCTGGAACACCACGGCCAATGCCACGGCCAAAATTTATTAGTATCTGTAGTCTCACCGCGCTTTATGTTACCACAGACTTGACCTTGAATGAGTAGGTATGGACGGAAATCTCATTTTATGTATGGAAATCAAATTATGTAGGAGCATATTAAATAGGTAGTTAATTTATGTAGATTGGCTGAACATCAAAGATGAAGCCAAATAGGTTTTTTTGAAAAATATTTTGTAATACACAAAGTTTTATGGAACTAATTAAGCGAGCGAACGAATATTTGTCAAAAAACTTAGATAAATCGGTTGTATTTTTGCATGTTTTCGACGCAACGTTCGTCATGAAACTCTTTAGCAGTGGCCACGTAAGAGGGGGCGAGGGGGGGGGGCGGTCCGCCCAGGTTGCCAAACACCAAGAGGTGATAACGTGGTGACAACTCTCTCGCGTGTAGCCGCTCAGCGACTTTGATCGATCAGACGATTCTTAAAATTGAAGTTGATAAGAGCCACAATCAGTTTACGAAATAAATGAATTTTATTTACAAAATACACAAGAAACAGTTGAGCTATCTAAAGACCGTTACAAACGATCTATAGATAGCTCAATTGATCCAGATCATATTTTATTTATATTTTTATTTTTAAGAACCAGACGTGTCGGCCAGGAAAGTTAATTTTGATAATGTGATCGAATATTATTTGTTGTTTGTTTTGGGTGCTCAATAGGAAACCGCCCCGCGTTCCAACCAATAATAATAATAATAATCGATCAATACCTTAAGAGGCTCTCGCTAGACAGCTGGGTGAAGGGCCAGATACAGAGGGCGGTACTCCTGGACTCGGCACGCATAGTCAGGAGGTTCCTCTCTGCAGCCCTAGCCACCGACCGCTTGAGCCGAGCTTCGCGGTCCGTGGTTCTCCATTTTTATATATATTTTTTACTATAATAGTTGTTTTGATATTCTTTTTTGATATTAAGATGTACTTTTGTAGAGAAAAATGTATTTTATAAATGAGATTTTAATTAAATATACGTGAATAATAATAATAATACCGTAATAATAGGCCGTGGTGGCCCCGGCTAAAGAATAGGCCCCTCCATCTCTATCCGCAGATGTCGTAAGAGGCGACTAAGGGCAAAAAGCTAGGGGATGGGCAGCAGCGTCTCTCATTTTAACAACGATAGCTCTAACTGCGCTCGCCAACCCGCATGCCCAGCGTGGTGAGTATGGGCAAATCCCCCCACATGATAAGGAATTCGCTCTGTCTGTGGGGGAGGCCATGTTCAGCAGTGGACATCGAACGGCTGAAATGATGATGATGAATAATAATAATATCTTTTTATACTACCTGCTCGTCAATGGCATATTATGTGTCATGCAAACCTTTCCTAAAGTAAGTCATTACAGCCCTACGGTCTAGCCGGGTCATAATGTTGTACTGAATTTCATTATTTCCCATGGGACATAATGTGATTTGAATTTGGAATGCAACCCATGTAGACGTGCTTGATCGAGGTTGGTTTCAAAAATGTTTGGGTGCAATGAGATTTTATCATTTTCTTTGCACTGCCTACAAATTAAAAAAAAAGAAAAACATGAAAACTTTTTACGAAATTAATTTTCACCCGCGCACGAAGAAGGATTTATTCGAATGTCGAACTGACCACTACAGAATAGACTACAATAAAAGAAAAAAAGGCGCCAAGCGCTCAAACTGCTGTGCTGTTATCTACACCGAAATTCAGTTTCGATTCAAATAAACTTCTAAAAAATGTCAAGTGACGACGACAGTGATTTTGATTTGACTCCAGAATGCATACAATCTGAAGCCTCTGGTATAGTTGGAAACTTACTTCCAGAAAAATCATTTCTTTCTACTTAACAGTCATTGTTTTCAATTGCCTCGCAGAAAGTATAAAAAGTAGAGTATGCATCGCGGGCTTAAATGTGTATTTGTCTTGGGCGATCTTGAACCCCTCGTACTCGGGATTCTTGCCTTAACTCCCTCGCTCCGCTCAGGAGTTAACCATAGAATCCCTCGTTCTCGGGGTTCAATATAGCGCCCTTGACATAATACACTACTTTAAGCCCTTGTTGCATAATCTACTATTATTTCAGGCTACTTGACATATTACAAACATGTGTAATATGCCATGGCCCATATTAATAAATACCTTACAGACTAACATACATATAATATTAAACTTAAATAACTACACCACATCTACAGACCAATCACATCACCAATGCTACGCCGCCACTGCTCTCTGGGGGAGGCCTGTGTCCAGCAGTGGACTTCACAGGCTGATGATGAAATACTGGTAGGTAGATATAGGCATTCCGTAGCTTACGTGTATTTCGTGGTAATTAGCCATTATTAGCACATGAAGTCGTAAAATCGAACAATCTTCGCGTCCATTGGTCACATTTCATTAATTAATGATTTTTAATACTTCATTAGGTTCGTCGAGTAAGCAATTAGCAATGCTTTCAGGGTTCCGCATATCGAAAAGAAAAAATGGAACCTTTATATGTACGCTCACTTTTTGGAGGAGGTAGAGCACAGAGAGATTTTTTCGTTCTAATTTGGAGCAGCCCGCCTGGGAGGTACCTCAGTCTTACAGAAGATCGCAGTCAAATAACATTTATTTGTTTCATAATAGTTGTTATGTTCCTGGGGTGAGATGGTTGCCAGAGCTCTTTAAGGGGAGGGGTCGGTGGCGTTCATAGGCTACGGTTACCACTTACCAACAGGTGGGACGGTAGCTTGTTTATCACTTCAGTTGTATAAAAAAAACGCTGACTTTTTTGTTCGACCGTCATTCAAGACCCTTTTAAATACCTTATTTGATAGGTACCACTCAGATCTACATTTAATAGTGCTTCATCTTAGGCCACATCTCACTTGCAAAAGTGAGTTGGTGGCCAAACGCCTTACCACTATCAATAAAAAAAAAAATGTGTGAAATTAATGATGGTCAAATCAACGTAAGACTTGTTACCGCCAAGTCTTACGTTGATTTGACCATCATTAATTTCACACATTTTTTTTTTTATTGATAATGGTAAGGCGTTTGGCCACCAACTCACTTTTGCAAGTGAGATGTGGCCTAAGATTGGCCTAGATGCCATAGCCAGCCCGAAAGGGAAAAAACTTCAAAAAAAAAAAATGTTGGTCAAAATTAATATGGACTAAGCAGTGTTTGTTACCTTATTTTTTCAGGGCCACCCTACTTATTATGTTGTGTTCACACGGCGCATGGTACGCACGTACACAACAGCGCCTCCAACTATCCTACTAATATCATAAATGCTAAAGAGGATGTTTGTTTTTCAATCACGCCATAACGGCTCAACCGATTTCGATGAAAGTTGAAAGATAGAAGATAGAAAGTCGAAGATAGTAAGGAACTCTTAGTTTCTGATACCCACGACACAGGGAATCCTAGTTTGGGGTCAGGACTATGTATAAGACAGTCAGGTGCATTTATTATTTATTATAAAAAAACATTCTGAAATCACTTACGGAACATAGGCACAGGGTCGAAGTTGAAGTTATTTCTTGATTCGGGGTCGGGCGTGCTCACCACAGGACCCTCCGTGGACCCGTGGCTTTCGAAGTCTACAGGGTCGTTGGGACCATTGTAGGATCCTGTTGAAATAAAATAATAATGGTTAATATTTGTAAGTGGTTCAGTGTGGATTACCGTCGCTTCCGCGGGCGGATACCTACTGCCAATGACAATTCGCGTCCCACGTCGCAGTTTCTACGTGGCAATTATTTAATTGTGTTTTTATATTAATATGTATGTTAGTCTTTAAGGTATATATCTATATGGGCCGTAGTGTAAGAAAAATTCCATCTGTTTTTTATTCTATTGTTGCCTGAAATAAATTTATTGTATTGTATTGTTGCCTGATTCTTTTGATTGAGAAAGTTGGATAAAATTTGAAAAATATACGATAGTGACATTTGGATCCGCCATCTTGGATTTCAAAATAGAAGTCATTTTCGTAATCAGCCCCCATAAATTACTCGAAACCGATAAAAAAGACTAGAAAGTTGGGAAAAAATGAGAAAAATATATCACCACTTATCTTTTTTCGCTAATATTCTTTGTTTTTGTTGAAACAATAATGTCAAGTATGGGTGAATTCCCCCCACATGATAGGGAAAGACTGGAAATATTTGGGGGAGGCAATGTACAGCAGGAGACATCCAACGGCTGATATGATGATGATGTTGATGAGTTTTACCTGAACTTGATCCATCATTGTTCACGAAATTCACTTGTCCTTGGCCTGTCTGACTGTCCAGGCCTTGGTTGTTCTGGTTGCTCGAGCCAGCATCGGTCACGAAATTCTGTTGCCCCTGGCCTGACTGATCCTGGGACTGTTCTTGATTATGCTGATAGCTGGAGCCGTCATTGTTGGTGTTCCCTTCCGTCTGGCCAGGCTGGGCGTCTTGACTCTCAGGGAACGGTGACTGGGTGTAAACCTGATCATTTCCCTGGATATTCTGACCTCCCTGGCCGTAATCCGGTGCTTCTTCAGGGTTAGATGTGGGGAACGACACGGGCCGCTGTTGGTTTTGATTCTGAGGGTAGTTCGGCTGCCGTTGGTTGTCGTTGATCACGTGGCGGTGATTGTGCCCGATGATGCCACCGATAGCGTCCCTGATGTTGCCGAGGCCCTTGCGGAAGGATGGGCGCTCGGGCTGGTTGAAGAAACCTGAAGAAAATCATGGATTACAGATTGATATATAGATAGGCCTCATAGCTCAGTTGGTAGTAACTCTGCCTTCTGCGCTAGAGGTCGCGGGTTCGATTCCCGCACTGGACAAACGTTTGTGTGATGAACACAGATGTTTGTTCTGTGTCTGGGTGTTAAATATATATCTATTATGTATATCAGTCTCTGGTACCCATAGTACAGGCTATGCCTAGTTTGGGATCAGTTGACAATGTGTGATATGTCCGGAATAAAATATATATATATATATATATATATATATATATATATATATATATATATATATATATATATATGTATATATAATATTTAGGGGCAGCAGCAATCTAAAAACAACAATACAACAAGCAGAAGTTAACTAGGCACCTCGCTATAATGTTTTGTCTCATTCTCACTCTCGTCAGCGGTAGGCGGTGGCGTGTGGTGGGAGCGGGAAGTACATTCCACGCAGGTGCCAAGTTAACTTCTGCGTGTAGTAGCTCTATATGCGCTCGCCAACTCGCGTGCCTACCGTGGTGAGTATGGGCAAATTACTAAGTACTTTCTACACTGATAAACTAATGAAATAACAATAGTTCAATCGTTACAATTCGTTAAAGACCTTTCGGACCGTGAATCCAATCTGCATGGAATTTAGTAAGTCAACAGTTTTTTCTATAACTAAAAGCGAAATCACTACCACCACTCCACCAGTGAATTCAAAAATCATCCGTCTATCCTATTAATATTATAAATGCGAAAGTTTATTTGTTTATTGGTAATCAACAGCGTTTACTTAAATCTAGGAAAATACAAACTTGAAATTGATATAAGGCCAATGAAAGATTACCCCAATATTGTAAATAAGATTATAAGTTAAGGCGCGAACGTTTGTGCGGATGTTTGGATGTTTGTTGTTCAATCACATCGTTAATCTTTGAATAGCTAAAGTTCTTTACCTAGGATAGCATGATAGGCTACTTTTTATGTACCTAAGTTTTTGTGCATGATGCCTCTGGTAATGCAAGCGCTCATAGGCTACGGTAACCACTTACCAACAGGTGGGCCGTATGCTTGTATGCCACCTCAGTTGTATAAAAAAATAAGGTACCACGCAAAGCCGCGCGCTCAAGCTAGTACTATTATAAATGCTAAAAATTTGGACGGATGGATGTTTGTTACTCAATCACGCCAGAACGGTTGAACGGATCTCGATAAAGGAGCCATTTCATTCTGGGCCTGGTTCATGTACACTACATAGAAAAATTAGGGAAAAATAGGAGATTACAAGAAAAATACAATTTCATTAATTTAAGAATAGTTCTTCTGGTAAGTTTTTTACTATGTGAACACTATTTGAAGGCCGCCATGTTGGTTTATAATTGGCGTTTGACATGACATTGACATATTTTTCATGTCATGTTGTTTGATTTGATGTTTTTGTTTTGTCAGATGTAGGTTTTGTTTTAATGTAGGTTGTCAAAATGACATTTCACGCACGTCCATCCGCCATATTTTTGTAGCGCTGTGTGTTGCTCTCTTTGTCGAAGAAAATCTTAATGTACCTTAGAACGAAGTCAATTTAAATAAAATAACCAATTAAATACGTTTACTTTATTGCATAGCCATATTTTAGAGTAGTGAACACAGTGCAGGCCCAGGCTCCATATATTGATGAAACGTCTCTTTTGGCACAGAGATAGATTATAGTCTGGAAGAGCACATAGCGCTTTTATCCTCACAGGTACCACGCGAGTGAAGCCGTGGACGGGATCTAGTAAATAATATAATGGTTTTGAAATTATTTTGTTTTTCAACATATTGTACAGTTTGTCGTAAATATATTTTAGATGTTTTATTAATTCAAACTTGTCCTCTGGGCGTCGAACCCCAAACAATAAAGTCAAAGCTACCTAGCAACATAATAAATACAGTTTACTACCCAAATTACCATAATCACCACACAGGTACCACGAATGACCATACACGTCATTATGATAACTACCTATTGTATAGTAAACATGAAATTTTATGTACACACGTCACTCATCAAATAATTATTTTGTGTATAGGGGAAGCACCTTTAGCTGGCTGCAGCCTATGCTATGTATAAGGTGAATCATAATATTGTATCCTACCAAGGATGTACCACCGTGTAGTATTATATACAAGGTGATTCATAATATGTAAGCCATCCCGAAAGGGGCTTATTCTACAACCAATTGGCGATAAAGTTTGCTCAACGACTTTCGGAAATTAAACATTTTTCATTCCTTCCTTCCTGTCGTGTCACTGAATCTTTCGTGATCACCTGTATTAGGTCAGTGACCAGGTTTAGGTGTGGTGGCCTTGAAAAGGGCCTATGGCCTTCGATGAAAGAATCAGTGTAGTGCAAGCATAAAGTGCGCCTCTTAGAGGCTCCTTTGAAAAAACTCTATGCGAAAATCAGCTGTTTTGGGGTCAAATCAGGTCAAACTCAATGAATCAGCTGTTTTCGGTAGCAATCTTGATTCTGAACTTCTTGTACGTTTAGTTATTAGTTCTAAAGATGATAAAAATACCAAAAATAGCTCATTTGCGAACGTTTTTGAAAACAATATTAAATAAAAAAATAAATAAAAAAAAATTAAATATATTTATGTTATACGGAAGCAAACAGGCTTACGGTCCACCTGATGGTAAGCGGTTACCGTCGCCTATTGACATCTGCAACACCTGGAGCATTGCTAATGCGTTGCCTGCCCTGGAGAAATCTTTTTGTATTTTTCTTAAAGCTCTTCATGTTTGTTATTTTTGTTGATAGAATAACCCACTTTCGGGATGGTATACATGTTATGAATCACCTTGTAGTCTTTGATACTACTTCCTGGCGACCACGAACCGGGCGACGCAGTGTTGGAAGGCACCCACCCTATGTACCGACGAAATTGTGAAGGTTGCGGGAAGTCGGTGGATGGACAAGGCTCAAGACAGTTCGTCGTGGATCTCTTTGGGGGAGGCCTATGTCCAGCAGTTGACTTGGACAGGCTGATGATGATGATGATGATCCTACTTATCTTTACATTATGTGACGGGAAATAAATTGTTTTCTTTCTTTCTTTCTTTCTTTACTTCCTACTGATATTATAAATGCGAAAGTTTGTGAGGATTTTTGTGGTTTAACGTAACGGGTCAGCCGATTTCGATGAAACTTGGAATAAATAGAGTTCTATACCTAGAATAGCATATAGGTTTTATATAAATAAATAATAAATAAATATTCCGGACCTATCACACGGTCAGCTGATCCCAAACTAGGGCCTGTACTATGGGTACCAGAGACTGATATACATAATAGATATATATTTAACACCCAGACACAGAACAAACATCTGTATTCATCACACAAATGTTTGTCCAGTGCGGGAATCGAACCCACGACCTCTAGCGCAGAAGACAGAGTTACTACCAACTGAGCTATGAGGCCAGTCATATGTATGTATGTACCACAAGAGCGAAGCCGCGGGAGCCAGATAGCATAAACGTAATAATATTAGGTATACCTATATATTGACAGGCCTCATAGCTCAGTTGTTAGTAACTCTGCCAACTGTGCTAGAGGTCGCGGGTTCGATTCCCGCACTGGACAAACATTTGTGACTAACACAGATGTTTGTTCTGTGTCTGGGTGTTATATATATATCTATTATGTATATCAGTCTCTGGTACCCATAGTACAGGCTATGCCTAGTTTGGGATCAGTTGACCGTGTGTGATATGTCCGGAATATTTATTATTTATTTTTTTATTATTGAGGCCGCCGCCGGTACGGTTGGAAATTCAATATTACTCAGTGAAAAAACTCTATGCAAAAATCAGCTGTTTTGGGGTCAAATTAGTTCAATAAATCAGCTGTTCAGGCTGTTTTGCCGAACCTGTCGTAGGTACGTTAAGTAAATAGTTAAAAAGATGATTAATATACCAATAACGAGACTGAATATAAATACTAAAGATTAGATTTTCAACTTTTACGAGGCTAATCATAAAAATTCTGATACAAAAGACATCAACGCGCGCGATTTCAGATTTCAGATAAAGGATGGATGTTTGCATGTTTGTTGTTCAATCACGCCGTAACGGCTCAACCAATTTCGATGGATCTTGGAAAAGTTCTTTACCTAGATTATCATACAGGCTACTTTTTATGTAGGTACAAAGCGAACAAAAACAATTTATCCGGTGTCTCTGGTCAAGGGAAAGTCCTTCGAGATGTTGACATAATTATCTATGACGCATCTATCTAGACCTGACCCTACGATTATGTTCTAATAAACAATGATAATATCGGCCTGGATGTATATATAGAATATTATTTATTTGACTTTATAAAAAAACAAAAAATATACCAACGACACAAGAAACAACCTTACGCCGTGTTCATACGTGCAATATGTCATCTAAAATGCATTTCTAAATGATCCTTATGCACGCCGTATGAACACGGCTTTAGGGGCGAATTATACAGAAACGGCGTACGGCGTACGGTGACGGCGCGGCGCAGACATCGTGTCGCTTCAAAACGTTTCCATACAAAATGTATGTAGGCGACACGTGAATTATACACAAACGGCGTGGAGAAGGCAATGCCGTTTCGTCACCTGTTCCTCGCCGCTAGCAGGCGCGAGTGGCACGTTTTTCTTATAAGACGACTAGAAAAAAGCTCGATTGTGAATTTAATGCAGAGATTTGCCGTTTCTTCGCCTCTTTGATATAATTCAAATCGCATCCGTGCCTTATCTTTCCCACGCCTGCGCCGCGCCTTCGCCTTACTGTCGCCAATCGCCTTTTCTATATAATAATAAATAATAAATAAATATTCCGGACATATTCACACAGTCAACTGATCCCAAACTAGGAGCCTGTACTATGGGTACCAGAGACTGATATACATAATAGATATATATTTAACACCCAGACACAGAACAAATATCTGTGTTAGTCACAAATGTTTGTCCAGTGCGGGGATCGAACCCGCGACCTCTAGCGCAGAAGGCAGAGTTACTACCAACTGAGCTATGAGGCCAGTCAATTCGCACCGATATATATCTCTCTGCGTACGACATATTTCTAACTTACCTAATATCAACTATAGGAAAACATAATGAGTACCTACTGTCGTGATTTGATATTCATAATTTAAAAGTAATAGTAAAATATTTATTTCTTATAATGGCAACATAGCATTTGGAATTTAAAATATTTGTTAGCTGGCAATTCTGTTCTGTGCGTGGTTGGACAGTTGCGGGTAGCCAACCACGAACGGTCCAGCCACGGCATTTGGTTCGTTTTTTATAACCGACCGGAGGTAACCTTTAAGCAAAAGTTGGAATGGACTGGCATTCTTTTTCTGGAAGCCGAGCAGTGAGCATTGTCGTGTAACCAGTGTTCTAGTATAGAACTAAAAGTTGTAATCGAATCTAGAATATTCCACAAGTTCGGAATAAATAAAGTGTTATTCTCGTTTCATTACACTACAGTTGCCTGATAGTAGGTAGGTACATAAAGTAGCTATGATAGAAATATACCTACTATGGAGATCATTTGTACAAGCAGGGAAAGCAAGTGTATAATTACTCACAGTCATGCAATCAGTGTATGAACGTAGTAGATCTACGTTGAATGTATTGTCTAGTGCTTCAGATGTAGGTACGTCTCATCTGTATATGACTATGACTGGCCTCATAGCTCAGTTGGTAGTAACTCTGCCTTCTGCGCTAGAGGTCGCGGGTTCGATCCCCGCACTGGACAAACATTTGTGTGATAAACACAGATGTTTGTTCTGTGTCTGGGTGTTAAATATATATCTATTATGTATATCAGTCTCTGGTACTCATAGTACAGGCTATGCCTAGTTTGGGACCAGTTGACCGTGTGAATATGTCCGGAATATTTATTTTTATTTATTTATATGTAAAAGAACAAGGCCTGATTCCACGATTAACGCACAGCCCAAACCGCTGAAGCTATAAAGCTGAAATTTGGACAGTAGCTGCCTTATATGCCACACACATCCACTAAGGAAGGATTTTCAAAATATCAACTCCTAGAGGGTGAAAAGGGGTTAAAACTTTTATATGAAAAATCGTATTCCTTGAAGCTACAGATTTGAAACTAATTATAAATTATCTATGACAGAAATAAGGAAAAACTGTATTTTTAGATTTTCAAAACCACCCCTTAACAGGGTTTTATGAGATGTCAAAGTTTGTATGGGAGAATTTTAACGCTTGGAGAGATTTATCTGAAACTTGGTACAAATAATCATAAAGTAAAATAATGAAATACGCATTTGAGGGTTTTTCAAAACTGCCCCTTTTTATCAAGATACCACGCGAGCAAAGCCGCGGGCGTACGTTAGTCTCATATAGGTACGTATATATATTTTTTTTCAGTAATATAAGATTCACAGTTTTCTTATAGTAAATATTGATATGTCATTTATTTATTTATTTATTCCATTCTGGACAGTGAGCTTACAGTTTACACCAAAACGCTGAACTGTCTTAATTAATTGTACTTAACCTATACTTATCCTAAACAAAAGTTTAACTTAAATATATTCTTAGATTATTATAAATAGAATTAAGACTATCGTTAAATAAATCTACATGTTGGAACTCATATATAAATGCATTCAAAAGGTTCAAAGCCCGAAGGGTAGGTGCGTTGTTAGCGTGCTGAGTTCGCGCTATGTGGCCAGCAAACAACTGGTGTGGGCGACGACCGCAACCTATGTAGTTATTGGGCACATACAAAGTTAAACTACTCATACTTGAACCAATTTGAATCCACATTTTTTATTCCGCTCGCTTAAAAGTAACATAGTAAATTTAAATATTCCGGACATATCACACACAGTCAACTGATCCCAAACTAGGCATAGCCTGTACTATGAGCACCAGAGACTGATATACATAATAGATATATATTTAACACACAGAACAAACATCTGTGTTAGTCACAAATGTTTGTCCAGTGCGGGAATCGAACCCGCGAACTCTTGCGCAGAAGGCAGAGTTACTACCAACTGAGCTATGAGGCCAGTCAAGGCCAAATTTGCTTATTGACGCTATCTTGATTGTCGTGTCACTCATTCTTTCTTGGTCGTTCTGTATTAGGTCAGTGAACAGGTTGAGTTACGGTGGCCTGAAGAATCAGTGTAGCGAAAGGATTAAAGTGCGCCTCTGAGAGGTTCCTTTCGCGCACATTGATAACTTTAGCACATCGCTTGGTACCTTGTTGGAGAAGAGTTAAATAAATAAATATTCCGGACATATTCACACGGTCAACTGATCCCAAACTAGGCATAGCCTGTACTATGGGTACCAGAGACTGATATACATAATAGATAAGTATTTAACACCCAGACACAGAACAAACATCTGTGTTAGTCACAAATGTTTGTCCAGTGCGGGAATCGAACCCGCGACCTCTAGCGCAAAAGGCAGAGTTACTACCAACTGAGCTATGTTACTACCTGTTTTACTAATTAGAAGAAGGTATCTTTATATACTTATATAATATATCTATTTCCGCACTTCAGATCAAATGCAATTAAAGCATGAAGGCATTTAAAATAAATTGAAAAGTTTTCTGTTTTACTAATGAGGAGAAGATCTCTTCTATATATATAATTTTATATATATCTATTATGTATATCAGTGTCTGGTACCCATAGTACAGGCTATGCATAGTTTGGGATCAGTTGACCGTGTGTGCTATGTCCGGAATTATTTATTATTATTATTGTATACCTAGGCTTCTTTTTTTATAATATCCCGATTTCGACTGAGACGGGATTTGAACCCGGAACCTTTCCCTAAATATGGGGATGCCCTGGAAAATCTTTGAGACTTCCAATGGGCTTTGGCTTCCAAGTGAGTAACTAGACTATAAAAATTACGTGATTTAGGTATAATAATGTTTGCACTTCAGATTAAGCATGAATTTGCATATAAAATATCTTGAAAAGTTGAATAATTAAAAATACTCACCAAACTGGCAATTCACAATTTGCACACAAACACAAAAACACAACACAAAAAACCCTCTCGCCATTATTATCACAATCGTTCACCACTGAGGTAAAGTCTCAACTGTTTTTAACAAAACCTGTTTTTTCGTTATTTTTATTCAAACGTTTTATAAATTTTGAATATTCAAGTTATATTGCATATACGGCATGCCCCTCGACCGTACCAGGACCAAATGTCTTTGAATCTTGACCGGTTACGGATAAATACGTCGTTGGTCAGTCTCGAGGTGATCCGGTCGCTCATAGAACAGTAATAAATAAGCGTATAGATGCGACACTGCCTAGCAATTTCTA
Organism: Anticlea derivata; assembly: GCA_947579855.1. Taxonomy (NCBI): domain Eukaryota; kingdom Metazoa; phylum Arthropoda; class Insecta; order Lepidoptera; family Geometridae; genus Anticlea; species Anticlea derivata. The sequence continues at coordinate 1,042,621 of OX388277.1, read as the reverse complement.
TGAGCTGACGTCAGACAGTCCTGGCATAAATGCATGAGCAGCATAATAACGCAATAAAGTAGGTACTTAGTTTTAAAATTTTAACGTAAATTAAACAGTTATTTTTGTTTTAAGTGTTAACCTTACGTTTAATCAAGGGCGTAGCGGTTAGCGCATCCATGTTTCTAGGGCAAGGTCGCCAAGATTCCGGCCGTTGATATAGTAAGTTTATGAATACATATAGGAGAATAAAAAAATATAAGTTAAAATACAGGACGCGTTCTGTCGCGCAATAAAACACAATGCGATTTACCTACCTTTTAATTATTATTGTAACAGTGTAAAATCTCATGTCCTAGTACAAAATGCACTAAAAATAATTATCGCATAAACGCATTTGCGTTTTATAGCGTGATAAAAGGAAGCCGCGTTCGATCAAACGGCGCGCGATATGTCATCTGAAATATTATTTCAAAATGATAATTACGTCTACCGAATAGAGACAATTTTGAGTTTGACTTATAGCTCACCTTCAGATTTGAAACTCAAAACTGACTTTGTTTAATATTATATGTAGAAACGAATCGTTTTGAAACGAATTTTATATAAAATATCGAGGACATATCGCATGCCTTTTGAACAAGGCTTAATACGATTTACTTTCACATCAAACTGTGGGTTATATCTACGTCACCAAAAAAAAAATGTGTAGCGTGGGAGTTTTAGTTCTACATACGATTATTTACCTTATAACGGCCTTAGGTTTTGCCCGTGACCGCGTGCGACTAAATAGCACCGATTTTTTATACACACAGATCACTGTATACTGAAAGCACTGGTGGTGTGGTGGTAGTGGCCCCGCCTTCCAATCCACAGGTCGTGGGTTCGAATCCCGGTCGTGCCACGGCTTTTCCATTTCGAGAATTTATGTGCGCTATATTAGTGATCTATTACGTTAAATGAGAACATAGGGAGGAAACTGGCATGTCCTAGACCATCAAAATTCGAAGACATGTGACATGTACACGAACACAGACATAGTGAGACGACTCAAAAGAACTAAGCCTTTTGAGGTAGTATGATGTAAAATAATAGTGAAATGTAGTGAAAGTGATAGTTAGTGCCTACCTATAAAGAACACAAGAACAAAGTGTCTTCCCCTTAATTTTCAATTTCAATTTTCAATTTCAATTTCGATTTATTCATCTTTTTGACATATTTACATGCATTGTATTGTATTCATTTATTCATCCATAGACATATTTAGATATTTAGATAGGATGTGCTTAGATAGGTCGACTAACTTCTTCTTCTTCCTGCCCTTGTCCCACATTATGTGGGGTCGTCACAACATGTTTTCTTCTTCCACTCTCTTCTGTTAGCCGTCATCTCCGCACTCACATCTTTCTTATTCATGTCATCTTTAATACAATCCATCCATCTTTTCTTCGGCCTTCCTCTAGTCTTATATCCATCCACATTCATACCTAACGCTCTTCTCGTTACATGACTTTCATCCCTCCTCATGACATGCCCATACCATGCTAACCTATTACTTCTCAACTTTTCCGTCACTGGCGCTACTTTCAAACTTCCTCTGATGTACTCATTTCTTATTTTGTCCATTCTTGTCACTCCACACATCCATCCATAGGTCGACTAACTAGAAACTGAAAAACTTTCTTAACTAGAAACTGTAAGAAAAGTGCTATTGGACACATTCTTAGATTATAATTTACCTTATAAAACTATGTTAAAGTAAAATTGCTCATTGGCCTACTTGGCTAGATTGCAATACTACTTAGGGTACAATATTTTGTAAACTAGGAAATAAAATAAAAAAAATGTGACATGTACACGCAAGGAGCGTGAAGGCTAAGAGGCGCACTGTAATCCTTTCACTACACTGATTCTTTCATCGACGGTCGTAGGCCCTTTTCAGGGCCACCATACCTCAACCTGGTCACTGACCTAATACAGGATGGCCAAGAAAGAATCAGTGACACGACAAGCAAGCGTCACTGTATAGCCGCCATGCCGTACAAAATATAATTTGAAATGCAATAAAACTCAATTATCGTAAACGAATGTATTTATTATTATTATTATTTTAATCTTTATTGCACACAAAAAAACAATGTAAAAAAGATGGGCTTAATGCCAAGGCATTGTCTACCAGCCAGCCTGATTGGGTAGAAACAGGAGGTTGGCGTGCGACAGATTGTTTAACTTAACTAAAAACTATACTATATATAACCATACACTATATTTAAATATGCATATATATATATATATATATAATACACTGCAATAGATTAACAGATAGTACAAAACAAGTGTTTTATTAACATGTAGTGTAGATGCTAGATGTTCTTAAGAAAATGTTCACGAGTTAATCGTTTAAATGAATCTTTGGAGTCAACTTTTTTGATATTATACGGAAGATTATTCCAAAGTCTTACTGCTACAACGGAGAAGGAGTTGCCACGAAAACAAGTGCTATGCTCAGGGGTATCAAGGTGGACGTTGTCAGACGATCTAAGAGGTTTGTCATGCGTATCAAACCGGAATCGGAAACGAGATTATTTATTATTCTTATTCTTAGATAAACTCTCTACAAAGGAGAAAGGTACCTTATTCTCTCTACCTTCACAATGTCGTCGGTCCATCGGGGCCCTCAAATATAAAAATCACACTACCACTATAAAACTAAACTTATCAGACGAAATGTTGTTTATAGGTGTGTATGCTAAGCACACGCAGCACGCGATGAGTGTCGGCCGTTTTTGTTACCATAGTTTCCAGACTATAATCTATCTCTGTGCCAAATTTCATCTAAATCCGTTCGGCCGTTATTGAACCCCAAACATCCAAATAGCCAAACATCCTCACAAACTTTCGCATTTATAATATAGTAGGATGTTAAGTTTGATTGTGTTTATTGTAACAAAATAAACGTTTTTCTATTCTATTCTATTTTAAGCAGCTGATAGTTCATAAAGAAGAAGAATTAGAACTGAAAGACCAAGAATTAGTTACACGAGCCAGATGCAAGAGAAGACTGCCGTCATGTCGTGTGAAGTAAAGGAGCACGCATTGGAAAGATGAGAATGGAGGAAATTGCATCATTACACTGACAAGAGCTAAGATCTTAAGCTCTTAAATCATAGATAGTTCTGCTGGTGTCAGCTGGCTCTGCCGAGGAGTTGCTGCTCGATCCAGGGCATGTAGTGGGAGACTCGCGCGTAGGCGCCGGGGGAGCCGGGCTGAGCGCACTTGCGCCCGAACGACACCACCCCGATCGCGAAGAAGTAAGTCCGGGGGGTGAGGCCTTTTACCTCCTGAAACAGCAAATTAATTTGATATTAACACCCAACAATCCCACGCCGTGTCCATCCACTTGTACATGCTATTCTAGGTAAAGAACTACTTATATCTGTTTCAAGTTTCATCGAAATCGGTTGATCCGCTACGGCGTCATTGAACAACAAACATCCAAACATCCTCACAAACTTTCACATTTATAATATTAGTAGGCAATAATATGCCGTGACCGCCCCGGCTGAAGAATAGGCCCCTTCATATCTACCTATCCGCAGATGTCGTAAGAGGCGAATAAGGGGAAAAAGCTAGGGGATGGGCAGCAGCGTTCCATATTTAAAAAAATATATCTGTAACAGCACTCGCCAACCCGCGTGGTGAGTTTGGGCAAATTCCACCTACATGATAGGAAGTCACTCCGGAAATCTGTGGTGCCGGTGTTCAGTAAATAAAAAATATTACGGACATATCACACACGGTCAACTGATCCCAAACTAGGCATAGCCTGTACTATGAGTACCAGAGACTGATATACATAATATATATATATTTAACACCCAGACACAGAACAAACATCTGTGTTCATCACACAAATGTTTGTCCAGTGCGGGAATCGAACCCGCGACCTCTAGCGCAGAAGGCAGAGTTACTACCAACTTAGCTATGAGGCCAGTCGAAGTAGTGGACTTCAAACGGCTGGAATGATGATGAAGTGAGAAAAGCGATCGTGAGGTCTTACTCCACATCCTATCTGAAAACCAGCGCTGTTACGCCTCGGCGGAGCAGCAATAAGCTGAGATAGGACCTTTTTGACCCATGCCACTGCAGCGTAGACATTTCTCACCATAAGTAGATATCACCAGTTGGCACCTACTTGATAGGTGGGTTAGGCGCCTGCTTTTCTGTTCACTGTTAGCCTACCTACCTACTAAGTGCCTAAGTTTTTTGTTTATAGTGATTGTAACCTGTTGTTTCTTCCGATTGCTTTTATCTCTGTGCTGTATTTATGTGTGTCGAATAAATGATTAATCTATCTATCTATCTTCATCATTTCAGCCGTTCGACGTCCACTGCTGAACATGACCTCCCCACAGACAGAGCAAATTCCTTATCCTGTGGGCGGATTTGCCGTTACTCTACTCTCTATCTATCTTACTTGCAAGTTAATATTTACAAATTACACAAGAAACAGTTGAGCCATCTAAAGACCGTTACAAACGATCTATAGATAGCTCAACATCCAGATCACTACCAGTCGGAAGCGTCCCCAAGACGTATGATAAATAAGATCTATCTTATCTATCTTTTGGTGTGACTTACAATAGGCAGCATGAGGGGGCCGCCGCTGTCGCCGGAACAGGAGTCGATCTTCCCCGAGAGGTAGCCGGCGCACATCGCCTGCCGGGAGAACTGGTCGCGCACGTGCGCGCGCACGTTGTCCGCGTACGCGCGCTCGCACGCCGGCGCGCCCAGCACCGGCAACTGCGCCACCTGCAGGTGCGTGGCGGAAATGCCCTCTGGAACAACATCAAAGTCAAAGTCAAAAGGCATTTATTTCAATAAAATCACTAGGATCACTTTGAAACGTCTTCGAAACTAGGTGAAGCTATGCCTGTTCCTCGCGACCAAGCCTAGAAGAATCAGGCCACAAACGGCGCACGTGCCTATCATTTTTTTCGATGATACTTTATCACAAAATGGAGTGGCGGATTTGCCCTAAGGCCCAGTAGTCCCGGGCCTAGAGCGGCCAGATATTAGGGGCGGCAAATTTTGACAAAAATCACTATACTTGATAGCAAGAAATACGAAAAGTACCTATAGTAGATTATGCAACAAGGGCTTAAAGAAGTGTATTATGTCAAGGGCGCTATATTGAACCCCGAGAACGAGGGATTCTATGGTTAACTCCTGAGCGGAGCGAGGGAGTTAAGGCAAGAATCCTGATTACGAGGGGTTCAAGATCGCCCAAGACAAATACACATTTAAGCTCGCGATGCATACTCTACTTTTTATACTTTCTGCGAGGCAATTGAAAACAATGACTGTTAAGTAGACAGAAATGACCAGAGGCTTCAGATTGTATGCATTCTGGAGTCGAATCAAAATCACTGTCGTCGTCACTTGTCATTTTTTAGAAGTTTATTTGAACCGAAACTGAATTTCGGTGTAGATAACAGCACAGCAGTTTGAGCGCTTGGCGCCTTTTTTTCTTTTTTTTGTAGTCTTGTGTACAGAAGTCTTCTGTAGTGGTCAGTTCGACATTCGAATAAATCCTTCTTCGTGCGCGGGTGAAAATGAATTTCGTAAAAAGTTTACATGTTTTTCTTTTTTTAATTTGTAGGCAGTGCAAAGAAAATATTAACATACAGCCTAATTAGAATAAAATCTCATTGCACCCAAACATTTTTGAAACCAACCTCGATCAAGCACGACTACATGGGTTGCATTCCAAATTCAAATCACATTATGTCCCATGGGAAACAATGAAATTCAGTACAACATTATGACCCGGCTAGACCGTAGGGCTGTAATGACTTACTTTAGGAAAGGTTTGCAGGACATATAATATGCTATTGACGAGCAGGTAGTATAAAAAATATTTAAAAGGCTGCTCCATAGACATATTACTACTAGCTACAGTAGACATGCAGCTTCGAGCAGATTTCGTCGTTTCTGATTTCGATTAATATAAAGTTGACAATAAAGTAAATTCATTATGTACCTAGTCTATATGATGGGTACTGAGAAAGGGGCGGCACATGGCCTGGTGCCTAGAGCGGCCAAGACAAATCCGCCACTGGGTGCCGATCGAATTAGGTGTGGCTCAAAAGTAAAATAATCTCTAATAATTAAGAGTTTATAATAAATGTAAAAAAAATGACAAATGTGAGCTTTAAAAAATTATCTAAGGGTCCATCTGAATGTATGTTTGCTGGTTTGTAATCAAATCAAAGAATCCAAATTTCACCAACTTCGAATCCATTTAAAACTTTGCTTAATTTAATATCAGTGACCATATTAAGATGACAGCGAGCTGTGGTGCAATTCCGTAAGCATAATGGCAATGAAGTTCGTATCTTTGAGGATGATTTTATCAATATTAGTGACATCTGAAGTTTTTCAAACATGAAAAAGAAGAAGCTAAGGTCATGAAGTTTATCCTTGTTAAGTTTGGAATGTTTTTAATGTTGTTAAGATTGTTAAAATCACCGTCAAAGTTACGATCTTCATTACCATTACGCTTACACAATTGCACCACTGATCTGATGATGGAATTGGGAGCTGTTCCATAGAACTGGAACTTCTCAGCAAATCGACTACGCTGAAACTTTGCATGCCTGTCTAATTCCGAGAACAATACAATACAATGATGACAGCGTGTATGGAGTCAGGAGCTGTTCAATGGAACTCATAAGCAAATTATTCTATTGAGCAAAGTTTCATTGCATGCCTGTCAAATTCCAATGACGTTCGATTATTTAGTAATAAGCTGCATGGTTAATATATCGAGAGTAAAGTCGAGTATAATAGTGACATCTAGTTCGATGAAACTCTAATCCAAATCTTTTCAAACAGCCATAAAGCGTGGTTAAAGTTTTTTTTATATGTAAATTATTATGGCTTTGTTCAGAGGATAATTACGCCATTTTGTGTCTCCCCAGCCGGCCACGAAAGGATTGTAGTCTTCGAAGGTCTCAGATCTCCACGTTTTGTAGGTAGCGCTGAACAGGCATATCGGTTTTATAAGGTCTGAAAAAATAAACATTAAATTAAGAAGAGGTCTCTAAAAAAGATACTACTACCTAGTCAGAGACACTTTCGTTTTCATTGTCATCTTGTTTTAGTTGACTGGAATCATAGCTCAGTTAGAAGTAACACTGTCTTCTGCGCTAGAAGTCGCGGGTTCGATCCCCGCACTGGACAAACATTTGTGTGATAAACACAGATGTTTGATCTGTGTCTGGGTGTTAAATATTTATCTATTTTAAATATCAGTATCTGGTCACCATAGTACAGGCTATGCCTAGTTTGGGATCAGTTGACCGTGTGAGTATGTCTGGAATATTTATTATTTATTTATAAGTCAGTGACCAGGTTGAGTTGAGGTATGGTGGCCCTGAAAAGGGCCTATGACCGTCGGTGAAAGAATCAGTGAAGTGAAATGATTAAAATTGGGCCTCTTAGAGGCTTCTTCCGTCCTTTTCGTACCTAATTCTAAATTTGACTGGCCTCATAGCTCAGTTGGTAGTAACTCTGCCTTCTGCGCTAGAGGACGCGGGTTCGATTCCCGCACTGGACAAACATTTGTGACTAACACAGATGTTTGTTCTGTGTCTGGGTGTTAAATATATATCTATTATGTATATCAGTCTCTGGTACCCATAGTACAGGCTATGCCTAGTTTGGGATCAGTTGACTATGTGTGATATGTCCGGAATATTTATTTATATTATTTATATTTATTTAATTGTTTGCCTAAGCACTTATGTTCAGTAGTGGACGAAATTATGACGTTGAGTAAAATAAGCTCCTCACCAGTGAACTCCACATCTTTCTCCAGCAGTAATACCCCGATGTCGTTGATCACGGGGTTGTTCTTCGTGTATAACTCGTGTTTGTACATGGCTTTGATCGGCACGTCTATCGGCGTGGCTCCTTCGTCGTCGCGACTTAAGTCCAGCTCTCCCAGGCGGACTATGAACCTGGTTACGTCAACAAAAAAACAAATTAACTAAAGAAAAAACATCTTATCTTTAGATAATAGTCGTAAGGGGAATTCGGAACGAGAAGTAATGGTGTCGATTCTCCTATTACGCTTTCCTAAAATAACTTTATTTGAACTTGCCATCATCACGTAGTAGACCAATCTGCTACGTGATGATGGCAAGCATCGTGTTGGTATGTCTTTGGTCTCTTCCGAGAAGGTTAGGCCTATAGTGTGGTATAAATATGTTAGCCTCGAATGTTAGCGCGTTGTACCCTGGGTCTGTTGGGAAGCGGGGCCCTCCGGGTTTTAAAACAATACCCGGGCGTCTGTTCAAAGTGACGCTTGACCCGAGAACTGGCTCTTATTTGGCTCAATGGATCGGCATTGCCATCCAGAATGGCAATTCTGCCAAAGTAAACGAAATGAATCGACACCAATGGAAGCAAAAAAATCGAGTTATTACAGTTGGTCTTCTTGGTTATGGATGCAGTGCGCAGCCGTGAGCACGTGACGGGTGGAGAGCAGCGCGCCGCCGCACTTCCAGCTGAAGCGAGCCTTCACCAGCTCGTCCCTGTACCCCAGCAGGGCCATCCAGGGGAACGCACCTGGGGGACATGAAAACGTAGGCTTGTATCTTTAATCTTTTGGTGATGGGGCCAAATGAATAGGATTATGAAACTCTTCAGCTCAAAACTCCAGTTCATAGTTTGACTGGCCTCATAGCTCAGTTAGTAGTAACTCTGCCTTCTGTGCTAGAGGTCGCGGGTTCGATTCCCGCACTGGACAAACATTTGTGGGCTAACACAGATGTTTGTTCTGTGTCTGGGTGTTAAATATGTATCTATTATGTATATCAGTCTCTGGTACCCATAGTACAGGCTATGCCTAGTTTGGGATCAGTTGACCGTGTGTGATATGTCTAGAATATTTATTTATTTATAGTTCCCAGAAGTATAGTAAATCTTTTACTATTCAAGCTGTCCGATTATGGAACTCTTTACCTCTCCGTATTCGATCTGCCCCCCTAAATATTTTTAAAACTATGGTGTATGATCACTACTTGTCCTGGTCTTTGAACTATCAGTAGATTTAATCTTATCTCTCTCTAGGTATATTTACAAATAGTTAGGTAATATTTAGGTTTTATGTATTAGTATATATATATATATATATTATAGTACGTATTGTAGTGTTAAACTTTTTGTACACCTCCGTCTTAATTGATCTGTTTATCCTGTCCATTCAAAGGTTGTCTGGAAGAGATCGCTTTTAGCGATAAGGCCGCCCATTGTACGTAATATTTTTAGTTTCTCCCTTTTGTTATTTTCTATCTCTGTGTACAATAAAGAGTTTATCTATCTATCTATCTATGAAAGAGTCAAAGACAGCAATTTTAAGGTACACAAGAGCCAATCCAGATGATCTTACCAAGCTTAGCCGGAATACCTCCCACCACCCGATTGAGCGACACGTTGCTGAGTCCGCAGACCGGGGGCTCGGGGAGTGCCGTCAGGAAGTCCATCCCAGCCCGCTTGTCGGCGGAGGGACCCTCCCCTACTCTGGCGGTGGTCGTCTCTAGGAGGGTCTGGGCAGACTGGCCTGGCAGTGGGCAACACACCTGAAACACATGGTTATTTTAGGAATAAATCGTTACTTGCCGTGTTGGCCTAGTGGGAGGTCAAAACTCAAAATTCAAAATGCGTTTATTTCAATAAAATCACTAGGATCACTTTGACGGTACCTCGACTTACCATCCGAAGGTCGTTGGTTCGAACCCGTTAGTGCAAATGAGTTATTCTGTAAGTGCACATAAACACGTGCTTAAAACGGTGGAGCAGCCCGCCTGGGAAGGTACCTCCGCCTTACAGAAGATCGCAGCCAAATAACATTATTTGTTTCAAACAGTATTCTGTTCCTGCGGTGAGTAAGGTTGCCAGAGCCCTTTAGGGGAGGAAGTTTGGGGTCAGAAACGCGTGCGTGATGCCTCTGGTATTGCAAGCGCTCATAGGCTACGGTAACCGCTTACCAACAGGTAGGCCGTATGCTTGTTTGCCACCTCAGTCGTATAAAAAAAGTATTATGCCTGATAGTATACCTAATATACCCAGTGGTCCAGTATTGATTGTGTGAAAGACGACATGAGTAAGCAAGGAGTGAATACTGATATGACGGCTGATAGAGGGGAGTGGAAGAGAAGAACATGTGGTGCCGACCCCACATGAAGTGGGATAAGGGCAGGGAAATGATGATGATGAGTATACATCAAAAAGATCAATGATCAGATGGGGTTTTCAAAAAGATATCAGGACGTCTGATCGAAGCACGCGTGACTCGAGAGCTGGCTCTTATTTGGCCCAGCGAATTAGCATTGCCATCCAGCGTGGCAATTCCACCAGCGTCTTGGGGACGCTTCCGACTGGTAGTGATCTGGATCAGTTGAGCTATCTATAGATCGTTTGTAACGGTCTTTAGATGGCTCAACTGTTTCTTGCGTATTTTGTAAACATTAACTTGTATTAGTTATGTTAGTTATTTAGAATTAGCAAGTTGAAGTGGCAGTGGGCAGGCCATATAGCTCGCAGAACCGATAACCGTTGGGGAGTAAAGGTTCTCGAATGGCGACCACGAACCGGGCGACGCAGTGTTGGAAGGCCCCCCACCCGATGGACCGACGACATTGTGAAGGTTGCGGGAAGTCGGTGGATGGAGAAGGCTCAAGACCGTTCGTCGTGGAACACTTTAGGGGAGGCCTATGTCCAGCAGTGGACTTCTACAGGCTGATGATGATGATGATGATGATTAGTTATGAGTATACCTGAGGTATTTTCCCCTTGAAGCCGCAAGCTGACTGCCTCAGCACAGCGGCTGCGGCGGGGTTGGAGCCGGCAACCTTCACCAGCGCCAGGAACGGCTCGCAGAGGTACACGTCCTTACAGCTGCCAGTCGTGTTGTATACGGTTCTGCAGGTCTCACCTGAATGGTTATGTAATATAATACTAATAATAATAATAATAAGTTCATTTATTTCAGACAGGTCCTTACAGAAATACAATTTTAAAGAGCCAAAAAACAATAATTACCTAACCTAACGCACATTAAACATAGAGGATCTGGAAGCCATATGTACGGCATTCCATTTCCGCACGACGGGACAGTCAACCCTGTCCAGTTTTGTGACGAGGAGGCTATTGGGGCTAACTCGCACGCGGCGCATCAAGTAATATTACTAGCTCACGCCCGCGGCTTCGGTTGCGTGGTATAGAATACATATAGAAGACATGGATAAAAAGTAGCCTATATGCTATTCTGGGTAAAGAAGTTTATCTATTCCAAGTTTCAACGAAATCGGTTGAGCCTTTACGGCGTGACTGAACAACAAACATCCAAACATTCTCACAAACTTTCGCATTTATAAAATTATAGGATAGTAGGATAGCATATTCAAATGTCAATAGAATTGTATTCAATCAAATTGCAGGTACATAACATAATGTTCATGTCTCACAGATGCACAGCAGTTGTAGGCACTTTACTACCGGTGGTTGTTTTAACATATAACTAGACGAAATATCGTATATCCCTTTTTCTGAAGTGACCTCTAAGATAGTGACCTCTAAATATCATCTTAGAGGTCACTATCAGAAAAAGGGAAACTTTACTTCAAATAATCTGATGATGACGATGAGGATAGAAACCAAATTACCAAGTAACGAAAGGTCTAATGTCACAGGCGTTGGTCTGGATATGCGAGTTGTAGTCACAGCAGGAGGCAATGTCGATGGTATAGTTGACGTTGGAGGCAATGTTGACGTCGTCGGAGGCAATGTTGACGTCGTCGGAGGCAATGTTGACGTCGTTGGAGGCACAGTCGACGTCGTTGGAGGCACGGCTGGCGTCTTTGTTTTAGCTTCCTTTTCGGTAGTGCCTTGGGTCACAGGTTCAATCTGGTTGAATTTTTCATCTTGCTGGTCATCTATTGGGCAACAGACCTGTAGATAGAAATAAGTACTCTGCTTTAGTAACAGTACTAAACTATTTACATCCAGTGGTCCAGTATTATTTAATTTTGACTGGCCTCATAGCTCAGTTAGTAGTAACTCTGCCTTCTGCGCTAGAGGTCGCGGGTTCGATCCCCGCACTGGACAAACATTTGTGTGATAAACACAGATGTTTGTTCTGTGTCTGGGTGTTTATCTATTGTAAATATGTGTTTATATATCAGTCTCTGGTGGTGGCCCCGGCTGAAGAATAGGCCCCTCCATATGTACCTATCCGCGGATGTCGTAAGGCGACTAAGGGAAAAAGCTAGGGGATGGGTAGCGTCCCTCATTTTAACAACGTTAGCTCTAACTGCGCTCGCCAACCCGCATGCCCAGCGTGGTGAGTAAGGGCAAATCCCCCCACATGATAAGGAATTTGCTGTCTGTGGGGGAGGCAATGTTCTGCAGTGGACGTCGAATGGCTGAAATGATGATGATGATATCAGTCTCTGGCACCCATACAGAAATGGCTATGCCTTGTTTGGGATCAGTTGACCATGTGAATATGTCCGGAATATTTATTTATTTATTTATTAATATAGGCGGACATTAAAGCCGACGTAAATATGTACCTACTTATTTATTTATTTGTTAAAAGTGCACAAACATTATGTATATTACCAATTACACAAAATATCTTCATAAAAACAGGGTCTGATATACATCAAAATAAAAGTGCACTATAGCATTCTCAAAAAAAATTCTTAAAATAAACATAAACTTAAATAGTGCTCAATGAAAGAAAAACAAAAAAATAAAACTATATAGTTACCTACTATATAGTTACTAGATTTCCTTGACCATACAAATGACGATATGTCACACTTCGTGGTTACATAGATACTTATATACATAAGTATTGGTATCACAGCCAACAGGTTATTTTTAGGGTCAAAACTCTGGTCCACTTTCAGAGTCACCATACCTCAACCTGGTCACTGACCTCCACTGACCTACCGCGTAACCAAGAAAGGACCATTACACGGCAAAAGAGATGAAAACCGTAGTATTCTCTTGTCGTTATTGAGTATTTTTTCACTCCACTCATACCGACAGCAGCCTGACATTTTTCATAAAAATAAGTGTCAAAAAGTTATATATTTATTTCAATTTCTTCTTAAAATGTCACCCGCGCACGACTACTAAAGATAGAGCCTATGACTCACCCATTCGTTTGGTTGGCTAGACTAGGCAAGCTAGGCCACGATCACTTCAATAACTAGAGACAAATGTGTGAGCACTGACCATAGGCATGGCAGAGCTGCCTTCGAAGCCGCAGTGCGACTGCCTCAACATCCAGGTGGTGACAGGGTTGGAGATGGCGTCCTTCATCAGCGCCAGGTACGGCTGGCAGGCCCTCAGGCTTATGCATTCGCCTGCGGCTCCGTTCACGGCTGTGCAGTGCTCTCCTGCGCCGGCACCTGGAGATTACAAGGATTTGGTTCAACCCTGGTAGAATAGTGACAGTTTTCTCCGTCATAGCATTTACATCGTTTGAGCTCGTGACTAAACTCATTTTGGCAATTTCAACAACATGTTCAGCTAACTTATTCAGGAGTGACTTTACGGCAGTCTATTCTAAAGCCGTCTTCAAATGGCGTGTAAAATATTACATCGGTGATGCTTGAAATATTTTAACTTTGTTGGCTAACATTTGACAATTGCTATTGTATCGTAAATATACAAATACAAATACATTTATTTACCAAAAAGTTAACAATAAAGTAAAACAGGTCTAGCCTGCTTCGCGGGAAGCCAAGTACAAAATAAGATTTCCATTAAACTTCATTAACAAAACACAGTAACATGGCAAAACCATGGAGATAATAAAATGAAATTATAGGAACTTTATGCTAAGCTAACGTGAATTATTAGTGAGCGAGCGACGACAGCAGAGGTCGTTCGGCGTCCGATTATGAAGATGAAGTAAGAAGATAATATGTTATATAGATAGAACATTTTGTAAGAAAAAAAAAACTCTTTAACAGACATAGCTATTATGAGAAGCTTGGAATGAGATCAAAGGTAGTGTAAAGCTGCAAATTAGAAACAGCTTGTCAAAGAGTCACAAGAAGAAAATTAGTTTTTAATTGTTCCAATGAGAGCACTGGTGGAGGGGTGGAAAGAAGCTTGGAAAGAGATCAAAGGTAGTGTAAAGCTGCAAATTAGAAACAGCTTGTCAAAGAGTCACAAGAAGAAAATTAGTTTTTAATTGTTCCAATGAGAGCACTGGTGGAGGGGTGGAAAGAAGCTTGGAAAGAGATCAAAGGTAGTGTAAAGCTGCAAATTAGAAACAGCTTGTCAAAGAGTCACAAGAAGAAAATTCGTTTTTAATTGTTCCAATGAGAGCACTGGTGGAGGGGTGGAAAGAAGCTTGGAATGAGATCAAAGGTAGTGTAAAGCTGCAAATTAGAAACAGCTTGTCAAAGAGTCACAAGAAGAAAATTAGTTTTTAATTGTTCCAATGAGAGCACTGGTGGAGGGGTGGTAGTGGCCCCGCCTTCCGGTTCACCGGTCGTGAGTTCGAAACCTGTCGTGCACCAATGGATTTTCCATTCGGAAAATTTTTGTGCGCTCTGCTAGTGCTCTCAAACGGTGAAGGAAAACATCGTGAGGAAACCTGCATGTCCTAGAAGCTAAAAATTCGAAGACATGTGACATGTGCACGAAAGGAGCCTCTAAGAGGCGCACTTTAATTCTTTCACTACACTGATTCTTTCATCGACGGTCGTAGGCCCTTTTCAGGGCCACCATACCTCAACCTGGTCATTGACCAAAGACAGGATGACCAAGAAAGAATCAGTGACACGACAAGAAGAATTGTTCCAATAAAGAAAAGACAGAGATATTTAGTTTTAGATACGTTTATTAAGATCAGAATCAGAATTTAGTAAGTAAACCTCAGGATAGATTGAAGTACTACTAGATATAAGAATAAAAAGAGACAAAAAGTATCCAAAGTAATTGAGAGAGAAAAGAGGATAGAGATACTCGTAGATTTCAATGATTGGTATACCAGTGACAACGCTGGGGAGATCTTGATTAAAGTTCGGTTCTTGAACAGTGACGGGGCCGTGGCTAAGAATTGGGCCCTTTTCAGTTGATAGATCATTGCTGACGGGGACTTGATGGTTGGGAACGCCAGTCGGCTTGACAACGCTGACGGGCCGGTTCTGTTGCGGGTGAACAATAATTCCGACAGTACCAATAGCACCCGTCACGGTATTTTTAATATCGTTTATAAAACCTAAAAGAAATAAAAATAACAATACTGAGTTTATTGAAATGTAACTGTTTTTACATGACCACGATTGTAGCAACAGTCGAAACGTCGGGAATAAAATAAAAAAAAATCGCGATAAACACCCTTCTGATTTCAATAAATTTAACAAAACTGAGGTCAAATTCATAAGGAAAAGTACCGCAAGTACAAGATCAAGTTCTCGATGGACACCCAAACAGGTCACTGACCCTAAGGATAACCAAAATAGAATTGGTGACGGGGAGAAAAAAGACAGTCTTGGTACAGTTAATTTTTGGCTTGACATATTTGATATAAAGGTTCAAAACCGTCGCTGCTGGAGAGCAGTGGACCGACTGTGGTTATGTTGATCATGATATTTAATTTACCGAAATATCGTACAAACTATCCGCAAAATTTTTAATAAAGATGTGTTTACTTAAAGAGATATTATTAACTACGAGAAAAATTCAATGTTGTTATCGTGATGGAGAGTCGACCTCTTGCCAAAGGCCAATCACAATAACTAGTGATTCGCCCCAAACTGAGATCTCGCGATACTTGCTTGCTTGTCGTGTCACTGACTCTTTCTTGGTCTTCCTGTAGTATAGTTGAGGGACAAAACCTTTGAAAATCTTTATCAATCGCATCTTTAGCATGTTCTAACTAATTGTTAAACTATGTAAATTGTGTGTGTCTGTGGTGCCAAATATTTTTTTTTATCTGTCTATCTACTAATTTCGTTGTATCTCAAAAACCATATGATCCTGAATAAAAATCATTTTGTAAAGTATGAACTATGCTCTCTCCTATGACACCCCATTTCATGTATTTGTATTACTGTTTTATACCCCTTTTTGGACCACTATATCTTAGCAACCCCTATATATGTGCAAAAATCTCCTGTTTTGGGGTCAAATCAGTGCAATCTCAACTATTCAGCTGTTTAGATAGCAATCTTCATGTGGAACTTCTTCTACTTTTGACAATGACCAAAATCAGCTAATTTGAGAAAGTTTGGGAGAGAAAAATAAAAAAATATTGATGTTTTTTCGATAATAATCTTTCTCATTGTTGATTGAATAACCCTCTTTCGGGATAGGTAGGATACATGTCATGAATTGCATTATTTAACTTTTATAAATTCGTATTTTTTCATTAAAAAACACTATGCGCAAAATTAGCTTTGGGGTCAAATCAGTTCAAACTCAGATGTTTTAGGTAGCAAACTCGTTGTCGAAATTCTCATGGGGATCAAGAGGATAAAAATCCTGACATTTGATTTGAAAAAAATCTCGAAACAACCAGAAAAACATATTGAACATTTTGTTACCGCTAGTACTAATTATTTCTTTTTTTTACAATATGTCCTTTTTGGGATAGTATACTAGTAACGAAACATGTTGTATTAATTTAATTATTGTTAGTCGTATTTTTATTTCTAAACTAAATACATAGCTTTAATTAAATATTCAATCGTATGAGTAGTGTAATAAATATAGATTACTAATATAAACTTACCAAACTGACATTTTACCAGTTGTAAACACACAAATAAACACAACAGCACTTTAAAAGCCTTCGCCATTTTGCACAATTTTAACTTCACTTTCCTAAAATAATCTATTTTTTTTATAAAATTGGTCTAAACACATGTCTGTTGTCGATTGTACAGCCAAATGCAATGAGGCTTGACCATTCATTCTATAGATACTTATACGCGCGATGTCCAGGTGCCCTGAAGACTATAGGTTTAGCCTGCGACTGCGCGCTTAGTAAGTCCTGCTTTTCCGTTTTACGCCGACTTATCTGCGCAATTATACGTCTGTGTATTAACTTTATTATCTACTTATGTACCTATCACTATCTTACACACTGACCTAGTTTTGCGAGAGTTTAATAAGCCGTAATGTACTGCGTGGTAATTTCATCTTCAAACAACAATGACCTACAACAATGGACTAATGCCATATTACACCTACAGTTTCCTATATCTGCATCTTAGGTAAGTAATGGGGAGGAAAGTGAGAGAGGACGTAGATTATCAATTGCCGTTTGCAGTGTTTGCTACTGACTTGACTAAGCTTGACTATCTCTGTTCAAGGGTTATGCTACATAATAATGAATACCTCAGCTTAGGGCGACTGTTATTCCATACGTGGGGCGCGTATGGGATTCGGGGCTTATGTATTTTTTATTAAATTCATCGCTTATACTTTAGTCACTAAGTTTTCAAAAATGGCCACTTAAAAACTATCACTTGTTAAGATTAGGTATAATCAGTTTTGATGAATAGAATATCATTGTATCTAATGAGAACCGAGAGATACAACAGCTTATTTATATAATGTCTTTAAAAAAATGCCCTTGTGCTATTTTTTTGAGTAAGTCATATGCATTTTATATATAGTATGGAACTTGAGACTTTGCCCCTTCTGTACCAACCTTAGGTGATACTTAGGGATAGGAAGCTGTTCCTGAAATGGAGTATCCAACTTTAAATGCGAAAGTTTGTGGGGATGTTTAGATGTTTGTTGTTCAATCACGCCGTAACGGCTCATCCGATTTCGTTGGAACTTGGAATAGATAAAAGTTCTTTACCTAGAATAGCATACAGGCTACTTTTTATCAAGGTACTACGCGAGCGAAGTTGCGGGCGGAAGCTAGTTGCATTTATATGCAACGTCAAATTATGGGTTACATGGTAATTTAGCAGTAATCAAAAGTACGATTACGTATGTACCTATAGTATACACTTGTCGCATGATTACGAAAGTTATAATATACAAACACACCTACAACGCCAATTCTTTGATGGTGAGAAATACGCTCGCTTCGCTCTCTCGATCAAAAATAAACAAGCTAAAGAAATACCGTATCTCTCTTTCTTAAACAGGAAAACGATGGTCATCTTTCAACTGTGAACGTTCGCATAAAATGCTAATAATATAAATTTCCAAAAATCATGTTTAGGTAGAGTTCATTCAAGGTAGGTGCTTGCCATCCTTTCGTGCACATGTCACACATCTTAGAATTTTTAGGTTCTAGGACATGCCGGTTTCTTCACGATGTTTTCCTTCACCGCTTGAGAGCACTTGTAAGTACAGCATAGATAAATTTTCCGAATGGAAAATCCATTGGTGTTGGGTTTTAAATATGTATCTATTATGTAATATCAGTCTCTGGTACTCATAGTACAGGCTATGCCTAGTTTGGGATCAGTTGACCGTGTGAATATGTCTGGAATATTTATTTATTTATTTATTTATCGGGATACGAACGACTTGTGGATCACAACGCGGTGCCACTACCACCAGTGCTCTCAAAGCAATCTCTAGATAGGTGGTAAGTGTGCATCATCATCATCATCAGCCTTTAGAAGTCCATTGCTGGACATATGCCTCTCCAAAGAGTTCCACGACGAACGGTCTTGAGCATTCTCCATCCACCATCTTCCCGCAACCTTCAAAATGTCGTCGGTCTATCGGGCGTCGTCCGGTTCGTGGTCGCAATTCAAGAACCTTTTCTCCCCAACGGTTATCGGTTCTGCGAGCTATATGGCCTGCCCACTGCCACTTCAACTTGCTTATTCTGAGAGCTATGTAGAAATCCGTAGAACCAAGGTCACCGGACCTTGGTTCTACGGATTTCTACATTTCAGATCTTATCACGCAGTGAAACTCGGAGCATAGCTCTCTCCATAGCCCGTTGCGCGACTTTGAGCTTGTGTATGAGGCCTGTAGTTAGCGACCAAGTCTCAGTGCCTTATGTCATCACTGGCAACACGCACTGATTGTAGACTTTCGTCATGAGGCTCTGCAGTATCCCCAAAGAGAAGATATGAAGATATAGGTGTGCATTTCTTTTTGTGCTTCGTGTTTTCTTTATGTATGTATCGTGTTAGTGTACGTGACGTGTTTGGTTTCTGGTTCCGACGGAAGATCAGCGTTGTGATGGCCATGTTCAATGGCTATCACAACATAATGCTGAGTCGGACGCCTTTTCGTAGCATTTAAGTTTTCTTTCTTTCTCTTTCTTAGTCTTAGTTTGTATAGTTTAATCCATAAGGTGTTGGGTAATTTTAAGGTTAATGCTACGAATAAAAGTATTTTCTTTCTTTCTTTCTTTCATTAGGTTAGAGCAATACTCACTCGAGCTGTAGAGTTCACCACGGGCATTGGTAAGACCCACGCTTTGACCTGTAACAACCATTTACTTGTACACATCAGAAAGAAATAGAAAAAGAAATCAACCCCCGACTTTTATCCAAGTATGGTAGACATACTGGTGGCCCGGCTGAAGAATAGGCCCCTCCATCTACCTATCCGCGGATGTCGTAAGAGGCGACTAAGGGAAAAAGCTAGGGGATGGGCAGCGGCGTCCCTCATTTTAACAACGATAGCTCTAACTGCGCTCGCCAACCCGCATGCCCAGCGTGGTGAGTATGGGCAAATCCCCCCACATGATAAGGAATTTGCTCTGTCTGTGGGTGGAGGCCATGTTCAGCAGTGTACGTCGAACGGCTGAAATGATGATTGTAGACATCCTCTCAGAACTCCAGGCGATCAGATTCTTGAAGAGGCACGTACAAATTTTTGGCATAGGCCCACATCTTGACTGGCCTCATGGCTCAGTTGGTAGTAACTCTGCCTTCTGCGCTAGTTGTCGTAGGTTCGATCCCCACACTGGACAAACATTTGTGTGATAAACACTGATGTTGGGTGTTATATATTTATCTATTATGTATATCAGTCTCTGGTACCCATAGTACAGTCTCTGTGCCTAGTTTGGGATCAGTTGACCGTGTGTGATATGTCCGGAATATTTATTTATGATTGTGTCTCACCTGCTTGCAATTTTCCAGATTTCCTCTTCCGCTTGGTCCCTATTTTTGTCTTCTTCACCACAATCTTGTATTTATTGTTCGTCGTGTAACTTTGAGCTGAAGCGTATCCGTGACCATACGTTGTATTGCCATCATAAATATTCCCCTTTTTGTAGCTAGGCACAAAATGGATACCGGGCGAGCTATAGCCGGTACCGTGTGAACTATAGCCGGTACCAAGTGAACCATAGCCGGTGCCATGCGAACCATAGCCTGTACCAAGTGAACCATAGCCGGTGCCATGCGAAGCGTAGCCGATACCGTGTGCACCATAGCTGGTGCCATGGGAGCCGTAACTGGTACCGTGTGAGCCATAATGGTACCCAAGCTCTGGATACCCGTGACACGGTTTACTTCCATATTTACTGCTGTAGTAACAAGGCTGGTGGGTATCATGGCTTCCAGGGTACCCATGACCGTAAAGGTTCTGGAACAGGGCATCTAGAGCCATGTAGTATTCCGGAGACTGGGTGGGAGTGGGAGGTTTATACACAAAATGGGTCTCCAGACATTTTTCACGTTTTTGGGCCAGAATCAGAAGAACGGGAAATGTTTGGATTAGATTGCAGACTGTCGATTCTTGGATAGTCATATTAGCATAATAATTTTACCATAGAAACATTCCACACTTTATATTTTTTTAGTTTACTTAAGGGAAATATTTTTTTAATTATTATCCTTGTATGAGTACAAAAAAGTGGACCGTTTTTAGTAGAAATTGAATGAATACTAAAATAAATGAAAGTCATCAGTAGCCATCCGAAATGGGGTTATCAATAGAATCTGTACAATCCATAGCGCAATACTTAGGTACCTACCTTTTATTGAGCAATTTTTACTAAGCCGTGTTCATAGGGCAGGCGATATGTCATCTAAAATGAATTTCAAAATGATCCTTATATCTACTGGATAAAGTCGAATTTGAGTTTTAATTTTAAGGGGCTTGCGATATCGTACGGTCACAATTCTTATTCTTATTCTTTATTGTACACAGAAAACACATACAAAAAACAAACTAAATGAAAGGACATGTACAAAGGCGAGCTTAACCCTAAAAAGAGTTTTCTTCCAGCAAACCTTTGAGAACAAATGTCAAATTTAAAATACACTTTATCCTGTACAGTATTATGTTATCTGTGCCTGTACAGATAAGGATCATTTTGAAATACATTTTAGATGACATATCGCACACCGTATGAACACTATTGTTGTCGGGGTAGGCAGATGTCATCATTGAACGGTAATAGGTTTTACGTAAGTAATTTAATCATATTTTGACGAGACTGAACACCGAGATAAGGTCACAGCTGACCTATTTTAACCGACTTCAAAAAGAGGAGGTTATCAATCCAGTGACTACCTAGGTACCTACGTATTTACCCGACATCGAATGTGCAGGTACTTTTGTTCCTTTGTGCATCAAAGCAGTCCATTTGGCAAAGATAATATAGTAGTTTTATTTTCGAAGGCCGTGGTGGCCCCGGCTGAAGAATAGGCCCCTCCATATCTACCTATCCGCGTATGTCGTAAGAGGCGACTAAGGGAAAAAGCTATGGGATGGGCAGCAGCGTCCCTCATTTTAACAACGATAGCTCTAACTGCTCGCCAACCCGCATGCCCAGCGTGGTGAGTATGGGCAAATCCCCGCATGATAAGGAATTCGCTCTGTCTGTGGGGGAGGCCATGTTCAGCAGTGGACGTCGTACGACTGAAATGATGATTTTTGATTTTGGTCAATGAGGTTTCTTGGTTCATATCCTGCTGAATTCGTCTATATCCTGCTGACATACTTTTTCACAACAAGCTTCCGGCCGCGGCTTCCCTCGCGTACCTACATAAAAATTGAGACTGACTGCGACATCGACACGTCGCAGTAGTCACAATGTTTTTGAGTTTTTATATTGTATGTATGTTATTTACACAAAGAAACTTAAAACTAATACAAGTTAATATTTACAAAATACACAAGAAACAGTTGAGCCATCTAAAGACCGTTACAAACGATCTATAGATAGCTCAACTGATCCAGATCACTACCAGTCGGAAGCGTCCCCAAGACGCTGGCGGAATTGCCACGCTGGATGGCAATGCTAATGCGCTGGGCCAAATGTATGTATGTTAGTTTTAAGGTATATATTGATATGGACTGTAGAATAAGTTAAATAAGACCTGTAACTTTACTATTGTCTGAAATAAATGAATTAATTAAAAAAAAAATTAAAAAAAAGTAGCCTATTATGCTATTCTAGGTAAAGAACTCTTTATATTCAAAGTTCTTCTGTAGTCAGCCTATTTATTAACTGTTTAACTTTCCATTTCTTTTTATTTACTTTTTATATTAAATAGTAAGCCATACATTTTTCTTTTGTCAGACATAGGTACTCCCCTCCCTGGTGACTGCACTCTAGAAGCCCAAGATACAGGTCTTGCGCTTAGTTTGGTCTTCGCCGGTCATCATCATCATCATCAGCCTGTAGAAGTCCACAGCTGGACATAGGCCTCCACTAAAGAGTTCCACGACGAACGGTCTTGAGCCTTCTCCATCCACCGACTTCCCGCAACCTTCACAATGTCGTCGGTCCATCGGGTGGGGGGCCTTCCAACACTGCGTCGCCCGGTTCGTGGTCGCCATTCGAGAACCTTTACTCCCCAACGGTTATCGGTTCTGCGAGCTATATGGCCTGCCCACTGCCACTTCAACTTGGTAATTCTGAGAGCTATGTCGGTGACCTTGGTTCTTCTACGAATTTCCTTATTTCTTCGCCGGTATTTATGCTAAAATGTATTTATGTAGTACCTCCTAGTACAGGAGGAGGTAGGGCACAGCGAGATTTTTTTGTTCTGAATTGGAGCAGCCTGCCTGGAGAGGTACGTCCGCCTTACAGAAGATCGCAGCCAAATAACATTATTTGTTTCAAATAATGTTGTGTTCCTGCGGTGAGTAAGGTTGCCAGAGCTCTTTAGGGGGGGAGGGGGTTCGGGGTCGGCAACGCGTGCGTGATGCCTCTGGTATTGCAAGCGCTCATAGGCTACGGTAACCGCTTACCATCAGGTTGGCCGTAAGCTTGTTTGCCACCTCTGTTGTATAACAAAAAAAAAAAAAACCTTGTAAAATTTCTTTTTTTTTTTGTAAATAAATTATTCTTAAGTTTCAACGCAATCGGTGCACCCGTTACGGCGTGATTGAACAAGAAACATCCAAACATATAAACATCCTCACAAACTTTCGCATTTATATGATTAGTCGGAAGTAGGATAGTCTTACCTATAAACCTCCGATGGAAGCTAGTTAGCATGGTAGCTAGCAGACTGGCCTCATAGCTCAGTTGGTAGTAACTCTGCCTTCTGCGCTAGAGGTAGCGGGTTCGATTCCCGCACTGGACAAACATTTGTGACTAACACAGATGTTTGTTCTGTGTCTGGGTGTTAATTATATATCTATTATGTATATCAGTCTCTGGTACCCATAGTACAGGCTATGCCTAGTTTGGGATCAGTTCATCGTGTGAATATGTCACAAAAAAAAATATATAGTGACATTTCTTATACACAAGCTCAAAGTCGCCCAACGGGCTATGGAGAGAGCTATGCTCGGAGTTTCGCTGCGTGATAAAATCCGAAATGAGGAAATCCGTAGAAGAATCAAGGTTACCGACATAGCTTTCAGAATTAGCAGGTTGAAGTGGCAGTGGGCCGGCCATATAGCTCGCAGAACCGACAACCGTTGGGGAACAAAGGTTCTCGAGTGGCGACCACGAACCGGGCGACGCAGTGTTGGAAGGCCCCCCACCCGATGGACCGACGACATTGTTAAGGTTGCGGGAAGTCGGTGGATGGAAAAGGCTCAAGACCGTTCGTCATGGAACTCTTTGGGGGAGGCCTATGTTCAGCAGTGGACTTCATCAGGCTGATGATGATAGTGACATTACTTGTCTTGTTATTGTTTCATTCTTTCTGTCTGTATTAAGTCAGGGTCAATGACTAGTTTGAGGTATGGTGGCCCTGAAAAGGGCCTATGACCGTCGGTGAAAGAATCAGTGTAGTGAAAGGATCAAAGTGCGCCTCTTAGAGGCTCCTTTCGTGCACAAAGTGCAAGTGATATAGTGTCAATAATTCCAATATGCCTTGTTTACCTCTTTACAGTTTTTTGCGGTCGGGGTTTTTGTATTGTTATTTTATTTATCTGAGACTGCGTAATTACATGCCTACTTATTAAACTACAATTGTTGTGATCGACCTAGTATTCCCTAGTAGTCTAGTATACCTACATTACTTAGTTTAATTATTAACGTGAATTCATCTAGATTTAGATCTTTGAAGCTCACTTTTGTATTTTTTTTTTCACATTTGTATAAGCTCTTATTTATATTATTTTTCTTTTGAACCTCACCTAGTTCGATCGGCACCACACTGAAGCTTTCAAAGTGATCCTAGTGATTTTATTGAAATAAATGCCTTTTGACTTTAACTTTACATTCCATTTTGTGATAAAGGATCATCGAAAAAAAAATATTGGCACCAAGCCGTGTTTGTTGCCTGATTCTTCTAGCCTCACGTGACAAACAGACATAGCCTCACCTAGTTTCTAAGACGTTTCAAAGTGATCCTAGTGATTTTATTGAAATAAACATAGCCGGTGCCATGCGAACCATAGCCTGTACCAAGTGAACCATAGCCGGTGCCATGCGAAGCGTAGCCGATACCGTGTGCACCATAGCTGGTGCCATGGGAGCCGTAACTGGTACCGTGTGAGCCATAATGGTACCCAAGCTCTGGATACCCGTGACACGGTTTACTTCCATATTTACTGCTGTAGTAACAAGGCTGGTGGGTATCATGGCTTCCAGGGTACCCATGACCGTAAAGGTTCTGGAACAGGGCATCTAGAGCCATGTAGTATTCCGGAGACTGGGTGGGAGTGGGAGGTTTATACACAAAATGGGTCTCCAGACATTTTTCACGTTTTTGGGCCAGAATCAGAAGAACGGGAAATGTTTGGATTAGATTGCAGACTGTCGATTCTTGGATAGTCATATTAGCATAATAATTTTACCATAGAAACATTCCACACTTTATATTTTTTTAGTTTACTTAAGGGAAATATTTTTTTAATTATTATCCTTGTATGAGTACAAAAAAGTGGACCGTTTTTAGTAGAAATTGAATGAATACTAAAATAAATGAAAGTCATCAGTAGCCATCCGAAATGGGGTTATCAATAGAATCTGTACAATCCATAGCGCAATACTTAGGTACCTACCTTTTATTGAGCAATTTTTACTAAGCCGTGTTCATAGGGCAGGCGATATGTCATCTAAAATGAATTTCAAAATGATCCTTATATCTACTGGATAAAGTCGAATTTGAGTTTTAATTTTAAGGGGCTTGCGATATCGTACGGTCACAATTCTTATTCTTATTCTTTATTGTACACAGAAAACACATACAAAAAACAAACTAAATGAAAGGACATGTACAAAGGCGAGCTTAACCCTAAAAAGAGTTTTCTTCCAGCAAACCTTTGAGAACAAATGTCAAATTTAAAATACACTTTATCCTGTACAGTATTATGTTATCTGTGCCTGTACAGATAAGGATCATTTTGAAATACATTTTAGATGACATATCGCACACCGTATGAACACTATTGTTGTCGGGGTAGGCAGATGTCATCATTGAACGGTAATAGGTTTTACGTAAGTAATTTAATCATATTTTGACGAGACTGAACACCGAGATAAGGTCACAGCTGACCTATTTTAACCGACTTCAAAAAGAGGAGGTTATCAATCCAGTGACTACCTAGGTACCTACGTATTTACCCGACATCGAATGTGCAGGTACTTTTGTTCCTTTGTGCATCAAAGCAGTCCATTTGGCAAAGATAATATAGTAGTTTTATTTTCGAAGGCCGTGGTGGCCCCGGCTGAAGAATAGGCCCCTCCATATCTACCTATCCGCGTATGTCGTAAGAGGCGACTAAGGGAAAAAGCTATGGGATGGGCAGCAGCGTCCCTCATTTTAACAACGATAGCTCTAACTGCTCGCCAACCCGCATGCCCAGCGTGGTGAGTATGGGCAAATCCCCGCATGATAAGGAATTCGCTCTGTCTGTGGGGGAGGCCATGTTCAGCAGTGGACGTCGTACGACTGAAATGATGATTTTTGATTTTGGTCAATGAGGTTTCTTGGTTCATATCCTGCTGAATTCGTCTATATCCTGCTGACATACTTTTTCACAACAAGCTTCCGGCCGCGGCTTCCCTCGCGTACCTACATAAAAATTGAGACTGACTGCGACATCGACACGTCGCAGTAGTCACAATGTTTTTGAGTTTTTATATTGTATGTATGTTATTTACACAAAGAAACTTAAAACTAATACAAGTTAATATTTACAAAATACACAAGAAACAGTTGAGCCATCTAAAGACCGTTACAAACGATCTATAGATAGCTCAACTGATCCAGATCACTACCAGTCGGAAGCGTCCCCAAGACGCTGGCGGAATTGCCACGCTGGATGGCAATGCTAATGCGCTGGGCCAAATGTATGTATGTTAGTTTTAAGGTATATATTGATATGGACTGTAGAATAAGTTAAATAAGACCTGTAACTTTACTATTGTCTGAAATAAATGAATTAATTAAAAAAAAAATTAAAAAAAAGTAGCCTATTATGCTATTCTAGGTAAAGAACTCTTTATATTCAAAGTTCTTCTGTAGTCAGCCTATTTATTAACTGTTTAACTTTCCATTTCTTTTTATTTACTTTTTATATTAAATAGTAAGCCATACATTTTTCTTTTGTCAGACATAGGTACTCCCCTCCCTGGTGACTGCACTCTAGAAGCCCAAGATACAGGTCTTGCGCTTAGTTTGGTCTTCGCC
Source organism: Anticlea derivata (assembly GCA_947579855.1). Classification (NCBI taxonomy): domain Eukaryota; kingdom Metazoa; phylum Arthropoda; class Insecta; order Lepidoptera; family Geometridae; genus Anticlea; species Anticlea derivata. The sequence goes on along the minus strand of OX388277.1, from coordinate 1,015,556 downwards.
GGTCATCATCATCATCATCAGCCTGTAGAAGTCCACAGCTGGACATAGGCCTCCACTAAAGAGTTCCACGACGAACGGTCTTGAGCCTTCTCCATCCACCGACTTCCCGCAACCTTCACAATGTCGTCGGTCCATCGGGTGGGGGTGCTCCAATTCAGAACAAAAAAATCTCGCTGTGCCCTACCTCCTCCTGTACTAGGAGGTACTACATAAATACATTTTAGCATAAATACCGGCGAAGAAATAAGGAAATCCGTAGAAGAATCAAGGTTACCGACATAGCTTTCAGAATTAGCAGGTTGAAGTGGCAGTGGGCCGGCCATATAGCTCGCAGAACCGACAACCGTTGGGGAACAAAGGTTCTCGAGTGGCGACCACGAACCGGGCGACGCAGTGTTGGAAGGCCCCCCACCCGATGGACCGACGACATTGTTAAGGTTGCGGGAAGTCGGTGGATGGAAAAGGCTCAAGACCGTTCGTCATGGAACTCTTTGGGGGAGGCCTATGTTCAGCAGTGGACTTCATCAGGCTGATGATGATAGTGACATTACTTGTCTTGTTATTGTTTCATTCTTTCTGTCTGTATTAAGTCAGGGTCAATGACTAGTTTGAGGTATGGTGGCCCTGAAAAGGGCCTATGACCGTCGGTGAAAGAATCAGTGTAGTGAAAGGATCAAAGTGCGCCTCTTAGAGGCTCCTTTCGTGCACAAAGTGCAAGTGATATAGTGTCAATAATTCCAATATGCCTTGTTTACCTCTTTACAGTTTTTTGCGGTCGGGGTTTTTGTATTGTTATTTTATTTATCTGAGACTGCGTAATTACATGCCTACTTATTAAACTACAATTGTTGTGATCGACCTAGTATTCCCTAGTAGTCTAGTATACCTACATTACTTAGTTTAATTATTAACGTGAATTCATCTAGATTTAGATCTTTGAAGCTCACTTTTGTATTTTTTTTTTCACATTTGTATAAGCTCTTATTTATATTATTTTTCTTTTGAACCTCACCTAGTTCGATCGGCACCACACTGAAGCTTTCAAAGTGATCCTAGTGATTTTATTGAAATAAATGCCTTTTGACTTTAACTTTACATTCCATTTTGTGATAAAGGATCATCGAAAAAAAAATATTGGCACCAAGCCGTGTTTGTTGCCTGATTCTTCTAGCCTCACGTGACAAACAGACATAGCCTCACCTAGTTTCTAAGACGTTTCAAAGTGATCCTAGTGATTTTATTGAAATAAACACCTTTTGACTTTGACTTTGACTCTCGCAGCTAAATAACATGTTGTGTTCCTGCAGTGAGTAAGGTTGCCAGAGCTCTATAGGGGACGGGGGGTTCGGGATCGACAACGCGTGCATGATGAAATGAGATGAATGATGCCTCTGTTAACACAAGCGTTCATAGGCTACGGTAGCCACTTACCAACAGGTGGGCCGTAAGCTTGCTTCTATTCTTAGTTCTATAAAAAAAATGGTAGAACATTGTGACTAACAAAATTCCTGATGCAATACGTAGAAACAGATTTGCTGTCGACATTGAGAGATTTATTTGAGTTAAATCCAATAGCCGAGCTTACGAATACGTTACGCATTCTTACGCACACTTTAACTATTTTCCTGTCACCTTGGTTACTGTTCGTGGTCACCTCAAATGGCCAATATCGATGAATAATAATAAATTTACTAAATACATGAATGTACCTTACGTCAAATGTACATGATGGACACATTCTTAGTTAAAGTTATTCTAAAAAATTATGTTAAATTACTTATTAGCCTACAATATCGCTAGATTGTTTTATTATTAAAGCACATTATCATGTGTAAACTAATTATAAAAAAAATTACATGATGATTTTTCAATCAAAAAGTCGTCAAACAGTCTTTTTTTTTATATAAATGAATAAATATGCCGGACATATCACACACGGTCAACTGATCCCAAACTAGGCATAGCCTGTAATATGGGTACCAGAGACTGATATACATAATAGATAAAGACCCAGAACAAACATCTGTGTTAGTCACAAATGTTTGTCCAGTGCGGGAATCGAACCCGCGACCTCTAGCGCAGAAGACAGAGTTACTACCAACTGAGCTATGAGGTCTGTCAATTGGGTGTAGCATAAGCCCCTTGAGCGATAGCGTACATATTAGGACACACCTTGTTTATCTAACAACTGTAATGGTCCGGTTACTGAGACAGAAATACAGAACCCTTCGATTCTTATTCTATTTACTAGCTATTATTGACTGGCCTCATAGCTCAGGTAGTAGTAACTCTGCCTTCTGCGCTAGAGGTCGCGGGTTCGATCCCCGCACTGGACAAACATTTGTGGGATAAACACAGATGTTTCTTCTGTGTCTGGGTGGTAAATATTTATCTATTATGTTTATCAGTCTCTGGTACCCATAGTACAGGCTATGCCTAGTTTGGGATCAGTTGACCGTGGGAATATGGCCGGAATATTTATTTATATTTGGGGGTTGAGGGCGGGTTTCGCGGAAAAACGACGCAAGTACCCTTCCGGTATTCCCACTGCCGACTTCCGCTAGTAAGCGGATGTGATCACAAGCTGCCGGGGAAGTCGCTAGATTACCGAGAATTCTCGACAAGGTCGCTTGCGGCAAACAATAAAACAGTTGATTGATTCGACGAGCGAAGCTTGGACCTTCAAGGTCTTTGGACTTGACAAACTAACCTAGCTGCATTTATTTTGTGAGCTAGCGGCTCCATAATATATGATTATTTTTTTTTAGTTTTTTCCCTTTCGGGCTGGCTATGGCATCTAGGCCTTACCGCCAAGTCTTACGTTTATATTTCTTCGTAGTTATTTTTATCTTTCTTCTTCATTTTACTTCTTAGTCATGGTCAAGTCACCGTCAAGTCAAGTCTAATTCAGTTTTAGTAAGATAAGCTGGTGGCTATTTTACTAAAACTTCAAGGGACCTCTTGGCGCCAACTCGAAAAATGACGATACACGCAATCATTTCATTCCACTTCACTTGTGCGGTTTACTCAAACAATATTACGCAAAACACCACCATAATTACACAATATTATTCAATTTAACACTAGTTTTGTAAAATAAATTGAGAGCTAAACATCACTTCGCAAGTTCCCGCCAAAAAGTCCCCATAATATATGAACTTTACAAATGGTATAACCTGTCATTTCTTTTTTTTTTTTTGTGGCTCGCACGACTTGTACATTTGCCATTTTAATTTTAATTAGTTTAGTTTTTTTTTTAATTAGGGAAACAGGTATGGAAATTGGTACGCGAATTCTAAGGCGGATGGGACTGGATCAGGAGAGTTAGGTAGGTAATAAAATGAATAGAACATGAAAAAATACATACAAGTAAAAATTACTAAAAAGGTACAAAAATACAGAGATAAAATGAACCTGTCATTTGTATCCTACTTACCCTATCCTATCCTACTAATATTATAAATGCGAAAGTTTGTGAGGATGTTTGGATGTTAATGGTTCAATCGCGCCCAAAAGGTTCATCATCATTTCAGCCATACGACGTTCACTGCTGAACATGGCCTCCCCCACAGACAGAGCAAATTCCTTATCATGTGGGGGGGTTTTGCCCATACTCGCCACGCTGGGCAAGCGGGTTGGCGAGCGCAGTTAGAGCTATCGTTGTTAAAATGAGGGACGCTGCTGCCCATCCCCTAGCCTTCCTCCCTCAGTCGCCTCTTACGACATCCGCGGATAGAGATATGGAGGGGCCTATTCTTGAGCCGGGGCCACCACGGCCCAAAAGGTTACACCGATTTAAATGAAACTTGGAATACTTACAGTTCTATACCTAGAATAGCATAGGTATACGAAACTTTTTATGTAGGTAGGTTGGTACCCAAAATTTCCGCCTTACCAATTTTGAAACTGTTTCGCTTGTACACGACTACGTAAGCCTGTTCGGCCCATTTCTTTGTTCACTGTGATCCTTTGAGGGTGAACCATTCATTTTATGACTTTGATTACCCAGTCTGTTGTTCAGTTGCAACCAAAACAATACAAACATATTGCTAAACAAAAAAGGTAGGTACCTACTTTTTTTTTATTATTAGGCATTTACGGAAGCAAGGCACAGATCCCTGCACGCAAAATACACCCTAAAGGGTGGTAAGGCGGAATTTTTGAAAATCGTGCATTGGGAGAAATAGAATTAACTTGTATTCTTTGTTTCTCGAGTTAGGTGTTAGTTAGAAAAGTACCTATGTCATAAATTCTCATACACTTACGTGTGCGTTTGACTCTACTCTTGGTGACTTTGTGACTGTCAAGGTCTATCTAAAATACATTATTCAATAGAAAGGTAGTGTCCGGCTGAACGAAGTAGGTATTATGATTCAAACCCCGTCTACCAAGGCTAAAGTCAAAGGTTTTCATTTCAATAAAATCACACGGATCACTTTGAAACGTCTTAGTGATGATGATGATCATATCGTAACGTTGAAAGTGTATTATTCGTGCTAGGAACACAGCACGCTGACGCATACGTTAGGTACCATGTGATCTAAAATTTATTGGCATATAAAGGAGCCATTTCAATCAGGGCCTGGTCCATGTACACTACATAGAAAAATTAGGAAAAAATAGGAGATTACAAGAAAAATACAATTTCATTAATTTGAAGACAAATGCGATGGTACAAGAATAGTTCTTCTGGTAAGTTTTTTACTATGTGAACACTATTTGAAAGCCGCCATTTTGGTTTATAATTGGCGTTTGACATGACATTGACATATTTTTCATGTCATGTTGTTTGATTTGATGTTTTTGTTTTGTCAGATAAATATAGGTTGTCAAAATGACATTTCACGCAAGTCCATCCGCCATATTTTTGTAGTGTTGCTCTCGTTGTCGAAGAAACTCTTAATGTACCTTAGAACGAAGTCAATTTATATAAAATAACCAATTAAATACGTTTACTTTATTGCTTAGCCATATTTTAGAGTAGTGTACACAGTGCAGGTCCAGGCTCCATATATTGAAGAAACGTCTCTTTTATAGGTAATTTATGCTTTTTAGTTTTATTCCAATTACTAAGAATTTGTTTTGTTAATGACTGGGTTTTTATGTCGCATTGGGGATTCCGATCTCGGATTGAGCCGGACGCAGTGAGCTCATTTATTTATTTAAGGTATCCAACAGTGATAACACAATACAATGTATGTATCAATTCAATGGACTTAAGTTACATCTTCAGATGGCATCAAGTTTTACCTATGTAAGTAGGTTGCTTTTCGTGTCACCGATTCTTTCTCGGTCATCCGGTCATCGGTCATCATTGCTTTTAAGCAAAATATTTCACTGAGCCATAGCCTATTTGTCCTGCTGCAGCACACGCAAACTTACCTACTCTAAGATACTTACTTTTTAAAATTGCTCTTTTGATTATTTTATACATACCTATTGCATGATACGTATACAAAGTAGTTACATATGTATACAAAGAGGCGGAAAAGATTGTATGAGAAAAGCAAGAAATAGGGACATGTGGCAAGATTTAGGGGAGGCCTACGCCAAAGAGGCGACTGCTACAGACGCATTAAATAGGGAAAATAGGGAATGTATAAATGAAATAGCATAAATGTGTAATTAATTGTGTATCAATGTAGTGGAAATAAAGGCTTTTTTACTTTTACTTTACCTATTGCATGAACTTTAGTTTAAAGTTGTTTATCTATGTTATTATTGTGTTTCTGTAGAAACAAATATATTTTTTTATCGATCTTCCTACATTAGGTCAGTGACCAGCGGTGCTGTTGTGTAAGAAAATGGGAATGAAGACCGCAACTTTGAGCATTTTAACAAACTAGACAATATGCAAACCGTTTAAAAATGCACAAGAGACTAACTTCTTGACCTAAACTTCCTTCCATTAATATTTGATAGTTTTCAGATGACGCTGAGATGATTAGAATCAACCGTAAAGTTGCGATCTTCATTCCCATCTTCTTACAAAAATAGCACCACGGGTTGAGATATAGTCTCTAACTGAGGTATAACTGGCCTCATAGCTCAGTTGGTAGTAACTCTGCCTTCTGCGCTAGAGGTCGCGGGTTCGATTCCCGCACTGGACAAACATTTGTGACTAACACAGATGTTTGTTCTGTGTCTGGGTGTTAAATATATATCTATTATGTATATCAGTCTCTGGTACCCATAGTACAGGCTATGCCTAGTTTGGGATCAGTTGACCGTGTGTAATATGTCCGGAATATTTATGTATATTTATGTATTTATAGTAGTGGCCCTGAAAAGGTCCTATGACCGTCGGTGAAAGAATCAGTGTAGTGAAAGGATTAAAGTGCGCCTCTTGGAGGCTTCTTTCCTAAGTATATACTTTGATATACGTGATGGTGTTGACTTTTAAATACCTTTTTCAATATGAATTATGAACAATATACAGTGTGATTCATAATATGTATTCCATCCCGAAAGGGGCTTATTGTACACCCAATTGGCAATAAAGTTTGTTCTACGACTTTTGGAATTTCGACATTTTTCATTGAAAAAACTCTATGCGAAAATCAGCTGTTTTGGGGTCAAATCAGGTCAAACTCAATGAATCAGCTGTTTTAGGTAGCAATCTTGATTCTTGAACTTCTTGTACGTTTAGTTATTAGTTCTAAAGATGATAAAAATACAAAAAACAGGTAATTTGAGAATGTTTGAGTAAAAAAAATTAAAAAAATTTAATGAAAATATTGATGTTCTTTTTCGCTAATAGTATTTCTTTTCGTTGATAGAATAACCCCCATTTCGGGATGGTATACATGTTATGAATCACCTTGTATAACCTATTTCATCCGACTTGATTTACTAATATTGAGTTTTCGGAATGAAAAGTTACTTAGGTATATCAAAATAAAATATAGCCTTTGTTACACAGGAATAGTATAGCTTTCTATCGTCATCATCATCAGCCTGTAGAAGTCCACTGCTGGACACAGGCCTCCCCAAAGAGTTCCACGACGTAGGGTTCGTCACAATTTCGTCTTCTATTAGTGAAATATTTTTTAGAATTTGTTCTGTAGTTTTAGAAATTACCCCCTACGTACAAACAAACAAAACAAAAAAAATCCTCATTCTAATATTAGTGTTCCTAGATGATGATAGAACCAGTGTGCTGTAAGGATAATGAAAGACAGTCAGGTACACAATCTGCATTTATAATTTATTCTTAGCGCCTACGCTACTCAACATAATACACACTTTACATAGGTAATATGGCTGACATTGTTTATTTACAAACTTTTGTAACTCAATATACAGATTCCATTTATACAACGTTTTCCGCAACTAATATACTATCCCGAGGGGATTATTCTATCAACTAAAAGAAAAAATACCTAAACAGTAGGTATCTATACTTTAGATTTTTTCGAGAACTTTTTCAAATCAGCTGTTTTTTTTTGTTGAAGAATGGATGTGTAGTACTCAAACATTGAAGGGTTTCTGAACGCATAATTTTATTTTATAATATTGGTAACATATTTTTCCTAACCTTACTTTGTGTCTTGTCTGCGTTGCACGCGGTTTTGTATAATTATGTTTTTTTGTTAAATAGAAAGATTCAATGCTAAGTCATGGTTTTATTCAACGCCTAGCAAAATATCAACATTTTTTCATTATCTATGTAATGTTAAACGTACGAGAAGTTCAGAATCCTACCTAAAACAGCTGAACAGTTGATTTGACCCCAAAACACCAGATTTTTGTGCATACCTAGTGTTTCTACAATGAAAAAATTCGTATTTATAACTGTCATAGAACAAACTGGCCTCATAGCTCAGTTGGTAGTAACTCTGCCTTCTGCGCTAGGGGTTCGATCCCCGCACTGGACAAACATTTGTGACTAACACAGATGTTTGTTCTGTGTCTGGGTGTTAAATATATATCTATTATGTATATCAGTCTCTGGTACTCATAGTACAGGCTATGCCTAGTTTGGGATTAGTTGACCGTGTGAATATGTCCGGAATATTTAAACTTTATTGCCTATTGGGTGTAGAATAAGCCTCTTCCGGGATAGCATACATATTATGAATCACCTTGTAGAATTAACAAAGTTCTAAGCAGTAAATAGATAAGATACATACATATTTATCTACACTAAATACCTATATGGATACATTTAGAAAACATTAGTATGTTTAGCCATTTTCAAATTTAGCTTGCGTCCGTGGCTTCGCTCGCGTGCTATCTAGCAAAAATAGCCGTTATGTTAGTCTAGCTAGGTGAAGAATTCAATAACAAGTTTCACCAAAATCGGTTGAGCCTTACTGCGTGATTGAACTACAAACAGTCTCACAAACTTTCGAATTTATAATATTAGTAGGATACAAACTACAAGGCATATTATGGCTTAGCAGGTTTAAATGGTTATTTGTTTTTTTAAATGTTAACCCACACTTAAGGAATACGATTTTTATAATATCCCAAAAAATTCTGACTCTGGCGGGATTCGAACACGCAACCTTTCCCTAGCGGAAGCTGTAACCTATTCAACCAACAATCTTCAGGATGTTCTTCGGCTCAAATCTTCATCAGACGAGGTATCTATATATATTTATTTTAAATATAATTTTACTAATTTTACTTATAATTTTAAATACATTTTGTATCAGATGTTTTTGTATAGGTATAAGATTATAAAAAATTAGGAGGGATGAAAGTCATGTAACGAGAAGAGCGTTAGGTATGAATGTGCATGGATATAAGACTAGAGGAAGGCCGAAGAAAAGATGGATGGATTGTATTAAAGATGACATGAGTAAGAAAGATGTGAGTGCGGAGATGACGGCTAACAGAAGAGAGTGGAAGAAGAAAACATGTTGTGCCGACCCCACATAATGTGGGACAAGGGCAGGAAGAAGAAGTCTGACTGTAATATGTCTAAAGATAAATAAAGATAATCATTATCATCATTATCATATCGCCTCTGTGGCTTAGTTGGTTAGAGGATCCCTGTATCTAGGGAAGGGTCGCGGGCTCAAATCCCACGTGAGTAGGAAATTTTTGCATTATTATAAGAAAATTACATGTTTTAATTGTTATTCCTAATTATTTACAATATAAATTATTATTTTTGGTGGAATGATATTAAAATATATTTAGATATTATCCAAATTAGTGATCACTCTTGTGCCAATCACAAGCCTATTTCTTTTATCTTTTAATTTGAGTTATATTTTTGATTCTTCTAATTGTTCTTCTGATCTGATTCTTCTAGGCTTGGTCGCGAGGAACAGGCGTAGCTTCACCTAGTTTCTAACACGTTTCAAAGTGATCCTAGTGATTTTATTGAAATAAAAACCTTTTGACTTTGTCTTGATTCGTCTTAAGGAACTTTTTATCTACATTAATATCAGTTAGAATGATTCCTGGCGGGGTGGGCGTGGGGGTGGTGGTGAGGGGGTGCCGGGGGGTGCGGGGGGTGCAGCGCGGGGTTGGCCACCGCTATGATGCTGTCCCCCCGCGCTGCCACCACCTGGGGCCGGGACTCTTCTGTTTCCTGAAAATTATTAACAGCTAAGATGTATAAAAAAATATATTGAATAACTTTTATCAGGAAGTGTTAATCTGAAGTCATTTTTTTATGATCGAATCTATCTAATCAAAGTACGCTTTGGTGCACGAATCTTCATTTTGAGCTTGTGAGGAATAGGTTACCGTAAAAGTAGTACAATTTGTTTAACTATTTAATATCTTAACACCTCAGGGTATCACACGTTTTTTTTTTATCCGCGCAACGATTCTATGCCTCTAGGAGGCACGTCATTTTACCCCCGGAATGGTTCAATGCCACCAGGAGGCAAGAACGACCATTGGGTGGAAAAAAAACGATTGCTCTTGTGGGTACACTTTTGTCTTGCTCAATCTTAAATAGAATGGACTTCTGCAAAGTCACGCCGAATCAATTAACTAACCAGTGATACGATACGACAAGAAAGTTAGCCGAATCGATAGTGTGGAATCAGGAATGTATACTTACAGGAGGCGGTGTGCTGGCACTGGAGTAAGAGCACCTGGAGTCTGCGTCGTCACTTTCAGTCTTAACGCCCCACCATCTGCAAACAAACATCTTTCTTTGATGTAGAGAAAAGGATGGTCAAAAAATTGAGGTTTTAGGCAATTTCCCTATGCCTTTAAAAGATGTAGCTTCCATCCGCTTCTTCTTATTTTATTTATTTGGGTAAACAAACAGTGACACAATAAAACATAGGCTGTAACTTAAATGGTAAATGAACAGATAATTGTGACACCAACACCGTCTACCACGGATTACTTAAATATCTTATTTGTATGGAATAGCGAAGGATAGTTAAATTCTTAGATTAGGTATCTACATAGATTTTAGAATTTCAAGTAATAGTTTTTGAAATGTACTAGCTCGTGTTGCCGCTATATCTAGAGAGTTGAAATTATTGTTAAAGGAATCAACAAGCCGGAATAAGGGTGAACGTTTACCAGCATTGGTACGGCATCGTGTCACTGATTCTTTCTTAGTGATCCTATTAGGTCAGTGACCAGGTTGAGGTATGGTGGCCCTGAAAAGGGCCTATAGGTGACCGTCGATGAAAGAATCAGTGTAGTGAAAGAATTAAAGTGCGCCTATGTTATATGTTATAACGAAATGGTCAATAAATGAATTGAATTGAATTGAATTGAATTGCCTCTTAGTCTCCTTTCGACCTCCTTCCGCCCGCTACTTCGCTCGCACGGTACCCGGATAAAATGTCCTGTGTCCTTCCCTGAACTTAATATGTGGTCATAGGTCCGTACCCATTCTACTCCTCACATCCTCACATACCCTCATCGTCACATCCTCATAACATCTCTACAAACATTCGCATTTATAATATCAGTTCGATTCATGAAACTTATTATAATTATAATTTTTATGACAATGTTGATTGTTATAATCAGAGGGGTGAGTGGGAGTTAGCACCATGGTTTTTTCACTCACTTGTGAGCGTGATCCACGTGTTTATGTATGGAATCCGTAACAGTGCCTCTAGCGGACCATTACTGTCATTAATTTTGTACATACAAAAACACGTGTAACGTGCTTGTTTCCACGCACGAGTGAGAGTGAAAACTATTGTGCCAACTCCCACTCACCCCCCAGACAGAACCACGATATAGAGGTTAGTTACAAACTAAGTTGCTGGCTGATATTTACCCGTGGTTGGAGCTGCCCCGGGCCGCGTCAGGACTGGCTCTGACTCCATTCTCTTCGGTTTCCTGTTCAGAACATCATTCAGTCTCAAAAAATACAAGTATCTTGAAAAATAAGTAATGTCAAATAAAAAAAAAACGGAATTCTGAATAGAAAGATAAATTCACAAAACATTTAATAAATTGATAAATTGAAATTTGTGAAATCTCTAAAGTCAACAGAATGGACTATAATGATTAAGTACTTCAATATTTAATCTCGCAAAAAAAAACGAGTTAGAACGCGAATCTAAAAATGTTTTGAATATTAATAAGATTTCTTATTGCATAGTCAATCTAGGATCAGCTGATCTACTCCAAATTCTTCGCCAACTTTTAAGGTGTTACTCAACTATGATAAGTGTTTGGAGAAGCTGGATTGAGTATGATAAGAAAAACCCGTCTGAAATTAATAACTATGAAAAATTAGGTTATCATGCAAAGGAAATAAACAAATAAAGTTCCACTTACCAAGAAAATTGTCCGCGTGTTTAATGCAAAATAAACTACAGTGCATAAATTAGGATTGAATCAGGCATTCGATAGTGTTACTCATGCTTACCTTTAGAAGAAGCTATAGAAAATAATTGAAATAGCATTTAGTAATATATTGTGATCCAAATAAAACATAATAGCAATTAATTGGATAATAAAAATAAGGATTCATCGAAAAGTCAGTTAGATTCAATGTAGAGTTCCTCAAGGGTGAATTTTCGGTCCTATATGACGTTTAATAGATATACAACTGGAATGAAGGTGAAACACGACCCATGAATGTTATGCTAGGACCAGCCCGAACAAGAATCTTGTTGAATAGTTCAATAAGATTCCTATTATTAGATACTAAGCAGAATCAGTCTCGTAAAAGTTCTGAATGTACGGTAATTTTTAAGTAAAAAAGTAAGGTCTTTTAACATCTAATCCAGATAGAGAACTTTTTTTCTCACAGGACTCTGTAGAGCCTGCGACATGTTTTAGATGTATTATTCCTAAGTAACATTCTAATTAAAAGGACGGAATTGCCTGCAACAGTTTCATAAACTACCCAACCCTTGTTAGTTGATCTATGTTAGACTTTCCTTTCTGTTTATACTTATCCCTCATCCGATCTACTGGGTTAGTCCTGTTAAGCTCTGGTGGGAAAGCCAGGGTTATGAATCGGTGAGGTCTACATGGGTGGTGACCTGTCGGGGTCGCTTTGCTGGTGATTCGTCCTCGTCTCGCTCTCTTTCATCGCCAGTGGACGCTGTTGGTGGCAGGCTGGAATGGAAATGTTTTCTCGCTTTAGTTTCACGAAGGAGCTTAGGTTACAAATAAACGGCTTTGAATTCAATAAAAATATGTCTATTTTATTCCCCAAATCACACAGATCCCTTTGTAATATCATAGAAACTAGGTGAAGCTACGCCTGTTCCTCCTGTTTACATAATTTACATAAAAATATGCATATCGGTTTCAAAAGCAACCCATTTAGTACCAACGGCATCGCGCATCGGGTCTCTAGCCACACCTTCCCCTATATTAAGCGATGCGTTAGGCAGTTCACCATAGTTCAGATGACTTGAACTAGGTCTTAGACTTAAGACTTGAGTGATACTAAGCACACATAATAGTCATAATTAAGTCTTACCTAGACTATTATGCTTTCTTTTATATTTCTTAGAGATCCTGTGACCTGTTTTTTCATTGTATTCAAACATTATCATCATTTTAGACATAGGACATGCACTGCTGTACGTAAGCCATAGGATATTTACAATCGACTGCCTGCACCTAAAGAAGAACCTGGTCTCTGGAACCTTTCTGTCCTTAGGTATTTGTTCTTTTCTTACAGACAGTGGGTTTTATATAACTTCTATTGTAGTAAAAGTTAGAGGATGGATGATTGTTGAGGATAAAGTTCGTGAGCCTATTTTTATTATAGTTATTTAGAATAGAATAGAATATAGCTTTATTGTACACCAAAAGAAAATACACAATCAAGGAAATAAAAATAACATAAAAATAGTGCGACAATGAGCGGCCTTATCGCTAAAAGCGATCTCTACCAGGCAACCTTTGTATTGACAGGATATACAAAGTAGAAGAGGACGGTGGCGCACATAATAATAATAAGTGAAATCAAACTTATAATTTAAAACTACAAACCCTACGTATTAATATCATATTTAGTTACCCGTGTTTAGTGTAGTGTAAGCCAGCGCGGCGTACAAGCTGCCTCGCCAGAGGGAACAGCTCGTCCCGTCTCGTCAGCAGCGCGGGGACGCAGCGGCAAATCTGCGCCGCTGCTTCGTTCACCATCACCTGGAGTTATAACATAACAACTTTTTAGAACTGAATCACTCAAAGTCAAAAGGCGTTTATTTCAATAAAATCACACGGATCACTTTGAAACGTCATAGAAACTAGGTGAAGCTATGCCTGTTCCTCGCGACCAAGCCTAGAAGAATCAGGCAACAAACACGGCGCGCGTGCCTATCATATTTTTCGATGATCCTTTTTCACAAAATGGAATTTAAAGCTTCAGTGTGGTGCCGATCGAACTAGGTGAGGCTCAAAAGAAAAGTAATCTAATTATAATCTCTAATAAATAAGAGCTTATAAAAATTTGAAAACTGGTAGAGTTATAACAACTTTGTAGAACTGAATCACTGGTGGTCTGGTGGAGGGATGGTAGTGGCACCGCTGTCGTGCACCAATTATTATTATTTTTATTATTATTTATTTATTTGAACGTAAATACAAGGATACAGGATACAATTTAGAATACTGGAAATTGCAGAAGTATGGACTGTGTCGCAATTTCCAGTGCCCGACCTAGGGACTAAAAGAGATTTATACATTCAAAAATAAATAAACTAGGTACCTAACTATGGAAATTAAAGGATATATAGATATACAGAAAGGAAAAAAAAAACAAAAATAAAATAAAAAATCTACAAGCTACATTTAAGTACTTAAAGGGGAAAAGGGAAATTGCTGAACTGGGTATCTCCCTCACTTGATCCAATGGATTTTCCTTTCGGAAAATTAATGTGCGCTATGCTAGTGCTGTGAAACGGTGAAGTAAAACATTGCGAGGAAACCGGCATTTCCTAGAACCTAAAAATTCGAAGACATGTGACATGTTTGACTGCCCTCATAGCTCAGTTGGAAGTAACTCTGCCTTCTGCGCTAGAGGTCGCGGGTTCGATCCCCGCACTGGACAAACATTTGTGTGATTAACACAGATGTTTGTTCTGTGTCTGGGTGTTAAATATGTATCTATTATGTATATCAGTCTCTGGTACCCATAGTAAAGGCTATGCCTAGTTTGGGATCAGTTGACCTTGTATGGTAGGTATGTCCGGAATATCTATTTATGTGCACGAAAGGAGCCTCTAATAGGCACACTTGAATCCTTTCACTATACTGATTCTTTCAGCGACGGTCACAGGCCCTTTTCAGGGCCTGGAGTGGGGTGACCAATAACGAAGCAGTGACAAGGCAAGCAAGCGTAATTTCTTCCAAAAAAAGTTTGCATAGATTATGAAACATTCTGGTTAGTTCTAGAAGGTTCTAGCACCTCGTGCAGAGTTAGAGGCTTCTCCGGCTTCCTCTTGCAGTCGAACCGTCCGTAGATAGCCGCATACTTCCGCACCTCCTCCATGCGGCGAGGGTCCGTCTCCGGCATCGCCATGACTAGCTCCAGGTCTTTGCACATCTTCTTCTTAGTGTTCTGGGGCTTTGGCTCTAGTTGGGGCAGGTGCTTGCTTAGCTTCTCCGCTGCTGACGACAACTTCTGCAATGATAGATGGAAACCATTCATTCGACAATCAATACGTGTTCCGTAACGAGTATGCAATCCCTAAAGATGCTTACTCTTTAATTAACGAAAAAAAACTGGTTTTCTTCATATTTTATCTTGGGTTTTTTTAATCAGCTATTTTGGTCCCTCACGGTTTCACTCGCGTGGAGACACAGATGGAAGAATATTAATGGATAAAAAAAAATGTTTTATCTTCAGTTTTTCGCGAACATTTTCTAATTACCTAGCTTTTTTTATTAGGTTTTTTACCATCTTAATAATTAGGTAAATAATAAACGTAAGATAACGTCAACATCTAAAACAGCTGAAGTTTAATTAAACTATTGACTCCAAAACAGATAATTCTTGCATAGAGTGTTTTCAATGAAAAATGTTGATTTTCCAAAAGTCGTAAAACTTTATTGCCAATGAGGTATAAGCCCCTTTCAGGATAGCATAGATATTATTAATCAACGGACATACTCGCTATTATCAAAAACCTACCTGTACATGAACATCCAACAAAACTGGCGTTAGCTGAACGGGCGACGTCACCGAAGTGGGACTCGACCCAGCCGAAGCAGGGGGGCACGCACTTTGCGGAGAAAACGATCTAGCTGTGGAGGTAACAGGAGCGGCAGGAGAGGGGGGGAGGACTATCTTAGAGAAGGTAGTGGGGACGGGACTGGCGCTAGGAGCGGACGCAGTCGACCCGCAGCTGTTGTCGGGAGCGCCCGGGGACGGACTGTACATTGGCCGGCTTTCTGGCGACGCGACTGATCGTAGACTCGGTATCGACGGAGGCATGTTCAGCAATCTCTGATTGCACTGTATAAAAGGGTTCTCGGTACAGAGGTTAGGGACGATGGGGATTTGGAAGAGGGCAGGGTTGTTGACCCATTCCTGTAGGGCTTTTTGGAGGCGGCGGACGTGGAGGGGCTTGGATGCCATGCCGACTAAAGCCATGATTTCGAGGAACTCCTCCTCGCCGGCGTCGCAGAGCTGCTGAACATCGTCTCCACCTGGAATGGAAAGAAAATGATGCTCAAATATGATCCGAGCCAGTAACGCCCCGCCGACCGAAGTGTTATAATTGCAAAATGCGCAAACACTCACTGTTTGTACATAATTCAAGATTCAAGATGTTTATTTGCAGAAATAACGCCCGAATACTGAAACGTCAATTAACTACACTGTACTATATTTGAGATGATCTCAATTATTTGAGACTCCGTTATCGTTCGTATACACAAAAATCAATTAGATCACCACTTATATTTAGGTAAGTGACGTTTCAGTATTCGGGCGTAAGTATTACAGAATTTACAGAGAGGTATTAAAAACTTATTCACTCTTTTGAGCAAACTAATATCAAAAGTTAAAACGATTAAGCGCGCGAGGATTTTTTTTACAATAAAAAGTTGTTTTATTTACGTTAATTTATTTTGTGTCTAAAAATGTCGCCCAAACCAGTGCTATTCATCATTTACGTGAATTTAAGCCGAAACCTAAGCGGTTTTACCTATTTTTGAACACGATACTATACTGCCTGGTTTTTCTGTGTTAAATACATTTATTAAACTTATAATCAGTTCTGCGTCTGAGGTTTGACCATTATTAAAAATGTTGTTGTTTGTTTGTTACCCTGTTTAGACCTTGCTAAACGTAGTAAGTACATATGTGTACAACTTAACCCTAAAAACTAGGCACTATTCCCTAAAAAAATTAAAAAAAAAACTCTTTTTCGAAATAATTTCCCAAGCATTGGATGACAGTTCTAGAATTTATAAAGCATCTCTTGCATTCATTAACTTATCCCTCCGAGTCCAGAATTCTCAAACAAAAAAACTATAATCATCTACAATCGAGTTTAATCCACATTAATATTCACTTTCTTGCGAGGCAAGTTCATTTCGAAGCATTGTTCTGACAAAAACGTGTGATAGTCTAAAAAAACCAACTCACACTTTTAATTTAGACAAATATGCAAATATGTTACGTGACCATTTTGCGAAGGGGCAAAAGAAAAAAAAACAATGCGTACGGCGGACTGAGCAAACCCTTCCATAGCCAGTAATCGACGGAATTAAAAAGAAAAAGATTAAAAAAATAATTTGCATGTCTCGGCGCTTCGTCCGCGTTTTTTACGGAGATTTGTTTTTTCGATGAGAATGTGTTTTTTCTTAAGTTCCTGTGATCAAAGATGCTACAACTGAGGATGGATATATTTTTTAATTTATTATTTATTTTTATCGGATCAGGAATATAATTATTATTAAGTAAGACTCTTTTTTAATAAAATAGAGTTGGACTCACTCTTAAGCGAGTTCCTTGTTAATACATGTTTTGGGGTCAAATCAGTTTAAATAAACTCAATTATTCAGTGGTTTATGGTTCTTGATGTTGAACTCCTCGTTCGTTTAATAATAAGCTATAAAGATGATACATCCAAAAATATAAAATTTTAATGTTATTTGAAAAAGTTCGGTTTACAAAAAAGTTTTCTTTGAATTTTAATATTTTTTTTGGCATATATTCTACTTTTTGTTGCTAGTTTAAACTATAGGTACCTATTTTAAGAATCAACTTGTAGTTCAGATCGCATTGCCGATTCTAGGCGAAGATGCGGGTTCGAATCCCGTTTAGATAATCATAGACGGTGTTGGTGTCACAATATTCTGTTTATTTACCCATAATCATAGTTAAATAAAATAAATATTCCGGACTTATCACACACGGTCAACTGATCCCAAACAAGGCATAGCCCACTATGGGTACCAGAGACTGATAAAGGTACATAATAGATAAATATTTAACACCCAGTCATAGAACAAACATCTGTGTTGATCACACTAATGTTTGTCCAGTGCGGGAATCGAACCCGCGACCTCTAGCGCAGAAGGCAGAGTTGCTACCAACTGAGCTATGAGGCCAGTCTAGTTGCTACTTTATAGTGCCACTGTTTGTTTACACAAAGAAATAAAATTAAAAAATAAAAAGATTTTGACTTTCAGCGGCCGTCCTACGGCTGAAATTATGAGCTAAAGTAGGAAAATAGATAAATTAGGCGAGTTACCCATTTCCAACAGCGTGTCGTAGTAGGCGAGTAGACTTGCCCTCTGCATAACTCGGTACAGCTGGAGCTCAGCCTCGTTCGCCGGCGCTGACGTCACCACCACTGCAACAAGGCACATCTACTTATTAAAAAAAAACACACGCACGATCTTTGCCTTGCTACTACCATACCACCAGTGTTATAAAATAAAATAAAACATGTTTATTTCAGACTACAAGGTCCATATAATGTTAGTAAATACAATAAATAAATATAAATTTTCCGGACATATTACACACGGTCAACTGATCCCAAACTAGGCATAGCCTGTACTATGGGTACCAGAGACTGATATACATAATAGATATATATTTAACACCCAGACACAGAACAAACATCTGTGAATCACACAAATGTTTGTCCAGTGCGGGAATCGAACCCACGACCTCTAGCGCAGAAGGCAGAGTTACTACCAACTGAGCTATGAGGCCTGTCAATAATAATAGAGGTGTTAATTATAATACGCTAAAACATATAACCAAATAGGTGCTGGGTGTGGTGGCAAGTTTCTTTGCCGAGTGCGATCCAAAGAGAACCTGACTTCTCGTTATATCACCCTCAACACAAGACTCTTCCACAACGGTGAAGTGTATCTATCCGCTATAATTTTCCGTGTTCTTGAATAGTCTTATTATAGTATCGGCATAAGCACTTAAAATAAAGACGGTCGTGTGCGGGAACTCGCGCCCTGGGGCTTCAACATTACATGGGATCAGAAAAGCAAAATTGCAAGTGTAGGAAGTGAAGAAAATATATTTTGTGGTCGCTCACGTAGTTCATTGCATGGTAGGATTTGAAATTAATCTGCAAGATAAATATTTCTTGAACGCAAAAACAAACATTTACAAACATTATTTCGAAATCGTTAGAGCCCTTTTCGTGTTTCAGCCACATATCCCACAAACACGCAATCCAATTTTACGCGGACAGACAGACAGACGGATAACAAAGTTATCCTGTAAGAGTTCTGTTTTTCCAAATAAGGTACGGAACGCTAAAAAGTGGGTAAGCTAGGTAGACGGTGCCAGGCAGCAACAGAGGCAGACCATTTCGATTAGTTACCTATGTAGCAAAATATCGAACATCTGCTAATCTAACTTATAATAACAATGTAAATTGATTTCAAACATAAATGCCGTGATAGGGTGCGGTCTCGCCACAGCCTATTTAACCCTTCTATAACCACATAGGTCTCATCTGCCAAAATAAGATTTAAATTGGTTAGACAGCTGTTCTAAAACCTAAAGCACATCCTGTAATTCCTGGAAATCCAATAAAACCCGATGATTTGCGTGCGCCCAACAATTTAGTAGCATATAAAATCGCGTGCGGAGAAGCGCGCACAAAAAACTAACCCCTTTTTATCACAACCCCAGTTATTACCGAAAAGAATCGTACAGACCGTTACCGGACGAAAAAATAGATGAATAAGGTTTTACATAAAGGGGTCCGACCTCCTTTGTTCGAAAACTCCTTTTGAAATTCGAACGGGTTGATTCGCGCCAATGCGACCCGCGCGCGGGAAAAATATTGATCTGGGTTGTCATTAGAAAAAATGTTGCCACCCCAGCGAAGTGCACTATTGGTTTTTGTATCGTAAAAAAAATGTGGGGTGGTTTTAGACTCCACCCCTAGCGCAGGTAGAAAAAGATTAAATGCAACAAAAAGTTTTATAAAAAAATCGGGTCTATGTTATGTTATAAACATAGCAAATATATATACCTTGTGCAATATGAATATTTCTTACACATTATATTATGGCTGATATTTGGAGTCCTGTATTTTTTATTGATTACGATAAAAGAAGTTGAGTTTTTTGCAAAAAAAAAATGTTTTGATTTATTAAATCATTTCCTTGTAACTTAGGTCAGTAGGTAGTTAAAGCACGTCATACTTACCTCAGTCTGCTTAAAACAAAAATAAATGAGGCAGTTTGTAAGATTATATGGTTAAGTTCCAGTTTTACAGAGATAAAATGCCCATTTAAATCGGGTACCTATGTATGTAGGTACATATTATTCCAAATTAATGCAAATTAAAAGAAAAAAAAGGAAGAATGAATGGAAAAAAAACTTACCACCTTAATTAAAAGAGCAAAGATGTGCTCACGGCCTTGAGCACATCTTTGCTTTCCCATGTTTTTTTCAAACTTAACCCTACTGTCTTCAGTTTTTTTTTTGTGAAAAAAGCTCTCACTCTTAGGAGTGTCCAAAAAACACATTAGCATAATCTTTCTGGGCATAAAAAATCGCCACAGATGTATGCAAATTAACTTTTTAATTTTAGTCAAAATGCACAGAAGGGGTGGCGGCGGCCAAACAGAATCTCTTTGTTCTTTTTTTAAATTTTCACTTTTTTTATTTTAAAAAAGTGGTCACGTAAGCCATTTGCATATACATGTATTTGTTATAAGTTAATTCTAAGCATCTCTCACGATGTCTTGGTAACTTTTTTCTGTCTAGAAAAAATAGGTCTTGGGAACTTAGTTGCTCCGTGTTTTCCATGTCTTTGTAGAAAATTATGCAGGGGTCGCTAAGGTTTTTTAACCGGTTTAATTTAAAGAAATGTGAATATTATTTTTAATATTAAAAGGTATGTAGAACTTTTGCCCGTTGTTTTATTAAAAGATAGGTATTTACGTAAGTAATAAAATGGAAAAGTCAATTTATCGCATCGTAACTACCTAATTCCTTATTTATTTAAAACAAATTAAAAATCACACAATCAGTTCAAAAAATATGAAGGTATCTACTTATTTGTTTATATTATCGATTGGCAGGCATCAATAATTCGAAGAGACTCGATCATATAAGACTGACTTGTTACTCATAAATAATACCTACAGTAGTTATTTTTTTTTTGTTTTAGGTAGATAAATTAAGTAGTTATAATGGATTAGGTTGACAAAATTTATTTACAGAAAGAAACTTAAAACTAATACAAGTTAATATTTACAAAATACACAAGAAACAGTTGAGCCATCTAAAGACCGTTACAAACGATCTATAGATAGCTCAACTGATTAGGTTTTGTATTATGTAATTTTATCATGTAAGTACTACTAACACAAAGTGATTCAGAATATGTATACTATCCCGAAAGGGCTCATTGAATCAACAAAAAGAAAGATCATAAGAGCAAAAAAATTAAAAAATCCAAATTATCCAGTCATTTTTGGTCTTTTGTTATCTTTATAAATAATTATTAAACGTACCTACGAGGAGTTCCACACCATAACTTCAACATCTACTGTTTTTTTCAGAACTCATTTATACCGCTGTTTTAGGTAGCAGTCTTGATGTTGAAGTTTTCGTACGTTTAATAAATAGTTAAAAACATGATACAAAGACCAAAAACAGCTATATTGAAAAATTTCGGGAAAAATAAAAAAAATATTTTTAATGTTCTTATACATTCCTTATTTTTATTGATATAAGATGATACCCTAATTTTAGATGATACCCTTTCGGGATATATATATATATATATATATATATATATATATATATACTTATTGATCCTTGAAGGATCAAAAAGTACATTGATTTCAATAAAAAGGGTATCAAATACCTACAAAGATCGTATTTCACTAAACAAACTAATCATACAAAATAATATCTCTCTATTTAAATGACAAATAACATCCTCTAATTACCTCACACCACACCATAGACAAGCATAGATTAACACCGTGCGAACATCGCAACTTATTCGATCATAATTAGCTGCTTATACCAAAACCTGTCAAAAAAAAAACAAAGTCTGTACGCCTTACCTGTAAAAAACGCCTCTACGCCTTGCATCTCATTGTCTATGCTTGCATTCAACACCATAATCTCGGTTTTCTTAGCGGATAAACAAAAACATCCCTTTGTTCGTAAGAAATTTGAATAAATTAAAGAGCGAATGTCGCTAATGACAGTGCCACGAAACTTCGGGATGTGTCCCCGCATCCGATTAGCTTCTTTTTAGCACTTGTGTGATTGATATGCGTAATCGCGCGTTTATGAATATGAATGATGTCTATTGTGCAGGTTGCTAACGATGCAGGGAAAGAACTTGTTTTTAGTAGCGTATCCGTGCGAATTCTTTACACGTGTGGTAGAGGCAAAAAAGTTTGCCTGAGAACTGAGTGGAATTCACTAGAAATGCATTTTTACTAATCCTGAATGAGCAAAAATGACGTAATACCTACCTAAATAAATTCTAATACTTAGGTATACTAGAAATTCGTACTGAGATCTCGCTGCCCTACCAATAAAAAATACCTACATTGTTAGGGTCGACTAACATAAAAAAATTACGTAAATGTATTCTAGTTAGATATTTTACACATTATAAGTAGAAAAAAGCCTAGAATTCAATTTTAACTATTATTGAAATGTGCAATTTTTACCCACATCGCCTTATTTTCATCCCATTTGCACGAAACCGCAGAACTCAGAGTTGATAGAAAAACCCGTTGATAGAATACATGTTATGAATCACCTTGCAGGGTAATGCAAATTGGAATGGCTTTCCCAACTTTCTGGACCATTTTAAAAAGCAGGTCTGCCTCTACTCCTGTATCCATTCACATTCATAATATCACTCTTTATAATAAAGGCCAAAATACCTATTCCTACCGAGTTTAAGTAAAAAACTCAAGATCCCTTCCTTTGTCTAAGCTATAATGACAGGCAGGATCAAAAAAGTCAAAAAAGTCTTGTTCATAAAATCTCATCCACATGTCTTCCGCTCACAAAAACAATGACTGGACGATTTACATACGTGATTGCGCCAGAAAAAAGGCATAATTCCTCGTAGACCGAGAGCTAAGGGGCCCTACCTAATGTCTTGTGCAAAATGTTATAGGGTGGTAAAAGCTTAAAAAAAATTACTCATCACTTTAAAAATGCGCGCTATACATACAAAGTGCTCATATTTATTCACCGCTTAGTCCTAGAGATTACTAAGTCTTTATCAGTTAATTTAAGATCTACCAAGTTCAAATATTCAAAATATTTTTTTTTCAAAAAGCTCTTATAGGCGCCTTAGCCTGCCGAGTTATATTTATTTAAAAATAAGCTGTATCGTACTAAACTGTGTTAATATATAATACTTCTGTACAAATCGTATGTTCAATAAATACCTTTTAAAACAAAACAAAACCTAATGTCTTATTGCCGTTCAAATGCGAGCGAGTCAGCGTCAATTCACGTCAAACAAAATCGCAGAGAAGTAATATTTTATTCTTATTGCAAATCTTGTTGTTCTATTTATTTTGTTACGAAATACATTGTTAAAATTTTCTAAAATTCATTGCGTATTTGATTTAGTTTTAACAAACTTCATTCGGGAACACTGCCTAATACAAAACAGACGTTCTTAAACTTTATTGTTAGAGGTTCCTTGCAGTTGGTTCTTTGACTTTAAAAGCTTTTTTCCAAATCGAAAGTGAGAGGCAGGTGCTTGACCCAAACACTTTTTCTAGTAATTAATCAGAACTGCATCTGTTCAATCTGTAATTACTCCGCATTTGAAGGGTTAATCAAATATAATAAAGAAATTAGTTGACCGGTGCGGGGTTTTTACGTACCGGGATTAATAAAGTTGTAATTACATATAGGTACTTAAACTAAAATAGTAGATTATGCAACAAGGGCTTAAAGTAGTGTATTATGTCAAGGGCGCTATATTGAACCCCGAGAACGAGGGATTCTATGGTTAACTCCTGAGCGGAGCGAGGGAGTTAAGGCAAGAATCCTGAGTAGAGGGGTTCAAGATCGCCCAAGACAAATACACATTTAAGCCCGCGATGCATACTCTACTTTTTATACTTTCTGCGAGGCAATTGAAAACAATGACTGTTAAGTAGACAGAAATTATTTTTCTGGAATTAAGTTTCCAACTATACCAGAGGCTTCAGGTTATATGCATTCTCGAGTCGAATCAAAATCACTGTTGTCGTCACTTGACATTTTTTAGAAGTTTATTTGAATCGAAACTGAATTTCGGTGTAGATAACAGCACAGCAGTTTGAGCGCTTGGCGCCTTTTTTTCTTTTTTGTAGTCTATTATGTAGTGGTCAGTTCGACATTCGAATAAATCCTTCTTCGTGCGCGGGTGAAAATGAATTTCGTAAAAAGTTTTCATGTTTTTCTTTTTTTAATTTTTAGGCAGTGCAAAGATAATGTTAACATACAGCCTAATTAGAATAAAATCTCATTGCACCCAAACATTTTTGAACCTCGATCAAGCACGACTACATGGGTTGCATTCCAAATTCAAATCACATTATGTCCCATGGGAAATAATGAAATTCAGTACAACATTATGACCCAGCTAGACCGTAGGGCTGTAATGACTTACTTTAGGAAAGGTTTGCATGACACATAATATGCCATTGACGAGCAGGTAGTATAAAAAATATATAGATATATTAGCTTCCACCCGCGACTTCACTCGCGTGGTATCTACATAAAAAGTAGCCTATATGCTATTCCAGACTATAATCTATAAAATTTCATCCAAATCCCTTCGGCCGTTTAGCCGTGATTGAACCACAAACATCCAAACATCCTCACAAACATTCGCATTTATAATATTAGTAGGATTTAAATTAAATAAATCTTTTTACACGTCGCTTTAAATGATTTCAGTCAGTAACTAAGCACACATGAGAGCAGTGGTGGTAGTGGCCCACCTTCCGATCCACAGGTCGTGTTTGAAACCCGGTCGTGCACCAATAGATGTTCCATTCGGAAAATATATGTGCGCTATACTAATGCTCTCAAATGGCGAAGGAAAACATCACCGGCATGTCCTAGAACCGAAAAATTCGAAGACAATGTGCACGACATGAATAGGTCATATTTTACAAAATAGCATTGGATAAAAACAATTCAGGTTAAGCTAGGTATCTATTTATGATGTCGTCAGTCGTTTATTTATCACAAAAGCTTATCAGATAGGAATTCTTCCACCGAGTAATAGATCTTGGACATCGGCCTGCCCCAGATTTCCGGAGACACTTCCTATCATGTGGGAGGAATTTGTCCATACTAATCACGCTGCGCTGGGCACGCGGGTTGGCGAGCGCAGTTAGAGCTATCGTTATAGTTATTAAAGATTTTTTTTATACTACCTGCTCGTCAATGGCGTATTATGTGTCATGCAAACCTTTCCTAAAGTAAGTCATTACAGCCCTACGGTCTAGTCGGGTCATAATGTTGTACTGAATTTCATTATTTCCCATGGGACATAATGTGATTTGAATTTGGAATGCAACCCATGTAGTCGTGCTTGATCGAGGTTGGTTTCAAAAATGTTTGGGTGCAATGAGATTTTATTCTAATTAGGCTGTATGTTGACATTTTCTTTGCACTGCCCACAAATAAAAAAGAAGAAAAACAGGAAAACTTTTTACAAAATTCATTTTCACCCGCGCACGAAGAAGGATTTATTCGAATGTCGAACTGACCACTACAGAAAAGACTACAAAAAAAGAAAAAAAGGCGCCAAGCGCTCAAACTGCTGTGCTGTTATCTACACCGAAATTCAGTTTCAATTCAAATAAACTTCTAAAAAATGTCAAGTGACGACGACAGTGATTTTGATTTGACTCCAGAATGTATACAATCCTCTGGTATAGTTGAAAACTTACTTCCAGAAAAATCATTTCTGTCACTTAACAGTCATTGTTTTCAATTGCCTCGCAGAAAGTATAAAAAGTAGAGTATGCATCGCGGGCTTAAATGTGTATTTGTCTTGGGCGATCTTGAACCCCTCGTACTCAGGATTCTTGCCTTAACTCCCTCGCTCCGCTCAGGAGTTAACCATAGAATCCCTCGTTTTCGGGGTTCAATATAGCGCCCTTGACATAATACACTACTTTAAGCCCTTGTTGCATAATCTACTATTAAAGTGATGTCAAACAAAATTGGTTGGATTTACGCGTAAAACAAAATGGATTTCAATTAACAAAACAAAACGCATAAATTGAAACACCACAAGGCTTTTACAACCGCCCGAAGCGCCACTTATAACTTTTACACATGTTACTTGTCTAATTGCCCGAGGGCTGCGTAGTTAGCACCTAGCCTTTTCATTTTGTGGAGAAAAAATGTTTTAGGGTAAAAATTGGGTCGATAATTAACGCCATTTTTTTCCGCCGGCTGCGGTAGGGTTAAGTTTTTATAAGGTTGCCAGGGTGAACTAACTGAAACTGTTCATTTTTGTTGATACCCCTTACCAACAAATGGCTATGTAGTATCCTAGTTTTTTTTCTACAAAGTTTCGTACTAAACCAAATTTACTTACCTAGATCGTTATTTTGTGAAAAGTTTATTATCAAATATGAAATATGTAGGCATTTGTTAACTTAGCTAATCAATAGTTCCTACATCTAATCTAATCTACAAGGTAATTGATAAATGTATACTATCCCGTTATTCTACAGGGCTTATTCTACACTCTATAATAAAGTTAGTATAAATTTTACTTATAAATTTGATATATAGACCAACAGCTAAGTTGAAGAAGATCGGTAAATAATTTTCAAAAAAAATCCGCGAATAAGAACCTATCCTTTATTTTTGTTGATAGAATAAGCATTGTATACACGAACCTGACCCTGAAGTAGTGCCAACCCTAAAGCGCCGTCTGGGTCGATCGGACCCCGCGCCATCTGTCAGTCAAAGGCGCGGAGTCAACCACTGTTTACATTGTACCAACAATTGTATCGGCAAACATTTTATTGATTTCTCGACCTCGTGACGAGCTCGTTTTAGTAATAAATAAATATTACGAATCGAACCCGCGACCTCATAAATAAATAAATAAAGCCTACCTACACCTCTACATAGGAACTTATGGTAATTACTAGGAAATTAGGCAATTACTTGTATAATTGCAATGCATTTTGAGTACCAGTCTTACAAATACCTATGGTAACCTAATTTGTAAAACTGTTTAAAAGTAACAAAATTGAATTGAAACTGCGTATGAACTACCAAAAATAAAATGTTGCCCTATCTAAAAAATTACACACTACACATTGAAAGCATCATTCAACACGCTATATTTGAACCACATTTACGATCTGAATGAGATAATCCACTATCAAGGCCCATTTATTATTCAATCCACAGCAATAACTTTTTCTAAGACAAATGTCCATTCGCGCCCCCATTTTAATTTTTTGTCGGTCCTCCTCTCCTCAGTTTTTCAATATGACTTTGTTTAACGTTCTCACGGATGAGGCTGAATGGACTGGCTGTGTCTTGCCATAAAAAAAACACGGAAGGGTTACCAGTATTAAAATTATTAGTTTGTTTACGCTGGCCGTAAGGTGCTCGGTGTGGGAACGAAATGACCCCACGTTTTAATATTTTTTGAATTTCCGGGAAGATGTTTTAGTAATGAGAGGATGTGATGGACAAAAAGTATTCAAATCATTGTTGCTGGACCACGGGTGTAGGGTTACTCCATTCTACTTGCAGATAAGAGCAAATAAAGGAATGGGGTTGGGGTTCGAAAGGGCTTTATTGTTGACTTGATACAATTAAACGGTCAAAGATGCTGCGATTCTAGATAATAAAGAACTAAAAATATTTTAATTTAGATTAATTTATATCTTTCGGGCTAAAAACACATGAAAATGTTGTTAATTATTTCGCTAAAAAATCAAATAATTACAAAATAAAATAGAAACTAATTAAACAAATAATTTTGGTCATGCGGCAAGGTGCCAAGAGCACTGGCTGCATTCCCGCGTTGAATTGCCAAAGAAATTCTTTGAGCAAGGAATGAGCCAGCTCTCTTATCACCGGCGGCGTCGACCAAAGTTGGTGTAATTTTTTTGAAGAGCTTTCTGGTACCTGGGCCCCATGGTCCAAAGGTTTCTACACCAAGCGGCGTAAATATGTAGTCACTGGAGAGGACTGAATATTGGACTGAATTATTCAGCACTTGGCATTTTATTTCGATTGATAATTTCCATTTAGATTTCTTATTCACGCAGTTGACCTCGGTTGGACCACGAACCGCGCGACGCAGTGTCGGAAGTATTTCTTCAAATATTTGTTCCGGGTCTGGAGTACCATGGTACTCGTTTCTGATACACACGACGCAAGGAATCCTAGTGTGGGGTCAGGACTATGTATGTGATGTTGGGTGTTATTATTATTATGCATTAGTTTATCGTTCATCTAAGCAGAAATGGTGATCCGTAGGCAAACTAAAGTCACCGACAGCCCAGAGGATTAGCAAGTTGAAGTGGCAGTAAGCGGGCACATAGCTCGGAGAACCGACAATTCATCATCATCATCATCATCATCAGCCTGTAGAACTCCACAGCTGGACATAGGCCTCCCTCAAAGAGTTCCATGACGAACGGTCTTGAGCCTTCTCCATCCACCGACTTCCCGCAACCTTCACAATGTCGTCGGTCCATCGGGTGGGGGGTCTTCCAACACTGCGTCACCCGGTTCGTGGTCGCCATTCGAGAACCTTTACTCCCCAACGGTTGTCGGTTCTGCGAGCTATATGGCCTGCCCACTGCCACTTCAACTTGCTAATTAAGAGAGCTATGTCGGTGACCTTGGTTCTTCTACGGATTTCCTCATTTCGGATCTTATCACGTAGTGAAACTCCGAGCATAGCTCTCTCCATAGCCCGTTGTGCAACTTTGAGCTTGTATATGAGGCCTATAGTTAACGACCAAGTCTCAGTGCCATAAGTCATCACTGGCAACACGCACTGATTGTAGACTAACCGACAATTACACATTAAGAACTGCATTACCTTCTAACGATGGAAAAAACAAGGCGTTGAATTCCATTCCTTAAGTTTCCAATCAATTTGTAAAACTAAGAACTTTTAGCTTTTTGCTGCAAACTGACTAATGCTCTTATGCTCTTTTGGAGCCTCGACAACAATCATTATTGAAGTTTTTTAATATTTTTTTTATACTAAGGTGGCAAATGAACTTACGGCCTAGCTGTTGGTAGCCTATGAACGCTTGCAATACCAGAGGCATAACGCATGCGTTGCAAATATGCGAGGTAGAGCACATACCTAGCATACCTCATTATGCTGTTACAAAAGCATCACCAAAACAAAAAGTATTATGTACCTATTTATTAGACTAATTTTAGACATAGTTCAATATAAATAAGTACTTATTATGTATAATATTAAGTAAGATTCAGCAAAAGCAAATACGAAACAATTAGATTATCTCTTTTATCTTTTTATTGATTCTGTTTTATAAGAACTTTTTGATTTATTTTTTCAATTTATCTCTCCCACTCATACATACAGGTGTTTGCTGGTAAAAAAAGTAATGAAACCATGGTAGCAATGTAGCTTCCCGCGTTTTTCTGACTGTTTTTGTGAGGGAATGTGGTTAGGGGAGGGTTCCATTTGCGTCATTATTAGTGAATTAAAATCATAAATTTAAAAAAATGTACGGAACATTTTCTAAGGCCTGTCCAGACTATTTTTTAAACAGAAGAAGTTGTAAGTTATTTATAAATAAATAAATATTCCGGACATATCACACACGGTCAACTGATCCCAAACTAGGCATAGCATGTATATATGGCATGTACTATGGGTACCAGAGACTGATATACATAATAATAATAATGGATATCATATTTTTAACACCCAGACACAGAACAAACATCTGTGTTCATCACAAAAATGTTTGTCCAGTGCGGGAATCCAAACCGCGAACACTAGCGCAGAAGGCAGAGTTACAACCAACTGAGCTATGATGCCTGCTGAAGAATTAGGTAAGTAGGTAATTGGTATGTACAGTCGTCTGAACGTACCTATACAAGGTTATTCATAATATGTATACTATCCTGAAAGGGGGCTATTACTGTCACAGATAATATAATACTATAGTTACTGTTGATATCAACAAAAAAATATATTTTTTATTATAAAAAAAAATAAACACGAAATTGTGCACGAAAGGAGCCTCATAGAGGCGCACTTTGATCCTTGCACTAGGTACACTGATTCATTCACCGACGATCATAGGTCCTTTTTAGGGCAACCTGGCACAACCTGGTCACTGACCTAACAGAGGATGACCAAGAAAGATCAGTGACACAACAAGAAGAAAAAGTAATGTTAACAGTAGTAAATCATGCTCTTGTAATTGTGAGCCACGAGGTACGGAAATCATTTTTTAATGTTCAGTGAGTTTATTTTTCTTCACCCCCGCGGCAAGGGTTAAACTTTCAATTTCTTACCTAATTAATTAACGATCACAACACATGTTTAGACTAGTATTTGACACGCTTTCTCTACCTTAAGCATTAGGGAACCGACACCACCTGTTACAGTTTGAAAAAAATTAAAAAGAAATAATCGACAGTTGCGCGTTTCCTGGCCACAAACTCCACGAAGATTTGTTTTATTTCTTTTTAATTGTCAATGTGACGTCTCGGCCGGCCGTGGTTTTTTAAAGGGTTAACTGATTCTGTGGCATCGGAAGTGGCATGTGTCGATGCATTCGTCATTATTTTAATTTTATTGTAGGTTTGTGTTGTTAATGGCACTTTTAGGCATTAAGTTTTTATTGATTTTAAGACGGATATCCTGCTTTTAATAAAATCATTTGTACAATAATAAGCACCTAGCCTAGGAAAGGGGGTTTTTCTTGGCTCGATCGTCCATACTTAAAATTATTATTTAATTAATTATTAATCAAACTTTTATCTGCCTTTATTCATTAAAATAACAAAGATCTTAGGACCGTCTTAAATCTAGTTGAAACTATTTTGATACCAACTTCAACCCCATAGGGGCAGAGTTTTAGCAATTCCTTTATTAGTGGACCCTTAGTGTACAACCTACCTACAACCAAAAAACTTTATATCCAATTGGATCTAGAATAGGTACGTCCCTTTTGGAATAGTATAAATTTATGAATAACCTTGTATTATATGAAATGGCAAATTGTCTATGTCAATTTTTAAATTGTTATTGCAAAATTATCCTGACATTGAGGTCATGCGGCAGTTGGCCTATGTCTTATTTTCCTGCCAATTTATTGCTACATACTTGTATGACTTGTTCGTGAAAAACATAGCTTGATAGATCTCGGGGGGTTAGAATTTACTTCCTTTAATATAAAAGGAAATTAATTTGAAATTTTTGCACTACTTAGTAAAAACCTTTTCATAGAAAATGTTTTCTAAATTCGCAAATATTTTATAGAGTTTTTAGCATTTTTAATACAATAAAAAATAATGTTTGGCAAACCCCACTACAACGGCTGACCAAACAGGTCAACAATACACAAACATTCTTCCAAAACCTTTTGTCAATAACTCGCGTATCAATTCCGTTCAGCACCTGTCCTCCAAAAGCAAACATTTAAAATCAATCCAAATCACCCAGGTCAATAACCTTCATACCCAATTTACCTATTAACAGCTACAACCAAAATTGAACCCTATACGTTAGAAGATACGTTCGGATGTAGATTGTGTCGTGATATGTCAGTCAGTAGGACCATCTGCCGGGCAGATGTGGTGATCACAATCACACGTCGTACCTGTGAGTCGTAGGTACAAATCGGGCCGACATGAGCAGCGAAAGGGTTAAACAATAGAATGGAGATTCATTCTTTAGGATTGAAGAAAAAAGTTGCCAGTAGGTAATTAAAAGCGAGAGTGGTCGAAGGACATATCCTACATGACGGGTAGAGAGAGAGTGCAGAGTTGTTATTTACAGGAGTATAATATTTACAATAGGTACATGAGTAATTACAGAAAATAATAGATTTTAGTAAACACGATAAAGCACACGACCAGAGTAAAAGTAAACTGGCCTCATAGCTCAGTTGGTAGTAACTCTGCCTTCTGCGCTAGAGGTCGCGGGTTCGATCCCCGCACTGGACAAACATTTGTATGTTTGTTCAGTGTCTGGGTGTTAAATATATATCTATTATGTATATCAGTCTCTGGTACTCATAGTACAGGCTATGCCTAGTTTGGGATCAGTTGACCGTGTGATTATGTCCGGAATATTTATTTATTATTATTATTTATTAGTCTGACAGATCGTCGTCCGTCCGAATCAACAATTTGTTCCATTGTTCGTCGCTATGCCAACTGAGAGGTATTTGAATTTGGCGGCGACGGAGTGATAGTGGCGGCGTAGCTCGCCACAAACATATTGATGGATTTTCTGACTACTTTTTCATAATTGACGACCTCGGTGGCGTAGTGGGCGATTTGATTCGAACGGTTCGATTCCCGCTGCGGGATAAATGATTTCATGATCTGCAAATATTTGTTCCGGGTCTGGGTGTTGTGGTACCATGGTACTCGTAGTTTCTGATACCCACGACACACGGAATCCTAGTGTGGGGTCAGGACTAATATGTGACTGTTGGTGTTATTTATTTATTTTTTATGAATACAATTTTCTTTCATATTCATATTCATTTATTGCCAACATGTACATGGATACAGCTTAGGTGTAAGGGTAGCTTAAGTAAGTACATGTACCCTGTAGGGTTCTGCAAATGTCTTGTTTTACATACATTTAAATAATAATAATAATTGGTAACTTATATATTAAATGTCAAATAACACACAGTAGTATAAACAGTCAAAAATAGCATTGGATAAAAACAATTCAGTTTAAGCTAGGTATCTTTTTATGATGTCGTCAGTCCTTTATTTATTACAAAAGCTTTCAAAGCTTTCAAATCTACCTTAAGTAAATTGATAATAAGATAACATAAAAGTAACATAAAGATGACTCGCACTTAACAAAAGCAAGTTGCGAACTCCCGACCCTGCCTCCGCTGCCCGCTACGCAGCCTGTACGCCGTAGCCAGTAGCAATTTACAAAGTTTTTATACACATGACAGTGTAGGTATGCTCGATTGTTAACCTTTTTGCCGGCGAAAGTAGGTTATGAGTTCACTATGATCATTACCAGTGTGTGTGCCAATCATTATTGCAATTTTTTGTCGAAAAAATGTTACTTACAGCATAAAATGTGCGGTCGGGTATTTATAAATGTACATTTTATTAATATCTAGGTTTTGCGAGGCTGTTGTATCCATTTTTATAAGGACTTGGCCAATTACGTTAGTGCCGAGTTTAGTCCGTAAGCGGACGATTTTTTCTTCATGCGTAGGTAGGTATAATTATCTAAGTCCCTACTTGCTTGCTTTTCGTGTCACCGATTCTTTCTTAGTCACCTGTATAATATTCCGGACATATCACACACGGTCAACTGATCCCAAACTAGGCATAGCCTGTACTATGGGTACCAGAGACTGATATACATAATAGATATATATTTAACACCCAGACACAGAACAAACATCTGTGTTAGTCACAAATGTTTGTCCAGTGCTGGAATCGAACCCGCGATCTGTAGCGCAGAAGGCAGAGTTACTACCAACTGAGCTATGAGGCCAGCCAAATCAGTGACCAGGTTCATGTATGGTGCCTATGACCTTAGGAGAAATCAGTGTAGTTTTTGGTTCCAGAACATTCTGGTTTCCTCCGTTGAGAGCATTACTTTGCGGAAAATCAATTGGTGCATGACCGGTTTGAACCCACGACCTGTGGATCGGAAGGCGGGTCCCTAACTTACCTATTTTTAGCGACCAATGAAGGGCTGGGAACGAAAGTAGTCTCTAAGAGGTGCTCAATCCTTTCACCACACTGTTTCTTCACTGACAATCAACTTGGTCACTGCGCTGAATGACCAGGAAAGAGCCAGTGACACGACAAGCCCTCGATGGCGCAGCAGCCAAGTACGCGTCTGAGACGCATGGGGTGCGGCTCTGGCTTTGATTCCCGCTGCGGGCAAATGTTTCAACAATCTGCAAATATGGTTGTTGTGGTTCCATGGTACCTACTCTTAGTTTCTGATACCTACAACACAGGGAATCCTATGGTGGGTCCTAGTCCTGACTGTTGGGTGCTATTTATTTTATTTATTTAATTACTTACAAATGACTAATACATTAAAAACAAAGGATGTCCAATGGGACTTATTACCAAAATTTCACGAGCGCCATTAAAAATTAAACACAGTTTTTTTTTCTGTCTGAAATTTAATTACGGCTACATTCCCGTTCTGACATTTCAAAGTTTTTGGGTGAAAGTGCTATACAAGGTGATTCATAATATGTATTCCATTCCGAAAGGGGCTTATTCTACAAGCAATTGGCAATAAAGTTTGTTCTACGACTTTAGGAAATTCGAGATTTTTTTATTGAAAAAACTCTATGCGAAAATCAGCTGTTTTGGGGTCAAATCAGGTCAAACTCAATGAATCAGCTGTTAGGTAGCAATCTCGATTCCGAACTTCTTGTACGTTTAGTTCTTAGTTCTAAAGATGATAAAAAATACCAAAAACACCTAATTTAAGAATGTTTTTGAAAAAATAATTCAAAAAATTTGAAAAATATTGATGATTTTTTGGCTGATTTTCTTTCTTTTGATAGAATAACCCCATTTCGGGATGGTATACATTTTATGAATCACCTTGTATTATTCGAAAAATGAAAGTTCAGTGTATTTTTATGAATTTTAATCGTTCTGAAACTTGCCAAATTAAAATTTGTAAAAAAGTAGGTATTTGGATAGTTTCTTTATCATGGACCAAATTCCTATGGGTAGGTAAGCCTTAAACTTTTTATGAGCGGTCCCTCAGTCCCGCGCGGGCTTAGCGCAGCTCCCACTCACGCCGACATCGCGCCTAAAAACTTTACTGCACCAACTTTCGACAAATAAACAAAGTTTGCGCGATTCGGCGCTAGCCGCTTATTATAAATAATTAATGATTCCGTCCGCTCTTATGCACGATAAAATGCCATTACGGTTTTCATCGGGGAGTTGCAAAAAATTTCGAAAACCGCCGTCCGAACCCGTCCCCGCAAAAAAATACGCTTAAAAGAGTGCGCTGGCATCGCTCAAATTCCCGCGGCGTTTCTTACCGCGCGGTCATTTGACTCCGGCCATTATCTGCGGAATTAACAACGGGGAAAAAAATAGTGATTCGATAAAGGTATATTCGCGTTGTCGCCGGCCGTTTTTGCGATGTATATGAAGGGCGTACGGCACCCGCGCCCAGCGCTCGCCCGTAATGGCGTCAAACGCGATAAACGCAGCCCTCATGAAAATTCAGCGTCGCATAATACCTTTAAAACCCGAACCTCATTCCTCTCGAGATATTTCATCACAACTTAGACAGTCCGTAAAAAAATATTATCGCTGCTGCAGCAGAGTTAATGTATTTTTGTTCGACAAAAAAGTAGTTATTATCCGAGTTCCGTTCGACTCGAATGTGCCAAGCGGCGGCGCGTTAATATCAGAAATGACAGATGCGTCATTCCAAGTTAAGTCAAACGGTCCTACTTGGACGTTGGTGTCTAGACGAGAGGAAAAAACTCATGACAATTAAAAGTTATTTGCATATTCACACAGCGGTTAAATAAGCTGATTCAAGAATGGAATGAAAGGAGTTGGAAAAAATATTGAAAAAACTGCGTGTTTTGGAACGCATCTTTGCGTAACGAGTTCTTTATTTGAATTGAATGGAGTTTATGCATTGTGCGGGTGACGGGTACGTTGCTTACATTTTGTTTATTCAAACGTAAATATTGTAAAACAAACAAACCTTACTATAACTGTACAATATGCCTCGTCATAATCAAAGATCATACTTAATCTATAAACTTAATTAAATTTATATTTTAATGTTTGAAAACTTTTAAACTTTGGTTACTTTTTTGACTTAGGTGGGTATGGCTTAACAGGTAGATAATTTTTCTAACAAAGCTTTATTCCGAGGTTTGCAGCACTTGTAGGAAGCGCATGCATCATGCATCACTAGACAAGAGTTTAAAAAGTTTTCTGACGTAGAGCATACAGGACGCAAAATTGCGAGAATTTACATAATATGCAGATTTCATACACCTGGTAAAGGAAAAAGGTTTATTTATGGACACATTATATATTAAACATTTTACCTAGTTACATCTACCTTGATTTTTGTCACAGCTTTTCGTTGATTTTATAGCCTATCAAATATTTAGATTCCCGATTGACAGTTCTCTAATGTCAAAAAGCTTTTTAATGTTGCCACATTCTGTCCGTCAATGATGTGACATATCAGACAATAAAATGAACTGCTAACTAATCAGCTCATTATAGCTCAATATGTTAGTTCCTCAATAGATATTGATTAGCACAAATTGAGGTTTTTACCGCGGTCTTTCGAAAATCACGCATACCGTAGATAGACTCCACATCGTGACTCGCCACGATCAGTTAATCAAAGAACTGGCTCAATGATTTTGATTCATCAGATCAAAAATGTATTAGTAATTTTGAGGATAATCTTCTTATATGATAATAGATAGGGCAGCAAAAATAACAACTAGTAAATAAAGTCCAAGCCATTACACAGTGCTATGCAAAAACATTCATTAAAAATAATTAGGCTGGTCACCTGCTAAAAAGTTTGCGTAAAAAGGTTAAAAATACAATATAACTCAAATTCCATGCCTATTTAGGCTGCAGTGGAAAAAGGACATTATGTAAAGTGACCCTGTAAAAATGTAAGAACAAAAACAAATCTCGTATTGTACCTATATTTTAAAATTATAAAGTATAACTATGCGGAGAAATGAAGGATTGAAAAACAGTAAGAGTGCGCGTTGGTATAATGGCTAGGGTTCTGCATCTATAGCGTAACTAAACAATCTAAGTACTTTTTTCACTAATAATCGAAAATTTTACGATGAAAACACCCGTGGATGTCGTAAGAGGCAACTAACGGAAAATATTATGGGCAGCAGCGCAGCTCTAACTTCGCTCGCCAACCCGCATGCCTATCGTGGCGAGACTGGGCAATTAAACCCAAATTATTTTTTATGGTGGAGGCCTGTGTTCAGCAGTGGAAGCTCTACGGCTGAAATGCTGATGACGATGATGAGGTACCTACAAGACCTACCGAACGAAAAAATCGAGAGCTTCGGTTTTCCGTGCTGCCCGCGGATCTCCATACATTTATTTTTAGCTAAGTTTTTACCTCGCAGACGGAGTGGAGCCGGCTCGTTTGCACAAAAATGTACGTTGTTATTTAAAATATAAATACTCTTGAGATGCAACGAAATGTTGCGTAAAGGTATCTTTGTTTTGTCATTTACATTTTTTGTATGTTACAATAATGTAATTCTCCTCCTATGAAGACGAAAAAATCCAAAACTTTATTTCTAGTAATAAAATATTTAAAAAAAAGAGTTGTTTCTACAAGGTGATTCAAAATATGTATACTATTCCGATAGGGATTTATTCTACACCCGATTGGCAATGATGTTTGTTCTACGACTTACGGAAATTCATAATTTTTCATTCATTTTATCTATTTAGTAACTATTTTATTATAGTATTTGAAATTTTAAAAAAATCGTCTTTTTCGGGGTCAATTTAGGAGGAGGTAGGACACAGCGAGATTTTCTCGTTCTGAATTGTAGCAGCCCGCCTGGGGAGGTACCTCCGCCTTACAAAAGATCGCAGCCAAATAACATTATTTGTTTCATATTCAATAGTGTTGTGTTCCTGCGATGAGTAAGGTTGACAGAGCTCTTTAGGGGGGAGGGGGTTCGGGGTCGGCAACGCGTGCGTGATGCCTCTGGTATTGCATTAACCGCTTACCAACAGGTGGGCCGTATGCTTGTTTGCCACTTCAGTAGTATAAAAAAAAAAAAGTTTTTTTTTTTTTTTTATACCACTGAGGTGGCAAACAAGCATACAGCCCACCTGTTGGTAAGCGGTTACCGTAGCCTATGAGCGCATGCAATACCAGAGGCATCACGCACGCGTTGCCGACCCCGAACCCCCTCCCCCCCTAAAGAGCTCTGGCATCCTTACTCATCGCAGGAACACAACACTATTTGAAACAAATAATGTTATTTGGCTGCGATCTTCTGTAAGGCGGAGGTACCTCCCCAGGCGGGCTGCTCCAATTCAGAACGAGAAAATCTCGCTGTGCCCTACCTCCTCCTACCTTAGTAATTTTTGAACGTAAGAGTTTGACATTAAGATTGCTACTACCTAAAACATCGAAATAATTCAATTTTAAATTACCTATGTATTTGACTTAGCTGATTTTTTTGTGTTTTTGATGAAAAGATGTTGAATTTACAAAAGTCAACGGACAAATATTATTTCCAATTGAATGTCATGCCTCTTTCGGGATAGTATACATGTTATGAATCACCTTGTATAAAATTGATGCCTTAGGCCATACTTTTGCGATTCCGTACTATCTCTGTCTGTCCGGCGCGCGTCCTACTCTCACTTGACCATTTTTTAATTTTACGAACATACCTTGACTGACCTCATAGCTCAGTTGGTAGTAACTCTGCCTTCTGCGCTAAAGGTTGCGGGTTCGATTCCCGCACTGGACAGACATTTGTGTGATGAATACAGATGTTTGTTCTGTGTCTGGGTGTTAAATATTTATCTATTATTATGTATATCAGTCTCTGGTACCCATAGTACAGGCTATGCCTAGTTTGGGATCAGTTGACCGTGTGTGATAATATGTCCGGAAAGGAGCCATTTCATTCTGGGCCTGGTCCATGTACACTACATAGAAAAATTAGGAAAAAATAGGAAATTACAAGAAAAATACAATTTCATTAATTTGAAGTTAAATGCGATGGTACAAGAATAGTTCTTCTGGTAAGTTTTTTACTATGTGAACACTATTTGAAGGCCGCCATGTTGGTTTATGATTGGCGTTTGACATGACATTGACCTATTTTTCATGTCATGTTGTTTGATTTGATGTTTTTGTTTTGTCAGATGAATGTAGGTTGTCAAAATGACATTTCACGCACGTCCATCCGCCATCTTTTTGTAGCGCTGTGTGTTGCTCTCTTTGTCGAAGAAAATCTTAATGTACTTTAGAACGAAGTCAATATAAATAAAATAACCAATTAAATACGTTTACTTTATTGCTTAGCCATATTTTAGAGTAGTGTACACAGTGCAGGCCCAGGCTCCATATATTGATGAAACGTCTCTTTTCCAAAATATTTTAATATTAAAAAAAAAAAACCTTTACACTATAACTGCTAATTAATCCGTGGCTTTACTACAAATCGTCACCGTGAGAATAAAATACCGCAGACTTTATAAAAAGCAGCGCTACTCCCAGTCACGTACACGTTCACGCTACACGTAGGTATTGTGGTGAACTGGTTTTTTGCCGGGCACAATGTGAGCGCGCTTTTTCCGCGTTTCCACGGTTTTTCCTCCGCACTACACACTCGCAAGTTTTTATACATTGACTCTGTGGGATAGGGGGCTGGAGAGGTTTGATACTTTAGTTGGCCTACGCTACAATTCGTGTGCGGCATTAGAGCTAACATAGGTATGCTAACTTTTCCCTTAGCCCCTTCGTCCATGACGCTACGCAAAAGTGACGGAACTCATTAGAAACTAGAGTTGCGGACTGATTGGAAACTCTGACTCGTCCACGACGCTACTGGAATTTGCTGAAACTCAGTCACTCAGTACACGATTTTATGTAAACAAAGTTTTGAAAACGAAAATAATTAACATGACTAGTGATAATTTGAGCGATGACATGGAATTATTACTTCTCCAGTTACATAGACGTCAGAATCACTTATAATTACTTTTTATTCGTTCATTTTTCAACAGTTTCTCGAAACCAGTCGCCTGGCGACCAGCATGTCGAGTCGCCAGGAGACTAGTTACAAACGCGTTCCTTTTGAGTAGCGTCGTGGACGGACGCGCATTGAAATACTAGTGCTATCACAGTCAGGCTACTCATAAGTGACTACAGTTTCAGTCGCGTTCCTTTTGAGTCGCGCCGTGGACGAAGGGGCTTAGTCGCTTTTTACGACATCCACGGTAGAAGTTATAGAGGATTTGGCCTATTCTTTAGTCGAGGCCTATGAATAAATATGAGCTAGAGTCCAACGTGCCGTGGTGCACGTTGGAATCTAGCTCATATGTATTCATTTATTATTACCTTAGTTTATTTATTTAGAAACAGGTTTTTTTACAGGTTTTTCAGTTAGAATACTTTAGTGTTTTTTTATAACATAATTTATTAACCAACTAGCTTCCGCCCGCGGCTTCGCTCGCATATAATAAGCCTACATGCTACTTTAGCTAAAGAACTCTATCTATTCCAAGTTTCAACGAAAACGGTTGAGTCGTTAAGGCGTGATTGGACAACACATCCAAACATCCTCACAAACTTTCGCATTTGTACGTAGTAGGATATATTTTTTTATACAAAATCAGGACTTAATGCGATGCCATTCTCTACCAACCAATCCATGGAGGTACCTACCAACCTCTTTAGATGGATCTTATCTATGGTATCTGATATCTATGGTATCTGGTATCTGATCTATGGTAGTTTCATTAAGTTATGACATGGCAATACTTATTTGACATTTTATTAGATTTATGTTTTAATTTTTCGTTTGATTTGTTTGATTGTACCTACTGATTTATAATGACATGTTTTATTGGCAATTATTATTATATTACAACATATTGACAAGGCCTATGTAGGTACAGCCGCTAAAACTTGATGTAATTAACAAAACCAAGTGTTCCCAGTGTTCCAAAGGTGAATAAATAATATGACTATGACTATGACTATCGAACTTAGATAAGTACTTACTAAATAACCTAGGATCAAGATTACCTGACCGCACTACACACATCAAGAAACGGAGCGAAGGCAATAAGCAAAAACCCTCTCCTAAGACAAAGCGAGCCCCGATGTATCAGAAAAACGCAAATTACTCTAGTAACGGGTTCGATTCCCATCGCATGCGACTTTTCTTTCAATCTTGCTTTTTGCGACTCAGTATCAGCGGAATGGGAGATAGAAAAAGTTTATTATTCTCAATGTTGATGCATTGTGATCGCAATAATATGGCATTCATATAAAAATGTGATTAGTTTTTATAGATTCAAGATGTTTAATTGCATATAAGTGTTACAGAGTGTGTTTATTATGAGGTAGGGCATAGCGAGATTTTCTCGTTCTAAATTGGAGCAGCCCGCCGAGGTACCTCCGCCTTACAGAAGATCGCAGCCAAATAACATTATTTGTTTCAATAGTGTTGTGTTCCTGCGATGAGTAAGGTTGCCAGAGCTCTTTAGGGGGAAGGGGGTTTGGGGGTTGGCAACGCGTGCGTGATGCCTCTGGTATTGCAAGCGCTCATAGGCTACGGTAACCGCTTACCAACAGGTGGGCCGTATGCTTGTTTGCCACCTCAGTTGTATAAAAAAGAGCTCTTAAAACTATTAATATGGCACTTATTCACACTTTTAGAGCATCACAAACTATTAAGTAGGTATTTTAGGTGAAAATCTGTAAATTTAAGATTAAGAAAGCTAGGGGATAGCAGCGTCCCCTGTTTTCACAAGATAGCTCTAACTGCGCTCGCGCTATACTAATATTATAAACAAGCTTCCGCCCTCGGCTTTGCTCGCGTGGTACGTACATAAATAAATAA
Organism: Anticlea derivata; assembly: GCA_947579855.1. Classification (NCBI taxonomy): domain Eukaryota; kingdom Metazoa; phylum Arthropoda; class Insecta; order Lepidoptera; family Geometridae; genus Anticlea; species Anticlea derivata. The sequence goes on along the minus strand of OX388277.1, from coordinate 973,841 downwards.
ATTAATAAATAAATATTCCGGACATATCACACACGGTCAACTGATCCCAAACTAGGCATAGCCTGTACTATGGGTACCAGAGACTGATATACATAATAGATATATATTTAACACCCAGACACAGAACAAACATATGTGTTAGTCACAAATGTTTGTCCAGTGCGGGAATCGAACCCGCGACCTCTAGCGCAGAAGGCAGAGTTACTACCAACTGAGCTATGAGGCCAGTCATACATAAAAAGTAGCCTATATGCTATTCTAGGTAAAGAACTTTATCTATTCCAAGTTTCAACGAAATCGGTTGAGCCGTTACGGCGTGATTGAATAACAAACATCCAAACATCCTCACAAACTTTCCCATTTATATATAAGTAGGAAGTAGGATAGTGGGATGAGAAAATAACTCTGTTTGTTTGTTACCTCATCACAACTAAACGGCAGAACGGATTTTTTTTTATTCTTAGAAATTAGTTACAGTATATGTTTTATACATCTAAAAAAACAAGATAGGTTTGTCTTAGATGCAAAGGACTAACATACCTCATAATGTAATTGGGCAAGGATTTTATGTTGGGAAAGAACATAGGCTATATTTGTCTCCAAAAATATCTTGAAGGGGATGAAATAGGGGTTGAAAGTTTGTATGGACGGTACATAATTCCTTAAGTTAGGGAAAAATGATATTTAAAGAAATAAATAAACATGTGTTTCAGCATTTTCGCAAAATTATCCCTAAAGGGGCAAAGCAGGAGGTGAAAATTATTATGAATGCGGACGAAGTCGCGGGTAACAGGTAGTTTCATATAAAAATATAACTACCTTACATCTAAGAAAGAGATTATTATTATTATTGCACTGTTGAGGTAGAGCTATCTACATGAAGTGAACTCAGTCTGTAATGTTCGTGAGTACGCACTCGTCACCGTGAGACGTGAAAATTGAATAGCTTGGCGGTTTTTGCAGGGGCGCTTTTCGTCTACTTCAGTAAGCTTACCTTTTTACTTATCACCGTGACAAGTGGTGAGCTCACGTATATTACGGACTAAGGCCTAGTGGCCCTGTTCAGTGAAGTTTTTTGTGTCAAAATATTTGTAGTTGTAGGTATTTGTTGTTTAGTATTGTCAAAATAAGTATTTGTGTGTTTGTTAAATTTATTTGCATAAACGTATTTTGGAGCATCATGTACCTATTTAAGTACAAACATTCCAAAATTTCAAATCTAAACGCATGAAGTGACTTACTGGTTCCATTCACGTTTCTTCCGATGATCTTATTGGATCCGTTCGGCTGCGGGGCGGGGGTGTGCGGCGCGGGGGGCGCGCGTCCCGCTTCCTCGCCCGGGCTCTCCATATCTGCCCTCTCACTTACGCACATCAACACCCGCCAAAACCACCAAACTAAACGTCAAAATGTCAAACAAAATTGGTAGAATAGAATTACAACATTAGTCACAAAAATATTTTTTGAAAGTTGCGTTCCGTTTTAGTTTTTTCAAGTATTTTCGAGTTTTCTTTGAGATGGTAGCCGTGACATTTGCGTCAGACGCTCGCGGCACGACTGCCGGCCTGAGAGCCCTATATTATGCAGCTGCATGCCGTGGGCCCCGCCCAGCACCCCACAGTAGTGGGGTATAGAATGGCCCCACGCTACCCTTTGTACATAAAAAAGTCTATCAACGAATTTTCGGTGTGCGTAGGGAAAGGGTAGAGCACAGATTAGGCGAGAGTTGCAGCAGTGTTTGAGGGAACGGTCTTTATTAGAAGGGAGGGTTTTTCTAGTTCTAATGCTTTCATAGTTTATAAATGGTTTGAAAAATGGTAAGCAAGCCGTGTTCAAACGGCCTGCGATCAATGTCAAATGATTGATCGCAGGCCAAAATGATCATGATCATGTCAAAATGATCCTTACTTCAGTAGAATTTAAAGTCAATTCTGAGTTTGATATTTGAGGGCGTGCGAATATAGCTCAACAACTAGATAGGTATCGCAAGCCCCTAAAAGTCATACTCAAAAATGACTTCATTCAGTAGATGTACCTACCTAAGGATACCTAATCCTACTAATATTATAAATGCGAAAAGAGACGTTTCATCAATATATGGAGCCTGGGCCTGCACTGTGTACACTACTGTAAAATATGGCTAAGCAATAAAGTAAACGTATTTAATTGGTTATTTTATTTAAATTGACTTCGTTCTAAGGTACATTAAGATTTTCTTCGAAAAAGAGAGCAACACACAGCGCTACAAAAATATGGCGGACGGACGTGCGTGAAATGTCATTTTGACAACCTACATTTATCTGACAAAACAAAAACATCAAATCAAACAACATGACATGAACAATATGTCAATGTCATGTCAAACGCCAATTATAAACCAACATGGCGGCCTTCAAATAGTGTTCACATAGTAAAAAACTTACCAGGAGAACTTTTCTTGTACCATCGCATTTGTCTTCAAATTAATGAAATTGTATTTTTCTTGTAATCTCCTATTTTTTCCTAATTTTTCTATGTAGTGTACATGGAACAGGCCCAGAATGAAATGGCTCCTTTGTGGTTCACGGCCGAACGGACTTGGATGAAGTTTGGTACAGAGATAGATTATAGTCTGGAATAGCATATAGGCTATTTTTTATGTAGGTACCACGCGGCGAATCCGCGGGCGGAAGCTAGTATTACAATAATTTTCAATAGACAAAATACACAGGGTGGAATTTTATAATACCACCTGGAGGGAAAGTACCTACTCTTAGTAGGAAGGTACTGTAGATAGAAAATTTTACTCGAAGAAAACATTCCTTTATTTCAGAAAAGAAAGAAAACTGTATTCAAAGATTTTCGAAAATTCGCTTGCCACACCGGAATCGAACCGACTAAAATCTGTATAAATTACAACCTGTACTTTAATTGCATTGATCGCAAGTATGTAATCTCTCTAACAAACTTGATAAATTAAATGAAAAGAAAATTTGGAGGGTGTGCCCCTTTTGGTCCCAAAATTCAACCCCTAAGAGGGTGCAGCGGGGCTTGAAGTTTGTATGAAAAACATCACGCGAACAAAGGTCTTTCACTAGTCATAAGCACAATTATCGAATTTATCGAGGGTACTGCTAGAGTGGTTTATTTATGTATAGAAATTTTCTTGTAAGAAATTTCATTCCCAAGCTTAAATATCCACTTAAAACCAATACAAACTTTTTTCACGACCGCTCCGTTGTCGGCTGCGTTTAATGTTTTTTTCCGTTTCCCCGAAGCCTTTGGCCCACATCGCCAGTCTGAATTAAGCTTTTGCAACTGATTATCATCTTTAATTTGATTTCGGCACGAAGGGCACACTCACCACGCTAGGCACGCGGGTTGGCGAGCGCAGTCTTCTTGTTCTTATGCGTCACTGATTCTTTCTTGGTCATCCTGTATTATCTCTCATCCTGCCAGGCTATTGCGTAAGCAAAATGGTAATGAAGATCGCAATTTTAGGGATGATTTTATCAATTTTAGCTACATCTGAAGTATATCAAACATGAAAAGGAAGAAGCTAAGGTCTTGAAATTTTCCTTTGTCAAGTTTGGAATTTTGAATGTTGCTAAGATTGTTAAAATTACCCTCAAAGTTACGATCTTCATTGCCATTACGCTTATGCAATTGCACCCCTGGTCAGTGTCCAGATTGAGGTATGGTGGCACTGAAAAGGGCCTATGACCGTCTATGAAAGAAGCGCAGCTATAGTAGCGAACTATAGTTGCTAAAATGCCTATCCGCTGCTGCCCATCCTCAAGCTTTTTTCCCTTATCTTACGACATCCACGGAGGATGATATGTACCTATGGGCCACCACGGCCATAATATGTATAGGTTACCTACTATCCCGAAAGGGACTTATTCTGCTCTTGCTGCTAATGCTAAATAAGAATTGTACGCAAATCATATTACCTAAATAGGTATACTCAAGTGACCATTCTAGATCCATGGGGGGTGAGTGGGATAGATAGATAACTCTTTATTGTAAGCCACATAAAAATTTTACACATCACAATTAATTCGACAAAATATAAGTAATAAATAAAGTGGAATACAATGGGCGGTCTTATCACTAAGAGTGGGAGTTGGTACAATAGTTTTCACTCTCACTCGTGCTTGGAAACAAGCACGTTACACGTGTTTTTATATGGACAAAATGAGTGACAGTAGGTAGGTACCTAATAGTCCGCTAGAGCCACTGTTTGTTACGGATTCCATACATAAACACGTGGATTACGCTCACAAGTGAGTGTAAAAACCATGGTGGTCTGGTATGTGTAAAAATGCTCGCTAAAACGTTACCACCAAGTCGCTCCATATAAAAAACATGCGAACTGCACTCAAAGTATTTTCACTGAGGAAAGTAAAGCTTTCTTCTGCAGTACTGATAAAACAGGAATAATTAATGGAGTATGCGGTAAAGTGTGTGTGTGGAAGGAATGGGCCAGAGCTAGGCTAGAGGCGATCGTGAGAAAATAAAACGCAAGAGAGTCATCTTAGTGGCTTGCGGCCACGGAGCGAGCGGCCTGCTCCGCGAATGGAAAAGTGGGGGTTGACGAATTGGGAGATTAGAATAACTAGGACTGATGGTTCTTACATGAAACTAAGGACATAAAAAATCTAATTAGATAGTTATCCAACAAGATTTCAACCAGAACGCAGACAAAACAACGATAGAATGCTCTACGTCTGTTCACACTAAAATAATTTGATAGAGTGGGGATAGAATGAGCATTCAATCGTCTGATGTAAATCGGCCTTTAGACATCTGCAAGGGTCTGATCGCCTGGAGATCTGGGAGGATGTCTCCCATGCTTGGGGATAAAAGTCTTGAGCCTATCTATCACATGTCTTTGGTCAATCGCCAATTTTCTAGCCTCAGTTTTTCTGCCAATAATATCCGACCGACAGTTAAGGCAGTGTAGGTTTTTCCGCGGTGAAAGGTTGGCACTACTGGATAGCTAGAAATATGTCGATATGATAAACTAACGGCGCGACTGTGGGAACCTGTGATCTATGCTTTTTGCGACTGTAAAAACTTGTGCTTTCTCGCTGAACGGTTCCGGAGAAAACTGCTACAAGAGTTTTCAATTATAGCTTTGGAAACTCTTTTCTCATATAAGAAGTTCGTTTAGATGGACTATGGAGCTCTTGACGTTTCAACAACCAAAGAAAATATACGGTCACGACTTTCTCGACTTTAATGATTGTAGACAACCTCTCAGATCTCCATGCGATAGATCCTTTAATAAGCAAAATTTATGATCCTCCCGAGGTGCTATTTTGTTCTGAGGAGTTTATAATATTAAAGGTATTACAGCGAAATAAAAGCAAAGTAAATTTCCATTCGCCAACCAGGAATTTAATCGGTAAGTTTTTACAGAACGCAATTTTCGGAACGCGACCATCATTTCGAAACGCGCGGGAAAAACTACAAAATGGCGGACGCTCCTTGCCGCTGCTAATGCAAATAGGCCGCGGGAAAAAGCCCGAGATGAGTAAAAAGCTGCAGGAACTCATAGTATTTCATCGTCGTCGGCAGTTATTGAGCGCGGCCGGTGTTTTTGTGCAGATTCCCGCGATCGAGTAAGTTTTTGCGGCGGGTTCGAGTCTGGGAAGAGAACGGCGGCGGCGGCGGCAAAAACGGAACGATCCGCCATAACGCTAACCGACGCAAAAACGCAGTAACGTACGGCAGTGTCCACAACTTAGGGTATTTTCTCCTAAATTTAGGGTATTTTTTAGGGTAGAGATTTTTTCAAGGGTAACATTTTGACAGTGTCTGACAGATCTGAGGACAAACTTTCACTTTATTTTAGCAATTTAAGTCTACAGTAAAAAGTATGATTTTGCAATTTTCAGGGAAAAACTGTGCAAACATTGTTGAACTGAATTTTCTCTGGTATTTTCCACTGAGTTTGGGGGTAAATCAAATTTCAGTGTTGGCAGCACTGACGTACGGATAGAATTAATGCGGCGACTTTAATTTTCTTCAAGAAAGCGCGGGAGGAAATGGCGGGTAATGAGTGTTGCCAGTCGCAAAAACTATCTGTATAATGACGTCGCTCATTTAACCAGTTTATTTTTCTTACTTGGGAGACGAATAAAAAGTTATGTTGGAATCATAAGTTCTTTCTGAGAGCGCTGTTGGAGTGGTGGTAGTGAATGCGCCTTCCAACAAAAGATCGTGGGTCGAATCCCGGTCGTTCACCAAGGGATTATCCGGAAAATTTATAATATGCTATTTCAATTAACATCGTAAGAAACCCGACTAGATTCATTCACCGCACTGGTTTTTTCACCAACGGTCATTAGCACATCTCAGGACCACTATAAATCTAGTACCTACCTAATTGACCTTATTGCAGGATGACCAACAAAGAACCATTGCTTGCTAATAAGTAAGAATAGTCGTGTCACTGATTATTTCTTGGTCATCTTGTATTAGGTCAGCGGATTTGCCCTAAGGCACAGTAGGCCCGGGCCTAGGGCGGCCAGATACTAGGAGCGGCAAATGGTGACCAAAAAAATCACTGGTGATAGCAGGTTGCGGGAAGTCGATGGATGGAAAAGGCTAAAGACCGTTCGTCGTGGAACTCTTTTGGAGAGACCTATGTCCAGCAGTGGACTTCTACAGGATGATGATGATGATGATTAAGATAAAGTTAGCAATTAAGTGCCGAAATTAATTATGTACCTAGTCTATATGATGGGTGCTGAGAAAGGGGCGGCACATGGCCTGGGGCCTAGAGCGGCCAAGACTGAAAATCCGCCACTGGGTCAGTGACCAGGTATGGTAACCCTAAAATGGGCCTGTGACCGTCGTCGGTGAAAGAGATTAAGAACGCCTCATAGACATTTCTCTCACACAAGTCCTGTCTTCGAATTTTTAGGTTCTATATCTGTTTTCCATCGCCGCCGCGCCGTATGAGAGCACTATTTTAGCGCACATAAACTTTCCGAACTGAAAAATCCATTGGTGCACGACGGGGAATCGAACCCACGACCTGTGCATCGGAAAACGGGCCCACTACCACCCCTCCACCAGACCAGTGCTCTCTTGAACCCCAAGCAAAACAGAAAGTTCTTTCTAGTTTGCGCATTACAATTAGTAACTAATAATACCTATACCTAATAATAGCTTAAAGGCTACTTTTTATGTAAGTACCACGCGAGCGACCCCGCGTGCGGAAGCTAGTTTTTTATAATATCCCAAAAATGTTCGACTCAGACGCGATTTGAACCCGCAACCTTCCCCTAGATACGGGGTTCCGCTAATCACTAAACTATGGAGCCACTTCTCGTCCGTGTGAAATCCTGGAGACTTCTAATCGTAGAGATTAACAATTGATTTCTACAAGCTTAATGACTACAGCTAGTTTATTATTCAAATAATTATTTTATTTTTAAAATGATGACCCTGTAAAATTTCTGTAGGTGGCTTTGAAAGAAAGAAAGAGAGAAGGAAAAGACGTTTATTTTAGACACACAAATTAAAAGTAGAAAAAGAAAATAACAAAAGTAGCACAAACTAAGAAGATACCTACAATAATAGAGAGACTAGGAAAAAACAAAAACAACTGAATGGGACTTGACTAAGATGTTCATTAGTCCGAGGTATGTGCGTGAGTCACCAAAAATAGGTCCCATCTCAACTGTATTGCCGCTTCACAGAGTGTAGCAGCGCTGATTTTCAGATTGAACCGTTCATTCGGGCGACCTCACGATCGGCTTTAGAAGTCCTCAATATTTTCGCACGGACGGTAAGTAGCTCCTAGCTTAGAGCATCCCGTATCTAGGGAAAGGTTTCGTATTGAAATCCCGTTAAAGTCGAACATTTTTGGGATATGACAAAGTTCATAGTATTCCCTTAGTGATATAATAAAAATAAAATTATCAATAGGCGTTTATTTCAATAAAATCACTTTCGAAATAAAGCGTCTTGGCTATGGCAAAATTCCATAGACCACTTCTGATCTAGAATCTTGAGTTCGTTGATTCTGAACTTGTAGCTCTGCGTGTTCAAATAAAAAACGACCATTATGTATATGTTTAAACTAAATACAATACATAATTTAATTCAAAACATAGGATTATGATATTAATAAAGATTAATTCAGATATCATCTGATCAGGCTGATGATGATGATGAATTCAGATTTAAATACATCATACAGACAAAACAAACAATACATATAAATCAACTACATAAAGCTTAACTTACACAAATTAACCAATTACTAATAATACACAACAATAAAGGTACTCAAATCATCCATGAGTGTACATTAATTAGGTCAGCCTTTGAAGAAAGTAAAAACATAAAATGAACCATTCCGGCTACAAAGTTTCTTGTCTCTGGTAATAACCAACCAGTGGAAATTAACTATAAATCTATGGTTTTTTTATATGCAAAGTCTTCATATGCTGCAGTAAATTACTCTTTTGGCGAAATGATTTGTCACAGTAATCACAATCATATGGCTTTTTCCCATCATGAATCCTCCGATGCTGGTCCAAATGGCTGCGTTGACCAAACGTTTTAAAACAAATGTGACAGCTATATGGCTTTTCCTTGGTGTGAACTCTATTGTGTTGCAATAGGTTACTCATTTGTTTAAAGCTTTTATCACAAATATCACATGTGTATGGTGTATCCCCGGTGTGTGTCCGCATATGCTGTTGTAAGTTGCTAAGTTGAGTGAAGTCCTTCTTGCAAACTTCACATGTATATGACTTTATGTTTTCATGGCTTTTGTAGTGTTCATTTAAATGTTTTAAACTATGGAATATCTTGGGGCATTGTTTGCAAGAGTAAGGTTTCTCGTGCGAAATCTTGTGCAGTCTTAAGAGACTTTGCTGGTTGAATGAAGCATCGCAAAATTCACAATAATATGGTTTATGAGTTTTCATATGGTTTTCTAGGATGTGCTTGGACGTAAAATGTACATGACAATATACACAAGTATACGGCGTTTTAAGAAATTTTTCATAAGGTGGTTGATCTAAAAAAACTAAAGGGAAAGGTCTCTTTCCTGTTGGCGTTTGCCGCCTTTTTGTATTTCCATTATTATTAATATTAAACCGTAGTGTGAAACAAATGTTGCTTCTGTTGTTCTCTAATAATGGAGAATTTTCAAGTTTAATTTTGTCTTCAGTTTTATTCATTTCAATACCTTTGACTTCTGATGAGATAGTTAGCCCTGGCTGGGCTTTATAATTATGTGTATTTAGTTCACTGACCTCGTTGGAAGAGGTGTCAATTTCTTTTTTCGGGGAAATGGGTATGGCACTGATTACATCCTTGTTAAGACTATTTTTGAGCATATCCTTTTCCTGTGGAGTTTGTTTTTCTGTATCCCTTTTGTGGTCACTATGTTTGATAGTATCTTTTTTGTGGGCATTATTTTCGGTGATAACTTTTTCCATTATTTCTTCATGTGAAATAGTTATGTTACTGCTGTTGTGTTTGATGACTCCATTGGGGGTACTATGTTGAATGGTGACCTTTTCAGTTACATCTTCGTGTGAACAGGGTCCGGATCTATTATTTATAACTTCCTTGTTATGGGTATTAAGTTTGATGAAATATTTAGTTTCCGAAGCATCATCTGTAAATAAAATAGTGTTTACTTGAGTTGAGCAACAATGACTGTATCTGTTTGGACATGCAACAGATTTTTTGGAATAAAATTGCCTATGAATAGAAAAAGAACACTAAACATAAGCCGTCTTCCCCTTCCAATGGTCCCATTCACACTAGCCTTATACACCTGTTATGTCACTCTTCTTTCATTCACCCACTCTACCAAACCATCTAAGCATACCTAACACAATTCCCATCACTATGTTGTCTTCTTTCACTCCACAACACTCTCTTACACTATTCTTCACTCTATCTTTCAAAGTTACTCCGCACATACTTCGCAAAGCTCAGAGTTAGAGTCGGGGCCTGTTTGGCTGCACCCAACACAGAATGAGACTTGTTGGCTCCTGCTGGTGAAGTGGATGCTTAAGTAGGTAAGTGTCTATTAGGTTTGTTCTTTGTTATCATTTGTGTTCTTACTCCTTGTGTTTTTTGTGTATTCAAGGTTTTCTATTTTATAACCGACTAGAATGTATGAGGAATGTGATGAGAGTGAATGAAGCAAAAGAGATACTTGCTACGATCCTGACATATGGATCGTAGCAAGTGGAAAGCCGTGGTGTCTGCCTACCCCTCTGGGAAATAGGCATGATTTTATGTATTTTATTCTATAAAGCTTTCATTTATCTAATTACCTTCGAAAATTATTTCAGGGTCATGTTCAAATTTAATAGTTAAGTCTTCTTGATTAAATTCATTAGAGGTAAAACCAACAGTAAATGCTTGAACTGGTGCCACCACAAATTTATGCAATTTTCTTTTGTTCAGTATTGGTATGGTCTCTTCAGTGAACTGAAATAGATAATTATAGAAACTTTAAATAAACTAACGAGATTAAAAGCTGCCTAGAATGGTCAATCTGGCTTTTTAACAATCATCATCATTATCATTTGATGTGACATCCACTGCTGAATATGGCCTCCACCTTTTAAAGATTTTAAATTTTAAAGATTTCCAGATTTTAAATATATTTGTGAAAATAGGATATGCTGCAGTCATCCACTAGCTTTTTTCCCGTAGGCGCCTCTTATGACATCCACAGATATGGAGGAGGGGCCTTCTTCAGGCGCGGCCACCTTGGCAATATCCATGCAAAAATGTACATTTCATCCATTAATGAATTTCGACGACCTCGGTGGCGCAGCGGGCGAGTGCCCGTCTGAGAAGCAAAGGGTGCGGGTTCGATTCCCGCGCGGGACAAATGTTGAGTAAGGGTGTTGTGGTACCATGGTACTCGTAGTTTCTTATACCCACAACACAGGGTATTCTAGTGTGGGGTCAGGACTATGTATGTGACTGTTGGGTGTTATTTATTTATTTAATCCATGAGGATACAGACAATAATAAACATGAAATCAAAAATTAAGAAAAATAAATACAGTTTGTCACAATAAAACAAAAAAAAAACCAAATAATTTACAAACACAAATCATCAATCAAGTGTATCAGCAAGAGCATAATAGTAGGTAGTAGTTAGGTACCTCAAAACCACCAGCAAAGAATTGAGCAAAGATTTCTTCAGATCGTTTTGACATCTCGCTGAGTCTGGAGCATGTCTTCAACTGAGAGAGACAGATGTAGCAGAGTCTATCAGGCCTCCTGTCTCTGTTCCACTGAAACATTAAATTTATATGTATTCAAGATGATTTAAACAGGATTTTTTTATGTGCACTGCAGCACCTAGGGCATGATAAGTAGACTTGCCCAGCACCTATACCAGTCTAGTTGGCTAAGGCCAACTAAACATTCCTTCGACAGTTTGAGCATGTGTTAAGGACACATATATCCATACTAATCCTACTAATATTATAAATGTGAAAGTTTGTGAGGATGTTCAGATGTTTTTTGTTCAATCACACTGTAACGGCTCAACCAATTTCTATGAAACTTGAAACATAAATAAACACCATTTGTTACTAGAATAGCATATAGGCTACTTTTATAAAGGTACCACACGGGCGAAGTGGAAGGTGCAAGCTACTATTTTAAATGCGAAAGTACACTTGTTTGTTATTTACCTTTTCAAAACGAAATGGCTGAGCTGAGCTTTCATGACTAACATAATAGAATTGGGCGAGGAGATTGATTATATGTATATCTTGGGGAAAATATTATATCCTAGGGTTAAAATGTTTATTGGCAATCCATAATTTCTCAAGGGATCAGAAAATTCATTAGGCTTTTGGTAAGAAATAAAGAAATATGTGTTTCAGCACTTTTTGCAAAAGCATACTTAATGGGGGCAAAGTGGGGGTTTCAAATTATGAGGTATTAGCTAATTTAAGTATACATTTTTCTCAGACCGAGATTCTTATCACAACCTATAAGGGGCTACGGCAAGATGGCAGTACCTTCATTGAGTGGACTTTTGGATACTGCACAAAGAAGCCTCTGCTTTAACTAAACACTGGTTATGTATACCAATACTCGATAGGCAGAAGTAGTTAGCACTGGCTAGCGTCACCAACACCGCTCTGTTGTACGTTTGAAAATAGAAGCAGCATGGCATATTTTGAAAGAAATTTTGAAGAGAAGGGTTTTACAGGAATTACACCCCGTATCGTTCCGTAGGTATCTTTAGCCTTTGTCGGAGATTAAAATGTGTAACAATATCATAAATAACAGAGCTTTGCTTGGATAGATACCCATCGCGTACCCATAAAGTTATTAGCATTACTTACCTCGTTACTGGTGATTTTAGCATAGACATCTAGGAGCTGTGCGTTTGTAATTGAATACAATTTAGTGTTCCCGGCTAAACAAAGTCTACACACGTCCCAAGGCATCATTACGAGACCGTTTACACTGCTTTCTGACTTGTCTCTCGATCCACTCTCAATCAGTAGGATGAATAATTGCTCACTCAGTGTTTTTAATCTAAATTACCGACAGGCGACAAAGCTACGCTAGCAAAATTACTTTTCATTTAATTTTAGGGTTCCTCACAGATAAATAGAACTAACGCATTTAGACATACAAAATTACTCTATGATTTAGACAGACAGACTCCGACACAGAGCTAAATTAGGTACTAATATTCATTCTAATTGTTTCGTAAAGATAGCAATTCATTCATACTCTTTATTGTTTCACGTTTCGTTGCACTAATACTGCTTTACAATTCTAGCTAAGCTAAAAGCGAAGGTAAAGGCCATTTTCATTGAGCGGCAGGCGGGCGGCGCGGCAACTGCACGGGGGCGCCAGACGCCAGATTATCAGACGAATATAAATAATGTAAGGCGGCGGCGCGCGCCCCCGTGCAGTTGCCGCCTGCCTGTCGCTCATGGAAAAAGGCTCTTCTTTTCTTTACCTTCGTTATTCCTATCCACGGAACCCTGCGTGAAACACGCACTTTGTCATTTTCATTGACAATAAATAAATTGCACAAAGTTGCCATTTGGAATTATTTACTTGCTTAGTTGCTTTATGAGTGGGCAGTGGGCACTGGGCCTTAAGTCACTATCTATTGTAGTCTTGGTTGGAGGAACTTTTTTATAATTGTGTGATTTAATGATTTTTGTTTACTCTTCCTTCCCTTAGTTATTATCCTTCCTAATATATAAAAGAACAAGGCCTGATTCCACGATCAACGCACATCCTAAACCGCTGAAGCTATAAAGCTGAAATTTAGACAGTAGCTGCCTTATATGCCACACACATCCACTAAGAAGGGATTTTCAAAATATCATCCCATAAGTGGGTGAAAAGGGGTTAAAACGTTTGTATGAAAAGTCGTATTCCCTGAACCTACAGATTTGAAACTAACTGAAAATAATGTATGATTGTATGATTTTCAAAACGACATTAAAAGGGTTTAATGAGATGTCAAAGTTTGTATGGGAGAATCATAACGCATGGAGAGATTTATCTGAAACTTGGTACAAATACTCATAAAGTCAAATAATGAAATACGTATTTGAGGGTTTTTCAAAACTTCCCTTTTTTATCAAGATACCACGCGAGCAAAGCCGCGAGCGTACGCTAGTAATATGGTAAATGCGAAAGTTTGTGAGGATGTTTGTTGTTCAATCACACCGTAACGGCTCAACAGATTTCGTTGAAACTTGGAATAGTTAGGGAACTATACCTACATAGAATAGTATAAAGGCTACTTTACAAAAAATCCCCTCCACTAGCATCTGACAGTCTCATCTTGGGCTGCGCGCATTATACCTACATCAATCTAATGGCGTTAATTTTTTTGTATTCGAATGAAAATCTAGTCTCCATCGGATATTAAAACATATAATTATGGCGCATTTGGGCTATTTAATTTTAGACGACTGGAGAGGTATGCTCCTTTATTAAAATAGTAGCTCGGTTTGTGTAAAAAGCCTTTATATTTTTTTAAGGCTTGCAACATTACCAGTTGAACAATAGAAACACCGTTTGGCGTTTGTCAAATTTGAATTTTGTTTGTAGGTCAACGTCTGCTCAACGAACGTATTTTATAATCAAATATTTTGTGAATATTTTAACTAAACTAGACAAAAACTGTTACTTGTTAGTGGTATTAGAGTGTTCTAGTGTTTTAGTTTAGGATGACGTCCGAAAAAGGAAGTAGGAAAGATAAAAATCAGAACATTCAAGTGTTTGTTCGACTCAGGTAAATATATCTTTTTGTAGACAAATATATCCATTTGGCTACAGTAAATAGGTTTTACGTTGTATCATCCTGTATTTTAACCTGAACAACCTGTTAGAAAATTCTAATAAACCTAAAATTTATATCATGAATGCTACGCCCTTGCCGAGTAGTCATGATTTTTTCAAAATAGCCATGCTTTATTCTTGTTAGACAAGAATAAAGATTTGAATAAAGTTCTGTTAGACAAGATTATCATTTCGTAGTCATTAAAATTGTAGAATCGGGCCCATAAGTATTCAGTAAGTACCTATGACTATGAGATAAGTAGTAACTCATACATAACTGTCTGTTGGTATCGTTTTTACGAATAAACGGTAAAGACTTCTTAGTATCATAGTCTAGAGGTGCGTAGAGTATCATACTGTAGATGTGCTCATAAAAAGGAATGATTATTAATTAATTATTAATTTATTACTAACAATTATGGTGAACAACCGAAATAAATGAATTAAATTAAATTATTAATAATAACTTAGACTTTTTGGCACTAAGTACACTGTGTTATCCCAAATGGCATTGGACTGGCCACATGATGAGGTCATAGAACTGTACAGTTTGGTACACCCAATATAGGGCTAGAGGTAAAGCGCTCGGAGGCTTTTTTCCCCCCTCAAGGATGGCATGTAGCATGTCTGGTCCGCATCAAATTACAGAATCTGATGTTAAAAGACCTATACCTGAAATATACTTTATTTTGGGAACAGCTACAAAACATGCAAAAACAGTTTAGAAAAACTGCAGTAGTTTGAGAAACTCTTTCGCAGCTACCAACGCTACCCAGAAGCAGGTTCTCATGTTATTTTAGTCTATCTAAACTTAAGTGGCTATTAAAGACTATTTTTCTAAGTTTAATGTGATATACCTAAACAATGATACTATTTCAGACCACTCAACCAGAGAGAGCGAGACATCAAGTCTCTCGGAGTAATAGAAGTAGTGCATAACCGTGAGGTGGTCGTAAGGCAGTCACAGCAGAGCTCTCACACTAAGAAATTCACATTTGACCGGGCTTTTGGGCCGCAAGCTAAACAGGTGAAGTAATAGACCAAGACCCCTATATTTTTTGCAGACTGACTGCTGATAAATTATGATAAATTCAAGCTCCATCATAATTTCAGGTAGAAATATACCAAGATGTTGTCAGCCCCCTCATCGAGGAAGTGCTATCGGGCTACAACTGCACTGTGTTTGCCTATGGGCAGACGGGCACCGGGAAGACACACACTATGGTGGGAGAGAGCACCGGGGATGAACACACATGGCAGAATGTGAGTATTCAAGCGGGGTAGGGCTTGTAGTGCCATTATTAGACATTTTGATTGTAAATAATGTCGATGAGAGCACCGACAGTGTTTCGATTCGTCTAGAGACTATTTATCAGGGCGAGTGTGATCTTCCGCGCGCTCCACCCTCCCGCGTTGATGTCTGATTTTTTTTCTGTGAAATCGTCATTATAATCATTGCAGCCTAATTATCTCATTATTATCATTGCATCATTATACCGACAAGAGCTAAGCTCTTAAATTTAATAATAATAATAATCATTTCAGCCAGAACATTAGACTAAACTTACTAAATCCCCTTTGAAGGGCATTCTTAAATAGTTACAGTTTCCAGCAACCTTTATTTTTTAATTTTTTCCTCTAGTGGGAGGCCGTCCTAAGCTGCACTTTCCTGTACGTGGTTTCTACTCTAGCACCTCTCTGCCCCAAAGCCCTCAGTTTTCCAACAAACACTTATCGCTACAATCAAACACTTATTTTTCCTTCCCCCCTAGGACCCCCTAGCAGGTATCATCCCCCGAGCACTATCCCAACTGTTTGATGAGCTGCGTCTCTCAAACACAGAGTACACGGTCCGCGTGTCTTACCTCGAGCTGTACAACGAGGAACTGTTCGACCTGCTGTCCGCGAGCGAGGACAACTCCAAGCTGAGGATATACGAGGACGTTACGAGGAAGGGCAGCAATATCGTCAATGGACTTGAGGAGATCACCGTAAGTCCTTCTATAGCAGTCTTTTGAATGAGCACTCGTCCACCTTGCCCGTTATCCTGCACGCGAGTTCAACTTGTCCTGCCTGACATCAATACCCAGCAGTAACCTTATCCATCTTGTTGGTGCATCATGAAAAATCTTGCATAATATGTTTGATAACATTTAAAGGTAGTGGTGGACTGGTGTTAGTGTTCCCGCTTTCTGTGGGTTCGAATCCGAGTCGTGTTGAATCCTAGAACCTACAAATTCGAAGACATGTGCACAAAAAGAGCTAAAGAGGCGCACTTTAATACTGATTCTTTTACCGGAAGTCATTGGCCCTTTTCATGGCCACTATACCTTAACCTTAGCTGACAAGACCAAGAAAGAATCAGTGACACGACACAGGGACAAGTATCAACCTATTAATAAATGTACCTATTAATAATTCGTTATTTTTTCTTATATCTGAGAACAGTCTAGATCACTGACTTGAGATGCGGACCTCATTATCCACTCAAGCATCTTAGATCATACTTATAAACTAAACTCTGCACTTGACTACTAGCGCTCTTAAGATTCCACTCAAGCTCTTGTTTGCTAAGTATATTACTTGTATAAAAACAAGGACTTTAAATTTGGGCGAAAATCTCACTCAGGAAATTATAATGCGAAAGTAACTATGTCTGTCTGTCTGTTTGTTACCTTGTCACGGCCAAACGGCACCGATCTTGATGAAAGACTAGAAAATAGTGTAAATTATGCATGAGGACATTGGACATAGGTAATAAAATAAAAATATGAATATGAATAAAATAGTTTATTTTACTTCGTAAATAGTAAAAATAGTTTATTGCGTGACCCGAGGGCTGGCTCCTCCATCCATTGCGATCCACGCTTCCGACTGGATCAATTATGTTTCTTGTGTGAGTATTTTGTAAATATTAACTTGTATTAGTTTTAATTATCTTTCTATAAATAATAGTTGTTTATTCTGTTTCACAAATAATTACAATCAAACAAAAAGATCACAAATCGCGGCAAAATTGGTCGCCACTCAGCACTTAAGGGGCTATGATTCAGAGACGTGCACGAAGTCCGTTCCTATGATCGATTCCTCTTGCTCCTACTCGGTTCTCCTACTGGTAGGAGCATGAGGACCAATGTGTCCTTATCATTTTATAAAATCATCTTCCTATTCCCAAGTTTTATCTCCTTCCAGTAGGAGAACCAAGAGTAGCAAGAGGAAACGGTCTTCCTATGACCACACTTGACAAAGTATCGTCAGAGCTAATCTTAAGAATTTGAACTCAGACATAGACCTTGCGTTAGACTTCGGTCTTAGCCGGGGCACTCTATTATTTATTTTATAGTTTTATTTTCTCAAAATGCCAATATAACTTCACCCTTGCTGGTATGGCTCAAGTAAAAATAGAAATATTACGGACATATTCATACGGTCAACTGATCCCAAACTAGGCATAGCCTGTACCAGCGACTGATATACATAATAGATAAATATTTAACACCCAGACACAGAACAAACATCTGTGTTTATCACACAAATGTTTGTCCGGTGCGGGGATCGAACCCGCGACCTCTAGCGCAGAAGGCAGAGTTACTACTAACAGAGCTATGAGGCCAGTCAAATAGTAGTAGTAGTCGATATCCACTTCTTAATCTTGACTCTGCGTGCGAATTGGGAATTCCTTTCTTCGTAGCACTTAGTAGGTAAGCCTATACCCAGGAGTGAGTAAACTCAGGCTGGTAGATGATGATGTGACATTCATTTCCTGGCTTCATCATTAAATTATATCTTCAGAAACATCTGATAGAAGGACCTCAAAGCGTAGTATCTTACAAGATGCTTTAATTATACAATTTTCCAGTAACATATACATAACAGCACATCTAATGCTGTTGTCGAAATAACATGAGTTCTGCCAGATTAGCTTTAGCTTTCGCCTCTCTTAACTTTTCCTTCAGCACCTCCACCTCCAGCTCATGTATTTCCTCAGCCCGTCTCTGCCTGTCTCTGTATTCATTTACCGAAATAGAAGAAGTTGTGGGAAGCGGGATGGACTGAATCTGTGGAGGATTCCTTGTATTGTATTTCGACTCTGCAAAAAAAACATGTTACTTATTGCGTTTTAGCTGAAGTTGAAGGAAAAATCGTGAGGAAACCTTCGTTTCCTAGAACTTAACATACAAAAAGAGCCTCTATGAGGTACACGAAAAGCTGATCAAGCACTTACGCCAAATTCGATGTGAAATGTTTGTAAACAAACCACCCATACTTAACTTGAAGTTCTCTTGCTTGGCTTGACTTTTGGACAGAATTTGCATTTGTGTCGATTGGTGATCACTCCTACAATTCAAATTGATATCAGCTCTCTCCAAAAATCAACGCCGGCGCCAGCGGTTTGTTTGCATACAATTCACGTCAAATTTGTTTGAAGTAGGTATAAATACCTGAGATGGTGTCGGTATCTATTGCCTCGGTATCTATTGCCTCGTCGATAATGTCAATGAGATTAGCTGTTGCGACATCAGGGGCGATCAGGGGATCAGCGTCACACATAGGAAGCCCACCTCCAGTGGTAACGCGATGTTGGCGTAATTTAAGGGCCTCCCTTTGTCTCTGCTTCATATTCATCCACAGTCTCCTTAATTGCTTGCATGTTATCTAAAAAGTTAAAGAATAGGATTTCTGAGCCTTACCTTATTGGATCGCCACCACACTAAAGCCCTATATTACATTACGGAAAATCGAACAGAATATTGGGCACGCGCGCCGTGTTTGTTGCCTGATTTTTCCAGTCTTGGTCGCGAAGAACAGGCGTAACTCAATGTGAAATGTGCGTAAACAAACCGTAAATTTAACCTAAAATTCTCTTGCTTGGCGTTGATTTTTGTTACCGCGTGGATGGTATAAAATTATCAATGACTTTAGCTTACATGATAAAAAATAAGAAAAACGTCTAAAAGCTAATTTACCTGGGTTGTAGCGTGTGGTCTCGCATTGTACTCCCTTGTGACATTATTCCAGGCCTTATTTTTTACTCTCAATGCGGCCCCTTTACTGTCTTTATTTTCAATAATAGACGAGTATTTTTTCACAATATCGACGAATGCTTTTTTGTCCCAGGGAGTGAAAATGTGTTTTTTTGTAGCTATCGCTTGAGAAAACATACCAAAAGTCAATTCAGGACCCGCGAAGGAAGTAGAACTCAATGAACGCTTGAGATAACAATCAATGAATGAGAAAGCTTGAGATAATGAGCGTTTTGTTCTGACAGATGACAGTTGCTTTAGTGTTGCCGAGAAGGCACGCTGCGTTTCGTTCACTATAAATGTAGTACGTAAGTATGTACTTTAAATTCTTTTGAATCCACTTAATGAAGTAATTGTTAGATAGTAAAGTTTTGATTATCACTTATTTCAAATTTTGTGAAAGCTATTTTAAGATATACATTTCGTCTAAGAGCACATTCGAAACGCTAACTCATTCGTTCAAACTCATTCAACTTTGACGTTTCACTTGAGACCGTGATCTTGAGATCGATATCAGCTGATACCCTCTTGACACTAGAGATGAGTCGTACTTGCTATTTCGCGTACCAGATCCATAACGTATCGTATTTTACATGAACCAGGTTACAAAAACCTAAAAAAGGTACGAAATACTTGAAAGTATTACTTCGACCGCGCGAGTCTACTGCGCAATTCCACAGCGCAAGTCCGCCGCGTACCCAAGGACGCGCCGCGCCGCGAGACGGACGGTCGTGTTGGGACCGCGCGCGTCGCGTCCTAGGGTGCGCGGTGGACTCACGCGCCGCACCCGAGTATTTCCAATACGTCTAAGTATCGTGAAGTCGTACCAGTTACGTGATGCGAGAACCTGGTTTAATAACCTGGTTGCGTAAATACGAACCACCTCTACTTGACACTAGTCTATTGATCTACAGCTATCTTGTGATGCTGATACGTACAGTTGCCTGCAATAAGATGTATACCAATTTGAAAATTATGAAGTGTATACATTTTATTGCAGGCGACCGTACATATTTATTATTATAATTATCCTTATTTTTATTTTTTAATGGTGATGGTTAGGCTCTTGACCACCATCTCACTTTTGCAAGTGAGATGTGGTCTTTGATGAAGAACTTTTAACCAGAAAGAACGTATCCCCTCTGGATTTGAAGACTCCTAGATTGTACTCTTCCCTAGATTGTTAGATTCATCATCAACAACCTGTAGAAGTCCACTGCTGGACATAGGCCTCCCCCAAAGAGTTCCAAGACGAACGGTCTTGAGCCCTTTCCATCCACCGACTTCCCGCAACCTTTACAATGTCATCGGTCCATCGGGTGGGGGGCCTTCCAACACTGTCGCCCGGTTCGTGGTCGCCATTCGAGAACCTTTACGCCCCAACGGTTATCGGTTCTGCGAGCTATATGGCCTGCCCACTGCCACTTCAACTTGCTAATTCTGAGAGCTATGTCGGTGACCTTGGTTCTTCTAAGGATTTCCTCATTCCTGATCTTATCACGTAGTGAAACTCCGAGCATAGCTCACTCCATAGCCCGTTGCGCGACTTTGAGCTTGTGTATGAGGCAGTTGTACTGTATATTTATTATTATAATTATCCTTAAAAAATTATCAGAGAAATCTTTCTTTCCAGGTGTCCAACAAAAATGAAGTGTACAAAATCATGGCGCAAGGGCAGGAAAGGAAGCGTGTCGCTTCTACCCTTATGAATGCACAGTCAAGGTAACTTTCCGCATGCCTCGTTTAGATGGAGGCGTTTTATCGCATCGAACATGCGATTCTAGATTTCTAGGGATTTCGTTTATAGCCGCGTTATGCATTGAGTCGTCAGGCCATCGATCATTGTAATCAGTCTATCTCGCTCGCACTCTTTGGGCTAATGGAGCCAACGGTGAAAGAACCAGTGTGGCCTAAGTTCTAATAGAGCCGGTAGACATGTAGGTATATATTGGTATAAAATTATTAACACGATATTTTTATATTGCAGAAACCTACCAAAATCTATATTCAAAAGAAATATATTTATGTAAGTTCTTAACTAGTACTTTCGAAATGTTTCATATTTGTAGACTAGAAGTAGTTGAAAGGTATTCTGCAATATAAATTTTTACTTAATAATTGCTCTTCTTCTTTATCGTGTACTTTATAGCTTCTGCCCTTAGGTAGCATTAGGTAATTTGGTACCTATGAAGATAAACAGTTGATATAAGAAATTGTCAATAGTTTATTTATTTACCTTAATGTATTATAACTATATACATACTATAAAATATATTATCAAATAATTACAAAATAAAATAGAAACTAAATAAACAAATAATTTTGGTCATGCGGCAAGGTGCCAAGAGCACTGGCCAAAGAAATTCTTTGTGCAAGGAATGAGCCAGCTCTCTTATCACCGGCGACGTCAACCAAAATTGGTTTAATTTTTTCGATATTACAGACTATAATCTGTGTATGTACCAAATTTCGTCCAAATCCGTTCGGCCGTTTCGGCTTGATTGTACCACAAACATCCTCACAAACTTTCGCATTTATAATATTACCTAGTAGGAAGTAGGATATGTTGATACGTGTAGTGTAGGATTCATTGGTTAGTTAATGGGTATTTTTTATACAGAATAGAATAAAGATTAGATCTATAAATAAATAAAAATAAATATTCCTGGCCGTGGTGGCCCCGGCTGAAGAATAGGCCCCTCCATATCTACCTATCCGCGGATGTCGTAAGAGGCGACTAAGATAAAAAAGCTAGGGGATGGGCAGCAGCGTCCCTCATTTTTTAACAACAATAGCTTTAACTGCGCTCGCCAACCCGCATGCCCAGCGTGGTGAGTATGGGCAAATCCCTCCACATGATAAGGAATTTACTCTGTTTGTAGGGGAGGCCATGTTCAGCAGTGGACGTCGGACGGCTGAAATGATGATGATGATGATGATGAAATATTCCGGACATATTCACACGGTCAACTGATCCCAAACTAGGCATAGCCTGTAATATGGGTACCAGAGACTGATATACATAATAGATATATATTTAACACCCAGACACAGAACAAACATCTGTGTTAGTCACAAATGTTTGTCCAGTGCGAGATCTAATTGATGTTTGAGTATAAGATTCTGAACGATAACGGCGGCGTCTCAAATAATTGAGACCATCTCAAATAGTTAAGTGGCGTTTCAGTATTCGGGCGTGACACTCTTATTCATGTTTCGTTGCAGTCGGTCACACACGGTGTTCACGATCGTCGTCCACATGCGCGAGAACAGCCCCGAGGGCGAGGAGCTGGTGAAGATCGGGAAACTCAACCTGGTGGACCTGGCTGGCTCTGAAAACATCAGCAAGGTAAGCATTTTTTTTTATTTTGCACCATATATATTTTTTTTTTTTATATTCCGGACATATTCACACGGTCAACTGATCCCAAACTAGGCATAGCCTGTACTATGGGTACCAGAGACTGATATACATAATAGATATATATTTAACACCCAGACAAGAACAAACATCTGTGTTAGTCACAAATGTTTGTCCAGTGCGGGAATCGAACCCGCGACCTCTAGCGCAGAAGGCAGAGTTACTACCAACTGAGCCGTGAGGCTAATCAAGCTAATCGAGCTTTATTTGTTTCTTTTTTGTTGTTTTTATTTTGTCAACATTTCTGTTGTTATTATATTTTTTTCTGTGTGTCTCATTGTTGTATTGTCGTCACAAATAAATGTCTTTTCTTTCTTTCTTTCTTTCATTTGAACTTTGAAGGCGGTTTTTTCGGTCGGAAGGTCGGTTAGGCGTTTTTGGTTTTTTGACGACCTCGGTGGCGCAGCGGGCGAACGCCCGTCTGAGACGCAAGGGGGTATGATTCCCGCAGAGGGACAAATGTTTGCATGATCTGCAAATATTTGGCGGCGGTTCCACAAAGCAGTGACGCGGCAACTGCGATAAACTTGCACATAATAATAATGAGGTTCTTATTTCTTACACTACTAATACAAATGAACATCTGACCAAAATTTAAAAATAACAATACCATTGGTATTTTCAGGCTGGTTCCGACAACCCGGCCAAGCGGGAGCGAGCACGAGAATGCGTCAACATAAACCAGTCGCTTCTGACGTTGGGCCGAGTCATCACCGCACTGGTGGAAAGACATCCTCATATACCTTACAGGTAACGCACCGTCCAGTCCAGCGTAGGACTGGTGAAATGAAATGAAACAGACAGAAGACACAAAAAAAAACAATAAAATAAAGGTTAGCGATAGGCAGATAGGTAGACGTAACACAGATGACACACAGCAACAAACAACAACACACAAGTAGGTATCTATGTGCATTTACAAGTGCTAATTAGTCTCCCGTGTGTGTGAGGCAAAACAGGCATGGTCTCAGCTTATTGGTGCTGCTACGACCATATACCTTACAGGTAACCGTACACCGTCATCATCAGCGTAGATGATGCTGTGTCCCACACTCGGCACCAGAACACGTTGTAATTGTATTTTGAGTAACGGTACAAGTACAATGGTGGTTTGAGGAGGAGGTAGGGCACAGCGAGATTTTCTCGCTCTAAATTGGAGCAGCGCGCCTGGGGAGGTACGTCCGCTTTATAGAAGATCGCAGCCAAATAACATTATTTGTTTCAAATAGTGTTGTGTTCCTGCGGTGAGTAAGGTTGCCAGAGCTCTTTAGGGGGGAAGGGGTTCGGCAGGTTACACATTAGCAATGCTCCAGGTGTTGCTGATGCTGATGTCAATAGGCGATTGTAACCTCTTTTCATCAGGAGGCTTGTTTGCATCCGTATAAAATTTAAAAAAAAATGTGGGACAAACCGGTCCCAATTGTACCATCAATGACACCGGCTGATGGCACAACTGGTCCGGTGGTATGAAAGCTTCTTTAGGTGGAGCTAGCGGTGTTTAATCGATAAAAAATATTTCATCTATCCAAGGCACCAGCGTCATTCGTTCCATGGCGTAGTTGGTTATCGCATTGCTGATTCAAGGCGAAGATGCGAGTTCGAATCCCGCTGGTTCAAAAATTTTGGATATCATTAAATGGTCCGGAGGATTCAATATCCTTTTTCCAGGGAGTCAAAACTCACGCGCATCCTACAAGAGTCCCTGGGCGGACGTACGAAAACCTCCATCATAGCGACCATCTCTCCCGGACACAAGGACCTGGAGGAGACCCTGAGCAC
The DNA here is from genome assembly GCA_947579855.1 of Anticlea derivata. Classification (NCBI taxonomy): domain Eukaryota; kingdom Metazoa; phylum Arthropoda; class Insecta; order Lepidoptera; family Geometridae; genus Anticlea; species Anticlea derivata. The sequence continues at coordinate 949,298 of OX388277.1, read as the reverse complement.
CCTGGAGTACGCGCACAGAGCCAAGAACATCCAGAACAAGCCGGAGGTCAACCAGAAGATGACCAAAAAGGCGATATTAAAGGAGTATGCGGAAGAAATTGATCGCTTGAAGAGGGATTTGCAAGCTTCCAGGGATAAAAACGGTGAGTGACCCGCACACAAACATACACACACACACACACACACACACACACACACACACAGATGGCCGTGCAGTGCTGGTCCCGGCTGAAGAATAGGCCCCTCCCTATCTACCTATCCGCGGATATCGTAAGAGGCGACTAAGGGAAGAAAGCTAGGGGATGGGCAGCAGCGTCCCTCATTTTAACAACGATAGCTCCAACTACGCTCGCCAACCCGCATGCCCAACGTGGTGAGTATGGGCAAATCCCCCCACATGATAAGGAATTTGCTGTCTGTGGGGGAGGCCAAGTTCAGCAGTGGACGTCGTACGGCTGAAATGATGATGATCTTTTTTCTTTAATTTGTTTTTACTCTGGTCGTTTCTGTCGTTTTAGCGGCTATACTGAAAAGTTCTATGTTACAAAGTAAGAATCTGTAATTGGCAGTAGGTATGATTAGTATATAATAGATATAATACCTAGGTAATTATTTTAAAGTGCTTTAGATTCTATGATAGTAAATAAATTAAAACAGGCCTCATAGCTCAGTTGGTAGTAACTCTGCCTTCTGCGCTAGAGGTAGTGGTTTCGATTCCCGCACTTGACAAACATTTGTGACTAACACAGGTGTTTGTTCTGTGTCTGGGTGTTAAATATATATCTATTATGTATATCAGTCTCTGGTACCCATAGTACAGGCTATGCCTAGTTTGGGATCAGTTGACTGTGTGTGATATGTCTGGAATATTAATATTATTAAATAAATTAAAACAAATAACGAAGTTGCTAGGATTTCCTCTAATCTAAACGTAAATACTTTCAACATAACGTGTGCTTTAGGATTACTTAAAAGGTATTTTATTTAATTTAGATTATAGTATATATTTCTATGGGTCAGAATTTAGTTTTTACCATCTGTCCTATTCTTAAACTACTTCAAATAAAGACCAGCGTTGGTTGCTAGCCTGCTGGCCAACCAACTCATGCTGAGGCAGAGCCAATTTTGTTGCTCTACCTACACTTATTTCTATTTATTTGTTTTTGTTTGTTTATTCATAATTAGGTGTAGGTTTTTTAAGAAAATAAATATCTATATTCTATTCTAAATTATTATTAGTTGACCTCAGTGGCTCAGCAGGCGAGTGCCTGTCTGCACCGCAAGGGTTTCCCGCTGCGGTACAAATGTTTGCATGATCTTCAAATATTTATTCCGGGTGTGGGTGTTGTGGTACCATGGTAGTCGCAGTTGCTGAGACCCACGACACAGGGAATCCTAATGTGGGGTCAGGACTATGTATGTGACTGTTGGGTGTTATTTATTTTATTATTATTATTTACAGGTGTATACCTAGCTACGGACACGTACACAGAAATAACACTAAAGCAGGAAGAACAGCGCAAGGAGATCCAAGAGTTGCTGCTGCAGAAGCGGGCGGTGGAAGAACAGAAGGACAAAGCCGAGGCTCTCTTCAGCGAGATGAACCAGACCTTGGAGAGAAGAGACTCCGAGCTGAATGAGACTAGGAGTAAACTAAGCTCGGTGCAAACGCAGCTGGTCAATACTGCTAATGTAAGTACACCATCACCACCATCATCATCATCGTCTGGATTAGTGTTCTGGGGTACAGCAGCTGAGTCAAATAGGATTTTTGTACTTCAAAAGCTTTGTATAAGGTATATCCTAGGTATGAAAAGAACTGACTCCTGCAGGGATAGATTTAGACAGCTAGGTATTATGTATCTGATGTTTTTGTATAATTATAATATTGTAAATCAATATTTTTTACATTTTGTCTGACGTATCTAAGTACATGTAATATGTCTAAAGAGAAATAAAGATTATCATTATCATCAGCCTGTAGAAGTCCACTGCTGGGCATAGGCCTCCCCCAAAGAGGTCCGTGATGAACGGTCTTGAGCCTTTACGATTCACCGACTTCCGGCAACTTTCACAAAGTCGTTCGTCCATCGGGTGTGGGGCATGCGTTGCTCGGTTCGTGGTCGCCATTCGAGAACCTTTATTCCCAAACGGTTGTCGGTTCTGCAAGCTATATGGCTGGCCCACTGCCACTTCAACTTTGGACCCAAATCTCACCTGATGTTAAGTATCCGGAGTATTTTTTTTTTCAACACACTTTCTCATAAAGTGGCTCTAATTTCACCGCAATTAGGCACAATATTATGATACCTGTCAAACTGTGACTTTTTTATTGCTATTATTAGTAGTTTATTTATTTTATTGGATGAGTTGCTTTGTTCTAAAAAAAGTTTCGATACAAAAAAGATCGTACGCAAAAGTAAAAAAAAAACTCATGTTTTTAGTCTATGATCGATCGCTATTGTAAGATACGCGCGCATAGGAAAACAGACAAATTTTTTCCGCCATTGCGAAAAAAAAATCACAACTCGTTTTACAGTTATTTTTAGTATTATTTTATTCTCAAGTGTGTTGAAAAACGTCGTATGATACACGTGTGTATTGATGATTACCGTCCTCGGCTTTCCAACCAACCAACGTTACACACTTATACCATAATGTACTAATCTATCTATCTATCTATAAATGAAATCAGTTTATTTGCTAAAACATGGTAGTTGAATATAATCGCTGTTCTTATGCAGTAAGCGGGCGCACATGTTTTTGCTACACAAGCATGCAAATGTTTTATTTAGTATAGTAGGATTAAAATAATTTTTAAATATCAAAATTTTAAAATTAAAATACAATGTCGTTATGATTACAAATTAAGATACCTAGATATAAAATTAGAGTCATAGTTAAAAACAGTCAAGATTTTGAGTTATATTTATATTAGTTACACATTCTACATTAATTAAATTAGATTTAAGCAATAAGTAGGAAATCATTATTCAAATTTCAGTCTAAAAATTCAGCAATAGAAAAAAATGGCGTAAAAAATGGATGATTGCTTACAGAAGCTGCAAACGAAGAATCTAGAATGCGAAGAGAAGGAGCACCTGGTGCAGAAGGTGGCGGCCACGGAGCGCGCGCTGGGCGCACAGGCGCGCGCGCTGCTGGCCGCCGCCGACCGCGCCGCCGCGCACGCGCGCCGCCTGCACGACTCCGTCGACAAGCACAGGTTCCTTACACAACACACTTATTTATTTTTATTTATTTATTAAATTTAAGATTGCCATATCAGTGTTGACGCCAGCTTCGTGACGTCATCCAGGGGAGACGCGGCGCGGGGAGAGAGGCAAGCGCACTCGGTCCTCAGCGCCCGCGCACCCCACAAGACCATTCCCCAACCGCCGCGGTCGCGAGCGCACCTACCAATCTTATATAACCGCGTCTCGCGCTCCGTACCTACCTAGCATATAAATTTATATATTGTTTTATAAATGTAAAACTTTAATTCAAAACATAATACAAGAAACAGTATTTCCATTACAAGACAACAGTTTGCACCAAATTAAATTAAATTCATTTATAGATTCAGACAACACAAAGATACATAGATAAGAGTATATTACATGTCACACAATTGAATCAAAAACAAAAAGGAATAAATATGCACAGAATTAGTTTATATAATAAAGGAGACATTTCATTCTGGGCATGTACACTACATAGATAAATTAGGAAAAAATAGGAGATTACAAGAAAAATACAATTTCATTAATTTGAAGATAAATGCGATGGTACAAGAATAGTTCTTCTGGTAAGTTTTTTACTATGTGAACACTATTTGAAGGCCGCCATGTTGGTTTATAATTGGCGTTTGACATGACATTGACATATTTTTCATGTCATGTTGTTTGATTTGATGTTTTTGTTTTGTCAGATGAATGTAAAAATGACATTTCACGGACGTCCATCCGCCATATTTTTGTAGCGCTGTGTGTTGCTCTCTTGGTCGAAGAAAATCTTAATGTACCTTAGAACGAAGTTAATTTCAATAAAATAACCAATTAAATACGTTTACTTTATTTCTTGGCCATATTTTAGAGTAGTGTACACAGTGCAGGCCCAGGCTCCATATATTGATGAAACGTCTCTTTTATTTAGCACAGGGGTTGATAAGGCTTGACATCCAGTGCCTTCGCAGTTTACTGCAATGTCTGTCAGCCAGAACTCCTATCAGGCTGTTGGTACTGCCCAGCATCCTGCGTTTTAAAGATGTTATTTTACTTCTAATGACAGCGTAAAAGTCCTTAAAGTGTGCGTCCGCAAAGTACAATGAAAAAAAAGTACCAAAGCGACAATGAAAAGTCTTAAAAAATATGTACTACTTAATTACTAAACTACATATTTTGTGTCACACTCAAAAATCGTATGACCATATATGTAAAAACATACTCGGGTGTTTTTTTTTCTTCTACTTACTTCTACTTTCGAGTTCGTATTTAACAATATTTTTTTTGCAGATATTGATTCGAAACTTTGCAAACATATTTTTTTATAGCTTATTATTCAACTGTGTTTTCTTCAAAGAGCTTTGTTTCCTAGGACTGTAGAATCGAGAAACCTACAAGTGACCAAATCGTACCGCGAGCAAGCCGCGGCGCACAGATCCAACATCGCGGCCGGCACCAAACACTTCACCATGTCCGTCGCGGAGGGCCTCACCGGAATGCATAGTGATTTAGGTAAGTCCACCAACATTTTTATCCACAGTCTTACATAGTTCCATTTCCACTGGTAGACAAACGAATCCAACTAGTAAATAAATAAATAAATATTCCGGACATATCACACACGGTCAACTGATCCCGAACTAGGCATAGCCTGTACTATGGGTACCAGAGACTGATATACATACACTATTTAACACCCAGACACAGAACAAACATCTGTGTTCATTCAGTAGCAAACATGTAAATGCCCAAAAATCCTCACAAACTTTCGCATTTATAATATTGGTAGGTTATTATATATTATAATACGTATAATATTTTATAATACTGTTAGGTAGGATAGATTTTTTTTTTACGTAGTTCTAAGTACCTACACCCTAAGATAAATGATCTAAGCCTACCTATACATAACATTGTTTATACTAAGATACTACCTAGGTACCTAACTAATGTAATGCAACTGTTCTGTTTTTGTTTGGACTTTTTTTTATATTTTTTTGTTGTCAACAGATATACCCACATATTTTATTCTAGTTACTACTGATTGGCATTGTTCAAGTGTTCCTATGCGGACCACAGAAAAGAGGGGACTCTTCTAACACAGGTTATTGCAACTTAAAAGAAGAGTTCCTAAACCTTGTAACACAGCACCTTGTTTGTAACAATAAACAATATTTTGATTTTATTTTGATTTTGAAATGTTTGTCCAGTAATACTAAATGCATCCTATTTAATAATATGTAGTCATTCCCGCGCTGGACAAATGTTTGCATAATCTGCAAACATTTGTTCCGGGTTTGGGTGTTGTGGTACCATGGTACTCGAAGTTTCTGATACCCATTACACAAGGAATTCTACTGTGGGGTCAGGACCATGTATGTGACTGTTGGGTATTAAAAAAAACTTACCGAATTACTTATTGAAAGTTTAATTGGTCCAATTCAAACGTTCTGACGTCATTGAGTAACAAACATCCATCCAAACTTCCGCATTTGTAATATAAAGTAGGATTCTAGGATTATTTATCAATACCTGGCGCCCGCGACTTCGTCTGCGCAGGATTAGTAGCCTATGTGTTATATATAAGCTATATTATTGTAAAGTTTCATTTAAATCCAGTCAGTATTTTTTACGTGAAAGAGTAACAAACACCCATCCGTCTATCCATACTTACAAACTTTCGCGTTTATAATAGTAGTAGGATATTGATTACATTTCAAAAATTCCTTGCAGATGACTTTGCTGCAAACAACACTACAACTTTGCAAGCCAATAAAGAAAAACTAGAAGATATTTTGAAACAAATGGAGGAAACTATGGACGAGGTAAATATTTAAACATCGCTAAGTAACTACCTCTTTTGGGTAAAAAAAAAGGTACCTCTTTTAGGACAGGTCGCGTGAAACATGCATACATTCAGCCAGTTGTGAGACGTTTCAAAGTTTATTCTTATATTTTTAAGGAAAAAAAAATCTAATATTGTTTGTGATAAACTACTGATCTAGACCTACTCGATACCTAAACACATGCATCATCATCATCATCAGCCTGTAAAATTCTACTACTGCTGGAAATAGGCCTTCTAAACACATTATGTCAACCAAATGATACATAACTCTAGTTGTGCTATTGCATAAACGGAATGGCAATAAAGTTCATAGTTTTGAGGATCATTCAAAGTCAAAGTCAAAGTCAAAAGGCATTTATTTCAATAAAATCACTAGGATCACTTTGAAACGTCTTAGAAACTAGGTGAAGCTATGTCTGTTCTAACAATATTCAAAATTATAACTTGATAGGTCTTCCTTTTCATATTCAAATGGTCACATTGTTCAATCATTTAACAACCTCAAAGTTATGAATATCATTACCATTTCGCTAACGAAATAATCACTGCTGGTTCTAGTAGTATATTTTGCAATTTCAGATCAAAAAACTGACAGGCGAAAGCCACAGCAAGCTTGTATCAGCCACCGACTTGCAACGCGCACAAATCCTTACATCCGTAGACGTCAATAACACAGCTATGCAAGGCGCTGTGCAGAGGTTACTGCAATGCACGGTGTCGGTGTTGCAAACTGCGCAGAGTCAGGATGTATCGGGGAATGTCGCCAAATTCGTCCAACAATGGGTAAGTAATGTTTAAACATGATCATTATGAGCGTGAAGAAGTCCATAAGGAATGCCACGACGATTCGTCGTGGCATTTCTTGGCAGTCCATTCGGGACTCGAGCCTTCTCCATCCACCGACTTCCCGCAACCTTCACAAAGTCGTCGGTCTATCGGGTTTCCGACGCCATTCGAGTACCTTTACTCCACAGCGGTTTTCGGTTCGGCAAGCTACACGGCCTGCCCAACGCAACATTAGCTCGCTGATTCTAAGAGCAAATTATTCTATAACTTTACCGGCTGCGCTAAATAAATAAATAACACGCAACAGTCAGGACCTCGCACTAGGATCTGTGTCGTGGGTATCAGTAACTACGAGTACGGCGGTACCACAAACCACCAGACCCGAAAAAAATATTCGCAGATCATGCAATCATTTGTCCCGCAGCGGGAATCGAACCCGCACCCCTTGCGTCGCGGACGCCACCGAGGTCTTCAAGTCCCCCCAAGAATGACTATTCGGCGCAGCCGGTGGGATTTCGTGATCCCAATATAAAATAATAATAATTCATTTATTTCAGACTATAGTAAAGTTACAGGTCTTATTTAACTTATTCTACAGTCCATATCAATATAAAAGTGTCGTTGACAGTACGTTGGCGCAGCAGCGCGAGTGTCGTCGCTGTGCGCGGCGCAGCGCGAGTTCACGGCGCGCGCGCGCGCGGCCGCGGGGGCGCAGGCGCGCGCCGCCGCCGCGCAGAGGAACTCCATCCTCGCGCTGAAGGAACACAAGGATGGACTTTTGCAGGCATTGAATGAAGTAAGTAACTATCAGCACCAAAAAAAGTAATTACTAACCTATGTAACGTGTTCCGTAACTAGTAAGGGGGTTCTGTAACTACTAGTGTATAAACGGGACTTACGATTTACGTAAAAGACTCACTAAATTTACTTTTTCATTATTAAAATTTGAATTTAATTGAATTATGTACCTACCTTATTCACATTCACACACGATGTAAATTGTTTTGGAATAAATAAACTGAAACTGATTAAAAATGTCCGCCTTTTTTCCTTACAATGTTAGAAAAAGTGAGAGCTATAAAGTTAGTGACTCGTTATGAATAAAGATTGTGAGTAAATCTATATCGAACTTATAGAAAAAAATAATTCAATATTGACTTTCACGTTTGTCGTCTTATCTACAGAAAGTGGAGAAAGACAACAGTGAGCTAGAAAAGCGACTAACCGAACAAATGGAAGAGATCCAAGCGGAACGTCTGGACTCCCAACGCGAGCTCCAAGCCTGGATAGACGAGGAGAGAAGACTGCTTGAAGAGAGGCTGAAGAACCATGTTGAATCGATAACTGCGGCTTTGGAGCAACGGTATGCAATCATTCAGGCTAGCGTCCGGCTGCGGCTTTGTTCGCATGGTACCCGGTTAATAAATAGCCCATGTGGACTCACTGGATCTTTACCTGTATTTATGCAAAAAAGCAAGTAGATCCTGTTCCCGTCTCTGCGTGCCTACTCTATGTAAACATATCCCAGGTAAAACAGCGTCTTGCAAGAGTAGTTAAGATTTTCCAATACAAGGAAAATCTTAACGCATGGGGAGATTTATCTGAAATTGGGTACAAATACTCGTAAAGTCAATAATGAAATACGGACTTTAGGGTTTCTCAAAACTGCCCCTTTTTATCAAGATACCACGAGAGCAAAGCCGAGCGTAAACTAGTTTATATTAAAATTGCTCCTTACAGACTATCAAAGAGGATGGAATCCATAGATCAAGAGCGTCTTAACCACCAATCGCGTATGGCCTCGCATTTAGAACTACAAGAGCGTCTTCTAGAGTCTAATGCACAAGAAATGCAGACGATGATGCAGGATCTACGGCATTGGGAGACATCTTGCAATGACAACGCGAATCTTGTAAAGAGCTATGACAAAGATTTTGAAGAAGGTATGTATTTCTTACTTCAACTATAAATTGAAATAAAAAAGTAATGATAACGGTTGCTATTGTACCTACTATTATTATTTTTGGATTCTTCGTTTCTATAATTTAAATCCTTAGTTTTGTATTCTGAGTTTAAATCACTCGCAAACCTGTTTTACATTTGTTCTTGACAAAAACAGAGACATTATACTGTGGCCCGAGCACGAATAATGAATTTATGAATGAATTTATTATTATTATTCTTCTCTCTCACAATGTATTCTTGAATTCGTCCATAAAACACACTAACAACTAAAACCAACTGGCTGCGCCAATTCATAAAGCTTTTAACAAAATCCGGCTGCGCCAGATTATAACCGTCAAAGTACTAACAAAACTGCTCATAACGTTGATTGGACAGACGATTATTACTTCACAGGCACGAGCGCGATCAGCACCGACATGGAGGTGTTCAGCGCCAACGTGGTGGAGGTCGTCGACCACATCTACCAGAAGCTGATGAAGGCGATACAGCTGGCGAATCAGCAGACTGAGGTATAACCTCTTCCAAAGTCACCTCACCTTATATCTTACACCACACCTTATATCTTACACCACTGTACAGTAGCTTTACTTTGTTGGCTGATTTTCTAGGCCTAAGCGTAGCTCAATCTAGTTCCTGATACGTTTCAAAGTGATCCTTGGGATTTCATTGAAATATCTTTGAATTGAATTGACAAGTAGAATCACACTAGAATTTTATAAATATGAAAGTAACTCTGCATTTCTGTCAGTATGTTTGTGTTGTTTTTACGACTTAACGGATGATCCGATTTTGATGAAATTACGTTTGGAGATAGCCTAAACCTTAAGGCCAAAGGCTGATCACCACACGAGCGAAGTCGCGGACCACTGCAGTAAAGTAAACCTTAATTTAACTTGAAATAATTCAATAAATAAATTATTCAGGCCCAAAGAGTTCCATGACGAACGGTCTTGAGCCTTTTCCTTCCCGCAACTTTCTGGATATATTTGTTCCGGGTCAGGGTTCCGGGTGCGGTACCATGGTACTCGTTGCTTCTGATACCCAAGACACAGGGGATCTAGTGTGGGGGGACTATGTGTGTGACTGTTGGGTGCTATTTATTTATATAACCAATAGGTATGTTGTTGTGGATGTTCCCAGGTGGAAGCGCAGGCGGTGGTGGCGCAGGTGCAGTCTGCGGGCAGCCAGTTCGTGGGCGACACCAGCGCGGCGCTGGACGACATCGTCGCGACCAACAAGCGAGTTGTGGGCGACATGATCGAAAGCATGCAGGTAACAATTACGCAAATTCAAGTTCATTCATAATATGCATACTTAGGGGCTTATTCTACATAATAAACAAAAGAAAGAAAGAAACAAAAGATATTTATTTGTGATATCAAAAAAGGTAAGGTACACACTAGGGGTTGCAGTTTCATAGATTCTCAATTTCGAAACTGACTTATGAAATTGGCCTCATGGGTTTCGAAGTTTCGGGATTTCGAAACTGGCTGTAGGATCGAAAAATTAAGAAAAATAAGTCTTTTTGTTCGATGTGGAAGTGTATTTAAGTAAAAAAGGGTACATATTTCCTAAAAAAAATCTTAATACCCGCCGGAAAACGCACAATGAAGGCAAAAATTTGTTTTAAATGTACTATTTAATAGATTTCATTTCATTTTCACTTTTACCTGGCAGTTTCGTAATTTCGAAATTGCATAACATGGCAAAATGGTCCCCCCCTAGTACACTACACACACAGCAAATAGTTAACAACCAGCATGTTGACAACGAAAAAAAACAAAACGAAACAACAAAAAAAAGAAAAACAGTTTTACAGGCAAAAATAATGAAGCAAAGAAAAAACATTGCAAAAACAAAAAAATGATTTGCCTGCACTTTTTCAAATTACTCGTTTCTGGTCATTTTATCATCTCAATAACAGATTGCTTTTTGAATTTCCTAAAGTCGTAAAACAAACGTTATTGCCAATGACGACCTCGGTGGTGCAGCGGGCGAGCGCCCGCTGAGACGCATGATCTTCAAATGTTTGTTTCCGGTCTGGGTTTTGGTACCATGGTACTTGTAGTTACTGATACCCACGACACAGGGTATCCTTGAGTGGGGTCGGAACTATGTATGTGACTGTTTGGTGTTACTCTTAATTGAGTATTGTTTAAGCAAATCATTTCATAAACTTTCTCAAATTAGCTATTTTTTTGTATTAGAATAAGCCTCTTTCGGGATGGCATATTATGACATATTATGATTCACCTTGTATATTGTCAATTTTATAACTAGCTTTATGTTTGAATATCTATCCCCAGGCTAAGAACAGTACATCAACCAACATCCTGAACGACGTCTCCTCATCTCTCACCACGCTGGCCACTTCCTGCTCATCGGTGTGCTCGTCCCACCAAGCGTCCGTGGAAGGGATCAACACACAACTGTGCCTCTTCGAGGACAACCAGAGGAATGCTGTCGCTAATCTTGAGGAGGTGGAGGGAAGATGCCTTAGTGAAGAGTACAAGGTGTACTCGCCGACCGGTAAGCCACGTTCACGTACCAGAGGTATTGTCTCGTCGATGCAGAGGCCCGAGTCCGTTGTTCGTGAGTAAAGCTAGACTCACATTTGTCTGAAGTGTTGTGTCATGCATGATGCATCAGAAAGGTAGATAGATAGATAGATAACACTTTATTATTATATATACATACACAGAAATAATACAGGGAGAATATTACAATTACAAGGCAAAACAATGGCCGGCTTTATCGCCCAGAGCGATCTCTACCAGGCAACCTAAAAAAAAAGGTAAAATCTAAAAGGTATCGGTTTCATACATTTACCATGGTAGCGTTGATGTGATGCAGTGTGTTCTGACGGCTTGTGTTGTGTCGCACCAGAAGCGATCCCGTTGTCGTCAGGTTGTACGTCAGGTTGTACGTCAGGTTGTAAGTCAGGTTGTACGTCAGGTTGTACGTCAGGTTGTACGTCAGGTTGTGAGTCAGGTTGTGCGTCAGGTTGTACGTCAGGTTGTGCGTCAGGTTGTACGTCAGGTTGTACGTCAGGTTGTGAGTCAGGTTGTGCGTCAGGTTGTACGTCAGGTTGTGCGTCAGGTTGTGCGTCAGGTTGTGCGTCAGGTTGTACGTCAGGTTGTACGTCAGGTTGTGAGTCAGGTTGTACGTCAGGTTGTACGTCAGGTTGTGAGTCAGGTTGTACGTCAGGTTGTACGTCAGGTTGTACGTCAGGTTGTGAGTCAGGTTGTGCGTCAGGTTGTACGTCAGGTTGTACGTCAGGTTGTGAGTCAGGTTGTGCGTCAGGTTGTACGTCAGTTTGTACGTCAGGTTGTACGTCAGGTTGTGAGTCAGGTTGTACGTCAGGTTGTGAGTCAGGTTGTGCGTCAGGTTGTACGTCAGGTTGTGCGTCAGGTTGTGCGTCAGGTTGTGCGTCAGGTTGTACGTCAGGTTGTGAGTCAGGTTGTACGTCAGGTTGTACGTCAGGTTGTGAGTCAGGTTGTACGTCAGGTTGTACGTCAGGTTGTACGTCAGGTTGTGAGTCAGGTTGTGCGTCAGGTTGTACGTCAGGTTGGGTGAGTGTTGGGTTCGGGGGTGGGCGCATCGCAGCGATACGACACTACGGCTCGGACTATCATGTCAGACAAATGTGAATCTAGCTTAACTCACTTGTCACTGATTAGTGGTGAAAAGTGAATGGGGATGTATGTGGTCTAATCGCGCCGCAACGGGCGCGGGGCGTAAAAGGGGTAGGCAGAGACCACGGCTTTCCACTTGCTACGATCCTGACAACTCTTTTGCTTCATTCACTCTCATAACATTCCTCATACATGCTCGTCGGTTTAGGGTACTACGATTTGGTCATCGAATGGCATATAGGCTACCATATAACTTTTGATGTAGGTAGTACGCGAGCTGGTTTATCAGAATAATCATATTTATTGATAAAGTGTATATGTTTACAAGTCAATTTTAGATACCTACATAAACTAGGTAATTGATAAAAATACATTTTCAGGTCGCAATTAAATAAATTCATAATAATTTTCTTAAATATTAGTTCCTAGTTTGGGATCAGTCGACAATGTGTGATATGCCAGGAATATAAAAAAAAAATTACAAATTTATGCCAAAAAGGGTTATATAAATAATTATTTTTAAATATTATTAAATTAAAAATGTATAATATGAGGGTGTGTTGTTGCAGGCAAGACTCCGGGCCGCGAGCAGTACCAGTACCCGCGCGCGTTGGCCGCCACCTCGCCGCACGCCCGCGTCCTCGCGCGCTTCCGCGCCGCACGCTCCGCCCCGCACGATGTAACTCTACCTACATTCACATACGATAAATTGAAAAAAAATTTTTTTTTTGTTCTGAGTGTATCTGCAATCAGTCTTCGGACTATGACCAGGTTTGGTGTGGGTATTTGGGCTTTTCAATTCTCACAATTCTCCCTTTCTTGGTGCTTCATGGTCCATCGAGTTCCATGATATGAAAAAAAAATGAAAAATATTTATTTGCAGCAACACGTACAATTTTAAACTTAAACTATGTGCACTACATACCTGTTACACATAATATTCACACACAGTTGAGTTCAGAGTTCAGAGAGTTCAGAGTTCATTTATTGATAACAATCAGGTTACACGTCATTGCAGTAGGTAATAATATGAGAAAAATAATAATTAATAGGTCCATAAATACTATCCTAGTATATGTCCGGAATATAAAATAAAAAAAAAAAATATATATTAAACATCACAAAATTAAGTATAGATTTTCGTCAAATATAGAATAATAGTATAAAATAACACAAAAACGATAATTGCCTACTTTTCTAGTAAGTTCAAATTAGTCAATAGAATAAATAACAATAATAACCTAATTAGTCACGCATTTTAAGAGCATTAAACTCTTTTAGATCGTAAAACGACTGATCGATGAGCCAATTTTTGAGTTTATACTTAAAGGATTGCGTTGATAGCGCGTCGACGACGTTAGATGGTAGGCGGTTGTACACCTCTGGCCCCATCATGTGCACTAGCTTCTCTGTTTTAGTGAGTCGGCGAGGGATGGCTCTCAACCGCTCTGCATGTCTCAGGTTGTATTTATGACCATCCTTGAACCTTTTGTACTCGTCCAGGTGGTTTCTGGCATAGATTGCGGCTTGGTAAATGACTAGAGCGGGGACAGTCATTATTTTTAGCGTCTCGAAATAGGGTCGTGCAGAGGTCTCCTGGGAGACCCGCACGATGGCGCGCACTGCCCTCTTTTGTAGCCTGAAAGCACGCTCCCAGTCGGCAGCGCGCCCCCATAGCTCTACTCCATATTGTAGGTGAGAGTGGACTGAGGCGAAGTAGAAGTTTCTCACCATCTCCTTGTGCAACGTTGCTGAGAGGCGCCAAAGGGCAAAGCAAGATCGTCCTATTTTTTTGCACAGTGTGTCAATATGATGTTCCCATGTCAGTGCCCTGTCTAAGTTAAATCCTAGGAACACAGTCTCGTTGACCTGACTGATAGCTTTGCCCCTGACTACCACATTCATGGGCCTGTATGCACGCCCCGCCAGATTAAAATGCATGTAATTAGTCTTTGAAACATTCAGAACCAGACCATTGTAGCTGAACCACTGTTGCAATTCCCCTGCCACGGCGTTCAGTCTGTACTCTAGGGCGTCTATCGTTGGAGCCTCCACTATTGCAGCCACATCATCTGCGTACATCAGGATGTGTGCATCCTTGATCCATCCCGGCAGGTCATTAAGGAGTAGGGAGAAAACAATATTTGAAAGAGACGATCCCTGAGCAACTCCAATATTATTAGACACCGGCTGTGATCTTACATTGCCTCCTCTGCCGGTGACCACTTGAGACCTTGAAGTCATGAAGCTTCTCATCAGTTGTAGGGGTGGGCCACATATACCATAGTGAGCAAGTTTCGCAACAAGAACAGCATGATCCGCCACGTCAAACGCCTTCGATAGGTCGCAGAACATGACTGCTACTTGCATTTTGCGCTCCCGCGCCTCCAATACGCGGCGTACTACTTCCCTCGCAACATCCGTCGTCGACCTCCCCGTCCGGTAAGCGTACTGCCTATCGGACAGTGAGGCGGTGTTCAACAGATATTCCGAGAGTCGCGCACTCAGTCCGTGCTCGAGTATTTTGGCGATACCCGGTATTATGCTCACTGGTCGGTAACTGTTAATGTCCTCCTTTTTCCCTTTGCCCTTGTATAGAGGAGACACTCTTACGTTCTTCAGCGTCTGAGGATAAACACCTTCCCTAAGGCACCTGTTAAAGAGTACGGAAAGAATAAACGATACTGTGGCCGCGACCTTATGAAGAAGTGAGATAGAAATATCATAGATATCCTTCGTGTTTTTATGAGCAACCCCAACAGTTATTATTTTAAAAATTTCAAAGGGGCTAAAAGGCCTATATCTCAGAGAGCAAATGGCGGGCGCGCGAGATGACACTAGCGCACGCATTGCTGATGGCACGCAGGCGGCGGGCGCACCGCAACACACCGCTGCATTCACGAAGTGCAGGTTTACTACATCTACGGTTTCCGCTTCGCTAGGAAATTTGGTACCGTCTGGTCTTCGTAAGGATTCGATAAAATCGAGTGCCTTTCGTTTCCGACCAGTTTCGAGTTTTACAATGTCCCACATAGTCTTAGGAGTATTACCTGATTTCGCGATAAGGTTGCAATAGTAGCTGCTGCGCTCTGCTCGCAAGATCCCATCAAAACGACCTTGAAATTCTTCGATTCGGGTCAGTAGGGTTACGTTATCAGGAAAGGAGCTCGATAATAGTTTCATTTCACGTAACAAGTGTTCCAGTGTTATTATATCATTTGATACCCAGCTTTTACTTTTACGGTTCGTTACATATTTAAGTGGGAAACACGCTTCGATTTTATTATGGACAATATTTATTATTCCGTTGGCTAACTCGTTTAATGACAACGCTTTGTATTTATGTGAAATCGAGTCCCAATCCACGCTCTCCATTGCTGCAATAAAATTGCAATAATTAGCTTGCGAATGTGTCCTAGCCTTATGCTTATCCGCGCCGTCGCTGAATGACTCACGCTTTATCTCAGTGCGAACCGCATAGTGGTCGCTTAGAGCTGTGCGCACGGGTGTCGCACGTACGGTGCCCAACCTCGCGCACTCGTTTTTAACGTAGACGTGATCTAAGCATGTACTTGTTGTATCAGTTACCCTGGTTGGAAAGTCCACAATGTTATTAAAGTTACGAGTGTTGATTATGTCAATTAATTTTTTCAAGTCACTATTTAAAGGACAAATGCAGTCTACATTGAAGTCACCCACCACAACGCAATCCTTATCCGTATCATTTAGTCTATCGAGCAACATTTCAAAAACCGGAAAGAAATCTGATGTCTTTGTCTGGTTTGATCGATACACACACACAACAATTGTCTCGAAGTCAATTAACTCTACAGCAGCAATCTCACACTTTTGCTCTACTGAGATACTGCTAAAATCGAGTTCCTTATATTTAAACCTATCATTTACAAATATACATGCACCTCCGTGCTCGATTGTATTTCTACAGTAGTAGGTACCAAGAATATAACCGCTAATATGAATACAATCTAATTCAAAGTCTTTGAGCCAATGCTCGGTAATGCATAAAACGTCACATTTTAAAACCGTTTCTAACAAAACTTCTACCCGTCTTGTTTTTTTCTTGAGTGCCCTTGCGTTTTGATGACAAACAACAAGGCTAGTAGGTAGCGTCAAACGATTGTAGTCGCGCGGGGGACGGCTGCAGCGATCTCGCTCGCCGAGTGCGTCTACGAGTGAATCATCATGCGCTCGCACCGCGCTCGGCACGTTTGGGTCCCCACTCCTGGCGGGGACGAGGCCGAAAGGGGATCCACGGCACGAATCGTACCCGGGGTGGCCACTGAATCGGGTTTGTAACCTCGTCGTATACAGTCTCTGGCATTCCAATGAGAAACGATGCATGTAGTGTCGATTTGATATCGCGTTTCTCCACGATGTAATCAGTTTTTTTTATATTACTTAAAAAGCTTGAAACTTTCTCAACTGTCGTATCAGGTCTAAAAGACCATGCCTGTATATACTTTACTCTCTCGATGGCTTGGAGTTCGTCATTTTCCTTCCCCACTCCAATCGAAATGGGTTGAAGTTGATGCTTTTTCCTTCTAAGTTTTCTGTTAACTACCTGCCATTGATTAGACTCACTCGTTAGCGCTGATTCTCCCACGGTGTCCACTTTAACCGGTTCACTCCCTGTAACGGGTGTCATGCAAGCCGTCGGCGCCGCAGATTGGCCCAATCTTATCGGCTCGTCTCGGATGTTCTTCGGCTGCATCGAGACGGGGTTCGGGTCGGTTCGTCCTATTTCGGAGGCTCTCGGAGTCAACGATGCACGTTGCAATTTAGCAGCTGGTTTCTTTGCAGCGGCGCTTATTAATCCACTTACTTTGTTTTCTGCGGCTTTGATTCGCGCTTGTCGCAGCGGGCGCTGCAGCGCTGTAGCAGCTGACTGAGGTTGGTCATCATCGGTTGGTGTTGTTGGGTATTGCTTTCCTGTTCCTGTCTTCTGACTCACCGGCTCTGATTTACTCTCCGCCATTGTTTTGAGTGTTGCGAACGCCACATTTTGGCTTGCAATAATCCTGCTTTGGTCATCTATTTTTGCCTCCAACAAGTCGACTTTGTTATGGAGTTCACTTATTACTTTCTGAAGGTCGCGCACTGCGATTTCTAGTGATTTTTGAGTCATTTTCGAGAATTAAGAAATAAAAAACTACGGAGCGCACTTGTACCGTGTGAGCTTCCCCCCACCACGTTGGTAGTAACTCTGCCTTCTGCGCTAGAGGTCGCGGGCTCGATCCCCGCACTGGACAAACATTTGTGTGACGAACACAGTTGTTCTGTGTCTGGGTGTTAGGAGGAGTAAGAAGTCGAGATTTATAAGATAGTGATAGATAAGTCGTAAGCGCACTCACACACGCGTAGCGATAGTAATGCATACTAACACCACTGCATTGGCTATTATGCTTCCACTCAACTCACCTGACGGGTTTTATTTTTTGCTGTGCCTATGCACTAGGTACATACTGTTAGGTGTTCTGTAAAGGTGTTAACTTTACGTGCGCTCGCTCTTCATAGAAAATAAGTAAAGATTGTTTACAATTTTTCTTACATTTTTCTTACATGAACTCGCCAAAAATCTAATGAATCCAACCACATCCTCCAAAAGAATAAAGAGGAGAGCTCCTCAAGACCTAATACAGCTCTAATGATTTAGAGAAAAGTGAAAATATGGAAGCGCCACTGGGCTCTTTTCCATCCATGCCAATTACGCACCGAATCAAACCAAACTCTAGCTCAATGCCCATCCGGGCAGATTGCAAGAAAGAGATTTAAAAAAAATAAAGACATTTACTACCATTCATTTGTATTCCTTTTGTGTAATATATATATATATATATATAATAAATATTGGAATTTGAGTTTAACTTTTGTTTTAAGACGACCTCTATACGTAAGGTGTGTGGCTTCGAATCCCGTTGCGAGAGAAATGTTTGCATGATCTGCAAATATTGGTTCACAGGGAATTTTGTGTGGGGTCAGCACTATCTATGTGACTGTTAGGTGTTTTTTTGACATGTTGATTCAACTTCCAGGACTGCATAGTAGTAGAGTCTGACCCGGAGTCGCGCGCCGCCAGCGACTGCGAGTCCTCGGCCTCCGAGGAGTTCACGGTGTTCGCGACCCCCTCGCCCCCCGCACCCCCAGCACCCCCCGGCCTCACCCCCCGGACTCACTCGCAGGCTAACATGCAGCTCAAGAACGAGTTCTCAACTCAGAACAATATGCAGGGCATAGTGAAATGCACTTCAGAGAATGATATTTACTCTATCAGAAAGGTAATTTATCACAAGTATTTATTTACATTTTGTTAAGAGTTAGTGTTCCGGCTAAAATATTCGAAATAACGTTCTCCGCAAAAAATATTTTTTTATTAAAAACAAGCGCACATCTCTATAACCATAGTATGGACTACGATTTAAATAAGATACCTTGTCAATTTTCGTATTTCCGAATAAGTACGATTATGCAGCCAATGTCCCTTCGTGCATGCGCGGTTCCAGTATTTGGAATTATATAGAGCTGCTAACACCCCCATGAGGGAGGCCTATGTTCAGCAGTGGACTTCATCAGGCTGTTGATGATGATGAACACCCCCATTTCAAAGCAGTACGTATTTTTTTGATTTTGTCATCCCATTTTTTCGAGTAAATTTGCAGTAAGATAGTAATTTAATCAGTTGGATGGATTCTAAAGAAAAAAGAGAAATGCCTGTAAAGTCAAAATCCCGTGTCCCATATACAATAAAAAATATTTAATTTTTATTTTCAAAACTATTATAAAATTTCACGATAGGATTAGTGTCCATCCAATATTATAAATGCGAAAGTTTGTGTGAATGTTTGGATGTTTGTGGCTCAACTGATTTCGATTAAACTTTGAATAGATAGAGTCCTTTGCCTGGAATAGCGTATAGGCTACTTTTTATCTAGGAATTATGCGAGCGAAGTCGCGGGCGCAACCTAATTATAATTGTTGTAACATCTCTAGATAAATATCACTAGTGAGCGATAGTATTTCCGATGGTAAACGAAATTTGCCGAGGCTAATTATTTCTATTCTATCTTAAAAGTCACTTATCTTTTTGAATTCAAAGTCAAAATAAGACGCATCAATTTTTTCAGCAGCAAGACAGCGGCAAGGAGAATGACAGCCGCCCCATCAGCTATAAGAAGCCTTCGAAGCTTCCCGCGCCCGCTTCGCAGAAGAAACCCTTCGTCGAACGGAACGGAACCGACAACTGACATTTAACCATCAGATTGTAGCATAATCTAAGTTAGTGTCATATAAAATTAAGCCGTGCCGGCTTAGCCTCGGTGACAAGAAAGATTTTTGTGTCAAGTGGAAAAGAAGTAAAGATATCATGTGTAAGTTTTGATCCTTACATCTCTTACAGAAAAAGGAGCCAATGGCAAGAATATCCGTTTGTGGTCACCCCATTGTTGGCATAGTGATTATACCTGTTATTATGAAACTGGGTTTAGACGGGGACTAACTAAGCCCTGGTTTTGTGACGTGTCACTTCATACATTTGACTTTATGACATAATAAAGCCACTGTATTTATTCCCTGTTATTATGAAACTGGGTTTAGACGGGGACTAACTAAGCCCTGGTTTCGTGACGTGTCACTTCATACATTTGACTTTATGACATAAATCAACTGTAAATATTCCCTGTTATTATGAAACTGGGTTTAGACAGGGACTAACTAAACCTGGTTTTGTGACGTGTCATTTCATACATTTGACTTTATGACATAAAGCAACTGTAAATATTCCGTTATTATGAAACTGGGTTTAGACGGGGACTAACTAAGCCCTAGTTTTGTGACGTGTCATTTCATACATTTGACATTATGACATAATGCAACTGTATTAAATGACACGCCATGTGAAGTGGGAGGTGGGTGGATGGAAAAGGCTCAAGACCTTTCGTTGTGACACTGTTTGGAGGTCTATGTCCAGCAGTGGCCTTCTACAGGCTGTTGATGATGATAAGTTTAGTTAGAATTTAGTATCATAAAACTAGGGACTGAATAACCGGAATATAAAGGTACCTTTAAATAACGATATGACGTTATACCGATAAATTCCGGTTACCCGAATATTTCTCTACCGATAAATATAACGGTACCGGAAAATCTGACTTCGCAGTTCATTCCGGTTTATTTCGCTACCGGTACCTATAACCGAAATAAATAAAGGTTTATTCTTTGATGAAACGCCGCCACCCCGCCACCGCGGCGCGACTGTCCTAGCGAACTAGCCGCGGCTCAAAATTTCGGTACCGAAATCTACCGGTATGAAATAACGGTACCGTAATGCCCTACCGGTATAGCATAATGGTACCGAAATGTTTTAACGGTACCAGTACCTATAACCTCTACCGCTTTCAGTCCCTGCATAAAACAAATTGATACCGAAAGTAATTATGCTTGTATTCGTAAAATTCCTAATTTTTTTAAATAGTTTACTGTGGTGAGATATGATAAAAAATTATAACGAAATAATTTTAATTGTTCTTATAAGAATTTATATAGGTGATTTAATTTAATTTAATAAAGCCTTTTTATTCCGAAAACTTACACTTTTCTAACTACTAATTACTGAAATACTAATACACTTATCATAATATGTCCCTAAGTTCGGTGTGCCTTTCGGCATAGGCCTCCTCCAACGTATATATAGGTGATTAGTTTCGTAGTAAATTAATATGCAGCCTACATATTAATTAACTACGAAACATTACAATTTTCAATTAGTATACTTATTTGAATGTGTGTATTTGTGCTAATATTTTCATACATTTCTATTTACATTTTCGGTAATAAATTATAATTAAGAATGTTTTAAGAAACGAATTACGCATGTTTGAAATGTATGTACTGTGTGTATGACTATCTTATAGAAATAAATTTAATTTTACTACTTATTTTTTTTATTTTTAACAGTCACGTACTTAGTCCTACTGAGACCACACTAGGATTCCCTGTGCCGTGGATACCAGAAACTACGAGTACCATGGTACCACAACACCCAGGCCCTTTTCAGGGCCACCATACCTCAACCTGGTCACTGACCTATACCTGTAACATGTTACCGGAAGATGTTGTTTCTGCTACTTCTGTCAATGCATTCAAGAACAAGCTCGGCAACTGGCTACGAATCAATAAATCAGTGCTCCAGACATGACAATAGACTTTCAATTTCGACACTGTGAGATGTAGAAACATCAGCGGAAGCTGCTTGTCTACAATCAAATAAATAAAAATAAAAAACTTCTCAACCGATTTCGTTGAAACTTGGAATAGATACTTTTTGGACTTTACCTAGAATAGCATATACGCTACTATTTCTGTAGGTACCACGCGAGCGAAAGCTTGTTTTTATATAAATACAATTCGTTCAGTATTCCCCCTATTCGCAATGTTAGCACTAAATACACATTTAAATTAAAGCTTAAAAAGTTTTCATTGCAAAAGCAAATAGAGGGTGTTCCCAAGCACTTCGAATGCCAAAAATAAACAAAAATATTGTAAGCTCATTTTATTCATTATTATTATTATATTTTTTCGCACTATTGTCATTAATTTATTATTTTTCATATTTTGTAATCATTGATAGCACACTACACAATCACAACAACACAAATTGCCAGCTAGGTACCTACGCATTGTTCGTTTGTACTCGTTCTCGAAAAGGTTTTGGCTGAAAATCAGTGTTTTTGCTATAAAGCAAAATATTTCACTGAGCCATAGCCTATTTGTCGTACTGCAGCACACGCAAACTTACCTACTCTAAGATACCTACTTTTTAAAAATGGCTCTTGATTATTTATTTTATATATGTATGTACTTTAGTTTAAAATTGTTTATCTATGTTAATTGTGTGTGTCTGTAGTGCCAAATATTTTTTTTATCTATCTATCAGTACCTACCTACGTACGGTCAGACAGATACCCCGCGCCTTATTATGTGAAACAAAACGGCTAATAAGCTAACGGAACTTCGTACGGCCTCCTTTGGGCTGCATTAATAACTTCGTGATTTTATATCGGCTATGTAACAAGGTGTATGCGCCTCGTAAACGAATAAGTTGCGTGTCAGCCTTAAAGATGATACTGAGAAGGTAGTGCAAAGAGTAGATTGTAGATGCGACTGTGCCCCTTTATCCTACTAGGTATTTTTTATGTTATACGGAGCAAAACAGGCTTACGGCCCTCCTGATGGTAAGTGGTTACCGTCGCCTATTGACATCAGCAACACCTGGAGCATTGCTAATGCGTTGCCTGCCGAACCCCTCCCCCCTAAAGAGCTCTGGCATAGGTATAGGTATTAATAATAATAATATCTTTATTTAGACATAGACATAGACAAACATTTATTCAAAAACTTGGCACACAATACACGTCACAATAAAAGCAAGACACAAAGAGCGAAAATATGAAACAAAGACAGAGAGGTAACACACAAAAACTTATTAAAAAGAACACGTGAAATGTTATTGTGCGCCACAGCAGCAAAAAGGTCTCGGCTCAGCATAAATGCCTTACCACTGAGGAGTAGTTAGGCGCTGGTATTCTGCCGAAACCGTTATTTATAGTCACTTGACCTTGTGAGACTACTTCAAATTTGTGGAGTATTATAAATAAATAGTTGTGGATAATATATATTGTTATGTATTATAAAAACATAATATATGACTTATACATACATTATTATTATTAATATTTCAGGCTACTTGACATATTACATAAAAATGTGTAATACGTCATGGCCCATATTAATAAATACCTTACAGACTAACATATATATAATATTAAACCCACTTAAACTATTAAAATGGTAATGGTATAAATGGTGGTATTAAAAATTAAAAAACTTTGGATGGATGGATGCTTGTTACTCAATCAAGCCAGAACGGCTGAACGCGGATCTGGATAATATTTGGCACAGAGATAGATTATAGTCTGGAATATAGCACATAGGCTTATTTTTATACTCGCAGGTACCACGCGAGCGCAGCCGCAGGCGGAAGCTATATATTATTATATTATATATTATTTTATACATATATATATAAATTATAAATGCGAAATTTTGGATGGATGGATGTTTGTTACTCAATCACGCCAGACGGCTGAAAGAATCTGGATGAAATTTGGCACAGAGATAGATTATAGCACATAGGGTACTTTTTAGCCGAAAAAAAAAACGGTTTCTTTGGGCTAGATTTGTTTTTATTTTCAAGGGATCAACATCTTAGTGGTAGTTTACGGCATCTTACTCTTTACCTAGAATAGCATACCTATAGAACTTTTACCTAGGTACCACACGAGCGAAGCCGCACGCACAAGCTAGTAGAGCATAAATCTACCTCATCTAAAGCGTCAGCCTATAAGTAGGTCCTATAAACCTGTCTCCTCTGTTAGGTAACTGTTCTTTGCCTACTACCGTTATGGCCGTGGGTGTATCAGTTAAATGTTTGTTTTGACTCGCCGACTGTGATGTCACGACCACCAGGGGGCCTCGGAGGCCACTCGGGCCTCAGCTGTCTTAAATCTCCGCGGCTTATTTGCATAAGGTTAAACTGTATTTGATGTGGGTAGAGTAGGTAATAGGAATGAGAACGAAACGCTTTTCATTGGTATGGAAGCTTCATGGTGAAAGAAAGACATTATGCTGAGTTAGGGTCCGTTTTGCAGCATTTAGTTCATTGTTCTGTTTTCTTAGTTTTTATCTACTCTATTTTACTCTATATAATAATATCATTGTTTTGATGCAATTAAATAACGACTACTTGGGCCTCCGCCGCCGCCCCGCCATGCTGGAGGTACCCAGCTGTAGGCCCAACCTACTTAAGTTTTCTCCCGTGTCACTCGCTATCTATTTACTCAATATTCTGTCCCAAAACAGTGTAGATGTGTTTTACCAAACCCTGCCGAAAGCCATGGAAATGGGACAGCTTGTCATTGAGACAAAATATATTAATTAGTATTGTTAATAAATTAAGTTAAGTAGGTACCAAGATATAACATCGCCTTAGGGCTTAATAAAAAAACCTGTTATGATGTTGTTATATTAATAAATAAAAAATAAAAGAAATAAATAATTATTTCTGGCCTCATAGCTCAGTTGGTTGTTACTCTGCCTTCTGCGCTAGAGGTCGCGGGTTCGAATCCCGCACTGGACAAACATTTGTGACTAACACAATTTTTTGTTCTGTGCCTGGGTGTTAATTATATATCTATTATGTATATCAGTCTCTGGTACCCATAGTACAGGCTATGCCTAGTTTGGGATCAGTTGACCGTGTGTGATATGTCTGGAATATTTATTTATTTATTCTATTTTAAGATAGAAGATAGAAAATACATTTTGAACACACATACAAGAATAGCACAAACTAATCAGAAGACAGGCACTACGGGATACAAAGAGGTAAGAAACTAGGTACCTACTAACAAAAACAAACAAAATTAGATAGTAACAGAACTAGGAGGAGGAGAAGGTAGGGCACAGCGAGATTTTCTCGTTCTGAATTGGAGCAGCCCGCCTGGGGAGGTACCTCCGCCTTACAGAAGATCGCAGCCAAATAACATTATTTGTTTCAAATAGTGTTGTATTCAAATGGTGTTAAATATATATATATATTATGTATATCATGTCTCTGGTACCCATAGTACAGGCTATGCCTAGTTTGGGATCAGTTGACCGTGTGTGATAATGTCCGGAATATTTATTTATTTATTTATCCCTGCGGTGAGTAAGGTTGGCAGAGCTCTTTAGGGGGAGGGGATTTGGGGTCGGCAACGCGTGCGTGATGCCTCTGGTATTGCAAGCACTCATAGGCTGCGGTAACCGCTTACCAACGTGTGGGCCGCATGCTTGTTTGCCACCTGCTGTATATAAAAAAGCCCTAAGGCCGGCCGGGACAGAAGCGCTCCGCTCGGTGTAATACCCACACTGTGGCTGTGATCTTCTGTAAGGCGGAGGTACCTTCCCAGGCGGGCTGCTCCAATTTAGAACGAGAAAATCTCGCTGTGCTCTACCTCCTCCTAAAATGTGTTAGGGCGGCTTGGGCGGAATGACCACGTCTTTAGATCTGGTTTAATTACGGCCTGTTCTTCGCGACCGAGCCTAAACATACATTTTGGTAAGAAATGTATTTTCAAGTGTTTGCGGTGAATATTGACACTAATAGGTAAGTATGAAATTAGAAAGAAAGAGTAAAAGTTTCAATGGTTGCTAGGCACGCCTGTTTAAGTCTACGTAATCAGTTGTAGTGTCTGAGAATTTCTGAATAGAATATACATGCAAAATAAAACTTTGCAGATCTTGTAGTGATCGAAGGTAAAAATAAAAATCACTCTATGTATCATCATCAGCCTGTAGAAGTCCACTGCTGGACATAGGCCTCCCCCAAAGAGTTTTTCCACTGGAAGACCCGCCGACATTATGAAAGTCGGTGGATGGAAAAGGCTCAAGACCGTTCGTCATAGAACTCTTTGGGGGAGGCCTATGCCCAGCAGTGGACTTCTACAGGCTGATGATGATAAATACAGTGATTTTTATTTTTACCTACGATCACTGCAAGATGATTCTTATGTACCTATGCCATCCTGAAAGGGGCTTATTCAAAAACCAATTGGCAATATAGTTTGATCTACGACTTTTGGAAATTCGAAATTTTTCATTAAATAAATAAATAAAATATTCCGGACATATTCACACGGTCAACTGATCCCAAACTAGGCATAGCCTGTAATATGGGTACCAGATACTGATATACATAATAGATATATATTTAACACCCAGACACAGAACAAACATCTGTGTTAGTCACAAATGTTTGTCCAGTGCGGGAATCGAACCCGCGGCCTCTAGCGCAGAAGGCAGAGTTACTACCAACTGAGCTATGAGGCCAGTCGAAAAATCTCTAAGCGAAAATCTGCTGTTTTGGGGTCAAATCAGCTCAAAATCAATCAGCTGTTTTAGGTAGTAATCTTGATTCCAAACTTCTGGTATGTTTAGTAATTCGTTTTATGGATGATAAAAATACCAAAATGAGCTAATATGAGAGTTTGTGAAAAAAAATGAAAAAAATGTAATAAGTATTGTTTTTTTTTCGCTAATATCATTTAATTTTGTTGATAGAATAACCCCCTTTCGGGATGGTTTACATGTTATGAATCACCTTGTCGTTATCGACATTGACAATACAATACAACCAGCCTTCACCACTGATTTAGTCAACATTTTAGTTGCAATGTGGTCACCCACTTTCAGACACACCCAACTATCTAAGACTAAGAAACGGCAGCAATTCTACAATCTTTTTGCAATTGATTTCTATTTGAAATCGGTGTTAATAACCTTAGTTCATTCATTAGGACGTTATAATTGAAGATAGGAAATCGGCGGTTCAATTAAACCGAACGCCACCACCGCGTATGCCATGCTGGCGTTCTTGAATGATTCTTGTTTGACCAGAGACTAAAGAGTGACGGTCAGACGAGTCTGCCTGTTTTTTTTTTTTTTTTTTTTTACAACTGAGGTGCCTATGAGCGATTGCAATACCAGAGGCATCACGCACGCGTTGCCGACCCCGAACCCCCCCACCCCTAAAGAACTCTGGCAACCTTACTCATCGCAGGAACACAACACTATTTGAACCAAATAATATTCTTTGGCTGCGATCTTCTGTAAGGCGGAGGTACCTCCCCAGGTGGGCTGCTCTAATTCAGAACGAGAAGATATCGCTGTGCCCTACCTCCTCCAAAAACCTGTATCATCATCATTCATCATTCCAGTTGGTTCCGTTGGAAGTCCACTGCTTAACATAGGCCTCCCCTGATTCTTGTATTCATCCTGTCACTGATTCTTGTATTCATCCTGTATTAGGTCAGTGGCTAGGTTGAGGTATGGTGGCCCTGAAAAGGGCCTATGACCGTCGGCGTCGGTAAAAGAATCAATATAGTCACTTCCTTTAATATGGGGGAAATTACGCTGGGAACTTCAGGCGGAGCCACCAAGGCCTGGTTTGTATGCTTAACATAAATATGTCTAAATTTCTTTCCTATACAACGGAAATAATCTAATTTATTTAAATATTATGAGGTGCGGAATCCAGTTCGAAGGACCAAATACGACTAGGTAGGTTAATAGTTTTAATTGGATTCAAAGTTCAACTCGAACCACGTAACACCTCATTGTAACAACATAAGTGCATTAAACAATTAGATTTTTATTTTTTATTTTATACGGAGCCAATCAGGCTTACGGCCCTCCTGATGGTAAGTGATTACCGTCACCTATTAATATCAGCAATACCTGGAGCATTGCTAATGCCGAACCCCTCCACCCCTAAAGAACACAACACTAATTTGATAAACTTGACCTCTGTCCTCGTTGAGTTCACTCGCTGGTAGGCAAATAAGCACACCATTTCCCATCTATACTCGGCGATCACTGAGGACAGTCGTACATCCTATCGCCTTTCTTCTTTCACCAGTGCGAGCGATTGCGACCCCCGAAGCGCACGCGCCATGCCATTCCCGCGTTCTCCTTGACAGTTTGACAGTGACAGTGAATAGTGCACCATGACAGTGTCGAGGGGACTAGTGGTCCTTCTGTTGATCTCGCCTGGTCTTTGCCAGGAAGACTTTGCCAGTTCATTGTTTTCTAGTAAGTAACTTTCACAAGTGGATCGGCCGGCATTTTGGGTCAGTGTGTGGAATGGGGATGGGAAATGGGTTAGGAGGTGACCCTACCGATATGGGCATGGGAATGTGTGAAATCTAGCGCATCACACACGGCAGCTATAATATATATTATTAATGTAAATTACATCCCTTCAAATTATCTGACCTCATAGCTCAGTTGGTAGTAACTCTGCCTTCTGCGCTAGAGGTCGCGGGTTCGATTCCCGCACTGGACAAACATTTGTGACTAACACAGATGTTTGTTCTGTGTCTGGGTGTTAAATATATATCTATTATGTATATCAGTCTCTGGTACCCATAGTACAGGCTATGCCTAGTTTGGGATCAGTTGACCGTGTGTGATATGTCCGGAATATTTATTATTTATTTATTTATCTTAAATCGTAATGCAAGGTATCTTCCCCTTCATTCCATTGGATTGACTCACTTTTTTGATATATATCCTACGAATAGATATTATAAATGCGAAAGTTTGTGAGGATGTTTGGATGTTTGTTCAACCACGCCGTAACGGTCCAAACGATTTCGATGAAACTTGAAATAGATAGAGTTCTTTACCTAGGATAGCATTTAAGCTACTTTTTATCTTAGAACCATGCGAGCGAAGCCACGGGCAGAAGCTCGCAAATGTGTATTTTCGTATCGCTTTGTATCTTAACATACGCAGATCTAAAAATATATAATGTTTTAAATATAAATTGGTGTCATGTGTTTTCTCCTGACGGTTGCTATGGAAAGATATATTGAAATATATTGTGCTATATTATACATCTTTACATTATAGCTGCCGTGTGTGATGTGCTGATACTCAATCACCGACTCACGATGATAAAGTTTCTTTAAATTCCTCAGTGAATAATGAATTCCAGAACAAATTGGAATTAGCGAAAGTTAGCTGTCAAATTACATCCAAGAAAAGCCCAGTGATTGTATGTAGATATGATCTCATTACGTGTTGGTTTTCCCGGAAGTTTTATAGAATAGGTGTCGTCGCGGGTTCGATGACCGTAATATCGGTTGAATTTTGCATTTTCGATATAACGTGGCCTGTTCGAGTCGATGCCTACATATCGCATACCTAGCAGTAAAGTTGCTAAGAGAGTTATTGGAAGTTATAAACTATTAAATGTCCGTTATGAAGTGATAGGTACATTTGTCCCGCAGCGGGAATTCAATCCACACTTCTTGCTTCTCAGACAGGCATCGCCGCTACGAGGTTACTTAGTAGACGTGGGTATGGATCATTTTGAAATAAATTCAAACGTATCTTAGACACATCGCACACCGTTTGAACACGGCTGTGAGCTAAACAAAGACAAAAGGTGTATCAGATGTTACAAGATTACTTTGAAACCTCTGAAACTAGGTGAAACTATGCCTGTTCCTCGTAAGCAAGTCTAGAAGAATCAGGCAACAAACACGGCGCGCGTGACGCACATTTCTTTCGATGATCCTTTACGAATTAGAATGTAGAGCTTCAGTGTGGTGCCGATCGAACGAGGTGAGGCTCAAAAATTAAGCATCTAAAAATATAAAAAAGATGGAGCAAGTACCGACAAGCTTATAAAAAAAATTACACCCCTTTAGTCGACGCCGCCTTGACAAGAGGGCTGACTCATCCCTTGCGCAAAGAATTTCTTTGGCAATTCAACGCGGTAATATAGCCAGTGTTCTTAGTACATTGCCGCGTCATCAAAATTATTTGTTTTTATAGTTTCTGTTATTAAATTGATTTTATAATTTAATTTATAAGGTATGTAAATTCTTTACTAGATTAAATATAAAGAAAATACAGTCTCTTTTAGCAAAAGTTCCAAAGGCAGCACAAGCTATACCTACTTGATCAAATATCTAGTACTAGGTAACTAAACAAAACGATTAACCATTTGATTCGTTGCTCCATACAAAAGACTTGAACGCGCTCCTCTATGATAATAGTTTTCAGCTAAGTGAGCGGTCGTGGTAGGTCAGACAGAACAGAAAGAAAATTGGCAAAAATTAACTAAATCTTTAATACTTAATACAGTTTTTATTCCCCGAAGTTTTCAAAATCACCAATGTTTTTAGTCTTTATGACATCTATGTCTTTATGAAGACAATCCTCTTGGGGACAACCGGGGAGTAAAGGTTTTCGAATAGCGACCACGAACCGGGCGACGCAGTGTTGGAAGGCCCCCCACCCGATGGACAGACGACATTGTGAAGGTTGCCGGAAGTCGGTGGATAGAGAAGGCTCAAGACCGTTCGTCTTAGCACTCTTTGGGGGACGCCTATGTCCAGCAGTGGACTTCTGCAGGCTGATGATAATGAATGACATAATAACACAATCTGGTGGTAAGTCTTTGACGGTAACGCCTAGGTCTCCACTTTCTCCGAGACTAGGTATTACTAGTTTGACAGCACAGACCATAATACAGTTTGTTTTATTCATGAGTCAGTAGTGCGTATTTCGGTTTCACTTTATGCTTGGCTGATATTTAAAATACTTGCATAAATGACTCTTCGGATATAAGGGAAGAGGTAGACCAAAGAAAAGATGGATAGATTGTGTGAAAGACGACATGAGTAAGAAAGGAGGGAATACTGATATGACGGCTGATAGAGGGGAGTGGAGGAGAAAAACATGTTGTGCCGACCACACGTGAAGTGGGATAAGGGCAGGTGCAGATGATGATGAAATGACTCTCCGGAGTGAGGGGAATTTCGAGTCGAGTTTGCGATTATAATACGTCAGAGTGAGGGGCGGAGCGTGAAAGAATAATTGTATAATCTCATAATAAATTAGTGTAACTTAAGGTCTTTAATCGTGCAAATTAATTTCAAATAAATAAATATGTTCTAAAGTGGCTCTGAAAAGAGCTTTATTGCAATTAGGCATGTTTGTTTCCCGCAAAAATGAGGCGCCTCAAAAATGGTTAGAGCCTTAAAAAATGTTAATATTTACAAGGTGATTCATACATGATTCATAATTATGTGAACTATCCTGAAGGGACTTAATATTTTGGGATTTAACTTTGCTGTCTCATTATTTTCTACCTCCCACAAAACTAACAAATCATGCAAACTACTAGTGAATTAGTTTTTCTCAACTCTTAATATTTTTTCAGTCGTAGCATCCAAAATGCTTATCGAATTCTTTTCTGAACTAAAAGTATTGCAAAATTTGACAAAATACCTGATTTTCTTACAAACAAACGTTTGTTTTCATCGATTTTAAATGGGCTTAGCCTCGTTGGCCTAGTGGGAGGTTCCCCGACTTTCTGACACCTTGTGACGTGTGTGATTGTGTGTTGGATGGTGTGGTGACTAACACAACTTCCGGTGAAAATGAATGCTGCAGGATGACTCATTGAATTAGTTTAAGTTTTCACTTTAGTTTTCATAAACACATTTTATTTACTCACGCTATTTTCAGAACTTTGCTCGTTAATTTAAGGGTTTTCAAAAGAGCATCAAAATTGACAGCAATTTCTAGTAAAATAATGAAGCAAAATCGCTTTTTTTGTTATCTTTCTTGGTTCTTTATTGTACACAGAAACCACATAATAAACATACTAAATCAAAGGACATGTACAAAGGTTTTCCAGCAAACGTTTAAATATAAATAAATAAATAAATATTCCGGACATATCACACACAGTCAACTGATCCCAAACTAGGCATAGCCTGTACTATGGGTACCAGAGACTGATATACATAATAGATATAATATATATTTAACACCCAGACACAGAACAAACACCTGTGTTAGTCACAAATGTTTGTCCAGTGCGGGGATCGAACCCGCTACCTCTAGCGCAGAAGGCAGAGTTACTATCAACTGAGCTATGAGGCCAGTCAGAGACAGTTTGAGAGATAGAGCCAGGGAGAGGTTATAGAGGTGGGTTTGTGATTTGTCGACAGCACTTGCTTGCTTGCTTGTCGTGTCTACTAAATCTTTTTTGGTCATCCTGTATTAGGTCAGTGAGCAGGTTAAGGTATGGTGGCCTTGAAAAGGGCCTATGACCGTCAGTCGGTGAAAGAATCAGTGTTTCTTGCACAAATTTGCCTAATTTAGGCAAGCTTAGCCACGCTTTACATTATTTCTTATATATTATTTTTTTGTTGCTAGACTAAGCTCTTTTTGGGATAGTTTACCTATTATTTATATCAGTTTCCGTTACCCATAATACAGGCTATGCCTAGTTTGGGATCAGTTGAACGTGTGTGATATATACGGAAGTTAAAAAAATATATATGTATATTTATCATCTTATAAATGTTACAATGTACATTCAATGATCTTAAAGGTCTTAAAACTCAACTGACTGGCCTCATAGCTCAGTTGGTAGTAACTCTGCCTTCTGCGCTAGAGGTTGCGGGTTCGATCCCCGCACTGGACAAACATTTGTGTGATTAACACAGATGTTTGTTCTGTGTCTGGGTGTTTAATATTAATCTATTATGTATATCAGTCTCTGGTACCAATAGTACAGGCTATGCCTAGTTTGGGATCAGTTGACCGTGTGTGATATGTCCGGAATATTTATTATTTTATTTATTATTTGAAACGTAGAGTTTATCTTTATCTCGGCTAGACAAATAGTATGATATGATCTGACCTACAAAAGTAAACATTCCTTACATTGTCGGAGGTGCGCGCTGCCGGTGTAGTAACGGTGCCCGAGCGCCGTTAAACATGCGCGCGCGCAGCGAGACGTGTGCTCCTTGAAATATCACTTTTTATATCACTACTAGCGACCCGCCCCGGCTTCGCACGGGTATCAGAGCGTATACGCCAGTAAAGCTCCCAGTCGGCATGATTATGATCTTCATCATCGTCATATTTCATCGTCAAAACACAAAACCTGGTCGCCGTAGTGCCCCGGCTGAAGACTAGGCTCCTCCATTACTACCCGTGGATGTCGTAAGAGGTGACTAAGGGAAAAAAGCTAAAGAATGGCAGCAGCGTTGCCTATCAACATTATCTGTGCCCAGCGTGGCGAGTATAGGCAAATCCCCCCAAATTATTGTTTGAGTGCAGACCGTCTGAAGGTCAAAGACGTTGGCAACCGCATAGCGGAACTCAAATGGAGTTGGGCAGGACACCTGGCAAGGCGTGGTGATGACAGGTGGAGTAAGGCGTTAACTGAATGGCGTCCAAGAACTGGATATCGGAACGTTGGTCGTCCAGGAGCGAGGTGGGCAGACGATATCGCAGGCATCGCGGGCCGCAGCTGGATGAGGCTTGCACAGGATAGAGGAGAATGGCACATACAAAGGGAGGCCTATACCCTGCAGTGGGTGAAGTCAGGCTGTGGATGATGATGATGATGCAGACCGTACGAGGTCGGTCGCCTGATCATTATACAAAACCTTAGTCAATTATAGGTACACTTAAACCTTCCTCATGAATAACTCTGGACCTCCGTGCACGAAAGGAGCCTTGAAGAGGCGCACTGTAGTCCTTTCACTACACTGATTCTTTCACCTACGGTCATAGGCCCTTTTCAGGGCCACCATACATCAACCTGGTCACTGACCTAATACAGGATAGCCAAGAAAGAGTCAGTGACATGACAAGAAGAAGAAGACTCTGGACCATATGAAAATCCATTCACTAGTTTTTGGGCTTATCACGTTTAGACAGACAGACAAACGCAGGGGGGGGGGGGGTGAGGGGGGGGGGGGACTGAGTTATATAATTCGTAGAGTACCTACATACCGAGGGCATAAGAACTATTGAACGCAGGATAGCTACCTAAATATGGATCGAGGACATTGTTGAAGTTGATGGTGGATGGAAAAGGCTCAAGACTCTTGGTGGGGGAATCTTTAGGGGAGGCCTATGGCCAGCAGTGGACTTCTACAGGCTGATGACGACGATGATGATGATTTATAATATTAGTAGGAAGTAGAATAATTAGCTGTAGAACGGCCTACTTGTACAGTACAGCTAACTGTATTTCCAAAGTACTAAACAAACACGTTATTTGATGGAAAATATTTTTTTCTATGAAAAGACTTGAACGCGCTCTCTTCTGTCATATTTGATACTAGCTTCCGGCCGCGGCTTCGTTCGCGTAGTGCCAACATAAAAAGTAGCCTGTGTGCTATTATAGGTATAGAACTTTATCTATTCCAAGTTTCAACGAAATCGGCTGAGCCGTTACGGCGTGATTGAACAACAAACATCCAAACATCCTCACAAACTTTCGCATTTATAATATTAGTAGGCTTACTAATTTATCCGACTTCAGAACATAATGAGGTCGATTGTGTGAACGATTGTGATTTATAGTTTTTTTACAAAAATCTACATATAAAATATCAAAATATATTCCGGACATATCACACACGGTCAACTGATCCCAAACTAGGCATAGCCTGTACTATGGGTACCAGAGTCTGATATACATAATAGATAAATATTTAACACCCAGACACAGAACAAACATTTTTGTTCATCACACAAATGTTTGTCCAGTGCGGGAATCGAGCCCGCGACCTTTAGCGCAGAAGGCTACCAACCAACTGAGCTATGAGGCCAGTCATGGCCAGTCCAATACATAGTATTAGAAGGAAAGAAATAAAATAGGTACATGTATTTTGAAAGAAAGAAAGAAAATACATTTATTTTGGATACATAAGCACAGCACAAACTAATAAAATAAAAATAAAAAAGACACAAGGTACAGGTTACAATACAAAAGGTAGGGAGGAAACAAAACAAAAGTAGGTAGGAAGTAACAAAACTAGGGTATTCATTAGTCCGTGCCGATGCATGCGTGAGCCAAAAAAGGTTCCATCTCAGCATTGATGCCGCACACGAAGTGTAGCGACGCTGACACACACAAAAACAGCAAAACGTTTGAGTCTGTAAAATGTTAAATTTTTGAGTCTGTCAACTTGTAATAACTCGCTAAGCTGTAGTTAAACGCATTGTAACATGTCGCGTACTGCATAGTGGTAATGTGTGGTCCCAACAGTGTCAATGGAGGCCCGAAGACCGGTCTCCGTAATTAATCGGACGCGCCACAGAGCCAGCAGCAGTCGGTATGTGGCGTCGTCTCGTCTGAGGACTTTCTCTTGGGGGGGGGGGGGGGGGGGAGAACCCCTATTCAATGAATTGTGTAACATTTGCCGTAATATTTGATTTGACAGACGTTCAATTGATCAATAGAAAAATATAGATACTATAGCGTGTTCAAACGGCGTGCTATGTCATCTAAGTTTTTTATTCATTATAATTTACTAGCTTGTGCCCCGAGTAGCCTATAAATTAATATAGGCAAAGAAGTCTACCTATTCCAATTTCTAAGTTTCAACAAAATCGGTTGAGCAGTTACGGCGTGATTGAACTACAAACATCCGTACAAACTTTCTCATATAATATTTGTAAAATAATGAAATTCTACCTAGACAAAGTTAGCGGTACACGACCGGGTTCGAACACATGACCCTCGGATCGAAAGTTGGTGTGCCTCGCACTAGGCCACAACACAGATTTTTATTAAGACAGCCAAAAAAACGATTTACTTCATTCGTTTATCCATTTAAGGTGATGTATATTTGACCTTTTCGTGGTAAACTCCAGATTTTGTAAAGTTTTTATGTTTGAGGAAAAGATAACTGGTATATTTATATCCTAATAAAATTACAAGTCACTGAAGAAAGTGTTGTCTGAGTCATAAGTTTTAAGAGTTAACCAATTTTGAATAATACGAAATACAAATATTACTCAATACACGATCATTCATAAATAAATAAATAAATATTCCGGACATATTCACACGGTCAACTGATCCCGAACTAGGCATAGCCTGTACTATGGGTACCAGAGACTGATATACATAATACATATATATTTAACACCCAGACACAGAACAAACATCGGTGTTAGTCACAAATGTTTGTCCAGTGCGGGAATCGAACCCGCGACCTCTAGCGCAGAAGGCAGAGTTACTACCAACTGAGCTATGAGGCCAGTCCAGTAATATGTATACTATCCCGAATGGCTTAATCAACACCCAATTAGCAATAAAGCTTTTTCGACGAACTTTGGAAATATGCAATCTGCTGTTTTGGGCTCAAATCGGTTCAAACTCTATTATTGAGCTGTTTTATGTAGCAAACATGAAGTCGAACTTCTATTCCTAACATTTGGACGTATCTCTGACTAACTCCTTTATTATTATTTCACTCGATATGGTCACAAAGTTCGGAAGAGGCTAGCTACCCACAACACAGGTTCTCCTAGGGTGGGAGCTAGCGCACACTCAAATAATTAGATATATTGTAAGTACTCTCAACATTATTAACTATCATAACATTCTTCTTCTTCTCGAGTCAAAGACTCCCTCAAACTCTAATAAAATTTAATCTCTAATAAAATAAAATAAAATTTCATCATAACATTAGGACACTGTACCGTTTCACAACTTGATTGTTAGTTAGTTATGTGAGTTTCTATTAATTAGTGAATAATCCATTTACGTTTGTTACACATAAATAAACATTTATACTTTTTTTTAATTATATATTATTGTACACTGGGTATTCTGCTGTCTGTAATTTTCGGGGTTATCAATCATTCATTCATTTGATGTTCGATATCGCAAGCCCCCTTAAAAGTAAAACTCTAAATCGACTTTATCCAGTAGAGATAAGGATCATATTGAAATACATTTAGATGACATATCGCACGCTGAATGACCACAGCGTGAAGCTACGAACAAGCTCAAAATAGATAGATAGATAAACTCTTTATTGTACACAGAGATAGATAATAACAAAAGGGAGAAACAAAAAAAAAATATTACGTACAATGGGCGGCCTTATCGCTAAAAGCGATCTCTTCCAGACAACCTTTGGATGGACAGGATAAACAGATCAAATAAGACGGAGGTGTACAAAAAGTTTAACACTACAATACGTACTATAAAAATAATAATATACTAATACATAAAACCTAAATATTACCTAACTACTTGTAAATATATAATATAGAGAGAGATAAGATTATACCTACTGATAGTTCAAAGTCAAAGTCAAAGTCAAAGTATAATTTATTGCTTGAAATACATGTCATAAAGATGTCAATTACTATATACTATTGAATCAATGTATTCTACCTATATCTAGGCATGCAATATTTAACTTACAATCTTAATAAAATTTAATTAATAAAAAAAAATAACAAATAATAATAACAAAATAGAAGAAAAAGAATGTCATTATGAACTAATTAGTAATATCATATTATAAGTATCTAGTCCCTAATTGTTTTTAATATTTAAAAACAATTAGGGACTAGATACACAACAACTAAATATTATATAAGCCTTGTCAAAAAAATGAATATATTATGTCAACAATTTACACTATATTTTTATCTTTCATAAATTCGTCAATGGTATAGTTAAAAAAAAAAAAAAAAAAATATTCCGGACATATCACACACGGTCAACTGATCCCAAACTAGGCATAGCCTGTACTATGGGTACCAGAGACTGATATACATAATAGATACATATTTAACACCCAGACACAGAACAAACATTTGTATTCATCACACAAATGTTTGTCCAGCGCGGGAATCGAACCCGCGACCTCTAGCGCAGTAGGCAGAGTTATTACCAACTGAGCTATGAGGCCAGTCATAATAGTAACTTTTAACTATGAGCAGCAAAGACAAGGACAAGTAGTGATCATACACCATAGTTTAAAAATACATCATCAATTACTTGCAGACTGACTGCTAACTCCTGGATAATTGATATAACACTATCATGCTTGAGATGGCGTGTCACATATCCAACTCGTTATAAGGAACATGTCTTTATGATCAATCATACTACAGGGGCGTACTCAGGCAAAGGTGGTCGTGGAAAAGAAAAACATAATTTGAGTAGAAGATCGAATAAGTAGGTTTTACCAACTTATGTGCTGTTTGCTCTATGGTTAACTCCACTGGAGACCAGTGGAATATTTTTTCCCGTTCTACTTCAATTTACGCGGGGACCAACGTGAAGTTTTTTCTCACTCGTCCCTTTGTAAATTTCAATAAGGATATAAAAACTTCCCGTTGGTCCCCACTAAAACTTTTATAACTAGTTTGGGGGCTGGAATACATCCAACCCGCACATCTCTGTTGTTGACGAATTTAGGTTTAAGTTATTTAAACGGTTGCCTGGTAGAAATCGCAAACCGCGATAAGACCGCCGATTGTAGAACCTTATCTTAGGCTTATAAGCAAAATAGTATAAACTGTGTTTTCTTTTTTAAAGGTCCTCAATAAAGTTTTTTTTATTTTATTTCATTTCATTTCAAAACATTTAATAAGCCCCAGGGCTCCGAATACACCCCCCCCCCCCCGTGTGACACGCACAGTCCGTGCCTGAAAATAGGTGAAAACATCACATGTCGCACGCTCTGAAAGTGAATTACTATGTAAATTAGGCGCAGGCGCAGGCGCCGACGATGTACCAACTAGTGTTTCTATTGTCTGGCCTCATAGCTCAGTTGGTAGTAACTCTGCCTTCTGCGCTGGAGGTCGCGGGTTCGATGCCCGCACTGAACAAATATTTGTGTGATTAACACAGATGTTTGTTCTGTGTCTGGGTGTTAAATATTCATCTATTATGTATATCAGTCTCTGGTACCCATGGTACAGGCTATGCCTAGTTTGGGATCCGTTGACCGTGAATGTCCGGAATATTTATTTATATTTATTTATTCTGTGTAGAATAACTATAGTGTATCCTAGCTTCCAAAAGCTAGCTAATTGAAAAAACGTTTATTCTACTAGCTATTTAAACGATCAAATAAAATGTAAAAATGAAATTCAATAGAATAATTATTTAATCTAATACTTAATGCATGCTTTAAATATATTTTGTTGATTTAATGTTATATACTACTTAATTTAACTATTTACCATTTGCTTATGTTTTTTTTTTATTAAGGAAATATAAGGCTATATTATATTATTATTATTATCCTAGCTTCCACCCACGGCTTCGCTCGCGTGGTACCGATGAAGATAAAAGTAGCCTATACGCTATTCCAGACTATATTCTATCTCTTTTTTTTTTTTTTTTTTTTTTTTTTTTTTTTATTATACAACTGAGTTGGCAAACAAGCATACGGCCCACCTGTTGGTAAGCGGTTACCGAAGCCTATGAGCGCTTGCAATACCAGAGGCATCACGCACGCGTTGCCAACCCCGAACCCCCTTCCCCCTAAAGAGCTCTGGCAACCTTACTCACCGCAGGAACACAACACTATTTGAAACAAATAATGTTATTTGGCTGCGATCTTCTGTAAGGCGGAGGTACCTCCCCAGACGGGCTGCTCCAATTTAGAACGAGAAAATCTCGCCATGCCCTACCTCCTCCAAAGGAGGAGGATCTCTGATCCGTTCAGCCGTTCTGGCGTGATTGGGTAACAAACATCCATCCATCCTAACGTTCGCATTTAAAGATATACCTAAGACTAGCTTCCGCCCGCGGCTTCGCTCACGTGG
Source organism: Anticlea derivata (assembly GCA_947579855.1). NCBI lineage: Eukaryota > Metazoa > Arthropoda > Insecta > Lepidoptera > Geometridae > Anticlea > Anticlea derivata. Next base: position 909,594 of record OX388277.1, on the reverse strand, counting down.
CACCTTCATAACTTAACCTCTGCCTTCTGCGCTAGAGGTCGCGGGTTCGATCCCCGCGCTGAACAAACATTTGTGTGATAAACACAGATGTTTGTTCTGTGGCTGGGTGTTAAATATATATCTATTATGTATATCAGTCTCTGATACCCATAGTACAGGCTATGCCTAGTTTGGGATCAGTTGACCGTGTGAATATGTCCGGAATATTTATTATTACGTCCAATGATTAAAGTCAGTTTTGAGTTTGACAATTGAGGGCGTGCCGTAACATAACATAGCGATATTGTAAGCCCCTAAAAGCCTCAATATTTACCTTATTCAGTTGACTTAAGTATCATTTTAGCTGCCATATCGCAACCCGTTTGAACACGGCTTGTCTTTGGTAACAGCCACAAGGTGCGTGCATATAATGACAATAAACATCTCAGTATTTGATGATTGTGCAAGGTGGTGACGTCACAACTTGTCATCATTGTATCATTGACTTTCACGCGGTCACTGACCCGCGAGAAAGCCTGACTAGAAGATATTTTTCTTATGTTATACGTAAGTGGTAAGTGGTTACCGTCGCCTATTGACCTCAGCAACACATGGAGCATTGCTAATGCGTTGCAGAACCCCTACCCTTAAAGAGCTCTGGCAACCTTACTCACCGCAGGAATACACCACTATTTGAAACAAATAATGTTATTTGGCTGCGATAGTCTGTACGAGAGAAGAGAGGGGGTTCGGGGTCCGCAACGCGTGCGTGATGCCTCTGGTATTGCAAGCGCTCATAGGCTACGGTAGCCGCTTACCAACAGGTGGGCCGTATGCGTTTCCTTTCAACGTTTTTGCATACACTTCCGAAGCTAGCTCTGAATTGTCAGCACACGACAGAGCACGGGGGCATAATTAGATACGAGGCAGGTAGGTACTTTCGTTTTCGGCGCGGCCGATTTCACCGGCGGCATCAGGTCATCGGGTAACGGTTCTTGGCGGTCACCCGCCTGTCCCATGCAGTCGGCGGTAGCGGGTGTCATTCCGCTCGGCGCTCTTGCGTGGCCCTTCACTAATACACTTAAATGGGGGGCGATACAGGGGCACCCTAGTGTGGGGTCAAGGCTATTTTCGTACTTACGTTTACCTACAAATAACTGTATAACTGCATAAAAGGTCGTCAGAAACCGGCCGTTTGGGCGTCATCATCATCATCATCATTTCAGCCGTATGACGTCCACTGCTGAACATGGCCTCCGCCACAGACAGAGCGAATTCCTTATATTTATTAACGATAGCTCTAACTGCGCTCGCCAACCAAAGTCAAAGTCAAAAGGCATTTATTTCAATAAAATCACTAGGATCACTTTGAAACGTCTTAGAAACTAGGTGAAGCTTCGCCTGTTCCTCGCGACCAAGCCTACAAGAATCAGGCAACAAACACGGCTTGGTGCCTATCATTTTTTTCGATGATCCTTTTTCACAAAATGGAATTTAAAGCTACAGTGTGGTGCCGATCGAACTAGGTGAGGCTCACAAGAAAAGTTATCTAATTAATAAACCCGCATGCCCAGCGTGGTGAGTATGGGCAAATCCCCCCACATGATAAGGAATTTACTCTGTCTGTAGGGGAGGCCATGTTCAGCAGTGGACGTCATACGGCTGAAATGATGAATGATGATGAATCGAAACATTTCGTTTCTATCACTATCTGTGCAAGTTGTAGGTGTATTTATAATGTTGGTAGGATTAACGTTTTTCTACACTACCTACTGGTAAAGAGCACCAGTTATGACGCCATCGCCTCTACTCTGAGGCACACTACACGGGTCATTATACAATATACCTATCGCCAGAACTGTTCCACATAAGTACAGTGGACTGGCCTCATAGCTCAGTTGGTAGTAGCTCTGCCTTCTGCGCTAGAGGTCACGGGTTCGATTCCCGCGATGGACAAACATTTGTGTGATGAACACAGATGTGTCTGGGTGTTAAATAGTGTCTATATTATGTATATCAGTCTCTGATACCCATAGTACAGGCTATGCCTAGTTTGGGATCAGTTGACCGTGTGTGATATGTCCGGAATATTTATTTATTATTATTTATTTAGTGTATACACTCGAAAAGTAAATATACTACTTATATACAGGAAATCAGAGAAACGACTTCAGTAGGACTCCTCATAGTCCACAAAACTCGTGGGTAGATATGCTAGGTTACCTAAGTACCTAAGTCACTTTGGTTCCCATCAATCTAGACATAGACAGACATTTATTTACAGGCACACAATACATATCACGATAGAGGTAACAAATAGTTATAAATGAACTATTGTTAATAACATTGACTAATAACATAAATTATAGTTAATAACATAAACTACATTGACTGGCCTCATAGCTCAGTTGGTAGTAACTCTGCCTTCTGCGCTAGAGGTCGCGGGTTCGAATCCCGCACTGGACAAACATTTGTGACTAACACAGATGTTTGTTCTGTGTCTGGGTGTTAAATATATATCTATTATGTATATCAGTCTCTGGTACCCATAGTACAGGCTATGCCTAGTTTGGGATCAGTTGACCGTGTGTGATATGTCCGGAATATTTATTTATTTATAAATAAGAGCAAAAATATAGAACAAAGACAGGTACTTAACACATTATTGTGCGCCACCACAGCAAAAACTTACAGCATGAATTTACCACTAAGTTGGGCGCTGGTATTTTGCCGAAACCGCAATTTTTATAATGCTGCCTTGGTACCTACAATAGATTGTAAACTTGTGCTTGTTGTGTGCTGTGGGACAAATCGTTTTTCTTTCATTCTTTCTTATTTATAGTCACTTGACATTGTGCGACTACATCAAAATTGATGAGAAGTTGGAGTCTCGCTATAATGTGAATTTTAATTCCTTTATGGAGAGAGTACCTACTGATCGCTTGTCGATGTTCATGAGTGGGGAGATGTGGCCTAAAGGTGTCAAATTCAGGAGGTTCATTGGACGCCTGCCACGAGACACCGGAGGCGCCGCCACTGGGCAGTTAAATAAATAAATAAATAAATAAATATTCCGGACATAATCAACACACGGTCAACTGATCCCAAACTAGGCATAGCCTGTACTATGGGTACCAGAGACTGATATATATAATAGATAAATATTTAACACCCAGACAATGAACAAACATCTGTGTTTATCACACAAATGTTTGTCCAGTGCGGGGATCGAACCCGCGACCTCAAGCGCAGAAGGCAGAGTTACTACTAACTGAGCTATGAGGCCAGTCAGTTACGTCACACGTCGTTGCCTATACGTGTGCAATAATTAAATATTTAATTAATAGGTTTTTTATATATTTGAGGTTAAGGTATATATTTCTATGGGTCCTAGAATTTAGTTTTTAACATCTGTACTATTCTTAAGTTACCTGAAATAAAATTTATATTATATTATTATTATTATTATTAAAATTGTGGAGTGTTCAAAAATAATCTCTAGAGTTCGCTGCCGCCTTCACCTTAACAATCCATCTGTTTTCCTTTCATTTGCCAGTATTTCTATGTCAGTGGTGTGAGGTCGCGTCCCTCCGGCGGAGGGGGCGAGGGGGGGAGCCCCGGTAACGGCACTCCGGGTTTTAGATCATCTCAGGAATGCGGGCGGGTTGTTGGTTAGGTAATATGGGTGCGGATGGACTTTTGTGACCTTGTGCGGTCTTTTTTTTGGACAAAGGCCAGGTCAAGAGCACCCTAAACCGACGAGCATGTATGAGGAATGTGATGAGAGTGAACGAAGCAAAAGAGGTACGTCAGGATCGTAGCAAGTGGAAAGCCGTGGTCTCCGCCTACCCCTCTGGGAAATAGGCGTGATTTTATGTATGTATGTTAGGTCTTTTTGGATAACGGATTACTTCTATCTACGAGAGTACCTAGCTTATGAAAATATTTTACTTTAGAATCGTTCTGAGACCCAAGCACGAAATTATTTACGATAGCTTTACGCTTACGATACTGATAGCGCGTTGATGTCTTTAGTTAGGCCTTATTACATCTGTTTCACATAATTATATACAGCGAGGCGGAACTTCTTACTCACTTACAGGACGCTGTAGTAATAAATAATAATAAAATAATAATAAATATTCCGGACATATCACACACGGTCAACTGATCCCAAACTAGGCATAGCCTGTACTATGGGTACCAGATACTGATATACATAATAGATATATATTTAACACCAGACACAGAACAAACATCTGTATTCAAATGTTTGTCCAGTGCGGTAATCGAACCCACGACCTCTAGCGCAGAAGGCAGAGTTACTACCAACTGAGCTATGAGGCCAGTCAATTGGGACATTATTGAGGGGGGCTTGCCCATCTCTCGAGTTTGACTTTGGATCCCTAAAAGCCAATTTGAAACTGACTTTATTGGGTACAAACGAGGTGATTCGTAACTTTATTCTATCACAAAATGGACATAGCGAAAAATATGAGGGAAACAAATGTACAATGGGATGTAGAATAAGCCTCTTTCGGGATAGCATAAATATTATGTGTATAAGGATCAATTTGAAATAAGTTTCGGATGATATATCGCAAGCCGTTTGAACATATTCCTGCTTGAGGTCCTGAGGTTCTGATCTGACTCCAAATAAAAGGGCTGATGTTCTTCAAGATACTTGGCTATTTGACTGACCTCATAGCTCAGTTGGTAGTAACTCTGCCTTCTGCGCTAGAGGTTGCGGGTTCGATTCCCGCTGAGGACAAACATTTGTGTGATGAATACAGATGTTTGTTCTGTGTCTGGGTGTTAAATATTTATCTATTATTATCTATATCAGTCTCTGGTACCCATAGTACAGCCTATGCCTAATTTGGGAACAGTATCATTTAAAAAAATAATAATAATTTCTTCCTTATAATTAATTATTTATAAGGAAATATTTTTTTTCCTTTAAATATTTTTTTTTTCCGACGAAGTATATGACACTATACCATAAATGTAAAAGACCATGTACCTATATATACTATACTTCTTGCAAATAAAGCCATTCATTCATTCATTCATTCAAGCAGGAGCGATGCTTATCTAAACTGCCAATAGTTAAAAGCAAATTCATTAGTTGTTAGAGCCCACTCTTGCGTTTGATCATGCGCGCGCGCAGGAATGCGGCCGTAACGGAAGCCGCCTGTTTGTCAGCTCAAACCTGTCATCAGGATGCTCCTGTCATTGAGTGGTATTTTTATCCCGTTACGAATTTCTCGAATGGCCGCCACGAACTGGGCAACGCAGTGTTGGAGGGCCCCCCGATGGACCGCCGACATTGTAAAACTTGAAGTCGGTAGATGGAGAAGGCTCAAGACCGTTCGTCAAGCACTCTTTGGGGGAGGCCTAAGTCCAGCAGTGGACTTCTACAGGCTGATGATGATGATGATGTATTTAAAGCTGTGATTTACAGAGTGGTGGTAGTGGCACCAACTTCCGATCCACAGGTCGTGGGTCGAATCCAAGTCATACGCCAATGGATTTTCCATTCGGAAAAATGTATGTGCTATACTAGTGCTCTCAAACGGTGAAGGAAAACATCGTGAGGTAACCGGCATGTCCTAGAACCTAAAATATCGAAGACATGTCATGTGCACGAGCCTCTAGGAGGCGCGTTTAATCATAATTTTTTCACCAATTGTTATAGGCCCGGTTATACCCGGTTTGTGTGATGGTGGCCCTGAAAAGGGCAGTGACCTAATACAGGATGACCAAGAAAGAATCAGTGGCACGAGAAGCAAGCATATACACATCATTTCAGCCGTACGACGTCCACCGCTGAACATGGCCTCCCCCCAGGAAGAGCGAATTCCTTATCATGTGGGGGGATTTGCCCATACTCACCACGCTGGGCATGCGGGTTGGCGAGCGCAGTTAGAGCTATCGTTGTTAAAATGAGGGACGCTGCTGCCCATCCCCTAGCTTTTTTCCCTTAATCGCCTCTTACGACATCCGCGGATAGGTAGATTTGGAGGGGCCTATTCTTCAGCCGGGGCCACCACGGCCTTATTTACACATTACTAACTTATTTTTCTAAACTTCCCTTTAAATGACGACTTCCTAACCATGACGATACGAGCCTTAATGTTGTATCGACTGTTTCAGGTTTCATGCAGACCCTGGACTCGCAGGTGGAGTCCAAGGACTGCCCGGGCTCCTGCATGCACCCCCTGGCAGCGCTCATCTGCACCAACGTGCTGGAGGAAGTCGAGTGTCCGAACAGCATGAAGTGCTGTGCTGATGACGTGCCTAGTAAGTAGCGCATCCGTATAACCCTGGCATATATCTAGTATCATGGTACTCGCAGTTTCCAATACCCACGACACAGGGAATCAAAAAAAAGTCAAAAGTCAAAACGCGTTTATTTCAGTAGAATCACTAGGATCACTTTGAAACGTCTTAGAAACTAGGTGAAGCAACGCCTGTTCCTCGCGACCTAGCCTAGAAGAATCAGGCAACGAACAAGACGCGCGTGCCTAGCATTTTTTTCGGTGATCATTTTTCATGGATGGTTTGGGGTCAAAGCAAATTTTTTCAAAGGGAATTTTCAATGAAAAATAACGAATATCAAAAGTCGTAGAACAAACTTTATTTCCAAGAAGAATTGGCTGTAGAATAAGCCCATTTTGGGATAGTTTACCTAAATGTAATGTTACGAATCCTCTTGTATTATCCCCAATAATCTCTGCAATTCGGTGTTTAATATATTTATTCTCCACATTCCAGGTAATACAACAGAATCGACCCGAAGACCCTACACCACCACCCCTGCTGATGAAGAAGAGGAGGAGGAGGAAGAAGAAGAAGACCCCATCACGAAGCCCCCGCCCTCTAGCGACAAAAACAGTGGTAATTATTAGGTACACCATATTAAATATTAGGATTTTATTACTTGTTATTTGAGGGAAAGATAAAAGAAAGACGGAAGCATGGTGCTTCTCCAGCTTCACTATAATGCAGCATGACTATAATACTAGATATAAAAACAACATTTGCCTTCCACCACACAGACTTGCCAAAGTTGGTAAGAGTTTTCTTTGTGTGAGTGTCAAATTATTTAATAAATTATCGCATGACCTACGCTGTTCAAATCATGCTGAGTTTAGCATAAGAGTTAGGAAGTTGTTGATGACCAAATCATATTACACCCTTGACGAAGCACTCGCTGATGATCTAAATGTTATGCCGTAATTAGATTATTTAGATTTTTAAATTTTCGTACTTTATTGTATTTAAATATAATCATTATGTACCTACCTACTATTTGTGAAGTTTACAACTATGTACCTACCTACTGCTGTAACTTTTTTAATTGACTTTTCCAAGTGTACTATAACTGTATCTTTATGGAATAAATGAACTGAACTGAACTGAACTGAACTAGCCACTTGTTGGAATTACAAGCACGTGTATGAAAGACGACATAAGTAAGAAAGGAGTGAATGGAGTGAATACCGACCGACATGACGTGTGATAGATGTGAGTGGAAGATGAAAACATGTGGTGCCGACCCCACATGAAGTGGGATAAGGGCAGGCAGGGAGAAGACGTTTGAAGATTTTACCCGACCTCAAACAAAGGATCTGTTGGTTTGAAGCTGCATCGTATCTTCTGCCCATCAACCATTTCATCATCATATCAGGGGCATTACTGCTCCCACTGAAAGAAAAAAAGAAAGAAAGAAAATAAATTTATTCAACAGAAACTAAAATAGTAGATTATACAACAAGGGCTTAAGTAGTGTATTATGTCCCGGGCGCTATATTGAACCCCGAGTACGAGGGATTCTCCGCTCGGGAGTTAAGGCAAGAATCCTGAGTACGAGGGGTTCAAGATCGCCCAAGACAAATACACATTTAAGCCCGCGATGCATACTCTACTTTTTATACTTTCTGAGAGGCAATAGAAAACAATGACTGTTAAGTAGAAAGAAATGTTTTTTCTGGAAGTAAGTTCCCATTTATACCAGAGGCTTCAGATTGTATGCATTCTGGAGTCGAATCAAAATCACTGTCGTCGTCACTTGACATTTTTTAGAAGTTTATTCGAATCGAAACTGAATTTCGGTGTAGATAACAGCACAGCAGTTTGAGCGCTTGGCGCCTTTTTTTCTTTTTTTGTAGTCTATTCTGTAGTGGTCAGTTCGACATTCGAAAAAATCCTTCTTCGTGCGCGGGTGAAAATAAATTTCATAAAAAGTTTTCATGTTTTTCTTTTTTTTTTATTTGTAGGCAGTGCAAAGAAAATGATAACATACAGCCTAATTAGAATAAAATCTCATTGCACCCAATCATTTTTGAAACCAACCTTGATCAAGCACGACTACATGGGTTGCATTCCAAATTCAAATCACATTATGTCCCATGGGAAATAATGAAATTCAGTACAACATTATGACCCGGCTAGACCGTAGGGCTGTAACGACTTACTTTAGGAAAGGTTTGCATGACACATAATATGCCATTGACGAGCAGGTAGTATAAAAATAATATTTTAAAATAGGTACATCGGTTATTAAAACAATAAAAATAAAATTTACAAATAGGTACCTATACCTACTACCAAATAAAAAGGACAAGGATAATTTGTCTGCTTGTTGAAAAGTCATTGCGCTGAACTGGATTGTCACTGGATCGTGGGGGGTAAAACTTCGATCGAAGACCGGGATCACACAGTCGTACCTACGGGGTCGTGTCACTGACTCTTTCTTGGTCATCCTGTTTTAGGTCAGACAGTTGAGGTATGGTGTTTCTAAAAATGGCCTATGACCGTCGGTGAAAGAATCAGTGAAGTGATAGAAAAAAAAAAACTTTTTTTTTTTTTTAATGTTATACGGAGGCAACCAGGCTTGCGGCCCAACTGATGGTAAGCGGTTACCGTCGCCTATTGACATCTGCAACACCTGGAGCATTGCTAATGCGTTGCCTGCCCTGGAGAAATATTTTTGTATTTTTCTTAAAGCTCTTCATGTTGTAGGTTAGCGGGAAAACCTCGGAAGGAAGCTCATTCCACAATTTGCACGTATGGGGGAGAAAGGATCTCTTAAAGCGAGTGGTTAAGATACCCACGTATCGATGAGATTAGTAGATGCTCCTTTCGTGAACAAATACTTATAAAAACTAACTTCTTTCAGGCAACATAGCGTGCCCAGGGGTGTGCGTAGAGGCTCACCTAACTCGCTACTGTTCAGCATACCTCACATCAAAGTCGCTCTGCGTCGCCGGGCGACAATGCTGCGTGTCGCGCGACTACGGCGACCGGGAGCGGCCGGCGGATCTGGTCGTGCCGAGTGAGAATAAGCCGACCAAGAAGAAACCCACAACTCCAGTACGTATTACGCTGCTGCGAAATTATTTATTTATTTATTTATACTTTCACACTTAAACTTAGTGTAAGGAGGACTTAATGCTAAAGCATTTTCTCCCAGTCATCCTGGGCGTGCAAAAAAGATGGTGAGGCGTGACAATTAAACTAAACTTAGAAATAACTTACCTACTTAAATAGTTTACATAGTTATAGAGATATATATACCTCCGTACGCACAAGTACCCACGTAGGTATCTAAAAGTGGGAGAAAAAAAAGAAAACAATAATACCTACAAAGGTGATAACCTTTGAAAATAAAATAAAAAAACAAACACCCACAACTTGGTACCTACATTATGTTAGTTCAGAAGTAAGTACAGTTAGATTGAGGCTGACCTTGAAAACGGTTTTTAAGGATTAGGATTGTATTTCCTATGAATTTAATGTCAGGCTGCTGATGTCAGTGTGACTGGCCTCATAGCTCAGTTGGTAGTAACTCTGCCTTCTGCGCTAGAGGTCGCGGGTTCGATTCCCGCACTGGACAAACATTTGTGTGATGAACACAGATGTTTGTTCTGTGTTTGGGTGTTCAATATTTATCTATTATGTATATCAGTCACTGGTACCCATAGTACAGGCTATGCCTAGTTTGGGATCAGTTGACTGTGCGTGCTATGTCTGTAATATTAAAAAAAAAAAAAAAAAGATTAAGTACCTATATTCAAGACTAAGGCTCGTATTCAGAGACACGACTCAAGCATAGATTTAATCACAGATCAGCTGAACTCTACTTAAGTATTGAATCTCTTCTCAAACATACCTTTTATTCAAGAACGGTACTTAAACTATTCTCAGCTGAATCGAGTCTCAAATCTGTACTCAAATGTTCTCGTTATATTTTGATTTATTTATAATTTTCGATCCGTTTTACGCAGAAATTCAAACAGCCAGGGTGGAAATAGAATAGAACAATAAAGTGAAGTATAAATATGCATCAAAGTACGTGTAACGGAACGAAAATGTCATTAAACTCAAGCACCGATTTCGTCTGATTGACGTTTCAGAATAAGCATATACTCAGGTAAACTGTGATCATTGAATCTATACATAAGTACTGTTCAAGAATTAGAATCTCGACTCAAATCGAGATTTAAGTACAGATCAATGCTTGAGTCTTGTCTCTGAATACGAGCCTAAGAATGCGCAACAGCCTCCTGTGCGTTATAGCTGACAGGTTCGATGGCCGCCTCATACAGCACTGGCTGGGGATGCACTCAGTCAATTTCAATTTTCAATTTTTCAATTAAAATTTATTAATCTTTTGACATATTTACATGTGCTTAGATAGGTCAGAAGTGAACAGATACATTTTTTTTTACTTACATAGTAATTATGTAGACAAACAAAATTATAACATGTAAACACACATAATTACTCTATGAACACAAGAAGACAAGACAAAAAAATTATACACAGCACAGATTAAACGTACACAGCTGAAAGATTGACTTTGACAATAACAGTGGTAGCTTATTACTTACACCTGACTGCATCTCGGTTTCAGGAGCTGATAACTTCTATATTTCTGATTATATGTGTTGTAATAATAACATAGCATATAAGTTCTTACATAAATGCTAAGTTATTATTATCATATGTGGATGGATGTAGGAGTAGAGGTAGGCCATAGAAAAGATGGATGGACTGTGTGAAAGTGGATATGGTGAAGAAAGGAGTGAGTGCTGAGATGACGACTGATAGAGGGAAATGGAAGAAGAATACATGTTGTGTCGACCCCACGTGATGTGGGATAAGGGCAGGAAGATGATGATTATGATGATGATAAGTTCTTACTAAAAAAATATGGATCTCGAGTCTGAAATAGTCTTTTTTTTTTAAGAGCACAAGTGTTTAAAATTAATAATAAATAAATAAATAAATATTCCGCACATATCACACACGGTCAACTGATCCCATACTAGGCATAGCCTGTATTATGGGTACCAGAGATTGATATACATAATAGATATATATTTAACACCCAGACACAGAACAAACATCTGTGTTAGTCACAAATGTTTGTCCAGTGCGGGAATCGAACCCGCGACCTCTAGCGCAGAAGGCAGAGTTACTGCCAATTGAGCTATGAGGCCAGTCAATTAAAAAGTAACAGACAAAAAGTGTACTTCGCCCCTTATGAGATGCACAAAACAGGCGTACCTAGATCAAAAGCACTTTTTAAGGGCCTTCGAATCTACACAGTTTTTTTTAACCAAGATTATAGAATTAGTTGACCTAGGAACTTGTACTTGTAGACTGTAACACAATGAAATGAAGAGCTTTAAGAAAAATACAAAAAGATTTCTCCAGGGCAGGCAACGCATTAGCAATGCTCCAGGTGTTGCAGATGTCAATAGGCGACGGTAACCACTTACCATCAGGTGGGCCGTAAGCCTGTTTGCCTCCGTATTACATAAAAAAAAAATAAAAAAAAAAACAACTTGTATTATCTTACCAGCAAACAACAACAACACCGAAGCCGCGGCCCGGCCGCAAGTGCCGCGGAGACTGTGTCGGAGGCCTATTCTCCCTCCTCTGTGACCACATCGATGAAGACGCGGTCTGTCCCGACGAGGGCACGTGTTGCCTCACGGAGCCCAAGGCCGAGACCACCACGCAGTACAACAAGCAGCATTACACGACGCGGAGGCCTAGACCTCCGACTACACAGCGGCCTGCCTCTACTAGGCCTCCGGTGAGTTACTGAACCAACCGTACCTTGAAATCCTTAGTGATTTCCTAGAGCCAAAATCTCAATTCAAAGGAGTCCAGTCTACGAAGCATACAAGCAAATCCTTTCGCCACACTGGTTCGTTCACCATCTTTTCCAGACTTCTGTATTTAATCTCGGTTAATGACCTGTACCTGACTGAAATATATTATAATGCACTCATATATTACTAAAGTAAAGTAGGTACTAAAGTTAGAAGTTCCTAGAGTGTAATCAGCCCCGTTGTTCACAGATTAGGCAGAAAGTTATAAGGGGAAAAGTTATGCATTCAAACAAACAGAAAAAAAAGTGCAGTAGATTGGTCTAACATTTGGTCACCCTAAAAGGACGTACAAACGACGGACGATGCTTTGTTTCAGCCCCCCATGCCTCGCTGCCGAGGCTACTGCATGCTGAGCATCATGGCGGCGTTCTGCAAGCCGCCAGCTGTGCTCAACTATCACACGGTCTGCAACAAGGACTCCACCATCTGCTGCGACAACTCCAAGTAAGTATACCTCAACTTGATTAAATTCTTAGAAACTAGGTGAAGCTACGCCTGTTGCTCGCGACCAAGCCTAGATGAATCAAAGGTGACAATACATTGAAATGTCTAAGAAACTACGTCTAGGTGAAGCTACGCCTGTTGTGTTGTACGGGACCAAGCCTAGTAAAATCAGAGGTAAAAAGACTAAACACCAGGAACGACGTACTTAAACTGACTTGCTCTAAGCGCGAATGCCTGAAAGCATTTAGAAGTAAGCACCTCACACTTATCAACTTACTAGTCTTTCGAAGTTTCGTACCAGTGGTGCAATTACGTAAGCGTAATGGCAATGAAATTCGTAACTTTGAGGGTAATTTTAACAATCTTAGCTACATTCAAAACGTTTCAAACTTGACAAGGGAAAACTTCTAGACCTTAGCTTCTTCCTTTTCATGTTTTGCAATTGCGATCTTCATTAACATTTCGCTTACGCAATAGCCTGGCAGATCCAATATGAAGGAAAAAAAACCAGTGTCGCGGCAAAGTAAAAGATTCATTTATCAGTCCTTCTTTAGCAAAAGTTTCCGTTTACAGGGCCTACCGCACTACAACCACCACGACAACGACGACGCCGGCGCCGGTTGACCCGCGCCCCGAGTGCCCTGGTTCCTGCATCGTGCCTCTGCTGTCCACGTTCACATGTTTCCGTAAGAACCATCTCATTTTCGCAAACGTGCACCGGATTTAAGCGTCCTGATGAACATTTCAAATCAATAACATGCCATTCGGTCTAAGCCAAGATCCAGTGCTCTTGCTAAGCGCTCCGCTATATGGGCCATTAACATTGCGACGAATTAAGGACCACATAAAGCCATTTATGATGGCAAGAAGTGCGGCTCGTGTAGGTATGTAGGATAATAAGTAACACCGAACAGTCACATACATAGTCCTGACCCCACACTAGGATTCCCTGTGTTGTGGGTATCATAAACTACGAGTGACATACCACAAGCCACAACACATGCTCTGCAAATATTTGTTCCAGACCCCGAACAAATATTTGCAGATCATGCAAACCTTTGTCCCGCAGCGGAATTCGAAACCGCTTGCATCTAGACGGGACGCCCGCTACGCCATTGAGGTCGTCAAAGAAAAATAAATAAATAAATATTCAGGACATATCACACACGGTCAACTGATCCCAAACTAGGCATAGCCTGTACTATGGGTACCAGATACTGATATACATAAAAGATAAATATTTAACACCCAGACACAGAACAAACATCTGTGTTCATCACACAAATGTTTATCCAGTGCGGGAATCGAACCCGCGACCTCTAGCGCAGTAGGCAGAGTTACTACCAACTGAGCTATGAGGCCAGTCAAAGTCAGTAAGAAGCATCAATAAACATTGTTTCTACCATCCTCAGACAACGCCGAAATAACCGACGTGTTTAAATGCAAGAAGGCAGGCACACAATGTTGCGCGCCCAAGTCGAAGGTCCAGGAGGTGACCGGTGTGCGGCCGGACACCCCCGCCCCTCCCCCGCCGCACTCCCCCCCGGCGCAGGACAAGCATTACAATACGCAGCTGACGCAGTATAACACGCAGTATACTACTGCGTTGCTTCCTCATACTACGCCTGTGTGTAAGTATTTTACTACGTGCCTGTAGACAACAGTACACTTACCGTAAGTACTGAATAGACATAGACATTTATTCACTAACATGGCACACAATACTCATCACAATAGAAGCAAGAAACAGATATAAATACGAGCAAAAATATGGGACAAAGACAGACAGGTAACACTCAAAAACTTAAGGTGAGGGTTTAATTGTTTTATGATTTTTGAATTGTTTTTTCTCAATGACCGCCAAACGCACAGTTATTAGTTATTTTTATGACAAAGATAACTTGAGCATTTTATTTACGTAAATCCAAGACGGAAACGCGATTGGTAAAACTTTTCTCGATAGATTTATTTTTTAAAGTTGGGTCCTCTGCAACAGTTTTTTCGAAAATACTCTGAGACTATATAACAAAAATAACTTTTTTTAAATATTGTGTTAGACAATAGCATTGGGTACCTAAATCCAAGACACTTTAAAAAAAATAGATAGTTTTTAAGATAATCTATATTTTCTTATATGTCGCTTACGTCGATTACTTTCGAGCGCCTTCTAACGCTTGCTATCTCTTTCCGCATTCAATTATAGTACATAGCGCTGTCACTTTCTTCACTCCGCCCACTCGACATTTTATTTTGATTTGTGTAGCGCCCGTGCGCCACAGCAGCAAAAAGGTCTCGAATCAGCATAAATGCCTTACCCCTGAAGACTAGGTAGTTAGGCGCTGGTATTCTGCCAAACCGCTATTATAATGGCCCAGGTTTAGGGTTCTTTCTCGGTTTTTATAGTTATAGTAAAATGGTTATTTACACTGTACGTTTTAGATTATACCTACATAACAAGGCGTACATCACATATACCACAATCGTGTCGTTTTTGTGCAAGTGTAATTATTATTTTCAGTGCCTTATGAGCCGGACTACGGGACGTACGGAACCAACTTTTCAACGAAACCTCCTGAGAAGTACAACAGATACGTTTGTGGTGTCAAAGGTAAATATTTTATTTTATTTGGGAAACAAACAGTACAATAGTTATTTTTTAGATAGAAAATACAAAGTTAGCACACAAACCAGTGAAGTTTCCACCATTATATATCACAAAAACAATGTAACATGTGAACAGACGGAGTGATAAAGCAAAAACAATCTTATATATGAAGAAAAAAAAGGAACACATTATACCTACAGACTTACAAATTAGTAGTACTACAAAGGTACACGCAAATACAAAAAAAAATGAGGTATCTTAAATTATTAAAAATGTTTCTAAAATTACAAAAAAAAAAATGAGGTATCTAAAATTAAATCAATATTCCGGACTTATCACACACGGTCAAATGATCCCAAACTAGGCAGCCTATACTATGGGTACCAGAGATATACTTAATAGATCAATATTTAACACCCAGACACAGAACAAACATCTGTGTTTATCACACAAATGTTTGTCCAGTGCGGGAATCGAACCCGCGACCTCTAGCGCAGAAGGCAGAGTTACTACCAACTGAGCTATGAGGCCTGTTGAATGTAAGTATTATTGCAGGAACGTCAGGCCGTTCGGCGCGAGTGATGGGCGGAGAAGACGGGGCGCGGGGCGAGTGGTGCTGGCAAGTTGCGCTCATCAACCAGAACAACCAATACTTGTGCGGCGCCGCGCTGATCGGCACGCAGTGGGTGCTGACCGCGGCACATTGTGTCACCAAGTGAGTGTACGGTGATACCTTTAGAGTGCCGGTGCAGATTCTTGAGGTTTAAGACACGAAGGTGAAACTTTAAAGATTCTGACACTTGGGAGTAAAGACACTCGAGGTTCAATAGTTAACATGGTAATCTTTTTATGATAATGATTCTATGATGATAAAAGATTGCTGGTGCAGACGCTTGGGGTTTAAGATAGCTGAAGTTTAGACCCTTGAGTTTATGACACATGGGAGTTAAGTCACTCAAAGTAGAATCGCTAAAGTAATAGTATTTCTTGAAGATCATGATTTTATATTACCGGATTTAGCCACCAGCCGTAAGACGCCCAAGAACAGACAAATAACTCCCCCATAAAATGCCAAGACGAGCCATCTTCAGCAATTTCCTATTCCTCTGCCTGTATGCTCTAATAATTTGCCTTCCAACAACCATACTAAGCGTACCGTTAGGTCTTATGGTCATTCAAATGCAAGCGTGTCACCACTATTTTACATGCAATTTAAGAGAATGTCAGTCAACTTACGTCACCGCCTACACAAAATCGCATAGTTTATAGTAACAAGGATATAGGGGCCAAGTGTTCACAAAGGTATTTCATTCTAGCATGGTCCGGATGCAAGAGACGACGTACGTCCGCGTTGGAGACCACGACTTGACCCGCAAGTACGGCTCCCCGGGCGCTCAAACCCTGAAGGTCCTCACCACGTACATCCACCACAACCACAACAGCCAGACGTTGGACAACGATATAGCGCTGTTGAAGCTGGGGGGCAAGGTCGAGTTGAAGGAGGGCGTTTGTTTGGTGTGCCTGCCGGCGCGGGACGTCAGCCATGCGCCGGGGAAACGCTGCACCGTCACCGGATACGGATATATGGGAGAGAGTGAGTATTTCACCACTTACAGGTTCTTACGCGTGAGAGTTAAAACCGTTGACACTTTTGCATGTTATAAACGGAATGGTAGATGGCCCACCTGATGGTAAACGGTAACGCCGGATGTAGCCCACGTGCTTATAATGACTTTAAGATAATCGAGAGTCAAAAATACTCATGGTGGTGTGTCCAAACACAAAAATGGGGGTTAAGATAATCCGGTATGGAGTTAGGACACTTTGGGGTAAGGTACTTACAAGATTATGTCAAGCAGAGATTGAGACACCATAGGTTGTAAGACACGGTAGACAATTGGGGTTTAAGATACTCTTGAGGTTTAGACACTTGGGATTTAAAAAGCTCTTCCTAACGAGAGTATGACATACTGACACCATAAGGTGTAATACACGGTAGACAATTAGATCTTAAGATACTCTGAGGTTTGGACACTTTTGATTTAAAAAGCGCTAAGGTATAGACACTACTGTGCCTACAATAAATTAAGGCGCTATGAGAATCATAATAAACTGTCGAGTGGGCGGAGTGAAGAAAGTGACAGCGCTACGTACTATAATTGAATGCGGAAAGAGATAGCAAGTGTTAGAAGGCGCTCGAAAGTAATCGACGTAAGCGACATATAAGAAAATATCGATTATCTTAAAAACTAAGTATTTAAAAAAAAGTGTCTTGGATTTAGGTACCCAATGCTAACTGTTGCAGAGGACCGAACTTTAAAAAATAAATCTATCGAGAAAAGTTTTACCAATCGCGTTTCTGTCTTGGATTTAGGTAAATAAAATGCTCAAGTTGTCTTTGTCAATTGAGAAAGAACATTTCAAAAATCATTAATCAATTTAACCCTCACCTTAACATTATTATTTTCAGCTGGACCGATCCCCCTACGCGTGCGCGAGGCGGAACTGCCGATCGTGAGCGACGCGGAATGCATTCGCAAGGTCAACGCCGTCACGGAGAAGATCTTCATTCTGCCAGCGAGCTCCTTCTGCGCGGGAGGCGAGGAGGGCAACGATGCTTGTCAGGTATACTAATCCTTTCTCTTACTAGACTCATACATACATACATACAAAAAACCACGCCTATTTCCCAGAGGGGTAGGCGGAGACCACGGCTTTCCACTTGCTACGATCCTGACATACCTCTTTTGCTTCATTCACTCTCATCACATTCCTCATACATGCTCGTCGGTTTAGGGTACTCTAGACCTGGCCTTTTTCCAAAACGTCACCGATTTGGTCGCTAAACGTACGCCTAAGTCTTCCTCTTCCAACGTTTCCATTCACATTTGCCTTATACACCTGTTTCGTCAATCTTCTTTCGTTCATCCTCTCTACATGACCAAACCATCTCAGCATACCTTTCTCAATCCTCATCACTACATCTTCTTTCACTCCACAACGTTCAAGTCATCGTAGGTAAGTCACTCAAGCGACCTTTTGACTTAATCAACATCTCTGAGTAATTGATGACTTGCTTGACTCACTTTGATGCACGAAAGTAGCCTCTAAGAGACGAAATTTAATCCATTTACTACTGTAATTTTTTCTCCGATGGTCATCATACCACCATACCATACAGGACGACCAAGAAAGAATTAGGGACACGATATCATTCATTCTTGTGACCTTCGGTGAAAGAATCAGTGTAGTGAATGGATTAAAGTGCGACTCTTAGAGGCTTCTTTCGTGAATATCTTGGTTCAAACACGGTACTTTAATTCCAGGGTGACGGTGGCGGGCCATTGGTCTGCCAAGACGACGGCTTCTACGAGCTCGTCGGATTAGTGTCCTGGGGATTCGGCTGCGGGCGGCAGGACGTGCCCGGCGTGTATGCCAAGGTCTCGGCGTTCATAGGATGGATCAACCAGATCATATCGGTTAATAACCTATAGCCGATCGGATTCAAGCGACGAATAATTAGCCTAATTGCAAGTGATTCATAATATCTATACAATCCCGAAAGGGGGTTATTCTATCAACAAAAATAATGTTGAATCGAAATGTCTTACAAAAGGAATACCGAAAAATTAACAATATTTTATCCCCTCTTCTCAAATTAGCTGTTTTTGATATTTTAACTAATTACTAAACGTACAAGAAGTTCGGCCTCTAGATTGCTACCTAAAACAGCAGATGGGGTCAAATCAGTTCAAACTCAATGAGTGAACTGATTTGACCCCAAAACAGCTGATTTGGGCATAGAGTTTTTTCAAAGAAAAATGTCGAATTTATGAAATTCTTAGAACAAACTTTATTGCCAATTGGCTGTAGAATAAGCCCCAGGGATAGCATGCATAATTATTATGAACAACCTTGTATTACAGTAAATATATGAGATTCTAAGTAGTCTATGGAGACTACTTATTCAAAGTCTCCATAGACTACTTAGAATAAGTAGCCTCCATAGACTCAGAATCTCTATCTCTTAGAATCTCGCTCATTGCAGCGATTTTACTCGTGTGATCCCTAATGACGCCGTGTTTAAACTGCGCGCGATATGACACCTAAAATATGTTTAAAGTATTCATTAATGGTGTATACATTATGTCCATTAACTTTATAGGACACAATATATAGGTACCAATATGTGTATACCGACATCAGAGAAGTCCAAACTTAAAATTAGATTTCAATATCGAATAATGAATTGGCATTTAAGGAACAACTAGTTTATTTCATCGATTTTTTTAATTTGTACCGCGTTTTTATATTATATAGAATATATATATATATATAGAAATAAAAAATATTGCAAGAATAGATATGTCAATGTAAATACAGAATACTTTAGTTAGGATTAATTTATTTTAGCTGTAATTTACAATTATGTTGGCATTTAAACGTTCTCTCCCACCATTTTGTTTCTACCTTATTATTATTTATCCTATTTTAAAATAAAGATATGTTTTTAAAGTTTTACAGTAATAGATGTAAGCGAAAATCTGACTCGAAATCTGGCGTCTCATCATGGGAATTATAAATATTATGTTTTATATATTTTAGTTTTAGTACGAAAAACCAAACGATAACTATTATTATACATACACATTTAGTTTTAAGTTATTATTTATATTTTAGAATGAAAGGCTATGGTGTTTAAATACTTTCGTGTATTATTCGTAAAATTCAGAGCCATAAAATGTACGTCAAATTAATAAAAAAATTGGAAATTATAAGTACTCATGTATTTTGTAAATAGACTATAAACACCTTTATATGAGGTAGGGAACAACGAGATTTTCTCGTTCTGAATTGGAACAGCCCGCCCGCCCGGGGAGGTACCTCCACCTTACAGAAGATCGCAGCCAAATAACATTATTTGTTTCAAATAGTGTTGTGTTCCTGCGGTGAGTAAGGTTGCCAGAGCTCTTTAGGGGGGGAGGGGGTTCGGGGTCGACAACGCGTGCGTGATGCCTCTGGTATTGCAAGCGCTCATAGGCTACGGTAACCACATACCAACAGGTCGGCCGTATGATTGTTTGCCACGTCACTTTAAAAAAAAAAAAAAAAAAAACTTTTGACTTTCACTGTGTTGGGTGGATTGGTATAGGAGCTTTGACTTGGCATGTAACTTGAAACTTCAGTTTAGATTTCTTTTGAGTTATTTATTCAAAACTTATTATGTCTAGAAAAATATTTTCTACTCGCACACCTAACAACTATATGTCTGGGACTTAGGAATTTCCTATACAAATTTTCTAGTCAAAAAATATTAGGCAAATAAATTTCTTAAACGTAACAAATGATTGAACAAAGCAACTTACTGAATAGGTACTTACAAGTTAAGAATAGTAACTTAAATGTAGTTTTCTAATCAATACTGTCAGGTACTGAAACTTGATATACCAGACTTTTAGGAGCCACTGCGGCACTGAATCACCACACTGGTTCTTTAATTATCGGTACAATACAACGTGATTCATAATAATGTATACCATCCCGGAAAGGGGCTTATTCTATCAACAAAAAGAAAACGATTTTAGCGGGGGGGGGGGATACGGATGTTTTCCCGAACTTTTCCAAATTAGCTATATTTGGTCTTTTTATCAACTTTTTATGAAATTATTTACGTACGAGAAGTTATACATCAAGATAACCACTGAATGAGTTTGAACTGATTTGAACCAAAAACAACTGTTTTTTTCATAGAGATTTTTCAATGAAAAATGGCGAATTTACACAAGACCTAGAACAAACTTGTAGGCCAAGTGGGTGTAGAATAAGCCCCTTTCATAGATAGCATACATAGCATACTATGTCAAAAACTAATCATACATACATTTATGTATGTACATACATAAA
The DNA here is from genome assembly GCA_947579855.1 of Anticlea derivata. Classification (NCBI taxonomy): domain Eukaryota; kingdom Metazoa; phylum Arthropoda; class Insecta; order Lepidoptera; family Geometridae; genus Anticlea; species Anticlea derivata. Next base: position 888,471 of record OX388277.1, on the reverse strand, counting down.
ATCACGCCTATTTCCCAGAGGGGTAGGCAGAGACTACGGCTGTCCACTTCCTACGACCCTGCCATACCTCTTTTGCTTCATTCACTCTCATCAAATTCTAAAACTAATGATAGGTAAACATAATTAGAATATAGTAACATCTTGAAAGGGGGAGTCCTATGTTCAGCTGTGAACTTCATAGTTCATCGTCATCAGCCTGATGGACATAGGCCTCCCCCAAAGTGTGCCACGACCGTCACAATGTCGTCGGTCCATCGGGTGGGCCTTCCAACACTGCGTCAACCTCGTGGTCGCCATTCGAGAAAATGTTCTGGAAAGCCGACGACTCCTAACGGTTATCGGTTCTGCGAGCTATATGGCCTGCCCACTGCCACTTCAACTTGCTAATTCTGAGAGTTATGTCGGTGACCATGGTTCTTTCTCGGATTTTCTCATTTCGAATTTTATCACGTAGTGAAACTCCGAGCTGAACAAACACTCTCTCCATAGCCCGCTACGCAACTTTGAGCTATAGTATGAAAATGTCCCAAAAAAGCTGTAAAAGAGACGTTTCATCAATATATGGAGCCTGGGCCTGCACTGTGTACACTACTCTAAAATATGGCTAAGCAATAAAGTCAACGTATTTAATTGATTATTTTATTTAAATTGACTTCGTTCTAAGGTACATTATGATTTTCTTCGACAAAGAGAGCAACACACATCGCTACAAAAATATGGCGGATGGACGTGCGTGAAATGTAATTTTGACAACCTACATTTATCTGACAAAACAAAAACATGAAAAATATGTCATTGTCATGTCAAACGCCAATTATAAACCAAAATGGCGGCCTTCAAATAGTGTTCACATAGTAAAAAACTTACCAGAAGAACTATTCTTGTACCATCGCATTTGTCTTCAAATTAATGAAATTGTATTTTTCTTGTTATCTCCTATTTTTTCCTAATTTATCTATGTAGTGTACATGGACCAGGCCCAGAATGAAATGGCTCCTTTTTATATTTTTTATTATGTATAACTAATTTTATATTAACATACATAAAAGTATTCTTATAATTTTTGATCCATGTCAAAGATTGTTAATATCACACATTTCATAGAAAAAAGCAATTTTACATACTCTATTACACCTATTACAACAGTTACAGTACGCGTTACGTGACTGTGCGCTTAAGCTACCGTAGAAAATAACAAATCTTAGAAAAAACTTATTTTAGCGCGGCTAATCGCGGTAATATTACAAAGCATACTGTACTAAATACAACAATTAATTCCAGTGAGTAAACTTATGCAGTTCTTTGTCCGCGCCGTAAGTCTAACTAAACAGATTTACACTGAATACTACAGTTTCACTAGATATAGTCTCACTGAGACTCATAAGTATAACCCAGGTATTATAGTTTAGGGCATTTATTCAATACTGATCAAATTTGATTTTTGAAATTTATCCTCAAAACTCTCTTATAATTTTCCATCACGTTTTTAAGATACCAGCTTAATCCTGTTATTCTAAGTTATTACTCAAACACTAAACTGCCGTTATTTTCATCGTTTAAGAGTCTCTTGAGTAAATATACTAATTTTACAAGTAAGTTCCACTAATTACTTAAAGATAATTTTACAAGTTCCACTAATTACTTAAAGAGTGTCTAACTGATTACACATGAGTCTTACAGAATATACACAAGTCTCACTGAATACACATGAGTCTTAATGGTTACACGGGAGTCTCATGGTACACACGATTGTTACTGCATACACAATGTACACTGGGAGTATCATTGTGTACACTAAGATACACTGTCTACCGAGTCTTAGAGAGTAGAGTAGACTAAGGTACGCCCTCATAAAAGTATTTTCAAACAGAGAAGTCCATACCGTTCTGTGCCATGTATTCTTCTAGCTGCTTGTCGAGCGATGCAGCGGTGCTGGCCATGTACTCATCCAGCTCTTTGTCCAGCTGCTCCAGAGTCTTCAGCTCGGGCATTGCATTCTGTGATATGCCGCCTGGAAAGGTGAAAGTTGCTGTAAGAGGGGAATAAGAACCAACCGCGTTCATTAGATGTTTTTTAACGTTAAAAGTTAAAAAAATATTTATTTACAAATATTTATGACAATTTTTTTTTTTTATTTTCATTTCTTTTTTTATTTTTTCGATAACTTAAGTTTATTTTAACAATATACACTTATACATACTATAAAATATAAAATCAAATAATTACAAAATAAAATAGAAACTAAAAAACAAATAATTTTGGTCATGCGGTGTTAGAACATAGACACGCTGTCATAGACGACTGTCAACTGATCCCTTCAAGTGCTCCAATGTGAATCGTACAACAAGATATTCTTTTAATTCTTTTACATGGTTTTATTTAACTAAAAACCCATCAGGTTATGGGCCCAGCATCGCGAAGATCTGCACATGCAAGATTCTGCATATTTCATGAAAAATATATTATTTTGTGAAATACGGTGAAAACAAAAGCCAGTCGCACGACTCGGATTTTTCGTCGCGTGTGAAAATTTTTCGCTTTGAAGAAATTCAAGAATATCACCATGTCTACGACGACGGGAGGGTCTATTCCTGTCGAGAAGCTCAAAGGTGTCCAGGACTATAACACGTGGAAGTTCCTGATGAAAATGTACTTGATGCATGAGGATATGTACGAGTGCGTATCGTCGGAAGATGCATGCAAGGACGCGAAGAAGCAGCAAAAGGCATTGGCAAAAATCTGCTTGTCAGTGAGTGCGGAGGTGCTTCCGCATGTGCGCAGCGCTTCTTCGGCATTTGAGGCTTGGAACAACCTGCAACGTGCTTATGAGGATCGGGGTTTGAGCAGAAGGCTTGGTTTACTACGATTGCTTTTCGGACTCAAGTTACGGGAGACCGAAGGTATGGAAAAGTACATTACCAGAATCACAGAGCTATCACAACAGCTGCGAGAAATCGACTCACCATTGGACGACGAGTTTGTAGCCATCATTATGTTGAGTGGGCTTACAAGTGACTATGATCCACTTATCATGGCTCTGGAGAACTCAAATATGAAGTTGACTACGGATATAGTGAAGTCAAAGTTGCTCCAAGAGACTCAGAGGCGAGAGGACAAGTTCGAGGCACCAGAGGCATCGGCTTTGGTAGTAAAGGCGGTGAGATGTTTCAAGTGCAAGAAACTTGGCCACTACAAGAAGGATTGCCCGAGTAACACCAGTAAGGCGAAGGACACCAGCAAGGCGAGGGATCCTGGCAGTAAACCGAAGGACGCATTGCTGACGGCGCTTGCTGTGAACGTAAAGGACAATCGGTGGTACCTCGACTCAGGGGCAACAAATCATATGTGCAATAGGAAAGACATAATGAGTGGGTGTGTTTCGGTCAAACAGTTGGAAGTACATGTTGCCAACGGGGCAAAGTTAGTAACGGCTGTACGAGGGAATGTGGTAGTGCGATTGAGGAACTGTGAAAAGACAATTAGCAATGTTTATTATGTGCCTAATTTAAGTACTAATCTTTTGTCAGTAAGTGAGCTGACTAGGAAGGGTTATACTGTTAAATTTGATAGTAAACAATGTAAAATTTTAGGTACTGGTAATGAGGTAGTAGCAACAGCGTCATACTGCAATGGGGTCTATCAACTAGATACTATTGGGGAGTCAGGGATTGCCATGAGTTCTAGGGTGGAACCGGAGGCCTGTGAGGAGCCACAGGAGGTACGCGGTGGTAGCGCTGCAAACAAGGTGACACAAGAAGTTTGGCACAAGAGGTTGGGTCACCTCAACTCCAGGAGTATGAACCTTATGAAGAATGGGATGGTCACAGGTATTGATTTTGATAATAATAATTTTCAAAACTGTGTTGCCTGTATAGAGGGAAAACAGACCAAGTTACCCTTTCCCAAGAAATCTTTGAGTAGGTCTAAGGAGTTTTTAGGCCTGGTGCATACGGATGTATGTGGTCCGTTACAGACACCATCAATTGGTGGTTCTAGGTATTTTGTCACCTTCATAGATGATTTTTCTAGGAAAACGTGGGTTTATTTTCTGAAAACTAAAGATGAGGTCTTCAACCAATTCAAGAGCTTCAAGGTCCTAGTGGAAAATCAAACTGGTAGAAAAATAAAATCTTTGAGAAGTGACAATGGAACTGAGTATGTTAACCGTGCATTTCAGGAATACTTGAAAGCCAACGGGGTCCGACACCAGACTACGGTCTCGCGGTGCAGTTCCCAGAATGGGGTTGCAGAGAGAGCAAATCGGACCATAATGGAAAAAGCTCGCTGCATGCTACGGGATGCAGGCTTAGAGAACAAGTATTGGGCGGAGGCCGTGAATGCAGCAGTTTATCTGAAGAACCGCTCGCCTACTAAGGCGGTACTGGGGGTTGTTCCAGAGGAGAAGTGGACTTCTAAGAAGGTAGACGTCAAACATATTCGGGTTTTTGGGTGCATTGCATATGCTTTGGTAGAGAATCGAAGAAAACTAGATTCAAAAAGCAAGAAATGCATATTCGTGGGTTATTGCGAGGACAGTAAAGGTTACAGACTGATTGATCCATCATGTCCTAAGAAATGCATAAAAGCAAGACATGTAACTTTCTTGGAAAATGTATTTGTTAAGGGGGATAAGTCACATGATGATAACAAAGACATTTCAGTTGATGTTTACGAAGGTCCAATTGATGCAATCAGAGAGTCCACAAATGCTTCACAGGAATCTCCTGAGAGAGGTCACCTGTCGGATGACATCTCTAGAAGGCGAAGGCGAACAACGTTCAGCCTTAATGAGACAGAGGGTGATGAAACAGGGGTAGATGAAACAGAAGACTCTTCCGATCCTACTTACGTTCCAGCGTCTTCAGATGAGGACTCAGAGCTAGAGTTTGAAGATGTACACGAATACGCGCAGATTGCTCGGATGCTAAAAGAGTAGTCAGGTACTTAAAGGGTACGGTAGAGTACAGTCTCACGTTCTCGAAAGGCGACATGAAGATTACTGCCTATGCGGACGCGGACTGGGCTGCAAATGAAGTGGATCGACGTTCCTATACCGGGTATGTGTTTCATATTGGTAACTCATTGGTCTCATGGGAAAGTCGTAAGCAGAGGACTGTGGCGCTGTCCAGTGCTGAGGCAGAATACATGGCAATCTCTGATTCGTGTAAAGAGGCGTTGTTTCTACGTACATTTATATTTGAGTGCATGAATATAAGTATGAATGTAACTCTGTGGAATGATAGTCAGTCAGCACAGAAATTGTGTGTAAATTCAATTTGTCACGCAAGGACCAAACACATTGATATTAGGCATCATTTTATACGGCAATTGATTATTGAAAAAATTGTGAACATAGGTTTTGTACCTACTGATAAAATGATAGCAGATGTGTTGACTAAACCATTATCTAGGGAAAAACATGTAAAGTTTGTTTCTTTGTTTTTCAAGTAGGTAATGTAAATACTTAGTAAGTACTTGTTTATTGTATAATATGTAAATGAAAGTACTTGTGTTAACTGAATGTAACTGAGCTTAGTTAGGTAGGTACATACTTTGTATATAAGTTTGTACTATGAAGCTAGGTATCCTAAATTATTAGATATGTGTTACATAGGAAGGTTAACTTATAGGGCTAAGTTGAAGGGGTAGTGTTAGAACATAGACACGCTGTCATAGACGACTGTCAACTGATCCCTTCAAGTGCTCCAATGTGAATCGTACAACAAGATATTCTTTTAATTCTTTTACATGGTTTTATTTAACTAAAAACCCATCATGCGGCAAGGTGCCAAGAGCACTGGCTGCATTCCCGCGTTGAATTGCCAAAGAAATTCTTTGTGCAAGGAATGAGCCAGCTCTCTTATGACAATTAAGTGCAAAGTGAAGTTGTTTTTGACCAAAAATGTGAATATATTTCTATACATCATCATCAACATTTAATGTTTCTTTTAAATGTGTTGCTTTTCATTATGCGAATTGGTCATATGAGTAATGCCAATAATGTGATTGGTCAATTAACAAATTTTGCATCAGTAATTTTTATTACCTCTCTGATTGCCTCCGCGGCCTCTGCCCCGTCCCCTCCCTCGACCCCGTCCAGCATTTCCTGCCCTCGATGACCCAGGTGTATTGTTCCAACTATTGAATCCATTAGCGTTCTGCCTAGCGTTGCTGCGGGTCATCATAGAGGAGGCATCATTGAAGCCCCCGGGGCCGCGGCTGGCGTGGCGCCCCCGCTGTCCGCGTCCGCGGCCGCGCCCGCCCCGCTGCCTCTGGTTCTGCGAGTCGCGGCGATATATTCGACCGTTTTCAACCCCTCTATGAAAAATTTAATTTCATTAATTAATTAATTTTGTGGGAAGTAAAGGTTCTCGAATGGTTTTGGAAGGCCCCCCACCCGATGGACCGATAACATTGTAATGGTTGCGGGAAGTCAGTGGATGAAAAAGGCTCAAGACCGTTCGTCGTGGAACTCTTTCAGGGAGGCCTAGGTCCAGCAGTGGACTTCTACAGGTTGTTGATGATGATGATGAATTAATTTTTAACCGACTTCAAAAAGGAGGAGGTTCTCAAGTCGGCTGCGTTTTTTTTTTGTATTATGTTAAGGTGGACCTACCCACGTCCACGTCCGCGTCCGCGCCCGCGCCCGCGCCGGCCGCGCATCCAGGCGTCGCGCATCTGCAGGCGCATGTTCAGGTTGAGTCCCGGCTGCCTCGAAAACCTCACTGTGCGGCTGCTGTCACTGGAAAACCATAATAAGAATCAAAATAAGAATTTATTTATTTGATGCACACACACACACACACACACACACACACACACACACACAAGCAGAGAAAAGGCCAACTACAATTTTAGAGTTAAGTTATTCATTTACCAATCTGTTTAGAATTTAGTATGTCAACAGGTTGCACTTCAAAATTTACTGGTTAGAATACGAGTTAAATCGGCAAAGGGGTTGCTAAGATAATAACCTCTACATCTTAGCAGGTTCCTAAAGGTTTCACAAAAAAAGTTGTACAAATACAAAGAGTGAGGTGTCATATGGAACAGATTTGACATACATTAAAGATGTATGGTTCAAAATCATGTATATGGTCAAAATCAAAAATTCAGTTCAGGTCTGTCATTGAATAACAATATGAAGTCAAAAAAAAAAGTATAAAAAAGTCAAAAGGCATTTATTTCAATAAAATCACTAGGATCACTTAGAAACGTCTTAGAAACTAGGTGAAGCTATGCCTGTTCCTCGCGACCAAGCCTAGAAGAATCAGGCAACAAACACGGCTTGGTGCCTATCATTTTTTTCGATGATATTTTTTCACAAAATGGAATTTAAAGCTTCAGTGTGGTGCCGATCGAACTAGGTGAGGCTCAAGAGAAAAGTAATCTAATTATAATCCTTAATAAATAAGAGCTTATAAAAATGAGAAAAAAATGAAGACAAATGTGAGCTTCAACAAATGATCTAAGGGCAGCACACACTACACTTGATGAAATATGTACCTAATGCTTATATAATTAAATAATACTTAAAATATGATGCAAGCAAAAACTGTAAAGACACTGCAAAATGGCATTTTAGCTGTCGAGGGGCAGAGCGACTTCGGGCCATGCAGTTTTATCATTTAAATAATCATTAAGTTTATAGTACGCTTTCTTAATAAGATTATTCTTTATGTACACTTTAAATCTTCTAATAGGAAGTTGCGTCGCGTTTACCGGAAGTTTATTATAAAATCTTACCATATTCCCCATAAAAGACCCATTTACTTTTTGTAATCTAAATTTTGGAATGCACAATTTATTTTTGTTTCTTGTGTTAATACTATGCACATCACTTTTTTTCTTAAAGCTAGCCATGTGCTTATGTGTGTACAATAAGTTTTCGTAAATATATTGTGAAGTTACAGTTAAAATGTTAATTTCTTTAAAAAGTTCCCTTAAGGAGTCCCTTGACTTCATTTTATAAATGGCTTCATAGTGGGATGTATGAAAGAAAGAAAGAAAATTTATTTATTTGACCCACAATGCAGTAATTAGGTAGGTTATTATAAGTTATATACTACTTACTACCTACTTACTTACTACTTATAAGTATTTTTGTTATTTTTCTTTGTACCTACCTAAGGTACAAAGAAAAATACTTATAAGTAATACAAAGACACACATAAGAAAACAAAAACATGTAGGTAGGTGAGGTGGTAGGTAGGCTGAGTAGGTGTATGCGTTTTGTGGGGCAAATGGGTCCTGTCTCAGCATAAAGCTGCACCGAACATAATATGTATGAAATAGACTTACCTAAACTCCCCACTGGATCTCCTTGATCTCCAAGACCGCTGGCTCATGTTACCAACACTGTTGGCCCGGCTGAGATTACCCCAACTACCACTACGACGCAGTCCAGGCATGCTGGCTTCACTGCTGTATCTACTCATGCTCCCAGCCCGGCTACCTGACTGGCTACGAGACTGGCTGCCGGCCTGCTGTCCATGGTGTTGCAACTCTTGCTGAAATACAATTCAGATTAGATAAAGGCTTGGAGATGTGGTATTTCACAGCAGACCAATGGATGGAGTCAGTGTTTTGGTATTAATAATAATAATATAAATTTTATTTCAGGTAACTTAAGAATATCAATTAAAAATACAAATGTCATGTGCTTGCTTGCTTGTTGTGTCAATGATTCTTTCTTGGTCATCCTGTATTAGGCCAGTGACTAGGTTGGGCTATCGTGGCCCTGAAATGGCCTGGCCGGTGAAAGAATCAGTGTAGTGAAAGTATTAAAGTGTGCCTCTTAGAGGCTCGATGTGTAAGCTTACCACTCTCCAATCCAAGCCTAAATGGTGGACGACTTCATCGACAATATTCTTGGTCCTAAAGTTCCTCGTTTGTGCGTTTAGCAGCGGGCCGTCGTTCGTGGAGCGCCTGCGAGTCCGACGCGGCCCTGCCCCGCGGAACGGCGATGTCGCAGCCAATATCGTGAAGCGGTCGTTCATACTTATCGATGTAGCACCGACGTACACTTGCAAGTACTCCATGTCTTCTTCTATCACCATAGTGCAAAGAAAACTGATGAAAACGAAACAAAACGATGCAACTGCCAGGCAACAACAAAAACTTAACCTTTACAGTTCAGTAAAGAACATTTACAGTATAGAAGTTTTTAAAAGCTTAGATATTGCCATGGCTATACAAATGCGACGTTATTTAGAATGTAACTTGATACAGAAATTAGAAATCAGCAAACGTAGGAAATTCTCGCTCGCCGCTTGTAGCGCGGCGCAAGAAAGGAATTTGAATGAATGAATTTATTTATTTGATTTGATGAGATGAGTGAATATCGAATTTATACAATTTGTTCCATTTTACGCAGAACTAAAATAAGGTTTTTTTTTATCGAAAGGTTTCTCCATTGCCCTCACCGCTGCACCGGCAGCATATGTACCGAGATAATACGTAAATTATTATTATAATAAACGTTATCAAACCAAGGAATATTTAATTCGATAGTTTAGGAATAAGCAACAACAGAATCCAATCCATTGTTTTATTACAATACAACAACTGTGTGAAATGGTTTTTTCCATGACATTGATATAATAGAATTTTGACTATGACATTTAAAAAGATTGGAACCTTTATTAAATCTCATCATTCATTCATTCACTCCGTTTCGGCATCAATGTTGTGATGGAGTATTTATTTTCGTAAATTTTTCAAGGATTTTCATTGCATTTTCGGGGAAATATGAATGAAAATGTCGCTATTACTTGATAAAATCTCTCAAACTTAACTGTGTCAAATATGGCAGTCTACTCGATGAGGCGGATTTCCTCCACAATCGTTTGTTTTGGTCGGTATAGGTTACCTAAGTGTGATTTCTCGGTACCATGGTGCTGAATTTGTTTATAAGCTGGCTCAGAGCAAGCTCGCGAGTCATTTCGATCCAACCTACGATGTCGGAGGACGCCAACGGCTCGCCGGTTGATGAAACTTACCTATCCGATATGGACGCCTGCTATGAGACATTTGATAAAGATGGGTATGTATTATACCTGAATATCATGCACTTCAGCAAGCATTCTGCAAACCCTAATCCATCCCCATGACCTTCAATAACTTCACTTAGCTTAGAATTCATTTCCGGCAACTTAATCTCTCAAAATATTGAAGCAAACATTTTTAACTGCAGTAAACAAAACTTCCATGTTTATCTCGAAATTATTAAAATTACTTTTTTCTAGTAGCACAAAACTTTAATATACTAAAAAAAATTAAAGCTAATGCAAGTAAATATTTACAACTACTTTACAATACACAAGAAACTGTTGAGCTATCTAGAGGCGGTTGTAAACTATCTATAGATAGCTCAGTGATCCAGATCACTACCAGTCGGATACCAGACGCTGGCAGACTAACTTACCTACCAACAATTTCATGGTTATTACTCATGTTTCACTGGAGAGACGACATTGAATCATTGGCTGGGAAAATATGGACACAAAGGGCAAGAGACAATACAAGACGTGTTGGCAATGTATTTAAACTTTAGTTTGATTAAGCTTTTTCTATACGTGTAAACCTATAATTGGCTTTTACACTTAAGTTATCCATAAGCTATTACCGCTGTTGGTTTTTCTACAAATAAATAAATAAATAAATAAGAGAGGATGATGGCACGAGATGGAGGAGGCCCTTATCCAGCAATGGATTGCACGGAAATAAAAAAAAAATACAACAAATTACACAATAGGGAAATACCGCTAATAATAATAGTCATGTTTAAGTGGTTATGGTTCATGGTAAGGCATGATTCATGTTTGTATTTATAAAGAGATATCACATATTTTTTTCAATTAAAACCTTATGTGGCAGACTTCATTGCAGAAATAAATGTCACCTACTTCAAAAGGGTAAAAAAATAAGGCCTTATTGCATCTATTCTGTGAAAGAACCAGTGTAGTGAAAGGATTCAAGTGCACCTCTTATAGGCACCTTTCATCGATTTTTGCACTGAGAGTTAATAGGTCCTTTTCATGATGACCAAGAAAGAATCAGTGACATGACAAGCAAGCATCTATTCTGTATTATCTGTAGAGCACTAGGTGGAACTTTTAGCTCCCCTACTGGGTGCTGTACTGCCTGGGACATTATTTTAAAGTAGGCTTGCCCAGCACATAATTCCTTCCTCTCAGCCTACCCCACAGGAAAGACATCAATCAATATGTATATATATATATATATAGTCCCCCTCATCGATTTTGATGACGGCGACCCCAACTAAAGATATAAATGTTTTATGATAATGTCTTTGGGATTTGTGCAGAGCTGACTAAGCTGCGGGTTTCCTTTCTGTTTTCCTTGACCGTTCTGAGCACATTTTAATCCGCACATTAATTTTGCAAATAGAAAAATCCAATGTTGTCCCTCTGGCATTTGATACCTCTCACTAGGCTAACATGGATTAACAAAAGGGCAAAAGCTTTTTTTTTCTACAACTGAGGTGGCAAACAAGCATACGGCCTACCTGTTGGTAAGCGGTTACTGTAGCCTATGAGCGCTTGCAATACCAGAGGCATCAGGCACGCGTTGCCGACCCCGAACCCCATCCCCCCTAAAAAGGTCTGGCAACCTTACTCACCACAGGAACACAACACTATTTGAAAGAAATCATATTTTAGCTGCGATCTTCTGTAAGGCTGAGGTACCTTTCTGGCTGGCTGCTCGATTTTTGAGCGAGAAAATATCACTGTGCCCTATCTACTAAAACCAGCCATTAGACTAAGATGGATCGGCAAAAGAGTAAAAGCTTTATATATTTCTGCAACAGGGATGGGAAACTCAATCTGGAGGAGTTCCGTCTGATCTGCAAGGCTCTGTTCCGCAATGACAAGGGTCATATCTACCCGCTGTCGGAAGACAAGGCCCGCCACATATTCCAGGTCTTCGACAAGAACGATGATGGGTTCATAGATAAGGAGGAGTTTACTTTCTGTTGGAACCATTGGATTAAAGTGGTGAGTCTAAAGTTTTTTTTTTTTTTTATTGATAATAGTATGGCGTTTGGCCACCAACTCACTTTTGCAAGTGAGATGTGCCTGTGATTTCACTCATTCCTGATCATCAATATCATCCTGAACAAGTCCATTGCTGGACATTGGCCTTCCCCATTGTCAAAGTCCTGTAGCATAGGTTTTTTAAACATATTTTAGGCACCGGTATCTCACAAAACAGGTTAACCTACCTACAATATATATATTATATTCTGCTGTATCCAATTCATAACTGTTATCCTTTTTAGCTACCTACCAACTTCACCTTACTTGCTTACCTGTTTTTCGTAAATTAAACCTGCCTACCTATGTACTACTTAATAGTTCTATTTGTATACCTACTTACCTACCTATATACTTTTACTTCTACTTCTAGTTCTACTTATTCTTATTTTATTTATTTTTGATCTACCATTCCTACCTGCCTACCGAAATCGACTGAAGAACGCGAGCAACGAAGCACACTGCGATCGTGAGGTCGCCGTAAAGGGTTCCATCTGAAAACCAGCGCCGCTACACTTCGTGTGCGGCATCAATGCTGAGATGGAACCTTTTTTGGCTCACGCATGCATCGGCACGGACTAATGAATACCCTAGTTTTGTTACTTCCTACCTACTTTTGTTTTGTTTCCTCCCTACCTTTTGTATTGTAACCTGTACCTTGTGTCTTTTTTATTTTTATTTTATTAGTTTGTGCTGTGCTTGTGTGTCCATAATAAATGTATTTTCTTTCTTCTTCTTTCTTTCTATTCTTCTAAAGTCAAAACGCAAGTTTCATTTCAATAAAATCACTAGGATAACTTTGTAACGTCTTAGGAACTAGATGAAGCTATGCCTGTTCTACGAACAACGGCTTGAACCGTCTCCATACACCGACTGTCCGTAACACTTACAATTCGGGTCGTCGGTCCATCGGGAGGGCCTTCCTGCACTGCGTCGTGTGGTTCGTGGTCACGTGGTGTACGCGTCCGCATTTTTTTTTGAGCTTGCGTGGTACCTACATAAAAAGTAGCCTATATGGTTCTAGGTAAAGAACTTTATCTATTCCAAGTTTCAAGGAAATCGGTTGAGCCCTTACGGTTTGATTGAACAACAAAGTGTGTGAATGATTATGCGATTGTGCGTGAGCCTCACACTGTGACCTATGTGAAGTTAGCAAGTAGGTATGGGTACAAACGATACGAACGTAATCCTGAACGGTACAAACGGGTACAAACGAATTATAACACGCGAAGTGAATTTTTTGAAAAGTCGTTTTCTGGTAAAAGTGTTGAGGTACAAACGAGAAACTCAACGGTACAATCACCGTGCTCATGGGTACAAACGATACGAACGATATCCTGAACGGTACAAACGGGTACAAACGAACTATAACACGCGAAGTGAATTTTTTGAAAAGTCGTTTTCTGGTAAAAGTGTTGAGGTACAAACGAAAAACTCGACTTAATAAAGTTTAATATCTAAGGTTGTGGCTGACCAAATTTTCGAACCCCCATATCTCCTACCCCTTTAGGGTACAAACAAAATAAAAAACGGTACAAACGGGTACAAACCGGGTACAATCGAATGGAAGTACAAAAAATGAAAAATTTTATACCTACTTGCTAACCTCACATAGGTCACACTGTGAGGTGGATTTCCTGTAACGCCAGTCTCACAGTCTGGGCTACTAATATAGTATTATGTTATCTGTGGTCTGGGTTTCACAGGATGAGCCCATGTGTGTGTGTGAGGGTGAGGGTGTGTGTGTATGTGTGCATGTCCCATGAGTGTGTGGAGATATATGTGGCGCAAGTGGGGATAACCAATTATATAAGTTCTTCTGTGTCGCAATAGGACATATTAAGCAGTAATTTATTTAGATTTTTTTTGCATTCAAAAGTGGAGCAATTTTTAATATCACACAGTTTGCAAACCTTGTTGTAGGTGTGAGGTAGTGAAAAAGCTGGTTTTAAAATTTATAATATTAGTAGGATAGGTTAGCATCTGGGCCATCTGGATATGATGATGATGTCTCTTGTCATCAGATCGTGCGTCCGGTGAGCGCCTTCCTCATAGTGGACGTTCAGAACGACTTCATAACGGGCACCCTCAACATCAGCAAGTGCAACGCGCAACAAGATGGCAGCGAAGTGAGTTACCTTCATTTAAATTTAAATTTTAAATATTCCCGACATATCACACTCGGTCAACTGATCCCAAACTAGGCATAGCCTGTACTATGAGTACCAGAGACTGATATACATAATAGATAAATATTTAGCAACCAGACACAGAACAAACATCTGTATTTATCACACAAATGTTTGTCCTGTGCGGGAATCGAACCCGCAACCTCTAGCGCAGAAGGCAGAGTTACTACCAACTGAGCTATGAGGCCATTTACATCCCGTCTATTCGAAAAACGACGTTTACCCCCCAATCTTCTTCTTCTTATCGTGTCACTGATTCATTCCTGGTCACCTGTATTAGATCAGGGACAAGGTTGAAGTATGGTGGCCCTGAAAAGGGCCTATAGCCGTCGGTGAAAGAATCAGTGTAGTGGAATTAAAGTAAGTGTGGTTCTAGGACATGCCGGTTTCCTCACGATGTTTTCCTTCACCGTTTGAGAGCACTAGCAAAGCGCACATAAATTATCCGATTGGAAAATAATTTGTTGCACGACAGGTTTCGAACCCACAACGGAAGGCGGGGCAAACACCACTCCTCTCTCTCGCTCAATAAATCCGCCAATAAATGCGCGCAAAGTAAATAACACCCAACAGTCACATACATAGTCCTGACCCCACACTAGGATTCCCTGTGTCGTGGGTATCAGAAACCACGAGTACCATGGTACCACAACACCCAGACCCGGAACAAATATTTGCAGATCATGCAAACATTTGTCCCGCAGCGGGAATCAACCGCGTACCCCTTGCGTCAGACGTGCGTACGCCCGCAATGCAAACGAGGTCGTCAATGACATTTTCCTTTAATTTATTTACAGCAAATTCTTTATTATTCACGTCATTTTATGTATTCAAAGAGAATGTCGCTAGCATGACCCAGCGCGAATTGAACAGACACAAAAGGTACCTACTTACAATTATATACTGCGTACATAAACAACTTTACTTACATGCCTACATTTTGTATGTATTGAATCACTTGCCTTGTTTGTTATTCAATAGCGCGGTGTACTGTTTCCATAGTTTCAGCGAAAAACGGATACGTTTTCAAACGATATACAAGGTGATTCATAACATGTATACCATCCCGAAAGGGGGTTATTCTATCAACAAAAAAAAAAGAATTTAGCGAAAAAAAATTTTACTCCGAATTTGCTGTTTTAGCCTTTATGCTATTCTAGTGAAATAACTCGTATCTATGTTAAGTTTCATCGAAGTCGGTGGAGCCGTTTTTTTTTTTTATACAAAATAGGCTAACGTTTGACCACAATCTCACCTGATGTTAAGTAATGATGTGGTCTACGGTGTAGCACGTTTGCCTACAAGAAACCTATTCACTCTGGTCTTGAAGACGCCCAAATTATATACGTTACGGCGTGATTGAACAAACTTCCAAACATCCTCACAAACTATAACATATCTAAACGTACGAGAAGTTCGGCATCGATATTGCGATAAAACAGCTGATTCATTGAGTTTGAACTGATTTGACCCCAAAACTGAAAATTTTAGCATAGAATATGTCCAATAAAAAATGTCCAATTTTCAAAAGTCTTAGAACAAACTTTGTCGCCAAATTGTGTGTAAAATAAGCCCCTCCCGGGATAGCATACAATATTATGAATCACCTGGTAAATACATTTTCAGAATGAGCGTGCATTTTTGAATCCAATCGAACTGATTTTGATTAGATTTTTGTAGCGATCTCAAAGATAATGTGAATAGGCAGTTTATATGAATGAAAAATCTTTATCATTGCGTTAATCACCTAATCATATTATCGAATCACGCAATCATTGGATACAATCGATTCATATTAAATTATACCAATGTACCTAATCTAAGTAAGTATCCGTTTTACGAAAGAAGATTGACGAAACAGGTGTATAAGGCGAGTGTGTAATAAGCTCCTATTTATTAGGGATTATAATTAGATTACTTTTCTTTTGAGCCTCAACTAGTTCGATCGGCACCACACTGAAGCTTTAAATTCCATTTTGTGAAAAAGGCTCATCGAAAAAAATTATAGGCACCAGCTGTGTTTGTTGCCTGATTCTTCTAGGCTTGGTCGCGAGGAACAGGCATAGCTTCACCTAGTTTCTAAGACGTTTCAAAGTGATCCTAGTGATTTTATTGAAATAAATGCCTTTTGACTTTGACTTTGTGAATGGAACCGTTGGAAGGGAAGACCTCGGCGTACGTTTAGTGACCAAATTGGTAACGTTTTGAAAAAGGCCAGGTCAGGAGTACCCTAAACCGACGAGTATTTATGAGGAATGTGATGAGAGAGAATGAAGCAAAAGAGGTTTGTCGTAGCAACTGGAAATTCAATGAAATTCAATACACAATTACGAAGTTTTTTTTTTAACTGAGCTGGCAAACAAGCATACGTTCCACCTGTTGGGAAGCGGTTACCGTAGCCTATGAGCGCTTGCAATACCAAAGGCATCACGCACGCGTTGCCGACCCCGAACCCCCCTCCCCCTAAATAGCTCTGGCAACCTTACTCACCGCAGGAACACAACACTATTTGAAACAAATAATGTTATTTGGCTGCGATCTTCTGTAAGTCTGTTATAAAAAAAGGGCACCTGTCAATCTTCATCATTAAGTGTATGTGTTTATTCTTTTCCATTAGTAGAGTACACATTACAGGTTTTTTAAGAAGCCTTCATAGATCTAAAAATATCTTCCTGAATACATACATCAGCCGTATTATTTTTCGAAGGCAGTTTGTAAGGCAGATGCGTATTATTATGCTAATACACTCTGGTATTGGAGTATAACACGAATAAGCGCTAAAGGCCGGTCTCTACCAAAGCAATGAGTTGTAAATTCGACTATAAAAACGTCCAAGGTCATTTATTCGTGAATAGACAGTTTGACAGTGATTGTTGGAGGAGGTAGGGCACAGCGAGATTTTCTCGCTCTTAGTTGGAGCAGTCCGCCTGGGGAGGTACCTCCGCCTTACAGAAGATCGCAGCCAAATAACATTATTTGTTCCAAATAGTGTTGTGTTCCTGCGGTGAGTAAGGTTGCCAGAGCTCTTTAGGGGGGGAGGGGTCGGCAGGCAACGCATTAGCAATGCTCCAGGTGTTGCAGATGTCAATAGGCGACGGTAACCGCTTACCATCAGGTGGGCCGTAAGCCTGTTTGCCTCCGTATAAAATAAAAAAAAAAAACATCGTTACGTGTGAAAACTAAGTTCATAACCATTACCGTTTAAAAAAAAGTATTACTCTTATATTAAAATAAGGTTTTTTCCTTCACCATTACTGATCCAGTTAAACGATGTTAGTATATTTTAAAACATTGTCGCAATTGTCACCGTATCATTATTATTATCAATCTGAAGGGACATTCGTATGTTACCATACTATCGATCAAACATGATACATGCTACAGTCCACCCACCAAGTTGGTGCACCACCCTTATGGGAACTGCGTAAGGGCGAGAATAGGACGTTACGCGTTGCTTCTGACTGTACAGTAATACGTCATTGCATGGCTAGTTGGCACAAAAGGACGGGTATGGGTTGTACTCGTACGTAGGTATAGGTACAGGGTGTAACGCCTTGTTTCATCTTTTCTATATGAATTACTATTTGTAAGCTACCTACAATACCGAACAAATCATATCTAAAAATCCCATCCTCGTCGACAGTGATATATTTACACAAAGAAACTTAAAACTAATACAAGTTAATATTTACAAAATACATAAGAAACAGTTGAGCCATCTAAAGACCGTTACAAACGATCTATAGATAGCTCAACTGATCCAGATCACTACCAGTCGGAAGCGTCCCCAAGACGCTGGCGGAATTGCCACGCTGGATGGCAATGCTAATGCGCTGGGCCAAATAAGAGCCAGCTCTCGGGTCACGCGTCGCTTCGATCAGACGTCCTGATATCTTTTTGAAAACCCGGAGGGCCCCGTTTCCCCACGGACCCAGGGTCTCAACCCCAAAAGGCTCAAATATGTAAGCCCTATCAAGACTAACATATTTGCGCCTTTTGAGATCCTCGGCCGAATCTGCCGCCGCACCCGCCCTAACTGATGTCCCCGGAAGATGTGTGCGCGCTAGTGTATCAACACAAGTAGCGTCCCACACCATAGGCCTACCCTTCTCCCAAGGGACCAAAGTCATACCGTCAGGCCGCTTACCATCATCACGTAGCAGACCATTCGGTTCGAGAATGGCTGGGACGTTAATGCTGGTAAGAGCCCGGCGGATGATGTCATTAAGGCTAGCGTGGCGGGATATTCTTCCGGCAGCCCTAGTGCACGATAATCCGTGGTGACCGAGCTGATCGACCGCTGTACCACACTGGCACTGATGAGGTGCACAACAACGCGCACCCAACCGAAGACAGGTTGCAAGACGGAAGGTGACAGAATCCATTAAAGTACCAATATGACGTGAAGGAAGTGCTTGCAGCCAAAGTCCTGACTCCCATTTAGAAACGGCTAGGAGACGGGCACGATCTGCGGAGCATGAACACGTTTGTAACAGACAATTCCGTGTCAACTCGCACAGAGGCCCGTCCCATTGCCGTTGAGATGAAAGAGACCGGGGAGGAGCAGTATTAGGGCAAGCACTATGCCAAGCGTTTCTAGCCTCGTCTAGATAAGAAATTTGAAGATTGGTGCCAGAAAGAGCCAAAACAGACGGAGATAGAATTTTCTCAACCAAAGAGCTAGTGCTATAGACGGAAGACAAGAACGCTGGTAGAGATATATTATAATGAAACACAAGTTGCGGACCAAATCTGACTGATTTATTATATACTGACGATAGTACAAGAAAACCTACAAATACCCAACAATAGAGAGAGTTTCTCGCCTCGAAAGCGTGATCTAGAAGATGAACATTATGTACGAGCGTAGTAGTCAGCACATTAGCAATGTTCCAGGTGTTTCCGATCAATTCCGACGTCAATAGGCGACGGTAACCGCCTACCATCAGGTCGGCCGTAAGCCTGGTTGCCTCCGTAGAATATAAACGTCGAGTTTATTGAGTGTAAACATACATGCATACATACAAACAAACATGAACGCCAGAACCGCCTCGAAATTCTCGCTTCCGATTTTCTCGCGACAAAGTGAGATGTCGCTGGCCTTGTGGCTGTTAATACATGATTTTGGGACACACTGTACTGTGACGCAGCGTTCTTGTGTTCACAGGACACAATCCGCTTTTTAAATATGTAATTGGTTTTGGGTCACGGCACGAATGATAACACGATTTTGTGCATTGATACTTTTATGTTCAATGTGACCTTCTGAATTTAGCTGATTTAACTATGTAAGGGGCTTATAGTTAGAACTTTATAAAACTGAAAGGTACTAAATTGAATGTTAAAAGTTAATTAGCCAAATGAACATATAGATCATCATGATCATTTCAGCCGTACGATGTTCACTGAACATGGCCTCCCCCACAGACAGAGCAAATTCCTTATCATGTGGGGGGTTTTGCCCATACTCACCACGCTGGGATTACGGGTTGGCGAGCGCAGTTAGAGCTATCGTTGTTAAAATGAGGGACGCTGCTGCCCATCCCCTAGCTTTTTTCCCTTAGTCGCCTCTTACGACATCCGCGGATAGAGATATGGAGGGGCCTATTCTTTAGCCGGGGCCACCACGGCCTTACATATAGATAACTCTTTATTTTTTAAACAAAAACATCTTAAAAAATAATAAAACTAGAAATAATTACGAAGGCACATTGGGCGGTCTTATCGCTATGTGTGATTTCCTCCAGACAAACTATGGATGGACAAGAATAATCGAGATGATAAAGGCTGGTGGTATGTACCTACCTCACTTGATCTGTGCCTACAACTACATAGGTACCTAAGCTTTTATGTTCTATGTTTTGTTTTAAGTTTTTTTTATGTCAAATATCATCATCAAATACCTACTTATACTTGTTTAAAATGACTTAATTTTTTAAACTAAGGCTGTTCGCTTCTTTTGCATCTTATCAACTACATAATTGTTATTACGCATACCTACCTCATTGATGCTTAAAATTTAATCACTTATATGAGTACAGCACAGTACAGTACTAGATGACTTTTGTTACTCGATGAAATACACCTTCTTTAGATAAGATACATAGACTGCCTACTGCTACTTAGTTATTCAGCTCACTGGTTGTACCAACTTCTCCTGCCTCAGTAACTTATAACCTTACTTACAATATTGGGGTAATCTTTTATTGGCCTTATATCTATTACCAGTTTGTATTTGCCTAGATTTAAGTAAACGCTGTTGATTACCAATAAATAAATAAATAAATGTTTAGTATGCGTTGTGGAGCAAATAAACATGTATTTTTTTTTATATTTATTTCAATAAAATCACTAGGATCACTTTGAAACGTCTTAGAAACTAGGTGAAGCTATGCCTGTTCCTCGCGACCAAGCCTAGAAGAATCAGGCAACAAACACGGCTTGGTGCCTATCATTTTTTTCGATGATCTTTTTTCACAAAATGGAATTTAAAGCTTCCGTGTGGTGCCGATCGAACTAGGTGAGGCTCAAAAGAAAAGTAATCTAATTATAATCCCTAATAAATAAGAGCTTATAAAAATGTGAAAAAAATAAGACAAATGTGAGCTTCAACAAATGCTCTAAGGGCAGCACACGCTACACTTGATGAAATATGTCTTCTAAAAATAAAGACGGTGATGTGCGAGAACGCGCGCCCTGAGGGTTCCTTACCATTACACGGGGTCAGAAAATTATAAATACAAGTGCAGGAAGTGACAAACTTGTATTTTGCGGTCACTAATATATAGAATAGAATAGAATATAGCTTTATTGTACACCAAAAGAAAATACACAATCAAGGAAATAAAAATAACACAAAAATAGTGTGACAATGGGCGGCCTTATCGCTAAAAGCGATCTCTACCAGGCAACCTTTGGATGGACAGGATATACAAAGTAGAAGAGGACGGTGGCGCACATAATAAATAATAATAATATATATACGCTAATATATTTCATTGTATCATATTGACCGCCAATACATATAATCGATTGGTGTCGATCGATAAACTAAAGATATCGTTAAATAAAAGCTAGTGATTACAAGAAACTTGAGTTGCCGCGGAGTTCTGTAAAAATTTAAATAAAATATTCCGGACATATCACACACGGTCAACTGATCCCAAACTAGGCATAGCCTGTACTATGGGTACCAGAGGCTGATATACATAATAGATTAATATTTAACACGTAGACACAGAAGAAACATCTGTGTTCATCACACAAATGCTTGTCCAGAGCGGGAATCGAACCCGCGACCTCTAGCGCAGAAGGCAGAGTTACTACCAACTGAGCTAAATGGCCAGTAAAGCGGAGGTACCTCCCAGAATTTAGAGCAGAAAATCTCTCTGTGCCCTACCTCGCGTACAATACCTACTTTTCTTTTTCTTATCTAATTATTAGTTATTTATTTTTGTGAAAGGTCACAAAAATATGCAAAATGAAGCCGTAAACAGTTTAGTTAAACTGCAGTTTGGCATCCCTATATTTCACAGTCGAAAACTAAGCCGTAACTTGCAAACTTTACATACAAAAATTGCTTAGCTTCTACAAGGTGGTTCATAACAAAGATAAATAAATGTTAGCCATATAAATATCAAATAATCTGACAGGCCTCATAGCTTAGTTGGTTCGATTCCCGCACTGGACAAACATTTGTGTGATGAATACAGATGTTTGTTCTGTGTCTGGGTGTTAAATGTATATATATTATGTATATCAGTCTCTGGTACCCATAGTACAGGCTATGCCTAGTTTGGGATCAGCTGACCGTGTGATAGGTCCGGAATATTTATTTATTTATTTAAAAAAAAATATTTAAAATAATACGATGATAAAAAAACCAGAAGTTGAACTTAAGGTTTTTACAAATCATTGTATTAACTAATTATTAAACGTACGAAAAGTTCAACATCAAGATGCTGAACATCTGCTTCCTGCCGAAAACAGCTGCATAATTGAGTTTGCACTCTTTTGACTTTCTAAAACAGCTTATTTTGCAACGTATTTTGTTTTCCAATGAAAAGTGAAGAATTTCCAAAATTCGTAGTACGAAAGTTAGTTGTGTGTTGTTGTTGCTTTCGGGGTAGTATACATTTTATGAATCACCTTGTATTCTCCAAAAGTTTGTTGCATGATTTACTTAAAAGTTGGCAACTGAAAGGGCCGTAACTCAACTTTGATGGTCCAAGTTGATAGTTAAGTTTCCACTTTTCACGCGAAACGTCTGCGCTGACTTTTTCGTGGTTTCATGAACTGATTGAACATCCAAATAACTTAGTCCCGGCCGCGGCTTCGCTCGCGTGGTTAAATAAATAGTTTTCATAGTAAATCTATAATAAAGCCACATTAAGGTGAGGGTTTAATTATTTTATGATTTTTGAATTGTTTTTTCTCAATAACCGCAAAACGCACAGTTTTGATTTTTATAACAAAGATAACTTGAGCATTTTATTTACGTAAATCCAAGACAATAACGCGATTGGTAAAACTTTTCTCGATAGATTTATTTTTTAAAGTTGGGTCCTCTGCAACAGTTTTTTCAAAAATACTCTGAGACTATCCAACAAAAATAACTTTTTTTTTAATATTTTGTTAGACAATAGCATTGGATACCTAAATCCAAGATACTTTATTAAAAAAATAGATAGTTTTTGAGATAATCGATATTTTCTTATATTTCGCTTACGTCGATTACTTTCGAGCGCCTTCTAACGCTTGCTATCTCTTTCCGCATTCAATTATAGTACATAGCGCTGTCACTTTCTTCACTCCGCCCACTCGACAATTTATTATGATTTTTGTATCCTCTTAAAAGGCCACATTTGATGTCTGTCAGTATTAGCTTCATAGTGAGGTGACCTGCTTAAAATTATCGATAAACTGAATGAATCGATATGGTTTTCAAACATCAGTGAATCGAATGCAGTTATTGTGAAAAAATAAAATAACATCAATTCTTTAAAAATCACTTATTGCTTATGTAGAGTACCTTTATTTGATTGAATACCACTACAATCCCTGTCCCATTATTAAATTATATCGTCATTTTAAGAAAAAAGACAAGTAGGTAGGTACATAGTTGAACAAAATAAGTTGCATTTATCCAGTTGAAATAATCGTTTTGTCATCGTCATCACTCTGTAGGTACTCAGTTAATTTTCAACAATATTGTCGATTCACATCTTGTTCAAAGTCAGGTATGATTATTTTCTATGTTTTCTCGACGACTTTTCTCCAGTTTGTTGCAGTGCCAGCATTTTTCCAGTGCTGAAGGGTAGCTCAGTATTATTATGCTCTATATGATCTTTTATTTGTGCACAAATAAACTCGATAGCATAGTCAATGTATTCAACTTGTCGACCCGTACAAAAAATCGAATGAAATCTTTCAATTTTTTGGGTAACATCCTTAGTGACACTTCTTGACACGAGTATACTGACGTTAATATTCTAATAAATATATATTTCATATCTGAGAAAATTCGTCCAATTGTGCCGTTACAAGTTTATTTTGATGAAGTGTCAAATGCCCGTCAAAAATGGCTTTTAAGCGTGGCCGCACTAGTATTTATAACTAATGATTTATATATACGTACCTATTCAAAATAATAATTCATAAGAAAAACACTTTTTCCATTTGTCTCAACAGTTCAATCAGCACAAAAATTGTTTAAACCTAAATTATTATTATTATACTGATGCTCCAACGGAATTATGAGTAGCGGGGTTAAAGTTGCGCCTACTAAACTTCAACACCAATTAACCACCAAACTTAGTCTGCTCAAAAAGCAATGCTTCAAAGTTCCAAGGGGGCCAAAGTTAGTCCAAATGACAACCCAACGTAGTAGTATATTATACGCTTAAGCTCCTTGTTGACACGATATTCATTGCTGCAAATACATTTGCTAAATTTAGTCTAAACTCCAAATAACGTTGATCTTGATACCAGAATACAACAAGTCAAGTCTGACAGTTGACGAGTTTAGAATAACAATTTTAATCCTATCCTACTGTAATATTATAAATGCTGTAAGGAAAGTTTTTAAGGATGTTTGGATGTTTGTTGTTCAATCACGTGCCGTAACGGCGCAACCGATTTCGTTGAAACTTGGAATATAGTATAGTAATTAGATGATGTTATTAGATGTATAGTTATTTGTCTAGAATAGCATACAGGCTACTTTTTATGTAGCTACGACGCGAGCGAAGCCGCGGGCGGAAGCTAGTATGGCAATATAACATTAGCTGCATTACGTCCATTGCTGAACATAGGACTCCCCCATAGATTTCCAGGTCATCCAATCTTGTGAGGCCTGCGTCCATCTGCCTATGTACACGAGGTCCAACATGTCGACATCTTTAATGATAAAAGAGACGTTTCATCAATATATGGAGCCTGGGCCTGCACTGTGTACACTACTCTAAAATATGGCTAAGCAATAAAGTAAACGTATTTAATAGGTTATTTTATTTAAATTGACTTCGTTCTAAGGTACATTAAGATTTTCTTCGACAAAGAGAGCAACACACAGCGCTACAAAAATATGGCGGATGGACGTCCGTGAAATGTCATTTTGACAACCTACATTTATCTGACAAAACAAAAACATCAAATCAAACAACATGACATGAAAAATATGTCAATGTCATGTCAAACGCCAATTATAAACCAACATGGCGGCCTTCAAATAGTGGTCATATAGTAAAAAACTTACCAGAAGAACTATTCTTGTACCATCGCATTTGTCTTCAAATTAATGAAATTGTATTTTTCTTGTAATTTCCTATTTTTTCCTAATTTTTCTATGTAGTGTACATGGACCAGGCCCAGAATGAAATGGCTCCTTTGTATAATATTTAATTCGCTAAGAGTATTTTTAAGTTTTAATTTTAGACAGTAGGCACTTTGGTATATACTGTAAGCTTGCTGTTTTAACTGAAATAAATAATTCTAATTCTAAATAATTCTAATCAGCCCCGAACACCAATTACGTATCACAGAAGTTAAAGCTATCAAATAGGCTTGCATGATGCTAATTCTGCAGTATCTGATTGGTGGTGGAAGTTATCACGAAGCTTCCTGCATTTGGTTCCGATTTGGCACTCCGCCAATCTGCTATCGATTCTTACCGTTTTGTAAGCCCAAAGTAGACGAAATTATAATACCCACAACGACTAAACAAGTAAATTAAGCCAGAGCTCAGATCCTGAGACGAGATAACCAAAGTCAAACTAAAATCAAAGCCAAACTATACAGGATGAATTTTTGAGACGGGACAGTAAGGGCAGGTACCTTATTCGTTATAGTTACAGAAAAATGCTTTTAGGAGACTATCCATAATTTTTTAAAATTCTGATCTGCATTTTTAGATTTTGGAAAAAATGTACAGTCAGCAAGAAAATTGACATTTTACACAAAAACTTTATTTGATGCCAATCGATCCTGTTTTTTAGAAGGATCAAAAGTCTCTACCGGACCGACTAAGGTTTGAGTACTAGAAAAGTCGGAAATCGCGAAAAACTTTTCACACACATTTCGGTAAAAGAGTCAAACCTCTAAATTAGCCAAAATTTTTGCTATGGGTTAATCTTCTATAAAGAAGACTGGCTGAAAAAGTAGGTAAGTAAAAAAAGTTTAAAATTTCAAACTTCGAATTCGATTCGATTTCTTGGGTTATTTATTTCAGTCATTCTTATGTTTGTGCAGATAAAATTCTAGATTTTTAGTTGTAATTTATGTAATTCTTGTTAAAAAATGTCTTTAAATCGCAAACGTTTGGACTTAATTGAAGCGTATTTTGTAAATAATAGGAACACGGAATCTGCATTGGTGTGGTATCCATTGCGACAAGTACCATCAAGAAAGGTAATTACAAACCTTTTGAAGAATTTTGAAGAGAATGGTTCATTCAAAAAGAAGTTAGTGCGGCAGCCTCGTGTACTCGACATAGACACGGAGATTGCTATTTTAACCTATGTGGAAGCTGATCCAGAGATATCGTCCAGATATGTCCTTGAAGTGGGTGTAATTATCTTATGCCTCCTGTATACAGAATACAGAATTTATTTATTACACCTTATGTAACATGTCATTAACATATATTTTATTTATATATACACTTTATACTTGCGGTAGCTCTAGGTATTCTTCTAGGTCATAGAAAACTGATTCCGTTAAAATTTTTCCTGTATTTCCGTACAAATGTATGGACAAAGTTTTTTGCGATTTCTGTCATTTCTAATACTCAAACCTTAGTCGGTCCGGTAGAGACTTTTGATCCTTATAAGAAACAGGATCGATTGGCATCAAAAAAAGTTTTTGTGTAAAATGACCATTTTCTTGCTGACTGTAATTTTTTTTCAAAATCTGTAAATGAATTTCAGAATATCTAAAAAAATTATGGATAGTCTCCAAAAAGCGTTTTCCTGTAACTATAACGAATAAGGTACCTGCCCTTACTGTCCCGTCTCAAAAATTCACCCTGTAGACAAAGTAAAAACAAGAAGACGTTTATATTCTCATCTCAGATGACCTGATTCACCATCTTACACTATCCCTCAGATTATTCTCTAGAACCCTCAAGGATTTGAGTACTCTGGTTTGAGTCAAGTCAAGTGATGGCATCCAGTGCAACTCTTAAGGAGATTTCTTACAGACACTTATACTTTTTTGTATGTGTGTTCTGACCTCATAGCTCAGTTGGTAGTAACTCTGCCTTCTGCGCTAGAGGTCGCGGTTTCGATTCCCGCACTGGACAAACATTTGTGACTAACACAGATGTTTGTTCTGTGTCTGGGTGTTAAATATATATCTATTATGTATATCAGTCTCTGGTACCCATAGTACAGACTATGCCTAGTTTGGGATCAGTTGACCGTGTGTGATATGTCCGGAATATTTATTTATTTGTTTATTTATTTACTTTTGGTACCCCAATCAAACCTAAAACAATTCTACCGCAAGAGGTTTGGATATAAACAAAAACAGTTTGCGAATTCTATTAAAATTCTGAACAAAAGTTCCGAAATACCCATCAAATTGTAAAACCGCACGAAACGTTTTGGCGCGATTGGAACGACCTGTCAAAATCAACAGTTTCGCGATATTGGTGTTTCCGTAAAGGTCACAGCTATACTGAAACGGCTTGGTCACTGCAGCTTGTCTTCCGGAAAAGTTAAGCTAATTTAAACACTGGCCGTTTTTTTTTTTTATACAACTGAGGTGGCAAACAAGCATACGGCCCACCTGTTGGTAAGCGGTTACCGTAGCCTATGAGCGCTTGCAATACCAGAGGCATCACGCACACGATGCCGACCCCGAACCCCCCTCCCCCTAAAGAGGCCGTGGTGGCCCCGGCTGAAAAATCTGCCTACCCGTGGATGTTGTAAGAGGCGATTAAGGAAAAAAGCTAGAGGATGGGTAGTAGAGTCCCCTAATTTAAAGACAGCTGTAACTGCGCTCCCAGTGTTCTTGTATGTTCAGCAGTGGACGTCCTACGGCTGAAATGATGATGTTGAAACATTGGCCTAGGAAAATATCTGATGAATGTAATGTTCTATGAAAAAAAATTGGGAATGTGCAAAGACTTTGACTACATCTTAAAGAACCTCATATATAGGAGGATAGTTACTATTCTTGGGGATAAAAGTCATGAGCCTATTTCTTTGCTTGTGATCCAACGGTTCCATTCACAAAGTCAAAGTCAAAAGGCATTTATTTCAATAAAATCACTAGGATCACTTTGAAACGTCTTAGAAACTACGTGAAGCTATGCCTGTTCCTCGCGACCAAGCCTACAAGAATGCTAATAATTTCCGTAAGTTTTTGGAAAGTAAACCAGTTACTACCATTGCGCTATGCTGAAGTTCAGTTTAGCAGTGGTTTCACACCTATCGCAATTAGGCTGGGGCGCCAGGCACCGCGCGCTCCATCGGCGATTGGGCTCAGAATTTACCTTCTTTCTATCTCAATTGTTTGCTCAAAAGCGTGACCTGGTAGCTACCTACAATGCCGTAAAGGTTAGTGGGTTATTGCTGATTACTAGATCAGATATTGCAGTGAATTCATGGCCTATTTTCTTTCATACTTCTGTTAACTTTATGGGTACGGTATCTATGCAATGAAACGCTCTGTGATACGAGATATTATTATTACGCACTTTTGTCTCCAACAGACACTAAACATAAGGAACGTAGTAGGCGTATTCGTAAACATACAGCACCTGCACTACACTCTTTATCTCTCGATTCCTTGGATAATTCCTGGAAATTCCTTCTCTTAGAATTCCTTCTTCCAGTTTGCCATATAATTGCAAGACAGATTTTGAGTGTGTGAATTTTCATAGATAGAGGTATCGCTTACCCCTCAAATTCAAACTACAAAGAATACAAATACAAATATTTTTATTTCAGTAAACTTAATCTAAGTTACATTTCATGGGTTTGGGACCCTCTTTTAAGTATAGATATACCTGTGTTAGAGGGCATCGCTCACGCTCCGTAGTACATAATTGTTAGAATTAAGTAAGTTAAGAAATTAAAAGGATATGAGTGCAGTAATAGATATGATAGGTAGTGTAGTGTATGCCTTACACCACGCTGGTTCCTAGCAGGACAACTCCCTCGCTATTATCATATCACATAACACATATCATATCTCCCAGTGAATTCCCGCGCGCCTGCTCGTGCCGGCTTGACCACAGACTGACTCCCAGAGAGTATGTATACATCTCTCCATCTCAGGTGTCATCTGTTATCTGTCACTGTCAGTTGTCCCCCGGAGACAGCATAAGTTAAGGAATGCAGGTATCCTTAAATACTAGTCACTACAGGTAGAATTAAGGTACATAAGGTACCTACATTAATTTAATTATTTATGACTATACTGAGTTAAGCTAAAGAACTCAAAATTAACTTTGGCTTAGTTTTCTCTTTGAACATTTAGTGCTCTGCCTGCTTGCTATTGGTAAAAACAGAGTGCTCAATATTTTACGACATTCCTCAGACGATAGATACCTCCTTACATAAACTTTAACCTTTTCGTTTTACTTTTAATTTTATGCCGATACTAAAACCACGTCTGGGCTATATTATCTAGAACATAACTGTACTACCTAGCAGTCAAGCTTTTCAAGAGTAACAGGAATACATTTCCGAACCTAACGGAACCACAATACTCAGTCGTATGATGTATCATGGCCGTGGTGGCCCCGGCTGAAGAATAGGCCCCTCCATATCTACCTATCCGCGGATGTCGTAAGAGGCGACTAAGAGAAAAAAGCTAGGGGATGGGCAGCAGCGTCCCTCATTTTAACAACGATAGCTCTAACTGCGCTCGCCAACCCGCATGCCCAGCGTGGTGAGTATGGGCAAATCCCCCCACATGATAAGGAATTCGTTCTGTCTGTTGGGTTGTTTGTTTGTTGAAGTTTGAAAGTAGCGCCAGTGACTGAGAAGTTGAAGAGCAAAAGGTTAGCGTGGTATGGGCTTGTCATGCGGAGGGAAGAATGCCATGTGACTTTATGGGTGTTAAATATGAATGTGGAAGGATATAAGGGCAGAGGTAGACCAAAGAAAAGATGGATTGATTGTGTGAAAGACGACATGAGTAAGAAATGAGTGAATACTGAGGGGAGTGGAAGAGAATAACATGTGTCGATCACATTAAATCACAGTATCTTTTATTGTATATTTCCCATATCATTGTTGTGCACATGGTACCCACTACGTTTATCAGCTCTCTCTAGCCTCAAAGGTTTGCTGGAAGAAAACTCTTTGTAGGGTTAAGCTCACCTTTGTACATGCCTGTATTTTTATGTTTTATTTCTATATGTTTTCTGTGTACAATAAAGAATTAAAGAATTAAATGGGATAAGGGCAAGGAGATGATGATGACGAAAAGTGATAAGTGCGAACTCAATGACATCTCAGAATAGGGCCTCTGAAAATAGACCTCCCAAAGAGTGCCACGACGTACGGTCTAGAGCCTTTTCCATTCACTTCCCGCAACCTTGATGGCTGATGATGATGATCGTGATTACCATTTGCGAATTATGTAATGACACCATAGTACCCCACATTACGTTCGTGTGCGCGTGTTTTTGCACAATCAATCAGTATATACATTTCTGGCTGTACCTATCAGTAGATTTCGGCTATTTAGGAGATTTATTGTGTACAGTCGCGAAAAATTGGCGTAAATTCGTCTAGTTTATGAGACAAGTAAGCGTATCAGTAAGTAAGCCCATTGTATTGCCGTGTAAATTTGTAATTGTGATCTTATGTATTATTTCCGTATGGTGATCAATAAAGTGTTATCTATCTATCACTCACTACTACGACCTAGTTGGTGCGGGATGACGCGAGGGGTGCAGGTTCGATTCCTCTGAACAAATGTTTGCATGATTGCAAATATTTGTTCCGGGACTGGGTGTTGTGGTAACATGGTACTCGTAGTTTCTGATGCCCACGATACAGAATCCTAATGGGGGGTCAGGCAGGACGTTGTATGTGACTGTTGAGTGTTATTTATTTATACTTGGTCAGGCAGGACGTTGTATGTGACTGTTGAGTGTTATGTATTTTTACCTTTCTTGGTGAAAAGGGTCTTTTTGCAGGCAGTGGTTCCATTTCTACTCACTGTTTATTTCTGGGTCACAATGGCCTTTTCAAGGCCTCGAATGTACGAGTTTTTTTTTTTTTTTTTATGCAACTAAGGTGACAAACAAGCATACGGCCCACTTGTTGGTAAGCGGTTACCGTAGCCTATGAGCGATTGCAATACCAGAGGCATCACGCACGCGTTGCCGACCCCGAACCCCCCACCCCTAAAGAGCTCTGGCAACCTTACTCACCGCAGGAACACAACACTATTTGAAACAAATAATGCTATTTCGCTGCGATCTTCTGTAAGGCGGAGGTACCTCCCCAGGCGGGCTGCTCCAATTTAGAACGGGAAAATCTCGCTATGCCCTACCTCCTCCGAAAATTTACGAAAATTTCCTTTGTTACTAGTATGTAACAAAACTAAGTTACAATCGGATATTACAGCTCCTGTATCTGTGTCCAATGACTGGAAAATTATTTCCGCTATAATATAGTGCTGTTAGATGCTATGCTCGAATAGCGATAATATACAAAGTGATTCTAAATATGTTTGCTATCCCGAAAGGAGCTTATTCTACACCCATATGGGGTCGGCACAACATATTTTTCTCTTCCACTCCCCTCTATCAGCCGTCATATCAGTATTCACTCCTTTCTTACTCATGTCATCTTTCACACAGTCTATCCATCTTTTCTTTGGTCCACCTCTTCCCTTATATCCTTCCACATTCATATTTAACGCTCTTCTAGTCACGTGACATTCTTCCCTCCGCATGACATGCCCATACCACGCTTACCTTTTGCTCTTCAACTTCTCAGTCACTGGCGCTACTTTCAAACTTCCTCTGATGTACTCATTCCGTATCTTGTCCATTCTAGTCACTCCACACATCCATCTCAACATTCTCATTTCCGCAGTATGCACTCTTCTTTCATCCGTCCCTTTGGTTGCCCAACACTCAGATCCATACAGTACGACAGGTCTTATGATCGTTTTGTAAATTTTCCCCTTAAGTTTAAGGGGCATTCTTGGATCACACGTAGTTCCTGTGACCTGTCGCCAGCTTATTCTACACCAAATTGGCAATAAAGTTTGTTCTACGACTTTAGTAATTTTTTGATGGAAGTTCTTTCGTTGATAGAATAACCCCCTTGCGGGATGGTGTACATGTTTATGAATCACCTTGTATAATAGAAATGATAATGTATGTTTTATAACATACCTAATTTCAATCAATTTTATACACAATACTGCAATCCTACTTCCTACTAATATTATAAATGCGAAAGTTTGTGAGGATGTTTGTTATTCAATCACGTCGTAACGGCTCAACCGATTTCGATGAAACTTGGAATATAAATAGTGTTTTACATAGAATAGCATATAGGTATATAGGTTACTTTTTATGTAGGTACCACGCGAGCGAAGCCGCGGGCGGAAGCTAGTATTATCATATGTCCATCCATATCATTCTGTCAATTGGTTTTAGAATAAGCCCCTTTCGGGATTGTATACATGTAATGAATCACCTTGTAGATTTTCACATACTTCGGTCTGTCGTATATTATATATATATATACATATGTATATATCTGTATGTATACTAACCTACTACTATTTTGTTAATGACAAATTGTATGTGGGTAGAGAACCACCAGTCCGAAAGGGCGTGGGTTCGGATCCCACTGCTGTCACCATGTCGTAAATGAAAGATGGGTTGACCAAGACTGAACTTTTATTTCTCTACCCACATACAATTTGTCATTAACAAAATAGTAGTAGGTTAGTATACATACAGATATATATATATATATTATATACGACACGGTCCATGGTCTGTTCCAGGTGGTGGAGCCTATCAATCGGCTTCTGGAGACGATATCGTTCGACTGCGTGTTCTACTCCCTGGACTGGCACCCCCCCGACCACGTCTCTTTCATCGACAACGTTCACATGCGGGAACTGCATCCCTCTAGCCCGGTGAGTGCTGTCCCACTGCTGGGCGTGGACCCACTTCAACAAGTCCAGCATAAGTACCCCCTCCCACTTTTATAACAAAAAACAAAACACACTAAGGGTGTTACCATCCAAGTCGATCACCCGTCGATCGATGCTTGCTTGTGTTGTCACTGGTTAATTCTTGGTCATACTTTATTAGGTCAGTGAGCAGGTTGAGGTATGGTGGCCCTGAAAAGGGCCTATTACTGTCGGTGAAGAATCAAAGGAGTGAACAGGTGTCTTCTAGGCCTAATCGTCACGTCCCACCAGGTGAGGTCAAACGTAGGTCAATTCATGATAAATTGCCGCATCCTTCACAATATCGTCGGTCCATCGGATGGGGGCGTTCCAACACTGCGTCGTCCGGTTCGTGGTCACCGTTCGAGTGCCTTTATTCTCACAACGGTTGTCGGTTCTGCGAGCTATATGGCCTGCCCACTGCCACTTCAACTTGCTAATTCTGAGAGCTATGTCGGTGACCTTGGATCTTCTACGGATTCTCTCGTTTCTAATTTTATCAGGTAGTGAAACTCCGAGAATAGCTCTCTCCCTTTGCGCGACTTTGAACTTGTGTGGAAATCTCATCACTGATTGTAGATTTTGAGGTGAGGGTTTTATTATTTTATGATTTTTGAATTGTTTTTTCTCAATAACCGCAAAACGCAGAGCTTTGATTTTTATGACAAAGATAACTTGAGCATTTTATTTTCATAAATCCAAGACAGAAACGCGATTGGTAAAACTTTTCTCGATAGATTTATTTTTTAAACTTGGGTCCTCTGCAACAGTTTTTTCGAAAATACTCTGAGTCTATGAAACAAAAATATTTTAAATATTTTGTTAGACAATAGCATTGGGTACCTAATTACAAGACATAGAGTTTTTGAGATAATCGATATTTTCTTATATTTCGCTTACGTCGATTACTTTCGAGCGCCTTATAAAGCTTGCTATCTCTTTCCGCATTCAATTACAGTACATAGCGCTGTCACTTTCTTCACTCCGCCCACTCGACAATTTATTATGATTTTTGTATCCTCTTAATCTCTTTAATTATCATATTACCTCGTATAAAAGTTGAAAATATCAATGCTGAACTTAGCCTCGATAAGTTTATTTAATGGACGTGAGCACTGACGCACGCGACGCACTCGTAAAGTCTCGCTTGCAGCGTAGGGTGCCGTGTTTGATAGCGCCAGCAAGTTGCACATAACAATGTTATTGGACAGTGAATTACATCAGTGTGAACGTTCCGTTGGGTAACAGGCGTAAATTCAACTGGATTTCATCATCATCATCAGCCTGATGAAGTCCACTGCTGAACATAGGCCTCCCCCAAAGAGTTCCATGACGAACGGTCTTGGGCCTTTTCCATCCACCGACTTCCCGCAACCTCAACAATGTCGTCGGTCCATCGGGTGGGGGGCCTTCCAACACTGCGTCGTCCGGTTCGTGGTCGCCACTCGAGAACCTTTGTTCCCCAACGGTTGTCGGTTCTGCGAGCTATATGGCCGGCCCACTGCCACTTCAACCTGCTAATTCTGAAAGCTATGTCGGTAACCTTGGTTCTTCTACGGATTTCCTCATTTCGGATTTTATCACGCAGCGAAACTCCGAGCTTAGCTCTCTCCATAGCCCGTTGAGCGACTTTGAGCTTGTGTATGAGGCCAATAGTTAGCGACCAAGTCTCAGTGCCATATGTCATCACTGGCAACACGCACTGATTGTAGACTTTCGTCTTGAGGCTCTGCGGTATCTGCGACGAGAAGATATGACGAAGTTTCCCAAACGCTGCCCATCCGCGTTGGATTCGTCGGTTGACCTCTTTGTCGAAGTTGGACCTACCTAGTCTATCTAACTGGATTTAAGACGATTCAAAATAATCCTTGTGATATAGACATAGACAGACAATTATTTATTGCTAGCTTCTGCTCGCGGCTACGCTCGTATGGTACCTAGATAAAAAGTAGCCTATATGCTATTAAAATCAAATAAGTTTTATTTGGAACAGAACACGAGGTACAGTAAAACTTCAAGGTAAAGAAATATATCTATTCCAAGATTCATCGAAATCGGCTGAGCAGTTACGGCGTGATTGAACCACAAACATCTAAACATCCTCACAAACATTCGCATTCATAATATTAGCAAGATTGGCACACAATAGAAGGAAAACACACTACTTAGGTTATTTATATATTTATTGGAAAACCAACTTATTAATCTTACTAAACACCAGTGTACATACATAGAGCCAATTACAGGTTTTCACTTAAAAATATCCACGATAGATCAAACAAAAACATGAAATAGTTATAGAGATGTAAAAGAGACGTTTCATCAATATATGGAGCCTGGGCCTGTGCACTGTGTACACTACTCTAAAATGTGGCTAAGCAATAAAGTAAACGTATTTTATTGGTTATTTTATATAAATTGACTTCGTTCTAAGGTACATTAAGATTTTCTTCGACAAAGAGAGCAACACACAGCGCTACAAAAATATGGCGGATGGACGTGCGTGAAATGTCATTTTGACAACCTACATTTATCTGACAAAACAAAAACATCACATCAAACAACATGACATGAAAATTATGTCAATGTCATGTCAAACGCCAATTATAAACCAACATGGCGGCCTTCAAATAGTGTTCACATAGTAAAAAACTTACCAGAAGAACTATTCGTGTACCATCGCATTTGTCTTCAAATTAATGAAATTGTATTTTTCTTGTAATCTCCTATTTTTTCCAAATTTTTCTATGTAGTGTACATGGACCAGGCCCAGAATGAAATGGCTCCTTTATTTTTATCTATGTACCAGGCGAGCGAAGCCGCTGTCACAAGCTAGTAAACAATAATAATATAATAATATAATATAATATAATATAAATTTTATTTCAGGTAACTTAAGAATAGTACAGATGTTAAAAACTAAATTCTAGGACCCATAGAAATATATACCTTAACCTAAAATATATAAAAAACCTATTAATTAATTATTTAATTATTGCACACGTATAGGCAACGACGTGTGACGTAACTGCCCAGTGGCGGCGCCTCCGGTGTCTCGTGACAATAAGCGTGTTCTAGAGCTAGACGCTAGTACACTACGCAAATGTATTTGCGGCAATAATCTAATGTCGCAAAGCTGCCGCAAAGCTGCCGCAATGCTTCACCACAATAGACTAGTAAACTCTAAATGATGATTCAGTCATTCGCAGTTTCATAGTCTAACATTCTGATGCTCGTTCTAGTTACTAAGGAAGTGTAAATGAGCCTTATTCTCTTCGAGTATCGAGGAATTGCGTGTCGCTTGAGACGAACGATTGGGAATTGTTACTTGTTTGAGGGCGGTTTTGGCGACTGAACGATGTTATTTGCGTTTTGGTTTCTTAATACAATGTTATTCATAATATGTATGCTATCCCGAAAGGGGGTTATTCTACATCCAGTTGACAATAAAGTTTGTACTACGACCTTTGGAACTTCAACATTTTTCATTCTTCTTCTGTCGTGTCGATGGTTCAGGGGGACTAAATCTTTTTGGACCAGTACTCCGCCACAGCTACGGCATTGTCAGTGGCTTCGTAGAGGTCCTTCAGTGTGCAGGTGTGAGGGCACTGCATGCACGAAAGTAGGTGCAACATAGTTTGCGTTGCGACTCCGCAATCGCACTGCGTCTCATTTGAGTATCCCCACTTGCTCAAATTGTACCTGCAGCGGCCAACCTGGCTCCGCAATCGGTTAAGCGATTTCCAGGTCGACCAAGGTAGAAGTTTGCCCGCTTGGAGCTTTTCTGCAGGCGCAATGTATTCGGGAGAAGGGGGATGTTTCTCCTGCCACAGCCTATATCGAGCCTCGCTTAGATGGTCGGTGGTAGATTTGGAGGCTTTCATGAAACTGTGCCGACTCTTCAATCTACTGCAAAATGATGATTATCTCTGGTACTTAATCTTGATGTCTAAATTCTCTTACGTTCAAAAATTTGTTATAAAGATGGTGAAAGACCAAATTCACTAGCGTGGTACCTACATAAAAGTAACCTATATGCTATTCTATGATATAATTAAATTATAATAACATCTTTATTTCAGGCTACTTGACGCATTACACAAAAATGTGTAACATGCCATGGCCCATATTAATAGGATATGATAGGCACGCGCGCCGTGATTGTTTTCTAATTCTTCTAGGCTTGGTCGCGAGGAACAGGTAGTTTCACCTAGTTTCAAAGTGATCCAAGTGATTTTAATGAAAGAAACGCCTTTTGACTTTGACTCTAGGTAAAAAACTTTATATATTTCAAATTTCAACGAAATCAATTGAGCCGTTACGGCGTGATTGAACAACAAACATCCTCACAAACTTTCGTATTTATAATATTAGTTATTCTGTAATTCTTTATTGCACACAGAAACATGATACATAAATGGTTATTTGAAAAGTCATGTACATAGGCGAGTACATACATAGTAGGAAGTAGGATATCTAGATAGATTAAAAATAACGGTTGTGGCAGGTGTCGGCGGACAAGGCGCAGGCGTACGACACGGTGGTGTTCGCGGGCCCGCCGCCCATGAAGCAGCGCCTGTGGCCGCGCCACTGCGTGCAGGATACCTGGGGCGCCGAGCTGCACTCGCACCTTAAGGTACCCACTACCCCTCTAAAATAAAATAAATAAATAATAAATAAATATTCCGGACATATTCACACGGTCAACTGATCCCAAACTAGGCATAGCCTGTACTATGGGTACCAGAGACTGATATACATTATATATATATATATTTAACACCCAGACACAGAACAAACATCTGTGTTCATCACACAAATGTTTGTCCAGTGCGGGAATCGAACCCGCGACCTCTAGCGCAGAAGGCAGAGTTACTACCAACTGAGCTATGAGGCCAGTCTTAACTTACAAACAAATCCATGTACCATCATACCACTACTACCCCTCTTAACACACCCATGTACCATCATAACACTTGACTGACCTCATAGTTCAGTTGGTAGTAACTCTGCCTTCTGCGCTAGAGGTCGCGGGTTCGATCCCCGCACTGGACAAACATTTGTGACTAACACAGATGTTTGTTCTGTGTCTGGGTGTTAAATATATATCTATTATGTATATCAGTCTCTGGTACCCATAGTACAGGCTATGCCTAGTTTGGGATCAGTTGACCGTGTGAATATGTCCGGAATATTTATTTATTTATAACACTAATACCCCTTATAACACACCCCTGTGCCATCATAATACTACTACCCCTCTAAACTAACACACCCCCGTACCATCATACCCCTCTAAACTGAATAACCCACGTGCATGCAGCAACCCACGTACATGTTGTATTGTTGCATGTTGTTGCATGCAACAACATGCAACAATACAACCGTAAATGATGAATTGCTTTTGAATGGCAAGTATATGGCATTCACAAGCGATGTAAAAATGGCTAAGAGGTCATGATAGGCCCTACCATGGCCTATTAAAAAAAATATTTCAAATGAGTGATATTGATATTTTTTTCTCTAATTTTTTTTTAATATTTGTTGATAGAATAAGCTATACCTATAACAAAACACGTTGTAAGTATATTGATGATGTCTTCCAGATAGTAGAAGGGGCCATCAAGGTGTACAAAGGGACCAACCCCGAGGTGGATTCGTACTCAGTGTTCTGGGACAACAAGAAACTCACCGACACTAGTCTCAGCACGCAGCTGCGCATGCGGCACGCCACCGACATCTACATCTGCGGGCTGGCCTACGACGTATGCGTGGGTAAGGTACCAGTGTGGTGAAAGGCACATGGCAAGGCAAGAGCTCCGTGAATTATAGGCAGGGCAAAATAGATTCGGAACTTTTCAAAACTTTTCTGTGAAAAATGAAAACTAATCTATCTCACAGGAAATGATTTCTTTCTGGGATAAAAAGTTTACCTATGTGTTATTCCGGACTATAATCTACAAGGTGATTCATAACATGTATACCATCCCGAAAGCTACTTATTCTATCAACGAAAAGAAATACTATTAGCGAAAAAAACCAATTAATTTTTTTTCACAAACTTAATTTTTTTTGTGTTTTTATCATCTTTAGAACTAATACTAAACGCACAGTTCGGAATCAAGATTGCTACATAAAACAGCTGATTCATTGAGTTTGACCTGATTTGACCCCAAAACAGCTGATTTTCGCATAGATTTTTTTCAATAAAAAATGACGAATTTCCAAAAGCTGTAAAACAAACTTTATTGCCAATTGGGTGTAGAATAAGCCCCTTTCGGGATGGCTTACATATTATGAATCGCCCTGTATTATTATAATTTTAAAGGAGCCATTTCATTCTGGGCCTGGTCCATGTACACTACATAGAAAAATTAGGAAAAAATAGGAGATTACAAGAAAAATACAATTTCATTAATTTGAAGACAAATGCGATGGTACAAGAATAGTTCTTCTGGTAAGTTTTTTACTATGTGAACACTATTTGAAGGCCGCCATGTTGGTTTATAATTGGCGATTGACATGACATTGACATATTTTTCACGTCATGTTGTTTGATTTGATGTTTTTGTTTTGTCATTTTTAAGTAGGTTGTCAAAATGACATTTCACGCACGTCCATCCGCCATATTTTTGTAGCGCGGTGTGTTGCTCTCTTTGTCGAAGAAAATCTTAATGTACCTTAGAACGAAGTCAATTTATATAAAATAACCAATTAAATACGTTTACTTTATTGCTTAGCCATATTTTAGAGTAGTGTACACAGTGCAGGCCCAGGCTCCATATATTGATGAAACGTGTCTTTTGCAGGGGCGACAATAGCGGACGCCCTGGCCATCGGGTACCGCGCCATCCTCATCGAGGACGCGTCGCGCGGCGTCGACCTCGCCGACATCGACACCACCAAGCGCACCATCCTCAACAACAGCGGCGTCATCATCAACTCCGACCAGGTATATACAGCTTAAAAGTTTATACTTTTATCCTCGAACATGGAAGACCGTCATGTGACGAGAAAAGTTATTCAGATTCTTTTATTGCGAAAATGTTTTACAAAAGATGTTAAATTAAAATAGATTTGCCATAGTCAGCTTCAGAGCATGCAATACAATTAGGTACAAAATCAAAATAGAATTAAATTATATTAATTAACAAAATTTAGTAGAAAAAATTCGCACAATTATTATTACTATAAAAAAAAATCTTAATGATACAAAATAAAACAAAAATTTAAAACGTCAATAAAATACAAAATTTCAGTTATATTAAAATTTATCATTCAAATAAACAACTTTTATCCTCGAACATGGAAGAACGTCATGTGACGTGAAAAGTTATAAAAAAAGTTGACAACTTTTATCCTCGAGCATGGAAGAAAGTCATGTGACGTGAAAAGTGATAAAAAAAAGTTGTCGACTTTTATCCTCGAACATGGAAGAACGTCATGTGACGTGAAAAGTGATATTGTTTTTTAGGAAAAAAAGTTGACTTTTATCCTTAAGCATTCTATTCAAGTTGTAGACCACTGTCTATTTGGGTCGGACGATTCAACTAGGTAGGTCCAATTTTGACAAAGAGGTCAACCGACGAATCCCACTCGGATGGGCAGCGTTTGGGAAACTTCGTCATATCTTCTCGTCACAGATACCGCAGAGCCTCAAGACGAAAGTCTACAATCAGAGCGTGTTGCCAGTGATGACTTATGGCACTGAGACTTGGTCGTTAACTATTGGCCAGTGCACGAACGGGACTCGAACCCACACCCTGTGGATCGGAAGGCGAGATCACTACTATTTGTCAGCCGGAGTCACCACATTAGTATTAACCAAAATATCGATTAGTTTGAGCTGTGCTTGTGTGTCTAAAATAAATGTATTTTCTTTCTTTTTTTTAAAGGTGGCAGCGATGGTGGAGGGCCGGGACAGGCGGCCGGAGCTCGGCTACAAGCTGGCCATGGAACTCAAGAACGCCATGGAGGACAACTGAACCTACCTTAAATCTACATTAAATTAGAATTTAGATTCTTGCTGAACTAATCTAACTCTGTTCAAAGAAATTTATTTCTCAAAAAGTCACTTCAATGAGAAAATAATTCTATGAACCACATAATTATTTTTTACATTCTTGTTAAACCGTCTAGGTTAGTAACTAGATTTTACCACAGGGTTTGAATCTGATAGATTCCGGTAATTATTTTTGTAATTTTTTTTAATGCAACTTAGTTATAGGCTTACAAGCATACGGCATAGGTACCTTTGGTACTTACCAATACGCATGTCTCAGTGGCCAGAAACGTTTTTAAACGCCCATAGACCACCTGGAACCTGTCTATAGGCTACGGTAACCACATTTGAACCCCAGTGGCACGCTTGATGCTTGCGTTGTAGTTACCGTAGCGTACGGACGCTTCCAATCGTTGTGTACTGTAGCCTATGGACGCTTTCAATTGTTATTGTTGCTGTCAATGTAGTACTGTAGTTACCGTAGCCTATAAACGCTTGCAATCGTTGACGTCCACTGAGACACGCGTCGGTAATTCTCACATGACCTAGACAATTTAAGCTAAATCTCTCTTTTATTGCTTTGACAAAATCTTGAGTAGTATTTCTCTGCATTTAGAACTAGAATTAAAGTAGCATAGTGAATTGACATACCTTATGTGTAGGACACTAGAGTGTATAATCCCACGGCTGGGACTAAGTCCCACTGTAAAAGGGTACTTAATACGTAGGCTAGGATAGTTTGCGCTTGACAAGCAATTTGTGTTTTTGGTATGGCCGAGTCTTAGCGAAGATGCGGGTTCGAATTCCGCTGGATCGATAATTTTGGGTAGCATTAAAATTTTAATTTTTGAATCTTAACATTATACTTTAATTTAATTTTTTTATTGATGATCATATCTGGAATAAAGCTTTATTATTATACCAGTGAGGATTGCAGTTCTAAGTATGTTTCGTTCTGGTCAAACTGTGCCCTACTTACTAACTTTATGCATGTACTTACCAATTAATCTAAAACTAAATAGGTCACATAATACACAAGTATACTTACACAGTTAGATTAGATAAATGTACATTCAAGGAATCAGAATGTACCGTTTTAAAGTCACCGCATTTAGTTCCGGCCCAATATTCGGAATCCACTTGGCATCCAATTATTGGGCCGTGCATTATCGGATATAATCTGTAGTTAGCTTTGTATTTTTTTATAAATATTAATTTAAAGTTAAGTAGAATGTTTATGAAACCGACTACTATGCTTATTTTAGTACTTAACTCAATGAACCACGAAATAGTGCCTCGTTCTGCCCGTAATAGGTAAAATAGTTACTTACTTTAAGTAGGTGCGTGTGTTTGCAGCACTAGATCTAGACTAGACATTCCTATTAATTTAAGTATTTATTACAAAAATTGTCTTTTGTAGCTCATTAATTTAATGGCAATGGCGTCAATAATGTCATCAGTATAGGTACTTAATAATGCGTAGGTACGTGTATTGCTTAGACTAAATGCTTAATCTTTAAGATACCTAGCCTACCCTACTGTTATGAAAAGTAGTAAAACAACGTAAATTATAAGATTTTAATTTATACAATTTTGATGTTGACTGTACCTACTATGGATCTGTACGAATATTGCCTAAAAAATCTACTTACCTACACTTGTTATCCTACTAATATTATAAATGCGAAAATTTGTGAGGATGTTTGTATGTTTGTTGTTCAATCACGCCGTAACGGCTCAACCAATTTCGTTGAAACTTGGAATAGGTAAAGTTCTATACCTAGAATAGCATATAGGCTACTTTTAATAGTAGGTACCACGCGAGCAAAGCCGCGGGCGGAAGCTAGTTAGAAATATGCAAGTTATTGATAATGATGACAAACAAAATTATCTCGAATTTAATTATTTTATTTTCCTTAATTATAATATAATATTTAGAAACCTGCACTTTAGAAGTGATGGCTTTTGTTCCTCTATTTATGTAATAGCACTTATTTATTAAATTGATTTAAAAAATAAATGTATTCTTTCATTTATGGCGTAGCAGTAATTGCTAGCTGAGACGCAAGAGGTGCAAGTTCGATCCTGCAGCGGGACAAATGTTTGCATGATCTGCAAGGTTGTGTCTAGGAACCTTATGGGTTCTGTTATCCATGACTTGACTGGGAATTCTAGTATTTGATAGAAATAAAATATTTACCAAGAAAAGACTTAAAATCATTTATTTACAAAACTTATTTTAAAAAAATATTGAGCAATCCTTTTATTTACTACCAAAATAAGCGATACCTACCTAAGTATTATTTTTAGCTGTGTAGACTATGCTGTGATGTGGGTGAGAATCGCTTCGCTTATGAATATTATAAGATTCATAAGTTTCCGTGTAGGTAACTAAAACTTGAAGATAGTATCGATTCGCAATGTCTCGTCTCGTGAATTAATTTTCTTGTGATCCAGAATCAGCGGTGCTATTGCGTAAGCGAAATGGTAATGAAGATCGCAATTTCGACCGTTTCAAACAAGAAAAGGAAGATATTAAGGCTGTCCGCAAACCATCAGAACTTTCTATCAGACGGAAATGTCTGCTGGTGTGCGGGTAGCCTTCGATTCCGAAGTTTTCCCTAATCAAGTTTAAAACTTTTTGGATATTGCCCTATACCTATATAAAATGATCTTAAGTAGCGAACATCAAATAATTTAACCACAACTTAATAAAGCATACATACTATTAAAAATAATATCACTAAAAATCTTACCTAATTTATATCAAAACATGCAAGTATTTTTAAGACGCCAGCCGTCAAAATGTCATATATCTATTTCTATGAGAATAGGATACATAGCAAACACTTTTTATTTTAATTAAGGCACTTAAGTTACCCATAATTTTCCCCTTAAATAGTGCTCTAATTTTAATACTATATGATGTAAAGAAGTGAGGCTTTTTAACCTATTCTAGATGATTTATAAAGCGTCAGGTGGAACTTATTACTCACAGGATGCTATAGTGCCGGGGACATGTTAAGATGGAGTAGGCTTGCCCAGCACATAATATACAATCCTCTCAGTTTAGTCAACCTTATCCACAGGAAAGATATGGTCATTACAAGCGGAACTGACTAAGCCACAGGTTTCATCACGATGCTTTCCTTCAAAGTTTTAAGATTGTAATGCACACATAAATTTTTCGATTGTCATTTTGTTTGAATTCTTATTTTGTCTAGAATCTTGTCAACATTGACATTTGCAAAATTGTGGCAACCACAGCCACAGACGCCATAAAAAGAAATGAATAATAAATGGTGAGCAACTTTTGCCCTCGGCTTAAGGGACAGTGTATTAAGAAAGCCTTGTGTTCTTCAAAAGTAATGGTAGAATCAAGCAGCGGTAATGCTAGATATGACCTGTCTGCCAAGTTTCTCAGCAATAAAATCCAAGATCGTCAGCACTAATTCCCGTCTGCTAGCAGAACAGGCCATGAGGATGTCAAAAGCCCTGATATAGTCTGTGGTGTCCAGCCTCCGAAGGAAGTTGAAGATGATGAAGAGAAGTTCTTTCAGTTTCTCCTTGACAGAGGCCCATATTTCACGGAGGGAGACTACAGCTGGAAAGAGATTTTATGAATTACTTCAAACTCATCTAGTTGAATTAATAAGCTGATGACTTTTTTTATACATGTAAGAAAGATTGCACTCAAGCATCTATGTTTAGTGGGTACCATAGCCTTTAGCCTATGAGCGCTTGCAATACCAGAGGCATCACGCACGCGTTGCCGACCCCGAACCCCCTTCCCCCCTAAAATTGAAACAAATAATGTTATTTGGCTGCGATCTTCTGTAAGGCGGAGGTACCTCTCCAGGCAGGCTGCTACAATTCAGAATGAGAAAATCTCGCTGTGCCCTACCTCCTCCTCAAAAATCCTATGAATGGATGCTTGCAAAACAATAATGCATGCATTGCACACCCTATACACATTTCAAAACATACATGTAACACGACTGACTACTATTGGATGTTGTTT
Source organism: Anticlea derivata (assembly GCA_947579855.1). Classification (NCBI taxonomy): domain Eukaryota; kingdom Metazoa; phylum Arthropoda; class Insecta; order Lepidoptera; family Geometridae; genus Anticlea; species Anticlea derivata. The sequence goes on along the minus strand of OX388277.1, from coordinate 843,537 downwards.
AGTGGAAGTTGTAAATTGGTATACTTACTGGAGACTCCCAAACCAGTAGCAGTGCCGATCCCAGCCCCGATGGCTGCACCCATCCTGCCCCCCGTGTACCCGCCCAGCAGACCCCCAGCGACCGCCATCGCGCCTGTCAGCACTGCCGTCTCTCGGTCCCATACTATTTCTATTCTGAATAGATCCGCTGGAAAAATATACTGATGCTACAGGTACCCATTCAATGAAAGGAGAGACAGGAGGACAGTGTCCTCCATGGCGGTCCAGTAGACTAATAGGAATAGGGTATACTAGCAGGTTATGGGGAGTAGCGGCAAAGCAGCTGATTTGGTAACAATTGAACCTCATCCTTGCTTCCATCATTTACAACTTTATTCTTTTAATCGAGTTCACCAATTTTCTACTCGTAGGTACATAAAAAGTAGACTTTATGCTATTCTTGATAAAGAAATTTATCTATTTCAATTCTCAACCATCGTTTTCAACAAAATCGTTTGAGCCGTTACGGCGTGATTGAACAAACATCCAAACATCCTCACAAACTTTCGCATTTATAATATTACAGTAGGATTTTGTGCTGGATGTTATAGAAAACGGAATAGCCACTTCAGGCACTTACCTACTTATTGATTGTGCGTGTGCGCACTATATTACCATTTAGCAGCTTTTGGCATATGCTATGAATAAGAAATCTCACCTATTTCTAGTAGGATTTGTTCCATCCAGTTGGGATCGAACCCGACTCTGGTGGCCGCGTACGGCTGGAGTTGCATTTCAGTCGACATCACTGTAGCACAACGAATGTAAACAATCACAAGTACAGTAGTTTCACTGCTACAGGAAAAATTTAGAGACAACTAGGCATACAGCCAAAAAATGTAAATAGAAAGAAAACCTAATTTAAACTCACTCACTCACCTACAACTTTGGCAAGTTCGGCAACGGCAAGTAAACAACACAGACTACTATGAGTACTACGGTAAACAAAAACAACTACTCAACTAAAATCGACGTAGTTATTTGTGTAAAAAAAAAACAGTAAAAGTAGGGAGGATCGTACCGTACGTAGACCTTTTTTATTCTGTGGCAATAGGGGAGGGGATACTAAGGGATACTATGGTGGGGTGGGAATGACGGTACTGGCACTAGCCCGGTGTAGCTGGCAGTGGTCGTAAGAGACCCACAGCATAAAAATCCGTTCGAAAAATAAAAAAAGTGGGAATGACTGAAGGTGACATCAATCGGTTATCGATACAGACAGAAATGATAGGTAGATACACTAGCATGATAATTATGATAAATTAAGATACAGAGCTGGGCATTGACGTCGACGACGTTCGAAAGTGCGCTCTCGATCTGAACTTTCAAGGTTCCGTAGAATTTAAATTAAAAGAAACTTTGTTTTATTACATTTATTTTATGCGTTAAATACAAAATAAATTATCAGCTACTTAAAAAAATATAATAAATAAACTTGCCTGCAGTACATTATAAATGTTCCGATTAATTTCAAATAACATTATCATTATAAAATAATAAAAAAAGTAAAAAATTTTAAATTACAAACATCACCAATGTTAAACATTTCTTTTAACGAATTTGTCTTTGATCAATTTTACTTTGGCACATAACATTAGTGTCAAAATAGGTTGGTAGGTAATACAGTCCATCAAAGTTCTAACTATAATATTATGTTCTCAGCAATAAAATGGTAGTACCTACCAACCAATATAACATTACAACTTCAACAATATCAACATCGTCAATAAATTATATAAAACTATATCTTACTAAAGTTTTAATAAATACATTTTCAAAAATAATATGTCATTATATTTTTACAGTTAAACTAATCTGTTTACAATCATAATTATTAAAGTAGCACAAATAATGTTTTATCAATATACCTGTGTTCATTACATTAATATAAAGTCGAGTAAAATACAATCTATTATTATCAGTCATTTAAGCACATTATTCCTATTCTATGATATTTATACAATAAAGTTAAGAATAAGGGGATATGATAACATTAAAAATTCATCGATCACTTTAAGCTGCATTAAGGCTCGACAATATTTTCTTTCCAAGTACATTAGAAGCTAACTCCATGATGATCATCGCAAGCTGCTTGCTGTCCCCGCTGTGGTTTTGGAGGAACACGGCAGCCTTCCGATAGTCATCCAAGCCGAGCCCGCTCAGGTAGTCATACACTACATCAAATAGTTCTGATAGCTTTGTTTTTACATCCTCCCAGATCTCTCGCATTGATACAGCTGAAAAGAGAAAAAATAGAATTAAGAACAGCTTTTAAAGTAGGTTCCTTGGCTGATCAGAACCATATTTAATTGTGTAGTAAAAATCTAGGTCTTGTTTTTTATGACATCGGTAGTTTGATATAAATTCTCCCTGAGCAACCCCCAGTCTATATTTTTTTTATATTTTGAACATACCCAAATGTATGAGATAAAAACTAGCATTGAATATATGCAGACTCAGAACCAAGTAGATGCGTTACCTATGTAATTAAATCTAGAAGGCCCTGATTTTTTTTATGTTGAGGGTAGTTTGATATTTCCTTGCAAATTTTTCCTTCAGGAAAAATTTGCTATAACACTTAATTTTAGGATTTTGATTCTGTTTAAGATTAAAACTCGTTTTATTAAATCTTACCAACGATTCCCAGCCCGCAGACACCCCCAATAGCGCCTCCAACTGCGGCGCCAATCTTGCCTCCATAATGTCTGCCGATTAGACCGCCCGCCAAAGTTAGCCCCGTGGTTACAAGCAGGGCTCCTTTCGCCCGGTCATCACTCAGTATCACGCGGAAGTCGAAGTTGTCGATTATCGTCAGAATAATGTTCTCCAATGACGTCGGATCAAACGGCAGTGCGCATGAGTTGGACCGCATTGGACACACCTCGTAATCTTCCGAATCTGAATCTGAGTAATAACTCATTGTGGTTTAAACTTTACAACACGATCGCAAAGTAGCTAACACGAACGAGCGAAGCACTTCGATGAATTATCAATATTTTCTCTATCTCGTACGTAGGTCCGTCTGATTCCAAGACTTAGGGGAATTGTGTGGTAGGTAGGTAGGAAGGTTTAGATAAATTAAGAATTTTCCGACCATAGACAACAAAGCTCACTTTAGCTGACCAAAGACAAGACAATCAACATCGTAGTATCCCCTAATATGTAGTCTGTGATCATAATCTTACATTATTTCCTGAAATGAACTAGGTGTTTCCTTGCCGTTCCTCATCCATATGTTATATTTTCACATGGTTTTTACTTACAAAAACTTGCTGACTAACAATATTACCTAATAAGCAATGTAATAATCAACCAATCGATCGATAGTACCTATCGATATTTTCAAGGTATCAATCACAGGCTAATAGGGAATACTACGTATCAAATTATTGGCGTGCAGTGTGCACCAAAAAACTGTAGGTTAGTTTGTACTATACTAGGTTGGTTGGTACTTGGTTCATAGAATATGGAGTGGAGCCAGAGTACATATTCCATCTGTGACAGAGTACTTTTGTATCTACTTCACTATCTGTGGTTCGACGTATTGTTTTTTTTAATTTTGCCCAACTCCAGCTGTTGAATTTTTGTAAAACCGTAATCAGAGTATCGGTCTACGTGTAAAACACACCGCCTTTGTATACAAACCAAAGAGTACTTTTGTATATAAAAACGTAGTATTCCCTAGTCTGTCGATGTATACTATTTCTATTTAAAAATAGTATACACAGACAGACTGAGGAATACTAAGTTTATATAAATACCTGTGTCTACAAACAATAAAATTCTAAATTATATTAATTGAACATTGAGTTTTGCTGTTAAAAAGCGTAGGTACATTGAATGAATACCTACTTAGTTTACAGCATCAGAACTTTTAAAGGGTATATTTATTAATATGTAGTATCAATATAATCGGGATTCATAAAGAAAATAACTTTATTGAGAGAGCACTCACTGGTACTCCATCCACCAGTAGTGGTAGTCCACAGAGTACTTTTGTGTATATATACCGGTGGTAGTCGCCCTCTGTTTACGGTCGCCGCGCATTCCGATCCGTTTACTCCCACGTTCTGTTGACAAAACTACTGGGATCCACAGCCACAGATCGTAGGTTCGAACATGTGCATGTGCTTTTCAAAGGTATTCGAAAAAATTATTAATAAAAGGCTACTTGAATTTATGGCTCATAATGAAATCCTTTCGCAAAACCAATATGGCTTCAGAAGAGGCATATCCACTGAAGACGCGGTCTTAGAAGTGACTAACACTATAGTTCGGAGCCTTGACAAGAAGCATAAGGTCATCGGGATCTTCCTTGATCTCTCGAAGGCATTCGATACCGTCTCTGTTCCCATTCTTCTTAATAAGCTCGAAACAATTGGTGTAAGGGGCATCGCGCTTGATCTATTCCGGAGCTATCTTTCTGATAGAACCCAGTGCGTGGTTATCGATGGCTTCAAAAGTAATGATGAAAGCCTCACCTTCGGTGTACCCCAAGGTAGTGTTCTTGGACCTACCCTATTTCTCATCTACATTAACCAGCTCTGTCAGCTGAAACTTCGGAATTGCAAAATTGTCACATATGCGGATGACACCGTTTTACTTATTAGTGGAAAAAGCTGGACTGAAACTTTTCAGCTGGCAGAGACCGCACTTAATACTGTTATGAAATGGCTTGCTACCAATCTCCTGACCCTTAACATAAATAAAACAAAATTTATTACCTTTTCTCCCAATACATCTTGCCAACCTCCCAACACTTTCACTATTCGTCCACATACATGTACTCCCACACAATCTGTTAATTACGCCTGTACCTGTCCTGCTTTAGAACGAACAACGCATATCAAATACTTAGGCGTTACTCTCGACAGTACTTTGACTTGGAAGCACCAGATTGAGTCTACTGTCTCACGAACTAGGAAGCTGATATTTATCTTCAAGAACTTGCGCCATGTACTGGACCCACAGACTCTTAAAGCTGTTTATTTTTCATTGGCTCAATCGGTGCTGAGTTATTGCTTGACAGCTTGGGGTGGTTCGACTAAAACCTCATTTATGCGACTCGAAAGAGCCCAAAGAGCAGTTTTAAAGGTAATGAGTCGAAAGCCTTATCGCTACCCCACGTCGGATCTCTACAATCTCTGCAATGTCTTGACAGTCAGGCAGTTGTTTATTCTGAGAACTGTTCTATTGAAACACTCACAGCTGAGTTATGATCCTAACTTCCTAAGAAAACGTAGAGCCGATAAGGTGTGCAAAACAGAACCCCGGAGAACGGAACTTGCGAGCCGTCATAACTTTCACATCAGCTCGATGCTCTACAATAGAGCTAATCTACTCCTAGATATTTACCCCCTGACTTCGAACAAATGTAAGATAAAATTGTTTGCGTGGCTCCAAGCGCTATCCTATGACGAAACTGAATCCTTATTGAGAGTTATCAAGTAATGCAGAATAACGGTGGGTAGCTGTGTGTTGGTAGACCACTGGTCACCCCTGGCTGTATAGACTGGCCGTGACGGTGCTCTGCCCACACTCATGCACTCAATATACACACACACATACACACACGCACACACAACATACACACACCCCCAACATACTCACACGCACTACACACACACACTCTGTTAAATATGTCTAAATCTTGTAGAGGCAAAATCCTATAACTTACGTTTTTTATTATTTGTTTATTAATCTTAACATTAACTTTCTTTTGATTTTGATTTTTACCTAATTATTATTTGTATCCCTGTTAGGAACAAACTGATATTCGTTTAAGGAGGTGGGCGTTGGTAGCTGCGACACAGTTTAACAACTACTGCAGTTATCATCGTTTTTCCCCAATTCATTACTGTACCTATGATTAAGTTCCAAATAAAACATTTTTATTATTATTTTATTAAAGGAGCCTTTAATCTTTTCACTACACTGATGGTCATAGGCCCTACTTAGGGCCACCATACCTAAACCTGGTCGCAGACCTACTGCAGGATGGAAAGCAGTTACCTATTTAAAAGAGGGAATTGGAAATTTACTAAGAACAAAAATAAAATAACAAAGAATTTATTAAAGTTCACCTTACACTAAGATTTACATGGAAACATGTATGTTATGTACAGTTCATACAACAGAAAAGCGAAACTTTCCGATCCTCTAGTCATTTAAATGTGTTATACAATACTATTGCAAGAACAAAATAACAATTCTACATACAATACTCTCATTCTAATACATAAGGAGGTCTTCTGAGAACTAAATAAAGTTAGACAGAGGCAATGCCAAACAAGGAAATTGAAATTCTAATACCACGATTATGTATACAATGTGATTCATAATAGGGATGTAAGCTATCTAGAAAGGGGCTTATTCTACTCCCAATTGGCAAAAAAGCTTGTTCCACTTTTGAAAGATACAATATTTTTCACGGAAAAACACTGCAAATAACAGCTGTTTTGGGTGAAATCAGTTTAACTCAATTATTTTGTTGTGTTTAGGAGCAATGTCGAACTTCTCGTAAGATTAATGAGTAATTATAACTGATTTGATAAAGTTAGGGTAGAAAATCTAAAAAATAGAACCAATCTAAATATAATTCTTCCAAGCTTCCTTTTTTTTCTCAATAGAATAAGCCCCTTACAGGATATTATGCTAGTTTTGGAACATGTTGTATACAAAAAGTCATTATATATAACATTTCCTTTATAATAATGCGCCCCTATAGGTACTGTTAAGTTTTAAAAATATTACAGAGTACGGGCACTGCAATTCGATATATTTACACAAATTCTACAGTGTGTTTGGAACAATTATGCACGCATTACAGTTGTACAAAGAGTATCAACATCAAATCCTGGTGTATAATTAGTTAAAAATTCTACACCCTCTACAGGTGTTTCGTAAAAAGTATAGTAAGCCGGAGTGGCTTATTCTATTCTAGCAGTCAGTGTCAAGAAGGCGGGAACACTTCAAAAACTTTTGTACTAAGGCTTTTGAAGACTACTCGACTTATTTCTTTGCAAAATTCACTGTTTTGGGGTCAAATGATTTCAGCTTTTTTAGGTAGCAATCTTGATATCACTTCTTGTACTTTTATGGTTAGTTAGGTTAGTATTGGTAACAAGACAAAATCAGCTGATTTGAAAAAAATGAGAAAATTACTTAAAAAATAATTTTATTTTTTTAAAAATGTATGTTCCTTTTTTAACCGACTTCCAAAAGGGGTTCTCAGGTCGGCTGTATTTTTTTTTGTACATATAAGACTCAGGATACTGTACTTTTTACGAACTCGTTGTATTCAAACTAGCTTCTGCTCGCTGTCTCATTCATAATCTTCATCTAAATCAATTCAGGCGTATATTTTTCATATCACAAACTTACTATAATATTAACTACTAGCTGTTCCCCGCGGCTTCGCTCGCGTGATTTTTCATAGAAACGTTTTAACCCCTTTTCACCCTCTTAGGGGTTGATATTTTAAAAATCCCTCCTTAGTGGATGTGATTGTCATATAGGGCAGCTACTGTCCAAATTTCAGCTTTATAGCTTCATTGGTTTGGGCTGTGAGTCGATTCCACGTTGAGGCCTTGTTCTTTTATATTAATATAACTCTTCATCCAAATTCGATGTGAAATGTTTGTAAACAAAACTAAACACAATATTAATTATCTTGCTTAGCGTTGATTTTTTTACATTCATTGATATCAAATTGTGTTGCAGTGATCACAAATCGACCATTACAAATTCTGTGTAAAAAAGATAATTTCAAATTAATTGATTGTTCACATAGAATTGAATTGAAAAAAAAACTGAATTGAAAAAAGAATTTGGCTGAAGGTACAAGTTCGTTGACCAACCATTGTGATGAAAAAGTAGAGATAAATACAGCGCGTTTATACATTATTAGTACATAACATAGGATCATAGATCTCAGTATTTTGCAAACTTCAGTCTTTCAATTAAAAATGTCATACATCCAAGGGATACCTGAGGGACATTTTGATAAAAAGACACTAAATCTATGAAAGCAGTTTTGTACAAACTAATGTGTATTGTTACACATTTTTACGTGAAAACCAAGCATTTGAGGCCGTATTCCCAAAAAAGTGTAAGTGTTTCCTTGTTAAAAACCACAAACCACGTTACGTTAGACTTGTCAAAAAGTTTTTTGTTGTTTTTTTTTACTCAAAAATTGAAAGAAAAGAGACGTTTCATCAATATATGGAGCCTGGGCCTGCACTGTGTACACTACTCTAAAATGTGGCAAAGCAATAAAGTAAACTTATTTAATTGGTCATTTTATTTAAATTGACTTCGTTCTAAGGTACATTATGATTTTCTTCGACAAAGAGAGCAACACACCGCGCTACAAAAATATGGCGGATGGACGTGCGTGAAATGTCATTTTGACAACCTACATTTATCTGACAAAACAAAAACATCAAATCAAACAACATGACATAAAAATATGTCAATGTCATGTCAAACGCCAATTATAAACCAACATGGCGGCCTTCAAATAGTGTTCACATAGTAAAAAACTTGCCAGAAGAACTATTCTTGTACCATCGCATTTGTCTTCAAATTAATAAAATTGTATTTTTCTTGTAATCTCCTATTTATTCCTAATTTTTCTATGTAGTGTACATGGACCAGGCCCAGAATGAAACGGCTCCTTTAACTGAAATAAATCGACTGTGTAGTTAGTAGGTATTGTTTGTGAATACGGCAGTTAGTCTAATTGGGAATTGCTCTAGAAATAGACAGCCTGCCTTATTCTACGGTGATGTATAACCTGTCCCTAACTAATTAAAATCCTTTCACCACACTAGGCTTTCGCTAACGGTCATTGGCCCTTTCAATCATACTTCCGTCTGCCTCTAATCATTGAAATAAAAATAATATTTTGAATTGTATTGCTTATAAATACTACTTGGTTGAATTTACGGCTGTTCTTCGGCCTAGATATTTGCACACTGTACCTCAACTAGGTTATAGTTCACTGACCTGAGGAACACCAAGAAAGGGTCAACGACACGAATGCATGAACAAAAGTAAAATATTAAAAAGGCGTGTTAACTTGTACGCTTCTTGGAAACTGTGTGCGCGTGCTCAGCGTCCAGTGTGGACGCATTAGTATCGAACAAGACTACATACGTCACTCATTTCTGAGCTCACGGTTCATTAAATTTAAAAAAAAAAAGGAAATTGACCCAAAAATCAACTCTATTTAACTGGACACTCGAATTTGTAAAGAAATGATTAATTAAGAAACAATTTAATGAACCATTGCTTTAATTGAGTCATTGATCACTTCGCCGATTCAATCCGTGGCCTAAATTACACAAATTAATAAAAAAATATGCATTGTCTTTTAGTATTTTCAGAGATTATGAATTTTAAAAAGCTCTTAAATGATTTCTAATCTACCTTACTCCACAATTTGTACACGGGTACATTTATAAATAATTCCAATAGATGAGTTTGAATTTTAAATAAAGTTTCAATACTTCTGCCAAGTGTTATTGTCAAACTAACACAGGTTAGGTTCTATGCGTGGCGAAAACAAGAAAAAAGATCCTAAATTTTTCTCTATAGATTTAAAGATCATAGTTAAGTCTCCAAAATCCGCAATGAATCCGGTTTATTCAATAAATACTGAACAAGAGATTAGAGAATATTGCATTCTAATAATAATAATCAGTCACTAACTTTATCGGCTCGATAACTCTTGCCCGTGGCCGTAATGGCGCCGGCTGAAGAATAGACCCCTCCATATCTACCTATCCGCGGATGTCGTAAGAGGCAACTAAGGGAAAAAAGCTAGGGGATGGGCAACAGCGTCCCTCAGTTTTAACAACGATAGCTCTAACTGCGCTCGCCAACCCGCATGCCCAGCGTGGTGAGTATGGGCAAATCCCCCCACATGATAAGGAATTTGCTTTGTCTGTGGGGGAGGCCATGTTCAGCAGTGGACGTCGAACGGCTGAAATGATGATGATGATGAACTCTCGCCCTGTCCTTTTCTAACAGTAAACAAAAGAAACAGGGCGGACATACTTTTATATTAGAGTTCATTCAAGTACTTTAAAAATTAAGCATAACACGGCAGAAGCACTGAACCCACTACATAATCTATATGTTAATACAACACTCCATTTTAGAATAGTATATTATCTATACTAAGCAGCCGAGTCAAACTTGACTGTCACAAATTCTTTACAAAACACTCAAACACTTCTTCACACGTTCCATTGTCCAAAATCACTAACTTTATTACTCACTATCCTTACCCGATTGCGCATGCAAAAGGGATATGCATGTTTGCTAATTTCTCTTCACCATTTTTCAATATTCTCAGCCACGAGCGAGTAGGGGCAGCCCAAAACATACTATCAACGTAGCTTTTGTATGAAAGGAAACTCTATCAAGGATCAATTCCATTCAACACTGGTTCTTTTTCAATGATCCGAAGGCCTTTCTATGGCCTCTTAATTTGGTCTTGCTGTAGGTAATGACTTACCAAGTGTATGTGATGTGATTTTACCCGTCATTGGATTTTTGTCAAAGAATCGGCTAATTCTAGAGAAACTGAGCCAATAAATTAGTTCCAATAAAAATTCACGTACATGGGTTTTGTTCTTATTTTTCTCAAGGAAAATCAAGCCACAATACTCTTTCTAAAATCATTTTAGAGCCAAAATATTGTGGTTCAGTTGCAGACTGATTTTCAAAAAGAAACCAGCCCATTTCTTTTCGTCCAATTTTAAGCCATAATTTTCGTTCTGGGGCCGACATTTTCGTGCCAAGTCCAGCTCACTTTCGTTCTAGGGCCGATACTGCTTCTAAATGGTGACAGGCTGGCGGCTATCACGAGGAGGTGTAGAACAGTATATAGGCTGCAGATGACTTCACCTCGCCGGAAGAGATTTCTGAGACAACGTGGTCGTCATACTTGTACCATCTGCGGAGAGAAATAAAATAAATAAATAAATATTCCGGACATATCACACACGGTCATCTGATCCCAAACTAGGCGTAGCCTGTACTATGGGTACCAGAGACTGATATACATATATATAATAGATAAATATTTAACACCCAGACACAGAACAAACATCTGTGTTTATCACACAAATGTTTGTCCAGTGCGGGAATTACTACCAACTGAGCTATGAGGCCAGTCAAAAACAAATAAAAAATAAAAAATTGCTATTATTATTTTATGATAAATACATACTTGATAACTGTTTTTAGGAATAAGATATAAAATGTAAAGCCGTTATTGGCTGTCAGTTTAGTTTACATGTTTTATTTTTAAGAGGATGGATGTGTGTATGGATTTTGTTAATAAATAAATAAAAAAAAAAACATGCAACTGAGGTGGCAAACAAACATACGGCCCACCTGTAAGTGGTTACCGTAGCCTATGAGCGCTTGCAATACCAGAGGTACCACGCACGCGTTATCGACCCCGAACCCCCTCCCCCCTAAAGAGCTCTGGCAACCTTACTCACCGCAGGAACACAACACTATTTGAAACAAATAATGTTATTTGGCTGCGATCTTCTGTAAGGCAAAGGCGGGCTGCTCCAATTTAGAACGAGAAAATCTCGCTGTGTCCTACCTCCTTTAAAAATTCTACTATTAATATAAATGCGAAAGTTTGTGAGGATGTTTGGATGTTTGTTACTCAATCACATCATAACGGCTCAACTGATTTCCTTGAAACTTGGAATATTTATTTATTTATAGGAAAGCCAACAGCTTAATAATCTTGCTAAGCACCAGTATACATAACAGATAGCCAAAAACAGGTTTTCACGTATAAAAACATAGTAGAACCAATAACAACTTAGAACAACTCACTAAACACAAACCAGTGGGAATATAATCTACTAATTGGCTAACTTCATTGCAAATTAACCTTATCACCAAAGAATATAAATAGTTCTTCTTCTTCTACCTCTCCTTAATCTTTTTTTTTTTATTTATTGAATATTTACTATCTTCTACCTAGTTCTTTAACTAGAATAGCAAAGGCTACTTTTTATGTAGGTACCACGCGAGCGAAACCACGGGCGGAAGCTAGGATACAATATACTCACTTTCCATAGACACTGCTCTTGCAATAGGCAGTATAATGGCCGCCCTCCATACTCCCATAGTGATTCGACACCGCATACAGATTATAAACAGGGTTCCCGGGGCAGTGCAGTGAGAACTGCCTCATATCCAGATCTTCTAGAGGAAAGTCTATGTAGGTCTGCCTCTTGCGGTAGCTGTTGATGTACTCCTTGGGGTCCACGTAGAACCTCTTGAAGTGGATGACTAGGACCGGGGGGAGGCGGGAGATGTCCAGCTTCTTGAGGGCGTCGCGCTTCTCCTTGCAGTTGGGGCAGTTCCAGCCGGGGATGGTCTCGCCGTTCAGGTACAGTTTTAGGCAGTCCTGGAAGAGAAGAAGACGATTAGAATAAATAATTAATTAAAATTCATTTATTTCAGACAACAAAAAAACAATTTAGGTCCATAATATGTTAGTCAGAAAGTGTTCTTAGTCTATGTTAGTTGTATTCATAAAATAATGCACTCAACAGTCAAATACAGACAGACAGGCCTCATAGCTCAGTTGGTAGTAACTCTGCCTTCTGCGCTAGAGGTCGCGGGTTCGATTCCCGCACTGGACAAACATTTGTGACTAACACAGATGTTTGTTCTGTGTCTGAGTGTTAAATATTTATCTATTAAGTATATCAGTCTCTGGTACCCATAATAATAATAAATAATAATAAATATTCCGGACATATCACACACAGTCAACTGATCCCAAACTAGGCATAGCCTGTACTATGGGTACCAGAGACTGACATACATAATAGATATATATTCAACACCCAGACACAGAACAAACAGACATAGTACAGGCTATGCCTAGTTTGGGATAAGCTGACCGTGTGATAGGCCCGGAATATTTATTTATGATTAGTTTGACTTCACAGTTGGGGTAACTCACACTGAGGGTGCAGCGGGCGGCGTTGGCCGGCAGCTCCAGCGAGAGGTTGGAGAAGGAGTCGTAGGTGAGGCTCTGCTTGCCGCAGACGGTGCACTGCACCGTGCTGCGGATCTGCCCGTGGAACAGCCGCAGGATGAGGCTCTCCTTCGACTTCGTGTACTCATGCCAGGCCTTCTCCGATGGCGGCAGCATGTCCTGCAAACACATAATTATGTAGATAAGTGATGAGCCATCAGTTGTACAATGTGTTTTGTAACGTGTATGATATCCCGAAATGATAACGCAAAACTAAAAAATAAAACAGAAAAATAAAACGTCTGTTTTTGGGCTTAATTATTATAACTGATTATTAAACGTACGAGACAGACCTCAATGTGGCTGTGGGATAGTGACCTTTGTTCTTATGTTCATATGTGGCTGTGGAATAGTGACCTTTGTTCTTGTAGAGTTCATTCTGACCTTGTTATGCGGCTGCGGGATGGTAACCTTTGTTCTTGTAGAGTTCATTCTGACCTTGTTATGCGGCTGCGGGATGGTAACCTTTGTTCTTGTAGAGTTCATTCTGACCTTGTTATGCGGCTGCGGGATGGTGACCTTTGTTCTTGTAGAGTTCATTCGTACCTTGTTATGCGGCTGAGGGATGGTGACCTTTGTTCTTGTAGAGTTCATTCGTACCTTGTTATGCGGCTGCGGGATGGTGACCTTTGTTCTTGTAGAGTTCATTCGTACCTTGTTATGCGGCTGCGGGATGGTGACCTTTGTTCTTGTAGAGTTCCTTCGTACCTTGTTATGCGGCTGCGGGATGGTGACCTTTGTTCTTGTAGAGTTCATTCGTACCTTGTTATGCGGCTGCGGGATGGTGACCTTTGTTCTTGTAGAGTTCATTCGTACCTTGTTATGCGGCTGTGGGATGGTGACCTTTGTTCTTGTAGAGTTCATTCTTACCTTGTTATGCGGCTGCGGGATGGTGACCTTTGTTCTTGTAGAGTTCATTCTGACCTTGTTATGCGGCTGTGGGATGGTGAACTGCAGGTCGAGATGCAGCCAGTCCATGAGGATGGTGAGGAACTCGTGAGAATCCTGCTGCTCGCAGCCGCGGAAGGCGCGCTGGTGCTTGCCAACCTCGTTCTGGAAAATAAGCATTTCTTTAATGGGACATTTATTTTAATTATTTGGGAAACAAACAGTACAAACACTTAATCTAAACAATAAAAGCAGAAGAACAGACCTTTAGTTAGAGGCTAACAAATAAATTAACAAAAGACCCGAAACCAATATTTGCAGATCGTTCAAACATTTGTCCCGCAGCAGGACTCGAACGCGTCTCAGACGGGCACGTGTCCCGCAGCGGGACTCGAGCCCGCACCTCTTGCGTCTCAGACGGGCACCGCTGCGCCCGCAAAACCGAGGTGGACAACCCTCCAACCTTCCCATGGTCTTACCAATCTTGCCTATTTAACCTACCTACTTAGTACTAGTTTCTTAGTATTTGTTACTTTTCTTTACAACCATTGTAATTAACTTTATACCTCTTAATGGGAAGGAACTGACTCCTGACATACAGCTCAGTTCAGGAGCCAGGGCTTATACAGATTTTGTTAACTTTGGTTTTTAATCAATAAACTTTACTTTACTGTCCCACTAATCTCCCCCTACTGGGGCTGGCCAAACGCAAGCAACGCCTTCATCGCCGGGTTGCTGGCCAGCTCCGAACGTCCCATGGTCCCTCCCGTCCCCGAGTCTCACCCTGAGGTCCCGGGTGGCGATGAACCGGCACTGCCCGGACCAGAGCGCACGGACCACGGCCGCCAGCTCCTCCGCCACCGCGCCGCGAGTGCTGTGCGACCTGCAACGCCGGTTACGCGGGTTAACCAATCACATTTAAAGACAATACTAACATCACCATCAGCGCCATCTCCCTGCCCTTATCCCACTTCATTTGGGCTCGGCACAACATGTTTTTCTCTTCCACTCACCACTATCAACCGTCATGTCAGTATTCAATTCAATTTATTCATCTTTTGTCATATTTACATCATCATCATTTTAGCCGTACGAGTTACGACGTCCACTGCTGAACATGGCCCCCCCACAGACAGAGCACATTCCTTATCATGTGGGAGGATGTGCCCATACTCACCACGCTGGGCATGCGGGTTGGCGAGCGCAGTTAGAGCTATCGTTGTTATAATGAAACGCTGCTGCCCATCCCCTAGCTTTTTTCCCTTAGTCGCCTATTACGACATCCGCAGATAGGTGGGTATATGGAGGGGCCTATTCTTCAGCCGGGGCCACCACAGCCAACATATTTATATGATAACATTTTATATTTATATTATAGATTTACATGTGCTTAGATAACTCAGAAATACATTTCAGTTTTGGCTAAGGCTACAGAAAAATAAAATGTTTACTTACATATCTAGTAATAATGTAAATAATACAACAATAATAATGACTGGCCTCATAGCTCAGTTAGTAGTAACTCTGCCTTCTGCGCTAGAGGTTGCGGGTTCGATCCCCGCACTGGACAAACATTTGTGTGATAAACACAGATGTTTGTTCTGTGTCTGGGTGTTAAATATGTATCTATTATGTATATCAGTCTCTGGTACCCATAGTACAGGCTATGCCTAGTTTGGGATCAGTTGACCGTGTGAATATGTCCGGAATATTTATTTATTAATTCACTCCTTTCTTACTCATGTTGTCTTTCACACAATCCATCCATCTTTTCTTTGGTCTATAAATCCTTTCTATAAATCCTTCCACACTCATTTTTACAACTCTTCTCGTCACATGAAATTCTTCCCTCCGCATGACAATGCCCATACCACGCTAACCTATTGCTCCTCAACATATCAGTCAAAGACAATATTAAGAAATTGAACGTCGTCAAATACAAAATCTCTACTCCCAGCTGTAGTGCATACCTGTTGACATGCTCCAAGTACTGCCCGTTGCAGAAGTACGTGACGAGTATGGCTGTATTGTTCAGACATTGTATAATAGAATTCATGTAGCATGTGTTGCCTAAATTCTTCAAGCCCGTGAGTCCGCGACCCTGTATAAATAAATAAGCATTAAAACTAGGGACACACATAGAAAGACGGTACGTCAAAAGGCTTTTATTTCAATAAAATCACTAGGATCACTTTGAAACGTCTTAGAAACTAGGTGGAGCTATGCCTGTTCCTCGCGGCCAAGCCTAGACCTAAGTAAGCTAACACCGTACATTCATAAATCTATTTTTTTACCCGTTTCAAACAAGGAGGAAGTCATCAATATCGGAGTTTTATGTTGTTAAAATAATACTGATTACTCTGATACATCTTCGGAGGTATAGATCAAAACTCCTCGAAATTTAATTCGGATTTTGTTGGGTTTTAAAAACGTTACTGTACACCATGAGGGCTACCAGTAGCGGATCCAGGGGGTGGGCTAAGCGGCTCAAGCCCCTCTCGAAAGCAGATGCTTTTAAGGTAAATCCCAGACAAATCTCAAATTAATCTTTATATTATCCTACTTTCTTGGCACCATAATATATATATATATATTTTTTAATAAATAAATATTCTGGACATATCACATACGGTCAACTGATACCAAACTAGGCATAGCCTGTTCTATGGGTACCAGAGACTGATAAACATATTACATAATAGATAAATATTTAACACCCAGACACAGAACAAACATCTGTGTTCATCACACAAATGTTTGTCCAGTGCGGGAATCGAACCCGCGACCTCTAGCGCAGAAGGCAGAGTTACTACCAACTGAACTATGAGATAGACAAAGATATAAGTTTAACTAGCAAACTACAACTACAATATCCAAGGAAAATCGATATGCGTTAAATGAGCATAATACTTTTAGATTACACTACATAATTTTATGATTTTTTAGTGTATTCCTCGATAAAGCCTCGATTGCCTACCCCTCAGCTGGTTCGAGCCCCTGCCCAACAAAAATCCTGGATCCGCCACCGAGGGATACTGCAGTAGTAATTAGGGGTAGCCGGAACCAAGTCCTGATACGTAGATGCTTACCCGTCTGAAGAGCCATACAATTTGATTCTGCGAGTACTTGAACCTAACTTTGACTTTGAGCACCATGTTAGCTGGGTCCAGCGGGATACATCGCTGCTCGTAACGGAGTATTTTGTATGTTAGCTATCCCGCATTAAGGTTTATTTTGCTTTGGCAAGCTCTGTTCCCTCAGTCCTTACTAGGTATCTGCTGTATTACACCGTATTTTCTTTCTTAGCTGAACAGCAATAAGCTTCCTTCTTGCCTGGCAAGATCTTGCTTAATTATACAGAACCTTCACTCTCTTGGCTTAAATGTTCTCTACTTTTTCTTCAGTTGAACTTGACCTTATGCTAGCTACATGCAAGCCTTTTCGTGCCCAAGAAAATTGACTTTAACAGTTTAGCGTTAGAGATGCAATTCGTCTGGCAAGCTTTTGTTGTGGTTCAGTCGCCCTTGACCTCAGCTGCGTTCAGGGATTGAACACCTCATTCGCAGCAGAAATTTGCACTATCAAGTTATTTATTAAAGGTCTTTTTTAGCTTGGCATCACAGTCACAGTACACACTTGAAAACTACAAGTCGAGATTTTTGGGTGTGGTGTATTTAGACATAGGAAAGACCAGAACTAAAAGAAATATTAAGTACAGCATAAATAGGGTCGATAATACGTTGACAAACATTTGTGTAGTTGCAAAATTACTTTAACACCCTCAAAAAGCTTCTCAACTTTGTGACACTTGTACAAAGTTTGTGAATTTTTGTACTATAAAACACTTTTAAACTTTATTTATTTCACTTATTGTTTCTATTTATTAAAGTAGGTATAAATAAGTCATGTCGCGAGCAGAGTCGTGTCTAAACTGTTAGTTTACGTGTCTCAAAGCCGTGTGGTAAGGGATGGAGGGTGTGTGCCACCCCACAATAGGGTGACAAGGCTTTATATCTGAAGTAGTGTTGTGTTGGCCTGGTGGTACGAATTCCGATCCTAAGGTCGTGGGGTCGAACTCGGTCGTTCGGAGTGTTTATTTATTTATATTGTGATAAACCACACTAATACGATTTAATATCCCAAAAATGTCGACTCAGATGGGATTTGAACACGCATCCTTTCCCTATACGGGGATGCTCTAACCAACTTAGCTACGGAGCCACTACGTAGCTGAAACCAGTAAGAAGTCTTGAAATAAAGAATTCCTTTCAGAGTTTCGCTTGACATTTCTTGGTCACCCTACATCGCGAAACGTCACAACAAAGCGTGCGTGCGAGCGACACCCACGTTTAATGTATTTATATTCCTACCTGTACTGCAGTCTCGTGTGTCACACAGTGCCGGATCGAGGACGAGGAGGTAGGGCACAGCGATATTTTCTCACCCTAAATTGGAGCATCCTGCCTGGGGTATCTACCCAGGCAGGATGACTGAGAGCCTCCGCCTTACAGAAGATCATATATAACAATAACACAACTTTGACAGGCCTCATAGCTCAGTTGGTAGTCTGTTGGTGTAACTCTGCCTTCTGTGCTAGAGGTCGCGGGTTCGATTCCCGCACTGGACAAACATTTGTGACTAACACAGATGTTTGTTCTGTGTCTGGGTGTTAAATATATATCTATTATGTATATCAGTCTCTGGTACCCATAGTAAGGCTATGCCTAGTTTGGGATCAGTTGACCGTGGGTGATATGTCCGGAATATTTATTTATTTATTTCAAATATTGTTATGTTCCTGCGGTAAGGTTGCCAGAGCTCAGGGGGGTGGGGCGTTCGGGGTAGGCAACGCCTACGCGTGATAGCCTAATCGTAACACCAAAAAAGAGAGGGCCCCTTGACAGGGGCGTTTGCTACAAGTCTCACTGTGACTTAATTCGGCACTGTGTACCTGTGTACACCCGGTTTGATGGATGATAATGGCAAAGAGATCAGAGGTCATGTGGAATTTATGGGACAGCTGTTTGTTAAGTGGAGAAACTTTGTATAGCCTTCGAGCTGATTAAAATGAGCCTACACACTATGTGAAATAGAGTCCAGAACAGAAAAACAGAAAAACAACAGAAAACCGAGCCTTTGTTTTAATATGTGAATTTGCTTTTATATGAGTTCACTGATCCGTAATCTATTGATATATATCTATTTATATAAAATAAAGTCGGATTAGTTACACCATTTATAACTCAAGAACGGCTGGACCAATTTCGATTATTTACCAAATTTATTTACACAAAGAAACTTAAAACTAATACAAGTTAATATTTACAAAATACACAAGAAACAGTTGAGCCATCTAAAGACCGTTACAAACGATCTATAGATAGCTCAACTGATCCAGATCACTACCAGTCGGAAGCGTCCCCAAGACGCTGGCGGAATTGCCACGCTGGATGGCAATGCTAATGCGCTGGGCCAAATAAGAGCCAGCTCTCGGGTCATTATTTACCTAGAATAATATAGACTTCTTTTTATGTAGGTACCACGCGAGCAAAGCCGCAGGCGTAAAGTAGTTTTGTACATGAAAAGGCGAAACTTGAAAAGGTATACATAATTTCTACCGGTAATTTCTAAATGTGCCGACGTGAGATGGTGATAATCGTAAGCGTAGCGCTATTTTGAATTATTCCCGCTCGGACAACTTATTATTCGGGCCACTGACTAACGCCATATCAGTCGCAACGAGTTTTTCCCAAACAAAAAGTTGTTTTTGGTTCCAGCATGCGTGTGGTGAGGACGAACCTTTAGTCTCAGCGGGGTGAACGACCAGACAACGATGAATATTCTAGGATACCCAGTGTTTGTAGACGACAGAGTGGATTTAATGGCGGCAATGTTGGAAGCGATAGAATTTAAAGATAGTTTGGTCCGCAGACAATAATATTGTACCTAAAAATTATGGTGAGGATTAAATTGCTTTATGATTTTTTAAATTCTTTCTCAATAACCGCAAAACGCAAAGTTTTGATTTTTATGAAAATAATAACTTGAGCATTTTATTTACCTAAATCCAAGTCAGAAACGCGATTGGTTAAACTTTTCTCGATAGATTTATTATTTAAAGTTCGGTCCTCTGCAATAGTTTTTTCGAAAATACTCAGAAACTATCAATCATAAATAACTTTTTTTAAATATTGTGTTAGACAATAGCATTAGATACCTAAATCCAAGACACTTTTTTTTTTAAATACTTAGGTTTTAACATAATCGAAATTTTCTTATATGTCGCTTACGTCGATTACTTTCAAGCGCCTTCGAACACTTGCTATCTCTTTTCGCATTCAATTATAGTACGTAGCGCTGTCACTTTCTTCACTCCGCCCACTCGACAGTTTATTATGATTCTCATAGCGCCTTAAAATGTTTTGTTGTCGCCGAAAAAGAGTGCGTGGAGTAATAAACGATCGCTTTATAAGCGATAAGACCGCTGGTGGAGTGCTGGTAGTGGCCCTGCCTACCGATCACGGACACCAATGGTTCTAATGTTCATGTGCACGAAAGGAGCCTCTAAGAGGCGCACTTTAATCCTTTCACTACACTCATTCTTTCACCGACGTTCATAGGCCCTTTTCAGGGCCACCATACCTCAACCAGGTCACAGGATGACCAAGAAATAATCAGAGACACGACAAGCAAGCAAACATTGTTTATATTATTCTATTTAATCTCTTTATAGATTAAAAAGCTTACGTCCACGGCTTCGTTCGCGTGGTACCTTGATTAAAGTATGCTATTCCAGGTAAAGAACTCTATCTATTTCAAGTTTCGTCGAAAACGGTTGAGCTGATACTGCATGATAGAACAACAGACATTCAAACGTCCTCGAACTTTCGCATTTATAATATTATAGTAGTAGTATAATATTTTTAGAATAATGTACCTACTGTAATAATTAGTATGTAAGGTGTGTATAATGAAGAATTAAAATTATTTCATTCAAAACAGTCAAGAGACGATATAGTTATAGTAGCTTATGAGGGCAATCTGACATGTCTATTACCCTAAAAAATCATGATATTGCCAATTAAGGTTGTGGTTCCGCCATTTGTCTGCGGAACCCTAAAAATACACAAAGAAAGGTCAAGTCTAGACCGCCCATAAAAGCCCTTATCAAGAATTCCACGGTAACCTTCGTTAAATGTCAAGGAAACTGCAAATAATACTGGTTTCCGATAGGT
This sequence comes from Anticlea derivata, assembly GCA_947579855.1. Lineage (NCBI taxonomy): Eukaryota > Metazoa > Arthropoda > Insecta > Lepidoptera > Geometridae > Anticlea > Anticlea derivata. Next base: position 822,285 of record OX388277.1, on the reverse strand, counting down.
TTGTTTCATTAAAATAATATGTTACTCATTTCTATTATAGTTTTTATTTATACTCTGATCGTATTGTTCAGAAAATTTGATAGTTAATAATAATAACACCCGGCTGTAACATACATAGTCAAGCGGGCGACTGCCCGTTTGAGACGCTTCGGCAAAAATGTTTGCATGATCTACAAATATTTGTTTCTGGTCTGTTGTGGTACTATCACCAAAAATTCCGCCTTACCACCCTAAGGGTATATTTTGCGTGATCTGTGCGAATCTGTGCCTTGCTTGCGTAAATGCGTTGTCATAAAAAGTACCGTTTTTGTCTAACAATATGTTCGTATTGTTTTGGTTGCAACTGAACAACAGACTGGGTAATCAAAGTCATAAAATGAATGGTTCACCCTCAAAGGACCACAATAAATAAAGAGATGGGTCGGACAGGCTTACTTAGCCGTGTACAAGCGAAACAGTTTCAAAATTGGTAAGGCGGAAATTTTGGTGATAGTACCATGGTACTCGTAGTTTCTGATACCCACGACACAGGGTATCCTAGTGTGGGGTAAGGACTATGTTTGCGACTGTTGGGTGCGATTTATTTTTTTATTAATTCCCTGTTTTAGGTAGCAATTTTGACGCCGATCTTTTGGTACTTTTATTAAATAAAATAAATAAATAAATATTCCGGACATATTCACACGGTCAACTGATCCCAAACTAGGCATAGCCTGTTCTATGGGTACCAGAGACTGATATACATAATAGATATATATTTAACACCCAGACACAGAACAAACATCTGTGTTAGTCACAAATGTTTGTCCAGTGCGGGAATCGAACCCGCGACCTCTAGCGCAGAAGGCAGAGTTACTACCAACTGAGCTATGAGGCAAGTCTATTAATTAGTGAAAGATAATAAAATCACAAAAAATAGCTCAATTTGGGGTTTTTTGTTATAGAATAACCCATTTTCCGAGTGGTATACATGTTATGAAGCATCTTGTATAAACGTAGCATTAAAAAAATGCAAAACGAACGGCTAATAAGAATGTTCTCATTAATCCGAGCACGTTTGTTGATTGCACTCGGATTAGCGCACGCGGTGGGATTCCGAACCTTGGACGGGACGGAGTGCGTCACTACGCCACGCAAGCGCACTGCGAGCGGGGAAATGCATTTACCGTTACATCAGATGAACTGCACTTGAAGGAAACGAGCTTAAAACATTTTTTTAATTGTTTGGAACAAAAATAAACGCAAATTTGATGTTCTATAATGTATAATAGACTAGCTGGTGCCCGCGACTGCGCAGGATTAGTATTGCGATTAGCTAGTAGTCATATTTTGGGCAATTCACACAATATCTTTATAAATTGTAGCCGATGTGTTATTCTGATGTATAAGCCATATTATTGTGAAGTTTCATTAAAATCCATTCAGTAGTTGTTCGTGAAGGAGTAACAAACATCCATCCATCCATACTTTATAATATTAGTAGGATAGGATAGTAGGTGTTGTCATCATTGGAGCTATACAAGGTGATTCATAACATGTTATTATGTCAAAAAAAAAACATCAATATTTTCATTTTATTTTTTTGTTTTGTTTTTCATAAACTTTCTCATATATATAATAGCTTTTTTTGGTATTATTATCATCTTTAAAACTAATACCTAAACGCACAAGAAGTTCGTAATCAAGATTGCTACCTAAAACAGCAGACTTATTGAGTTTGACCTGATTTGACCCCGAAACAGCTGATTTTCTCATAGAGTTTTTTCAATGAAAAATGCCGAATTTCCAAAAGTCGTAGAACAAACTTTATTGCTAATTGCTTGTAGAATAAGCCCCTTTCGGGATGGAATACATATTATGAATCACCTTGTATAAAGTTTATACAAGGTGGATATGGTGAAGAAAGGAGTGAGTGTTGAGATGACGACTGATAGAGGGAAATGGAAGAAGAATACATGTTGTGCCGACCCCACATGACGTGGGATAACGGCAGGAAGATGATGACAAGGTGATTCATAATATGTATTCCATTCATTATACTATAAACCTATGAGATAATCGCGGAAAACCAATTTGTGAGACCTTGAATAACGACACAGACACGAGATTTTATGAGAATTTTGAGACAACTTTTAGAACGCCAAAATGTAGGTGTTTTTTTTTTGTATGTTATACGGAGGCAACAGGCTTACGGCCCACCGGATGGTAAGTGGTTACCGTCGCCTATTGACATTAGCAACACCTGGAGCATTGCTAATGCGTTGCCTGCCGAACCCCTCCCCCCCTTAAAGAGCTCTGGCAACCTTACTCACCGCAGGAACACAACACTATTTGAAACAAATAATGTTATTTGGCTGCGATCTTCTGTAAGGCGGAGGTACCTCCCCAGGCTGTTTCGGAGGAGGTAGGCTCCTCCGAAAACGAGTTTCCAGCGTTATCTCTAATTCCGAGGTGAAACCCCTATGACTACTAATTTACATAGTAGAATTGACCCACTGCCAGTGGGTCTTTACTATGTAAATTGTAAAACATGAAAGGAGAGTGCATTTTTCATATATTTGCTTCTCTATAGTGTGTTGTGACGATGGTATCGTGCAGGTGTAAAAACGCTCGCCATACAAGCTCGCAGAACCGACAACCGTTGCGGAACAAAGGTTCTCGAGTGGCGACCACGAACCGGACGACGCAGTGTTGGAATGCCCCCCACCCGATAGACCGACGACATTGTTAAGGTTGCGGGAAGTCGGTGGATGGAAAAGGCTCAAGACCGTTCGTCGTGGAACTCTTTGGGGGAGGCCTATGTTCAGAAGTGGACTTCATCAGGCTGATGATGATGATGATGAAAAACGCTCTAGCCTATTATTAGAGTACTTATGAAGTTTACTAACTAGAGAACGTGATCTCGCCACTGGTGTGTATAATCCTCACGACAAGAGTCCGCCGGTAATTCGGATACACGTGTTTAGCAGCGTGACTAGAGGATTTTCGATTAAATATTATGATAATATGAGCATTAAGTGTAACCTTTTGCTTCATCGCGTAAATAGATATGTGCACATTAACAAAAAATATAAAAATATATATAAAATATATATTCCGGACATATTCACACGGTCAACTGATCCCAAACTAGGCATAGCCTGTACTATGGGTACCAGAGACTGATATACATAATAGATATATATTTGACACCCAGACACAGAACAAACATCTGTGTTAGTCACAAATGTTTGTCCAGTGCGGGAATCGAACCCGCGACCTCTAGCGCAGAAGGCAGAGTTACTACCAACTGAGCTATGAGGCCAGTCAACACGTGCTTAAGTTAAGGAAATATCGTGGCTTAGTCGGCTCCACACGTATAGAACCTCGCCCTATGGAACGTGCCCTACCTCGCACTGATTCTTTCTTGGTCATCCTGTATTAGGTTAGTGACCAGATTGAGGTATGGTGGTCTGTGTATATCTATCACCTGTATGTCTGTGACTGTGCATAGTTGAAAGAATCAGTGTAGTTTCATTCAAACGAGAGTTAGTCATCAATTTTTTATACGAATTTGAACCTTAAATCTTTGAGACTGTTAGCTTAAGTCACCGCCTAAACAAAATCGCAAAGTTGACGGCACTAGGGTAGGTCATAGACCGCCCATAACGATATAAGCCTACTTAAAGGTACACCCGCGTGTTTAAGGTATGTGTAACAGACGATACACGTGCCAATACACGTTGTGTATGGCTTCTTAATACACTGTGTTCAAACGACGTGCAATCAGATAAATTACGCATTTACCCTCGGTAGAATGCGAACGGTATATGCGTTTGAAAAAGTATTTTGTTCAAAAGTTCTTTACTAAAATATTCGAATAAATAAAAACTTAAATTTTCTTAAAAATAACAACTGAACGAAATACGGGTGAAAAGTTATACAAGGTGATTCATAATATGTATTCCATCCCGAAAGGGGCTTATTCTATAAGCAAAAAGAAATACTATTAGCGGGGGAAGAAACAATAGTACATTAAGGTATAAGTGTGTTATGTTGGTGATTACCGCTGAGGCGTCATTGGGTCTTAAGAGAGCCGAGGACGGTAATCATCAATACACACGTGTATCATACGACGTTTTACATACAACACACTTGAGACTAAAATAATACTAAAAATAACTGTAAAAACAAGTTGTGAATTTTTTTTCGCAATGGCGGGAAAAATTAGTCTGTCAGTTTTCCTATGCGCGCGCATCTTACAATGGCGATCGGCCATAGACTAAGAATGAGTTATTTTTTTTTACTTTTGCGCACGATCTTTTTTGATTCTTCTAGGCTTGGTCGCGAGGAACAGGCATAGCTTCACCTAGTTTCTAAGACGTTTCAAAGTGATCCTAGTGATTTTATTGAAATAAACGCCTTTTGACTTTGACTGTATCGAAACTTTTTTAAGAACAAAGCAACTCAACCAATAAAATAAAATAACTCACGTTTGTGAATAATAGCAACGAAAAAGTCACCGTTTGATTACAGTGCGTAATTGCGGTGAAATTAGAGCCATTTTTTCAGAATTTTTCCCGAACAAATCAGCAGATTTTGGTCTTTTTACTGTTGTCTTAAGTTATTAAACGTACGAGACGTTCGCCAAGATTAAAACCAAACAGCCGAATGAGTTTGAACTAATTTGAGTTCAAAAAAGCTGATTTTTGAACAGTGCTTCACCTCCTTTTTTGAAGACTGTATAAATGCAAGAACAATTCTAAGTATAGCGGTCAGCACCCACGGATATAGTGGCGGCGAAGCGCCTGCTTCGCTAAACAATTGAAATTCAGCCTTTTTTACTTTTAGATACGGCTGAAATTAATCACACTGTGAGACTCGAAGCGCCTAGCGCGGTTTAGGCGCGGATTTTGTGATTTCAGCCTTGTATAAAAGCAAATACTCACACTGAGGCTCGAAGCGACCAGCTCGCGCTGTTGAGGAGTGCGATTTTGTTATTTAAGCTGTGTTTAAAAGCAAATAAGGTCACACATCACACCATTTTTTTTACCTGCTCGTGTTTTCTGTTATGTAATTGTTTAGTTTTAAAATGTTGCGCAAATGTGTGTGTTTTAGTTGCAAATAAATGAATGTCTATGTCTAGATTCAATTGTTTAGCGAACCTTTCGCTTCGCCGCCACTCTGACCCCACGAGTAGAGTGTGGACTCACCACATCGGCCCACACCGGCTGGAAATCCCTCTGATGCAGATCACTGAAGGCTATCTTCGTGTGTGGCTTAGTGCTGCGATCGAACGCGGGCATCGGCGATTCTTCTTCATCCGATGATATTTGCTAAAAGAATATTTGATATATTAGAAAAGTTAATTTACTGAATACAAATAACACGAATAATTTCAATTTCATTTATTCAATTACAATTATACAATCGTGTCTGAACTAGCCTTAATAATAAAATAAATGTAAACACAAACTAATTATGACGAACGAGGAAATCAAATTATAAAATCACAATGCCACAAAAATAGTAAAAATAAAATATATCTAAATGAATACTTAATAAGAGTTTCAGATTTTATGATTCAGAAAATCGTCGATTGTGTAGACGCATCCCTTCAGCAAAAACTGTTTCAAATCAGATTTAAACTTATTAAAGTTCCTAGCAGCTTTCAATTCACTTGTAATTTACTGTTATTAGCTGAGGAATTCCGCTCCTGACTCCATCATCAGATATCATCGGAATTTAACAGATATGCAAAGTTTCAACTGAATAAATAAATTCCTGACCCCACACTAGGATTCCCTGTCGTGGGTATCAGAAACTACTAGTACCATGGTACTACAACACCCTGATCCGGAACTATTTGCTGATTATGCAAACATTTGTCCCGCAGCGGGAATCGAACCAGCACCCTTTGTGTCTCAGACGGACACTCGCCCACTGCAAGTTTATCAGAGCAAGTTTAGTGATTAGGGGTTTACCTTAGCGATGCTAGGGGAAGAGTGCGAGCGATTCATCCCAGTCGCCCCGGGACTATCGGTTGGAGACACCATGTACGAGTCCTCGCCATCGTCATCCTGTGAACAAAGTTGAGAAACATGTATATTTTTTAATAATATTATTAAAAGTACCTTGTAGTTATATGTCAGTGGGTTTCCAGTGAGGGGCAGGCATACCTTTAATGAGGGGGAGCCATACCTTGTTGGTAGGGTTTCAGTGAGGGGCAAGCATATCTTCTCCGTAGGTTTCTAGTGAGGGGCAGGCATACTTGTCAGTGGGTTTCCAGTGAGGGGCAGACATACCTTGTCAGTGGGTTTCCAGTGAGGGGCAGGTATACTTGTAGGTGGGTTTCCAGTGAGGGGCAGATATACTTGTAGGTGGGTTTCCAGTGAGGGGCAGACATACCTAGTCAGTGGGTTTCCAGTGAGGGGCAGACATACCTTGTCAGTAGGTTTCCAGTGAGGGGCAGATATACTTGTAGGTGGGTTTCCAGTGAGGGGCAGACATACCTTGTCAGTGGGTTTCCAGTAAGGGGCAGGTATACTTGTAGGTGGGTTTCCAGTGAGGGGCAGACATACCTTGTCAGTGGGTTTCCAGTAAGGGGCAGGTATACTTGTAGGTGGGTTTCCAGTGAGGGGCAGACATACCTTGTCAGTGGGTTTCCAGTAAGGGGCAGGTATACTTGTAGGTGGGTTTCCAGTGAGGGGCAGACATACCTTGTCAGTGGGTTTCCAGTAAGGGGCAGGTATACTTGTAGGTGGGTTTCCAGTGAGGGGCAGACATACCTTGTCAGTGGGTTTCCAGTAAGGGGCAGGTATACTTGTAGGTGGGTTTCCAGTGAGGGGCAGACATACCTTGTCAGTGGGTTTCCAGTAAGGGGCAGGTATACTTGTAGGTGGGTTTCCAGTGAGGGGCAGACATACCTTGTCAGTGGGTTTCCAGTAAGGGGCAGGTATACTTGTAGGTGGGTTTCCAGTGAGGGGCAGACATACCTTGTCAGTGGGTTTCCGCTTGGCGCGCGCCTGCTCGAGGCGGCGCGTGCGCTCGCGCTCCAGCTGCTCGCGCGTGCGCAGCAGCAGGCGACGCTGCGCTTCTGCTTCTGCGATGCGACGCACCGACACCGAGAGCCGACGCTGAGCTTCTTCTGCAAAACATACAACAAATATTACTCGGGAAATAGTCAAAAAATCACACTAGAATGATATGTACCTTCTTACTCATCTTATGCTTGAGTGTACAAAATAAATGTATTTTCTTTCTTTCTTTCTTTGTTTACTCCATGTCTTATGTGCTATGCTTATCTGGCCGAAGGGTGTTGTGTTCCGTCGCTTCCGCGGGCGGATACCTACTGCCAATGACAATTCGCGTCCCACGTCGCAGTTTCTACGTGGCAATTAATTGTGTTTTTATATTAATATGTATGTTAGTCTTTAAGGTATATATCTATATGGGCCGTAGTGTAAGAAAAATTCCATCTGTTTTTTATTCTATTGTTGCCTGAAGTTATTGTATTATGTCTTTATGTTAAGTTTCTTTGCCTGTTATCTTTTTTACCATTTTTCTACTGTGTGTGTGTGTTGTCAAATAAACAAATTCTATTCTATTCATATATTTCTGAATATTAATTGCGTGCGATTACCCGACTGAAACACAACAGGTGCGTGTTCGATCCTTGTGGCAGGACATAATCTGCAAATACTTGTTTCAAGTCTAGACGATATACGACATCCACGGGTAGTAATGGAGGGGCACCTTCTTCAGTTGGTGTCACAGCAAATCAACTATGTAACTAAAAATGATAGGCACCAAGCCGTGTTTGTTGCCTGATTCTTGTAGGCTTGGTCGCGAGGAACAGGCGTAGCTTCACCTAGTTTCTAAGACGTTACAGTGATCCTAGTGATTTTATTGAAATAAACGCCTTTTGACTTTGAGTTGACTTTGAACTCTTTATGATTTTGTGAAGTTACCCTGAGCCTCGGGCGGTGGAACGTCGTCGGCACCAGCGGCGATGGTCTCCGCTAACTTCTCTGCCTCCTCTCTCTCTTTACGCTGGTAGTCTTCCAGTTGCTCACGAAGACTTTGGTTCTCTTGTTCCTAAAATAACAAAATTGTTTAGAAAATATACCGGTAAAACTAGCTCACGCCCGCGGCTTCGCTCGCGTGGTACCTATTCAGATAAAATATAATAAGAGTAGCTCATATGCTATTCCAGACAATAATCTATCTCGGTGCCAAATTTCATCCAAATCCACCGATTTAACCACAAACATCCTCACAAACTTTCGCATTTATAATATTCGTAGGATTTATATGGTAGAAAAAAAACTTTCTTAAAAGATGGTGGTAACCAGTAAGTTTCTTATAAGAATAATAATAAGTGGGTTATAATATTTCTTATTATAACCCACTTACTAGAATGTCTCGGCAGTATAATGAAATAGTAAAGACGAATATTGAGCTAGATATTTTTAACTCTAAATTAAATAAATTTGTTAAAACTTTGAAAGACATCCTCCATTTTAATGGCACCCCTGATGCTTCCGGCGGTGTCCAGGTTTATAGGTAATCTTAGATTTTTATGTATGTTTCTGATTTTGTTTAGTCTTGTTTTATATTATATTATTCTCGATAAGTTAAGTTCTCCCAACGCTTTTTGTCCTTATACTGTTTTATCAGTACGCACGTAAGTTACGTTTCAAGCCAGACCAAAACTACATTGTTAATAAGTATTATATTGTTTGCTTGTAATGTGTAATGTGTGTCCAAATAAATAAATAATAATAAATAAGAACTTTTTATTTTCAGAGGTACGCGAGCGAAGCCGCGGGCGGAAGCTAGTCTTAAATAGTCCTTAAATTGAACTCTTGACTTTAAGATGAATTGTGCGTGTACATACCATGTCGTACTGTTTGTTCTCGAGCTGCATCAGCTGGCTGATGATCTCTTGTTCCCGTAGCTTGTACATGGAGCGCATCTCGTCTTGAGGCTCGTTTTCACGCTGCTTGTGCACCTTGTCCCAATCCTGTAACGAGAGTATGGTTATGTAACGAGAATATGGTTATGTAACGAGAATATATTTAGGAAGAGGTAGGGCACAGCGAGACTTTCTCGTTCTAAATTGGAGCAGCCCGCCTGGGGAGGTACCTCCGCCATACAGAAGATCGCAACTAAATAACATTATTTGTTTTAAATAGTGTTGTGTTCCTGCGGTGAGTAAGGTTGCCAGAGCTCTTTAGGGGGGGGGGGGGGGGGGAGGGGATTCAGGGTCGGCAACGCGTGCGTGATACCTCTGGTATTGCAAACGCTTATAGGCTACGGTAATCGCTTACCAACAGGTGGGCCGTACGCTTGCTTGCCACATAAAAAAAAATGGTTTTGTAACGAGAATCATCATCATCTCCCTGCCCTTATCCCACTTCATGTGGGGTCGGCACAACATGTTTTTCTCTTCCACTCCCTTCTATCAGCCGTCATATCAGTATTCACTCCTTTCTTACTCATGTCATCTTTCACACAGTCTATCCATCTTTTCTTTGGTCTACCTCTTCCCTTATATCCTTCCACATTCATATTTAACGCTCTTCTAGTAACATGACATTCTTCCCTCCGCATGACATGACCATACCACGCTAATGTTTTGTAACGAGAATATGGTTTTTTATATAAGCATTAGGTACATATTTCATCAAGTGTAGCGTGTGCTGCCCTTAGATCATTTGTTGAGGCTCACATTTGTCTTCTTTTTTTTCAATTTTTTATAAGCTCTTATTTATTTTTTTTGAGCCTCACCTAGTTCGATCGGCACCACACTGAAGCTTTAAATTCCATTTTGTGAAAAAGGATCATCGAAAAAAATGCTAGGGACGCACGCCGTGTTTGTTGCCTGATTCTTCTAGGCTTGGTCGCGAGGAACAGGCGCATAGCTTCACCTAGTTTCTAAGACGTTTCAAAGTGATCCTAGTGATTTTATTGAAATAAATGCCTTTTGACTTTGACTTTGTTACCTACTATTTTTCTATGGTGATAACCTGCACCGGCTGGTGGTGCAGGTTATCACCATATCTTGCCAATGACATATGGGTCATTCCATGTAACAGTGTAGGGTGGTGGTAGGTACCTGCTCGGCGTCTATGCGCTGCTGCTCGAGGCTGAGCGAGGTGTCGGCGATGTGCTCCTGCTGCTGCAGGATGCGCTGCATGCTGCGCGCGCGCTCCGAATACACCTGCAGCGCCGCCGTCTGCAACACAACACACTGTCATCACCCCTGAATACTACCATCTTCCTATCACCTAACCGTTTATAATTTTTTTTACCTACCCCGAGTAGTACCTACCTACCGGAAAAAATCAATATGGGTGTCGTTTTCGAGTAATTTCAAGTAGCATGTGCTGATCACGGAAATGACGTCTATTTTGAAATCAAAGATGGTGCATAGAAGTGCCATTCCGAAAAATGGATATGGGTGTCGTTTTCGAGTAATTTGAGGGCGCTGATTACGAAAATGACATCAACTTTGGAATCGATGATGGCGGATGCATATCAAAAAGAAAATGAAAAATAGTTTATTAAATAAAAAGCATACGCGTCAATATATATATTACTAGATGACTTGGTGAATTTCGTACCACCTAACTAACGTCATCTATTGAAAGTAAGAATTTAGAAGCCGAGTGGCTTCCAAATATCATTAACTGGTCTCACAAAATAGGGGCCCGTAGCGGGATGTTGGTTACCTTGCTGCTTCTATCCACAGCGGGTTCCCGTCGCGCCCCCTTGCCGTGCGCCGCGGGGGGGGCGCCGGGGGGGAGGGGGGCGGCCGGGGCTTCCGTCCACTCGGGGTAGTCTATATCACCTAAAAATATACAAATTATTGATAGAAGTTCTTTCAAAAGCTGTAAATCTGTAACTATTTTAAGCTTGCTTGCTTTTCTGTTACTGGAGCTTTCTTGGTCATCTTTAATTGGTTTAGTGACCAGAAGGGCAATTTTAAAAACACAAATACACACATAAACATTATTTACTCATAGGTGCATAACCAGGTTCGAACCAACCTCCAGACCGAAGGTCGGTCGGGGAAACTTCCACTAGGACAATGAACATTGATGAAAGAACCAGCGTGGTGAAAGGATTAAGATACTCGAAAAGACTCCTTTGGTGCACATGTCTTCGATCTTTTGGACATGTTAACCTTCACCATTTGTGAGGAAGTAAGGACAAGTTATGAGAAAAACACTAGCGTTTTCGTACATACTCAGCATGTCGTCCATGGCGTCGTGGTGGCGCGGGGGCGCGGCGTGCGGGTTCGTGGTGAGCGCGGGGTACTTCAGCACCCAGTCCTCGTAGCCACCTTTGAGGGCGAGCGGCTGGCGGGAGTATTGCACCTTTATATCCCACTGGAAGGAAGAACAAATATTTTATTACTAGAAGACCCGACATCTTTATGATGATAATAATTATTGTGAGGATGTTTGTGGTTAAATCACGTCCAAACGCCTGAACAGATTTGGACGAAATTTGGCACAGATATAGATTATAGTCTGGAATAGCACATAGGCTACTTTTTATCTTCATAGGTAGCACGCGAGCGAAGCCGCTGGCGGAAGCTAGTTCGGAATTAATTGTACCCGAATTCACAAATTTTCCGGGAAACTTATTTAAAATCGACTTTAAAACAGAGAGGATAATTTTGAAACGAAGTTTATATGACATAACAAGGAAATATCGGTAATATCTCAGCTTATTTCTGCTCCGCAAAGACGTAGCAGCGCTGGTTTTCAAGTAGGATAAAAGAGACAATTTCGGCTTGGATAGTCTAACCTTCAGAAGGATGGTCTTGAGTAGGAAAAGCGTTTTCCCCGGTATAACGGTCGCACTACTCCAGTCCAAAAGCACTATGCAATCCATGGAGGCGCGCTGCGCCCACGTGGGGCGCGACTCGGGGGGTAAGTTCTGCTCCAGGACATTCGCTGATTGCCTGAAAGAAGAAACAAGTTTAATAAGCTTGTTTGACGATCTTGGTGGCGTGGTGGGCGACGCAAGAGGCGCCGGTTCGATCCCAGCAGCGGGGAGCTTGCACAATTTGCAAATATTTCTTCTAATAAGTACAAAAACAGAAATACGTATTTTATCATCATTATCAGCCTGTAGAAGACCACTGCTGGACATAGGCCTCCCCCAAAGACTTTCATGACTAACGGTCTTGAGCCTTCTCCATTCACCGACTTCCGGTAATTTTCACATTGTCGTCGGTCCATGTGGTGGGAGGCCTTAATACTGCGTTGTCTAGGTCATGGTCACCATTCGAGAACCTAATGTATTACCCAATGGTTGTCGGTTCTGGGAGCTATATGGCTTGCCTACTGCCACTTCAGCCTGCTAATTGTGAGAGCTGTGAGTGACCTTGGTTCTTCAAGTAGACTTACCCAGGTGCTATGCACTCTTCAGGCACACTGATACAAGCGGGATGGTTGATGTGCGAGTCGATGAAGTCCTTTCCTGGTCGAGCGTCCAGAATCATCACCTTCAGCTTACCGCTCTTCAGGATCTGGTATAGGAGTTCACTGTTGATGATCACTTCATCTGGGTCTGAAAGGGGAGAATGTAAAAAACTTTAAATTGTAAATTACTAGCTTGTGCCCGCACCTTCCTTTGTGGTGCCTAGGTTAAACTAGGTTTTTTTTTTGTCAGTTGGCCTGGCCATGTCAGATTTCTTGAGGCCACTTTTTCAACTCCATCATTTATCTACCAGCCTATATGTGGACTGGTAGAACATACCAGCTTCATCCAAGTCATTAACTTTTTTTTTTAAATGAAATGTTTTTATTAGCAAAGTGTGGTAGATTATGTGCAGAGTATACAATGTTCTTAGGCTAGGTTTAGAGTCCTCACACTTTATATCCTATTGTCCTATTGGCTGGATAACTCTCCCCCTATCCTTTTCTAACAGTAAATGAAAGAAGAAGGTATCTAGAAGACATGCTTTTATCAACCCTGAGTGATTTTAAGTGGTTAGTCTTTATCAAAGGAGCCTCTAGGGGTGCACTTTAATCCAAACACTGATTTTTTCACTGACGGTTATAGGCCCTTTTCAGGGTCACCATACCTCAATCTGGTCTTTGACCTAATAAGGGATGACCAAGAAACAATCAGTGAAACAACAAGCAAGCATCATATCTATGTATATCTGTTCTCTCATTCGATTCTTTAGGCTTTAATACCTTACCAGGCAACCCCACAGGTAGTATTGGCTCATTCACAGCAACGACTTCCATAGCCTTCTTCCGATTCTCTTCCATCTTTTGCTTTATTAACTCATTTTCTTTTATGTCATTCAATCGCTTCACTTTCTGTTCACGAGAATATCTGAAATATGTATAATAAATAAGTTAAGCATAATCGATAAAAATTATGGAATTGTTTCATCTTGACTGACATTCAGACATAAACATTCTACTAACACTTATAGGTAAAGTATTCACAGCACAAGGTACCCTAGAGTAAACTGAACTACTCCGCAGATATATTGTTATAAAGCAGATTCATTTTAAAAATCAGGCTTATGACTGTTGTTTGAATTCTCTTAGTAGATTATTCTTATCTCACCTGTCAATCAAGCTAATCTTTAGCTTCTCAGCAGCATCTAAAGCCTTCGTAGGGTTCTTCACTCCAAGCATATTGTTGAAGTATGATTTATCCTTCAAATACTCCTTGTCCTTGCTAATGAATGCCACTACCCGTAGGTATTTCATGTAGTAGACGTAGGAGTACTCTTCGTCACCCTTGGAACGGGCCTCTTCGGCACTCTCGAACAGTTTCTGAGCAGTTTTGCATAACCTGCAATGAGTGTTGCAATATTTAGGAAGATCAATGTTTGGGGGCGCCATTAGGCTTTAAAATAGTTTCAAATACATACAGCGTCGCTCTCTTCGCCTTCAGGTCGGGAACATTGTGCAGTTTGTCCAAATCCTCTATGCATTTACCAAGGTGAAGTTGAATTCTTCTCGCTTCCGTCATTTTGTTTGTTTGGCCAGAATTGGCCAAGTTTTCGAGTAGGGCCCGAATGTATTAGACACGGAGGCCACTGTTTACTACATTTGTTACAAAAACACTGAGAATACTAGCAAAAATTCACTGCAAACAATAAAATTACGAATCTATCTGAAAATGACTGAAAATTCTGAAAAATGTCATGTTTTTACTTGGCTGGCTGGCATTTTGCACAGATACTAAAAATAAAAAATAGTAGTCCCTTTTAGACGTAGACAGTAAGTTCCACAGATACAATTGGGAAAAACAGTAGGTGTATATTTTAGTTTTTGTTATAAGTTATACCTATTTTGCATCAATTGCTTATTATCCTAGGAATTATTCTGTTTTAGATTTTTATATCGCATTTTCGTAGTGCGTAAAGTTTAACGCTTAATTAGCGCATGAAAGAATCTATTGCTTGCTTTATACACAACCTCCTGCCTGTGTGCGGTCACTCTAATAATCCCCACTGGTGGGGCAGGCTTAGTGGGGATTATGACAATAAACCTAAGCGGGCAGCTAGTTATTTATTTTCTGTGCCTGACATTTGTCATCATTTTGAAACTTTTTGGCGGGAACTTGCGAAGTGATGTTGTGCTCTCAATTTATATTACAAAACTAGTGTTAAATCGAACAATATTGTGTAATTATGGTGGTGTTTTGCGTAATATTGTTTGAGTAAACCGCAAAAGTGAAGTGAAATAGAATGATTACGTGTATCGTCATTTTTCGAGTTGGCGCTAAGAGGTCCCGATCCCGGTCGAGGTTTTAGTAAAATAGCCACCATCATATCTTACTAAAACTGAACTTGACTTGACTTGACGATGACTTGACCATGAATAAGATGAAAAATAAAGACGAAAGAATAATAATAACAAGGAATACTAAACGTAAGACTTGGCGGTAAGGCCTAGATGCCATAGGCATCCCGAAAGGGGAAAAACATAAAAAAAAAAATGACATTTTGACAATTATCATATCCGTCGAATCTGACGTTTAGTGTACTGTACACTTTGCAGCAAAAATTACAACCTTTTTATGTCGGGCGGGGTTCAGTCGTTTTAATTTCGACCGTATTCCATGCACCCAGCGTTTTTATTTCTGTGTTATTTACTAACTAATTTTGGGTGGACGGACGTGTAGGAGTGTACACTTAGTAAATAGCGCAGCGCAAGTTTTCATGCGCAGTGGAGTCTTCCTGAATTTTCCTGGTCGATCGCGGTTTCCCATTAGTTTCAGCTGTTCACGCGTTCCACGGTTGCACATCAGTCCTTCCGCGTCGCGGGTCATGTGCTATTCTGTCGCTGCGTAGTGAAATCGCTGTGATTGTGTTGTGTAGTTTCGATTAGCAAGACAAGTGTAGGTGAAGATGTTTTCAGGACTCACAAATCAGGTCAGTTCGTGGATGGGGGCTGCGAAGGGCGAGCCCCAGGATGAGGAGGTCCCTACCCCCACGAAGGAAGTCACTGGCGAGCCTACCGCGGCGGTGGAGAGCGACAAGCAGAGGTAAGGGGGTTTCTTTGTTTACAATTTTCGGATTCGTTTCGCTTGATCGCTTTTGCTGTAACCGTTACGAGTTTTCCGTGAAAAGATTGCTCGATAACCCGATCGTTCTTATATACTAGCATAATGTATCTTAAAAGCTGGTACTTTTTAAATCTTTCCTATTGGAATGCAATAAGAGTTTTAATTACCTACCACAGTGAAAAAAAGTAAAGTAGGTCAAGGTAGTATTGATCTGTAGCAAACCAGACCACCTAGGTACCTACATTATGAACTACATAGATCTTGTTCCTACTGCCTATGTTGCAATATTTCAACATGAATGGTCATTAGAATGAGGAGTAGTACCTAATTAGTTAGTCATGGATGAGGCTTGCACAGGTTAGAGGAGAATGGTACATACAAGGGGAGGCTATACCTTGCAGTGGGTGAAGTCAGGCTGTGGATGATGATTATGATGATGGCCATTAAAAACCCTTCTGATGGTTTAAGACTGTGAATCATACTATTGCTGTTATGCAAAATGGTAAAATTCACAAATTTTGATTTAGATATTCTTTCTAAAAGGAACCTGTTTTTTTTCTACCATCACATACTACTCCTGACACTACACTTAAGATTACCGCGTGGGTATCAGAAACAATGTACCTACCATGGTATCACAGCACCCAGACCTGGAACAAATATTTGCAGATCACGCAAACATTTGTCCCTCAGCGGGAATCAAACCCGCATCCGCGTCACAGACAGGCACATGCCCACTACGCCACTGGGATTTGGGAAAGCACATCCTCAGCCCAATGGAGCTAAAGCAACTCACCCCAAAGAAAACCCTTCAGTTTTTAACAGCTGCTGGGCTTTGCGGTGAACTTTGAAGGCCCTGTAAAGGGGCTCCACAAACAAAGTGGCGATCACAATAGGCCAGTGTGGCCGCAGTGATACAATAGCCACACTAAGTAAAAAAAGATATGAGATCTCTATGGGACTGACATAGTTGCTGCGCAACTCAAAGTCCCGAAATAAAAAAATAGAATAAAAAAAAAGTAAAAAAAAAAAAAAATTGTACCTACTCTGATTGAATAGTGCTTTTATAAAAATAATGTTAAATAATTATAATTCCTTGTTCCCTAGCAGTCCTACAAAAGGAGGCAGCAAGCTTGAACTTATCACCAATGTCAAGTCGCAGATGACAGGATGGCTCAGCTCCGTTCCCGTCCCCGGCCTCCGGAAAAACGAGGCTCCCCCGGCCGAACCAGAAGCAGCTCCGGTTGAGCCCGAGGTTGCGGAGACTAAGCTAGAGGGGAAGGATGACGATGATAATTCTAGGTATAATAGGTACGAGGGGTTTGGCGGATAACTGAGTCACTGCTGGTGTTTGGTTGGTTTTTTTGTGGTTGGCCTTGGTAACCCAGTTTTGTGATAATATCTTTTTTGGGGTCAGCAAAGACGGACGGAATTAAAACTCAACCTTATTTGTATTGATTGAAATCACAAAATCGCGCGTCTTTTTACAGCGCGCATTTCGTTTCGAGCCTCGTAGTGGTTTTGTGATGTCAGCTTTTAAAGTCGTGTTGAAGCGGCATGCGATAATAGATCCTTATAAATGCGAAAGTTTGTGAGGATGTTTGTGGGTCAATCACGCCGTAACGGCTCAACCGATTTCGATGAAACTTGGGATAGATTGAGTTCTTTATCTGGAATAGCATAAACGCTACTTTTTATCTCGGTACCACGCGAGTGAAGTCGCGGGCCTAAGCTAGTCATCTAATATATTAATATATTTCATAATGATCCTTACGTCTACTGATGAAAGTCAATTTTGAGTTTGACATTTGGGGGCATACCATAGAGCTCAACGATATCGCAAGCCTTTTACAGTAAATATCTGATATATTATCTTAGTTAAAAGTCAAACTTTAAACGGACTTTATTTGGTTAAGATTGGGATCATTTAAAAATAAATTTCAGATGGCATATCTTACGCCGTTTGAACACGGCTTAATACTACCTATTTTTCTACTAGCTTACAAATTCCCCACATAGTCAAAATTGGAAATCCTTGAAGCTTTTATTGTAAATTCGAGCATATAGCGAGCCAAGGCCAACCTCCCAGTGTAATTAAAATTATTCACTAAAGTATTTTAATAAGAAAATACTTGCTTACCAAGCCACATACATAATCATAGCTTTTTTGCAATGGCTAACTTAATATTTAACATCTACGTACATACTTATTAAAGTTACACATAACACACGCTTTGGTGCACAATTTCTATTTATGTCACAAAAGTCTGTTAGCTTTTTAATGCACTGCAAAAGCTTCGATATTTTTTTTTTTTTTTTTTTTTATACGGAGGCAAACAGGCTTACGGCCCACCTGATGGTAAGCGGTTACCGTCGCCTATTGACATCTGCAACACCTGGAGCATTGCTAATGCGTTGCCTGCCCTGGAGAAATATTTTTATTCAACATCATTGACTCTTAAAATTAAATGCAACACTAATCTACCTAGGTACTTTAATGCAATAGATATCCCATATCTGCCTCTTCCGCTAAAAGAGACGCACTATATTGTTAACATCGGGTTAAATTAAGAAATCTTACATAACGGGTATATGCAGAGATTTTTTAAATGAGCTGATTAGCAGTCAACGCTATTTTTCAATATACCCCCCCCTCAGATAGATTCGCGACACATACACAGGGCTTGGGAACATGAGGGAACTAGGCAGCACTTTTTGCCTTTCACTGCTCAAATCAATTAAATCCCTTTTACTAAAATGATATGCGGATGTAACCTGGGGCCTGCCTGAGCGTCTAAAATGGTCATTTTTGAGGATTCATAATGCAATTTATCCGCTTGATAGTTTTATTTTGCCATTTGACATATTCCCTTTTTTTGTGGGCCAGTTCACGAATTGCTATACAAAACTAGGAATAAATGCTGCTACCTCTGAATAAATTAGTATTCAACATTAGCAGCACTATGCAAACCATATTATGAATCATTAAAGTGATCATTTTAGACTTCTCAGGTCATAATTATAGAACACATTGCATGAAAATTTGACTTAAAGCAAATAACACATTTTAGTGAATTTTTGGCACCTTCTTCTCCGCAAACTCATATATTCTGCTCAAACCCCATTTTATTTATTTATCATTATTGTGCATTTAATGTTTTAATCCTAGTTATAAGATTTTTAATTCTTGTTTAATGAATTGATCAAGAGTTGAGTTAGAAAATATAGTTTCGACAAGATTCGCGGCATAAAGGTAGAGAGTTTATTTATAGTTCATCACTATGAGTTTTATGGCATCTCTTTCTTATACTTTGGAAACCTATTAAAAACAAAGTTAACACAAAAAAACGTTATTTATTGCCTGCATAACTATCTAAAAGACGAAATTCATGAAACAAAGAGTCACATCAAATAACTGCATTATTCCAGAACTCTTACTACCTATAATATAGCTTTTCTGTCTAAAATCGAAATGTGAGAACGTCGATTTGGCGATCGATTGTTTCTTATGATGTTAGTAAACTTCTGGGCTCGTCCCATTTTCTTTGGGGTCGGCTCTCCTAATAGTTCGTCCCCGAAGGTGTCTCTTCGGGGTCGTTATTATTATCAAGATCTCTCCTAATTAAAGATTTGTAAGTCGGGGTCTTCTGTGCTCTTTCGGTCCCGTCTTGTGTAGTAAATGGTTACAGCTATACTTAACTGAAACTAACTAAGCGGCCTTTACATATTATGTAGTACAACAGGAGGCCTATGCACAGCAGTGGGTTATTATGATCAGCGATTTTGCGCTAACGAGCTAGGTTCTTTAGTCACAGCTTCCTACTTGATTCAAAATGTCAAAACGCTGTTCTAACTCTGTATTTCGTTGGCAGCGCGACAGGGGGCGCTGATAGCAGGCCCGCGTCCACAGGTGGGACCCCCACGGAAGAGCAGCCAGCTGGAGTCGGCAATGGTAAGTCCAGTACTCATTTTCAGGAGAATCGGGCGGTCTATGATCTCTGGCTTTGATTTATTTTGTAGAATACTAAGATACTCTATAATAATGTTGACAAGTCGTGATGAAGAAGTACGAAAATTTGTGCGTTTCGTTACTCGCACGTTACTCGCACGTTAGTTCCAACAGTTCGTACAGCTAAGTCACTTGTGGTGACAACTATCCAAGCCAGATTGAAGCTACTTTTAATTAAACCTTTCATTTTGTGCCTGCTTTTTTATTACAGTGATCTTGCTATTTTTCAGTAGTTTTAAGTTTTTATTTGTTATTTTTGTTTCGCTAAATTGTTTTCAGATGCACACAGTAGAAAGTTGTTCTCAGTTGACGCTATCGAAGTTCCTGATATGCAAGAGCGTTAGTATTTATTTTTTCTTTATTTTGTTTGCTTTATTGGTCTACGACTAAACAGACGCAAGTCTAAAGCAACTGCGAATCTGAAACATCGGTAGACGCTGAACGCCAGATTAAGTGCTGGTGGTAGAGATTTAGTATTTATTTAGTAACAGAAAAATAATAATAATAACAGTTGTAAATTAAACTAAAATAATATCATACTAGAAATGAACTCTGTTTTCTACGACTACGACTACAAGTAGAAAACAGAGTTCAGATCACCAACCACAGGCAGCGTGCCCAAAAGGCTGGCGACGTTACCTCGTTGGATCGCTATACTGATCCTTTGTACGAGGTAAGCACCAGCCCTTCGGTCATTGGTCTGGTAGATAATGTTAGTGCTCGCTTTGTTATCATACTTCACTTAAAGTGGGATACTACTAGCTCTGACCTATTGAAAGGTGATAAATAACGTAAGAAAATCAGCCGGTCTTCGGACCAAAACATCTAACATTTCCATTGTACATGACAAGAGCCTCGATGCTGCTCTGAATGCCTTTAGTCAAAACTGGTTCTTTCATAATTGGTCAGGATCACACGGTACATATGCATAGCTGAAACTTGTCACTGAATTTAAATCTCTTGGTTCCTTAAAACTCCGTCACTAATGTTCCACAATACTAACATACTAAGCTAGGATAACCAACAATCAACCAATCAGAAATATCATCGCTCTTCCACTCCTACAGTGACCACCAAGGCGGTAGCCGGAGCCAAGTCCTTGGGCAGCTTCCTGTACTCCGCAGTGAATAAGGCAGGCGCCAAAGTCAGCGAGGCCAGCGCCAAGATCAAGAAAACCGTCGAGGAGAACGTACGTATTTCTTTATTCTTCAAAATTTATTACCTTTTTTATAGCGGAACCTTTTTTATAGTGGTGATTTGGTGGGAGATATGTGAAGAGTTCTGCGTAAATATTGTGTCATACATTTTAAACTGTACTAGCATTTTAAATATATTTCCCTATACTTAATTTTACTATTTTGTTTAGCCGGAGACATGAGTTAACAGTCTCATCTATTTATGGTTCATTTTTGTGTTAAATTGCGCTGACACCCTTGCATTTGAATGGCAATAAGACGTTATATATCCCCTTGTAAGTACTGTGGCAAATCCCAAATTCTAACTTTCTCAAAGCCTGTTGCTACTTTGAATTTAAGAGCACGATACCTAGATACGATAGATTACAGCGAGGATCGAGAAGAGCGTGTAAAATTATTGATTCCTCTCGGAACGTTTATTCTCAGCGGTATGCGTCATGCTTTCCCAGCTATTGGCGATCCGCGAGGTCATCTGGTCGCGAGAAGTCAGGCACAACAGCTAGTAAATCGGGCACTTAGCGCCATCGCATAGAGCCATTACGGGAAAGTCCTCTATAAAAGTTAATGAACAGACATTGTCCCGGGTGAGCCTTTAACGAAAGTGCGGTGAGCCGGATTATACTTGCTACTCTTACAATTCGCCTTTATAGTTACGTTTTTCTGGATTTTCGATCTGTGATTCGCTTTTACTGAACAATAACCCATTTTGGTCTTTCTTAGGTCAGAAGAATACTAAGTATGATTGTCACTTGCTTCGTTGATGTTATTGTCGTCGCCATTTACTTAATATATTATTTATTTCTCCTCTTTTATCCTATCTAGATCTCATCTGGTATTAATAAATAAACTTTTGACCACGGTCATCTTCATCCCACGGTCACGTTATTTGGAGTCGGCACAGCATGTACCTAAACTTCTTCCAGTTCCCTTTATCAGTCGACATCTAATCACTTTTGACAGTTATGTGGCCAAATTGTATCCTTCCAAATGATTTCCTTACAGTGAAATAATTGTAGCCGTTTTCTCAGGAACATGTCTCAATTAAGACGAAAAGTCGGACCATGGCGATAAAACTTTTGATTGGATTACTTTGCGACCTGCGATAAGATTTGTGATCGTACGCCGGATTATATTCGTCATTCTTTTATTTCTCAGTTCGGTAAGTGGGACATAGACCTTGGGAATTCTTTGATTGGCAGGGCAGAACGTGAGCTTTATACAAGTTACGCCTGTATTTTTGTCGTCCCGCATGACTTGAATAATGATATTTTTGGACTGAAAGTTGTACATTATATCTAACTAGTAGATAATTAGGCGTCCAGATCTTTATAAATAAATAATAAATTTCCTTTTAAGGAAATCTCTATCCTTGATACATTTGTTGTTTAGGTATCGGGTCCTCGTAAGCAACGTTTTTTTTTGCTATTAATTAAAACAAATAAAAAATATTCCGGACATATCACACATTGTCAACTGATCCCAAACTAGGCATAGCCTGTACTATGGGTACCAGAGACTGATATACATAATAGATATATATTTTAACACCCAGACACAGAACAAACATCTGTGTTAGTCACAAATGTTTGTCCAGTGCGGGAATCGAACCCACATTAATTATTAATAAAGTATTGTCCATTCCGATACATTCTTCGACATAAGAAAAGTCTGTTTTCAATTTATGTAACTGCAAAAACATATATCAAGTTCTAACACTGAAATGCATTTAGTTTCTAGGACGCATTAACTAATGGATAGTTCAACTTTGTACATTTGTTACATTTCGGAACGGAACGGAACGGAAGGCTTTCAAGGAATGCACGTCTTGTGATTGAGTTACAGAGTAATACTGTTATCTCGTGAAAACGTAGCTCTTAGACATTTATAATAAAACGAAGAAACTTTCCCACTTATTCATAATCAGTAACTAACTTTATCGTCTCCATAACTCTTGCCCTTTTCAACAGTAAACAAAATAAAGAGACAGATATTATTTTATCGAGCCGATATAATAATGAATAAGGGGTTTAGACTGTAATATCCTTTAGATATAGGATAAAATGAAAACCTCCTTTTAAAAAAACCTTTCGGATGTCTGGTTATGAAAACTAAGATTGAAAAATATAAAAAGGAAAGTTTTTTTTTTTTTTAATACAACTGAGTTGGCAAACAAACATACGGCCCACCTGTTGTAAAGCGGTTACCGTAGCCTATGAGCGCTTGCAATACCAGAGGCATCACACACGCGTTGCCGACCCCGAACCCCCTTCCCCCTAAAGAGCTCTGGCAACCTTACTCACCGCAGGAACACAACACTATTTGAAACAAATAATGTTATTTGGCTGCGACATTCTGTAAGGCGGAGGTACCGTCCCAGGCGGGCTGCTCCACTTTAGAACGAGAAAGTCTCGCTATGTCCTACCTCCTCCTCAAAAGTTCTCTAGACGCCTCTAAACTCTTTATACATCGTCAAATGCTTTCTCACTGCCGCTCCCAAAGCCTTCGCAAGACCTCAGTTGGCTTCGGGCCAGCCAGCTAGGAAGAATTGGGCCGAGTCATAATGCGGCATTACGCAACCCATAGCATAGACTTTCATGTGACTGATGGGATGAGAGTCGTGTGGAACGTAAACTTAATGTGATTGGTACCTTTACGGTACTTTAGGTATGATATTATAATAAGCTTTGAGAATGCAAATAAACAAAGAAAGATTATGAGAAAAATGAGTAATTGCTACTTTATTGTTGTTTTGTTATGACGCGTAAGAACATGTTAAAACTCTTCTACTCGCGATTATGAAACTTGGCGCCCAGCGCGGGGCAAGTAATTCTAACAATTTTGATAAACATGCATCAAGGCAATACTGCTTACTGCAAGTAAATTAATCTACTATTTAAATTTGCCGCGACGTAAGCCCGTAAACCGTAAATTTTCTATTAACCGTAAACGGTTGTAAGTGCGTAAGCCCTGAAATTTAATCATTCATAAATTATGTATTGGCACCCAGCGCGGGGCTAAGCCTTGTAAAAGCTAGATCATGAGGTAGCGTCTCTAAATTAATCTTCTCTGTCACCTCGCAGAGGGGTAAGCTCGTAATCCGTTTAGCTTCGACATTGAATTATAGCGATGTAGATATCGTAGGTTTGAACTATTGGCGCCCGAAAGTGTGGCTATAGATTACGTTCAAGCCTATTAGCTTTTTGCGTACCTGAGGTTCGGAAAACCAATTCTGTAAGACCTTTCTTTCATGCCTATTTATTTATTTGGGTCGCCCTGCAATTATTTATTCGGGTTGTATTCTTACCGTTACTTCGTCATTTGCTTCAGATCTCAGGTAACTGGCATGCATGCTTAGCTTGTAGGCTGTAGGTATCTGTTATTCTAAGCTATTTCTATCAATCAACTAACAGAAGCGTCCCGACGCTCAAGTCAAGGTACTTATCGTAAAGTGGGTACTAGACAAAATGGCGCCGGACTTTCGGTCGCCACGTAGTGAAACTAGAGCCTTTTTATAAAATGTATCGTAGGGAGGGATTGAAGTTCATAAAGTTCTGATTTATAAATAACGGATTAAGCCCAAAAAGGGTTGGGTTTGAGCAGCGTATTCAATAAAAGTATGCCGAAATACGACGTCGTATATCAGTAAATTATGAGAAAATCGCTTGCTTGTGTAATTGGTACTTTCCTGGTCACCCCGGCTGATTATTTCCGATCATTGACCTACCGAGGTTTACGTCAATAACACGAAAAGGCTTTTGTGATCGTTTGATAAAACATTAAGGACTGTGGGTGCGGAAAGCAAAGTGAATATATCAATATACCTCGGTAGGTCAATGATCGGAAAGCATCAGCCGGGGTGACCAAGAAAGTACCAATTACAAAAGCAAGCGAGTTTCTCATAATTTACTGATTTTATTCTGAAAACCTTTTGAAATTATAATTTCCATGGCCCTTTTAGCCAGGGTCTCAATTTCCTCTTTAGCACACTCTACAAAAAGAAAAAGTTGGAGAAGGACTTCATTTTCAAAGTAATGAATGAACAGAACGATTAATAATTCCGCTGTTATAAATACTCGTTGAGTTTTTTATTTATTTTTTCGTCTTAGTCTATTAAATTGCCTTTCTGTTAAAAATGTTTTTTTTTGACAATGATCAAATTTTGTAGTAGTGAGTATTTCAAACGTGACAGGTTGCAAGCCCATCGCCGTACACCCGCCCTCAAAAATGTAATGTATCGCTCGCTACGCCAAAAAAGCTTAGAAAACCCTTCTCTAAATATATAAAAATTTTGCTCAAATCGCTACTGCTTACAAATGATCGAATTTTCAGCAAGAGTCGTACGCTTCCAATCAAATACTCGTATCATATTCATTTTAGAAGTCAGTGTAGGTCAAAGAAATTAGGTCACTTTATATAGGTCATGGGTAAAGCGATGAGATAAAATGCGGTGTTTTAATTGATTTTTTTAGGGTGTCCCCAAAAACCCCGTCACCAGATTTGCTAACAAGCTCCTGAACTTATTGAATTTCTGCTTTGGCCAGATAAATTTAATTTTCCCGACCTTATGTGGAAGTACTGACAGCCGCCACAAACGCGCGAAGCTACGTATGATGTGGTTACACTGGTTACACCTTCAGTAGGCTAGTAGGAATCACGAAAAGCGAAGTATGTTAGGCTGACGAGTTATAGTTTAATACCCGCTACATCTGTTCACGTGATAAGTCGTGGCCATGGTGGCCCTGGCTGAAGAATAAGCCACTCCATATCTACTTACCAGTGGATGACGTAAGAGGACTTAGGAAGAAAAACGAGGAGATGGGCTTCTGCTGCCTATAACGATGCTCTAACTGCGCTCGCCAACCCGTGTGCCCAGCGTAGTGAGTATCGGCAAATTCCTCCAGATATATAAATAGATAGATAGATAAATTGTTTATTTGACACACACACAAATACAGCACAGACAGAGATAAAAGCAAACAGAAGAAACAATAGCAGGTAACAATTACACAAAATAAAATAAAGCGTAGGTACTTAGTAGGTAGGCAGGTTAACAGTAAAAAAAAAGACTAATACAAGTAGCAATACAACTACACAAGAGAGAGATTTGAGCCATCTAAATAGGTAGTCGCTCTGGAAATATACCCCAGATAGGTAGTCCTACGTCCTATGCCTATGTTCAGCGGTGGACATCCTGCGGCTGAAATTATGAAGTCTGACAGTAAGGCTCTAGGTCTAAGGCCTATGATTGATTCAAGCCGTGTTTGTTGTCTGATTCTTCTAGGCTTGGTCGCGAGGAACAGGCATCTAATTCTAATTCTAATCGGGGGTGGTTAGACCTGCACTGACTTCCCGCTGTGGGGTGTTTTGTGCATTGTCCCCCTATGCTAACCCTACCCCAGCCAGCCCAGCTCCTTAAAATAGCGAAGCAGGACTTTGGAAGAGGAACAGGCATAGCTTCACCTAGTTTCTAAGACGTTTCAAAGTGATTCTAGTGATTTTATTGAAATAAAAGCCTTTTGACTTTGACTTTGATTGTGATACACTATTTTCATCTGTAAAGGTTTTCGTTTCCGAAGTTCCGCTGGCAGTACAAACAAATTAGAACATAAAAGTACCGACTAAGTGAAGCTCCTATCGCCATTTCCAAGCTCTATAAAGTCCGTACTCAATAGGGGCAGCGTAATGAAGCCATAATTAGGTTTGTGCACACTTCCTTCCTTTTACACTGCAGCCTGATAGCTTGGCTAATGGAAACTCTGCGATATTTCAAAAGCTTATCTAAGTTTGTAACATTCGATACTATCGCTTTCGGATCATATTTATGGTAACCGGCTACTGATGGAATAGTATTTCGCAAAATCAGGAATACTAATAAATAAATAAATATTCCGGACATATTCACACGGTCAACTGATCCCAAACTAGGCATAGCCTGTACTATGGGTACCAGAGACTGATATACATAATAGATATATATTTAACACCCAGACACAGAACAAACATCTGTGTTAGTCACAAATGTTTGTCCAGTGCGGGAATCGATCCCGCGACCTCTAGCGCAGCAAGCAGAGTTACTACCAACTGAGCTATGAGGCCAGTCGAATATTGTAAGTTATCTTAAGCGGCGCTTGGCTTACCACCTGTCACGTATGGAACTATCACCATAAACTTATCCTATGGAAGCTTGTGTACGCATGCATGTGTATGTTGCCAATCTTCGTAATCCAATACATCACCCGAAGTAAGTAGCGGAGCAAAACATTTTAACACCTCAAGGTTGCGCAAATTGGAAGCCAGAGAGATTTCGTTATCATAATAAAATATCTTTCCATCTCAACCCCGACACCTATAAATTGAGGTTTCTGATTTAATACCGTCTGTGTTACTTTCGCATCTCCGTGAAGACTCTTTCTTAGAGGATTTTCTCTCGGGAATTCTAATTATTTTATTTTTGATAGATGGATTTATTTTATCCAATTTCTGCGGTAACGGGGTTCATAATCGTTCATAATCTCAGAATTTATTTATTTATTGCTCATCACTATAGTTTGCTTGGTGACAAAAGGATGGTGAAATGCGAGAACTCGCGGTATATATTCTTTACACTTGGTCTGAAAAATCGAGATCCTTATGTGTGGAAGTGACATATTTTCTAATGTTTCTTATCATTATATTTTCCGGTATGTTATAAGTTTTTCTCATAATTATACCTGATTTGAAATAGCTAGTATAATAAAAAAACATCGAGAGAGGTACGGAAACCTAAAAATTATCACTACCTGCAGACTTTCGTCAACTTTAAGCCAAACATGATCCAAAATACCTATACAAATTTTAATTGAGGGGATAATAGATTGTCAAAAGTCACTCGAATTCAAAAAGTTTCACTACAATAAGCCTGCACACTCGATTAATTCTGCCAGCAAGAACATCTCAAAACTCCTAAGAGGGTTCGCTGGCCTCAAAGGAAGTTACCCAATTACCACCAAGAAGTCGTCGACAGAAATAAATGTCACGCCCTGGCTCTGACTGAAAAACTCGATAAGTTAAGAGCACCGACCTTCGTCACTGGCTTAGCCTTCCTTGTTGGGCGGAGCGTGTAGCGTAAACGGGGTGTGAGGAGGTCAATGAGAGATAAGCTTATGAGATTAGCTCGACGCAGGGCGAGCCTCTATGATCGTTTCATTGACAACACCGACTATAGCAATCATTAGAGAACCCCTAGTGCGCTAATTGTAGCTAATTGTAGCTATGTGTAGCTAATTATTATTATTTGTACAACGATATTATTATTGCACATCGAAAAATCGGTAGGAATACATTGACTCACATAATTATAGACTTATAAACACCTGTGCCTACATGTATTTCAAGCAATAAATGACACTTTACTTTACTTTAGTGTACTGAACTGGTTGGGGATTTCACTTGGTTACCATAAATGACATGTAGATTATCTAGTTGCGATTAAGATGATTCATCATCCAATGGACCGCGAATAAGCATGAATAATTCACGATAGCGCGCGATACGCTTACGATACGATAGCAAATGTCAATTATCATGTAGCCATATCATAGCCAATCAAGATTTCAAGCTTGGCCGATGTCATCGCTAATGTTTGACTTTTACAAATAGTATCGTAGCGAAACGTTACTAAGCATTACAGGGAATTATATTGTAGGTTGGTCACCGACCACCGTAAGGATGTAAAAGTTCTCGAATGGGGACTGCGAACCGGGCGAAGCAGAGCTGGAAGCCTTTCTTCATGGATGACGATCGTATCGTAAGCGCAACGCTATCGTTAATTATTCGTTCTTGGGCCACAGCTATATCGAACTATAGGCTATCGTTTGTCGCTTGACGCTCAGCTTATCCGATAACTAGGCCTTATAATACCGACACCGTCGGACTCACAGAGTTCCAGGTCTTTGAATTTTATTATTTTGTTGAACGGCAATGGATCTCCTCCTAGTATCTGGAGTTCACTTAAGCTGCTTGTTTTTTGCATGCTCGGGGCTTTCGGGATTTCTCTGGAAGTATTTTATGGATGACGAATTTGTTTTTTGTTTCTTGTTCCTGGGGCTTTAGCGTAATGGCCCAAAGGACGTTAATATGCAGAGTAGGCCCGCCGTTCATAAACCACGGATTCAGGAATTTGTTGGCGTTTAATGTTTATTTATTTTTTTGGGAATGTGTTAATGAGGCGAGTTTAAATGGGACCGTAGGAAGGCCTCTATGTTTCTGGACCAGATCGGTGACTTTTGGAAAAAGGCCAGGTCAAGAGTACCTACCCAGCGACGAGCATGCATAAATCATCAATGTGGTTTCAGCAAAAATGATTTTCATTCTTCGTTCTTCTTTTTATACCTTGTGATAGGATTGAAAAGATTAAATTCACCTATAATTTCATCATCATCATCAGCCTGTAGAAATCCAATGCTGCCTCCCCCAATGGGTGCCATGACGAACGGTCTAGAGCCTTTTCCATCCACCGACCTCCCGCATGTCCTCGATCCATCGGGTGGGGCCTGCGTCGCCTGGTTCGTGGTCGCCATCCGACAATTTATTCCCCAACGGTCGTTGGGTACGAACCTACAATATAATTCCCTATAATTCTTATTTACATAGTATAGCAACAATCTGAGCTCAGGCCTCTGACATTTCATTAAACATACATCTTGCTTAGACTCTAACGAGGGTCAAATGTAGTTCACACACAGCTTTTACCACAATAAATCCTTCCACACGACTTGTTGGACCTCGAACTGAACCCAATTCTTCGCGCCAAAATGTCAACGACAATAATATATCTTGGAAACAGAGCAAAAACCTTTTACCCTGCGGAAGGACGCTACGATTTCTGCTAGATTGCTATATTCGTGTTTTCAACCCTTATTTGTCAGTTATATCTTTCTTGTTAGAAGATATTATGTTGTCAGTCAATATTCGAAAGCTTCCTTTAGGGCATATCGTATGGACTTATTATTTCCGATTTCTCTTTGTATGGATCTAAATTAAATATTACTTATGTCTCACTGTTCATAACTTTATCTTAGAGTTCCCTAATCGTTAAGAAAGTGTTCTGAGGATTTTTTTTCTATAACAGAGTTGTTTCAAATTGTATACAAGTATTTGCCTGTGATACAAGCCGTGTCTGTGGCCTGATTCTTCAAGGCGTGGTCGCGAGGAACAGACATAGCTTCACCTAGTTTCTAAGACGTTTCAAACGCCTTTTGACTTAATTACAAGAATAAAGCTGCACACGACCGAAGCCGCAGGCATTATACTAGTGTATAATGAAACTGTATCCTACAAATTCCGTAATAGGATTTGTTCGTAAGTTTCGTGGCCCGTTTACGAGGATCGTGCTCACGCGATGCGGCGATTTCACCCTTAGGGTAGGAAATTGAGGTTTATTGTATTGTCATCATCATCATCACCATTAGCCTTAGGAAAGATCCAATACTGGACATATCTCCATCCACCTAATTCCCGCAACATTCCCAACGCCGTCAGTCCATCGGGTGGAGGGCCTTCCAACACTGCTACGTCTAGTTCGAGGTCGCCGTTCGAGAAACTTCATTTGGTTTCGGTTGTCGGTTCTGCGAGCTATATGGCCTGCCCACTGCCACTTCCGCGGGCAGCGTTCCGAATTGGATTCCACGGTTGACCTCTTTGTCAAAGTTGGACCTAGAGCCATCGCCGATGTCATTGGCTATTATTTGACTTTTACCATCGTATCGTATGTGTAACGCTATCGCGAATTATTCATGCTTGGGGTACTGTTCTTTGACATGCTGGTGTTACATTATGTAAAGCTGAGTATTGATTTATTTAGATCATAATATACCTTTTATGATCAAGAATTAAAATGAGAAACAGCTAAATCCCCTTTAATTAATTCGTCTTCATTATTTTACTCATGAATATCAAATAACTGAAATTTTCTTCTAATAAACTGTTGTTTTGAATGAAGTTAAAACGAAAAGGGAAATCCTTTTGGAGTAATAAATGTTATAATTTCACGTTTAAGTGAAATTTCAATCGTAATCTAGAGCTTATATCGCTATGTTATTAAATACAGTACTGTCATTGGCCCAACTTTTATTTCGTGCCTCCAAAATTGTAGGTACTTTTATTAATAAGTGTAGAAAGTAACTTCCAAGATTTTTTCAAGCAAAGAGTTCATTTTCCTTATGGCTTCTGCTGCGTTTGTTTACTAAACTTGTTTTTTTGTTGACTCGCACGACTTGTTCATTTGCCATTTTATTATAATCATTTTTATATAGATTTTTTTAAATGGGGAAACAGTAATAGGAAAATGGATGCCGATCTAAGGCGGATGGGAATCAGTAGAGTTAGATTGGTAATGAAAATAATAAAATGTTGATAGATAAGTAACATCATACAAAAATACACAGATAAACTTTATCGATTCATTTAAGTAAATGAACAAAAATATTTTTTATATTATTTATGGGTATAAATGCAGCCAGCATCCATACAAGAGCTCTTTAGGGGGGGAGGGGTTCGGCAAGCAACGCATTAGCAATGCTTCAGGTGTTGCTGACATCAATAGGCGACGGTAACCACTTACCATCAGGAGGGCCGTAAGCCTGTTTGCCTCCGTATTACATAAAGGATGTAGAGAAGAAAGGGGAGCAACAATATTAGTAGAAAGAGGAATTCAGCAGGAAATAAGCTTATTAATGTATCCACCTAGCTGTTAGTTTTCCAAAAATGTTTATAATAAAATAAAATAATTTTACCGTATATTGGTTAATCTACCTATCCGCGGATGTCGTAAGAGGCGACTAAGGGAAAAAAGCTAGGGGATGGGCAGCAGCGTCACTCATTTTAACAACGAAAGCTCTAACTGCGCTCGCCAACCCGCATGCCCAGCGTGGTGAGTATGGGCAAATCCCCCCACATGATAAGCAGTTTGCTCTGTCTGTGGGAGAGGCCATGTTCAGCAGTGGACGTCGAACGGCTGAAATGATGATGATGATGATGATATTGGTTAAATAAGTTGATTGTGGTGCCTTTGTTGGGGTTTTCCTATACATTGTTTGTAGGTCAGAAGATGGTCACGCTTACGTAGTTTTCGTAATTGCTTTCAAAAAACGCGATATGCGCAAAGTTCTAGCTAGAGCTCGTGATCTTGAGAAACGGCTAAAGATACGGGTGTCGTCCAGTGCGTTGCTCTTGGCTCTCTGCCAGCGTAGAGCCTGAGTTCAGTGCTCTCATATCGATTCCATTGCGTAACATCCTTTTGGGAGCCTTTAAAGAGTCCCTTAGAGATTCACGGAGGTGTTTGCAGATAGTGAAAATACTTTTTCGGATTTTTTTAGACCGAATGACATCATGAACTCAATGTCTTGTAAGAATAAAGACTGTGCTGTTTTGGGAGTTATAATATTCATCATCATCATGGTGGGCTCTTTGACATCCAATCTTGGATATAGGCCTTGTTGGGTTTAATTCATTATAATGGCTTGATTTTGAAGTCGAACCAAATTCCCGCCAAAATGAGCAAATCTTCCGACCACATTATGGTCGTGAAGTTCCACGAGCCGCCGTGATTTTGGAATGGCGCTACTGTCTTCAACATTGAGAATTCGCGCGCACGCATCTTCTAAAGGAAATTGGCAAAATACTGAAAAAACCCTGTTTGAACCGTGAAAACTAACTACTTCGGTTCTACATGTGTTAGTGAACCTGTAGAACTGTTATTTGGTCCCGGGACACGCTCTGGGCTGAGGTATTCAACGGTGAGTTTTCTTTCATGTCAAGCCATACATTTTGTCTTTTTCAATTTCAAATTTAGCTATCGAACCGCACAGGCCTCTTCCATTCTTCCCCATTCCTGGCGATCTTGTGCCCGTCTCATCCAGTCATGGCCTCCGTGGCGTCTGATGTCGTCTACCCAGCGGTTAGGCGGTCTGCCTCGTCCCCGGGTATCCGCTCTGGGTCTCCATTCCAGGGTTCTTCTGGTCCAGCGGGTCGCGTCCATTCTAGCAATGTGCCCCGCCCATGCTCACTTTTTTTTCGCTATAGTCTCTATCACATATCACTCATTTTAGTGATTTTCCGAATTCAGTCATTGCGTTTTCGGTCGCGTAGTGTGATTTCAAGCATTGCTCTTTCCATACCTCTCTGCTCTAATCGCTCTGTTATAATATTAACGTCATTGAAAGGTATTAGATGATTGCTCGTTTCCTTGGGGTGTTTTCGTATTTGTATGTTTTAAGATCTGATGAAGTTTTCATGCCGCTTGAAAACCTCTGAATATTATCAAAGACTGCTAAAGACGGGGCCAACGTCTTGACAAACCCTAGGAAGCTCGCAGGGGCTCATTTGTCGATTCCACTAGCCGTCACCCATTCATTTTTGGACCTCTCTGAACGATGCACGGGTGCTTAATTTTATGCCGTGAACATAGTCGATTATGATCAGTATTCGTAGAGCTGACAATATGTTACGAAGTTGTTTGCTACGGCGTAGACGATCATTCGTAGAACCGCGTAGCATTTCGCTACGACGCCGTAGCTGCGTAGATATACAGATCGTGCGATAATATTTAAAAAACAAAAAAAAAAAAAGTATTTTATATATTTTAATTTGTGGAATTTATTTTATTATGTAGGTAGAGTTAAAATATAGTTGGAGAGTTATAAGAACTTGTAATCCAACACGGCAGTTTCCGGTCCAACATTATTGTTCTATCCAAACTTAAAATAACTACGGAAAGAAAAAAGAAATAATTGCCGAATATAACAAATATATATTAACCAAGCTTCCGCACGCGGCTTTGCTCGCATGGTACCTACATAAAAAGTAGCCAACGTGCTATTCTAAGTAAAGAACCTCTATATTCCATGTTTCAACGAAATCGGTTGAGCCGTTACGGCGTCATTGAATAACAAACATCCAAACATAACAACCTCACAAAGTTTCGCATTTATAATATTAGTAGGATGTTTTTTTTTATGTTATACGGAGGCAAACAGGCTTACGGCCCTCTTGATGGTAATTGGTTACCGTCGCCTATTGATATCACACCTGGAGCATTGCTAATGCGTTGCCTGCCGAACCGCTCCCCCTTAAAGAGCTCTGGTAACCTTACTCACCGCAGGAACACAACACCATTTGAAACAAATAATGTTATTTGGCTGCGATCTTCCGTAAGGCGGAGGTACCTTCCAGGCGGGCTGCTCCAATTTAGAGCGAGAAAATCTCACTGTGCCCCTACCTCCGTGAAAAGACATCTGTTACGGCGTCATTGAACATCCAAACATCTAAACAACCTCACAAACTTTCGAATTTATAATATTAGTAGGATAAATTGTATGAAACTCGAGGCTGTATCTAGGCACGCACGGCCTTAATCTGCAAACAGTCGTCCCTTATCGCGGATGTGACGGAGATACAAATTAACATGTTCACATTTCCTGTTTACACAAGGTGTTTCATAATATGTATAAAGGGGCTTATTCTACACCCAACATGTAATAAAGTTTGTTCAACGACTCTTGGAAATACGTAATTTTTCATTGAAAAAACATGAACAAACATAAATAAATATTCCGGACATATCACACACGGTCAACTGATCCCAAACTCGCACCCCTTGCGTCTCAGGCCGGCACTCGCCCGCTGCGCCACCGAGGAGGTCAAATTGTGTTTTTATGGTAATATTTTTTCGTTAGAGGTGTCGCCATTCATCATTATTTTCGATTAGTAAATGTACAAAAACTACCATTTTATATTCATCATCATCAGCCTGATGAAGTCCACTGCTGAACATAGGCCTCCCCAAAGAGTGGCATTACGAACGGTCTTGAGTCTTCTCCATCCACCGACTTCCCACAACCTTCACAATGTCGTCGGTCCATCGGGTGGGGGGCCTTCCAACACTGCGTCGTCCGGTTCGTGAAAATTTTATATTCAGTCATAGATTTTTGATATTTGTTCCCCTGTTATTATTGAAACCCCAAAAATACCTTTAGCTCTGTAAGCCAATATAAATGGAATGGTTCAACAGAGAACAATCCTCTAATTGGTTTCGTCCAAATGTTCCATTCGCTGTGGATCAACAACGGGGACCGAAATGGCTGGCATCTAAAAATTCATTTTCCAATTCTATTTTTGGGTATTTTCATCAGTACAGTAAAGTTGATGCTTATTTTAAGAGGCGGGATTATTTAGCACACAAATACAATCATAAGTAGTTTCATAATAATTGGAAACTGATTTTTAGACATGTTCTATCAAAATCGGTGCAGCCATTTACTAGATATGGGGGATGAAAGTGGGTATGAAAAACTGAAAATTGTCACAGTACCTCAACCTGGTCAATGACCTAATACAGGATGACCAAGAGAGAATCAGTACACGACAAGCAAGCAACGTGAACAGCTGCCCGGTCACCTGGATGAATACGGATCAGCGAGCATGCAGGTCGCAGCCACAATCATAATATATAAAAGCCTGCCTCTATAAGGCGCACTGAATTCTCACTCCACTGGTAGATGGTGATGATTAGGAGGAGGTAGGGCATAGCGAGATTTTCTCGTTCTAAATTGGAGCAGCCCGCCTGAGAGGTACCTCCGCCTTACAGAAGATCGCAGCCAAATAACATTATTTGTTTCAAATAGTGTTGTGTTCCTGCGGTGAGTAAGGTTGCCAGAGCTCTTTAGGGGGAGGGGGGTTCGGGGATGGCTCTGGTATTGCAAGCGCTCATAGGCTACGGTAACCGCTTACCAATAGGTGGGCCGTATGCTTGTTTGCAACCTCAGTTGTATAAAAAAAAAAAAAAAGTTTTGACTGCAGTGACACTTAAATTCTAAATGTAAATTCATCATTTTTCAAACAAGTAAATAAAAGTCTTTAAGTAAATTAGCTCAACATGTTCGAAAACCACTTATACTACTTGAGTGGTATACATATATTTCCCTAGTTTTTATTATTAAATACCTACTATTTAGTTAATTACCTACCCTGTGTGACAAGGGCGACAGTTATAAACATACCTACCATAGAATTATTTTCTCACACGTAAGCGACATTTGTCTTTTTGAGAAATAAATGATGTTGGGTGTTTAGACTTGCCCTGACCTCCAAAAATCCTGAAATGATCCATGCGATTTTAATTAATAAATGAATATAGAGTTGAATGAAAAAGTCTGGTATATTTCAACTCTAATTGACGATTGAGTGAGCTTGTGAGTAACGACGTTACGAAAGTAAGACACTGCGAGATTCTCCTTTGAGAATTCGGGCACTTAATCTTGTGCCTTCATTAATATGGACGATCGTATATCTCGGTTTCACCTCCCACCGCCTTTTCATCTCCTAGCCTCCATATCAACTCACAATGATTTATTACTAGGTAGGGCACAGCGAGATTTTCTCGCTCTAAATTGGAGCAGCCCGCCTGGAGTGGTACCTCCGCCTTACAGAATATCGCAGCCAAATAACAGCATTTGTTTTAAATAGTGTTGTGTTCCTGCGGTGAGTAAGGTTGCCAGAGCTCTTTAGAGGTTCGGGGTCGGCAGCGCGTGCATGATGCCTCTGGTATTGCGCGTAAGGTATGCCATCTTAGTCGTTTAAAAAAATAATGTTTCTATTATACATGATCCTTGTTGGTCCCTCGAGAGAATCCTATTCTTGGTGAACTTGAGCAAAATTTAATACCGTTGAAGCCTCATCCGGCTGTCAGCGTCAGCTCTATAGGGTTTCGATAATGCTGACGTAAGCATTTGGGGTATAAAACGAAGGACTTAAAGTAACTGACTCTTGTAAACCCTTCTTCCATAAGTATAAAATTTTGACTCTACCATCACTGTATATTTTGGACACAGCTATGTTTGTCAAGAATAATCAAAATCTCTTCGGTCATCCTACGGATTACATGGTCCGCAATAGGCGTGACAACAATAAAGTCTGTCATATAAATAGGAAAACCGCAATGATGGATAAGAGTACCTTTGCTATGGCACCCTCCATATATAATAAATTACCACAATCTATAAGACTACTGCCGAATATGGAGTTTCAGAGAAAGTTAAAAATGATTCTTTCAAATAAATGTTATTATTCTATAAATGATTTCTTAAATGACAAAGATTTTTTGGCTTCACATTCGCTATTTTTAAGTTGTTTTTTATCCAATTAGTTTCATGTTTAATTTTTATTTTATTATGTTTATTTTAATTATTATTTGTACAAATATATTATTATTGCACATCGAAAAATCGGTAGGAATACATTGACTCACATAATTATAGACTTATAAACACCTGTACCTACATGTATTTCAAGCAATAAATGACACTTTACTTACTTTACTTTAAGGAAATGTAGCCCATTGATAGCTGGCT
The DNA here is from genome assembly GCA_947579855.1 of Anticlea derivata. Lineage (NCBI taxonomy): Eukaryota > Metazoa > Arthropoda > Insecta > Lepidoptera > Geometridae > Anticlea > Anticlea derivata. The sequence goes on along the minus strand of OX388277.1, from coordinate 785,158 downwards.
GGCTGGCAGTCCTACTAATATCATAAATCCGAAAGTTTGTAAGGATGTTTGAGGTTCAATCACGCCGTAACGGATCCATCCATTTCGATGAAACTTGATGAAATAGTTACGAGTTCTGTACCTAGAATAGCATAGGAGCTACTTTTATACAGGTACTACGCAATGCAGCCGCGGGCGCAAGCTAGTCTTGCATATAAATAATGTTTAAAACGTGATCATGGTTATGAGAGTTTCAATGATAAATTTAAGATTATTACTAAAATAAAACGAGTTGGCCGTGGTGGCCCCGGCTGAAGAATAGGCCCCTCTATATCTACCTATCCGCGGATGTCGTAAGAGGCGACTAAGGGAAAAAAGCTAGGGGATGGGCAGCAGCGTCTCCTATTTTAACAACGATAGCTCTAACTGCGCTCACCAACCCGCATGCCCAGCGTGGTGAGTATGGGCAAATCCCCCCACATGATAAGGAATTCGCTCTGTCTGTGGGGGAGGCCATGTTCAGCAGTGGACGTCGTACGGCTGAAATGATGATGATGATAAAACGAGTAGCATTCAAAGATTTAAATAGTTTGAAACTAATAATTGGAGAGATATTCTCGTTCTATTTTCCACTAGAGTGTGTCCTTTCATGGAATATTGCTTTTATTAAACTTTTTATTAAACTACAGTCCAAAGCAATAAGCATCGTTTTATACATCAGTTCTCTTTAAGTACAAACAAACAGAAGCTGCGAAACTCTAGCTGTACACTTTACCTTTTAACTTCACGTCTTGACGCGAAACGAGCTGACAAATCAGAGGCATGGCCGTACGTAACGGCTATCAAATTAAAATTAAACCCGACTCTGCGATTGGTCCTCGCCGGCGGGGGTGAGGGGGCGCGCGAGGGGTGAGCCGCGATCAATACGAGACTTGTTACGTAACGCGCTGCAGACGCCACGCTATTATCGCCTCTCTCCCTCACATCCCTGTGCTCACAAAGGCTGTATTTCCCTGCAGACGCAATAGTATTCTATGTGACGCCACGGGTTCGTACTTCCGACGCCAAGTTTTCGGGAGTTTGGTCTGATAGATCAGCTTACATTGTAGTTTCTATAAAGTTAGCGGACTTCGCAAGGCACAATGCAATTTTAGTCGAACTATGAATTTCGTATTGATCCATTCTCGAAACTGAAATTGGAATTGAATTTCAAACTGGCAATACTATAGTCTTTGTGTTGCTTTAATTTCTACTTAAAATATCGTTTATTGATGAAAAGTTACTGGAGTGTTAGTTCTATTTGTATTAACTAGCGTCCGCCGGCAGCTTCGCACGCGTGTTACAGGGATAAAAAGTATCCTTTGTCCCAATCCAGATCATATTCGACCTACCTTCCAAATTTCATCGAAATCGGCTCTGCCGTTTAGTCTTAAAAGGTCACAACCAGTTACTTTGGCATTTATATTCAAAAAATCAAGTCGATCCTTTGTTTTGGAAAAAAAAAACAAATCTATGCCACGGGAACCTTACATTTCATGGGGATAAAACGACTATTAATTTATCAATGTGCCAAATTTCACCCAAAACCATTCGGCCGTTCTGCCGTGACTGAGTAACAAACATCCAAACTTTCGCATTTATAATAATAGTAGAACAGTATTGCGCTGTAAACATATCATTTTCTACAATTGGTTTCATTCTTTACAACCAATAAAACATCAGCAACAAGAATTGATATTAAATCCTTCAGGTTCTTCGTTATATCGCAAAGTATTTTCTCAAATTCCCTTGGAGCCTTGGACCTTTCATTACAGCCACGTCACGCCGTTTTCTGTGGAACCTTAATCCTTATTCATCATTTCCCGGCTTAGCGGCTTAACGGTCGGTATTGAAATCCATCATGTACCAATGGGCTATGGCTTTACTTTTGATTATATTGGCCTTAATTTTATTATAAATGCAGTGGAAATGAGAGCTTTGCGAAGTATGTGTGGAGTAACTTTGAAAGATAGAGTGAGGAACAGTGTGATAAGAGAGCGTTGTGGGGTGAAAGAAGACGTAGTGATGAGGATTGAGAAAGGTATGCTGAGATGGTTTGGTCATGTAGAGAGAATGAACGAAAGAAGATTGACGAAACAGGTGTATAAGGCGAGTGTGAATGGGACCGTTGGAAGGGGAAGACCTAGGCGTACGTTTAGTGACCAAATCGGTGACGTTTTGGAAAAAGGTCAGGTCATGAGTACCCTAAACCGAGCATGTATGAGGAATGTGATGAGAGTGAATGAAGCAAAAGAGGTACGTCAGGATCGTAGCAAGTGGAAAACCGTGGTCTCTGCCTACCCCTCTGGGAAACAGGCGTGATTTTATGTATGTATGTATGTATGTATATTGGCCTTCCTTTATTCATACAATAATCATCATCATCAGCCTGTAGAAAGCCTGAAGACAAAGAGTTCTATCATGAACGGTCTTGAGTCTCTTCCATCCACCGAATTCCCGCAACTTAACAATGTCGTCGATCCATCAACACTGTGTCGTGGGTACCAGAAACTACGAGTACCATGGTACAACACCCAGACCCGAAACAAATACTTGAAGATCAGGCAAACATTTGTCTCGCAGCGGGAATCGAACCCTCTCAGATGAGCACTCGCCCGCTACTCTATCGAGGTAGCTAAAATATTGTGTACAATTTACGTTTGAATGTGCAAGGAACTCCATTTGCTTCCTGTGGAGCTTGAGACCACCCTCTAAGCTCTTTTAAGTGGTTCCCTGTGTTCAACGGCATTTGCTTTGTAGCTACATGTCTTAAGGGCTAGTGCGGTCTGTACCACGGACGGAGGGTTGTTAATGCGCAAAGTCAATAGAAAATGCGGGTTTGACTCCATACCTCTTACCATGCTACTCATAATTTCTGGAACATGCAACCCCGACCTATGTACACAGCTCTGCTGCAATCCTCTTAATCTATCTGCCACTGGTCTTCTGGATAATCTTCCTTTATTCACAGAATACCACTAACAAAGCCTTTGATTTACGGGCAAACAAAGATCCGGCCACAGTTAAAGATTTACTGTGAGCCTCACCCGAAACTAAATAACTGCGGGCCACTAGGACCTTGTGTAAATAAACCCACGACTTACGAAAACTTCATATATAGATATTGTTGATCTAGGATTTTGGAAAAATATTGCTACACTACGAACAGCTCTGAGAATTCAGCCTAGGAGTGTGTTATTTCTGTCTGTCAATGTTCTTTTCTGAATGTAGTAATTGGCTCTGGAAACGGTCTTTTACTGTGTTGAAAGGCTTTAGGAGCACCGCAAATAACATTCCTACTTTTGAACAAGGTTTTGGTAATATGTATAGTATACCATCCCAGATTTTTTGAGATTTTTCAATGAAATATGTTGAATTTCCAAATGTAGAAAAAACTTTATTGTTTATTTGGGCTCGTATTCAGAGACACGACTCAAGCATAGATTTAATCACAGATCAGCTGAACTCTACTTAAGTATTGAATCTCAGCCCAAACATAGCTTTTATTCAAGAACGGTACTTAAACTACTCTCAGCTGAATCGAGTCTCAAATCTGTACTCAAATGTTCTCGTTTACATTTTGATTTATTTTTAATTTTCGATCCGTTTTACGCAGAAATTCAAACAGCCAGGGTGGAAATAGAATAGAACAATAACTTGAAGTATAAATATGCATCAAAGTACGTGTAACGGAACGTAAATGTCATTTGATTAATGTCAAATCAAATCTAAACTCAAGCACTGATTTCGTCTGATTGACGTTTCAGAATAAGCATTTACTCACGTGAACTGTGATCATTGAAGCTACAGCTTATAAATACTGTTCAAGAATTAGAATCTCGCCGTCTAATCGAGATTTAAGTACAGATCAATGCTTAAGTCTTGTCTCTGAATACGAGCCTTGGTGTTGAATAAGCCCCTTTCGGGATAGCATACATGTTATGAATCACCTTGTCCAGTTAGTTGCATTACGCTTACGATAAGATAGCAAATGTCAAATAACCAAATAAAATTAAAAGATTTCAAGCATCGCCGCCGTTGTCATTTTGACTTTTACCATCGTATCGTAACGTAAGCATCGCTACCGTGAATTAATCGACTGGCCCATTGTACAGTTAGTATTAACGTAACAAAGTTGCGTCATCAAAAGTTGACGTCAAGCCTCATTGTGCCGCAGCCTCCATTGTCACGTCAATCAATACTCATTTCACATTCATAGTTGAATTTCGATGAGACTCGACCTACTTACTACTTTGTTCCACCCAACTTCCCAGCCTTGAGCTTCTTCAAATCCTACTTCTGATACTCTTGAGGTTGGCCGCGGTGCCCCCGGCTGAATAATAGGCCCCTCCATAGATAGCGGGTTGGCGAGCGCAGTCAGAGTTAAAGTTGTTAAAATAGGAGACGCTGCTGCCTATTCCCTACCTTTTTTCTCTTAGTCATCTCTTAAGACATCCACGGGAGGAGATATGGAGGGGCCTATTCTTTAGCCGGGGCCACCACGGCATAACTCCATTAACTCCGATATTTTCTAAGTGTCGGCTTATATTCTCGCTACTTTTGTTTCGACCATAATAATGATCCGTTTTTATTACCCACCATTTGACCCACTATATTAATGGCGTGTATTAATTTTGGCTCGTGTTCTAGCTTTCCTCGTTTATTTATGGAGGTTTATTAATGTCGTTTCTTTTATGTTGCTTTAGAAGCCTTGGAGGTTGTTGACGTCATCAGTTTTTATAATCGGTCCATTTGTACAGTTTTATAATGAACGATGAAAAATTATTTATTCATCGTCAAAATCACCCTGCAGAAGTCCACTGCTGGACATAGACCAATCAAACAGTGCGGTGACGAAGAGTCTTGAGCCTTTTCCAACCACCGCTTCACTCCCGCAACTTTCATATTGTTGTCGGTCCATCGGGTGGGTGGCTTTCCAACACTGCGTCGCCCGGTTCATGTTCGCCATTGGAGAACCTTTATTCCCAAATATTGTCGGTTCTGCAAACCATATGGCCTACTTATTTATTTATAACACTTTATTAAATATATCACACATACATACATACATAAAATCACGCCTATTTCCCAGTGGTGTCGGGAGAGACAAACCTCTTTTGCTTTATTCAATCTCATCACTTGATCTTACTCTATTCATGAAATGATATCTTTTAATTTAATTCACTTTTACACATTTTGTTCTTATAAGCTTTTCTTTGTTACAGGTAAGTACTTACATAAAACCTTGCATACATTAACACCAGGGCGCGTCACATTGAAATGATTTGTCAAGTGAGTGAAACACCTTTAATTTATTAATTGCAAGTAATTAATCATAATCTCGCTACCCTTGTCCCATTTCATGTGGGTTCAGCCTTCATGTCAGTACTTCTTTCTCATTCATGTCGTCTTTCCTTATATCATTCGAAATGATGAAATAAATTTCCACGTAAGTACAGTTCAATTAATGTTATATAGCACTAAAGCTATCATTGACATTTGATCAAATAGTAAAATCCATAAAGGCTTACGCTTACCCGAAGAAAACGTTGTTACTGTAATAGTTAGAAAAAAATAAGGACGTCGTCTTTGTAAGTAATGTGGCAATTTCCATCCCCTATCGGGATATGTAACGCTATTACTGAAGGCTTCAGATGTATTGGTAACTCGCGTATCGACAGTTCAATTATATAAACGTCTGCGGTTGATTCTAGGGATGATTTAAGCTTAATATAGTGTATTTTTACTCACAAGTCTTATACTTTACAAGACGATCATAAGGCCTGTCGTAATGTATGGATCTGAGTGTTGGGCTACCAAAGGGACGGATGAAAGAATAGTGCATGCGGCGGAAATTCGAATGTTGAGATGGATGTGTGGAGTGACGAGACTGGACAATATAAGAAATGAGTACATCAGAGGAAGTTCGAAAGTAGTGAAAGCGCTAGTGACGGAAAAGTTGAGAAGTAATAGGTTAGCATGATATGGGCATGTCATGAGGAGGGATGAAAGTCATGTAACGAGAAGAGCGTTAGGTATGAATGTGGATGGATATAAGACTAGAGGAAGGCCGAAGAAAAGATGGATGGATTGTATTAAAGATGACATAAGTAAGAAAGAAGTGAGTGTGGAGATGACGGCTAACAGAAGAGAGTGGAACAAGAAAACTTGTTGTGCCGACCCCACATAATGTGGGACAAGGGCAGGAAGAAGAAGAAGATAGTGTCTTTTTACTGTCGACTCTGATGGAACGCTTTCGAAAAACAAGATTGGTGAAATAAAATACATTTGACTTGGGAAATAAACTGATGAAGAGAATTAAGATAATGAAAGTAAATCATCAATCAATTTCAAACAACCTATCTATTTCTAAGATGTTATCATTAGATAAAATGCATGACACTACTAATATTATAAATGCGAAAGTTTGTGAGGATGTTTGTATGTTTGTTGTTCAAACACGCCGTAACGGCTCAACCGGTTTAGATCAAACTTGAAATGGATAGGGTTCTTTACCTAGAATAGCATATATGCTACTTCTTATTATGTAGGTACCACGCGAGTGAAGGCTCAAGCTAGTTATGTTATATAACAGAGCTTTCAAAATGAAGCGAATAAAGTACGCTATTTACTGAACAGCGAAATTTATCGCAACAAAATCCTTGGTGGTGACTTTTTTAACGATCTGTCCATCACAAAAAGTCTGGATGAAAAGAGAGCTCGTTGTAATTAAAAAATTAGCCCCTTATCACTCTCATTTCGGGAGCACAACATTTTAGAAATTTTCACTCGGCTTATGCGGTGTTTAACGAAGTACTTGCGTTGGCCATGACACCGTCTGCATGGCCAATTAGCGCTGTCATTTCGAGAACGCTCAACGCTCGCTGGAGATGATGCTTAGCCCGGGGGGCTGCGGCTTTGTAGCATTTCTTTCAATCTCGACGTTTTTTCACTTTTATGAATATTTATGCAGGAAAACCAGAACAAGCCATTTACAGAACGCGAACAGACAACTTTTTCTGTCGACAAGTTTTCCCAGGTGACCAGGGCCCGGGGTACAGAGGCCAATTTAACAAATTTACAGGCAGAACTATATCCGTATACCTATAGTTTTTCTTTCTTTCTTTCTTTCTATACCTACATAAAGAACTTTTTATTCTGCGCAAACAAGGATATTATACAAAAAAGGATGCTGTGCAGTAAATTTAGGGAAGTAAAATAGACGAACTTAGCACGGAATGTAAAACAGCTTTAAAAAGACGAAATACCACCGTAAGACCAATTAGACCATTGATCAGCGATCGATCAAGGAAAGTGCACTGTCCAAATCCAAAGGATGTAATAAGGCTTTGCTTTTTAGTGCGGACACGCTTGTTTTTGAAAGGCAATAGGGCTCCATGAATAAGAAATGGTTTGCTCACCACTCGTGACGCTAGCGGAGTTGGCGGTAAACACTTTGCGTGTGAATTATTCAACATCGTCCAACGTTTTAGAGAGCCAACTACAATGGGTAGTTCACTATGAAATAATTTACTTTCTGCGCGTAAGAATTTAGGAGAGAACACTGTCGTGAAGTAGAACACGAATCGATAGTAGACCTTAATCCCTTAGTAGATCTTAATACACATCATCATTTCACCTTTTTGGCGTCCACTGCTGAACGTACACCTCCCTCATAGATTTCCAGAAACAATCATACAATGAAGGAAAGCATCGTGAGGTAACCGGCATGTCCAAAGACCTAAATATTCGAAGACAGGCATGTGCACGGAAGGAGCCTCTTGGAAGCGCACTTTAATCCTTTCGGTCATAAACCCTTTTCAGGCCAACATACCTCAACCTGGTCACTGACCCAATACAGGATGAACAAGAAAGAATCAGTGACACGACAAGCAAGCAAGCTGTAGAAACATACAACCTCTGGCAAATACGTACCTTCATATCCAATATCTTATTTCTGTCAACAAAGTCATTCTGGCTTTTTCCATTGCTATATCCCAACATGGAGCTAATAAAGATGCATTATGTAAATACTCTCGAAACAACCCAACGCCTACAGACCATGCCAAGTTGTATATTGGTCCCGATCCAATTTGAGACATTACACAACTGTGTAACCGTCTAGTTCGAGTGGAAAAGCTTATTTTCGGGTCCTCGTGCATATTTGATGCAATGTTTCAGTTAAGTTCTGCTAAGTCTCGAATTTATTTCCTGGCTTTGCGGATTTAAGTGTTGCTATTTGTATTGTGTAGCATTTCGTCCAATACTCCTTTTCTTTAGATTTTGCCTAATTATATTATCAGTTGTCAAAATGTAGATTAACTTTGATTATTTCGAGATCAATTACAACTTGGTAATTTGCTTCGCCTCAATCTGCCAGTGAAGTTTTTGAAGTCTCTCTAAATTTACCGAATTTTGAGTCTCTATGAAATAAATTTTGTTATGGCCGTAATTGGAATCTATTCCATATAACTTATACAAATAGATTTGATTACTATTTCTTAGATTTATTTGCGCCTTTTAAATTTTTTTTATATTGTTATCATGCTGCTCAATGTTTTCACGTTTTCACAAATCTTCTGTGCAATATACGCGTACGAATATTGATACATATTGGTCATAAAGTTAGCTTAAAATTCCGAAGAAACGGAATTCTCATGGTAATTTTAGTAGAATTATGGCCAGTCTATTTGCTGCCATTTTTTTTTAAACAGAAAATAAACGATAACCTATTATCCCGCCAATATAATTCGTATTCTACAGAATGGCCGTCTTTAAAAGCAATCTCTTTATCAGTTGTTTAGGCCCGCGAGACCCAAAAATTATCTGCAATATTTATTACAAAAGGCCCGAAGGCATAAACAAATATAATTTTCTTCCAAAAATATGCCAAAGAATGTTTTCCCGTATATTTCTAGTGTGTTAACGATTAAGACCAGTCTGTTTTTTTTGCAAAAGCATTCGCTCTGTTCTTTTTTATTTTCTCCTCTTAATAGTACTGTGTTTACCACATTTTTTAGGAGCAGGGAAATTTTTACTTGTAGTTCAACGTTGTTATGCTTTTATTTTTAGTTTCTTTCATTGTTTCTTGTATCTGTAGAATTCTTGAGGCTTTATTATTATCTGTAGTATTTAATTATGTAGTCTTCTCGAATTAATCTATGGTTGATGGAGATCTAGCAGGACGGTAGAGAGAGAGAGTGCAGAGTTGTTATTTACAGGAGTATAATATTTACAATAGGTACATAGGTATTTTACAGAAATTAATAGATTTAATACAACACGATAAAGCACGAGATAAAAAGTAAAAGTAGTCTGAGAGACCGTCCCAATCAATAATTAATTCACTTGTTCGTCGCTATGCCAACTGAGAGGTAGTTGAATGAGGCGGCGACGGAGTGATAGTGGCGGCGTAGCTCGCCACAAATCATTTTCAGCTGAGCTCAAAGCTAAAAAGCCATAAAGTTTTATTTATTTATTTAGAATTCAGTAAGGCGATGCCATATGTTATTAGAAGGTACATTATAATAAGTAGGTACAATTAGATAGGTACTAATCTAAACAGTTCGTTTCTATTACTACCTGTGCAAGTTGTAGGAGTAGTAAGTAACAGTTAATACTTCAACTGTCACTTCGGTAGGTTCAATAGCTATAATAAATTAAGTTTTACCGAACACAAAACTAACTTAATATTATTCAGAATAACCTTATCTGTAATTTCCACGTCATCAACTAATAATTTCCGCTCAATTTCTTTCAAACTACGAAACAGGAATTTACTGGCAAAGGTACTTTCGAGATTCGAAGTTGCTAATGTTGGTCGATGACTTGGGTTCCAACCAGTCTGTTCCATTTGTTTTAGGATTAAAACTTCCTAGAAATTTCCGTGGCTAGACTAAAATAAATAGATAACTTTGTATATTATTAACCGAGTTCAAAAAGGAGGAGGTTCTCAAGTCGGCAGTATTTTTTATTTATATATTTTTTACATTCAGCTCGTCTTGGATTTTGTTCTTTGTTAAGTTTTAAATAGGTTTTATGTATGAGGAATCCATCCGGTCTACTTCCTAACTGCTAAACGATTGAAGACCTTTTTCCTTGCGTGCTTCGGTGTATAATTGCTCAGAGAAAGCACTGCGTGCTGAATCATCCCCTGCTGTTTCAGAATGGGGTTGGTACTCTAATTTATTACCTGCATGTAGCATTGTATTCAGCTGGGTAATTGGCCGTTTTGCTTTTCATTGTTGTGGTAGAATGGAAATGAGTTGTTCATGTTGCTTTTATTTCCATGTGTAAATTTTCAACACTGATCCCACAAAGGTACTACCGGCTACTTACTTGAATGCAAACTCTATTTTTCTGCTGTCAATGCATGGTTTTTTATGTGTATAACTGATCATAATTATCATCACCTATATCCACTGCTGGACAAAGGTCTTCCTCCAATTTTTTTTTTATACAATCGAGATTGCAAACAAGCATACGGCCCACCGGTTGGTAAGCGGTTACCGTAGCCTATGAGCGCTTGCAATACCAGAGGCATCACGCACGCGTTGCCGACCCCTCCCCCCTCCCCCCCTAAAGAGCTCTGGCAACCTTACTCATCGCAGGAACACAACACTATTTGAAACAAATAATGTTATTTGGCTGCGATATTCTGTAAGATGGAGGTACCTCCCCAGGCGGGCTGCTCCAATTCAGAACGAGAAAATCTTGCTGTGCCCTACCTCCTCCTAAAAGAATGGTCTAAAAGAAAAGAAAGAATGGTCTTGTGCCTTCTCCATCCATCGACTTCCCGCAACCTTCTCAATGCCGTTGGTACATCGGGGGCCTTCTGACTACGTTGCCCGAATGTTTCCTTTACCTTGCTGATCATTGCTTAGTTTAGTTACCTTTCGACGACCGGATAGGCGAGCTACGATTCATACCTTCAATCATTAGTGGTAATGTTGGTCATATGAATTTGATTAGCACAGTTCTATTTCTGAGTATTATTATGTTCTGTTTCATATAGCGCTGTGTTTCCAACTAGTGTTCTATAATTTAATTCTAACACTCTAAGGCTCGTATTCAGAGACACGACTCAAGCATAGATTTAATCACAAATCAGCAGTTAAGTATTGAATCTCTTCTCAAACATAACTTTTATTCAAGAACGGTACTTAAACTACTCTCCGCTGAATCGAGTCTCAAATCTGTACTCAAATGTTCTCGTTTACATTTTGATTTATTTATAATTTTCGATCCGTTTTACGCAGAAATTCAAACAGCCAGGGTGCAAATAGAACAGAACTATAAAGTGAAGTATAAATATGCATCAAAGTACGTGTAACGGAACGAAAATGTCATTTGATTAATGTCTAATCAAATCTAAACTCAAGCACCGATTTCGTCTGATTGACGTTTCAGAATAAGCATTTACTCAGGTGAACTGTGATCATTGAATCTATATTTAAATATTGTTCAAGAACTAGAATCTCGCCTCAAATCGAGATTTAAGTACAGATCAATGCTTGAGTCTTGTCTCTGAATACGAGCCTTACAGTTTCTCGTAGCACTGAGTGTTCGTATTCGTTTTCCAGGAGAAATGTAATTGCTGCCATTTTACATTGCTTTTCCAGGGAACGCTTGCTTTCTCTGTCTATTCGGTTTTTACTCGAGGATTAGGTCGTGTTCAAATACCGTGCGATGTGTAATCTAAAATGTATTTTAAAATGATCCTTGAGGTTTCTCAATAAAGTTAATTTTGAGTTGACTTTTAGGAGCTTCCGATATCGTTGAGCTATAAGGCGGTGTGCCTTATAGCTCAAATGTCAAAGTCATATTTGACTTATTTCTGTACATGTAAGTATCTTTTGAAACGAATTTTATGTGACTTATGTTATGAAGGACATATCGCATGCCGTTTGAACATGGCTTTATGAGGTTTATAAGCTTATACGTCTGGTTCATTCCTCTGGGAATGGTTTGGAATGTTGCGGAACAATGCTTGCTAACTACGGGTTGCGCGCGACTATGCTTGTGAATTTAGGTAGGTAGGTGTTTATGTGCGTCTTCTAGGTTATTTATTCATTATTTATTCGTATATTCAATTATTTTCCAACTCGGTCGCATCGTTGAATCACTTTGTATCGAAGTTAGATTAACTTGAAGCAATCTAACTTTTTGAATGTTAAAACAGTTTGTTTATTGTTTAGGAACTGTTTTATCGCTATAACAAAACAGTACCTAAATATAAAAGCTATTATAAAAGGCACCTGGTGGCTCTCATGACAGCAGAATAAACAGAATAAACACATTCATTGGTACTTTAAAAATACACGTCACTAAAATACATGTTCAATTAAAAAAAAATAGTAGGTACCTGGCCGTGGTGGCCCCGGCTGAAGAATAGTCCCCTCCATATCTACCTATCCGCGGATGTCGTAAGAGGCGACTAAGGGAAAAAAGCTAGGAGATGGGCAGCAGCGTCCCTCATTTTAACAACGATAGCTCTAACTGCGCTCGCCAACCCGCATGCCCAGGGTGGTGAGTATGGGCAAATCCCCTCACATGATAAGGAATTTGCTCTGTCTGTGGGGGAGGCCATGTTCAGCAGTGGACGTAGAACGGCTGAAATGATGATGATGATGAAGTAAAAAAATAAACTTACCTATTATTTATATTGTTTTTTAAGCCCAGCGGTTCAGCTGACGTCACTTAACGCTTAGCTACCCCATATCGGTGGAAAGGCAGTCTAAGAGGCGCACTTTATCCTGTCACCACACTGGTTCTTTCACCTACTGTGGTTGGCCCTTTTTAGGGTCATTATACCTAAACCTACTGACTGACCTTAATGCAGGGTAGCCAAGTGAGAACCAGTGACATATCATATCTTACCTAGATACCATAATCCAATAAAGAGAACCATATCTTACCATCAAATATTGATCAATTCGTCTGATCTAAAGATACGACCATTGCCATCAATCACTCATAATATATATTTCGTTTCGTTCCACCTAATCACCTTGGTGAGTCATTCACTCCGCTTCTTCCGACCTTTTACTTTCTACTGTAAATCATTCGAAAGACATTTCAATCAATCTTTATTCCATCCTTTCCTATTGCCCTCTCTTTGTTCAATCACTCACAATCAACTCCTTCTGTCTTATGTCTCCATAATGTCTACTATAAAACCAGCTATTGCTATAGGTAGATATAACATTCGGATAAGCAAAATCGGAATAAAATTTGTTCAGCCCTTTAATTGAGAGTTTTCTGAAAGCAATCTTAACGATATCAGCTATAAAATTGTTACCTACATTTTTTGTTACTTGTATGAGTAGGTATATGTGTCTATCAAAGTGATTCATAGTTGGTATGTTTCTGTATTCATATACTATCCCGAAATGGGCTTATTCTATCAATAAAAAGTAAGAAATAAAACGGTTGTTTTGCTGATTTTGACTTCAAAACAACAGTCGTAGAACAAACTTTCTTGCTTATTGGGTATAGAATGCCGTGATGGCCCCGGCTGAAGAATAGGCCCCTCCTATTTTACCCACTACCCGTGGGTATCGTAACAGGTGACTTAAGGGATAAAAGCTAGGGGATGGCCAGCAGAGTTCCCTATCAACAAAACCTTTATTTGCGCTCGCAGACCCGCATGCCCAGAGTGGCTTTTATGGAAAAATCTCCCCAAATTATTGTATGGGTGCAGGCCGTACATGGTCGGTCGCGCTGGAAATCTATGGGGTAGGTCTATGCTCAGCTCTAGACGTCCTACGGCTGAAATGATGATGATGATGACATGTTGGTGCTCGTGTCTGTATGTATAAATTGCCAATAGTTAACTCAGTATTTGCAGAGTCAGCAGTAACTAGCGACTGCATTATGTGAATTCAGTAAATACCCACTTGTATCTACTGCTGCTGTTGGATTTGAATTGCAAAGCGCTTGATTGTTTCCAGTAAGCGCTTTTGTTCGCTTCTGTTAGTTTGCGGAATCCATAATTATATGCAGTGTGCAATCAAGTTTGACTGTATAAAATAATAGTGTTGGGGTACTACCATTATGACTTATCGCCATTGAAATGCAAGCGTCGCAGCTTTAGATTTTATTCTACAATACTATCAGTCTGTTCTGCAGTCCTTATACCTCCCTGCCTCACCTACCTACATGTTTTAATTTTTCTTATTGTGTTTTTTTTTGTATTACTAGATTTAAGTATTTTTTTTTTCTTTCGTTGTATCTTCCTACCTACCTACCTACTTACTGCGTTGTGTGTCAAATAAATAAATTTTCTTTCTTTCTTCTTTCATTCTATATTTTTTCTAAAACTGTTAATTTATTCCTTCCTTAACTTTTCTAGTATGTGGCTTCTTAAAATATTCTGTCACTGCCTACACCGTATTTGTTCGAACCCGCGACCTGTTAGATCAGGGGCCGCATAAACCCTTACGTCTCAGTGCCTCGTTTTACGACAGTCGCCGAGTATCGGGCACAGTTTCTTGTTTCATGGCCCATTATATGGCATTTGATGGGCCATCAACGCTTTTAGGACATGCGAAAAACATGTTTGCGTGATGTATTATGATGGATGGCTGGGAAGTCGTGCGTGGTTGAAAACAGAATTCAAAGTTGAAAAATTGTTCGGAAAAGGATATTTGATGTGTCAAAAAAAAATTCATCGTTAATAAATTTAGCATTTGAAAGCTTTGAAAACAGCGTTTGAAAACATTACTATTAAAAGATTTAAATTAAATTTTCTATAATTCATTAAATTAATTAGGAGGTTCCTAAACAAATAGCGTTATCTACGACGTAACTTGAATAATCATTCGAGAAAGACTCATTTACATGAATATAGGATTATGACACAGCTTATGAATAGACTAGCTCGTTCAATTTTCTTTCTCAAACTCCAAGTTTAACTTCAAACTTGAGTATTTATTTATTCATTGAAATCGGAAGGATCATTTTTAAACCTCTTAACTCTAGTTGAATTTATCCTCTTACAACTTTATTAATAATCGAGTTAGAATTTATTATTCAGTCCCAAGATGTATTTTTGTCATCTCAATAGTCGTATCGTCTCAAATGTTTTATAAAGTTTTTACAGAGTTTACATTTCATAACTTTTTAAATTTGCTAATTTATAACTTTAGCACATCGCTTGGGACCTTGTTATAGAAGCGTACACATTGCCCTTTAAAGGATTTATTAACCCCAATGAACCGTATTATGGGGCCCGCGAGTTTCTTTATTTACGTCATAATTGTCACATTTTTTTATAATTTATTGTTTTAAAGTATACTCTAGCTGTAGTTATACGATGTATTCCTGTTATACCTTCACGTTGTTCCTGTTTTCAGTTCATTCAAAGTTTATTTGTGTAATTTGGTTGTGGTATACACTCTGTGTACGAAAACGACAATAAGGTTTATCATTCTATGTAATTTTTAAGCAAAGCTCCTACATTTTGTTTGAAGTTAGAGAGCTATTCTCTGAATTTATCTTGACTATGGCAAATTCAAGTTATTTACTCAATCAAGACAGGGATTACGTGTAACGACGTTAATTCTAAGAAATCTCTCAGGGTTTGATTGCGTCACTCCATCTCGTCGGTTTGTTTGTTTGAAAAGAGATGAATGAAATTAGTTCATAAGCCTCTTTCTTTCTTCAGAATTTAGGTATATTTCAGGTCCTTCTTTGATCCTTAAATTTTAAATACAAACTATTATTGTACCAATTTTAGTGTCTATGACAATTCAGTATTTTTTCTGCGAAACTACGAAATAGGCTACTTTGTCGCTTGTATTTATTGAACTGGAATTCTAACGTGGAAATTCTCCAATGCACTCCACAAATCCAATGCTAGCTGCAAATTCAGAATCCATTTTACAGCAGTGCGGATGCATATACTGCTGTGAGAACTCCCGCGACTTCGTTCGCGTCAAGTTATTTGCCTACAAACTCCAACCATCTACACTTTCTCAGGGGTTGATTTAGGGAATTCTTGGAGCTTCCATGGTGAACATAACCTTTAGATTTTTAGATTTCTAGGACATCCTGCTGAGGCTGTTCGTTGATAGTCTCAGTCAGTCGATCGGTACCATAGATATACTTACAAGGAAAGAAAATCGACGATCGTCCCGAGAGGGTTTGCGTGTGGGTGTTGTTGCGGTGATGTAGTTCCGATTCTATATTCAGTGAGAGATTAGATGTGAAGTGGTGCAAAGTAGGCGATATGCCCGTGGCTATACGAGTATCTTTGAGTGCGCAACTCCGTCACTAAAAAAACAACTTATCCTTTTTTTGTGGTAAAGTACCTACGATAATAAATACTTAACACAACGCTATGTTATCGCCAGTCTATTGCAGTGTGACTTATGAACAGTGCTGTCTTATGGCACCAGGTTTTGGTATTTTTCTACCCATCAAAACGTTAAGTCCAGTTAACCTAGACTTTTTTCAAATTCCTTATCATTTTATAACTCCTTTTGTCTACTTCCTCTTTAGTCCAATTACTCTCATGTCTAGTAGTCCCTCCGATTTGTCTGATACAGTGATGTCGTTAATATCTATTTATATTATCGTTATTTCTGCGGTCATAGTGGTCAATTTTTTTTATAATTCTGTGTTAACAAGTAGAGGACAACGCTTTGACATATTAGTTGTGCTAGAGTATGGACACATTAGTTATATGGGCTGTCCAAGAGAGGGCCTATTCTTCAGCAAAATTCCAAATGTTCTAAATAAATCTGAAGGAATTATAAGAACAGCTCTACTGTTCTATAGACTACGTAGCTAAGACTTTACACGTCACATTATTCAGTAACTGTTAGACTCCAACAGTTAGTCATCTGAATTGCAAAGAGAAAAATGTTTACGTTTCCGTAAAGCGTTGGATAAAAAGTGCTCAAACAAAATGGCGGCGCGGACAATAGTATGAAACTGAATAGTTTCACTGGTAAAAAAGTTTATATCACTGTAGGTAGAAAAGTTTACATACATACAAATGGAGGAGGTAGGGCACAGCGAGATTTTCTCGTTCTAAATTGGAGCAGCCCGCCTGGGAGGTACCTCCGCCTTACAGAAGATCGCAGCAAAATAACATTATTAGTTTCAAATAGTTTTGTGTTCCTGCGGTGAGTAAGGTTGCCAGAGCTCTTTAGGGGGGGACTCTTCAGGGTCGACAACGCGTGCGTGATGCCTCTGGTATTGAAAACCCTTATAGGCTACGGTAACCGCTTACCAACAGGTGGGCCGTAAGCCTGTTTGCCACCTTAGTTGTATAAAAAACATAATGTGACCGAATAGGTTAATATTTTATCTCGTTGATTTAAAAGTTCTACAGAATTATTGGCCATTCTAAGAATTTTATTATATACGCAACTGGAAGCTCGATGGGCTCTCGGTGCCTTTATTTTAAACGTAAATTGACACCATTTTCTGCTTTGTGTGTGCCCGAGCTTTATTACTTCTACTTGTACTAGCGCTTTGCGTCTACCTTTATAATGCGGACAGCCAAAGAGTGGAACTCGTTGCCGGCGTCTGTGTTTCCGAATACCTATAATTTGGGTGTCTTCAAGACCAGAGTGAATAGGTTTCTTCTAGGCAAACGTGCTACACCGTAGACCACATCATTACATAACATCAGGTGAGACTATTTCGTATAAAAAAAAAAAACTTGTTACTTCCACATGGATTGGCAGTTTTGCTACTCGCTTTGTATGCCCTGCTTTGGCATTGTGATAATTTAATTGAAACTGCGCTTAGAAACTGGATATTGGAATGCGCTACTTCTCTTTGTATAGATAGAGGCTTTCCTATACAAGGCCATTTATAATATCCCTAAAGTGGTTTTATTCTTCCCTTTTAGAAATAGTTTATTTATTTATTTGTAGGAAACCCAACTGCGTTAATAACTAATGGATAAATTAGTGCAAACAGAAAGTGGTCGTGGTGGCCCCGGCTGACGAATAGGCCCCTCCATATCTACCTATCCGCGGATGTCGTAAGAGGCGACTAAGGGAAAAAAGCTAGGGGATGGGCAGCAGCATCCCTCATTTTAACAACGATAGCTCTAACTGCGCTCGCCAACCCGCATGCCCAGCGTGGTGAGTATGGGCAAATCCCGCCACATGATAAGGAATTCGCTCTCTCTGTGGGGGAGGCCATGTCCAGAAGTGGACATCGAACGGCTGAAATGATGATGATGATGAAAGCCAATTATAGGTTTTAACGTGTAGAAAAAGCTTAATGAAATCAAAGTCCAAACACGGTGTCAAAGCCAACATGTCTTGTAAGTTACAGTTAAGTTAAGTTAAATGATGATACTTAGTAAAAATATAACAAAAACGAACAATCAACAATCATCATCATCATCATCAACAATCTGTAGAAGTCCACTGCTGGACATAGGCCTCCCCCAAAGAGTTCCACGACGAACGGTCTTGAGCCTTTTCCATCCACCGACTTCCCGCAACCTTTACAATGACATCGGTCCATCGGGTGGGGGGCCTTTCAACACTACGTCGCCCGGTTCGTGGTTGCCATTCGAGAACCTTTACTCCCCAACGGTTATCGGTTCTGCTAGCTATATGGCCTGCTCACTGCCACTTCAACTTGCTAATTCTGAGAGCTATGTCGGTGACGATGGTTCTTCTTCGGATTTCCTCATTTCGGATCTTATCACGTAGTGAAACTCCGAGCATATCTCTCTCCATAGCCCGTGGCGCGACTTTGAGCAGATACCGCAGAGCCTCAAGACGAAAGTCTACAATCAGTGCGTGTTGCCAGTGATGACTTATGGCACTGAGACTTGGTCGTTAACTATACGCCTCATATACAAGCTCAAAGTCGCAATCAACAATACCGAAGAAGAATTCACTGCTCAGTCACGGTCTCGCATACACATTTATGAATCACTTTGGATTGGCGCTAATAACAAATTGTCATCGTATTTTCGTTCAGTCTGATCTGAAAAACTTAATTTCTACTAGGTACAGATTTAATTATTTATGATCAATCTTATTGATGTCGTGCGATGGTGTTTCATACTCATATCAATCGCATGAAAAGCCTTCAAAAGGTTTTCCATCACTGGAAATAGCTCTCCATCCACATTAATTCTATTTTCCTCTAAATAAATTCGTTCCCAGCTTGTTACAGAGGCGGACTTACTTGTGATTGAATTATTGATTCGTTTCGAAAGCTTTTTATATCCCTAGAAAACTTTCTGTGGCTTTGATTTTTGTTTTTTCTTCAACTTTTGTTTTTCTCAAATACTCTTGAAACAATTTCATTGTTTCAGGTTGTTCGGCCTTTCTACTGAATCTTTAAAGGTCATCTTGTTTTCTTATTTTTCTGATTGAATTGATTACTTTACCTGGCCTTCGTTTGTTTTTCGCTCCTTAGACTTTGCTCTTTGAATGCCAAAAACCTTATGTATGTATACCACACTTTGCTCCTACCCTACTATCTATCTATGATCTATCTATAATCGTCAACATCAGCCCGAGGATGGCCACTGCTGGACATACTAAGCCTCCTCCAAAGAGTGCCAATAGTGTTGTGTTCCTGCGATGAGTAAGGTTGCCAGAGCTCTTTAGGGGGGGAGGGGGGAGGGGTCGGCAACGCGTGCGTGATGCCTCTGATATTGCAAGCGCTCATAGGCTACGGTAACCGCTTACCAACAGGTGGGCCGTATGCTTGTTTGCCACCTCAGTAGTATAAAAAAAAGTGCCACGACGAACGGTCTAAGTCTTCTCCATCCACCGACTTCCCGAAACCTTTGTAAAGTCATCGGTTCTTCCGACACTGCATCGTCCGGTTCGTGGTCGCCATTTGAGAGCTCTGGCGACCTTACTCACCGCAGGAACACAACACTGTTTGAAAGAAATAATGTTATTTGGCTGCTATCTTCTGTAAGGCGGAGGTACCTCCAGGCGGGCTGCTCCAATTTAGAGCGAGAAAATCTCGCTGTGCCGCAGAAATGCTCGCTCCTATCTAGATTTGTTTTAATAGTTTTAATTACCTAGATACATGCACCTGCCTACATCCCAGCACGTCAGCGCCGACGTCAACTAACACATTAACTGTGAGTTTTCCAATCCCAGCTCGCTCGAAATTAATATATATATATATATTTTTTTTTATATACTACTGAAGTGGCAAACAAGCATACGGCCCACCTGTTGGTAAGTGGTTACCGTAGCCTATGAGCGCTTGCAATACCAGAGGCATCACGCACGCGTTGCCGACTTCGAACCCCCTCCCCCCCCTAAAGAGGTCTGGCAACCTTACTCATCGCAGGAACACAACACTATTTGAAACAAATAATGTTATTTGGCTGCGATCTTTTGTAAGGCGGAGGTACCTCCCCAGGCGGGCTGCTCCAATTCAGAACGAGAAAATCTCGCTGTGCCCTACCTCCTCCTAATATAAAAATTACAAATTACAAGCTCACCTTCAGGGCGGAGACCGAGTGCGCGGTGCGTCGAATGTAGAATTATATAATACTAGCTACCGCCAGTGGCTTCGCTCGCGTGTTACCAACATAAAAAGTATCCTTTGGTTGTTTGCATGTTGTTTGTTCAAACACGCCATAACGGCAGGGTCCTTTTTTTATACAACTAAGGTGGCAAACAAGCTTACGGCCCACCTGTTGGTACCATAATCTATGAACGCTTGCAATACCACAACCTGGTCACTGATCTAATACAGGTGACCAAGAAAAATCAGTGACATGTTAAGCAAGCCCCATCGAGTTCGACAATGGACACGCTGACTTTTCCTTGCTTGTAATGGACTCCACGAAGTGTAGAATGAGTTATGACCCAAATACGTTAAATCGAAGAGTTATTTGCTCGGCATCAGTAATTCGGTTACAGGGCCCGAAGACATTTCCCAAATTTAATTACTGAGGGTCCGTTAAAGATGGATGAGATCAAGACAGGAATAGAAGGGCGTTTCTGGTTGAGGCTGCTGAGGTCACCGAGTGATGTAGGTCAGTGTGGATTGATGAGGGTACTGAAGACGTGGTTCGGCACTCAGTAATGGAGGTATTGTAGTTGTCTAGTCGTTCTTTATCAGCTAAGTTAAGCAATCTTTGCCGAATGGTCGGTTAGACAGCGTTTGGGAAACATCTTTATACCTACTCTTCGCAGTTAAAAAGTCTACAATCAGTGTGTGTGGCCAGTGATGCCATAATATGTCATCACTGGCCACATACACTGATTTACGGAAAAAAATAAAAATATTGATGTTATTTCCGCTAATATTCTTTCATTTTGTTGATTTTCGGGATGATATACATGTATCATCTTGTAAAGCTACAACATTTTATAGTTTATCAAAGTCTTGGCAACTTGCATCTACTAGAGTTTTTCTGTCTCTCATTAAGTTTTAATAGCATTTTATGCTTTTAATTTCTGAAGTTCGCGTGAGACTTGAAGCTAATTACGACGCGCTTCTGTTTGCGAAGCACTCTCGGAACTTTGCCGAATACTTCTCAAAGAAACTGGACACGAAGGCAGGACATAAATTAGCTGCCGTCTAGGAATTTTGAAAGTAACTAAAAGCTTTTATGTAGTAGCTTGAAGATTTTTAAGGTACTTTATGGCGTGGCTTTTATAGCGGCGAAGTATTTTTCACTGAAATACATTTGAAATTGTTCTGATAATTTGTCCCCCTTGCCCTTTCATCACACTGGTTCTTTTATCATAAGTTATGCTAGCATAGGACTAGCATAGCTTTTTGCCGATTCACCATGGTGGTAATCGTACCACAGCGGGGTTTAAATTGCCGTTGTTGAATAGTGGTCAGATTTCACATGCTCCTAGTTTTAGAAGCTTTTAAGCTCGCCCTGAATGGATGTATGTACTGGCACTGACCCAGTTTCAGCCTTTTTAAATAATGGAGGCTTACATCAAAAGACCTCCTTTTGTGACGGAAGAACTACCAACTAATAGGTAATAGCGTAAAACTTTTCTATGATTTTATCAGCTTCTACCCACAGCTTGTCTTGCGTGGTACCTGGGTTATCTATGTGTTATTCCGGCTATAAACGAGGCGCCGTAAAGCTCCCAGTCGGCATGATCTTCAACAACAAACGTAATATTTCAGCCAATTTACACAAAAAATTAATAAATTATGCACCTAAACCTTCCTAATGAATTACTCCGTCCATTGGTGTAAACCGTATGAAAATCCGTTCTGTAGTTTTTGAGGGCTTCACACGTTCAGATAGACAGATATACGGAGCGGGGAGACTTTGTTTTACGATACTCGTACATAAAGTGATGCGCAATACATTTGTATATTTCAGACAATAAGTAGGTTAGGAATAAATAGTATATAGTAATTTTTTTTATCTGGTTTTATTTTTCGATTATTTATGCAACTTCGAAAAAAACTTTTATTCGAAAATATATTTCAATGTGACGTTTTACTAAAAGATAAACACTATTATATAAAAATTAAGGGATATGTGATTAATATTATAATAATAATGAATTTTAGGCAGGCAGGCACCAAACTAGAACTACATTCCACTTTGTGAAGGGATCATTGGAAAAAATACAGGCACGCGCGCCGTGTTTGTTGCCTGATTCTTCCAGGCTTGGTCGCGAGGAACACGCGTAGCTTCACCTAGTTTCTAAGGCGTTTCGAACGGTCATTGTCTTTCTCATCAATTTGTAAATGAAGTGCCAGATATGCCAATTAATTTAAAATAAGTAATCATTTTAGAAACATTTTCCTTGATGGTCGTAAAAAAAATTAAGTATCAGCAATATCAGTCTTCCAAAACATCAGCCATCTTCACTCCCTTAGTCTCCGGCAAGCAGAAGCACGCTACAGCAGCGACTAGTGGCACCAGACCGAACATAGCGGGTGGCATCCAAGGCCTAACTGACCCCAGGCCAGCTACTAATGGAGCCAGCATGGAGCCGACCCTGGAGGACATGGAAGAAGCACCCAGAGCCATGTTGCGCACTACAGTTGGGAACAGCTCTGTTGTGAACATGTACCTGGAATAAATAAAAACGGTCATGTGCGTGTAAGACTCGCGTCGTGAGGGTTCCATACTTGTAAACGAGGTTGGAAATCCAGGTGTGGAATCGATAAACTGATTTTAAGGGTTCCTAAAACAGGTAAAATAACTACCTTCTATTTAGTAAAACAATGCTTGTGATTTGATCAAGATAATGTTATTTGGTCGCTCTCCACTGGTGCTCTATTATATTAGTGATATTGGCAGACAGTGGATGAAAGAGACGCTTATCATTGTTTTTCAGGCAGGTTTTTGGTTCAATGGGAAACGTGCTAAGTCTTATGATACTCATCATCATCATCATCAGCCTGATGAAGTCCACTGCTGAACATAGGCCACCCTCAAAGAGTGCCATGACGAACGGTCTTGAGCCTTCTCCATCCACCGACTTCCCGTAACCTTCACAATGTCGTCGGTCCATCGGGTGGGGGGCATTCCAACAAACGTCGTCCGGTTCGTGGTCGCCACTCGAGAACCTTTGTTCCCCAACGGTTGTCGGTTCTGCGAGCTATATGGCCGGCTCACTGCCACTTCAACCTGCTCTGAAAGCTATGTCGGTGACCTTAGTTCTTCTACGGATTTCCTTATTTCGGATTTTGTCGCGCAGCGAAACTCCGAGCATAGCTCTCTCCATATGATACTCACATAGCAGCAAATGCGCCTGCAGCAGTACTGACGCCCACAGCGCCGACGACCAGCTTCACGTAGAACCAGTCGTCAGAGAAGGCCAGCATGCCGTTGCTGACGGCACAGATGGTTAAGAAGCAGATGAGGGTGGTGCGGCGCCCGAAATATTTGCAGCACATTAAGGAAACGATGATTCCTGGAATCTAGAGGATAATGAAAAAGTTTTTTTGTGTTAGGATGTTTGTATGTTTGTGGTTCAATGACGCCGTAACGGCTCAACCGATTTCTGTGCGAACTTGGAATAGATAGCCTATGAATAGTCTGGGGTACAAGCTATTACATAATAAAATTAACGCTGTCAATTGCTAGTTCTTTACGAAATTATAAGCTTTAAGGCAACGGTAGACACATAGAATCTATTAGTAGACATGAATTTTAAAAGTTATGAGTACGTAAAGTTTTAAAGATTATAATTGTACAAGGTGATTCATTAATGTATCATTAGCCCCTTTCGGGATGGTTCCCGAAAGGGGCTAATGATAACTAATGACAAAACTTTATTGCCAATTTCCTGTAGAATAAGTCCCTTTGGGGATAGCATATTTATTACTTTATTTCTGGTATATTCAATGTATTATTTATTTATACAAACATGAGCTCTTTATTTCCTAGACAGACAGTTATATTATCTAAAGTTGCGAATTACAGTAATTAACACTATCTTCACGACACTATCAATAGGTCGGATTCCACTTGAAGTGGGTTTGCGTTAACTATGTTTGGTTTATATTAGTAATTTTCATTGTTGTTGATTAAAAATCTGCGTGTTTATTACCCTTATCAGAACTACCGGGTACGGTTGTAGTAACTGTAGTAAAAATATGTCTGAATATTTGCCTTTATGTCAGTAGTACCATTGACTAGTACCATTGATGGCACAAGTGTTACAACTTTGTATCCATTTGTAGTGCCACCAATGGTACCTACGAGTGACACTATTTTTATGAATATTACTATATATAAGCTCTATCTTTCTTAAAATCTCCTAAAGACATATTGAATCCTTTTATCCCACGTCTTCTTTGATCACTGATAACTTGATAGGTTGATACATCTCAGTACAGTTACCGATTTAAAACCATAAGGGTCATGTTTGGAACCTATTAATTCTTCTTGAATGACAAGAATGACTCGGAAGATTTTTTTCCTGGTAAAAAAATTATAGATTGCGCTATATTAAATATTTTAACTGCGAACCAAATCTTTATGAACATCGGCACCACACTGAAGGTCTATATTCTATTTTGTGAAAAAATATCATCGAAAAAAATGATAGGCACCAAGCCGTGTTTGTTGCCTGATTCTTGTAAGCTTGGAACGGGCATAGCTTCACGTAGTTTCTAAGTAAATTTATTTAAATAAACACATTCTGACTTTGACTTATCAAATAAAGGCTTATTCAATGTTTGTTTACATTAAATTATAATAGAGCGGCATTTAGTGAAATGTTCGTTATGTTGAAATTAACTACAAGAGCCTTCTTACTTGTAAAGCTCCTGCCAGCGCAATCGTAAGGAACACGTTGGAGCTGGTCTGCCCGATGTACTGGTTGCTCCCGTAGTAACCCAACCCCAGCATGAACCACGACACGCAGGAGTATGCATTCTTCATCCTGATACTGGGGCTCGTGACTAGGTTCAGGTATGTCGCTTTCACCTTGGGCCGATTGGAGCTAGCTTCGTTAGATATTCTCTTTGCTACGTCTAACATTTCGAGAGGTGGGAGGCCGTTGCTGAAATTTAATGTATTATAATAATAATAATAACCATTTATTTCAGGCAACATTAGTCTAGTACAGGATGTTAAATACTTAAAAATTACCGCCCATTATAAATATATAACTTAGTCTGACATACATAAAATAAACCTATTTACTAGCACGTAGCGTCGGCAACGTGTGACACATCATATGTGCTGCGACCGGTAATCGTCCGCGAAAACGTCGGAACAGGCCCCCAAATTACTAATTCAATGGCTTCAAAATGACAATGGTTCAATGGCAAAATGGCCATTTTTACACTTTTGGTATTCTGCTATCACAGTCGTATATCAATGGCAGTCATTGTTAAACCAATGGACCAATAAAATCAAAACGAAGGTGGCGACAATCGTTACTGAATGATAATGGTGCGATCACTATCATGAGATTTTCATTTTCAAGTCATTGAATTAGTAGAATTGGGGGCCAGCACATTCTGCGGCCAGAATTCTTCCTTAGTGAAGGTCGAAATATTTTCAGTTGGAACACACCACAAATGAACTGAAATATATATTATGGATTTCTAGTTTGATATAAAATAGTAACCTTAAACAACGCACAGTGAGAAAGTAATTCATTTGGTTAAGGCCTGATCAAGCCGGACATTTTTTTTTTTTTATACTACTGAGGTGGCAAACAAGCATACGGCCCACCTGTTGGTAAGCGGTTACCGTAGCCTATGAGCGCAGGCAATACCAGAGGCATCACGCACGCGTTGCCGACCCCGAACCCCCGAATAATCTTTAGGGGGGGACCCCTAAAGAGCTCTGGCAACCTTACTCATCGCAGGAACACAACACTATTTGAAACAAATAATGTTATTTGGCTGCGATCTTCTGTAAGGCGGAGGTACCTCCCCAGGCGGGCTGCTCCAATTCAGAACGAGAAAATCTCGCTGTGCCCTACCTCCTCCTAAACTCCGGACACCGGACTCTCCTAAGTAAATTGTCATTACTCTAGCTGTTTTAAAAGCCTCAATGTACCTTTTAAAATACTAAATTTAAAAGTTATCGTTAATTCTACAAGGTGATATGTATACTATATCGAAAGGGGCTTATTCTTCTCCCAAATGGAAATTAAGTTTGTTTGATGACTTATGGAGATATGTCATTTTTCATTGAAAAAAAAAAGTATAATCAGCTGTTTTACGGTCAAATCAGTTTGAACTCAATAACTAAGCTGTGGTAGGTAGTAAACTAGACGTCTAACTTTTCGTACGTTTAATAGTTAGTTACAAAAATGATAAAATATGATGATAACAGATGATTTGAAAGAGGTCGGCAATTTTTTTTTTTCCGCTAATATTTTTTTTTATTATTTAAGGAATAAGCCCCATTCGAAAACGAACACTTTTTATACTTAGATAAAGTATGTCCAAATAAATGCGGCTGTCAGCCTCTGAAAGATAGAAGTTATCAATTATCATGCAATATGTTATCTTTCATCTCATCTTACTGACGTTCGGCTCAACACTCCTCACAGGACTAGATGTTGTTCCAATAAAGCAATTGATAGATTATAATCATTAAATTTACCTTTTAGCCACTTTTGTCATAATCACACTCGCCTTGTCCAACTTTCCCGTCGATATCAACCACTTCGGCGATTCCGACACCATGAGAAAATACACTACAAACATCAGGTTCGGTATCGCTAACCCCAAACTAAACGTATTCCAGGACCTTAAATAGTACGCAAATAAGGGTATGATTGTGCTGCCGAGTGCTGTCGGGAGGTTTATTAAACTGGTCACCAGTTCCCTCTTCTGTGGTCCGGTGAGTTCGAGGATGAGCGTGAACGGAACGAGCATAATGCCAGCGGTGGCTGTTCCGAGGAAGAACCTTATGGTTGTGAAGATCCAGAAGTTTGGGGCAAATGGTACAGCGAAACTTGAGATCAGTTGCAGCATACATGATGATAGTAGTGCTGGTCGCCTGCCGTATCTGTGAAGTGGTAATGATTGCACAGCTGACAATAATCGAAATAAAAAACTGGTAATGGATGTAATAGCGTTTCAAAGTCATCCTATTGATTTCATTGATATAAACAGCTTTTGAATTTGAATTTAAATATCTTACAAAATCTTTATGTATTTACAAATCTTTGCGTGACTATATGAACTTTGAACTACTTATCAATACTGTAGCAGTTTGTGCGAGTTACTGAATAAAGTATAAAAACGAAATGTTTCTTTACCTGTCAGCGATAAATCCGAAAATGAAACTTCCGACTAATATTCCAAACATGCACACGGTCTGACTGAAATTAGCCAACCACTTTCTCTCACATATCAAATTCCACTCTGAAATTATGGTATTATCGAACTCTGAACTGTACTCGTATTTAACACAGTCAGTGTAACACGTTGAGTTCACTATCACTGCATCCTGGGTAGCATTTGTCCTTTCCACACAGTAGAATATAGTGTTCGGCGCCAAAAATATGATCGCTATCTGTGTCCATATCGCTGAAAATTTCGTCGGTACTATGAGTAATATCAATAATGTGATGTGCCATCTTCCGAATCTTCCTGTCGCATTTGTTAATGTGTCTTCGTTTTTATTGTCTTCATTCTTTAAATGATCTTCCATTTTGCGGACACAAGCGTGCCTTGCCACAGAAGTGAGTGATGTGTAGTGTCGATAACTTATCTTGACAAGATTTATACTTGTTTGCGGTTTTATTTAATGTCGTGTTTTTACTTCAAATAAAGATTATATTTTTAGGTCGGCGCCCATTAGCGCCGCATCGCATCGCATTGTATCTTTCATATACAAAGCTAATTTTGTATGGAGAGCCAGCCATGCGTCAAAGTGGATGATGTCTGGCTCTCCGCACAAGCGCTAGTGAGTATACATATATGATAATAAAAATATATATATATATGATAGATTTTTAGAATCACGATCTCACCACAGAATAAATAAAATAATACTATAACTCCTTACTCAGAAATTATTAGTTATCATAATATAATATAATAAAGTTAATAACGATCTGCCAGCGTCTGTTTTCCCGGATGAGTACAATCTAGGAGTCTTCAAATCTAGAGTGAATAAGTTCCTTCTGGTAAAGCGTGCTCCATCTTAGGCCACATCTCACTTGCAAAAGTGAGATGGTGGTCAAAAGCCTAACCATCACCAATAAAAAAAACAAAAGGTGTTTATTACAATAAAATCACTAGGATTGCTTTAAAACATTTAGAAACTAGGTGAAGCTACGCCTGTTCCTCGCAACCAAACCTAGAAGAGTTATCAACAAACACAGCTTACAACTTTTAAAATAACTTAATTAATTTTGTACAATACACATAACGATAAGCTGTATCTCAACTCTGGGCAAGGTCTCCTCCTGATCTCTCTTGTTATCTCGGTCCTGAGAATACGAATAGGTATATGACCCGCATCTCACTTCAAATCCAAAACCAATAACCAGTTTAGCTATTTAAGGGGTTATGCTATGATGACCAGCAAATGCGTCACAAACATAACCTAAACAAACAACCTCTAAACCGAATTGGTTGTAACTTTACGGTCCGCGGTATAAACAGTAATGAATATGTTTGCTGATGCGCCCATGAGAGAGTTAAAGTTAAATTAGAAGTGCTTTCAATGTGAGAAATGTTAATTTTAGACAAACTGGGCATCTGGGATGTATTATGTCCCGTTCATTCTATCTAGACTCGAATTTTTAACGTACCTGCCTGTTTAATACTAACACAAATATTTATTAAGTAGTATCCGGCTCTAAGGATCATTTTCTTCTGTGCAGAACAGATGCAAGAGTTTTGTGTTTATAGAGCAATATTATTACCTTGAAACACACATAGTGGAGGAAGGGCGGAAACCAGGCTAGGCAACACCATAAGGTCTTCATCCTCTTGGTAATCAAATCTACGAAAGTGGCCCTTAATTCTTTGCTTTTAGTCGGTCCTTAATTCGCAATGTTTGCCACTTTTGTCAACATGTTGTCCGTTGGGTTCTTGTTCCTGAAACAAATAAGAGTTTGGGAACTTTTTATTTCGTGTTTTTCTTATATATTTAAAAGAGTTTATTTATTTATTTTCAAAAAAATATATGAATTAGTTGGAGATCGATCGATATGAAGCTAATTGGTTGATTTACTCATCATTTAGCTGATTTTATCATCACCTCAAATAACACGTCTACTCGTCCATCTGAATGTGGTCTTCGGAGCTATAAATATTATACCAAACACACACAACACTTTCACACTCTCGAAAAGTATCTGTGTATTCGTCGTTACAGGATTAATACCTCTTGAATGACAGAGTAAAATATGCTGTGCTGTGCCACTTAGTCGATTTCAATATCACAAAACAATTCTATTTAATAAGCATCAGAACATAAAAATCCTCAGGACATAAACAAATTGTATCATACGTAACTATGATTTAAATTTTGTCGTCGTTGCTTGAATTAATTATCAATTCATCATCATCATCATTTCAGCTGTACGACGTCCACTGCTGAACATGGCCTCCCCCACAGACAGAGCGAATTCCTATCATGTGGGGGGATTTGCCCATACTCACCACGCTGGGCATGCGGGTTGGCGAGCGCAGTTAGAGCTATCGTTGTTAAAATGAGGGACGCTGCTGCCCATCCCCTAGCTTTTTTCCCTTAGTCGCCTCTTACGACATCCGCGGATAGGTAGGTATGGAGGGGCCTATTGTTTAGCCGGGGCCACCACGGCAATTATTAATTAATCAATAATAATTATCAATTATCGCTTCCTAAACGATCTCCGCCTTGAGATTTCCGCATTACGGATTAAAACTTTGTTTTCGCTGATTTACAAAATATGATGTAGAATCATTGTATCTTCTATGCTTGTAAATAAATTAATGTAGAGTGCTCGCCACCACTGAAGTCTTACGGCAAAAGCGAGCAACTAAATTTTAAAAGAACTAAACAACATTTAGTTCAGCGCCGCGTCTAGCGGACTTCAGTGGTGGCGCGGATTCTAGTACGCAGGCTCTGTCAGAAGACTAGCTCGATGGTTCTCGTCTGCTTTTCAAATCCTTTGAAAAATAATTCTTTGAGCTGCAATTTTAGCCACTGTTCCTTTTACATTTATTACCTTTGCAGGGCATGAATTCTCACCAAAAACATTCAACTAAAAAGGCGGTTCGATTAGGACTTTTTGCTTTAAACCTCTCTTTTTGAAATAACACTTTATAACACCAGTTGTTTTGTTCTTCCACAGAGTATCTTGGGAGAGTTCAACCGCGAGCAGGACGCGTTCATCAAGGGGCAGGCGGGTGGCGCCGGGGCCGCCGTCGCTCCGTGGGTCGGCGCACCCAACGAGGCTGGACTGAAGGAGGAGTGCCTGTCTCTTTCCACTGTAAGTTTTTCCTTAAGTCCATTGCTTGTTTGCTTGCTTGTCGTATCACTGATTCTTTCTTAGTTATCCTGTATTAGGTCAGTGATCAGGTCGGGATATGGTGTCTATGACCGTCGGTGGAAGAATCAGTTTAGTGAACGCATTAAAGTGCGCCTCCTATCGTGTATATGTAACATTTCTTCGAAATTGTACGTTATAGGACATGCCGGTTTCCCCACAATTTTTTCTTCTCTGTTCGTCAGCACGTGTATAACGCGCGTAAATTTTCCGAATGGAAAATCCATTGGTGGTCGACGGGAAATCTTTGGGGGAGGCAGTTGAGCAGTGGCTGTGATATGGTTGAATTGATGATGATCATTCCGTCTTTCTTTTCCAGGACCGAAGAAACTTCGTGCGCGCCCCGCCGGCAGGGGTCGAGTTCGACTTCGACTACGACAAAATGTATAACGTGGCGCTGGCCATCATGGAAGAGGATCCCAACCTCGAGAAGATGCGCTTCGATCTCGTGCCAAAAATGTGAGTCAACTTACAAAGTTTCCTGTAACCTTTCTGAAAATCTATAACATGTTTTTTTTCGCTTATGTTCTTTTTTTGTTGATAGAATAAGCCCCTTTCCGGATAATAGGTATATTTATAGTATGAATCACCTTGTGTAAATGTTTAAGTAAGTCAAACGCATAAGCTTCTAGATTCTAGACAACGTATTCCATAACTTGTATTCTATTCCCAAAGGAGCATATTCTATCAACAAAAACAAAAAAAATACGTAAATCCAAATTCAGCATCACCGAGGATATTGTCCTTGACTCTCTGGTTGTGTGTTCCAGCATCACCGAGGAGCAGTTCTGGCGGAACTACTTCTACCGCATGTCGCTGATCGTGCAGGCGAACGAGGCGGACCACGCGCCGCAGCGCCAGGCCAGCACCGACGACTCGCAAGGTACATTGTAGACCAATCATCAGTATCATCATCAATATCATAAGTATCATCATCATCATAAGTATCATCATCATCATAAGCATCATCATCATCTTAAGCATCATCCATCATCATTTAAGCTCTTGAACATAGGCCTCCCCATAGATTCCCAGAGCGATGCTTGTGCGGCTTGTACACAACGGCTCCCAGCAATCTTTATTAGGTCGTAGCCATCTTTTTGGGGGGCCGTCATACGCTGCTCTTTCTGGTGCGTGGTCTCCACACTAGAATCATTCTGCCCCAACGGCAGTCGGTTCTTCGAGCTGTGCCCCGCCCACTGCCACTTCATCTTGCTTATCCTCTGGGCTATGTAGAACAATACATTTTAAAATCAATGTGTTCAACTACAAACGTTTTTCAGACCATGGCCCTCTACCGTTCTATAGCATCAAATACGTTATTAAAAGAAACTAAACTAGGCGTTCCCAAAAAAGTCTTGGTTGCTCAAACATTAAACGTAACATAATTAGCCAATGAAATGCGCCCGCGTTAAGCGTGTGAGGTGTTTAATTCAGACTTTTAAATGCAAAATTTTTATTTTTTTCAGAGACCTTTTTTATATTGGTGCTATAAAACTTGTATACCTTGGTCTGAGCAAAGTTTGTACTAGGAAATGTATGATCATCTTCATCATTCATTATTAGAGCATGAGTGATATATCTCTTAGACACCCTAGGACCTAGAGCCCAAGTTGGACAGACTTTTATATACTTGTAACGATTTTGTGCTTTTAAACTTCATTTGACTAGACTCTTCTTTTACAATGTTATTCATTATATGTATGTTATCCCGAAAGGGGCTTATTCGACATCCAATTGGCAATAAAGTTTGTTCTACGACTTGATATTTTTCACCCCAATTATTAATTAGATGATTAAAAAAAGTAAGTTTGTGAAAAATAGGTTCACGACTAAAAATGGTAGACACCCTCTCAAATCTCCAGGCGATCAGATCCTTGAAGATGTCTAAGGGGGGTAGTCAGAGGTATGTCCATATTTTTGGTGATAGTATAAACCCTTTTCAGGATAGTGTAGATACATATATTATTAAAAATAACCTTGTAGATCGTAATAACAACGACTATAAGATTATCTTTGTCAAAATAGGCTTTGTTTAAGTTTATGCACAACAATTAAGGCGAGCCCAAGGAATAATATCCAAAGACCTACGAATAAAGTCCTAGTCCAAACAAATCCTTTGCAACTTAGAAAGTTTAAAGTAGATAATTTAGGTAGCCCAACTGTCTGTCAGGAGGGCTGCTTTAATTATCATCCATCGTATTAAAAGCTTTATCAGCTAGAACTGTTACACCTTTTTTAGAATCGAATTTCCAATGTTCATTTCCATCGTTTTCATTTATTTTATTTTATTTTTGTTCTGTTTTGTTTATGTAGATGACACTGCAATCCGTCCTAAAATCTCTGAGAAATCTTCGCAAGAATCAATAAACGATGCTAAGGAGCGAATCAAATCATTGAGAGTCGATAAAGATAATGATGATGGTAAGACTTGACATTTTTTCTGAGATTTTGTCTAATTAAGATAAAATATATACGAAGGAATTCAAAGCAATAATTGGCTTCAAAATGTGAACTTAGGGCCTTATTCATTAAAACTATTATTTTATATAGAGGCTTTGTAATATGTTTGTCTTTGTACCTTCATATCAATTAAAAGAGATGACAATAGAATTATCGGCCATTATCGAAGGTTTATAAGACTATTATGAATTAGATTGTTAATCTTTTATTATTTTATGTTTTCATCCTACACACACACATAGCCAAATTATTAATTATGTTTTCATCATCATGTTATATAATTTAATGCTCTTATTATAGGTATGCTCTATGTTTCAACATTCAGATTAGAGAATATTATTTTAAACTCTGTTATGGCCATTTTAAATTATACCAACTTTGAGAAATATTTTCAAACTTTTCTGCTGCATGCCTTTGTACTTGTGAATCATTTCCCCCAGCACTGCTTTGTTATTTACCATCCAACTACCATTATTTGTATTAGCATCTGTTATATAAGAAAACTTCCCACTAATATTATAAATGCGATAGATCTGAAGATGTTTGTTACTCTATCACGCCGCCATTAGACTAGTCTTTGTCCATGTACCACGCGAGCAAAGTTGTGGGTGGAAGCTAGTTGAACATTAATATTCAAATATATCACGGGCCTTAATATCATCTGCAGTTTTTCTCGTATGTACTTGTTGAATTGTTGCTAAACGCATTTTTTTTGTCTCTCCTGGAATGCAGCTTAAGCAAGACGCACGGACACCTAAAGGGGCATCCGCTATCTTAAAACACCAGCGATATACGGTTCTATATAATTACTTCATGTACACAGGCATATTTATATACTTTGTTGCTGAGTGCCATGGTCTGTATTAAGCCCCTTACCATCAACCTAGCGATTTTTAGGCGGTGACGTAAGTTGACATCCTCAACGATTTAAGGTTCAAATTCGTATAAAATAGTACTGAAACGTTTGCATGGCAATGAGACGTCATGGCCTAAGTAACCAATTTGAGCCTGTTCTATTAATATAGACTATTATCATTTATAGTCTATTCAGAGGTGGTATAATGTCTAAAGAGCTGTCAATATAAACTGCTCGAATTCGTATAGCGGTATGTATAACGGTATGTTAAAATATAAAGCCTTGGTGAAATTATTCATACCTATTTCGATCTTGATGCAATGCCATCAAAATATTCACAACTATCGATATATCGTTATATACGCACATGTAGCGATAGATGATCTATGTTATTGTAAAAAAAATCTATCTTATTTTTTGTTTAACCTGCGAGAACATCTTGAAAACTTCTATTCATGCAATCTTCGAATGCCCCTGATACTGTAAAATGATTACCAAGCGTCTTATCTATATGGACGATGTCATTATTCTTTCGCACTCCCCAACATTCTGAGGAGTATTGAAGGAGCTATGGTATTATTATGTCATGTTATGTGTCACTGTTAATCCTTCACTCACCCTTTATATAATTTGAGCGTTAAATATGTATAGAATAAATCGTTGTTTGCTATCTATTGTTTATTTTTATCTAATATTTATGATCTATATCACTGTGTCATATCTTCATCCTTGTTATCTCGTGTTTGGTGTTTATGAATTAAATTAATGTTAAATGACAATATAGCTTCTTCTATCCCGTTCATTGTGAACTATAATATAAATTGTATATATCGACGTTGATTGATATGATCTGTGTACCACTGATAGTGAGCTGGTCTGTATTTCAATAGCCCGGGATCATCAGATCCAAACAAATACAGTTCATCAAAACGTTATAACTCTATGCAAGCAATATATATTCGGATCACAGAAATAGCTATTGACGTAGAGACCACCGTATTTGAAATTGTATTCCTACCAAATTTCTCGATGAAACCTATTTTAATGTCTACTGAATGTTATATATGTCTAAGTATTTATTAAGGTTATATTATAGCTGTAACATCACACAGTTCATTATGGTTCGGCTCAGTAGTGTTAACTGTAAGTATTTGTTGTTCCAGTTTTGACATTGCTACTTTGACATAAATTTCTTTTGGCTTTCGAATGTTCTGCTTCTGTCCGTGCCTTTATTTTCATTTTATATCTTTCTTCTAGTATTTCTCAAAGTTGGTCATCTCACATTATTTTGACTTCGCTATGGTATACTTTGCAGATGTAGCAATGTTGAAACTTTGTGTATATAATTATGTGTTGTCAGATGTCTGCTACATTTACCACGTACATTTTCATCCAAATGTGGACTCTGTTACCGAAGTTTTTGAATAAGAGATATTCAGATTAAATATAAAATTCACTTTTCACAATGTCGGTAACTGTTTTCAGTCTTGTTACAGTTTTAACAAGTATATTAGTCATGTCATGACATATCACTGCGGTGAAGGTTAATTATATCCTTTTGGAAAAACTATCAAACTTCTAACTACACTTTCGGAGTCCTTTAGCTGACAACACTCCGCCTTACCACAAGAGTTTCCCTAAGCACCGTCTCATTTTTCTGTAATTTGTCAATCCAACATGGAAATATTAGTGACTTTAAAGTTCAAAGTTTTGTAGTAAGGCCTACTGTCTCTTCCCCCTTTCCTTTGTTATTATTTACAATTAGATATAGGTCAATATTAATCTGTGGAATAAATAATCAAGTTATTGAAGTTGTGTAGAGTTCTAGATTGTAAACTCATGTATTTATAGTATTTGGCGAATGTTTAAATGGGGTGATATATACTGGCCTAGCATGCTGTTGCCATACACTTAATGGCAAAATCAACATCTGTCGATGGTTTTAGAGGGATTTAATGTTATAATGTTACTCGATGTCCATTATTAACCATTTTTTTTTATTTATTGTAATTAAGTTTTACTATTTACCCCCTTATGTTCTGAAATGTGTGATTAGTTGAATATTCAATTTCTAAATGAGGAGCAGCTTTATCGGTGCTCCTATTTCAATATTGATTTTAAGTAAGGGGGTTGAAGTTAAATGGGAATTAAAATAATTTGGCTATCGTGTGACGCGCGGCTGGAATTCTGTTTCTAGCTCCTGAACAGTAGTTTTGTTAGCGACATTATATAATTTAAAATACACAGTAATTTAGAAAATTACAACGGTTAGTTACAGAATGATAAATTGGCATTTATAGTTAGTTATTATGAATTTAAATAATTATATTATTCTAAAATAATAGTGGCGTTGTTATTTCGAACCATCCTTAGTTTTATATTCCTTACAATATTATAATCATAAATTATGATATTAGGATTTATTTTTTTTGGATTTACTATA
Organism: Anticlea derivata; assembly: GCA_947579855.1. Classification (NCBI taxonomy): domain Eukaryota; kingdom Metazoa; phylum Arthropoda; class Insecta; order Lepidoptera; family Geometridae; genus Anticlea; species Anticlea derivata. The sequence continues at coordinate 748,467 of OX388277.1, read as the reverse complement.
GTATTCATCAGAAATATACAACGACAGTCAGTGATGATTATAATTATGATTAAGAGTTTCTTAAAAAAAGCCTTTAACAAAATGAAAACATAAAATAAATAAAATAAGTAGATATTTTTTTATCATTACATTTTTAAGTAGTATCAGATTAGATTTAGTAGATTTTATGTATATGAGAAAAAGATATAAAATTCGATGTTGATTTCAGAGCAATGGGAGAAGGAGCTAGAAGCAGAACTAAAGGAATACGAGGTGGTGGCAGACAAGGCCGGTGATGATAAACACTGGGAAAAGGAATGCGAAGACCTGCTCGGTGATGACGTTGACCTCAAGTAGATGGTGATGATAATCAAGCATTTAAGTTTGTCGAGTTAATTCCAGATGATTATGAATTGGTGATGAATAATGATTGGTGTGAGGTGAGTAGCTTGCATAATTGTGGTACTTTTTGTCCCATTGGGTAATGTAGCTGTTATTATTTTTAACACAGAACTGCTGAGACATGTCTTAGCAGTTACTAGGAATCTTAAAGCCAATGATGGAAGTTTTAAAATTGTTGATATTTAAATAATTGTATGGTATTTAAGATTATAGAATTAATATATACTCATATTGTATTGTAAATATTGGTTTTTATTTGAATTAATTCAGGAATATATTATTGAGATTATAACTCCAATGTAGCAGAGATATATTCGATTTAATTAAAAAGTAAAAAAAAACATGAAATACTACATAACTGGACAGATAGATTTATTAAAAAAAAATACGTAGAAAAGGAGTGAGAGAACTCAACTCATCCAAATCTTATGATAGCGGTTGAGAAGTTAAATATAGTGTTGTACTCAAATTAATTGATTAATGTAGCTTTGTATAATCGTGTAGTATTTCGCTCCTATTTCGCTAGATGCTTGAACTTAATGCATGTTAATCGTGACATAGTAACTGCGTCATCGCATTTTTAACATAATAAAATAAAAATATATAGGAACCTAGAAATAGTCAATACCCTTTTCAGTCTTTTTCTAAAGTCGATTTGTCATCTAAAATATGTTTCAAAAAGATCTATACGTCGACTTATTTAGTCAATTTTGATTTTGACAATTGAAGACGTGCGATATATAGCTCAACGATATCGCAATCCCTAAGAGCCATCGACTTCGAAGTCATTGACTTTATTCAGTAGGCGTATGGGTCATTTTGAAACGGTTTTTTGATGGTATCGCCAGCCGTTTGAATACTGCTTAAAGGCTAGAGAATGTATTGATTATTTTAGAACCTTTTAATATAAGTATCTATCTTATAAGAACCTTTAAAGTTTTTTCTTGAATACATCATACTTGTATTGCCTATGTGCGTATAATGTGTATATATAAATTGACTGCATTCACGGCAGCCACGCTCTGGTGGGCCACATCTTCCTCATGTACCACTCTGATGATGAATTGATGAATCATTATAATTTCTTGCAAACTAAGCCGTCTATCGTCCGTGACGCTACGCAAAAGTGACGGAACTCATTAGAAACTAGAGTTGCGGACTGATTGGAAACTCTGACTCGTCCACGACGCTACTGGAATTTCCTGAAACTCAGTCACTCAGTACACGATTTTTTTAACAAAGTTTTGAAAACGAAAATAATTAACATGACTAGTGATAATTCGAGCGATGACATGGAATTATTACTTCTCCAGTCACATAGACGTCAGAATCACTAATAATTACTTTTTATTCGTTCATTTTTCAACAGTTTCTCGAAACCAGTCGCCTGGCGACCAGCATGTCGAGTGGCCAGGAGACTAGTTACAAACGCGTTCCTTTTGAGTAGCGTCGTGGACGGACGCGCATTGAAATACTAGTGCTATCGCAGTCAGGCTACTCATAAGTGACTACAGTTTCAGTCGCGTTCCTTTTGAGTCGCGCCGTGGACGAAGGGGCTAAGCTGTCAAATAGAGACAAATAAAAAATATTATAATAACTCAGCCTGAGTCGTACACAGTTCTTTTCCATGTTTTTATTCGACTACGTAATGGTCCAAATTGCAAAAATATTCAAATAGATATCGGTTCAGTTGTACTTTAAGTCCAAACGCAGGTACCTTTTTAAATGATCATAATAAGTATGTGTTTGTGTTTATTTTTATACGAAGCCAATTATATGGTGTTTTCGCTATTCGTGCGTCGACACTTTTGCGTAAACAGTGAATTGGGTCTCGATTTGTGAGTTCAAACAAAATATCAAAATATTTTTAGGAGGAGGTAGGGCACAGCGAGATATTCTCGTTCTGAATTGGAGCAGCCCGCCTGGGGAGGTACCTCCGCCTTACAGAAGATCGCAGCCAAGTAACACTATATGTTTCAAATAGTGTTGTGTTCCTGCGATGAGTAAGGTTGCCAGAGCTCTTTAGGGGGGGAGGGGGGAGGGGTCGTCAACGCGTGCGTGATGCCTCTAGTATTGCAAGCGCTCTTAGGCTACGGTAACCGCTTACCAACAGGTGGGCCGTATGCTTGTTGGCCACCTCAGTTGTATTAGTAACTTAGGGTATTGAATTTTTTAAGATATTTTAGGGGAATACATTTTTGACAGTGTTAGGAAGTAATTCCACTAGAATTAAGCAATTTAAGTTAAGGAAAATATTAAATTTTATGGAAAATATTTTGTTGAATTTAGGGTATTTTCCACTTTGTCGGGGGAAAACCTAAAATTCGAAAAGCTAAAACGAAAATTTCAGTGTTGGCAATACTGTCCGCACACCGACAGACGCTTCTGTCAAATTAATTCAACCAATCAAGAGGACGTACGGTGTCGACGCATGAATACTGACTTACCTATTATTTAACTAATGTAAATATAACTTAGGATAATTATTACATCTCCTTTAATTATAATTGTTTGATATTTTTAGTCTTGTAGATTGATTTATGTTATAGCATTCCCATTCTTAAAATAAACAAGTGTTTACAAAATATTTATCTTTTCATTAGCCAACCCTTTTATAAAAGATGATTCATAAATGAATAGTATCCCCAAAAGGGCTTATTCCACACCCAATCCTACTACCTTTTTGGAGGAGGAAGGGCATAGCGAGATTTTCTAGTTCTAAATTGGAGCAGCCCGCCTGGGGAGGTACCTCCGCCTTACAGAAGATCGCAGCCAAATAACATTATTTGTTTCAAATAGTGTTGTGTTCCTGCGGTGAGTGAGGTTGCCAGAGCTCTTTAGGGGGAAGGGGGTTCGGGGTCGGCAACGCGTGCGTGATGCCTCTGGTATTGCAAGCGCTCATAGGCTACGGTAACCGCTTACCAACAGGTGGGCCGTATGCTTGTTTGCCACCTCATTTGTATAAAAAAAAAAAACTTATTTACTACTAATATAATAGATGCGAAAGTTTGTGAGGATGTTTGGATGTTTGGTGTTCAATCACGCCGTAACGGCTCAACCGATTTCGTTGAAACTTGGAATAGAAAAAGTTCTTTAGTATCTAGGTACCACACAGCAAAGCCGCGGAAACAAGCTTGTTTGTAATAATGATAGGTACTAGCACTTATTTACCACTTTCTGACACCGAGCTGAAGGCCTCATAGCTCAGTTGGTAGTAACTCTGCCTTCTGCGCTAGAGGTTGCAGGTTCGATTCCCGCACAGGACAAACATTTGTGTAATGAATACGGATGTTTATTCTGTGTCTGGGTGTTAAATAAATAAATAAATATTCCGGACATATCACACACGGTCAACTGATCCCAAACTAGGCATAGCCTGTACTATGGGTACCAGATACTGATATACATAATAGATATATATTTAACAGACACAGAACAAACATCAAATATTTATCTATTATGTATATCAGTCTCTGGTACCCATAGTACAGGCTATGCCTAGTTTGGCATCAGTTGACAGTGTGTGATATGTCCGGAATATTTATTTATTTATTTATTATATATATATAGCTTTTGATTTGTTATCAAAACAGATAGAAAAATGTAGTTACGGTTAGTATTCTGAAAAAGACTTGCCCCCGTCATATTTTATGGAATGCTAACTACCAAAGCGTAACGACCGACATGACTATGGACCTAATTATTGTAGAATGACCAAGAAAAATCTGTGACATGACAAGAAGAAAAAAGTATCAATTTCTAAACGTTGTTATTAATTAAGTTTTTATATTTTATGTATGTTCGTTTTAAGTTATATATTGATATGGACTGTAGAAAAAGTAAATAAGACCTGTAACTTTACTATAGACTGAAACAAACGAATTAAAAAAAAATTTGGTCAATTTAGAAAATCAAAATTGTATGTTTGTAAGCTCAAATATTTAGGTCAAGTGTACCTAAATGTGTATAAATAGTTTATCTTCACACTGTGAGTGTTAGTAGCAAATATTGAACCTTCAATAAAAGTTGTTTACTCGGAAAATACTTACTTATGGCCAAAATCATCTGTTTTGTCCTTAAGACCATAGACCAAATATACACATCGTGTTTATCGTCAGCCCACACGCCCACCGCTGGACATAAGCATCATAATCATCATCACCACATATAGACTTATTTTAACTTACATTAACCAGGTGAATGAAGCAAAAGAGGTATGTCAGGATCGTAGCAAGTGGAAAACCGTGGTCTCTGCCTACCCCTCTGGGAAACAGGCGTGATTTTATGTATGTATGTATGTATTAACCAGGTTTTAGTAAAGGTACCTACTTAGAGTTTGGATTTGGATACGTTCGAAAGCGGCTTGGTTTTTTTGCGAACAAGCTTAAAAAATGCGTTCAAACTAAATATTTTTTGCTAATCACATCAAAAGTAGAGATTTTTTGTTTGTTTTTATTTTGCATTATAACATACTAGCTTCCGCCCGCGGCTTCGCTCGCGTGGTACCTTCATAAAAAAGTAGCCTATATGCTATTCCAGACTTTAATCTATCTCTATACCAAAAGAGACGTTTCATCAATATATGGAGCCTGGGCCTGCACTATGTACACTACTCTTAAATATGGCTAAGAAATAAAGTAAACGTATTAAATTGGTTATTTTATTTAAATTGACATCGTTCTAAGGTACATTAAGATTTCCTTCGACAAAGAGAGCAACACACAGCGCTACAAAAATATGGCGGATGGGCGTGCGTGAAATGTCATTTTGACAACCTACATTTATCTGACAAAACAAAAACATTAAATCAAACAACATGACATGAAAAATATGTCAATGTCATGTCAAACGCCAATTATAAACCAACATGGCGGCCTTCAAATAGTGTTCACATAGTAAAAAACTTACCAGAAGAACTATTCTTGTACCATCGCATTTGTCTTCAAATTAATGAAATTGTATTTTTCTTGTAATCTCCTATTTTTTCTTAATTTTTCTATGTAGTGTACATGGACCAGGCCCAGAATGAAATGGCTCCTTTCATCCAAATCCTTTGGACCGTTTAGCCATGATTGAACCACAAACATCCAAACATCCTCACAAACTTTCGGATTTATATTATTAGTAGGATCTCCTGGATGATGAAAAAACGTTGTTTAAAAAAGTATTGTAGGTAGGTAGGTTAATGTAGCTTTGCATAATAAAAAATTAAGTAGTTAGGTATGTAACTTATTAAATTATTATAACTTCTCAAGTCACGGTCCTTGCACATTGAACCTGGTCTCCGGCTGCCTTTACACGTACTTAGTTAAATATATTTTAACCCATATATCAAAATATAGAAATGGTAAATGTAACCCTCCCCCGAGGAAGACCAACAACAAGATGGAACGATGATATTATGGGAATAGCAGACGCTACGTGGACAAGACTCGCTCAGCAAAGAGCGCGCGAACGAAGTACCTAGAAGAATTGCTTGCTTGTCATGTCACTGATTCTTTCGTGGTCTGTGACCAGGTTGAGGTATGGTCGCCCTGAAAAGGGCCTATGACCGTCGGTGAAAGAATAGTGTAGTGAAAATATTAAAGTTAGAAGCTGCATTCGTGCACATGTTTTCGAATTTTTCGGTTCTAGGACATGCCCTTTTTAGGAGGAGGTAGGGCACAGCGAGATTTTCTCGTTCTAAATTGGAGCAGCCCGCCTGGAGAGGTACCTCCACCTTACAGAAGATCGCAGCCAAATAACATTATTTGTTTCAAATAGTGTTGTGTTCCTGCGATGAGTAAGGTTGCCAGAGCTCTTTAGGGGGGGGAGGGGGTTCGGGGTCGGCAACGCGTGCGTGATGCCTCTGGTATTGCAAGCGCTCATAGGCTACGGTAACCGCTTACCAACAGGTGGGCCGTATGCTTGTTTGCCATCTCAGTTGTATAAAAAAAAATGCCGGTTTCCTCAGAATGCTTTCCTTCACCGTTTGAAAGCACTAGTAGGTAATAGCACACATACATTTCCAAAACCCATTGGCGCGGGATCGGGATTCGAACTTACGACCTTTGGATCGGAAGGCCACTAGTGCTCTCAGTAGAAGAACAATTTGTATGAAATAGGTAACAACCACGTCGTTACTCGTGCTGCGTAATATATTGTCCTATTCTTTAGTCTGTGGCGCTCATTAGAGGCCACAGAGGCTGCGTCTGCGACCCTTCAGTCATCTCCACACCGCCGCCAAACCTGTACAATTGCATACAGTTTCTTAAGTAATTAACTCATGCATGACATTTATAAAATTAAAAGCGTAATCAATTTAAATTATTTATACCTACCATAATGTTTATAAGTAACAAAGATTGTAGTTTTAATTTGTGGTAAAACAAAAATAAGTATCGACCAAATTTAAATAATTTGTTTATAGTGTACAAAAGTATTCATAATTATATTATCTGTTATGGCGGAGTAAATAATAATTGTGTTTTATCATGACCGGTTTTCAAATATGTCCATTGATTTCGAAGAGGTTGGTGTTGCTTGTTTTATGTACCTCAGGTAAGTAAGATATTCACATATAGATATTCACGTATAGACATAAGAAATGAGTACATCAGAGGAAGTTTGAAAGTAGCGCCAGTGACGGAAAAGTTGAGAAGTAATAGGTTAGCATGGTACGGGCATGTCATGAGGAGGGATGAAAGACATGTAACGAGAAGAGTGTTAGGTATGAATGTGGATGGATATAAGACTAGAGGAAGGCCGAAGAAAAGATGGATGGATTGTATTAAAGATGACATGAGTAAGAAAGATGAGAGTGCGGAGATGACGGCTAACAGAAGAGAGTGGAAGAAGAAAACATGTTGTGCCGACCCCAAATAATGTGAGACAAGGGCAGGAAGAAGAAGAAGAAGAATAAGTAAGATATTCATAATTCAATAAATACATAAGGAAGGTGACACTATTTTGATTTGTGCTGTGCCTCAAGTCGATTTTTTTCTATTGAGCCTCACCTAGTTCGATCCGCACAACACTGAAGCTCTACATTCCATTTAGTGAAAAAGATAAAAAAAGAAATGACACACGCGCCGTGTTTGTTGCCTGATTCTTCTAGGCTTGGTCGCGAGGAACAGGCTTGGCTTCACCTAGTTTCTAGGACGTTTCAAAGTGATCCTAGTGATATTTTTGTGCTGCTTGGGATTGTTAAATACTACCCAGGTTCAAAATGCGATACATAGACGACACCGGTAGGGACCAATTTGTAAATAGTATTTCAAAATACATTTTGAAAATGTACTGTAACTGACCAAATATAATTAGACCAAGAAAGAATCATTGACACGACTCAACTTATTATGCACATAACACGATACATAAATAGGTACCTAAATAAATAAATATTCCGGACAGACATATCACACACGGTCAACTGATCCCAAACTAGGCATAGCCTGTACTATGGGTACCAGAGAATGATATGTATACCTAATAGATAAATATTTAACACCCAGACACAGGACAAACATCTGTGTTCATCACACAAATGTTTGTCCAGTGCGGGAATCGAACGCGCGACCTCTAGCGCAGAAGGCAGAGTTACATCCAACTGAGCCATGAGGCCTGTCATACAGAGAGCAATTTGTAAATACATTTTGAAAATGATGCAAATTCGACCTTGGCGGCATATCCAAGATGGCTATTGTGACTCGTTATGAAATTGGTGGTCTATTGTTGTGAGAACAGGTTGTACAACTGTAAATGTCGTTCAAAATTGGGCAGGTGATTATAATGAGCATTTACATTAAGCAATACTAGTTTCCGCTCATGGGTTTGTTCTTGCGGTAAAGACCGAATGCCCTTCCACTAAACATTGGAGGGCGTTGGCGTTACACAAGATTACACAAGACAAACATAGCATCCATCTGGGAAAGCACATCCTCAGCCCAATGGAGCTGAAGGAATTCACCCCAAAGAAAATCCTTCAATTTATAACAGCTGCTGGGCTTTGCGATGAACTTTGAAGGCCCTGTAAAGGGGCTTCACAAATAACAAGTGGCGATCAGAATAGGCCAGTTGTGGCCGCAGTGACACCGTAGCCACACATAGGAAAAAAAAACAAGATTTTACAGAAGATCGCAGCCAAATAACATTATTTGTTTCAAATAGTGTTGTGTTCCTGCGGTGAGTAAGGTTGCCAGAGCTCTTTATGGGAGGGGGGTTTGGGGTCGGCAACGTGTGCGTGATGCCTCTGCTATTGCAAGCATTTATAGGCTACGGAAACCACTTACCAATAGGTGGGCTGTACATAAGCTTGTTTGTCACCTTAGTAGTTAAAAAAAATATATACACTATACACTATACACGGCACAGCACCGAGATTCAAACCTACTAGGTACAAAGACCTACTAGATTTGGGATCAGTTGACCGTGTGATATATGTCCGGAATATTTATTTATATAAAGTCAAAAGTTTGTTTCAGTTTTAATGCCATGCCTGTGCCAAAGAGAGCCGAGATTGCCCATCAACGTGAACAGCTTCAACATGTTCCTCCGCTCTGCGATGTCAGGTGAGCTAACATCATCTTATTATTCGTTTCTTCGTCGTTTCACTGAGACCCTTCTGTTAGTTAAGTTTGAAATCTCACTTTTCTCATTTCGACCGTGAAAAGGTCTATATTACCGTTTTTGTACGGAGTCACGAAAATGGGCGCCTACAAAAACCTTTATTAGGTTAGATTGGCATGTTAAATAGTCCCTACCTGTGCTGTGTTCGCCTATAATTGGCTAATGTCTTAGTCTATAGTCAAGTTCATAATGAATGTTTGTGATGAATGATACATGTGCTGTTGGCGATCATTTCATTTCATCATTTATTGCGACAAATACATGTTATAGAGGTGTTAGGTAGGTGTTATAGAGGTTAGGTGTCGGGTCAGGCGTGCAATTTTATAATTACAGTGGAAAATATAACAATATAAAATGATATCCTATTTATTAAATAATTTATTTTTAAGTTTGTTGTACTTTTGGAAGAAGTGGGAGTTCAGAAGTGTAATGGGTTGACATGCATGACATGCACCTACTTGCACAGTACAGTAGAAACTACAAAACCAAAACCTTGTCTCAAGACCAAAAACGACGTACAAGAAATCTTGTAGTCGATCAAAAAAACCTGTAGTTGGGTAGGTAGATTGGTGGTAGTAGGTATTTGCGTTGCAATTTATACAAGTAGGTACCTACCTAACTACTCAGTTATGAGTAAGTACAAAAAAAGCAGTTTAGGTGCAAAAAATGCTCTTATCGGGGTCTGTATCAGTAACTGAACAATAGAGAGCATCAAAGAGCAATGGTGGATTGGTAGTGGCCTTCCGATCCATAGGTCGTAGGCACGAACCCGGTCATGCACAAATCGATTTTCAATTCGGAAAGGAAAACATCGTGAGAAAACCGGCATGTCCTAGAACCTAAAAATTCGAAGACATGTGACATGTGCACGAAAGGAGCCTCTAAGACGCGCACTTTAATCCTTTCACTACACTGATTATTTCATTGACGGTTATAGGTCCTTTTGGGGGCCAACATACCTCAACCTGGTCACTGACCTAATACAGGTGGCCAAGAAAGAATCAGTGACACAACAAGCAAGCAATAACTAAAATGCGAGGTGGATCTGGCATTCTTATTTTATTTAAATAGACTGACATCAAACTGCATTATTTTCAAAGAAAACGTTTGGATTGTTTTTCGAAATTTCCCCTCAACATCACGATATGATCGTCAATATCTATGAAAATAGTGTCAGCCTGATGTCTGAGTAAGTGGAGTGAAAAAATATGGACGAATAAGAATACCAGGGTAAAGACCTGTTGAATACTAGTTTTGAAATACATGCATCCGTATTCTCGATATTATGTCATCTGTCCATAATCGATGCCCTAAACTTATTTGAAACACCTTGTATAAATCTGTGACTTGGTCTTTATACTTCTGGAAAATCCTTAGCCGTACACAAGGCATTCGAACCTTACCGGGGCACTAACACTAATCCACCAGTGCCGTATGAGAGTTGTTAAACGATTAAACACGATTTTTATAATATCCCAAAAATTTCGACTCCGAAATATCAAATCCTACCTAAATATCCCCTAAATATCCCGTCGGGGTCGAAATTTTTAGGGATATTATAAAAATCATAGTAATCCCATAATGGGGGTTATCACTATAAAATAAAAATATAAATCGATTTAACAACTCTCATAAGGCAGTGTTTGATCGACCGTGTTTATTTCAGTTCCTTCAGGTAGAGCAGCAAACTTCAGAGATATTTACATCAGGTTTTACGGGTAAGTGGTTACGTTCACAGTTGAGCCGGTTCCGGAATAACATCCACCACCGAATGAAGCCTCATGTAATCTTTCAGAAAAAACGTGACGTCAGCTTCCTACCGTCTGAAAGACGTTAGTCGGTTGATTGACGACCCTCGCTTCGACATGCAGAAACCCACCGTGTTGTATGCTCATGGGTATGTATCTCACTTTTTTTAATTTTTTTATATACAACAGAGTTGGCATACAAGATTACGGCTGACCTGATGGTAAGCGGTTACCGTAGCCTATGAGCGCTTGCAATACCAGAGGCATCACGCACGCGTTGCCGACCCCGAACCCCCTTCCCCCCTAAAGAGCTCTGGCAACCTTACCGCAGGAACACAACACTATTTGAAACAAATAATGTTATTTGGCTTATGGCTTTTATTTTGGCGATCTTCTGTAAGGCGGAGGTACCACCCCAGGCAGGCTGCTCCAATTCAGAACGAGAAAATCTCTTTTTATGAAATGTTATACGGAGGCAGACTAGCTTACGGCCCACCTGATGGTAAGCGGTTACCGTCTATTGGCATCTACAACACCTGGAGCATTGCTAATGCGTTGCCTGCCCTGGAGAAATCTCTTTGTATTTTTCTTGAAGCTCTTCATGTTGTAGGCTTGTGGGAAAATCTCGGAAGTAAGCAACACAACAACTCTCTAAACAAGATGTCTGCAGTGTCTCCGTAGCTTAGTTGGTTAGAGCATCCCCGTATCTAGGGGAAGGTAGCGGGTTCAAATACCGTCGGAGTCGAATTTTTGGGATATTATAAAAAAAAACATGCCTATGAGGGTCTGTCTGAGGTATGTCCAAATATTAAATATTAGCACATGCCCACAGCGCCGCAGTGACTGAAAATGTACGAATGGAGTATGGAATGAGTGACCTTAAAAGGGACGGATGGACGATGGACGAAGGTTGCTTCGTGGATATGACGCATATAGAGGAAGAGTACATTAATTGTTCCAACCCCACATAATGTGGGACAAGGACAGGAAGATGAATTAGCGTTTTTCAAATCCACGGAGCAGCCGAGCAAGTCAAGTCAGTGCGTTTCTTGGGGTCTTTATGGGAGATAATGGAAAGAAACCTTTGTTTTTTTCAGTTACGTAGAGCTGGCAACAGACCCGAGCGTGCAAAGAATCGTCAGATCGTACCTGAGGCATGGAGGCTACAACACACTGGTTCTTGACTGGGCTAACCTCGCCTTCGGGAACTATATCAATGTCGCTATGGATGTGGCTTCGGTAAGTTAAGGTTTTGGACTTGTTGCGGAATTCTATGATCCCTAAATTCTTTAGGGCGGGTTTTCTGAATTTTCTAAAGAAAGAAATAAAGAAAAGAAATAATTATTTTGGAGTTTGGATACACACAACAGCATAAACTAACCTGGCGTATTTGCTCGGAGTCTTTGGAGACCTCTTTATGGTAATAGGTGACAATCAATATGACGTGAAGCTGGCGTCGGCGCATGCTTGATTGCCTGCCCCTGGGGTCACATTTGATTATAGGTATGTCATTCCGCACAAGTGATATGCAAAATAATAGATGCTTATATAGTATATAGACCCAGGGACTGAAAGGGGAACTGTCCAACTGGAAAAAAAAAACACGTTGACTAAGCTCATCCAGCCAAAATTTCGCATTTTGTAGAAGTAAGACAACTCAAAAGATCTCCTGGTGTTTCCAGATAGGCAAGGAGACGGCGCGCACCATGTCTCGCCTGATGAAACAAGGGGTGCCAGTGGAAAAGGTTCACTTTGTGGGGCATTCACTTGGAGCCCACGTTCTGGCCTATGCGGCCAGGTCTCTGGCTGCGAGAGGGTTGAAAATTCCCAGGTATTTGTAACATCGCCTCCGCCATCTGTACCTAACAGGTGGAAAACGCCACCCATACCTGCATGAGAGAAAGCGTAGGCGGGACGAACTTGAATACGAATGGTGGCCCTGTAAATGGCCAGACCGTTAGTGAAAGAACCAGTGTGGTGAAAGGATTTAAGTACGCCTCTAGAGGCTCCTTTCGTTAACATGTCTTCGCATTTTTAGGTTCTATTAGGACTCTAGGACATACCAGTTTCCTCACGATATTTTCCATACCGTTTGAGAGCACCAGCAGAGCGCCAACAAACCTTTGGATAGTTGATTAATAGATGCAATAAATCATATCTCTATGATTAGGTACATAATATTTGAATTGCCTATCATAAGTATTTGTATAAGTGAGGTACTTGTGCATCATCATCAGCATGTAGAAGTCCACTGCTGGTCATAGGCCTCCCCCAAAGCGTTCCACAACGAACGGTACTTGTGCATTGTATATTTGCAGATTAACCTGCCTAGACCCAGCCTACCCTGGCTTCTACCCGCCCATCCTCGGCCAGCCGGTCTCCAAGACCGACGCCACCTTCGTGGACATCATCCACACCGACGGTGGGGGGTACGGCGCCCCGGGGAAGACCGGCCATGCTGACTTCTGGCCGAATGGCGGTAATGCTAAGCAACCAGGTTGCTTGTCTGCCACTGTTCTGCTCACTGATGAAGGTATCAATTGCACTTTTTTAATATGCTTCACAAGGTCATTTATATCATCATCATTTCAGATGTAGTGTTATTCTTCTAGGCTTGGTCGCGAGAAACAGGCGTAGCTTCACCTAGTTTCTAAGACGTTTCAAAGTGATCCTAGTGTTTTTATTGAAATAAACGCCTTTTGACTTTGATTTTGTTGGACGTCCACTGCTAAACATGGCCTCTCCACAGATTCCAGAGAAAATGATTATCATGTGGGGGGATTTGCCCATACTCACCACGCTGAGCACTGAATAAAGGTTCTCGAATGGTGGCCAGGAACAGGGTGACGCAGTGTTGGAAGGCCCGATTGAATAACAGTACCTATTTAAGCGTGTTTGTTTAGTTTTTTAAACAATTTATATTATTTAGTTCAACAGCATCATTTCAGCCGTTCGACGTCCACTGCTGAACATGGCCTCCCCCACAGACAGAGCAAATTCCTTATCATGTGGGGGGGTTTTGCCCATACTCACCACGCTGGGCGAGCGCAGTTAGAGCTATCGTTTTTAAAATGAGGGACGCTGCTGCCCATCCCCTAGCTTTTTTCCCTTAGTCACCTCTTACGACATCCGCGGATAGGTAGATATGGAGGGGCCTATTCTTCAGCCGGGGCCACCACGGCCACCATATTTAATTAATATACCGCGTGTTACATAACTTACATACAGTTACCTACACATCGTAAATGTTGTGTAAAAGACTCCGTGTGCTCATAGTTTTTTTTTTTTTTTTTTTTATACTACTTAGGTGGCAAACTGGCATACGGCCCACCTGTTGGTAAGCGGTTACCGTAGCCTGTGAGCGCTTGCAATACCAGAGGCATCACACACGCGTTGCCGACCCCGAACCCCCCTCCCCCTAAAGAGCTCTGGCAACCTAACTCATCGCAGGAACACAACACTATTTGAAAACAAATAATGTTATTTGGCTGCGATCTTCTGTAAGGCGGAGGTACCTCCCCAGGCGGGCTGCTCCAATTCAGAACGAGAAACGAGTTTACATAGGTGCGTATTTCCGTCCAGATTTTTGCAGCCACTGGCGGTCCTGGGCGTTCTGGGCGGAGTCAGTGGTCGGTGGTGACTTCCTAGCGAGGCGATGCGACTCTTACGACTCGTTCCTACGCGGGCAGTGTCAAACGGCACCACTAGTGCATATGGGACTCAAAGCTAAGCCAGGGTAAGCATCGCTTCACCGGTGCGTTCCGTCACCGGTGCGTTCCGTACGGAGATCCCGGAGCCCCTTGACAGGCATGGAGGCCGGCCACCGTGGTGGTTTTAGTCGGTAGGAGTCCGACATACCCTTCTTTTGCCCCCGCGAAAGGAGGGATCCATGATGGATTTCCCCACGCAAAAAAAAAAAAAAAAGGGTAAGCATCGCTCAGTGAAATTTTAGAAAAATACCTTCATTAAATTGAAACTTACTAGATCTATAGCACAGAGTGATCAAGAAATACAAATGCAACCGTTTATTTGCCAGATTACATAGGTAGATACATAATTTACATAAACCTACTAATATTATAAATGCGAAAGTTTGTGAGGATGTTTGGATGTTTGTTGTTCAATCACGCCGTAACGGCTCAACCGATTTCGTTGAAACTTGGAATAGTTAAAGTTTTGTACTTAGAATAGCATATAGGCTACAGTGTACAACAGTAGGTACCCAAAGTTGTGTGGATTTTAAATTTAGATTTTTGTTACTCAGGTTGATAGGAAACTTCTACCTTCGGACAGCAGCTAAAACCCCCTACACACTGGGTGTCGCAGGAGCTAGCTAACACAAGTGAAGAAGCAATTTTCTAATATAAAATAAGTGTTTGTGGGTAGCTTAACTACCTATGCTCAAATAGTTATTAAGGGTAAGAAATACAACTGTGAAATAAGGGCCTATTTCACCAATGATGCCAAATTGTTTAAGTTCTTATAGGTAGGTACTTATTTATCTATTTTAGTACTTAGTAGGTAGACCCGGTTTTTTGCGGTTTTTTTTAATGCGTGCTTCTTGTGAGGATATGAAAATGTTTGTTACTCTTTTACTCTGCAACCACTGAATAGATTGGAGTGAAATTTGTCATACATGTAGTAAAAGTCTAGAAAAAATTTAAGCAACTTTTTATCTGGATACCACGCGAGCGAAGCCGTATATAGAAGCGAGTATATATTACATAAATATAGGTACTTCCAATAATAGCCGTATAAATTAGTCCTTTATTCCACAATAAATACGTATCAGGTAGGAATAGTCAGAATAATCAATTTATTGGTAAAATTACACAATAATAATTAATACACGTCAGTACATTAAGTAGGTATTACACATAAAATATAATATTTTAATTAAAATAAATTTTGACATAAATTATGAAATTAATAAAATTTGGTTAACAGATTGTTAGTAGAAACCTACTCAATTTACCTAATAATAATTAAAATATAATACAAAATATAAATCACAGTTTCATTTACGTATAGTCACAATTAGATTTACATAATTTACCTACCTAACCTTTTAATTTTTTTTCTGAACTACCCCTGTCTACACCGATGGATTTGTGATCAGGGTTAGCAAGACATATTTTTGTGTAACTGGTTCTTTCTTGGTTTTCTGAAGGTCATTGGCCCTTATCAGTGCCACCAAACCGCAACCTGCTCAAGGTTGCGGTTTGGTGGCACTGATAAGGGCCAATGACCGTGAAAGAACCAGTGTGGAAAAACCTTTATGTTGAATTATTTGGGTTCTAGGTCATGCCGATTCCCTCAAAATATTTTCCTTCTCTGAAAGCGCTATATATGTAGTGCACATACATTTTCCGACGAAAAATCAAATGCACGACCGTTATTTGAACCCGCGACATCTGGATCGGAAGGCGGGGATTACTACCGCTACTCATCATGAGTTATTTCTTTACATCCTCCATACTATTCGCCAACGCCCTGCCATTAGTCTCCGGGAGGCACAGACAAACAATCCCCGCAAAGATTGGTGCCAACCCGAAAATGGCAGTTGGCAGCCAGGGAACTGTCACTGTCAGATTCGACGCGAACGGCGCGAGCATCGAACCTACCCTCATGCACATCGAACACGCTCCCATCGCCATATTCCTGACCACCGTAGGGTACAACTCTGTGGTGTAGATGTAGATGGTTGTGGCGACGATTGACGCGCAGCTGACTCCAAGGGACCCTAACAGCAGGGTAAGCCAGAAGATGTTGGGTACGCATCCGAGGGCGATGGTGCAGAGGCCCCCGAGAGTGAAGAATGTGGCCGCGGTGGCCTTGCGGCCGAGGAAGCCTATCAGCCACATTGCGAGGAAATTGGATGGTATCTGCAAGAGTTTCATAAAATTTGTTTTTTTTTTAAATATAATAAACAGTCACATACACATACAGTCATAGTCCTGACCCCACACTAGGATTCCCTTGTGTTGTGGGTATTAGAAACCGAAACGAGTACCATGTTACCACACACCCAGACCCGGAACGAATATTTGCGGTAATCGAACCTGCACCCCTTACGTCTCAGATAGTCACTCACCAGCTAGGACTGACTTTGTGACTGTGCGCTGGATTAGCATGACCTCATCCTTCCCTCCCCCTTCCACCACCGGACAAGCAGACGCACAGGTAATTACCACACTTACCCGGTCGACATACCACAGTGTCGAACCAAACGTTTCTGCTCCACCTTTATTATAAGCACTGGCAGAGATCTAGAGTAAATAAGTTCCTTCTGGTAAAGCGTGCTCCATCTTAGGCCACATCTCACTTGCAAAAGTGAGATGGTGGTCAAACGCCTAACCATCACCAATAAAAAAAAAAAATAGACCACCGAGGTCGTTAAATAATATAAATAGGTATTCGACGACCATTAGGGTCCATTAGGGAGTTTCTCTATTGGTGACCACAAACAAACCGAACGACTGTTTTGATAGGCCCCCCTCCCGATAGGTATAAACACAACCTTCAAGTAGTAGGAAGTTGGTGGATGGTGATAGCTTAAGACCGTTCATCGTGGCACTCTTTGGGTTAGGCCTATATTCAGCAGTGGACCTTCCTCAGACAGGATTCTGTACCTGGATAGCCCCCGCGACTGACACACTGATGAACGGATCGGGGCTGGTCTGCCCGATGTACTGGTTCAGGCCGAAGAACGATACCCCAGATATCAGCCAGAGCACGCCGGTGCAGACTGTCTTCACGACAAGCGGCGCACTGAACAGATCCAGGTAGTTCAACCGGTCAGATGATGGAGAGGATATGTCGTTGGAGAGCTTCTGGAGAGTTTCCTCGATGTGCGATGTCGGTAAGTTGTTTCTGGAAAGTAAAAAGTTCGTAGGAACGGCCTCTACTACAAAGAAAATGCATTTATTTTGTACACACACAAGAACAGCACAAACTAATAAGATAAAACAGCCACTACAGTGTAGAATAGAATATAATATAGCTTTATTGTACACCAAAAGAAAATACACAATCAAGGAAATAAAAATAACATAAAAATAGTGTGACAATGGGCGGCATTATCGCTAAAAGTGATCTCTACCAGGCAACCTTTGGATGGACAGGATATACAAAGTAGAAGAGGACGGTGGCGCACATAATAATAATAAGTGAAATAAAACTTATAATTTAAAACTACAAACCCTACATACTAATATCATAAATGTATAGATAAGATATATAAAATATACATAATAAATATATAATATATAAATAAATACATTTAGATAGTTAATATATATAGATACTAGATAGAAACCTACAGACCAAAGAATATCAAGGAAGTGTACAAAGAGGTACGAACAAAAACAAACAAAAGTAGACCATATATATATAAATAGAAAGAACAGAACTAGGGTACTCATAAGTCCGTGCCGAGGTGCATGCGTGAGCCAAAAAAGGTGGTAACCATTATCATATTATTCAGACATCAGCTGGGCTCCGCTACGCTGTGCGGAATCTTGGGGGCCTGAAGCTTTACGTTCAGCAGTGGGCTTCCTACTGCTGAAACGATGATGATAATGATCTCCTAGCTTCTCTCTAGGTACTCAACTACTCCTAGCCTCTACTCGTAGATTTTTGCTATAGCATAAACCTAGTTAGACGCCCAAAATAAAAGCAGGAGGAATTATGTTACACTAATCTGCTATGTGACGAACTACCTAAATACCTACTCATTTACCTTGATTTCTCTCGAACGTCACAATACAAGATAATATCGTGATAAGTGTTATCAGCCGTCAAAACAAAGGTAACCCAGTTGTCACGGCTTATACTAGTGGTTCGCCTCGAACTGAGATCTCCCACTGTTGGGTAAAAGTTGGTGTATCGATGATAGAGTTAATTAATTAGAATACTTATTCGATTTTTTATAGTTCAACCTGTTGAACTACTAATTTACAGATCGGATTGAGGGATCTTAAGTTATGCTATAGCAAGTAAACATACAAATATACAACGCCAATTTGGTCAAGGTTGTTTTATTATTTTTGACGGTTAGTGCGTACATACATTTTAGCCTGTTATTGGCTATTGTATCAGTCCTTAGTCTACATAGCTTAATATTGTTGAATGTTTGATATATGTGCTGCTGGCGATCCTTTTTAATAAATAAATAAACACAAAAGTCCATTGGTGCGCGACTGCCATTTGATCCCACGACCTCGGACCACGGCCATTGCCACTATTTGTTCATTTTCATTGTCATTTGGAACTTACATCATTGCCGCTTTCTTCACGATTGCTGTTGCTTCTTCAAGCCTTCCTTTGCTGACCAGCCATCGCGGGGACTCGGTCAGCAGGAAGAAGTAGCCCAGGTAGATCAGCGGAGGCACGGCCAGCGCCAAGGTGTAGTCATCCCAGTCCCGGAAGTAGTACGCAAAGAGTGGCACCGTCATGTGACCTGAAGAGTTTCATTGGACTAAGATTTATAAAATTTATTTCAGAAAATGAATAGAAGTTTACAGTTTGCACCAAAACATTTAGCGCCTTCGTCCACGGGGCGACTAAAAAGGAACGCGACTGAAACTGTAGTCACTTATGAGTAGCCTGACTGCGATAGCACTAGTATTTCAATGGCGGCTCGTCCACGACGCTACTCAAAAGGAACGCGTTTGTAACTAGTCTCCTGGCGACTCGACATGCTGGTCGCCAGGCGACTGGTTTCGAGAAACTGTTGAAAAATGAAACAATAAAAAAGTTATTTTAAGTGATTCTGACGTCTATGTGACTGAAGAAGTATTAATTCCACGTCATCGCTCGAATTATCACTAGTCATGTTAATTATTTTCGTTTTCAAAACTTTGTTTACATAAAATCGTGTACTGAGTGACTGAGTTTCAGGAAATTCCAGTAGCGTCGTGGACGAGTCAGAGTTTCCAATCAGTCCGCAACTCTAGTTTTTAATGAGTTCCGTCACTTTTGCGTAGCGTCATGTACGAAGGGCCTTACCTACTAATAATTAGAAATCTATTTGAAACGCAAATATTTTAGAGACTAGGTAGGTACGGTGAGGGTTAAATTGTTTTATGATTTTTGAATTGTTTTTTCTCAATAACCGCAAAACGCACAGTTTTGATTTCTATGATAAAGATAACTTGAGCATTTTATTTACCTAAATCCAAGACAGAAACGCGATTGCTAAAACTTTTCTCCATAGATTTATTTTTTAAAGTTGGGTCCTCTGCATCGTTTTTACGAAAATACTCTGAGACTATCTAACTTTTTTTTATTTTTTTAGACAATAGACAATAGAAATTTAGACAATAAATCCAAGACACATTTTTTAAATAATACATAGTTTTTAAGATAATCGATATTTTCTTATATGTCGCTTACGACGATTACTTTCGAGCGCCTTCTAACGCTTGCTATCTCTTTCCGCATTCAATTATAGTACATAGCGCTGTCACTTTCTTCACTCCGCCCACTCGACAGTTTATTTTGATTTCTGTATCGCCTTAAATTGATTTTTAACACCTTTTTGTAACAACATAAGTGCAATGAACAATTTGATTTGTCAGTAAAAAGGTCGACATGTTGATTGTAGAAAAACATGAATGTGAGAACTGACGTGGAGTCTGCTAGAGCTGGTGGTTTTTGGATGAGTTGGTGATTTTGATAAAGTTCCTATAAATACTTACAACTAACTTATACCTTATTACTTATAACTAATAAAAGCTTACATAGAAAGCGCGCATCAAGGGACACGGCACGCCAGTTTAGGCATAGTATTTGTACATATCATGTAACGTGTTCGTTCATAAACTTACTAAAAATAAACGGCAGCTGGAACACACAGCCAACCACGCCGCGATACTGTGACCCTACTGTCTCCATTACAATGACGAAAGACACCACCATCGTCCCAGCAGTGGCCACGCCCATGAAGAACCGGATGGTGGTGAAGACGATGTAATTGGGAGAGTATGGAACGCCAAAGCCGAGAGCGATGAGCGTGGTGATGGAGATGAGGAACGTGTTTTTCCTGCCATATCTAAAATAAGACAAAAATACGAAATTAAATAACGGTAATCTGGTGAACGATAATAATAATAATAATAAATAAAATGTTTTATTTGGAACTTAATCATAGGTACAGTAATGAATTGGGGAAAAACGATGATAACTGCAGTAGTTGTTAAACTGTGTCGCAGCTACCAACGCCCACCTCCTTAGACAAATATCAGTTTGTTCCTAACAGAGATACAAATAATAATTAGGTAAAAATCTAAATCAAAAGAAAGTTAATGTTAAGATTAATAAGGCTCAGGGTTGGCTATTTGAAGACTGATGGTAGGTTACCATTGCTGATGCTTGCTGCAGATGTCATCATCACCATTCCAGCCATTGCAAGTATATTGCTGAACATCGGCCTCATCCACAGATTTTCAGAGCGACTTCTTATCATGTGGGGGAATTTTCCCATGCTCACCATGCTGGACACGCGGGTTGGCGAGTGCAGTTAGAGCTATCATCGTTAAAATGGGAGACGGGTTGGTAGATTTGGAAGGGCCTATTCTTTAGCCGGGGCTACCACGGCCAGATATAAGATTGCTGCAGATATGAAGGCGTCTAACTATCAAGTAGGCAATAATATGTCTACAAAACTTGAATAACAAGAATTTTAACATCTTCAAATCAATAAGCGCAGTGCCCTTCCTGCGTATCCTCACTTACGCTGCTGGCATTCATGTAATGATAAGGTAAAACGTCACCTACCTAATTACAACGGGACTTTTTGAATGAAAAGCCTTTTTTAAGTCAATACCTGTTTTTGAATTGTAGAGTCCGTATTTACTTGTGATCTCTGTAGGTAGGTACGAGACTTGGTAAACTTTCAAACTCGTTCTTAAGTCCTGATCAGGTGGTACCACCATGATCGCTTAACAACGATTTGTCGCAACAGAAATATAATATTATGTTATATTATGTAACTTCTTTTAAAGTTGTGTGATATTTATTCTAATACCTTTTCTGTAAGCTAGCTGTAAGTTTTCCGAAAATATCAAAATTAAAATAGAAGACATACATTTTATTTGGGTGTGCCGTGGTGGCCTACTCGGAGGTGCTTATCTGGGAAGTCTTGCGTTCGAAATTTTCAAAAAAAAAAAAAAAATATCGTTTATCTGAAATATCGTGATCCTTGGGCTTGCAGTTAGATAAAATTTGGGTAAATAGACCGGCTGATCTCCTCTTCCGTCAACAAAATAAAGAATTTTCTATCGATCTAAACCTTTGTCAGGTATTTAATGGTAGGTCTGTTATTGAAGGTGGTAGATATTTTCATACCATTGCTGTTACTATAAGATCTTATTTAAACCAAAACATGGATGCTGTATAAGAAAAGCACAGGACTATATGGAGAGGCGTATGGGGACGACGCATGTTAATTTTTTTTATTTTTTTTACACGGTCAGCTTATCCCAAACTAGGCATAGCCTGTGCTATGGGTACCAGAGACTGATATACATAATAGATATATATTTAACACCCAGACACAGAACAAACATCTGTATTCATCACACAAATGTTTGTCCAGTGCGGGAATCGAACCCACGACCTCTAGCGCAGAAGGCAGAGTTACTACCAACTGAGCTGTGAGGCCTGTCAATGTTAATTATGTAAATTTAAGTTAAATAATATTTTGTGAAAAAAGTAATGATCTAATAGTAGTTACTTATATATTTGTCGCCTATGTATTCTATGTAACTAAAGGGAAATAAAGGCTATTTTTTTTTATGGGGACGACGCTTAGCTTGTACCAAGCAGTGAACTTAAACTACAACTCACCTATCAGAAAGGAATCCGAACAGAATACTGCCAATCAAGATGCCCAGCTGCAGCATCATCTGCGTGAAGCTGGCCAGCCACCTCCTGTCGCAGACCAGATCCCACTCCGAAATAATCGTGTTCCCCATCGGTGTCCCATCATACTCGTACTTCGCGCAGTCTTCGTAACACGTATTATTATCTCCAACAGTCCAAGTATCATTTAAATAGGTATTATTAGCTATTTGCGAGATGTCAGCTGTGGAATTAGTCCTTGAGCACCAGAATGTGACGTTTGGGGTGAGGAACAGTATGGCCATTTGCACCCATCCCGAGGAGAGTTTGACCAGGGATATGGTCACGACGACAACCAGCTGCCATGTCCCGAAGTGGCCGAGCAGACGCTCAAACGGATCGTCAGTAGGTTTAATCTTTTGGGGAAAGATCTTGAGCACCATCTTGGATAATTTATTTTCAATCAATCTTCTTGGTGGGTACTTCTGTGAGTTCCTATTTCTATGTTTTTCTTGCTGGTGATCTTCTTGGTAGAGCTTTCAGTAAATCATTATTTTTCATTCCACATTTTAAGTCATTTTAATAAATCTTCAAGTTAAGAATATTCAAAACTTCTCACTCAATATACACTTTAAATATTAATTCAAAGTTTCACATAATATTTCTGAAGATGTTTTCTCTCTGCACCTCCATTCTTACTATGTCTGGTATCTGTGGATGAATGGACGATAGAATTGATAAAGTATTCTAGTATCTTTAAGATAGATAGGACCTATAGTATTTAGGTTTATTGTTCGTCACCGTTGATCGAGCGAGCGAGGATCCCTCAAACAACTTGAGCGAATTGGCGTTGTATTTTGTACGCTTATTTGTTCGAGAATAATTGTCGAACCGTCAATTTCCATTCTATCTAAATGGAATTTAGTAGGTCAACAGGTTGTATTATCTAATTTTACTGGTATGAATATAATATATCGGCCAAGGGGTTGCTAGGATATTAGGAGTCCAAAAGAGAGGTTTTAAAAAATTATAATGGGCACTGAGGCATAATTCAGATAAACTTTGAAAATCGCACCTTTATCACTATCAAACTAAGCGTAATATCCAATCTTACCTAAACTACGAAGAGATTTAAATTTTACCAAATGGGAGGTCACATTATATTGGTTTCAAATGCTACGATTTTCACTGTCGAAGGCGATGGACCGACGACATTGTGAGGGTTGAGTCGGTGGATGGAGAAGGCTCAAGACCGTTCGCCGTTACACTCTTTGGGGGAAGCCTACGTTCAACAGCGGACTAACAGTCTGATGTTAATGATAATGACTAAGCTTAATCGGTCTTTCAACACCTAGACTACTCTATCTCATTTTCTTATCTAATAATCATCGGTAGGTTAATAACACCAATTGCATTAAACAGCGTACAACGCGATAAAAAATTAAATGGGTGCAGATATTATCCTAGCATAGCTTCACCTAGTTTCTAAGACGTTACAGTGATCCTAGTGATTTTATTGAAATAAACGCCTTTTGACTTTGACTTTGATCCAGCGGGCATAGAACCTGAACTCCTCTGTTAGGTACTTGTTCTGCTAATGACGTGTGAAAAACATTCAGCTCAATCATGCTCAAAGTGTTCTTCTTTATTTATGGTATGTTTTGTTTCGATGCCGATTTAAATATTTACAGACTGATAAGTACATATTTTTAGAAGCGTAAAATTGAAAATGCTAAAATGTTTTGTTTATATACAAAAGGAAATTTTATAATAAACGAATGACACGCACAGTCATTTGCAAAGCCGCTAATATAAATGAAAAAATGTATGTAGATTTTCCAAATTGAAAAAAAAAAAGATTTAAAAATCTGCTGTTTTGGGGTTTAATAATTATTAAAGATGACAAAAGGACCAAAACAGCTAATTTCTATAAATTCGTGGATATATCTGAACAAAGAAATAATTCTTTTTTCTCGCTTATATAATTTCTTTGCGTTGATAGAATAAGCATTTCGGGATAGCAAATATTATGAATTACCTTGATTATCACATTATTTTTTATTTTATATCCGTATCAAAATGTGATTGTTCAACCTTGTTTAATAAAAGTCCAAAAAGGCGTAAAAGGTCAAAAACCCTCGTTAGGAGTTAACACTTTGAGCTGTGACCTCCTCTGCCTTATAAACAATATGTTACCGTAAACAAATCTTTCGTAATCTAAAGATTATCGATGAATACCTGTAGGTACAGTCAACCAGTTTGATTAGTAGACCACTGCAAAACCTTTTCACTCTAAATTCTTTCACTGACGGTCATAGCCATGACCAAGATATTCAAAGTCAAAAGGCGTTTATTTCAATAAAATCACTTTGTAACGTCTTAAAAACTAGGAGAAGCTACGCATGTTCCTCGCGACCAACCCTAGAAGAATCAGGCAACAGACATGGCGCGCGTGCCTATATTTTTTTCGATGGTCCTCTTTCACTAAATGGAATGTAGAGCTTCGGTGTGGTGCCGATCGAACTAGATGAGACTCGAAAAATGAATTAGTGCAAACAAAAAAAAAAGAAATACACGTGTTGTTTAGCTAAACCTTATTTTTTGGGCTGATTTTTTCCTCAGGCAACAAAACAAACAAGGTAGGAGGAGGTTTAGGAGGAGGTACGGCACAGCGAGATTTTCTCGTTCTGAATCGGAGCAGCCCGCCTGGCGAGGTACCTCCGCCTTACAGAAGATCGCAGCCAAATAACATTATTTGTTTCAAATACTGTTGTGTTCCTGCGATGAGTAAGGTTGCCAGAGCTCTTTAGGGGGGAAGGGGTTCGGGGTCGGCAACGCGTGCGTGATGCCTCTGGTATTGCAAGCGCTCATAGGCTACGGTAACCGCTTACCAACAGGTGGGCCGTATGCTTGATTGCCACCTCAGTAGTATAAGTACCTTTGTTTCGCTCCTGCGCTGAGAGGACTTTCTACATTTCTACAATAATGGTAGATGTACTCATCGAAATGCCTCGTAACTGTCTAGTAAAAGTTAAAACTGGTCTATTCGTAGTATTTTTGCTAGTAATAAATAGGGAACCTTGAATACAAAACATAAAATTGAGAACAAAAAAACACACACACACACTCGACTGTAATTCCCCAACCATGGTTAACCTCATTATGGATCTGTTGACGTTTAATTTTCTTTCAATTCCTACGTAGGACTATCTTAATTCTGTACTTACAAAAGGTGTGTATGTGACAAATAACGACTTACCACCCCCCTTACTAGTCCTTAATTAAAGATCTGACGCCTACTCTACGAGTACTAAAGAGAACTACACCTAACCTATTAAACTACCTATTATGAGGTATGTTAGTCCTTTGCATCTAAGACAAACCTCTCATGTTTTTTTAGATGTATACAACATATTCTGTAACTATTTTTTAAGAATATAAAAAAAAAACTTAAGTTTCCACCTACCAGGTTTAATAAATCATTTCCCACACAACAATATACAAGGTAAATAAAAAAAAACACGCACAAAACTGAGCAACGACACAGCTAAACAAATACTGAGGAAAACAACACGATGCGCCGGCGCAAGCGCAGAATTAGGCACTGGGCGAAAAAACCAGTCTGCCAAGCCTCACTCACAACTTGATCAGCTTTATATATCTTATTCGGAAAATGTCGGCTGAGACTAAAGAGGATCTTAACGTAAAAAAAAAACAGATCAAAAAAACCCGCGTGGAAATTGATTACTTCTTACGTACTTAGTTATGTATATGGTGTATTCCTTCGTAGTTATTTTAAAGATTAAAATCAAAAAGTTTAATTACAATACATACTGGCCTCATAGCTCAGTTGGTAGTAACTCTGCCTTCTGCGCTAGAGGTCGCGGGTTCGATTCCCGCACTGGACAAACATTTGTGACTAACACAGATGTTTGTTCTGTCTGGGTGTTAAATATATATCTATTATGTATATCAGTCTCTGGTACCCATAGTACAGGCTATGCCTAGTTTGGGATCAGTTGGCAATGTGTGATATGTCCGTAATATTTATTTATTTATTTATTTATACTGTGGTATTGTGTAGCTATGTATTACTAGATCTATCATAATAAGAGCTGAAATGATGATGATAATGAAAAATGAAAATGAAATAATACTTTATTGAGAACCTTTAAAAAAGAAAACACAGTTTATACAAAATAGCTTATTAGTCTAAGATAAGGTCTTACAATCGGCGGTCTTATCGCGGTTTGCGATTTTTACCAGACTATAATGATTCAAAAAGGTGATGATACGAATGATGATGATGAATGATGATGATACAACCACTCAATTGCCAACAGCTACAAAATTGAGTTTGATCTGATTCGACCCCAAGACTTTTAAGCATACAGTTTTTTCAAAGAAAAATGTTGAATTTCCAAAGGTCAGAAAAAAATATTGGTAATTGGGTGTAGATTAAGCCCTTTCATGATAGCATACTAATAAGAATAACCTTGTACAACATAAAATAAGGAGCGGAGTTAGTGCGTGAGTTGTTGAAGATCTTTGCTTGCTTCGCTCGCTTGATCTATAATTATGCTGCTACCTGTTACTTACATGATTAAAATTAGTTTTCTGTATTTTTTGCTGTAACTAGGGGGAACAGGCGTAGCTTCACCTAGTTTCTAAGACGTTTCAAAGTGATCCTAGTGATTTTGTTGAAATAAAAGCCTCTTGACTTTGACTTTGATTATATCATCATCATCATCATCAGCCTGATGAAGTCCACTGCTGAACATAGGCCTCCCGACTTCCCGCAACCTTCACAATGTCGTCGGTCCATCGGGTGGGGGGCCTTCCAACACTGCGTCGTCCGGTTCGTGGTCGCCACTCGAGAACCTTTGTTCCCCAACGGTTGTCGGTTCTGCGAGCTATATGGCCAGCCCACTGCCACTTCAACCTGCTAATTCTGAAAGCTATGTCGGTAACCTTGGTTCTTCTACGGATTTCCTCATTTCGGATTTTATCACGCAGCGAAACTCCGAGCATAGCTCTCTCCATAGCCCGTTGGGCGACTTTGAGCTTGTGTATAAGGCCAATAGTTAGCGACCAAGTCTCAGTGCCATATGTCATCACTGGCAACACGCACTGCTTGTAGACTTTTGTCTTGAGGCTCTGCGGTATCTGCGACGAGAAGATATGACGAAGTTTCCCAAACTTTGATTATATACTTTGTTTGTATTAGTGTAGCTGAGCCCTCGACCATTTCACCTGTCTACCTACATACATACCAAAACTTGTAAATCACCAATTATATCTTTATAACTGTGTGTAGGATTCTTGGTGAATAAATGCCCTTTTATTTTTTATTTTATTTTTATATACTTATTTTCTTTCTTTCTATGTTTAAAGTGTTTCGAAGCCTTCAGTAATGAAGAATTCAAAGAGCATCCTGTAACTTGTAAAGCCTTAAGTTTCCGGATATTGTTCACAACTGAACTAGCACAAAAAACTAGTATAGATAAATTTTTATTGTGAGCTAACTACCAAAACCTTTAATGTTATCGTCGATTAAATATTTTAGAGCACTCAAAGGTCAATTGATAGGTAGGTACAGTTTTATTGTGTCTCTATCTTTGAAACTTCAAATTAATGATGATCTTAGATACGAGAATAGAATTGAATAATTTATTGTGCTCATGTTTGTACAGAAAATATCTTAATGTACCGCCTCTACCGAGCGATGATGATAATTTTCGTGAGAGGTGTTACCTCAACCACGCTCTATACACGACCTCGGTGGCATAGCGGGCGAGTGCTCGTCTGAGACGCAAGGGGTGCTGCTTCGATATCTGCTGCATTGCCCGCATGTTTGCATGATTCTGCAAATATTAGTTCCGGGTCTGGGTGTTGTTCCCTGTGTTGTGTCGGAAACTACGAGTACCATGGCACAGTGTTTTTTTCGACCACAAATCGGTCACGTTCGTTTTAGTACTGGATACCAGGACTAAAACGAGCGTGACCGATTTGAGGTCGAAAAAAACACTGTGCATGGTACTCGTAGTTTCCGACACAACACAGGGATTCTTAGTGTGGGGTCAGGACTATTGTGACTGTTGGGTGTGATTAAGGTTGCCAGAGCTCTTTAGGGGGGGGGGGGAGGGGTTCGGCAGGCAACGCATTAGCAATGCTCCAGGTGTTGCTGACTAACAAAATCATTGAATTGTCAACGTGTAGGTAAGGTCGTTTGTACTTCGTATGCATTCCTTCGTCCACTACGCTTAGGGAGCTCTTTACTTTTCCTCAAAGTGTAAACACGAGAGGTAGGTAGGTTCTTAATTTGACTGTACTTATAGCTCAGTTGGTAGTAACTCCGCCTTCTGCGCTAGAGGTCGCGGGTTCGATTCCCGCACTGGACAAACATTTGTGTGATGAACTCAGAATCAGATGCTTGTTCTGTGTCTGGGTGTTAAATATTTATATAATATGTATATCAGTCTCCCATAGTAAAGGCTATTGCCTAGTTTGGGATCAGTTGACGCTGTGTGACATGTCTTGAGATGGCTCAACTGTTTCTTGTGTATTTTGTAAATATTAACTTGTATCAGTTTTAAGATTCTGTCCGGATTACAAAAATAAATTGTGTTCCTTGCGTTATTCAGATAAGGCTGATTGATCCTAAGGTCTTGGATTCGAATGCCAGCCTTGTCATCATCATCATCATTCCAGCCGTTTGAAGTCCACTGCTGAACATCGGCCTCCCCCACAGATTTCGGGAGTGACTTCCTGTCATGTGGGGGGAATTTACCCATACTCACCACGCTGTGTACGCGGGTTGGCGAGCGCAGTTAGAGCTCTTTGTGAAATTAGGGTATTATCACCAAAGAATTCACTGATCAGCAGCTGTCTAGCTGAATCGTGCAGATCATAGAACTCTCTGTTCAGTGCTCGAGGAGGCAACACGTCTCGGGGTTATCAGCTCTCTCTAGCCTCAAAGGTTTGCTGGAAGAAAACTCTTTGTAGGGTAAATCTCGCCTTTGTACATGCCTGTATTATTGTTTAATTTTTGTATGTTTTCTGTGTACAACAAG
Organism: Anticlea derivata; assembly: GCA_947579855.1. NCBI lineage: Eukaryota > Metazoa > Arthropoda > Insecta > Lepidoptera > Geometridae > Anticlea > Anticlea derivata. The sequence goes on along the minus strand of OX388277.1, from coordinate 718,814 downwards.
GAATTAAAGAATTTAAGAAACTTGGAATTGATAGAGTTATTTATTTACCTAGAATAGCATAAAATCTACTTTTTATCTAGATAAAAAGTAGATTTTATGCTATTTATATTATATTTATGCTATGGCTTAGCTCGCGTGTTACCTAGGTAACACGCGAGCTAAGCCATAGCATAGCAGCCAAGCCGCGGGCCCAAGCTTATTCGTTCTGACTCAAAGACGCTTGGTAGCTTATTTGGGTGAAGCATCCCCGTATCTAGGGGAAGGGAGCGGGTTCAAATCGGGACTGAATCGATTTTTTTGGGATATTACAAAAATCATAGAGCTCTCTGTTCAGTGCTTGAGGAGGCAGCACGTCTCGGGGTTACCAACGCACAGCAAGTCAATTCTTCCTGATGATGCCTTGTAGAGAGGTGAAATACGTGTCTAATCATTGAACTTATCAGGAAATAGATTGGCGGAATAGTATTATACATTTGTGTGTATATTTAATATCATATTACTCCCTCATCATCATCATCATCAGCCTGATGAAGTCCACTGCTGAATATAGGCCTCTCCCAAAGTTTGCCAAACGGTCTTGAGCCCTCTCCATCCACCGACTTCCCGCAACCTACACAATGTCTACGGTCCATCGGATGGGGGTACCTTAGGGTTACCACAATTAAAATGAAATAATCACTCTTCTTGAACTTCTCCACAGTCGGCTAGGTCACGGTCAAGCTTTGTACTCTGAGGTCAAAGTTAAGCCTTTCGCAATGTTCCTACTTATAACTTTAAATCCGTTTGAACTGGTCACGAACCTAAAAAAAGGGGTAAAACAAATGGTGGAGGTGGATACTAAAAAAATATATATAAACTAGCTTGCGCCCGCGGCTCAGCTCGTGGGACCTAGATAAAAAGTAGCCTATATGCTATTCTAGGACCCTTATATTAGACCTTATATTATACTTATATTAGAAATGCGAAAGTTAGTGAGGATGTTATGATATTTGTTGTTCAATCACGCCGTAACGGCTCAACCGATTTCGATGAATCTTGAAATAGATAGAGTTATTAAATAATAGCAGAAAAGCTACTTTTTATCTAGGAAACCCGCGGGCAACGCCGCGGGCAATAGCTAGTATTACTAATATTATAAATGCGAAAGTTTGTGAGGATATTTGGATGTTTGTAGTTCAATCACGCCCAAACGGCCGAACGGATTTTGATGAAATTTGGCACAGAGATAGATTATAGTCTGGAAAAGCATATAGACTACTTTTTATCTTGATAGGTACTACGCGAGCAACGCCGCGGGCAACAGCTAGTAAATCATAAAACAACAACATACGCTTCCAACTTTAAGTAGTGGTCCACGTGCTGTCAAACTGTCACAACTGTCAAACCATCAATAGTGTTGGGCAACGACAATAATCGGTTATCGATAAACCGTGACGAAATACCGGTTTGAAGGTCAATGTGGAGCTTTGTTCCAATTAGGTACTTCGCTTTGTTGTGAAATCAATTAAAACTAGCTTATAAGTAGTAATTGATCTATAATTGTATTGTAGGTATCTATTCAATTTGAATTTGTATTTACAAGGTTTATATTGGTAAATAGGTACTTTTGCCGTGGTGTTCCGGCTGAAGAATAGGCCCCTCCATTTCTAACCGTGGATGTCGTAAGAAGCGACTGAGGGTAATAACTAGGGGATGGGCAGCAGTGTCCTTTATCTGCGCCCGCCAACCGGCATTCCCAGCGTGGTGAGTGTGGACAAATCCCCTTAAAGGATTGTTTCTGAAATCTATGGGGAGGCCTGTGTTCAGCAGTGGAGATCCTACTGCTGAAATGAAGAATGATGAAGGTACTTTTAGTCCAAAAGGCGATGCTTGGCATTCTTAGTGTAGTGCATTTTTTCACTCCTACCTCCCAATAAGTACTCCAAAACCAGCTTTTATTAAAATAGTGAACCGATTCATCAGCCTCAAAATGCTTTAGCATTAAGTCCTCCTTACACTAAGTTTAAGTGTGAAAGTATAAATAAAAATAATAAATAAATTCATTTTTTTTATCAATAAGATATACCTACTACCAGGCTTTTCCTTTATAAATTAGCAAACGGCGTCAAACCGTCTTAAATAAATAGATACTTAGATAGAAAATCAATAAAACTAATATTTTCCTAAAAAATGCATTTTATGTAGTAACTTAGTAGAAATGAATTTTCCTAAAAATTCATTTTCTTTAGAAAGAAACTTAGTAGAAATGACAAAATGTAGAGAAAGCAACAATATAAACCATTACCTAATACATGCTTTATAAATTTGTATAACAGGATATTCCTTATAGAGATCTGTAATATCACAACATGTCCTTATAAGACACATGATGTCACCCGACTTTCCTCCGCCGACGCGCCAGAGAAATTTATCTTTCGACCACACTTTGTTGTGAGAGTTTGGTGGGTGAAGAGTATTTTCTGAAGGATCTTTTTGAAGGTAAGACTAGTAGTATTTATATTTTATTAGTAGGTACTGACTTATCTCTTAGAAGGTACAGTCGCCTTCACTAAGGTTTATACTACTTATCAGTAAAATCGTTACGGCATGATTGAATAACAAACATCCAAGCATCTAACTTCCTCACAATCTTTCCCATTTTATTTTCTGCCACGTAATTTGTTTTCTGCCGCCTATTTTCTGAGAATTATGTATGTCCTAACTGTTGTGTTATTTTTAGTTACCTCTAGTAGGTCGTGACGTGACTACTATGGTCTCCGCTGAAAACCAGCGCTGGGTGCACACATCAGTGTGTATCCAGCACAATGCTGAGCGGAGGCCATGTTTTCCAAGAGCTCTGCTGCGCACAATATCTTCTATCATTTAGCATTTAATTTCTTATATTTTATTTTATTTTATGTGTAGTAGTTCTTAAATAAAAATATTTCTTTCTTTTCTTTCTTTTTATACAATTTATCATTTTAAAAACGATGCCACAGCACCAATATTAAAGAAGAAGAGACACATCTTTCTTTCAATAACTTCTTAAGGTATGTTGGCCCTGAAAAGGGCTTATGAACGTCGGCGAATGAACCAGTGTAGTGAAAGGCATTTAGATGAAATTTACTGGGATTATTCCCAATAAAGGAAAACCCGTTAAACTGAACCAGCCATTACTAGTTACCGAAGGGCTCTTTCATTGTTTGAAGTCGTTTGAAAAGGGTTTCTACTAAAAAGGTTGTATGCATAAAATGAGGGGGGGGTAAGGGCTTCAAACAACAGTGATCGGAAGCAAGCTAAACTCAACCAAAAATGAGCCTCTGGCTCTCCACCCGCCAACCCGCACTGGACCAGCGTGGTGGGTTTATGGTCCGACCTTACGAGTGCACTCTTTGGGGTAGGTCTATGTTCTGGCGTTCTTCATCAGGCTGATGATGATGATGATGGTGCATAATTTAATCTTTTTTCTACCCACTGCCAGTCACCAATCAAAACTACATTAGCAATATTCTGAGTCAAATTGTGGTGACTAAACTATCAGGCGTATAGTGACTTCAATCATTTGCTGTTTTTTTTATTACTTGCTAGCTTCCGCCCGCGGCCTCACGACGTGGTACCTACATAAAAAGCTAGCCTTAGCTAGCTAGCTTTTTTTTTTTTTTTTTTAGACATATCACACACGGTCAACTGATCCCAAACTAGGCATAGCCTGTACTATGGGTACCAGAGACTGATATACATAATAGATACATATTTAACACCCAGACACAGAACAAATATCTGTGATAGTCACAAATGTTTGTCCAGTGCGGGAATCGAACCCGCGACCTCTAGCGCAGAAGGCAAAGTTACTACCAAATGAGCTATGAGGCCAGTCGTATTCTAGGTAAAGAACTTTATCTATTCCAAGTTTCTACGAAATCGGTTGAGCCGGCACGGCGTGATTGAACAACAAACATACAAACATCTAAACATCTCACAAACTTTCGCATTTATAATATTAGTAGGATTTGATTATCTGTTACAGTACCACTGATATGATAATAACTGTCTTATAAAATATCGATGAGCAGGGGACCCGAGTCCGAACTATTCGTGAGTTAATCACTTGTCTCCATGATACGTGAAAAATGTAGCATACCTTTTTTGTATGGTGTCACGAAACGCCTCTACAAAAACCATCAAGCCAGCTATTCGCTTCTCACGGTGACTAGAGAGTAGCTCACGAGCAATACCCTCTACCTAATGATATACCTAATAGGCGAACCTCTGGAGAGCCAGTCTAATAAGTACTAGCAACTTTCCAAATTTTCGCTTACAGCGTCCATTCCAAAATGCTCCTACTGAAAACTGTCTGCACACTGATCCTCGTGAATGTTGCGGCATCGATCGAATCATCCACAGAAGCTACTGGAATAAGTTATGACCCAGGAGAACTACTAGCGTGAGTAAAATCAGTAGGACTTGCTCCAAACTTGCTACAAGCTTCACCTTCTTTATCTTCTTCTTCCTGCCCTTGTTCCACATTATGAGGGGTCGGCAGAACATGTTTTCTTCTTCCACTCTCTTCTATTAGCCGTCACTTCTAGAAAGGAGTGTGGAGATGATAGTTTCTACTATGCAAGCTATACCAATCAACTTGTAACTACGCGTTCTTTGTAATATATCACCACTAACATCATCATCTCCCTGCCCCACTTCACGTGGGGTCGGCACAACATGCTTTTCTCTTCCACTCACCTCTATCAGCCGTCATGTCAGTATTCTCTCCTTTCTTACTCATTTAATTACAGGAATAGAATAGAATAGAATGTATTACATCAACTCTCTATTAAATAAATGTTTCAGGAAAATCTTCAACCCCAACACATCAATATCCTCTCGCCAAAGGGGGTACGGACTGGTATTCGAAAACCAGCCAGAGCCAGACCCTCAAACCAACCCTGGCGGGCATTACGGACTCATCACGTTTGAAGACAACCAGAAACTGAAATTTGAAGACGACCAAAATAACAACAGCAATCAGCCATTACGATTTCAAGATAACTCTCAAAATGTTGATGGAAATGAAAGGCCTTTGAAGAACCAAAGGTTGGTTCGCGATCAGGTTACCTTCCAGGATGAAAATACTATCGGTCAGGTAAATAAGAGAAAGAGAAGACGCCGAAGGAAGCCGAAGAACGGATTGCAGAATTACCAAGGAGTTCCTAATTACCACCTTCAAGGAGTTCCTAGTAGACCTGGGTTTTCAGATCCAGGGTTTGAGCAAAGCCCTTATCCAGTGAATCCTGGGTTTGGGCCGAACCCAAATGGCGATCCTGGGTTCCCAAGACCTTTCAGTAAGTATTTTTAAGGATTTTTGCTGTAATAATTTTTATTTGTATTTGAAGAGATTATCATTAATAAAAAAAGTAGCCTCGTGGGATTTATCCAAAACATGGTAGGCAAGTTGTCAGAGGCATGTCTAAATATTTGGCAAGTGACCACATTCTGTAGTCATGAGTATTTTACATGCCATGTGTGACAGGTTGCAAGTCCATGGCCGCTTGTAAGAATCCTTACTGTTTTCCTCACGATGTTTTGATTCACTGATTTAAGCACGTGTTAATGCACGTGTTTTTTCGAACAGAAAAACTCTTTCATGCATGACTGAGTTCAAACCCACGACCTTCCGATCTAAAGTCGGGGTACCTTCCACTGGGCCAACACGGCTTCAAAAACTGCATTAACAAACAAAAATAGATTTTTCACATGCAAAAAAGTTTTGTTATCGGCTTTGTTATAGACGCTTTCGACTGGTATTGATCAGGATCAATTGAGCTATCTTTAGATCGTTTGTAACGGTCTTTAGATAGCTCAACTGTTTCTTAGTGTTAGTTTTAGTTTTCTTTCCGTAAATACATTTTAAACTAAACTTTGTTATACGTTCTTGTTTTAGAACGCCGACGCCGCCCTAGGCCCTCCCTGGCATCCGACGCCCTCACAGCCGTTACCGGAGCCCTGACCTCCATAGCCCTGTATGACGACTACCAGTGCGTGCCCAGGCTACTCTGTGAGGCAGCTGGAGGCGGCTCCTTGGGGTCTGCTGGTGTTTTGGACTCTATTACTAGCATCCAACCATTGCTTACGTGAGATAATTCAATATTTCCAGTTTAATTTGTTTCGCTCAAGTGGTGGCCCGGCCGGAAAAAAGGCCCCTCCATTACCAACTGTGGTGTGTGACTACCAGTGGATGTCGTAAGAGATGGCCAGAAGCGTTCTCTATCAACAATAGCTTTATCTGCGCTCACCAACCCGCATGCCCAGAGTGGCGAGTATGGTCAAATCCCCCCCCAAATGATTGTTTGGGTGCCGTGCAAGATCAGTAAACTTGAAACCTATGGTAAGCCTATGTTCACCAGAGGATGATACGGCGGAAACGACGATGATGAAGTTTTGGTTTTCTTATTTTACGTTAATTTTTATTTTAAGTCGTTCCTCATCTTTCGCTCAACGGCATATTAACAAACTGATGTTATTTTTTATTTTAATCGCAAGTTGCTATCCAGTAAAGGTTTAAAGTGCGCCTCTAAAAGGCTCCTTTTGTACACAATGAAAAGTCACTATTTCTTTGCACTAACTTATTACCTAGAAAATAATTAGGAGACTTTATGACGCCTGAAAGATAGTTAAACCTTATAGTACATTTTTGTTATCTTATCATGATGATTGTTAATAGTCGATTTCTGGTTAACGCGGTTTTTAATCAATCTCAGATTTAATTGGGTAGGTAGGTACGTTAATACTTTCAGCGATCCGCCATTTCGTATATTGCCTATACAATGATATTTTGATGAGATAAAACTGGCATATAGTTAAGTTTCTGTTTTTTTAATACAATATAGCTCAAAATGGTGTCTTTTATTTTCCAGCCTCCTCTCAGTCTACAACGGCATCAGCACCTCCCCACTCTTCGTCTTCGGGAGAGCCGTCTTCCTCGGCATGACGTCAAAAGGCAACACCGGCACTTGCCGGTATGCTTACCCACAATGCCCAACGGACCCTGAACAGCTGATCCACTACTTGAATAACCATAATGGAGGCTTCTTCCGGTTCTTCAATGCTCCACTTCAGAACCAGAATCTAGAGCAGTTCTATAACCATTTAGGGCAGAATGGGCAGTTCTTTGGACAAGATTTAGATCAAAATGGTCAGTTTAACTTTGGGCAGGATGGTCATAATCAGCAGTTTCAGCAAGGTCAAGGAGCTTATGGTCTTTATCAGAATCAACAATCGGGACAAGGTTACGGGTTCCAAAATAATCATATTGGCATTCAAAGGCCAAGTTTTTATGGGCAAAACTACGGGTCTAACTATGACTACAACACGTATGGATCTAATACTAGATACAAGAAATCTAATGACAAGATCGAGAAACGTATCCAAAACAAGCCTGTCAAAGACGATGACGATAGTTCTGATGATAATGATAGTTTTGATACTAAATGGCAGTTTCCAGAAGACACAAGTTCAAATACTAATGATAAAGGTCAATCACTATTATACTCTCTTGATGATGATGATGATAGAGATAGTGATTCATTAAAATTTCCCGAAGAGTCTCAGAAATATGATGACAAAAGAGATTATAAGAGAAAAGGCAAAAGTATACTTTTCCCAGAAAATCAATACAACCACAACGCTTACTCCAACAAGAATTATGTCAACTATGATAATCAAATTAATTATAAAACAGGACAAAACGATCAAATTGATTACAATAAAGTAACAACTCGTAGACCATACTATCACAGTAATTATTATTATCAAAATGATGGTAATGGTAATGCTTATAAACGAACTACGGCAGCACCGTTCAATGAAAATGACTATTACTATGACCATACGCATAACTTCTATGTGAAGAAGGCTCAAAACCATGAAAACTATAATAGGTATCAGAACCATCTAACTAATAATAACTATTACTATAATAAGGAACAGAATAAACTGAATTATGATAATTATCATAATAACGTTCATTCCCATAAAGAAGATGGAACCCAAACTGTTTACATTGTAAGAGGTAATGGGGACCCGAACAGGCCTGAAATCGTAATAGTAAAGCCTGGACAGACTGTAAATTAAAATAATACTTTCTTTTACCGAGTAAATAATGTCATTAGTAAGCACGAAAATGCATAACAGTATAAATCTAAACATAAGCTACTAGTAGTGTTTATTTATATTTATGTTTCGAAAGCCATGGAAATGGCACAGCTTGTCATTGAGACAAAATATATTAATTAGTGTTGTTAATAAATTAAGTTAAGTACCTAGATATAACATCGCCTTAGGGCTTAATAAAAAAACCTGTTATGATGTTGTTATCTTAATAAATAAATAAATAATAAATAAAAATAAATAATAAATATAAGGAAATAGTTATTTTTGCAATATTTCTTTTAATTTTTGCAACAGTTATGAGCTCCATTTACCGAAATATCAGCGTTGTAAGACTTGTAAGTTAATAAGTAGGTTCTTATACCAATCAGTAGGTAAGTAATAATTGTAATATTGGTCCTTATCTTTATTTTTACTCAATGGGATCGTTCACCTTTCGTTTGTCGTGAGGTGCTTTACTTTTGCGACACGATTCTGAAAGGTTGGTCAAGGAGCTATCGTAGGTCATTCGATACTTCAATAGTTATGTTATTATTATTTCTAATCTCAGTACATACGTCAATTTTACTAAAGGTAATTCAGGTTGCCAGAGCTCTTTAGGGGGGGAGGGGTTCGGCAGGCAACGCATTATTAATTCTCCAGGTGTTGCTGTTTCAAACTTTAAGTCATCATCAACATCAACATTGGTCTGTACAAGTCCACTGTTGGACACAGGTTGGGTTCCATGACGAACTGTCTTGAGCCTTTTCCATTTTTTTTATTTTTTTTATACAACTGAGTTGGCAAACAAGCATACGGCCCACCTGTTGGTAAGCGGTTACCGTAGCCTATGAGCGCTTGCAATACCAGAGGCATCACGCACGCGTTGCCGACCCCGAACCCCCTCCCCCCCCTAAAGAGCTCTGGCAACCTTACTCATCGCAGGAACACAACCTTCACTAACTATAAGTAAGTTAAGCTGTAACATTGCGCTATTAACAAGTACCTATTAATAGCTGTCTACTTGACCTACCTAAATAAAATATTTATTATGAACTGTGTTTATATTGAAGACAATGGGTTGATTCACCAAAATAGGGCTTATTCGTATGATAAATGAGTCAACGGTTATTTAAGCGCGATCACGCACAATATAAACGCCCTTATCGGTCTGTTCTTGACATTATTCCATTTTTGGGAAATGCAAGAATTTTCTTGCAATGATGGCGCCTTGAACTTATTTTATTTATATATTTTTACTTCCGCATCTAAAGGCGACTGATCATAATGTATGATAGAATGTACCACAGATTTTGATGCTGATTTGATGATGAAATCATCTATATAAGAGTTTTATATAGATGTTTTTAAACCAACAGAAAATGTTCGTTACGAGATAAGACTATTTCTCCTGAAACGCCACAAGTTGATGTTGATACTCAGTTGTATTGCAGCTAAGCAAATAATACTATTTGTATGGAAATTATAATTATGCAAGGCTGTAGGCAGTAGTGTCTTTAAAATCTTGTATATGTTTCCATTTCATTATACTCCGAAACTAGGAATGCCTTGGGTTAGGTGTTTGTTTAGAAGAAGGTACTTAAAACGTTAACTACAGACAGACTAGCAGTAGACAAAATCAAGAGCAAGTTATTTAACTCTACATGAAATAATTGTTTAGATTTTCAAGCCAATTTAAAAGGACATAATAACAAAGGTGACCCAACCTTACCTGACATATGGTCTAATATATGAACTGTACGCAGGACACCCGTAAACGGTACAAGGTAAACTCATTCATCTAGATAAGAATCTAGTAAGAAACTTCTAAGTAGAATAAACAAGTGTTGAACCGCACCTATAATAAACTAGACGCACCAAGTTGATTTGAGAGAAACTTAAAACAAATAAAATTTTAAAGTCTTTCATAACCCCAGGATACTCATTTTTGAAAGGGCAGAACGATATAAATGACGACCGTTGACTGAGGTAAAACAAACTTTATAGACGGAGGACTCAGCAACGAAAAGCTTGCGCAGGATTCAAAAGCTACAGATACAGAAACTTTGGAGAATACTGCCAGGATCAGAATCCCAGGAGCCCAGACGAAGCAATACCAATAGATGACAATGCAAACCCGCCGGCTTATAATGATATTATCATTCAAGTGAAAGTCGAAGGACCTAGCCAGTTCGCTACCGACCGTAGCGCCGGACGCACGCGCGTCACGCGAGTGAGTGAAGCTTTCCGATACTTGAAACTTGAATGGAACTCAACTGATTTAAGTATGTCAGTTTATTGTTTTTAAATTACGTAAGTTATTACGGAAGTGTTGTGTTTTGAATTTGCGGTAATATAAAACGCAGCGAATCCCTTTCGAGATGCTTGCAAGCATAATATTAGACGCAACTACTAGTAATTGTTTTCGAGACCTTAGGATTATTGAGGAAAACGCCTTTTCGTGAATTTAAATTATACTAGATCGTCGTCGAAATTATCGAAGGTTAATGCGAAATTAGTGATGCTGATAGCAACGTTTGTGGATTTCTTAGAATGAATAATGGATTTTATATCGCTGTTGTGCCTACCTGTGACGGTCGGTGACAAAAAGTTGGTAAGATGTTGATTCGTAACTTGTTTCATTATTTTTGGGGCCTTAAATTTTTCTTCACTAAGCTTCAGTTTTGTATGCTTCCTATTAAGTATTCAATTCAAATTTTACATTTTCTATAGTATTTTATCTTTGGGTATTTACGTATTTTATGTGCTTACGCAACATCATATCATCAGTACCTACATCAAAAACTTAATTATCTTAGATCATAATGGAACTAGCACTTGATATATAGTCAGTAATTGAAACGTTATCGTTTTCTTCAGTAGGTGGTTAATCTCACTTATAATTTATGTATTTATTAGTTTATAGTCGTAGGTAGTCAAACAAACACCCAAAAGTCATACATACATGTCATACTCCCATACTTGGGTACCCTTTGCCTTGGATAGAAACTTAGAGTACCATGGTACTACATCACGCAATCATTTGTTCCGCCGCCGGGATGAATCACACTCTTCGGCACTCATCTACTATGCCATCGAGGTTGTTTATTAATAATTAAACATCTATTTAATATTTGTCACGTGGCCCAGGCTAAAGAATAAGCCCTATATTTCTTCCCGTAGATATAGTAAGAAGTAGCCGTAGTCATCGAAAAAAATGATAGGCACCAAGCCGTGTTTGTTGCCTGATTCTTCTAGGCTTGGTCGCGAGGAACAGGCATAGCTTCACCTAGTTTCTAAGACGTTTCAAAGTGATCCTAGTGATTTTATTGAAATAAATGCCTTTTGACTTTGACTTTGAGTAAGAGGCGACTAAAGATCAAAGCTAGGGGATGGGCAGCAGCGTTCCCTATCAACAATAGCTTTATCAGCGCTCGCCAACCCGCATAACCAGCGTGGCGTGTATGGGCAAATCTCCCTAAATAATTGTTTCTGTAAATCAATGGGGGAGGCCTGTGTTTAGTAGTGGACGTTCTACGCCTGAAATAATGATAACAAAATATTGAACATACTTATGTTTTTTTTAATATCTATTATTAAATGCTCTTTGTAAATATCTTACTCCCCTAAAGGTCTCAGTTACTCTTAATGGCCAAAACGAGTATCTTTTGAATACATTACCGATTCGAATTCAACGGTCAAGTGGATACGGGTATTTTTAATTGATCTAGCGTGCTCCATCGTAATTTGCGTCAGTTTGGCGCTGGCTTGCGCCTGCGTCTTCACTTCCTTAGTACCTACATAGTAAAAAGTAGCCTATATGCTATTCTAGGGAAAGACCTCAATTTATTTTTATCAAGTCGGTAGAGCCGTTACGGCATGCCTGAACCACATACATCCAAGCGGCCTAACAAACTTTCGCATTTATAATATTAATGGATACTTTATTTACACAAAGAAACTTAAAACTAATACAAGTTAATATTTACAAAATACACAAGAAACAGTTGAGTCATCTAAAGACCGTTACAAACGATCTATAGATAGCTCAACTGATCCAGATCACTACCAGTCGGAAGCGTCCCCAAGACGCTGGCGGAATTGCCACGCTGGATGGCAATGCTAATGCGCTGGGCCAAATAAGAGCCAGCCATATTAATAGGATGTATTTCACCACACTCAAGTACTAATGAGAAATATAACTCAAAAATAAATAAAAAACGGTTTTTGTTATACATAATATTCATCATATAATTTCAATCAATTTTCTTTAGATAGGTATTGATGCAATTGATAGTCTTATCCTGTCCAAAGTGCATGTTTACATGATTAATAAATTAATGACTCACAAATCTAAAATTAAGCTAATAAAAAACTATCTAATCTGTAATTCTATAAAAAAAAATTAGCCTTTTTTAATATCTGTAATAAAATATATAAACAGGTATGTAAAGTAAACAGAACAAGTATATATCGTACTATTATTTAACCTAGTATTCTTAGTCGTTATATATTTTCGCTCCACTCACACCTACTACAGACTGGCTTTTTTTTTTAATCAGATCAGACAGACATTTTTTTTAATAGAAATAGCTGTCAGGTTTTTATTTCAAATTTTCCCTCAAAATTCCTCTTACGTCTAAAGGTACGGGCCTCAAAGTCCCTCAATACGTGGGACGCTACTCATAAAAAATAAGGTAGGATTTATATCATCGTGTTTATTATTTTTATTCCAATTCTTCAAAACGTAAACGAGATCAGAACACAATGAACGTACATCTCAAATTCTCTATGGGCTTTCTCAAACTATCATTGACCAACTGTCAAATTTGAATCGTCTTAACCCATTGGCCCTAATACTGCATCCTACAAAAGAACCTCATGCATTATAGATCAAGTTGACCTTCAATCGAACCGTAAAGGCCATTGGCTACTACAGCGGAGCGGTTTTGTCGAAAAAAGTTTCAAAGACGCTGCGTCTTTGAAACTGTAATCTTCGTGACACTTCATCATCACCATTATTTTAGCCATAGAACGTCAACTGCTGAATAAAGGTCTCCCTTCGATTTCTAGAGTGACCGATCCTGTGCAATCGGTTCCCAGCAAACTTTATTACGTTCTATAGCGATCTTAAAAAAAACAAAAAACTAATGCAGAGCAGACTATGCAGTGTTTTCCAATGCGTGGTCTCCCACTCGTGAACCTTTGTGCCCTCAGAGTCGTCGCTTCTCACCGGGTCCAAGCTATGGGTTACGTGAATCGTGCGTGGCCCTTGCCTTATGGATTTATGGTATTTATTTGTAGCGCCCTCTGTGAAGAGGTATCAACTAGGGTCGTTTTTGGATTGCGTTATTCCTATTGACATATTTTTTCTGATTTGTAACGCGCTTTCTCTACTCTCTAACTTATGTAACTTCTAATTCTAATTCTTATTCTAAATGGGGGAATAATATCTGCACTGACGTCCCGCGTTGGGGTGTATTGTGCATTGTCCCCATGCTGACCTCACCCCAGCCAGCCCAACTCCTTAAAGTAACGGAGAAGGACCCTGGGTTGGTGGCAACAGTACCCTGGGTTGGTGGCAAAACTTATGTAACTTGTTCTTGTTATTACTGCCTGAGGTGTATACCTAGACGCTTGTACATAATCTGTAAAGATCAGTCAAATATTGGCGTTAGTTCTTAGAAACAGTGTTGTAGAAAGATAACGGTTCGGTAATTATGTTTTGTTAATCATTAGATGATTTTAAATATCTCTTCTCCACTTTGAAAATTGCGTTATTGATTTATCCAGGTATTTGATGGCATGCCCGGAGGTTTAAAGCCACCGTGAAAGAACGCACCGGATAATTGGACACTCGCCTTAAGAAACCCACAACCCGGCAGAATTTAATACACCACAACATCTTCCATTTCAAATGTCGCCAAGCCGCGTTCGGACTGGTCAGGAAAAACGGGTTCCGTAACCGTATTCTCTGAAGATATTGGTTTCATCGGATTTTCTGCATTTGGAAAAGAGTCCGTTTTAGAATAAAATGAAATGGCGCTGAGATTCTGAATCTCGGCACGTTTTTGCCTCTGACTACACCTCAAAGGTATCTCAAGCATCTTAATTTACCTAGAGATCTGAAAGAAATGTTTACAATGCTTGGGGGGTGTGGCGATTTGTGACTTAGACTTGTTTTTTTTAAATTTTCGTTAAGTTTTAGCCTAGCCTTGTAATGGAGTATATTTAAGTCCTTCACCTGGTCTTTACTATTGTAAAGAATTTAAGATATTTGCAAATACAGTCACAGAAACTTTATCTATTTGCAAAAGTGAGAGTTACTTATGACATTTTCCTAATGGTAGGTATGTGCTAGCAGTGTTTGTTATTTAATCTTTTGTTTTCTTAAAAGACTTGTCCGCCGTTTTGGATGCGTTTGTTTTTGCTAGATGTTTAGTTTTTATTTACTCTACTTATTTTTGTAGTAGATTTTATGGTAAATCATTTGACTTAGTATAAATTATATTTAGGAAACAAGACATTTTAAAATGATATTTACCACTGAATAAAATCAATTTTGAGTTTGAAATTGGTAGGCTTGCTTAACGATATCACAAGCTTCAAAAGGTGAAAAAGACATGTTAGATCGCAAACCGTTTGAACACTCTTTAGATTTTGGTAAATTGATAGCTGATATATATTATGCGATGCTCCATTGGCTACATTGTTATACGGAAACTGTTAAAATTCCTTTACTTCCAAAAAGCCGGAAACCAACGGAGGATGTCCACGTTTCGCGACCAAAAATCACCTATAAATAGTCCGAAGTGGGCCGGAGTCGCGCCGAAGGGCCCTCTTCCTCGTTCGTTAAAACTTCAAAGAAGCACAGATTTCATTTTCACCATAATTATGGGTATTAAAAAGTTTTATACCTTGCTGTTGCATAATTTTTGGCGCCGTTTTTCGTGTTTTGTGGTTTGATTGATTAGTTTAACGATGTGGTGGTTAAGAGTTGGTTATATGGTTCGGATTAGTAGGTACCTAGGTACATTATTTTCAGACGGAATCATGCCAGACATTGGTGAAAATATTTCATGGTTGTTTATGACCAGTATTCAGAAAAGGAGGAATTTCTCAATGCATCTGTATCATCACTACATAAAACCAAAGCGAACGAAAGGAGCCTCTAAGAGGCTCACTTTAATCCTTTCACTAGACTGATTCTTTCACCGACGGGCAAAGGCCATTTACAGGGCTACCATACCTCAAACTGACTTAATACAGGATGACCAAAAAAGAATCAGTTACACGACAAGCAAGAAAGTATAAAACAGAGTCCCTTCGCTGCGTCTTTCTAAACGCGATAAATACAAAACTACTGAACGGATTTTAATACGGTTTTCACCAATGGATTGGTTGGAGCGATTCACGAGGATTCAAGAGGTTTAAACGTATAATAAATTAAGGTTTTCTGTAAATTGGCTGAAATATGATGATGATTGTTAAAGATCGGAACAGCGTCGGAAAACATGCTGACTGGGAGTTTTACTGGCGTGCGCAACCAATAGCCGTGCGAAGCCGGCGGGTCGCTAGATTAAAATAAACTAATGATGGTACGCGATATCTACGTCAATTGCAAAACAATGTTAGTGTCCTCCAGGGTAGTCCCATAAAGTTTTGGTGATGATTTGATGTCTTTGAAGATGGAGCAAAGTTCCTGATATTTGTATTTTTTTCATTTTGAGAACTAAAATGATTCAACCAATGTCTATTATCGTAGTAAACAAAGTTTTTTGTTAATTTTTCTGCACTAACTCAATGAAAGTTAGCCATGAAAACCCTTACACTCATCTCCGCTTTACTCAAAAACATCCTTAAGTTTTTTTCAAAATTTGAATAATTTTTTAATCGTCTGTCTACTGACATTGGAGTTTCCGGCAGTTCTCGTAAGGCCATTACAATTGAATTCAGGAATTCAATTACACGTAACAGCTTAGGAAAGAGACAAATGATGTGAATTTTTATCCAAGTATTTTGTGGCTTTTGGTAGAGTTATAGAGGCTAATAGATCTGGTATTGTTTAACTCTACTATAATTTATATGTAATTATTTATAAGTTCTTACCAATATCTAACTGTAAGTTGTAAGTCATAGTTATGGTGTAGGTACTTTATACTGCACAAGATAGTCCTTTGTCTTTATACCTTTAATTATCTTTTCTAATGTAAATATTTAAAACGAGAAAAACATTCAAAAGAATGTTAATAAAAAAATGCAGTGACCCGTTGACTCATCTCAAAACCCACTTCACCCAATTTCGCGCTATAACTGTTTCTATTTTCGAATTTCGAACTGTCACACGTTTCCTGGATCCAACATGGCGACACTTACTGTCACATAACTGTCAACCAATTTTAATCTTTGGCCCGTTACTTTAGAACTCAATATTGATGAGTACAATGCAACTGCGTTTGGTTATTAATATTTCTTTCCTAATTCCAATGGATTAAGGTTCAGATTACCTATGGTTTTTATTAGTGGATAGTTATAGATTGTCAGTGAATTGGTACGTGATATGAATAAATGATTTGGTTTTGAGTGCGTTGATGGGTTTGGTACAATAAGTACTTGGAACTGTCTTGGCAGCCATGTGACATAATTTAAGGCTGGTGACACAATCAAGGTCTGATATGACAGGGTGCCGCGACGTTGACAGACGCAATTCTAAGAAAGATCATGGGGCCCCCCTACCCTGGGCAATAAGATTGCCGTTCAAATGGAAGACTATTTTACATGTTTTTGAACTTGCAAACTTATGTCACTGCCTAAATAAAACATACTGCAACTTTGCATACATGTAGAGATCCGATTACAATACAATATTAAAGTAGTATTGAGCTGATGATGAAGTCAGGAGCTGTAGGTTTATTTTATCCGGGAAAAGCGCGTGCGAAGCCGCGGGCAGCCGCTAGAGCCAACAGTTTCGAATATTTCTAGGAACGGCTGTTTTAAATTTTTCAAAGGTACTTTTTTTTTTTTTTTTTTATACTACTGAAGTGGCAAACAAGCATACGGTCCACCTGTTGGTAAGCGGTTACCGTAGCCTATGAGCGCTTGCAATACCAGAGGCATCACGCACGCGTGGCCGACCCCGAACCCCCTCCCCCCCTAAAGAGCTCTGGCAACCTTACTCATCGCAGGAACACAACACTATTTGAAACAAATAATGTTATTTGGCTGCGATCTTTTGTAAAGAAAATCTCGCTGTGCCCTACCTCCTCCTAAAACGTTTGCTTAAAAATAACTCATCATCCATTATGATTGTAAAACGAATCTTCTCAGCTATTGAGACAATAACATAAAGCTATGAATAATCTATAACAGATTTTATTGCATTTACAATGTGCATGAAAAGAGCCTCTAAGAGGCGCACTTTAATCCTTTCACTACACAGATTCTTTCATCGACGGTCATAGGCCCTTTTCAGTGTCAGTCACAGATCTAATATTACAGTATGACCAAGAAAGAATCAGTGACGCGACAAGAAGAAGAAAAAGCTATGAAAACTTATACAACCATAAACCTACTTACAAATTAAATCTTATCTTGTCCTAAAACTACACTCCCTTACTGAGATAAATTACGACAAAGAAATATAGACTGTATACTTCTCAGAATAAGGTGCATCGCTTGTCCGTCTGTTTGTCCGTTCGTATAAGGAGAGAGGCCACGAGCGAGTAGCGCGTAAGGTCGCTGCATACCGCCATCTGCGGCCATGCACGAATAAGTCACGATATTGGCTATTATGATGCCCTCCTCAGAAAACCTCTGGCAACGGCCCTAGCTGAGGTCCGTACCTAAGTGTTGCCATTTAGCTCGTTACCCCAACCTAAGTTTTCCTCGCCCGCAGCGCCCTCTGCGCTCGCCATAGTCCGGTTTCAAGATAACAAAAGCTTAAAAACCGTCCGAAAAAAAAAACTCATTTAAAATTTATGAAATAATGATTCGTTCCTATACATTTTATTGAAAATCAGTCCAGCTGCTCGCGTCTGAGGCTTTCCGTGTGTGAAAGAGCCGTGGTAGCCCCGGCTGAAAAATAGGCACCATATCTCCTGTGGATTTCGTAAGAGGCGACTAGGGGAAAAAGCTAGGAGACGGGCAGCAGCGTCCCTTATTAGGTCTAACTGAGCTCGCCTACCCGCGTGCCTAGCGTGGTAAGGGCAAATTATCTGTGGAGATCTGTGGAGGTGGTCGATGTTCAGCAGTGGACTGCCAATGGCTGGAACGATGACGAGGATATGTGTAAGAACGGCACGCTTTACGTAGGTATTCCGTGTTAGGAACTAACTAATTGTTCCATTTATCGTATTTGGAGTGTTGCGTGCTATGTTTTGAATATTTAAGGAGGTTTAATGGAAGTTGAGTCACGACACGCGACAAACTTTTATTATTTGATGGTGCTACGATTCCCGTGAAACAAAGGTTCAAGGCTTTAAACAGGTACCTACATACCTATTAGGTAGGTAAGTACCTGTATAAAGCCTAATGAAGCGTAGCTTTAAGTAGGTTCCTAGTTTCGACGTCGTTTCAAATTGATCCTAGTGATTTTATTGAAATAAACACCCTTTGACTTTGACTAATATCTATGTTGTACTACCTACCTACTTAATAGATAAGTACTTGATGTACTCCAAGCCGAATTTTGGGTACAGGAATTCAGGTCAAATGCTTCTTTGTAAATCAAACTAACTTTTGAAACTTCAACGTATTTTATTAGTGTTTTATTTTTACAATTTTTATTTACTGTCAAATAATTGAATTGTTTTTTTTTTTTTTTTAATTGTTCTCCCTTTCGGGCTGGTTATGGCATTTAGGCCTTACTGCCAAGTCTTACGTGTATTTTTTCTTGTTAATTTGTTTATCTTTCTTCATTTTCTTTCGTTTATGATCGTCGAGTCACCGTCAAGTCAAGTCTAGTACAGTTTTAGTAAGATATGATGGTGACTATTTTACTAAAACCTCGAGGGACCTCTTGGCGCCAACTCAAAAAATGACGATACACGCAATCATTTCATTTCATTTCACTTGTGCGGTTTACTCAAACAATATTACGCAAAATACCACCATAATTACACAATATTATTCAATTTGACACTAGTTTTGTAAAATAAATTGAGAGCACAACATCACTTCGCAAGTTCCCGCCAAAAAGTCTTTTGAAAGTCTAATTTAATTGTTATACCTTGATCGTATGTCATTTCAAACAGAATGTACTTTTTGGGTCTCGCTTCACGCATACTTTTTTATTTAAATCTTGTGTTCCTTCCATGTCTCCTTTATTGCGTCGTCAATATTTTTGATGGATACGAGGCCTTATGCCATCTATTATGGCCATTTTCGTAATTTCATAACTCATCTAGTTATAAAACTAGGAAATGTCACCAAAATAATTTACTACATATCTGGTCGGTAACATGAAAAGATAAACTTAGAGGAGGTAGGGCACAGCGAGATTTTCTCGTTCTGAATTGGAGCAGCCCGCCTGGGGAGGTACCTCCTTTTACAGAAGATCGCAGCCAAATAACATTATTTGTTTTCAAATAGTGTTGTGTTCCTGCGATGAGTAAGGTTGCCAGAGCTCTTTAGGGGGAGGGGGGTTCGGGGTCGGCAACGCGTGCGTGATGCCTCTGGTATTGCAAGCGCTCATAGGCTACGGTAACCGCTTACCAACAGGTGGGCCGTATGCCTGTTTGCCACCTCAGTAGTATAAAAAAAAAAAAAAAAAAAACTTGAATACTCACTTTCCCTTGCTTGCTTGATCGCACTGTTTTTTTCTTGGTCCTCCTATATTATGTTAGTGACCAGGTTGAGGGATGGTGGCGCTGAAAAGGGCCTATGACCGTCAGTCAGTGTACACTAGTGAAAGGATTAAAGTGCGCCTCTTAGAGGCTACTTTCGCGCACATGTCATATGTCTTCGAATGTTTAGAATGGAGGACATGCCAATTTTCTCACGATGTGTTCCTTCACTGTTTTAGAGCATTAGTAGGTATAGCACACATAAAGGAAAATCCATTGGTGGACGACCGGGATCGGAACCCACAACCTGTGGATCTTAAGGCGGGGCCACTACCACTAATCCGCCAGTGCTCTCACTTTCCCTAAAATATTATTTGTTTCTCAAAAAGTGAAAACCTTTGAACTGGTTTTAGTTAATTTGAATGTTAATTTTGAGTTAACATGGCTTATTTATGACCGCAGTTAAAGTTAACAAGGTTTTTCTAAACGTCTTTATTAGCAAAGGTTTTGATGAATTGTCTGTCTGATTGGAAAAGTTAATTAATTATGTAACTATATTCGGTCATTAAAATTTGAATAAAAGTTAAGTTAGTTTAAGTTGAAGTTGGGGTGTAAGGGGTTCCAAATAACACCAACTGGAACCCAAGCCAACCTCACCGGCACGCGGTACACCCTGCCGATCAACGAACGAGGCTCTGGCGCTCCACCCACCAACCCGCACTGGACCAGCGTGGTGGGTCTATGGTCCAACCCCCCCTCAATATGATAGGTACAATCATGGAACTCTTTGGGGGAGGCCTATGTTCAGCAGTGGACTTCATCAGGCTGATGATGAAGTTGAAGTGGCAGTGGGCAGGCCATATAGCTCGCAGAACCGACAACCGTTGGGGAGTAAAGTTTCTCGAATGGCGACCACGAACCGGGCGACGCATGGATGGATCAACAACATTGTGAAACATGCGGGAAGCAGGAAGTCAGTGGAAGGGAAAGGCTCAAGACCGTTCGTCATGGAACTCTTTGGGGGAGGCTTATGTCCAGCAGTGGATTTCTAAAGGCTGATGTTGATTATGATGATTTGAATAAATTATTACATAAACTACACCTTGTAACTTTCAGGCCTCATAGCTCAGTTGGTAGTTACTCTGCCTTCTGCGCTAGAGGTCGCGGGTTCGATTCCCGCACTGGACAAACATTTGTGTGATAAACACTGATGTTTGTTTCGTGTCTGGGTGTTAAATATTTATCTATTATGTAAATCAGTCTCTGGTACCCATAGTACAGGCTATGCCTAGTTTGGTATCAGTTAACCGTGTGTGATTTGTCCGGAATAATTAATTATTTATATAACTGATATTTTATTTCATTTGGGTCTATGAAAATGACCGGTTTAGAACACAAAATAACTAGATATTATCATTTATCTTAATCTTAGTATATCAAAATGTTTCTCACGAACATAGAATTTGATATTTCGCTTTTCCCAGGTAAAGGCTATCAAGGTATCTTTCATCACACACCTTGCACCTTCAAATCAACAGTTACCAAACATCAATGTTGTAACATACTAACTCGACCAGCAACTGTGGCAGGTGCCTACTTTATAATCTGTTGGTCGGAACTGTTCATGCCCAAGGCCACGCGTGGGCAAACGGGTAGCTTGTGGCTGAATGGTTACCTCTGTTTTGTAAGTTATTTGATTAAGCTGGTACTTAGGTGATGCTTAGAATCGCGAGGAACAGGCATAGCTTCACCTAGTTTCTAAGACGTTTCAAAGTGATCCTAGTGATTTTATTGAAATAAAAGCCTTTTGACTTTGACTTAGAACTTGATTCAGTATAACTGGTCTAAGAGCTCAAAATAGGCAATTAATGTCTCAACTAAGAGCAATATCTCATTAAATTTATTAGAAATTAGCTAACGCCCGCGGCTTTGCTCGCATTGTACCTAGATAAAAAGTAGCCTTTAAGCTATTCAGCATTTCAGCCGTTCGATGTCCACATCTGAACATGGCCTCCCCCGCAGACAGAGCAAATTCCTTATCATGTGGGGAGATTTGCCCATACCTACTTACAAAGCTGGGCATGTGGGTTGGCGGGCGCAGTTAGAGCTATCGTTAAAATGAGGGACGCTGCTGCCCATCCCCTAGCTTTTTTCCCTTAGTCGCCTCTTACGACTTCCGAGGATAGGTAGATATGGAGAGGCCTATTCTTCAGCCGGGGCCACCACGATATGCTATTAAAGGCAATAATCTATCTCTGTGCCACAATTCTATGGAGAGAGTGTTGTGCTATGGAGAGAGCTATGCTCGGAGTTTCGCTGCGTGATAGAATCCGAAATGAGGAAATCCGTAGAAGAACCAAGGTCACCGATATAGCTTTCAGAATTAGCAGGTTGAAGTGGCAGTGGGCTGGCCATATAGCTCGCAGAACCGACAAACGTTGGGGAACAAAGGTTCTCGAGTAGCGACCACGAACCGGACGACACAGTGTTGGAAGGCCCCCCACCCGATGGACCGACGACATTGTGAGGGTTGCGGGAAGTCGGTGGATGGAGAAGGCTCAAGACCGTTCGTCGTGGCACTCTTTGGGGGAGGCCTATGTTCAGCAGTGGACTTCATCAGGCTGATGGTGATGATGATGTGCCACAATTCATCCAAATCAGTTCGGCCGTTTAGGCGTGATTGAACCACAAACATCCGAACATCCTCACAAACTTTCACATTTATAATATATAGCAGTAGGTACATGTATATAAAGCTCTTTATAAATTCCTCTAAGATACGTTTTCGATTTAAGTCAAAGATTATTAAAAAATAAATAGCACCCATCATTTACGTACATAGACCTTACACTAGGATTCCCTGTGTCGTGGGTATCAGAAACTACGAGTACCATGGTACCACAACACCCAGACCCGGAATAAATATTTGCAGATCGTGCAAACATTTGTCAGGGAGCGGGTACCGAACCCTTGCATCTCAGACGGGCACCCGCTACACCACCGAGGTCATCGAGTCTGTAAAGATTCACTCGAGCTTTTATCGTTATCTCGGTACTGCATAGATATACGTTTCTTTGTGGCGCCGCCGACAGAAATAGATGCTGATAAGGAATGCTTAGCTGCACTTAGGTTAATTAATCTTAGGATATTGCGTAGGAATATGAACTTAAAATAATGGAAAATAATAAACTATGACCCAGTTGAGCAGTCATGAAAACCAGCGCTGGGTGCACACATCAGTGTATCCAGCACAATGCTGAGCGAAGACCATGTTTTCCACGAGCTCTATCTGGAAATTAACTTTTTTTTGTGTAAGAAAATAAATCTATCATTCATTCATTCATTCATTCATGTCATGTCATTGTGTACAAAAGGAGCCTTTATGAGGCGCACTTTAATCCTTTCACTACACCACAGATAACATAATACTACACTGATTCATTCACCGATGGTCATAGGCCCTTTTCAGGGCCACCATACCTCAACCTGGTCACTGACCTAATACAGGATGACCAAGAAAGATTCAGTGACACGACAAGAAGAAAATTCGCTACATTGATTTTGTTGGAAGAATGAGCCCATTTCGAGAAAGAATACATATAATGAATCACCTTGTATTTGGCTCCTATTTGGCCCAGCGGATTATTGCCATCTAGCCATTCCGCCAGCGTAGATCAATTTTGAGCTATCTATAGGTCGTTTGTAACGGTCTTAAGATAGCGCAACTGTTTTTTGTGTATTTTGTAGATTTTAACTTGTATTAGGTATAATATACTTTCTGTTGATAAAGATCTTGTATAAGAAGATATTCATCACCATCATCATCAGCCTGTAGAAGTCCACTGCTGGACATAGGCCTCCACCAAAGAGTTCCATGACGAACGTCTTGAGCCTTCTCCATCCACCGACTTCCCGCAACCCTCACAATGTCGCCGGTCCATCAGGTGGTGGGCCTTCCGACACTGCGTCGCCCGGTTCGTGGTCGCCATTCGAGAACCTTTACTCCCCAACCTTGTATTACTTACATAGAATTATAAAAATGATATAATTTTTTAAATTTTGTTGCAGGTTACAAAAACGTGCAAAATCAGTATGAAGTTCGTTGGATAGACGACATTGAAACATGTGATTAATGTGATACGAACACTAAAAAGTACTAATAATAATTTAATTGTAGTGAGTGATAGTGAAAGTGTTAAGTGAATTGTGATCGGAGCCCCGCTGTTAGATAATTTGGTAGGTAAGTATTTTTTTTTAAGACAGGACTTTATACAAAACTTAAACTGAGTTCAGAATGTAGATTAAAAATCTTTAGCAGTACAAAAACTACAAGGTAATCTTTAGTAGTATCTACCAACTCTCTTTAATACTTCATCATCGTCATCATCCTTGCCCTAGGCCTCCTAAAGAGTTCTATGACGAACGGCCTTTTCCATCGCCCGACTTCCCGCAACTTTAACAATGTCGTAAATAATATAAATAACATAAATAATAAATATGTGAATGCTTGTTTTTTTGAATAAAATTTATTCTTATTCTTCTTATGTCGTCGGTCCATCGGGTGGTCGCCAATCGAGAACCTTACTTACTTTTGTATGGGACTATTTACTTACCTACATAAGCTTAATTAAACAACTCCACGGTGTATTATTCAATGTAATACCTTTAAAAAACGTTAGGGTAAAACGACTCTTGATTATGGACATTTTGTATTTCTATTGTTAAGTTCTTCAAAAACAGCAAAAGCAATCTGCTTCAATGTAAAGTATGTCAATGGTGACCATAAACTCATGGTGACCTCAAGGCATAGATTCTTAGGCATAATGTTATACATAAATGTAATATAAAAAAGATATATTGTATCTATAGCGTCCATTGTAGGCGGCTGCATCTCATTTTCATGTAAATCTTGTGAGAAAGGGAAAAGAAAAAGCTATTTATCATAATTATGTGACCTTTGTTTCGACTAGTTTGCTTAGTAAACTTACGTAGGTGAAGGTACAGGGTGTCCCAGATGTGTGGTGGGAGAAAGGTAATAAACAAAATCTTGGCAAAATTTGAAGCAATCCTTTTTTATAATGAAGGCATTTTGAAGTATATAATCTTTTTATTTATTTACCAATTTAACAATAGACCCAGAAGAATAGCATCTTAAACTACTAAGGTTTGAGCACTTGTGCAGGCGTTAAAGCGAGTTTACTTCAGTTAGGTAAGAATTTATTCAAGTGAATATAATATGTATATACCTACTACATAATAATAATAAAATAATAATAATAATAAATATTCCGCACATATCACACACTGTCAACTGATCCCAAACTAGGCATAGCCTGTACTATGGGTACCAGAGACTGATATACATAATAGATATATATTTAACACCCAGACAGACCGCAGAAGGCAGAGTTACTACCAACGGAGCTATGTGGCCAGTAAGAAAAGACATAAAGAAAAGACAAAGAATGTAAAAATATGTAAATAATAAGTACTGAGAACAAAACTACTATACTGAGGACAAGGCAAATCTGAAAGCATGTAGGCAAGGTACTATCACTGGCTTTCATAGTCCCTTTTCAGGCCCCTTTTGAACCTGGTCACTGAAAAAATCGGTTACACACACAAGCATGTAAGAAAGTAAATGCATAGAACTATATTGTGGCTTGCATAGTTTCAACTGAAATATTTGTTTGCAATAAGCATTTAAAAACAATAAAACAATTTATCGGAAACTTCCGCAATGCAATTGAAACAACATATCAATAATTCGCGGTTTAACCGCCTGTCGACCACTTTTTCAATCAATTAGTTACTTGTGCTGGTTGAATTACACAATTGACTGCTGGGTTGATCAATCTATAATTGTCAAGCTCAAGTTAAAAGAAATGGCGGGAGCTTGACCACGTGGAATTTTTGGCAAATTATGTAACACTTCAATTTTGACAACTACGATCACCATTATCACAGCGATAAAAAACACAAAAGTATATAATCTAAAATTTTCATAAAGTATTAATTGTTATGTTTTTTATAAAACAAAACACATTGCCTCATAGTTATGTAGAGATCGTCTAATTTAAAACTGGTTTTAAATTAGATTATATTTGTAGATAGGATAATATTTGATCACCTACCGAAACTCCTACAACTTGCACAGATAGTGATAGAAACGAAATGTTTCGATTAGTACCTATCTAATTATACCTATTTATTATAATGTACCTACTAATAAAATACGGCATCGCCTTAGGGATAAAAAAAAACCTGTTATGATGTTATCATCATCATTTCAGCCATTCGACGTCCACTGCTGAACATGGCCTCCCCCACAGACAGCAAATTCCTTATCATGTGGGGGGATTTGCCCATACTCACCACGCTTAGCATGCGGGTTGGCGAGCGCAGTTAGAGCTATCGTTGTTATGATGTTATACTGTTTTCTAAATAAATAAATTTGTTATCGTATCGTTAGTGTAACGCTATCGTAAATTATTCGTGTTCGAACCACTGAGCGCCCTACCACTGTGTGTACACTTGTGTATATAACTAATACACTTCTAAGAAAATTTATTAAAGAGCCGCTACGGTCCTGGAGCATTGACTGAAAATGATAATACTTATGATGTTATTATGTACAAGAGCCAATAAGAAGCGACTGCTAAATTCAGGATTACAGTGGTAAACAAATTTATTTTTCATTTTATATACTGCGCTAGAATTAGTTGCAGACATCAGCTTATTACTTGTACCACACTCTTTAACAAATTAAAAGACAACAATTTGCGACTGGACAGACCGGTCGATGACATTGACTCCTGGATGATGGAGTGTCTTCGGCTTGACACCTGACTGATCGGAAAGACCTTGAAATTTTGATCTAGATCTTGCGCTTTGATAATAACTAGTGGTTCGCCCCGAACTGAGATCTCATGTCTAGTAAAAGTTGATGCTTCGATGAACGTTTAGGCTCAAAAAAGATAAACTTTGAAAATCGCAACTTTAGCATGTTCTAACTAATATTCACTTACTAAATACATTGAGACTTTTTTAGTTGATTTATCCTAGTTTTTTTGAGAGATTTAAGCACGTTTCGCTCACTCGATCAATGAAAAACCGTTTTTTGTTCACTGTAAGATGTTGCTGTTGCTGTTGCGCTTCAAATTAAAAAAACTACACCTCTCTGACACCAGTTTTCTTTTAGTTTAGTTTGGTGCTGGTCATCATCCCAGTTGGAAGTCCACTGCTGAACATAGGCCCCCCGCACAGATTTCCAGAGAGACCTATCATGTAGGGGAATATGCTCATACTCACCACGCTGGGCACGCGGTTTGGAGAGTGCAGTTAGATAGAGCTATCGTTGTTAAAATAGGGGACGCTGTTGCCCATCCCCTAGCTTTTTCCCTTAGTCGCCTCTTACGAAATCCACGGGTTGGAGATATGGAGGGGCCTATTCTTCAGCCGGAGCCACCACAGCCGGTTTGGTATTGGTAATAATGACAACATTAAAGTAGAGACATTTTGTAGTCTCATTTTGTAGTCTCGTAAATAATATTAAAAGAAACCGTTTTGCATTATTTAATTTCATAATCACTATTACTAGTTTCACTACTATCGCCCGCGGCAGTGGCCCAGTGGGAGCTGACCCTGTCTTGTAACCAAAGGTCATGGGTTCGATTCGCTCAGGCTCACCAGTGGTTTATTGTATTGATCATTCTCGCCAGCAGAACGTTGGCCCAGCAGTGGGGGCATAGATGCGTATGTATAAGTATGTATGTTCGAAGTTTAGCCGTAAATAAATAACTAAAGCCTCGTTAAGATGAAGTGAGTTTCTAGCCGAACGAATCTAGCAGAGTATAATAATAATAAAACGATTTATTATTATTATATATTATGATATACTTAAATTTTGGGTAATTGTATAGAAGAAAGAAAGAAATAAAATACATTTATTTTGGTCACACACAAGAACAGTACACAGGTATAATAATTAAAAATGTATTGCTTATTAAGCGGGTTCGATTCCCGCACTGGACAAACATTTGTGACTAACACAGATGTTTGTTCTGTGACTGGGTGTTAAATATATATCTATTATGTATATCAGTCTCTGGTACCCATAGTGCAGGCTATGCCTAGTTTAGGATCAGTTGACCGTGTGAATACGTTCGGAATATTTATTTATTTATTTTATTTTAAGCAGGTATCCTACTTAATATTATAAATGCGAAAGTTTGTGAGTATGTTTGAATGTTTGTGCTTCAATCAAGCCCAATCGGCCGAATGGATGTGGATGAAATTTGGCACAGAGATAGATTATAGTCTGGATTAGGTTAAAGGTTACTTTTTATTGGCTTGGCTTTATACCACGCGAGCGGAGCCGCGGGCGTAATCTAGTATATAAATAAATAAAATAAAAAGTAATGGAAAGTTTAGAAAATTAAAACATTGAAATAAGGGTGAAGAATTAGCGTTGTGAGTTAATAATAATAATAAATATTCCGGACATATTCACACGGTCAACTGATCCCAAACTAGGCATAGCCTGTACTATGGGTACCAGAGACTGATATACATAATAGATATATATTTAACACCCAGACACAGAACAAACATCTGTGTTAGTCACAAATGTTTGTCCAGTGCGGGAATCGAACCCGCGACCTCTAGCGCAGAAGGCAGAGTTACTACCAACTGAGCTATGAGGCCTGTCAAGTCAGAGTTGTTTGTTGGTGAGTATATGAGTGTGTATGTGTGAGGGTGTGTGAGCGAGATTGTATGAGAGGGTATGTGAGGGTGTGTGTGAATGAGTAAGCGATTGTGTGAGTGCGATTGTAGGAGTATAAAGTAGTAGTAATATTAATTAAAAATGAATAATTATATAATTGAAACCACGCACTCGAGACGTGGTCTTAAGGCCGCGTTCCGCTAGCAATGACCTGTTTCGCCTTATAGAGCGGTTGCGAAACCACCTTAACGCTCAACAGATGTTCTGAGGCCGCGGCAAGGCCGCCTGCCTACTCCGTCGATTTAAGGGACCGGAAGTCCGCGCAAAACGTGGAAGCGCTGCGGAATCCTTTCACCACACTGTTACTTGCAAATGTTCAATGAATAGATAGTTTATCGTTCAACTAGCTTGAGCCCGCGGCTTTGCTCGCTTGGTACCTGGATAAAAAGTAGCCCATAATGCTATTCTAGGTATCTATTTCAAATTAGATTTGACATTTTGTATTATTTGTCATTATTATTGATTGACGAATTATTATTTTCTTTTTTAATTTTGATTAGGTAGGTTGATTAGGTAGGTGATTACATTATGTAATTTGTATTTATTGTGGAAAAAATTTATTTTTGTTATTTGACATATATGGATTGACGAATTTACTCTATTTACTTTTTATTAGGCTTGACATTATGTAATTTGAAATTATTAATTTCATTATTAATTGAAGATTTATGTTTGTTGTTTCTTAACTAGTAGGTATTATGCTATTAATTAAAAGTAATCTTATAAAATGTTTGATATGTATAATAATTTAAATGATAATGGTACACTATTGCATTAGGTGCTCCTGTAAAAATAGTGTAACTTTTCGTAAATAAATAAATTTCATCCAAATCTGTTGAGCCTTTTCGGCGTGATTGAACCAAACATCGAAACATCCTCATCAGCATTCATGATATTAGTAGGATAGGAAGTGCGACTTTAGTAGGATAAGTACGAGTAGTTCAAAGTCAAAGTCAAAAGGCATTTATTTCAATAAAATCACTAGGATCACTTTGAAACGTCTTAGAAACTAGGTGAAGCCATTAAATTAGTAGAATTGGGGGCCTGGACACGGGACAGGAGGGGGATCATTTTAGGGATCATTTTAGATGAAATAATAACGCCGTATGAATAAGGATAACCGACAGCAATCACGGTTTCCAACATTTTTATATTAGGTTCGTCACACATTATGTTACATTCGTAGAAACGCAAAAATATAGTTTAAAGTCATAACGGCGTAGGCTGACTGACTCACTGTACTCCATGAGAGCCTTCGAATAACTGTGCCATATGGTAGTGGAACATTACAGGTAAGGGCGATGACACATGGTGCGGTGACCAACGACACTGTGCCATATGATGATAAATGTGGCAAATGAAAACCTAGTAAATACTGAAGCAATTAACGGGGCAAGTGGCTAACTCGCCCTTAAAAACCAATTAAAAATAGAAAAGTAATAGACTCTTAACTTTTGTCTCCAAGAATACGTAGAGCTCTCAGATCTCCAGACGATCAGGTCCTTGAAGATGTCTTAAGGGGGTTGACAGTGGCATATTCAGACATTTGGCAGATGCCCACATTTTGTAGTAGTGTGTATTCCCTACGTAACATGTTGCATGCCCATCGTCGTTTAAGAATACTTACAGGTTTTCTCACGATGTTTTCCATCACCGTTTGAATAGAAAAACTATTTCGTGCACGAGCGAGTTCGAACCTACAATCGAAAGCCATCCACTAGGCCATCACAAAACAAACAGAATAATTTAAACTTGCATGTTTTTACACTTCGTTGTTATGTCGTTGACGACCTAGGTGGCGTAGCGGGTGGCTGCCCGTCTGAGACTCTATGCGGGTTTGATTCCCGCTACAGGATAAATGTTTTTGAGTTAAATTTGTTTCGGGTCTGGGTGTTGACCGTGGTACTCGTTGTCTCCAATTCCCACGACACAGGGTATCCCAGTGTGGGCTCAGGACTATGCTTGCTTACTTTTCTTCTTTGTTGTTTACTTGACCAAGAAAGAATCATTGACATCCTCAAGGTCAGTGACCAGGTTGAGGTATGGTAGCTCTGAAAAGGGCCTATGACCGTCGCGTCAAAGAATCATTGAAGTGAAAGGATTAAAGTGCGCCTCTTAACCTCTTTTACGCACAACTTTACAACAAACGGACAAACATTTGTGTGATAAACACAGATGTTTGTTCTGTGTGTGTTAAATATTTATCTATTATATATATCAGTCTCTGGTACCCATAGTACAGGCTATGCCTAGTTTGGGATCAGTTGACCGTGTGAATATGTCCGGAATATTTATTTATTTATTTATAACTAGCTTCCGCCCGCGGCTTCCCTTGCGTTGTACCTAAAAGTAGCCTATATGCTGTTCTAGGTAAGGAATTATTTATATTCCAAGTTTCAACGAAATCGGTTGAGCTATTACGGCGTGATTGAATAACAAACATCCAAACATCGTCGAAAACTTTCACGTATAGTAAGTAGTATGATGTATGTATGTGATTGTTAAGTGTTGTTATTATTATAATCATACTATTCAAATTAATTATTCATATTACAATTAAGTTGGAGTGGCAGTGGGCAGGCCATATAGCTCGCAGAACCGATAACCGTTGGGGAGTAAAGGTTCTCGAATGGCGACCACGAACCGGGCGACGCAGTGTTGGAAGGCCCCCCACCCGATGGACCGATGACATTGTAAAGGTTGCGGGAAGTCGGTGGATGGAAAGGGCTCAAGACCGTTCGTCGTGGAACTCTTTGGGGGAGGCCTATGTCGAGTAGTGGACTTCTACAGGTTGTTGATGATGATGATGATACAAATTAATACATAAAAACCCGATTTGCTTTCTCACAGATGTTAATACTGACACAACATAGGTCAAGAGCAAGTTCAAGCAATTCTTTATTTGATGTTATTATGAGAGCGATGATATAAACGTTTCAAAACAAACAATGGTTTTGGGAACACTGTGATTGATTTATAATTGTAATTCATTCATTCATCAAATGGGTGCGTCATCGCGTCATTTCGTATCTTTAATCGCCGCGAGTGGAGTTTTGAGAGGAAAATTTTATCAGAAGATGAATCTTTGACAGAATGTTCAATGAAATTAATTAATTTATTTCAATCAACAATTCGATTATTTGTGTTAGTACCTATTATTCTTCTTATCCTATGTTAGTCACTATATTAATAAAATAAGTATTGAAATAATAATGTGAATAACATTTTGTTGTGTATATAATTACAAAAATCATAATAAATTGTCGAGTGGGCGGAGTAAAAAGTATAATTGAATGCGGAAAGAGATAGCAAGCGTTAGAAGGCGTTCGAAAATAATCGACGGAAGCGACATATGAGAAAATATCGATTCTCTTTAAAACTATCTATTTTTTTTTAAAAGTGTCTTGGATTTAGGTACCCAATGCTATTGTCTAACACAATATTTAAAAAAAATATATTTTTGTTAGATAGTCTCAGAGTATTTTCGAAAAAACTGTTGCAGACCCAACTTTAAAAAATAAATCTATCTAGAAAAGTTTTACCAATCGCGTTTCTGTCTTGGATTTAGGTAAATAAAATGCTCAAGTTATCTTTGTCATACAAATCAAAACTGTGCGTTTTGCGGTTATTAAGAAAAAACAATTCAAAAATCATAAAAAAATTAAACCCTCACCTTAATGTCAGGCTGCTTTGAGTGTGAGTGGAGTGGATTGAAAATGTTCCTGATTAAGAATACAAGGGTGACATTAATCATCATCATCATCATCATCATCATCATTTCAGCCGTAGGACGTCTACTGCTAAACAGTGCCTCCCATAAGTGTTCCTGTTTAATTATATTGCCTGTTAACCCTGAGACCTAAGCCATGTTGGCCTAGTGGGAGTTATCCCGACTTACAATCCGAAGTTCGTAGGCTCAAACTCTATCGTGCACCAATGAGTTTTGCAAAACGGTGAGGGCAAAAATCGTGAGGAAACGAGTATTCTTAAAAGCGGCGATGGACTTACAACCTTGGGGCATATGCCAAATCTTCGGACATCCCCTGACTATCCTTAGACATCTTCAAGGATTGATCGGCTGGAGATCTGAGAGATTGTTTACCATGCTTGGGGAAAAGTCGTGCGCCTATTTTTATTTATTCCCGACCTATCCCAACGTCTTCTGTTTCCTATAAAGAGGATTAGAGGATTTTATTCTATTTGAAGTGCATGTGGGACAGAGAAAGACGAAGAAAAGTAAGGAGAAAGAAAAGGATGGATGATACATAGATGTTCGTAATCATTCAGGATTATTTAGGATTTTTTTTAATAAATTATAGTGTTTTGGTTGAATTGTATTCATTTATTATCGTGTTAAGCCGACCACCCGCCGACGACATTGCCGTGGTGGCCCCGGGTAAAGAATAGGCCCCTCTATACCTACCTATCCGCGGATGTCGTAAGAGGCGACTAAGGGAAAAAAGCTAGGGGATGGGCAGCAGCGTCCCTCATTTTAATAACGATAGCTCTAACTGCGCTCGCCAACCCGCATGCCCAGTGTGGTGAGTTTGGGCAAATCCCCCCACATGATGAGGAATTTGCTCTGTCTGTGGCCATGTTCAGCAGTGGACGTCGAGTGGCTGATATGATGATGATGATGATGTTCAGCAGTGAACTTATCACGCTGATGATGATGATGAATTAAACAACAACAACACAGTCCTAATCAAGAGTCCGCCATTTATTTTTATGTGGCAGTCGCATTTGCTGCAACTTTAAATTGAGTCACTTTACACTCGAGTGGCGCCAGATGATAATCATTTCAACTTCTTGTAATTGTGCGGTTTGTTTATATAAATAGCTTACTTTATATCATACTAATATTATAAATGCGAAAGATTGGTAGGATGTTTGGGTGTTTGTGGTTCAATCACGGCGTAACGGCTCAACCGCTTTCAATGAAACTTGGAAAAGATAAAGTCCTTTATTCTAATGCTTAGCATGTCCGGATATGGCAATTCGGATGCATTATTTTTGACAAATACATACAAACAAGGGTTTAAACGCAGAGAGTACTTTTTAAATTGGTATTTCAAGTCTTTTTAGGGTTAAGCTCGCCTTTGTACATACCTTTCTTTTTTATTGCTGTAATCTGTGTTTTCTTGTGTACAATAAAGAATAAAGAATAAAGAAGTTTTGTAATATACGCTATCGGTTTCAGAACACGTACCTCATTTCCGCTAACACTGATTCATTAGTGGCACTCGAGCATTCCAATAGGGAGGAACAATGTGTACCGCCCTGCTTGCCCCTCAGGGCTGCCACACATAGGTAGCTATCGGAATCTTCTTCTGACTTTTGACTTTGACTTTCTATTTTGTAATTTTCGGTCGTTAGGGCCTGTGTTACGTCGGTATCTAGTTTGGTGATGGATGATGGTGTCTAGTTTGACCGGGAGAGGCTCTGTGAGTGATAGAAAAAGCAGCAGTGTGATGAAATGAGGCTTCTTTCATAGTCAGTCTTTTAGGTATTGATTTTACAAAAAGAACATTACTAATGCAAAATTATTTATTAGGTAATACATTGCGATTTTATATGTATAGGTATTTACTTAGTTTTTTTTTTAATTTACATAATCTTTATTTACAGAAAGAAACTTAAAACTAAATACTTACTAATACTTATTTATAAAGATGGCATCATGAATGATAAACAGCTGATTTTGAAATAGTTTGGGAAATAATCGGAAATATTTTTTTATTCACTTTATTCACATCCAACTTTGAAAAACACAATACTTAATAGAAAAAATATAAATACATTGTTGGATTTTTTTCTTCGCTAGTATTTTTCTTTTTGTTTATAGAATAAGCTCCATTCGGGATAGTATTCTAGTTACGGAACACGTTGTAATGTAATCTGGTTTCTTTGGACAAGCTGGTAAATACGCTGGTACAAATGTATCTACCTAACTTGTTCTGGAATTTGATCCAAATCCTTTCTGTACCATCGTTTTTATACATTTTTGACGACACAGGAATCGTATCTTTGTCTGTCAAAGGTGTAGTTCTACATTTTTATGTTCAAAATAAAATTCGTGACCATTTTACGACTATTTTATGACTCTGTTTATGGCGAAAGGCGGCCCTATCTCAGAGTGCCTGACCGCTACAAAAATAAGAGCGCGGTTGACACTTCTCGGTATGGAAGGTGTCAAGTGGCGTGTACCAACTGATCGCTACTCTGCCTGATCCATACTAACTCGCAACTAATCTACGACCTGTTACATAGGAGGTAGGGCACAGCGAGATTTTCTCGTTCTGAATTGGAGCAGCCCGCCTGGGGAGGTACCTCCGCCTTACAGAAGATCGCAGCCAAATAACATTATTTGTTTCAAATAGTGTTGTGTTCCTGCGATGAGTAAGGTTGCCAGAGCTCTTTAGGGGTGGGGGGGTTCGGTTACGCGTGCGTGATGCCTCTGGTATTGCAATCGCTCATAGGCTACGGTAACCGCTTACCAACAGGTGGACCGTAAGCTTGTTTGCCACTTCAGTTGTATAAAAAAATATAAAAAACTTAGAAACATTTTCATTCGTCTGTGGCATGGTTGAAAGTAACTGTCGTTTAATCTGTGGCAAGGCATGCGTCCTGTTGATCGCAGGAACAGACTTTATAGCACTTAATTGGAGATACATAAATAGGTGTGATAGGTTAAGAGCATAGCCGATAACCGTTGGGGAGTAAAGGTTCTCGATTGGTGACCACGAACCGGGCGACGCAGTGTTGGAAGGCCCCCCACCCGATGGACCGACGACATTGTGAAGGTTGCACGAAGTCGGTGGATGGAGAAGGCTCAAGACCGTTCGTCGTGGAACTCTTTAGAGGAGGCCAGGTCCAGCAGTGGACTTCTACAGGCTGATGATGAGGTTAAGAGCATGTGGACTCTTGCAACTTTTTGTGGGTGAATTTTTGTTGCAAGTCCTGGGCGGCCATCCAATTTACATACATACATACTAATTTACAACGAATAACATTATTTTACGTTCTAGGTAACTCCTCTGTTCAGTTAGTAGTAGGTGCTGTGCCTAAATGGCATTCAAAATTACATCGAAACCTTAAACACAGTGATAACGCAGGATAACTATCTATATTTTAAACAGTTTTGTTCAGTAGGTTTACCAACACACCTGGAAAACAATAATTAACTATGATTTTCAAAACGAACTACTTACTTAATTGCTTTCATCAGTTATTTTTACCTCAACCTAGTCACTGACCAAAGACAGGATGACCAAGAAAGAATCAGTGTCACGACAAGAAGACGAAGATCAGCTAATTTAAAATGAACAGTCTTATCACTTATTCAAAGCATCATATTTATTAAATTAATCTATGTAGGTATATAATAATATAATATAATATTTATTTCCAATATTGAGTAGCAGAATACATACATAATAACTAACAGTAATTAAAGAAGAGTAACAAAAATATAGATGCTAGATTTAGATTTACAGATTTTTCACTACATATTACATGCACATTCAAGCACCACACTAACACACTCACTCTCTCGAAGACACTTATTCACACACAGACACCGCATATATACACACATATACACATACACACACACACACACACACATACATATAATATTAGTTTTGTGGCAAATCAGTGACGGTCGTAATTAATAAATGTATTAGCTTAAAAAAAAATAATCCTTTATTGGCTTTAAGTAAAGTGAATTAGTTAAGTTGTACCATATTATCTAAGAGCTGTGGATTTCGTATCATTAATAAAATAAAAAAAATAAAAAAATACAGAGTATTCCTTGGTCCCCAAACTCCCTGTATTATGGGTAACCAAGCTTCTCACTAGTGGTAATGTTATGTTGATCCGGAAAATTTCGTAGTTATTGGAGTTTTTTATTTCGCTCGGAGTTCAATTCAGTGTAAATATCTAAAGGCACAATGTTATTATCTAATTTATTGCAGCACCTACCAGGAATCATCCAAGGACGACGGGTGTGTACCTAATGTGTTGTCAAAGTCGCCATTGTGTTGAGTGGAATTCAATCTTGCCTTGAATATCAATTTAAATCTTCGAATCCTACTAATATTAAAAATGCGAAAGTTTATGAGGATGTTTGGATGTTAGTCGTTCAATCACGCCGTAACGGCTGAACCTATTTTGTTGAAACTTGGAACAGATAGAGTTCTTTACCTAGAATAGTTATAGAGGCTATTTTTATCTAGGTACCATGCGAGCGAAGTCGCGTGTGCCAGCTAGTTTATAATAAAACTATACATCTTAACGATCATCGACAAAAATGATAGGCACGCGCGCCGTGTATATTGCCTGATTATTGTAGGCTTGGTCGCAAGGAACAGGCATAGCTTCACCTAGTTTCTAAGACGTTTCAAAGTCATCCTAGTGATTTTATTTAAAAAATTTTTTTTATTCAACTGAGGTGGCAAACATGCATACGGCCCACCTGTTGGTAAGCGGTTACCGTAGCCTATGAGCGATTGCAATACCAGAGGCATCACGCACGCGTTGGGCCACCATACCTCAACCAGGTCACTGACCAAAGACAGGATGACCAAGAAAGAATCAGTGACACGACAAGAAGAAGAAGACCTGTTGGGAAGCGGTTACCGTAGCCTATGAGAGCTCGTAATACCAGAGGCATCACGCACGCGCTGCCAACCCCGAACCCCTCTTCCCTCCATAAAGAGTTCTGGTAACCTCTCTCACCGCAGGAACACAACACTATTTGAAACGAATAATGTTATTTGGCTGCGATCTTCTGTAAGGCGGAGGTACCTCCTCCGAGAAAAAATCTCTGTGCCCTACCTCGTAAAACTAAATTATCACTGAGACAAGTATGCAACGTCTATAGTGAAAAACGAGAGCACTGGTGCAGTGGTGGTTCCTCCCGATGCACAGTTCGTGGGTTCCAACCCGTTCGTGCACCAATGTATTTTCCATTTGGAAAATGTATGTGCGCTATACTAGTGCTCTCAAACGGTGAAGGAAAACATCGTGAGGAAACCGGCATGTCCTAGAAGAAAGGACACTCTAAGAGGCGCACTTTAATCCTTTCACTACACTGATTCTTTCACCGTCGGTCACATGCCTCTTCAGGGCCACCATATCTCATCCTGGTCACTTTTGACTTTTACTTTTCTTTTGAGCATCACCTGAGTTCGATCGGCACCACACTGAAGCTTTAAATTCCATTTTGTGAAAAAAGATCATTGAAAAAAATGTTAGGCACGCGCGCCGTGTTTTTTGCCTGATTCTTCTAGGCTTGGTCGCGAGGAACAGGCATAGCTGCACCTAGTTTCTAAGACGTTTCAAAGTGATCCTAGTGATTTTCTTGAAATAAACGTCTTTTGACTTTGACTTGACCTAATACAGGATGACCAAGAAAGAGTCAGTGACACGACAAGCTAGCAAGTGAAAAACCTAAAAAAAACAGGTGTTATTAGATGTATAATTTACATACCTACTTGCACTATTTTTCCTCGTACTTTGTATGACTAGCTAGCTCGCAGTAGGTGAGTAAACAATTTTATAAATGAAATCAATCAATAATGGCGCTCTTGACCTAATTCAGAGCAAATATTTTCTTAAAAACTTTGTTGTCATCGGTAACTTTAATATTATGGTGTATGCGAGTGATCACGTTTGTACAGCTGTGTTGTTCATTTCACGTCGCTACTTAGGTACGAAATGATTGTCAGGAAACATAGATAAAAAAACAAAAAGTATGAAATATGGTGAAATTTTAATGGTGGCGCAAATACCTACTCTATATCCGGTCAAGTGACAGTCGGAGTATCTTATATCCTCTTTGTTGACGGTCGGAGTTTCATAGAACCTCTTTGGTGACAGTCGGAGTGTCATATATACTCTTCGGTGATTGTGAGAGGTTACGTCTTATCTGTAAGGAGGTGGTCAGGACTATGTATGTGACTTTTGGGTGTTATTTATTTATCGTTATTAGAGCGATATCTTTCAGACGACCTTATACTAAAAATAGAATATAATAAAGAAGAGCCTAAATTGTACGCAGTATTAGTCGGGTGCATTAAATTAAAAGAGGTAAACACCTAATTACATAATTTAAATTAATCTCCACTTGTCATTTCTGCTAATCGTTGCCAACAATTCGAAAGCCAATAAAAAAACCACAGTGCAAGTGTCACGGTGTCTGAATGGGTGGCGTTTAGTTCACAATAAAAAAAGCAAAAAGTTCCGTTCGGAAATAGCCCCCCGGCTGCGTGCCGCGCGCGCCTGCGCTTCCGAACGATACCGCACCTGTCAGTGAGTGAGACAGTTCATTTGGGGATAAATTCCTTCTTTACTTGCTACTCTACTTTCAATATTGTACTTAGAAAACAATCATTTAAAGTGAGGCACGATGTCCCCGCAAGCATTTTGCGCAGCTCTCACTGCGAGCGGAACGGACTCATTAATAAGTCCGTGTAACTCATTATATCGAGTTTAGCGTCGTACTTCATAGAAATGCATCGTTGTAAGCTAAACGGACTTATGAGTCCGCTGCGCTCCCAGTGGTTACCGCCGGAGTCTTTGTAAGGTGCACTGTAGTTAGTTGAAATGGAATATCATGATTATGAGAGCACAGGTAGAGTTGGCCGTGGTGGCCCCGGCTGAAGAATAGGCCCCTCCATATCTACCTATCCGCGGATGTCGTAAGAGGCGACTAAGGAAAAAAGCTAGGGGATGGGCAGCAGCGTCCCTCATTTTAACAACCATAGCTCTAACTGCGCTCACCAACCCGCATGCCCAGCGTGGTGAGTATGGGCAAATCCCCCCACATGATAAGGAATTTGTTCTGTCTGTGGGGGAGGCCATGTTCAGCAGTGGACGTCGAACGGCTGAAATGATGATGATGATGATGATGAGGTAGAGTTGTGGTAGGCCACTACTCTGCCTGTGCTCTCATAATCATGATATTCCATTTCAAAATACTTTGACATAATTAAATTTAAGTAGTTCAGTAGGTACATAACAACAAAACTTTTTTAATTCATTTTATTTTAATTTATTTATAAAATAATATTATACGAGGAATCAAAGTTGTTATTCTTCCTGCCCTTGTCCCATATTATGTGGGGTCGTCAAAAGGCATTTATTTCAATAAAATCACTAGGATCACTTTGAAACGTCTTAGAAACTATGTGAAGCTATGCCTGTTCTTCGCGACCAAGCCTAGAAGAATCAGGCAACAAACACGGCTTGGTGCCTATAATTTTTTTCGATGATCCTTTTTCACAAAATTGAATTTAAACACACACAACGTGTTTTCTTCTTGCACTCTCTTCTGTTAGCCGTCATCTCCGCACTCACTTCTTTCTTACTCATGTCATCTTTAATACAGTCCATCCATCTTTTGTTATTGTCTATATCAAATTGCAAAACAATCCCGTTGGTCAGCCATGTCCGACGCGGGCCTATTATCCACTTGCACCAGCTCACATAAATCTCAATGGAATTGATGCCCTAATAGGCCGGGCCCTTTCCCATATTCACATTTAACTACCTAGTGCCTATAGAATAGAAAACGTTTAGATCCGCCCTCAACTTCGTCCGCTCTTGTCACTTCGTACACTTGAGACCTTGATTTTCGGACCCCATGTTTCATGTGTACGGAAGCCTCATTAAATACTATTAACCCTCGGTAAATACTGTTATCAATACTATATTAATTATTCTGTGGTAAAGCCAAGGACTTAATTAGCGCGCAGTTGTCACAGAATAGAAAATATGAATATAATATGTGTGTAAAATTAGAACCTCAGCCAAGCGGTGATTTTTCATCCGACTTGGTTTACAGAGATATAAAGTTTTCTCAATGGAAAGCTGTTTTAATAGAAAATATTATTTCTTGTTTTTTGTGAAAATTATGCTCCTCCTTGATAGCCTCAAAAATAAAATTTTCATTAGGTATCATAAATTTAAATAATTGAAATATAATCCCAGGTATTGCTATAATTATTTTGCAAAATTTCTTTGTGTCCTATAATAACTTGATAACATGACGTGTCACAATAATCAAACACGTTTACCGCACGTTACCGAATATTTAAAAAAAAACTTTACAAAACGTAAACAATTTCCTTCCT
Source organism: Anticlea derivata (assembly GCA_947579855.1). NCBI lineage: Eukaryota > Metazoa > Arthropoda > Insecta > Lepidoptera > Geometridae > Anticlea > Anticlea derivata. The sequence continues at coordinate 677,988 of OX388277.1, read as the reverse complement.
CCACAAAACATAAGCATTTTTTAAACAATCTCAAAATTCACGTGATTTTCTTCGGTTGTCGCAACTTATTCAATGTTTTGGAATACTTAGCAGGTATCGACCAGTGTTTCTGAATTATGCACTAGTGCTGCAACCTTGACTCGCTTGCAAATTCACACATTGTTGGTGCAAGACTTACCTACACTGTTTACAAAGTTCATTTGTGCGACATTGACACCTTTTTCGAAAATACTACCTGCGAGTATATTTGCCAAGAAATTCGCATAAATGATTTTATAATACCCCAAAAAAATTCTTCTCGGACTGTATTTGAACCCACAACCCTCCGCTAGGGATTCTCTAACCAACTAAAATACGGAGTCACTACATTACTACATATACAACTAAGGTGGCAAACAAGCATACGGCCCACCTGTTGGTATGCGGTTACTGTAACCTATGAGCGATTGCAATACGAGAGGCACCACAGAGGGGTTCGGCCCCTTTAGGAGGTGCCCCCCCCCCCCCCCCACATCAGCAGGGGGTTGCAGGAACACAACACAATTTGAAACAAATAATGTTATTTGGCTGCGATATTGGTGATTGGCTGCATTATTCCATGGTTCTTCAGCGATTCTACCATGATAACTATATTATCATCAGTAAATCAAAAGCGAGTGATGTATTTGCCGCTGATATACCTACCGATTTAAAAGTAGATACTTATTTGTTAATCAATGTTTTCAAACAATGCCCCACTATCCTTAAATCCCTTCGCAAAAAATGACCCGCAATATCCATAAGTGTAGGTCAACGAACCCAGGTCACTAGCCTAACCATACATACTATCAACTAATCTATGGTCTGACCCTACATAATGCTAGTTTATCTGTGGTTTCAAAGTAGAAACTGTAAAATGTCTGTGGTCAGGCTGTAAATCCTTAGATTAACGGCCAGACCAGACCTACAAGTGGCATATCCTGTTAAATATATATAGGTACCTAGTTGTAGAAGTGGGTATGTAGGTCAGTATCCTTATTCCCATAAGTATCTTAATAAGTCATCATCATCATCAGAAGACGTCTTATAATAGGTATACATATATATATTCCTGAAATATTGAAATTGTTACTAAGCATGTTGGTATGCGCAGGCCTCATAGCTCAGTTGGTAGTAACTCTGCCTTCTGCGCTAGAGGTCGCGGGTTCGATTCCCGCACTCGACAAACATTTGTAATTAACACAGATGTTTGTTCTGTGTCTGGGTGTTAAATATATTATATATCTATTATGTATATCAGTCTCTGGTACCCATAGTACAGGCTATGCCTAGTTTGGGATCAGTTGACCGTGTGTGATATTATGTCCGGAATATTTATTTTTTATTTATATATTTATGTAGCATTCGGCTTGTAAAATCAGCTTCTTCTAATAAAATCTTGTATCTTGAAGTACCCATCGGTCTCGTGATGCCTCCATCCACTAAGTTCTTTATTCCTTAGACTGTCACGAACAATAACATTTATATAATAATAATAATAATATTCCGGACATATCACACACGGTCAACTGATCCCAAACTAGGCATAGCCTGTACTATGGGTACCAGAGACTGATATACATAATAGATATACATAATAGATATATATTTAACACTCAGACACAGAACAAACATCTGTGAATCACACAAATGTTTGTCCAGTGCGGGAATCGAACCCGCAACCTCTAGCGCAGAAGGCAGAGTTACTACCAACTGAGCTATGAGGCCAGTCTAATGGTACATTTTATCGAAATAATGTCGTTTTGTTAATACCAGCACGTAAGGAAATAAGGAATACCGTTAGGCGTGGGATTGTCGCCATATTAGCGTAATTTATAATCTTGTTTTCCACTTTACTCCCATTTAGTCATTATTATTCGTGGAGACTACTGTATTCAAAAACGTTAATATTTACAAATAAATAAATAAATATTCCGGACATATCACACACGGTCAACTGATCCCAAATTAGGCATAGCCTGTATGTACTATGGGTACCAGTGACTGAAATTCATAATAGATAAATATTTAACACCCAGACACAGAACAAACATCTGTATTCATCACACAAATGTTTGTCCAGTGCGGGAATCGAACCCGCAACCTCTAGCGCAGAAGGCAGAGTTATACGTAGTAATATACACAAGATACACAAGAAACAGTTGAGCCATCTAAAGTCCGTTACAAACTATCTACAGATAGCTCAACTGATCCAAATCACTACCAGACGGAAGCGTCCCCAAGACGTAGACGTACGTACGTATTTAACGTATTGTAAAATTACATATCTTTATACAAAACACAATTAATTTGCTACATGAATGACGGAGCATCACTTGAAAAAGGCTTGCCCGATTTGGCTAATTTATTTTTCGCTGTGTTCGTAATTATCAGGAAAAGGTTTGTATGAAATATTTTTTTTATAAAATCTTAGGGAAAATAATTATAAATAAGGCTACATAATCCGGGTACCGATTGAGCGTAGCCGCAGGAAGTCGCTAGTCTGATAGATCTAGACCTGACACAAAAATAATCAAAACTGACGCTTTAAAAGGACAGAACACAATCCTTGAAACAAATCAATTTTAGAGAAAACAGCTGCATACGCTTTTATTCCTTGTACACCTTGTATTAAGCATTACACCCTACATCATTATGTTTGGAATGTGAGAGTCATTTATCCTAATAATTTTTAAATGTTGAATTAGTAATGAAATCGAAAGCGATTAATCTTTTAGACATTCATTAACATAACTATTACCATGTAAGTAAGTACTTACGAATAGACATATAATATTAAACGATTGACCATTCAAGGTCGTTTAGAAAGATGGTCAAGTAAGTGATATAAGTATAAAGTGTAGGGTTCCATTCAAAGAATGTTTATTTTTGTGTGTAGTGTAGAGAATACAGAATAATTACAGACTCAAAATTAAAACTAATAGGTACCTACAAATTAATATTTACAACGTTTTTACAAAAACACAAGAACCAGTTGAGCTAACTAAAGACCGTCGCAAACGATGTATAGATGGCCGAATTGAACCAGATCACTATTAGTACCAGTCGGAAGCGTCCCCAAGACGCTGCTGGCGGAATTGCCACAGTTTATTTGTTCCCGATATTTCGGCACAGTTTCACGCGCCATCATCACGGAGCATACTGATTATTGATGATGATATTCATACGGATCCCTAAAAACCATTACAAAACGTTCAAAATATCAAATCCCAGCATGCACTATCACTCGGACAATAAATCATTCGTAATTATTGACTAGGTACTTAGCCATAAAGATTATATCAAGAACCAAACTGTAGATAAAATCTAAATAATATAACGCAATATTATTGATAAACCAATAATTGATGTTTTTGAATTTTAGCACGTTGCGAGCTACGTATTTAATAATTAAGTTTTTTAAACTTTCGAGATTATAACCATCATCATCATCATTCCCCTGCCCTTATCCCACTTCATGTGAGGTCGGCACAACATGTTTTTCTCTTCCACTCCCCTCTATCAGCCGTCATATCAGGGGCCCAATTCTACTAATTCAATGGCTTCAAAATGACAATGGTTCAAAGGCAAAATGACCACTTTTGACACTCTTATGGTATTCGACTATCACAGTCGTATATCAATGGCAGTCTTTGTGATACCAATGAACCAATGAAATCAAAGAAACGAAGGTGGCTGGTGGTGCTATGGTGCGATCATTATAATTTTTAAGTCATTGAAATAGTAGAATTGGGGGCCAGTATTCACTCCTTTCTTACTCATGCCGTCGTATTTCGAGATTATAACCAAAATATTATACAAAATTAAAACCGTTTTTGCCTAGTGGCCTCTGTAGTCGGGGTACCGCACCCCGACGACCGAGTTCGTGGGTTTGAAGTTTAGTCTCGGTCGTTCACTATAGTTTTATCGTTATTATCAAAAACATTTGTTTTGTATCATATCTGAACGTTTTCAAATCAGCTATTTTTAGTACTTCAGTTTTCTTTAAATTAATCATTAAACGTGTGTGAAGCTCGACACCAAGATTGCTACCTAAAACGGCTGAACTGATTGAGTTTGAACTGATTTGACCCCAGAACAACTGATTTTTGAATAGTGTGATAGAACCACACATACAAACATTCTCACAAACTTTCGCATTTATAATATTAGTAGGATTTCACACGAACATTCAAGACATTTTGATCATAAAAATGATGTTCAGACAACATAAACTAATAATTGACTGATACAATCATGCGCAATGAGATTGTCTCGCCAAAACATCAAAAATTAAGGCCACTTCAGACGGGTAATCAATTGGTGCCGCATTTCACTCTGTGCGGGACTAAATATAGTTATGAAGTGTAGCCGGTAGCCTTAAGTACCATAGTTCAGGCAGGTATGTGTATAGATAAGTCAAATCACTCAAGAAACCAATTGAGTAGGTAGGTTTTTTTTTTTTATACAACTGAGGTGGCAAACAAGCATACGGCCCACCTGTTGGTAAGCGGTTACCGTAGCCTATGAGCGCTTGCAACACCAGAGGCATCACGCACGCGTTGCCAACCCCGAACCCCCTTCCCCCTAAAGAGCTCTGGCAACCTTACTCACCGCAGAAACACAACACTATTTGAAACAAATAATGTTATTTGGCTGCGATCTTCTGTAAGGCGGAGGTACCTCCCCAGGCAGGCTGCTCCAATTTAGAACGAGAAAATCTCGCTATGCCCTACCTCATAATGTCTCTGTGTCATGTAGGTAGGTAATAATCATGATAAAACAAATAAAAAGATGACTTTACGGGAAGAAGTTTTGTTTCAGTGATAAGTAGAGCAATAAGAAGTTCCACCATCTTACTACATATTTACTACTTAAAGCGAAAGTTTAGATGTATGGATGGATGTTTGTTACTCAGTTACGTCAGAACGACTGAACGGATCTGGATGAAATTTGGCACAGATATTATAATCTGGTCTGTATAGGTTACTTTTTATTGACGTAGGTATCACGCGAAGCCGCGGGCGCTAGCTAGTATTATATATGCGAAAGTTTGTAAGGATGAGGATGTAAGGATGTTTGTTACTCTTTCACGCCGCAATCGCCGTGATCCTAGTGCTTTTATTGAAATAAACGTAGCAATTGGTTTAAAATTGGTTAAATGTCTAATGACTGGCCTCATAGCTCAGTTGGTAGTAACTTTGCCTTCTGCGCGTCTAGAGATCGCGGTTTCGATTCCCGCACTGGACAAACATTTGTGACTAACACAGATGTTTGTTCTGTGTCTGGGTGTTAAATATATATCTATTATGTAAATCAGTCTCTGGCTCTGGTACCCATGGTACAGGCTATGCCCAGTTTGGGATCAGTTGACCGTGTGTGATAATAAAATAAAAATAAAATATCATCATCATTTCAGCCGTACGACGTCTACTGCTGAACATGGCCTCCCCCACAGACAGAGCAAATTCCTTATCATGTCGGGGATTTGCCCATACTCATCACGATGGGCATGCGGGTTGGCAAGCGCAGTTAGAGCAGTTAAAGCTTAGAAAAAAATTAAATGTTGGTATAACCTCTCTGACCCATCTGTACGTTCAGAAAGTTTATTCTCTATGTCTAATTTTAGTTAAGTTCAACATTGTAAGAGTAATAGAGATCGTAATGAATGACGAATTGTATTGAATTAATCCTATTGAGATAAGTGAACATGGAGCTACAAAAATTTGAAAATTGGAGAAGGTAGAAATACCGTGATCTTTTTTTTTTCCGGACATAGCACACATGGTCGAGTGATCCCAAACTAGGCATAGCCTGTACTATGGGTACCAGTGACTCATATACATAATAGATAAATATTTATCACCCAGAAACAGAACAAACATCTGTGTTCATCACACAAATGTTGGTCCAGTGCGGGAATCGAACCCGCGACCTTTAGCGCAAAAGGCCTTTAGCTCAGTTGGTTACTACCAACTGAGCTATGAGGCCAGTCTTTGGTCTTTGCTCTTTTCCCCTTTTTAAATCATGAATATGTGGCCCAAGGTGGCCCGGCTGAAGAATAGATCCCTCGATATCTACCTTCCCGTGGATGTCGTAAGAGTAAGCTAGGGGATGGGCAGCAGCCCTATTATAACAACGATAGCCCCGCGGGATGACTTAAATTATAAAAAAATAAGTTTAGTGTAATTTAAAATAACTTCTCTGAATTTTATAGATTGACGCAGTGCGTTGACCCATTCGATTAGGATGCGCATGATTTGACCAAATATATTCATAGCAATTGGGCCTTAGCCATTCCATTACAAGTGCCACTCAATTTTGCGAATCAGCGCAACGAATAATATACGATTACTGTACCTTTGTTATTTTTGAAGGAAGTAGTTCTAGACAGGCGAAATTACCGTTCTGAGCAAGTGCTTCATATTGATTTTTCATCGTCATAAATAAAATAAAATAAAAAAGCCTTTTATTTCTACTACTTATTAAACTAACATATCAAATTTTACTACACTTAGTTTCTTAATATTAATTTCCCTGTTTATCCTATTCTCTAGTCTAAATCCTCCACAGTAGTCGCCTCCACGGCGTAGGCCTCCCCTAAATCCCTCCATAAAACCCTTTACTTCGCCTTCCTCATCCATTCCGGTCCACATCTTTGTGTAAATATGTCCCTCCATCTTCTTTTCGGTCTACCTTGTTTCCGTTTCTCTTCCTTCTTCATCGTCATAGGCAGCTTTAATTAAATGTCACTTATGAGTGAGTCACCATAAATAAATAAAATAATAAATATTCCTGACCCCAAACGAGAATTCCCTGTGGCGTGGGTATCAGTAACTACTACTACACTACACGAGTACCATGGTACCACAACACCCAGACCCGGCACAAAAATTCGCAGATCATGCAAACATTTGTCCCGCAGCGGGAATCGAGCACGCACATCTTGCGTCGCAGACGGACAATCGTCTACTGCGCCATCGAGGTCGTCAACAAACACAAGTCAAGTGTCTTTAGAATAAAATATGGCAATGTTACATTAAGCACGCAGCTACATACCATTACCTTCAATTGAGTTCGACATGGTGAATTAATCGTTAACAGATGTCCAACGGCTGTAATAAGTAACTTGGTGTTTAGACGCAGCGCTGTACCGGAGTGCCGCAGGGCCTTATCATGGGTCCTTAATTGTTTAAGTGCTGCCAATTATAATAAACAGATGGTTATTTTCTGCACGTGTTGTGTCTAGCTCTTAAGTGCTACTGACAAAACGTTTCCATGGGTTTTCCATTATTTGTCTCTCAATAGTCTGTTAAATCTGTAATGTTATAATAATTAATGCGGTAATTACAGGCTCTTTAATCTTTTCCTTCCTTACACATTAGTTTTCTCCAATAACTCGTACTTGGTCTGATGTTTTCGTCTCTTATGAGCCGTAGTGGCTGAAGAATAAATAGACCCTTCCATATCTACCTACCAGTGGATATAAGAGCTGACTAACGGCATCCTTAACGCGATTGCCGAAAAATTTGATTGTCCTCTAGTGTCACTTTTAGTTATAAGGTACTAACTTTATTTTAATTTTGATTGTGATTTTAATTTTAATTGTAATATTTTAATTTTGAATATTGTATTTTTTTTAACTAACATTTAGACCCTGTTGTCTTGAATAAATGAATAATAATAAGAGAAAAACGCTAGGAGATGGCCAGCAGCGTTTACGTTACGTATTTTAACGTACTTATTTTCACAAAGATGAGCTCTACACTGCGTTCGGCAACCCGCGTGCCCAGCGTGGTGAGAAGAGGCAAATTCCTTCCACATGATAGGGATTTGCTCTGGAAATCAGTGGGAGAGGCAAGTTCAGCAGTGGACGTCCTGCAAAGCCTATTTCCTGGGTATTCCAAGAGTTCAAACCTTCCTCGAATGAGGCTAAGCCTAAATGAAAATGTTATCGCTGACGTCGTGTTGGGCAACGTTGTGATAACGGCTGATAGCAGACGACCTTCCGACGCATTCTTTGTTGATAATGCGATTACTACGTGCTTTGTAAGAAATTAGAATAGTTCGGGGAGAGGCTGTCCTACATTTTGCCTATGTTATTTTTGACGCATTTATATGCGTCTGCCCTTATATAATAGTAGAAATATCTGAACTCTGTTTTCTACTTGTAGTTGTAGAGTTCATTCCTAGTATACTATTATTTTAGTTTAATTTTCAACTGTTATTATTATTATTTTTCTGTTAATAAAGTTTTGTCAACTTATAGTGGAAAAAATTGGTCTGTTATACATAAGCCGACGCCAGCTGGTATATTATTGAATTCATAGTAGTCATCTTTAGTACTCATCGATGTCACTATCCTGATAAAATTGATTTATTACCTTTCCTGTTATCTGAAGATCCCAATGACCTATTTATGCGTACGTGAGCCTTCTCTAATGTAATGATTAATCAATGATTCAGATTGTTATTGGTTCTGATAAGATTACCAATAGTAGGTGCAATGAGTAACAATTTTTGTTTGGTTATTATACTTGACACATTTCTTCTGTACAAGGATTAACTGCAAGAGTCCTGAGTAGCAAAATTGACAAACATAATTTCTCTAGCATCATCATTATCAGCATGAACTAGTCTACTAGGTAATATGGATATACTACTAATTGGATTTGCTGTCAAAATTGCCCTTACGATTACGAGACCCAAGGCCTGAGACGAAAAAACTATTCCCGAGAGAGTAACTTTAACTTTGTTTTACAAGGTGATTCATAACATCAAACATGTATAGGTACTATCCCAAAATCCCGAAAGGGGATTCTAATCAATAAAAACAAAGAATGTTAGAGAAAGAAAACATCATTATTTTAATATTTTTTGTTATTTTTATCCTATATATTGACTAAAGTCGTATCTACAACAAACTTTATTGCCCATTGAGTGAAGAATAAGCCCCCTTTTGGGATAGCTAGCATGCATTAGTTCTAATTGAGAAACCAGTTTGTTTTTAAGTAATTGTGGAAATTGTAGTAGATTTAAGTAAGTATATGTATTTATCCACGTTCTTCAGATCAACATCTTAGCATATGTAGGTAAATAAAGCAACAAGCGGATACGCATCTCTGCACGTAGAAAGTCTCATTAAATGTATTTACATACAAATGATGAATTGACAATGGAATACTTGGCCAATTGTCCTTTTCCTTGCCTCTGATTGAATATTCCATTTTAATGTAAATAACATTAGTGTGTAGATTGTGTGAGACCTACGTTTTCTCGAAAAACTTTATTCCGATACACATCATCATCATCATCATCAACCTGTAGATTCCGATACACTACTAAAAAAACTACTACTACCGAAAAACTAGCGTGATATCAATTTTTCATGTAAAAAAATAAATGTAGACTTAATAAAAGGAATATAAACCAGGTATGGGGATTATAGTTATCACAGCTATGAGCCTAATTGATTTATTTACTAGTTACTAGGCTGCCTGCGGATTCTCTCGCAAGGTGCCCAAATTAAACATAGCGTATGCTCTTCCTATCTGTTCTTCTTGTCACTGCGGCCACAACTGGCCTATTGTAATCGCCACTTCTTATTAGTAGTAGTAGAAACAGCTTTCTTTCGTACAAACCTACCTTATCCTGATAATTTTAGCCAAATCGGTCAAGCCGTTCTCAAGTGATGCGCCGTCATACATGTGGCAATTGATTATTATTTCTATATATATTTTTTCGAATACATATTGCTCAACTATCTGATTCACGTTTTGTCAATAGCCCGACACGTTCACTGTCCTTTCATTATTCTTTTCATTATAATCACTATAGTTATTTGAAATAACTGTTAATAATGGACTGTGTTCAAAACTTAATGCTTGTTTACTCGAAACAATTATAGTTCAAGCATCATTTGTTCGAATTCGAGAAATCGTAGTATTTCAACTAAGCCAGGAAGCGCATCGTACTAGGATCGTGACGGGTTTACTAAATGCATTACATAATACAATCCACAACCAGTTCACCCTGACCCCTTCACTCAAACACCTCTCCTTCCACATTGTTCTGATGCAGGGGTCTTCGAATACTGGTTCAAATGCCTAGAGTATAAAGAACTCTGTTTAAGATAGTGGTTGTGTGAACGTGAATGAAGCAGACAGGTCTATTGGTAATGGTTTGTTGAGTTTAAAATATGCGCATAATTTTAGTAGCAATGTTTGGGGTGTCATCTGTGCTGTGTGACATGACAGTCATGACTACCTACTGCTGGAAGTAAATGTTATTGTATTTTGTTTTAATTAGGTAGGCAGGTAGGATAAAAATAAATAAATAATCGCTTGAGCAAAAAAACGGAAGGCTGTTGAAATTGTTACGATGACATCACTACCTACTCGTATTACTGTTCTTCCGTAGAATATCATTTTTTTTTTTTTTTTTTATTTCAATAAAATCACTAGGATCACTTTGAAACGTCTTAGAAACTAGGTGAAGCTATGCCTGTTCCTCGCGACCAAGCCTAGAAGAATCAGGCAACAAACACGGCTTGGTGCCTATCATTTTTTTCGATGATCCTTTTTCACAAAATGGAATTTAAAGCTTCAGTGTGGTGCCGATCGAACTAGGTGAGGCTCAAAAGAAAAGTTATCTAATTATAATCCCTAATAAATAAGAGCTTATAAAAATGTGAAAAAAAAGAAGACAAATGTGAGCTTCAACAAATGATCTAAGGGCAGCACACGCTACACTTGATGAAATATGTACCTAATGCTTCTAATACTTAAAATATGATTTGTTCAAACCGTAGCAGGCTATGATGAAGGAACACATATTTTTCTAGAAATTCCAGTCTAGAAAAGAGGCGATACTAATAGTGAAGTTTCAAGCGGATACAGTGGCGTAAAAGCATTCATTACTATGACAGATCCATTTCACAAGGTCCCAGCGCATATGTATAATTATATCGCTTTCAAATCCACAAAAGGAGCTAAGATATTGAGGCTCTACAATCAAAGCTTTTAGCGTGGTGAAGGTACAGTCCTACGTAGTGTTTATTTTGGAAATTTTGGAATCGTCATCATCAGCCTGATGCAGTGCACTATCGCCCTCAAAAAGTGCCACGACAAACGGGTTTGAACCTTCTCCATCTTCCAACTTCCCGCAACCTTCACATCGTCATCGTCCTTCCAACACTGCGTCCGGTTCGTGGTCGCCTTTCGAGAACCTTTTTTCCCCAACGGTTGTCGGTTCTGCGTTAATTATGACTAATTCTAGAGCTATGTCGGTGACCTTGGTTATTCTACGGATTTCCTCATTTTGGATTTTATCACGCAGTGAAACTCCGAGCATAGCTCTCCATAGCCCGTTGCGGAACTTTGAGCTTCTGTATGAGGCTAATATTTAGCGACCAAGTCTAAGTGCTGTCTCATATGTCATCACTGGCCACACGCACTGATTGTAGACTTTCGTCTTGATTGATCTTCGTCGCAGATACCGCAGACCCTGTGGTATCTGTGACGAGAAGATATTATGAAGTATGGCGATTCAAATGAAGACTTAATAGGTACCTAGAATGTAGATGACCTAAAATTTTATAAAACATATCAAGGCCATATCGCATGCCGTTTAAACATGGCCTAGCAGTGAAATGAGACTCTTTCTTTAATGGAATAATTTCTCTCCCAATTGCACCAGAAATTCCAAGCTTCCTTTACAGGAAATGGATGATTTATATGGGGATGTTGGGCAATGGCGATTGTCCACCAAGGTCACGGCTGGTGTCCAAACTGGTTCCATAAAGGGAAGACCCTAAAAATGTATTAATATCATTAACTATGTTGCAACTCCGAATGATCTATGTTATTACTAGCCTAAAGTCAATCAGTGGCTTGTTATTTATCGTTATTTCTCGTTGTTTGCTTGTCGTGTCCCTGATTCTTTCTTGGTCATCTTAGGTTCAGGTTAAAGTATGGTGGCTCTGAAAAGGGCTTTTGACCGTCAGAATCAGTGTAGTGTCTTCCTTTCCTGCACTTTTTTACTGATTTTATTTCAATATTCTTATGTGTTTTATGTTTTTTTGTTTTGTTTCAGATGTCAATTGACGATAGTCCAGGTGAGATTAAAGGAGCCATTTCATTCTGGGCCTGGTCCATGGACACAACAGAAAAATTAGGAAAAAATAGGAAAAATATAATTTCATTAATTTGAAGACAAATGCGATGGTACAAGAATAGTTCTTCTTGTAAGTTTTTTAGTATGTGAACACTATTTGAAGGCCGGCATGTTGGTTTATAATTGGCGTTTGACATGACATTGACATATTTTTCATGTAATGTTGTTTGATTAGATGTTTTTGTTTTGTCAGATAAATGTAGGTTGTCAAAATGACATTTCACGCACGTCCATCCACCATATTTTTGTAGCGCTGTGTGTTGCTCTCTTTGTCGAAGAAAATCCTAATGTACCTTAGAACGAAGTCAATTTAAATAAAATAACGAATTAAATACGTTTACTTTATTGCTTAGCCATATTTTAGAGTAGTGTACACAGTGCAGGCCCAGGCTCCATCATCATCATCATTTCAGCCGTACGACGTCCACTGCTGAACATGGCCTCCCCCACAGACAGAGAAAATTTCTTATCATGTGGGGGGATTTGCCCATACTCACCACGCTGGGCATGCGGGTTGACGAGCGCGAGTCCAGGCTCCATATATTGATGAAACGTCTCTTTTATCTTCAAGCTTTCATAGCGTTTTTCGTATTGGGTAGATACTAGCTACTAACAGTAGGTAGATATTTTGGCCACACCACAACTTCCTACTCTAATTAGCACAAAAAACGAAATTGTAAGCTCAAAAGTGTGTAGGTTCATATCCTATCCTACTAATTAATAAATGCGAAAGTTTATGAGGACGTTTTAATGTTTGTTGTTCAATCAAGCCGTAAAGGCTCAACCGATTTCGTTGAAACATGGAAAATACAGAGAATATGGAAATGTAGAGTTCTTTACCTAGAACAGTATATAGGCTACTTTTTATGTAGGTACCACGCAAGCGAAGCCGTGGGCTGAAGCTAGTTTGTAATAAATCGTAGCACCATCTAGATTATCAGATTCTAAATGTTCTTGACAATTTATAACTATAACTTTTGTTTTTTTTTGTGAGCGTGATGACAGTCATACGTGTGTTTCAAATTCCATTTTATTTTACATTAATTAACACAAAGAAACTTAAAACTAATACAAGTTAATATTTACAAAATACACAAGAAACAGTTGAGCCATCTAAAGACCGTTACAAACGATCTATAGATAGCTCAACTGATCCAGATCACTACCAGTCGGAAGCGTCCCCAAGACGCTGGCGGAATTGCCACGCTGGATGGCAATGCTAATGCGCTGGGCTAATTTAACTTTAATTGTTTTGACTTCGTTCGTTTTAATTACTTTTGACCGTATTATTTGACTATTCAATTTGTTGTATTTGACATCTGACTTTATTGTAATTATTATTGACCGTGTTATTAGAGTATTCAATTATTAATCGTATTATTTGCTGATATTAACTTTTTGTTAATGTAATATTGTCTTAAATTAATGTAAATGGTTTAACCGTGTTAATTAACTTTTTTTTTTTTTTTTATGTTATACGGAGGCAAACAGGCTTACGGCCCACCTGATGGTAAGTGGTTACCGTCGCCTATTGACATCAGCAACACCTGGAGCATTGCTAATGCGTTGCCTGCCAAACCCCTCCCCCCTAAAGAGCTCTGGCAACCTTACTCACCGCAGGAACACAACACTATTTGAAACAAATAATGTTATTTGGCTGCGATCTTCTGTAAGGCGGAGGTACCTCCCCAGGCGGGCTGCTCCAATTTAGAGCGAGAAAATCTCGCTCTGCCCTACCTCTCGTTAACTAAGTAAATAAATTAAATTAAATAACAAAAGTAGGTAAATCTTAGGAAAACACATCAAAAACATTGCCAATAACTTGTAAGTACCTACCATCATTTCTCACGATACCAAAACACTGTGGGTGTCAAGAGCGTATTTGATATTTTGTTTGTTAAAAGTGTTATGTTATTTCTGCTAAAGTGCACTTACTGTCAGTTTACGCTATTCTAGGGTTAAGTATGTTGCCGATGTTGACACTAACGAAAGTGAAAGTGTATAGACAGTGTAGGTTATTACTTACTGCCAAAATTGCATAAATTTTGCATAATTGTACGTTAGGTAATTAGGAAAAGGGTCCGGACTCAGAAGGACGCGTCAGTTTACAGATTTTTCCAATAAATTCTTGATTATAATAATTTTTGAATACAATTTTTGCCTTAAAAATTAAAAAATATTTTATTTATGGCTAAAAAATATTTTAAATTGGAGCTCGGAAATTATTTTTTGTATTTTATCGAATTCAGAACAAGAATGAGTAATTTTCAAAGTATGTTGTTTACACTGATTTGGTACCTTATCGCTACTCTGTAAAGTCGTGTTCAGACAGGGTGCGATATGTCATCTGAAATGTATTTCAAAATTATCCTTGCGTCTACCGAAAGTCAATTGTAATAATTTTATTTATTCGCTACTATTGTTGATAGAATAAGCCCCCTTTGGAATAGTATACTAGTAACGGAACACGCTGTGTTGTTACCATTAAAATAATACCTTCGGACTATTCACATAGATATTGACTGATTTTGACCTTGGACAAGAAGTTTCCCCACAAAAACTCGAAGTGCAAACAAAGAAGAGGTCAGGTCGCAATGTCAGAACAAACAAACAAACACACAGACTCACTTTCACACGGTCCCAACCCACGTGAGGCTTACGAGAACTTTCCTCTATAAGCAATGAAAAGTTCAAGATTTTTTTGTAGTTTTTGACCCATATTTTTGTGATTTACATCGTGTGGCATCTTCTGGTTTATGTATGTTAACTTGCTTGATAAGACCTCGGTAGCGAGACGCAAGGGCTGTGGGTTCGATTCCTGCTGCGGGTTAAATGTTTGCATGATTTGAAAATATTTGGTCGGGGTTGGGGAATAAAGCTTCTCAAAGGCGACCACGATTTTGTTAAAGTTGCGGGAATTCGGTGGATGGAAAAAGCCCAAGACCGTTCGTCGTGGCATTCTTTGTGGGAGGCCTATTCAAACATTGGACTTATACGGGCTCAACTTGAGGGTGGAGAAGTTGGATGCAATTTTTTTTTTTTTTTATATTCCGGACACACACACGGTCAACTGATCCCAAACTATTTATTATAAGTAACAGAAAAATAATAATAATAACAGTTGTAAATTAAACTAAAATAATATTATACTAGAAATGAACTCTGTTTTCTACGACTACGACTACAAGTAGAAAACAGATCATTATCTTTTAGTTTTATGGTATTCATAAATATTGGCCAGTCATTATTTCTTGTAAATTATGTACCTACTTTAAGTTGCCTGATATAAAGACTATATTAATTACTAGCTTCCGCCCGCGGCTTCGCTCCCATGGTACCTACGTGAAAAGTAGCCTATATGCTATTCTAGGTAAAGAACTCTTTATATTCCAAGTTTCAACGAAATCGGTTGAGCCGTTACGGCGTGACAGACAGACGACAGCAAACATCCAAAAATCCTCACAAACTTTCGCATTTATAATATTAGTAGGAAGTAGGATTATTTAGTAAGGGTTTAGGATGATGCCATAGACATTCAGAACGTACAACTTTTCATTGCATAATCTGTTTCGAACCTAAGTTTTGTTAAGGTGAGGGTTTAATTATTTTATGATTTTTGATTGATTTTTCTCAATAACCGCAAAACGCACAGTTTTGATTTTTATGACAAAGATGACTTGAGCATTTTATTTACGTAAATCCAAGACAGAAACGCGATTGATAAAACTTTTCTCGATAAATTTATTTTTTAAAGTTGGGTCCTCTGCAACAGTTTTTTCGAAAATACTCTGAGACTATCTAACAAAAATAACTTTTTTAAAATATTTTGTTAGACAATAGCATTGGGTACCTAAATACAAGACACTTTTTAAAAAAAATTGATAGTTTTTGAGATTATCGATATTTTCTTATATTTCGCTTACGTCGATTACTTTCGAGCGCCTTCTAACGCTTGCTATCTCTTTCTGCATTCAATTACAGTACATAGCGCTGTCACTATCTTCACTCCGCCCACTCGACAATTTATTATGATTTTTGCATCCTCTTAACCAACGTAAATCGACGCCACAATACGCAGCGTAACAGTACATTGAGGTCCGATGGCACTCACTGAAATAATGCGACCGCACCCCTAAATGACTGTTATGTAGCATATTCTGCGGCCTACCATTGTCCTGCTTTCTATTACATTAGTCGCCTTGAATGTAGGTAATGATAATGAGCGAGCAATAGTAACATTGTGTTACGTCAGCTGTGGTTTTGCCGCATTCTGTATGAAAAACGGCCGACGCAGTGTTGGAAGGCCCCCCACCCGATGGACCGACGACATTGTGAAGGTTGCGGGAAGTCGGTGGATGGAGAAGGCTGAAGACCGTTCGTCATGGCACTCTTTGGGGTAGGCCTATGTTCAGCAGTGGACTACATCAGGCTAAAAATTAGTTAGACTCTGGGGAAAATAAATAATCATCTACAACTACACTATAATTCTAGTGATTAGATTCTTTATTAGTGATTGTATTTAAAAAAAATAGCATTTTCTGATTTTAACTAACAATATTTACTTACCATGATTTGTGAGTTTATTTGTTCACCCATATTTCGGCACCATGATCACGGAGTAAACTGAAAAACGTGGTAATTACCACAAAACGTGGTAATTACCAGTTTATAGTCTAAATTATGTAAAGATGAAGTCAAAACTAAATAATGAAATTATTATTCGTCAACTCCATACGACCTTGTTATCAGACTCGCACTTGGCCGAACTTCTACTCTAATTAAAATTAGATAACCGCCACCCACCGCCATGTTGAAAGGTTGTTAGACATTAAACAAATGAAATTTGCACACAATGATCCTTACATGGATTCTGTCACCCATCAAATTACTCTGAACTCACTGCGTTTGTGGTTGAACAACAAACACCCTTGATGTTTGTTGTTCAATCACGGCGTAGCGGCTCAACCGATTTCGTTGAAACTTGGACTAGATATAGTTCTTTACCTAGAATAGCATACAGGCTACTTTTTATGTAGGTGCTTCGCGAGTGAAACCGCAGTCGGAAGCTAGTTATTTTTTTAAATGTTATACGGAGTCTAACGGCCCTCCTGATGGTAAGTGATTACCGACGCCTATTGACATTAGCAACACCTGGAGCATAGCTAATGCTAAAGAGCTCTGGCAACCTTACTCACCGCAGGAACACAACACTATTTGAAACAAATAATGTTATTTGGCTGCGATATTCTGTAAGGCGGAGGTACTTCCCAGGCGGGCTGCTCCAATTTAGAGCGAGAAAATCTCGCTGTGCCTTACCTCCTCCGTAAATTCTATAAGAAAAACATGTACGGAAGCCATTTTGTCAGGGGTCGTTGGCCGTTTTTTGTGGGTTTATGATAGCAGATAGGCAGGTTTGACGATAACAATACAATGCTCCATTCACAAAAACTTTATTTGTAGAGATGAATGAGAAAGATTTGGTGTTAAAAATTTACAACACAATTACCTTTAGGTAGGTACGACTTCTAACACTTTAGTACTTGTATTTACAGGTTTTTTAGATAAGCTCGTATTATTAGTTTTTGAGAGGGAAATTCTGAGGAAAATTTAAACAACAGCAATAGCGTTCCAAGTCATCTCATTCTGAAGTCAGTGTGAGGTGAGTGAAAAAATATACACTCATCTAAAAATTCGAGGGCTAGCGTCTGCTTATTGACAACTAGCTTCCCCCGCGGCTTTGCTCGTGTGGTCCCTATTCTAGGTAAAGAAAATTATCTAGTCAAAGTTTCAACGAAATTAGTTGAGCCGTTACGGTGTGATTGAACAACAAACATCGGAATAACCTCACAAACTTTCGTATTTTTACTATTAGTAGGATTATGTCCTTACTATAAACATATTGTGCTAAACTACTACACAAGCCTATGTATTTGGGGACGCTTCCGACTGGTAGTGATCTGGATCAGTTGAGCTATCTATAGATCGTTTGTAACGGTCTTTAGATGGCTCAACTGTTTCTTGTGTATTTTGTAAATATTAACTTGTATTAGTTTTAAGTTTCTTTGTGTAAATAAAGATGTTTAGTATGTTTATATAGCCTATGTATATATTTATATTGTTTTACGATCATGAAAATCCTTGCCGCTATTGACATGGACGACGCCATAACAGACCACAAGTGATATTGAAATAGGTGTAAATACACAAGTTAAATAATTTAAACGGAGTTTATAAAGATGTGAAGATGTGCCGATTTGAAGATATAAAGATGAGTAGATCTGAAGATGTGAACATGCAAAGATGTGAACATGTGAAGATGACTCTTTCACGCCGCAACCAGAGGACGAATTAGAATTAAATTTGCCATAACTATAAGTCGTAAATAGCTTGGAATAACTTATTATAATAAGGCTAACCGGGTATCACTCGAGCGAAGCCGCGTGTCGAAGCTAGTAAGTTATATGAACATGGTTTCCGTTTTTCGACTGGCCTCATAGCTCAGTTGGTAGTAACTCTGCCTTCTGCGCTAGGTCGTGGGTTCGATTCCCGCACTGGACAAACATTTGTGACTAACACAGATGTTTGTTCTGTATCTGGGTGTTAAATATTTATCTATTATGTATATCGGTCTCTGATACCCATAGTACAGGCTATGCCTAGTTTGGGATCAGTTGACCGTGTGTGATATGTCCGGTTTTTTTTTTCCTACTTACATAATTATGTGTTCCGTACATTCGGTTAGACTTGCCAAAGGCCCCCTTGTAACGAGCAAGTGTTTCCGTGTTTCCAAATAAATAAAGCTATCTGGACTATTCAGAGACAAAGTACATTTAAAGTTATTTCTCTCGCAGGATGTTTCAGTGATAACAGCGAAAAAGAAGAATTTTTCTGTTTCCCCGAAATTTTCCAAATCAGCTGTCTTTGGTGTTTTCATCATCTTTTTAACTAATGATTAAACATACGAAAAGTTGAACATAACAAAAATAGCTGAATAATTGAGTATGAACTAAAGTGTCACTTATTACCTATTATAGCAGATTTTTAAAAATATTTTTCAATGAAAAATAGTTGTTTTTCGAAAAGTTGTATTGCCAATTGGGTGCAGAAAGAGGCCCTATCGGGATTGTATACCTAGAATCACCGTATTCTAGGAGAAACAATATTTCACCAAATTATCAAAGAGTACCTAAAAAAGTTAAAAAAGAAAAAAAATTAAAGCAAGCTAGTTATAGCCAAAAATAAGGCCTAAATAAGAGAAATAAATTAGTAATTAGTCAAACTCAAAAAACTTTATTCAAAAGATTAAGTTCTAAAGTAAATTTTAAATATATCGCACACCGTTTGAACACGGCAGAGACAAAATTAATATAAGTGCTTAGTAGCAGAGCATCACAAAAAGCGGAAATTCACTTTCCTTGGCGATGTTTGACGACCTCATAAACCCCAAGGCGGCGCTTTGCATATCGTGCCTTAGTAATGAATCTTCAATGCCGGTCTAACAGGTACCTACTACTTATTCCATATTATTACGTTTTACAAATATCCTGGGTTAGAAATAGATGCATAGGTATTTTTTTTTAGTGTTATACGGAGGCAAACAGGCTTACGGCCCTCGCCTATTGACATCAGGAACACCTGGAGCATTTGCTAATGCGTTGCCTGCCGAACCCCTCCCCCCTCTCCCCTCCCTAAAGAGCTACCTATTCTGTATTAAATTAACAATGTTGATCTCTACCGTGGTAAGGCCGTGGTGGCCCCGGCTAAAGAATAGGCCCCTCCATCTCTCATCCGCGGATGTCGTAAGAGGCGACTAAGGGAAAAAAGCTAGGGGATGGGCAGCAGCGTCCCTCATTTTAACAACGATAGCTCTAACTGCGCTCGCCAACCCGCATGCCCAGCGTGGTGAGTATGGGCAAATCCCCACACATGATAAGGAATTTGCTCTCTGTCTGTGGGAGAGGCCATGTTCCGCAGTGGACATCGAACGGCTGAAATGATGATGATCTCTACAAAGGTACAGTCGATCAGTTAGATTTGTAGACCACTAGGTATAGAATTTTTTCACAATTATTTATTTATTTGTACAAAAGTGCACATACAATTTATATATTATACTTACCTTAGATAATATACTATACTAACAAATTATATAAGATATATCAAAAAACAGGGTTCAAATGAAAACTCTTTACGTTAGAGCTATAATAATAATATTTGAATCTTACTTTATTTATTTCTTGTCTTAATTATGATTGTGTTCATTTTGACATCAATATTATATTATTATTTTTTTTTATAGGTTTTTCGCATAGTATTACTCGTACTATTTCAGAATATTTTATTGTTCTTATCTAAATTTTTTATTTATTATTTATTTATTTACCTTAATGTATTATAATTATAACAATATACATACTATAAAATATAAAATCAAATAATTCCAAAATAAAATAGAAACTAAATAAACAAATAATTTTGGTCGTGCGGCAAGGTGCCAAGAGCACTGGCTGCATTCCCGCGTTCCGTTTATATTATTATATTTAATAGATTATTGAAAATTATTATGCTATGTAAGTGTTACATTTTTTTTTTTTTTTATGTTATACGGAGGCAAACAGGCTTACGGCCCACCTGATGGTAAGTGGTTACCGTCGCCTATTGACATCAGCAACACCTGGAGCATTGCTAATGCGTTGCCTGCCAAACCCCTCCCCCCCTAAAGAGCTCTGGCAACCTTACTCACCGCAGGAACACAACACTATTTGAAACAAATAATGTTATTTGGCTGCGATCTTCTGTAAGGCGGAGGTACCTCCCCAGGCGGGCTGCTCCAATTTAGAGTGAGAAAATCTCGCTGTGCCCTACCTCTCGTAAAAATAGCATATAAATCTGTGTTTGACATGTAACTATTATCTGTTATTGATAAATGAACTATGAACTATTTCATATGAGCCAGAGGATTACCATCATTTGGTGTCACCAAGTCAGTGAGCAATAGTACAATTAAAAGATAGATCGACAAGTAAACCTCTCTCTAATTTTTAATTTTCTCGTTCTAATTTGGAGCAGCCCGCTTGGGGAGGTACCTCCGCCTTACAGAAGATCGCAGCCAAACAACATTATTTGTTTCAAATAGTGTTGTGTTCCTGCGGTGAGTAAGGTTGCCAGAGCTCTTTAGGGGGGAGGGGGGAGGGTCGGCAACGCGTGCGTGATACCTCTGGTATTGCAAGCGCTCATAGGCTGCGGTAACCGCTTACCCATTGGTGGGCCGTATGCTTGTTTGCCACCTCAGTTGTATAAAAAAAAAAAAACGTTATTTCAGCAAAAGATAACGACGTCAATGATCTACCGTTTGTTCGAAAAGGTTCTATAATGGCCAACAAACCGAACTTGATGACTGTACGTATAAAAGATCTGTCATTTTTGACGATACTGGCTCTAATTAGACATCAATAGGATTGCTGTTTCTGTAAATTAGGACCTTATTGCAGAGGTTATTACCTCCTACAAACAACTACCAATTACAAGCTCAAATACTTTCAACTATGTAGTTTGACTTCTGTACACAACGCCCACACTGAATCCAAAACTCAAACTGTTCTAAGACTTATCACTATGGTATAAGGTCTGAAGTCTTTTAAAGTAGGATTTCAAAGCTAACTCATTGCCCTCTATAATTCAAACTTGTGAAAAATAACTGTTATTAAGCCTATTTAGGTGTTTTTAACTAACTTTCGAAAAACAACAGTTTTAACTAAGACAACATGAAAATGTACAAAAACTATTTTTTTTTTATACAACAGAGAGCAAACAAGCTTACGGCCCACCTGATGGTAAGCGGTTACTGTAGCCTATGAGCGCTTGCAATAACAGAGGCATCACGCACGCGTTGCCGACCCTGAACCCCCTTCCCCCCTAAAGAGCTCTGGCAACCTTACTCACCGCAGGAACACAACACTATTTGAAACAAATAATGTTATTTGGCTGCGATCTTCTGTAAGGCGGAGGTACCTCCCCAGGCGGGCTGCTCCAATTCAGAACGAGAAAATCTCGCTGTGCCCTACCTCCTCTTATAATATTCCTTGCCAAAGCGCATAAAAGATGATTAGTAATGTTTGCTATCCCGAAAGGGGCTAATTCTAAACCCATTTGGTAATAAAGTTTGTTCTAAGACTTATAGAAAATCAAAAATTGACATTTTTTTTTTATTTTTTTTATTAACATATTCACACGGTCAGCTGATCCCAAACTTGGCATAGCCTGTACTATGGGTACCAGAGACTGATATACATTATAGATAAATATTTAACACCCAGACACAGAACAAACATCTGTGAATCACACAAATGTTTGTCCAGTGCGGGAATCGAACCCGCGACCTCTAGCGCAGAAGGCAGAGTTACTACCAACTGAGCTATGAGGCCAGTCATTGAAATAACTCTATGCAAATATCAGCTGTTTTGAGGTCAAATCAGCTCAAACTCAATGAATCAGTTGTAAGTAGCAATCTTTATGCCGAACTCCTGGTACGATTAGTAATTAGTAAAAAAGATGATCATCATCATCATCATCATCAACAACCTGTAGAAGTCCACTGCTGGACATAGGCCTCCCCCAAAGAGTTCCACGACGAACGGTCTTGAGCCCTTTCCATCCACCGACTTCCCGCAACCTTTACAATGTCATCGGTCCATCGGGTGGGGGGCCTTCCAACACTGCGTCGCACGGTTCGTGGTCGCCATTCGAGAACCTTTACTCCCCAACGGTTATCGGTTCTGCGAGCTATATGGCCTGCCCACTGCCACTTCAACTTGCTAATTCTGAGAGCTATGTCGGTGACCTTCGTTCTTCTACGGATTTCCTCATTTCGGATCTTATCACGTAGTGAAACTCCGAGCATAGCTCTCTCCATAGCACGTTGCGCGACTTTGAGCTTGTATATGAGGCCTATAGTTAACGACCAAGTCTCAGTGCCATAAGTTAAAAAAGATGATAAACATAGCTAATTTGAAAAAGCTTGAGAAAAATTGATGAAAATATAGATATATTTTAATTCGCTAATATTCTTTCTTTTTCTTGATAGAATGATGGATGGGATGGTATACATGTTATGAATCATATAACATATATGAACTGTCGAATAATTAAATTGACTAAAACAACATGAAAATGTTAAAAATATATTCCTTGCCAAAGCGCATAAAACGATTCCCAGCATTTTATATAATGTCAAGTTATGCGCGCGCGCATAATGGCTGGATTCCCATCCAGGCCCGTTAAGGCACCGCCGCCTCTACACAACTTCTGCTTAAATACGTGACGCTATGTACAGATTGGATTAAGGAAGGAGTTAAAGAAATCTGCCTTTCGATAGTTTAAGGTTGCCGTCTAAACGGCAACTCTGTATTTCTTATAGGATGTTACGTATTATTGTCAGCCGAGTGCATATCAGAAGGCTTTTAAAGTCGGTTATTTGTAGTAATTAGTGGTATAAATAACTATCTGATCACTTTGCGAACTGTTTATAAAAATATCTTCATTGAGTTTTCTCCTTTTTATTTACGACAACCTCGGTGGCGTTGCGGGCGATCCCGTCTGTGTCGCAAGGGATCAGTTGACCGTGTGAATATGTCCGGAATATTTATTTATTTATTTAAATATTAGTTGCGGGTCTGGTTGTTGTGGTACCGTGGTACTCGTAGTTTCTGATACCCACGGCACAGGGAATCCTAGTGTGGGATCAGGACAATGTTCCTACGTATGTCACCATTGGGTGTTAAAAACATAATTGTACCGTTTTCGAATCGCCCTGTACACAAGGTCAAAGTCAAAGCCAAAAGTTGTTTTTTTCAATATAACCACTAGGGTCATTTTAAAACGTCTTAGAAACTAGGTAAAGCTAAGCCTGTTCCTCGCGACCAAGCCTACAAGGATCAGGCAACAAACACGGCGCGGTGCCTTTTTCACAAAATGGAATATAGAGTTTCAGTGTGGTACAATAAACTAAAGGCTTAATTGAGTCTTCTTTGTTGCAGATATCCTAATGCTGTGCTGCGGTTAATAAATGTGAGTATGTGGCCGTGGTTGTGTTCATTTAAATTTATGTACTTAATCCATTTTATCTTGCGGAAACTGCAAATTAGCTGACGCAACCAACAAAGAATTATTTCTATTGGTTGATTAATTTGAGTTTGCATCTCCGCTCGTGGATAATTGGCCTACTTTTTATGTTATAAAGAAGGTAGATGGCCTCCCTGGTAGTGCTTCCTTGCTTCCCATGTCACTGATTCTTTCTTCGTCATCTTGTATTGGGTCAGTGACCAGGTTGAGGTATTGTGCACAGAGATTAGGAGGAGGTAGGGCACAGCGAGATTTTCTCGTTCCAATTTGGAGCAGCCCGCCTGGGAGGTACCTCCGCCTTACAGAAGATCGCAGCCAAATAACATTATTTGTTTCAAATAGTGTTGTGTTCTTGCGGTGAGTAAGGTTGCCAGAGCTCATTAGGAGAGGGGTGCGTGCGTGATGCCTCTGGTATTTCAAGCGCGCATAGGCTACGTTAACTGCTTTGCTTACCAACAGGTGGGCCGTAAGATTGTTTGCCACCTCAATTGTATGAAAAAAAAAGGCCCTGAAAAGGTCCTATGATCGGCAGTGAAAGAGTCAGTGTAGTGAAAGGATAAAAGTGCGCCTCTTAAAGGATCCTTAAGTCGCATGTCTGCGAAATTTTAGATTCTGTATTTCAGCATAGCCGTGGTGGCCCCGGCTAAAGAATAGGCCCTTCCATATCTACCTATCCGCGGATGTCGTAAGAGGCGACTAAGGGAAAAAAGCTAGGGGATGGGCAGCAGCGTCCCTCATTTTAACAACGATAGCTCTAACTGCGCTCGCCAACCCGCATGCCTAGCGTGGTGAGTATGGGCAAATCCCCCCATAAGATAGGAATTCGCTCTGTCTGTGGGGGAGGCCATGTTCAGCAGTGGACGTCGTACGGCTGAAATGATGATGATGATGATGATGATTTTAGCATGCCCCTTGACCGATTTATCTTAAATTCTTATCAGCAAATTTTGATAGTATAACTTGTTAATCTTAATTACATGCCGATTGGATAGACGGTTCGAAAGGTATGCTATACCAATATATACAAACAAACATACAACGCCGATTGTCCAAGTATTTTGAGAGATCTTCTTATGCTTCTTCGATCAAAAACTGGTTGAGTGACGACTTTTTTTTAATACCATTAATGTAGCAACCAAGAATACGGCCCAACTGTTGGTAAGTGGTTACCGTAGCCTATGAACGCTTGCAATACCAGAGGCATCATGCACGCGTTGCCGACCCCTTAAAAAGTCTTAGAATTCCAGGGTAGAGATGGGTCGTACTTGCTATTTCGCGTACCAGTTACAAAACGTATCGTATTTTACATGAACCAGGTTCAAAAATGGTACTAAATACTTGAAAGTATTACTTGTACAACGCGAGTCCACTGCGCAAGTTGCGCCGCGAGATATGGACGGTGGGGTTGTGACAGCGCGGCGCGTCGCGTCCTAGGGTACGTGGTGGACTTACGCGCCGCACCCGAGTATTTTTAATACTTCTAAGTATCCTGAAGTCGTACTAGGTGCGTAAATTTTGATGCGAGAATCTGGTTTAAAAACCTGGTTGCGTAAATACGAACGACCTCTATGCCAGGGGTCTTGGTTGAGTTTGTGATCCAATATGGCGCCCGTTCTGTAAGACACTGCTTTAAACCCTTATATTCTACTGTTGTATAGGTAGTTACATATTACATTATATGGTCATTTAACGATCTTGATTAAGTTACCCAAGGTTAAACACAAAGCAAGCTGTTGATGCTGCCATATACGCTCATGTCCTTATATGGGCTTGCTTCCTAGTTTGTTTCTGAATAAGACTAGACCATAAGCGACCTACCTACTTTGTTATTTTGACCATATGTTCAGGGTAATCTGAGCTGCATTACTGGGGTAAATGATTTATCTATATTCATAGTCCACACTAGCTTTATCACATTACACTATAAGCTCATATTATAAATGCAAAAAGTTTGTGAACAAAAGGAGCCTGTAAACTTTATTACTTTCACTACACTGATTCTTTCACCGACGGTCATAGGCCCTTTTCAGGGCCACTAATACCTCAACCTGGTCTCTGACCTAATACAAATCAAGAAAGGATGAGTGCCACGACAAACAAGCAATGCAAAAGTAACTCTTTTTTACCTTTTCACGACTAAACAGCTAAACTTTTTGATGATTATATGGTATGGTTTTATGGATTTGCATCATCATCATAATTTAAGCAGTAGGTCGTCCACTGCTGAACATAGGCCTCCCCTATAGATTTCCAGAAACCATCATTTGGGATGACATTTTCATACTCGCTACGCTGGACATGTGGGTTGACTAGCACAGATAAAGAATAGGGAACTCTGCTGCCCATCTCTAGTTTTTTCTCTTAGTGGCCCTCTTGCAACATCCACGTGTAGAAATGGAGGGGCCTTTTCTTCAGTCGGGGCGTTAAAAAGTTCCTAAAAACATCACCTACTTATTGGACGATCTCCTGAAACATTTTTTTTGCTCTTAATGATTAACAAAATTATTCAGAAATCTGATTGTTTGGCGATTTGACACTCGAAGTCATGAGCGGTTAACTAGTAGGTACAATTACATAATGGTAAATTATATCTACTACCTACAGTCTCAATATAAATGGGCTCGATCTCCAAATAGATGGGTGACCGCTAGTGCCACACCAGACTTGACAGCTTTCAAGCTGCTCTGTCATCTGAGTTGGCTTCTAGCTTATACAGACTTACTATCAGAGCTTCCTCATGATAAGTTAGGTAACCATGATCCTAAGGGCCAATTGCGATGCACATCACAAATCACAATGCAGTTTGATTGACGTACCTACTACCTACTGATGCGCAAGTGCCCACTTCCTGTCTGCTAGGGCTACCACAAGGTAGCCCAGTATTCAAAACGATTAGTCATCATCATAATCTTTACAACCGTCTGCTGAACAAAAGCTACCCCTACTTTCCAGAGTGGCTTCTTTCGTGTGGGAGGAGTTTGCCCATACTCACCATTCACCACGATCGGCACCACACTGAAGCTCTACATTCCATTTTGTAAAAAGGGATCATCGAAAAAAATGACAGGCACGCGCGCCGTGTTTATTGCCTAATTCTTCTAGGCTTGGTCGCGAGGAACAGGCGTAGCTTCACCTAGTTTCTAAAATGTTTCAAAGTGATTTTATTGAAGTAAAAACCTTTTGAATTTGAATTTGAATTAAAGAAGTTTATTTGCAGATGCAGATAAGGTAATACAGATTTAATTACGTTCGTAGCTCTTGACTTCAGCTGACTTTTACTTTATCAGCTTCCTCCAATCATATAGTCATATTTCCATTGGTTGCAGAGGGCTAATAGACCAACGATAATGAAATCATCAATTATTTTGGTCTATCAGCCAGCCCTAACATAAAACAATGGGTCGTTCTGTCGTTACGGCATGGTCCTTTGTCACTGGTATGGTAGGGCAGTATGGTGACCTGCCAAATACAAGACCATCGTGCGTCACCTGATATCGTAAAATTCATTTTGGAGTTCTTATTATTAAATAAATTTTTATCACATCAATAAATTTTTATCTTGAAAGTTGAAACGTTACTTTTTATACAGTCGGTGGACACATTTTTTGTATGTAACGATATTATACCTACTCACATATTTTGCTTTACATTGAGTTAATAAATAACACCCAACAGTCACATACAAAGTTTGCAAATAAACATCTTGAATCTACATAGTCCTGACCCCACAATATAATTCCCTGTGTAGTAACAAAAACTACGAGTACCATGGTGCTAGAACACCCAGTCTGAAACAAATGATATTTGCAGATCATACAAACATCTGTCCCACAGCGGGAATCGAACACCTTGCGTCTCAGATGGTCACTCGCCCGCTGTGCCACCAAGGTCGTCAAGTAGATAATAATTTATAATCTTATCCAACAGTTAACCATTGTTAACAAGCTTCTGCACACAACATTAAATAAAATCTTGTTTGTTTCGTGGAGGCTGCGCACGCGCATCGACAGAGACCTTGAAAAGACCGGTCTGTTATGCAACATATCTACATTTATAATCGAATTGACAGGCGGTGGTCGATGTTACACGAACTTATACGAAGTATGCGCAAATCTTTACATCTGTACCTACCAGCAGAAAATATTATCCATCTTGTAGAAATTGGGTGTGAAACTGTAAGCTCCTGAAAATGTAAAGTATGGGCCTTGCAATGTCAAGGTCAAAGTCAAAAGGTGTTTATTTCACTAAAACCTAAGGATCACATTAAAACGTCTTAGAAACTAGGTGAAGCTACGCCTGTTCCTCGCGACCAAGCCTAGAAGAATCAGGCAACAAACACGGATTGGTGCCTATAATTTGTTTCGATGATATTTTTCACAAAATGGAATTTAGAGTGTGGCGCCGATCAATCGAACAAGGTATATCGGAATTCAGTTTCAGATTATTTTTATTTTATCCCTGGAAATGTAAATGCTCATCAATGTCTAAAAAAGTATGTAAGTTATTTTATATTAAAAGAAGTGAACTTTAAAAAATGGTAGCAATAAAGTCGAATGCAAGAAAAATATTGAGCAAAATGCTTTGTCCTTTCAACCCACCGTCAACCCTAATAATGTATCTCCTACACAAATGGAGATTTTGTCTCAACAAGTCATTCCCTAAGTGCGTTGACCGTGACACACGATCTGTCTGTCTGTAGTGGCATCTTGTGGGTAGAAATTGATATAGATATAATTACCGATAGAAAAAGGTCTACCTGAGTTTTTGGAAGACAAATTGAGAACTAACGTTAGTATCAGATGCGGCGACCAGGATGCAGTTTTTCTTGTTCACACTGTCTTGGATAAGATAGGGTAAGGTGAGGGGGGGGGGGGGTAATATGAACTTTGAAGTTTATACCAATAAAAAATATTTATTTACCTTACCAATGTTTTATGCTTAGGAGGTCCATGACGAACGGTCTTGAGCATTTTCCATCCACCGACTTCCCACAACTTTCACATTGTCGTCGTTCCATCGGGTGCGGCCATTCGAGAACCTTTATTCCCCAACGGTTGTCTGTTCTGCGAGCATATGAGCTGCGTACTGCCACTTCAATTTGCTAATTCTGAGAACCATGACGGTGACCTTGGTTATTTAAGAGATTCTATCATTTCTGATTTTAAGATGTCGAGCATAACTCTCTGCATAGCCCGTTGCGCGTCTTTGAGCTTGTGTCAATAGTTAGCGACCAAGTCTCAGTGCCTCAGTGCTAACATATTATAATCCCAAAATCTCCCTTTAAAATGCTCATCATCATCATCATCATCAGCCTGGACATAGGCCTCAACCAAAGAGTTCCATGACGAACGGTCTTGAGCCTTCTCCATCCACCAACTTCCCGCAACCTTCACAATGTCGTCGGTCCATCGGGTGAGGGTCTTCCAACACTGCGTCGCCCGGTTCGTGCTCATATTACTCGCTAAATTGAGTCCAAAAAACCAGCAATATACAGCTCGTTTTACCTTGCAATACGATCTAAAGTGACATGCCTGCTATGCCAAGAGAAAGCGCCCTTTAACCTGCGTGATTCGGAAAAGGGCTTAAGCCTAATGTGGTTTTCTTTGTGGTGGTAGCCTGGAGCGGGTCAGGGCTTTACTTAAGATGAGTGAGAGTGCGGACTGTAGTGAAACAAGTGGTATCATAATAATAATAATCCGTCTTAAAATACTTAATAATAATAATGTATAGGTCATATTATGTTTTTATAATAACAATATATATTATCCACAAAAAAATATTTTTGAACACCACAAATTTGAAGTAGTCTCACAAGGTCAAGTGACTATAAATAATGGTTTCGGCAGAATACCAGCGCCTTACTACTCCTCAGTGGTAAGGCATTTATGCTGAGACGAGACCTTTTTGCTGCTGTGGCGCACAATAACATTTCACGTGTTCTTTTTAATAAGTTTTTGTGTGTTACCTCTCTGTCTTTGTTTCATATTTTCGCTCTCTGTGTCTTGCTTTTATTGTGATGTGTATTGTGTGCCAAGTTTGTGAATAAATGTTTGTCTATGTCTATGTATCACTATTTCCGCTTTATCACTGTAAGGGGGTATTTTGCGTGAATTTATCAGTTGCTATATCTTGCCCCGCTTGCGTAAATGCAATCCCAAAATACCTTTTGTTCTGTTGAGTTGCCTATTCAATAATAATTGTTCAACTGTCTTTGGTTGCCAACTGAACAACAGACTGGGTAATCAAAGTCATAAGTTGTTAAAACTAAAAAAACCGACTTCATGGAAGAGTCAATAGAAGCAAACTCTTTGGGGCCATCCTATAGTATAGAGCACCTAGCGGCTATTGACTTAATACCATGCAGATCGGATTGGAAGTAATGCTCTAAAAAAAAAAAACATACAACCAGGTCACCATACTGCCCTACCATACCAGTGACAAAGGACCATGCCGTAACGACAGAACGACCCATTGTTTTATGTATCTACTTGTTAGGGCTGGCTGATAGACCAAAATAATTGATGATTTCATTATCGTTGGTCTATCAGCCTTCTGCAACCAATGGAAATATGACTATATGATTGGAGGAAGCTGATAAAGTAAAAGTCAGCTGAAGTCATGAGCTACGAACGTAATTAAATCTGTATTACCTCATCTGCATCTGCAAATAAACTTCTTTAATTCAAATTCAAAAGGTTTTTACTTCAATAAAATCACTTTGAAACATTTTAAAAACTAGGTGAAGCTACGCCTGTTCCTCGCGACCAAGCCTAGAAGAATCAGGCAACAAACACGGCGCGCGTGCCTATCATTTGTAATGATCTTTTTTCACAAAATGGAATTTAGAGCTGCAGTGTGGTGCCGATCGAACGAAAAACATCAGATTTTTTTTATTTTATCCCTGGAAATGTAAATGCTCATCAATGTCTAAAAAAGTATGTAAGTTATTTTATATTAAAAGAAGTGAACTTTAAAAAATGGTAGCAATAAAGTCGAATGCAAGAAAAATATTGAGCATAATGCTTTGTCCTTTCAACCCACCGTCAACCCTAATAATGTATCTCCTACACAAATGGAGATTTTGTCTCAACAAGTCATTCCCTAAGTGCGTTGACCGTGACACACGATCTGTCTGTCTGTAGTGGCATCTTGTGGGTAGAAATTGATATAGATATAATTACCGATAGAAAAAGGTCTAAGTACCTGAGTTTTTGGAAGACAAATTGAGAACTAACGTTAGTATCAGATGCGGCGACCAGGATGCAGTTTTTCTTGTTCACACTGTCTTGGATAGGATAGGGTAAGGTAAGGGGGTGGGGGGGTAATATGAACTTTGAAGTTAATAACAATAAAAAATATTTATTTACCTTACCAATGTTTTATGCTTAGGAGGTCCATGACGAACGGTCTTGAGCATTTTCCATCCACCGACTTCCCACAACTTTCACATTGTCGTCGGTCCATCGGGTGGGGCCATTCGAGAACCTTTATTCCCCAACGGTTGTCTGTTCTGCGAGCATATGAGCTGCGCACTGCCACTTCAATTTGCTAATTCTGAGAACCATGACGGTGACCTTGGTTATTTAAGAGATTCTATCATTTCTGATTTTAAGAGGTCGAGCATAACTTTCTGCATAACCCGTTGCGCGTCTTTGAGCTTGTGTCAATAGTTAGCGACCAAGTCTCAGTGCCTCAGTGCTAACATATTATAATCCCAAAATCTCCCTTTAAAATGCTCATCATCATCATCATCATCAGCCTGGACATAGGCCTCAACCAAAGAGTTCCATGACGAACGGTCTTGAGCCTTCTCCATCCACCAACTTCCCGCAACCTTCACAATGTCGTCGGTCCATCGGGTGAGGGTCTTCCAACACTGCGTCGCCCGGTTCGTGCTCATATTACTCGCTAAATTGAGTCCAAAAAACCAGCAATATACAGCTCGTTTTACCTTGCAATACGATCTAAAGTGACATGCCTGCTATGCCAAGAGAAAGTGACCTTTAACCTGCGTGATTCGGAAAAGGGCTGTAGCCTAATGTGGTTTTCTTTGTGGTGGTAGCCTGGAGCGGGTCAGGGCTTTACTTAAGATGAGTGAGAGTTCGGACTGTAGTGACACACGTGGTATCATAATAATAATAATCAGTTATATTATGTTTTTATAATAACAATATATATTATCCACAAAAAAATATTTTGGAACACCACAAATTTGAAGTACAAGGTCAAGTGACTATAAATAACGGTTTCGGCAGAATACCAGCGCCTTACTACTCCTCAGTGGTAAGGCATTTATGCTGAGCCGATACCTTTTTGCTGCTGTGGCGCACAATAACATTTCACGTGCTCTTTTTAATAAGTTTTTGTGTGTTACCTCTCTGTCTTTGTTTAATATTTTCGCTCTCTGTGTCTTGCTTTTATTGTGATGTGTATTGTGTGCCAAGTTTGTGAATAAATGTTTGTCTATGTCTATGTATCACTATTTCCGCTTTATCACTGTAAGGGGGTATTTTGCGTGAATTTATCAGTTGCTATATCTTGCCCCGCTTGCGTAAATGCAATCCCAAAATACCTTTTGTTCTGTTGAGTTGCCTATTCAATAATAATTGTTCAACTGTCTTTGGTTGCCAACTGAACAACAGACTGGGTAATCAAAGTCATAAGTTGTTAAAACTAAAAAAACCGACTTCATGGAAGAGTCAATAGAAGCAAACTCTTTGGGGCCATCCTATAGTATAGAGCACCTAGCGGCTATTGACTTAATACCATGCAGATCGGATTGGAAGTAATGCTCTAAAAAAAAAAAACATACAACGCCGATTCGCCCTAATTGTTTAAGAGATCTTCGCTCCATGATGGATGTAATTTATTGAAATCCTATATAACTCGGTGGTCGATATTTCAAAATGTCACGAAGACTGCTTTTAATCTCGCTCAATTTTATGAAATAACCGTTGCAATTGCTAACTGCGGAAATTTCCGCAGTCAAAGAATTCCGCAAGCTGTCAATGTCGTGTGTAAGGGCACGAGTGGACCTGATGACCTGACCAAATCGGGTGGACCTCGTACGAAGGTCAGGTGTGCATGTGGCTAGGGATTTATTACGCGTTCTACCAACCACTGGTTCCAATAGACTGGTTTACTCAGAAGTCTACTTCTTTTAACCGCACTGGTTCATCATTAGCTCTTTCAGGCTCAACTAAAAAGTGGTCCTACACGAGTATTTAAAAGCAGTCTCCTAGACATTTTGACGTATGGACCACACCGAGCAATTTAGGATTTCAAAATTATATCCAGAGCAATTGAATGGAGCAATTTCAATAGCCAGTGTAGGACCATTAATGTGGCCACTATATGGCCAGCCATTCTGAAAGCTATGTCGACTTTGGCTCCTCTATGGATTTCCTCATTTCGGATTTTATCACGGAGTGAAACTCCGAGAACAGCTCTCCTCACAGCCTGCTGCGCGACTTTGGCCTTGTTTGATATTCCCAATACCTCCTCAAAACTTCCATTCTAAGTTCCCAAGAAACAAACAAGCATAAATTATCATTAATTTAATCAGAACACGCAGGTGTCAATTGACATGCTGTGCGCGAACTGATGCGATTCATCCGAACTGATAGCTTTCCGAGAAGGACTCGAGATTAGCGATTGCATAAACAAAATGAATTACAATGAAGAACAGGTCTGTAGGTTAAATAAGGTACATAGGTATTATAATTACAGTTAAGTCCTGTATTTATTACGCTTGCTTGCTTGTCATGTCACTGATTCTTTCTTGGTCATCCTGTATTAGGTCAGACATCAGGTTGAAGTAAAGGGCATGACCGTCGGTGAAAGAATCAGTGTAGTGAAGGGATTAAGTTGCGCCTCTTAGAGGCTCCTTTCGTGCACATGTCACATTTCTTCGATTTATTTTTAGGTTCTAGGACATGGCGGTTTCTTCCCGATGTTTTCCTTCACTGTTTAAGAGTATATCGTTGAAAATCCATTGAAGCACGAACGGGGAACTTACGACCTGTGGATCTGATAGTGGGGCCACTACCACATCTCCATCAGTGCTCTACGCTTTGCTAAAAAAAAGTGCTTTGTTACGCTATAGTCGTATCGTAAAACGTAATAGGGCTAATCATAAACCAGTTTCGTGAAAAGATGAATGCTTTAGATTAGGTATAGTCATTTCTGATCCTGTTTCAATCCATTTAAGATAGAAATAGTTATGTTGAAACAAATAGAAATACCCTGTTTTATTGCTGCGTTAACTGGATCTACTACTGTATTACTCACTGTCAGTACAGCAAATACCTTACTCTAGTAATTAGCGGCAATAAATCAAGTGTCCCTTAAGCCTGATCTGGAAATATTGCGCGTGATATAGCCACAATATAGACAGGCATATCGCGCAAACAACGCAGTCGAATGTTGGCCGGCTCAGCCGCAGAATGCGTGGGCCGCTGGCATGCCAGGGCAGGTTGTGGCTTGGTCTAAGATGAGGAAGATTGGGAAGTAGATAGCCCCAGTTCAGTAAATTCAATTCAATAACTATTTCAGCCAGCTATAGAATAACAACAGATGGAAGTTTATTTATCCTACGGCCTGTATAAAAATATATACTATAACGACTAACATACACATAAATACTACAAATTAATTGACACGTAGAAACTGTGACGTGGGTTGCAAATTGTCCGAGGCAGTAGGTATCCGCCCGCGGAAGCATCGAAACACAACACCCTTCGGCCAGAGATCTTCTATTAAGTAGATCGAATGATGAGATCGAATAGTTGAGCTATCTAAAGACCGCTAAAAAGCGCTGGCGGAATTGCCACGCTGGATGGCAATGCTAATCCGTCGGGCCAAATAGGAGCCACTCGGGTCACGCGTCGCTTCGATCGGACGCCATGATATTGTTTTGAAAACCCGTTTACCCACGGACCCAGGGTCTCAACCCCATAAGGCTCAAATACGTAAGCACTATCGAGACTAACTTAGTTGCGTCTTTTGCGATCCACTTGTAACTTGGAGTCTGCGAAACAAGCATAGCTGGCTAGGCTTTATGCTAATGTAGCTGAGTTATAAAGGACACGGGGACTGGTAAAGGTGGCGCGGACGAAATTTCAGAAATACTTCGGCGATTTTGCAAGAACTGCAGTAGACTTTTTGGCTTAAAAAATCCTTGAAACTTCTGAACCTCCCGGGCTGAAAGTATGATGTGCAGGATTTGATGAAC
Source organism: Anticlea derivata (assembly GCA_947579855.1). Taxonomy (NCBI): domain Eukaryota; kingdom Metazoa; phylum Arthropoda; class Insecta; order Lepidoptera; family Geometridae; genus Anticlea; species Anticlea derivata. The sequence goes on along the minus strand of OX388277.1, from coordinate 642,443 downwards.
ATTGAACATCTGGAGTTAATGATTTTTTTTTTTTATTCCAGAGTCGGCATGGAAAGCCGAGTGGGGTTGGACTACATAGTAGAGCATGCTGAGTATGCGGGCAAGCTCGCCGCGGCGCTCACCTCGCCCGCCAAGCCGGTCAAGAAACAGGTAAAAAGTAACAACCCAGCGTTCGGTTCATAGGAATTTTCAGGAAGATATTCAGATACACTGGTAAAAAATTTAAACAGAAACCTGCCGTGTTGGCCTAATGGGAAGTTACCCAGCTTTCGTTCCGCCGTGGTGGAACCCCGTCGCGCACCAATGAATTTTTCTAGTGCGTATTGACACGTGCTTGGAACAGTGACAGCATCGTGAGGAAGTATTCTAAAAGTGGCGATGGGCTTGCAAACATTCACGTATGGAATACTCATTTATGTAAAATGTGGGCGTATGCATCCAAAGTGTTCGGACATGCGTCAGACTACCTCCCCTTTAATATCTTCAAGGAGACATATTTGCAGATCATGTAAACATTTATCCCGCAGCGGTAATCGAACCCCTTGCTTCTCAGAGGAGCACTGGCCCGCTGCGCCACCGATGTCGTCGACTATATGGCTAAAGATTTAATCTTGCAAAGAAATAAAAGCTTTCTTAAAAGTCCAATCTCGCATAGGTAATTGCATAGTCGTTGGTCCAATATAAATAGTGCCGCATTTCGTGACCTAAAGGTGTCTCGGTTGACCTGGCCAGCCAACTGGGTCATGAATAACTCATTTACTTAAGGCTTGTTGACATTATGGAATGGCCATTGTGCCAGAATTACAACTTAATTAAAGACACTTGAGTGGGGATATTGCGAGCAGAATTGCTAAATTACGACTGGTATTATTTTTTTAAGAAGCACACTGTTTCTGGCAATCGGATTTTAAGGGCTTTTGATTGGCTCGTAAATGCACTAATTATTTTTGGTTAGTTTAAAGCCAATGGCCGCGGTGGCCCCAGCTGAAGAATAGGCCCCTACATATCTCCTACCCGTGGATGTCGTAAGGGAAAATAGCGAGGGGATGGGCAGTAGTATTCCCTATTTTAGAGGTGACTGTGGAAAAAAAAGCTATGGTATGGGCAGCAGCGTGTTTTAACAACAATAGCACTAACTGCGCTCGCCAGCCTTCGTGCCCAGCGTCGTGAGTATGGATAAATTCCCCCCACATCATAGGAATTCGCTCTGGAAATGTATTGGGGAGCCCAGTGTTCAGCAATGGACTTCCAATGGTTGGAATGATGAAAGCCAAACTATATGAAAAAAAAAACGTTGAAAACACAATGCCTTAGGTACAATACCTTCATTGTTTTGTTCTTTCCGCAGGTGTTCGAGCTCTTGTCAGCGTTATGCGTCTACAATGCAGACGGCTATGCGCGAGCGGTTGACACTCTCGATCGTTATAAGGTTTGTATCAATCAATATGGTACCCCCTGATAAAAAGCGTAGACCAGGCAGACCTCGCTAAAGATGGAGTGAGGACATTGCAAATGACAGGCTTTGCATGTAGTAGATAGCTAGAGACAGGACGAAATGTTTACCGCCCTCCTCGGCCGTAGGCAGAGAAGGAATAAACGTAACTAAGGTAACTTTAGAAAACACAGATTTTTATTATCAACCATTATAATCATCAGAAGTACACTACTGGACATGGGCCTCCATTCGAGGAGTTCTTCAAACTATATGGCCATTTGATAACAATTGCGATACAATTTATCTCAGCCTGATGTTAGAAGTAGATAGAGTTAGAAGAAGATAGAGAAATAAAAAAACACTTATGTTGCATTGAATATTTTTTTAATAGAAGGAAAATGATGACAATTTCATTCAAGCACAGATAGCCTTCTGCGCATCACGATAACGCTAGAGAAAAATTGATACCACGTACACAAACAGTGAAGGAAAACATCGTGAAGAAACTGACATGTCCTAGAATATAAAAATTAGTAGACATGTGCCACTAAGAGGCTCACTTTAATCCTTTCACACTGATTCGGAAACAACATACTTTAACCGTACCTTGGCCGTGGTGGCCTTGGCTGAAGAATAGACCCCTCCATATCTACCTATCCGCGGATGTCGTAAGAGGCGACTAAAGGAAAAAAGCTAGGGGATGGGCAGCAGCGTCCCTCATTTTAACAACGATAGCTCTAACTGCGCTCGCCAACCCGCCTGCCCAGCGTGGTGAGTATGGGCAAATCCCCCCACATGATAAGGAATTTGCTCTCTGTCTGTGGGGATGTTCAGAAGTGGACGTCGTACGGCTGAAATGATGATGATGATACCTTAACCTGGTCACTGATCTAATACAAGATGACCAAGAAACAATCAGTGACACGACAAACAAGCAACCACACTGGTTCTTTCACTATCAAAAAGCACCCAGGCTCTATGGCCTGATGATGTTTATTGCCCTGTTTACGTCTTTTAAAACTGGTTTTCTGAACCAATAGTATCTAATATTAGCGTGCAATTTAAATGACCGTTGACTTTAGTTTGACCGCGAAACTGGTTTAAGAAATGGACGGCATAAAGATCTTCCAAGATTCGATTAGGTTTTTTTAATTATAATGAATAACAGGTCCTTTTGGAATTTTAATGAGTTTTTAGTTTATGATGGTCTAGTTTCTAACTGTTACATCTAAATTAACGTTTTGGAAAACGTGATACGATTTTGTATACAACTAAGGTGGCAAATAAGTGTTGTTAATTGGCAACCGTAGCCTATGAACGCTTGGCTGCGATCTTCTGTAAGACGGAGCCTACCAGGTGGGCTAGGTACTATTAATTAGTGTGAGAAAAGCTCGCTGTGCAAAACATCCAAGAGTGCTATGTTCCTTCGGTTAGTAAGGTTGCCAGAGCTCTTTAAGGGGAGGGGTTTCGGAGTCGGTAACGCGAGCTTCATGCCTCTTGTATTGCAAGCGTCCATAGGCTACGGTAACCTCTTACCAACAGGTGGGCCGTAAGTTCATCTGCCAGCTTAGTTGTATAAAAAAAAACTTAAGGGCCTGTAACTTCACCGGTGGTGCAATTGCGTAACTGTAATGGCAATGAAGTTCGTAACAATGAGGGTAATTTAACAATCTTAGCCATATTCAAAACTTTCCAAACTTGACAAGGGAAAACTTTAAAATCCTTCATGCCGATGGCAAATCACCACGCGAAAAACAATATTTTATTTGACAATGGCGAATCAAAACTCAAAGTATGGAACTAAAAAGTAGCAGAAAAAAGAAAGAAAGAAAGAAAGAAAATTTATTTATTTGACCCACAACGCAGTAAGTAGGTAGGTAGGTAGGAAGATACAACGAAAGAAAAAAAAATTTCTTAAATCTAGTAATACAAAAAAAAAAAACACAATAAGAAAAACAAAAACATGTAGGTAGGTGAGGCGGTAGATAGGTTGAGTAGGTATGCGTTGTGTGGGGCAAATGGGTCCCGTCTCAGCATAAAGCTGCACCAAACATAATATGTACGGTGCGGCGCTGGTTTTCAGACGGGGCCTAGGCGACGTGACGTGACGAACATCAATAAACATAATATTTAAAGTAGGTATGTATTAATAAATGGATAGTTATATTATATATTATAAGTAGGAACATAGTAGATATTATATAAAATAATAAGTATGTAGGTATATTATTAAATAAAGTAGTATCTCTCTAGCCTGTGGTGTGTTGTTTATTCGTATTCAATAGTAGTCTGTGGTAGCAAGCAAGCATCCTATTGGTATGTGCAAGCAAGTTTGATTTGTTTGAAAAGGATGGCGAATCGCCACTAACTTGTTTTTTTGAACTTCAGATGTCGCTTAAATTGATAAAATCATCCTCGTAATTGCGATCGACCATTTCGCTTACGCAATAGCCTGGCTGGTCTCAAAACTAAAACTTATAATATGCTCAATGTTTCAGACCCTGAAGAACGAGAGGTACCGCCTGAACGTAGTCGTTGAAGAGTTGAAGAATGCCGCCACCACAGATTATAAGACGGCGCTGCTGGCCTTCATCAATTGTCTCATCATCTCCGCACCGCGGCTTCCTGATAGGATCAGGGTCAGGAACGAGTTCATTGGTAAGATCCACTTTTTTATGTTATACGGAGGCAAACAGGCTTACGGCTCTCCTGATGGTAAGTTGTTACCTACCGTCGCCTATTGACATCAGCACCACCTGGAGCATTGCTAATGCATTGCCTGCCGAACCCCTCCCCCCTAAAGAGCTCTGACAACCTTATCGCAGGAACACAACACTATTTTTGAAACAAATAATGTTATTTGGCTGCGATTTTCTGTTTTCTCGCTCTAAATTAGAGCGAGAAAATTTCGCTGTGCCCTACCTACTCCTATATACTTTTTACTAATACCTATAGATACTAAAATATGGAAGCCGTGTTGGCCTAGTAGGAGGTAGCCCGACCTTCAATCCGAATGTCGTGGGCTCGAACTCGGTCGTGCACCTATGGTTATTTTACGATGTTTTCCTTCACGGTTTTGCATAAAGATAATCACGATGTGATAATCAATAGTTTTTTTATAAGTGACGATGTGTTTACAACCTGTCACGTATGGAATACCTAATCACTAGTGCAAAATGTGGGCATGTGCTAATGTTTGGACGTCCCTCTGACTACCTCCCCTAGACATATTCAAGGATCTCATTTTTGATACTAGCATATATTTACTTTTTTCAGGACTTGGTCTTCTGCCTACCCTCAACAATCTAAGGTAATTAAAAGCTTGGCCACTATCTAATTAATCATGAACCACAGGTAACAAAAGTCATTATTTTAGAAGGTAATTAGTTTTTTGTCAAATCGCCACGTGATTCATTCAGGCGTTTGGTGTGGGCGGGTGACACATTGTTTTATGAGTAAAGTTGTGCGTTTATTTTAATTATTATTGCTGGGCTACTACATAATACAAAATTACGCGATACAAGGAATCCTAGTGTGGGGTCAGAAATATGTATGTGATTGTTGGGTGTTATTTGTTTTAGAAAATAGTATAAAACAAAGTCCCCCCGCCGCGTCTGTCTGAATCTGAACGCGATAAACTCAAAAAGTACTGAACGGTTTTTTTATGCAGTCTTCACCAAAATGGAGGAAGTGATTCATGAGGTTAAGGTGTATAATTCATTAAGGATTCGTGAAAATTCGCTGAAATATGAAACTGATTTGTGCATGATTTAAAAAAGAAACATGCTGAATGGGTGCTTTTCTTGCTCTGCTACCCGTACGAAGCAAGAAACAAAAAGTCTTCATGCGATGGTTGCCTACGTGTTGGTTACACGATTGGACTTTTTTCCTATCGAGAATCAGTCGTTTGTGGCGAGAAACACTCCATCTAAACGAGGCTTTAGAATGAAATCGTATTTATATCAAACTCAGAGTGATTTTATTATTGTTTAGTTTTTGTATATTCAACGTAGGGTTGGCAGAAATAAATCTAAATACATATATTATTCTCTTTTAATAGGTGATGCTTTTCTTCGCCGTTTTGTATTCGCATATATGATCTTACTTATATAGCTATGTTATTAAATGTATCCAGCCGGCAGCATGCAGGCATGCAGGCGTACAAATATTAATTCATGCCTTCTTCTTCTGTCGTGTCGATGGTTCAGGGGGACTAAATCTTTTTAGACCAGTACTCCGCCACAGCTACGGCATTGTCAGTGGCTTCGTAGAGGTCCTTCAGTGTGCAGGTGTGAGGGCACTGCATGCACGAAAGTAGGTGCAACATAGTTTGCGTTGCGACTCCGCAATCGCACTGCGTCACATTTGAGTATCCCTACTTTCTCAAATTGTACCTGCAGCGGCCAACCGGGCTCCGCAATCGGTTAAGTGATTTCCAGGTTGACCAAGGTAGAAGTTTGCCCGCTGGGAGCTTTCTACAGGCGCAATGTATTCGGGAAAAGGGGGGTGTTTATCTTGCCACAGCTTAAGTCGAGCCTCGCCTGGATGGTCGGTTGTAGATATGGTGGCTTTCAGGAAACTGTGCCGACTCTTCAATCTACTAAAACAAGCACTGGAATTGAAAAGTGGGTGTCGTGGATCAGTCTCCTGCTTGAGTTTCTCGATGAAGCAGGCAACTTCACGTCGGATCTCGGGTGGAGCTATACCTGCTAATGGGTAGAGCAAGTTTAAGGGTGTCGGTTTAAAGCAGCCTGTGATTATCCTGGAGGTCTCATTTAAGGCTACGTCTACTTCTTTTGCATGGGCAGATTGCCCGGCTTGTGTCAATGCGTTATCATAAAAAAGAAGCTTTTTTATGAAACTAAGTATTATTTCCTTAACTGTTTTGTTATCGAGCGTGTCCTATAATTTATTTATTATTAATTATTAATATTAATATCTTTATTTCAGGCTACTTGACATATTACAAAAACATGTGTAATATGTCATGGCCCATATTAATAAATACCTTACAGACTAACATACATATAATATTAAACTTAAATAACTACACCACATCTAGAGTCAGGGACTTTCTTGATCGTGAGCGCCTCCCTGTAGCGACGGTAGACAACTCCAGCTGACCAAAATTCGGGCGCGAGGAACACCTCTTTGTACTTGGCAGCTACCTAATTTAATCAGATTCATTAAAAGGGATAAACAATTATATTTAGTGAACGGCTAGGCTGGCTCCTTTATGTTATAGAGTGACAGCCCTAACAGCCGATAGTTTTTATAGGTTGTCGTCAACTTTTTGCGCACACCCGCGGCGTTTGTCATTGTAATCTTATAACCATGGGTCCGGGCAAAAACAACCTACCGAACCGCAAATCAGATTATTTTCATGGGATTTAGTTAAGCCAAAGTAAAGGTTTATTGAGTATTTTATTTTTATGTTTGATATTTTCGAAAAACTTACCAGCTAGCTTACAGAAAAGGTACTTATTTGAATAAAATATTACCCAACTAAGTAAATAAAAGTTATAAAATGAAGGCCAATTAAAAGTTTTCACAAACAAGATAAGAAATGATTATGTGGATAAATTGTCATTCAGAAAAAGTGGAATAGAAATAAATTTAAATAGCAAGACACACAAATACGTATATGGAATTTCTCTGTTCGAAAAATTTAAGTGCGTTATGCGCACGTGTTCAAAACGGTGAAAGAAAGCATCGTGAGGAAAACCCATTTTCCACGACGAAATTCTTGAGCCATTTCCATCCACCGACTTCCCGCAATCTTAATAAGTTAGAGGTTGTTACAATTTGAAATTTTATTAGGCATTAGGAAGGCAGGTCTAACGGGATACCTACCTACTCATAAATATTTAAATCAGTCCATTTTAAAATGGAATAATAAACCTAATCCATGGATTACGTTTTTAATCAGCCAGTTTTCGTAATGACTCGTTCACGTTCAACTCGTTTATTTAGTCGTTAGAAGATTAATCACAGGGTCATACCATATTTGGGCACAGTCAGATGCGCCTACGCAGCCTTTGCTTAGTACCGACGGTTGCGGTTAGTTGTAAGGTTTTGTGATACACATGCATTAAGAAACGTGGTTTATTTAAAGATACTTTACTAGGGCCGTGGTGGCTCCGGCTGAAGAATAGGCCCCTTCATATCTACCTATCCGCGGATGTCGTAAGAGGCGACTCAGGGAAATAAGCTATGGGAAGGGCAGCAGCGTACATTAACAAAGATAGCTCTAACTGCGCTCGCCAACCCGCATGCCCAGCGTGGTGAGTATGGGCAAATCCTCCCACATAATGAATTTGCTCTGTCAGTGGAGGAGGCCATGTTCAGCAGTGGACGTCATACGGCTGAAATGATGATGATGATGATGACTTTACTAGGGGAACGCCTGCAAGTTTGACTGCTTAAAAATTGGTTACAAGAGCGTATAGTTTGATTCTGGTCGAAGCGACGCCTGATCCGAGAGCTGGCTCCTAATTGGCCCAACGGATCAGGGAACATTGGTACCATGACTCCTCGAACTATTTACAAAAAGCCACTATTTCCCTCCATGAGTTAACGTGAAAATGATTTTTGTTAAATTATCATAGAATCTACAGCACTTTATAATAATTATGATATCTTTTAAATACTAAGCATAGGTACTGCCAATTACAGATTCTTACTTTGTAACATAGAAATTTTTAGTATAGCCGCTAAAACGACAGAGCAAATATATAACTTTTTAGTACCTATAGCCGCTAAAACGATAGAAATTGTTTCCAGACATGAAGCAGCAAATAACCCAGATTTGGGGGTACAGCTGGATGTGTTCGAGGAGCAGAGGGAGAGCGACGAGGCGCAGGGCCCGGGGGGCATCAACCTGAACTTACACCTGGACGTGTTCTACGCTATCCTCAAGCAGGTTAACGACTGAACGAATTTATTTATTTACGAAAGAGGACACTATTTTTACAGGGGCACCTAATGCAATAATTACAAATTTTAGGTAATTGAAATTGATTGCGGTAAACTATGGGCCAGAGAGGATTGACGAAGCTGATGCTTTTCATTTTATCCTAGTTTTTCTGTCATCTCAGAGCTCTACACTTCTTTGTCTCAATCTTGTTAAATCCACGACGTGGGGCACTGGTGACACAGGTTTTTCAAACGTTTCTTAGGCACCAGTCTCTCACTTCATACGTTAAAAATTGAGATTCGCAATAATTATTACTGTAAGAAACCTCTGTCTCAAAATAACCTCATCATCATCAGCCTGATGATATTAAACAACTTACCAGAAAAAGTTTCCTCAATTAGGTAGACAAATGAGCAGATGAACAAACTTAAGTTAGAAACCTGATTTAAATTGGAAGGTAAATCATTTTAAAATAATAAAATATCATCGTCCTCATCATCGTTAGCTTGATAAAGTCACCTGCTGAACATAGACCAAAGAGTGCCACGACGAACGGTCTTGAGGCTTTTCCATCTACCGACCTCCTGCAACATTGACAGTCTCGTTGCACTATCGGAGGAGTGGGCCTTCCTGTCCCACAAGATCTATCGCCATTGGTTGTCGGTTTTGCGAGCTATATGGTTGAAGCGGCAGTAGTTTGCAAGTCAGTGACTTTAGTTCTTCTACACTTTTAAAATTTGATTGCATTAATGAAATTGCAACTTTCAATGTTCCAGGTGTCAGACACCCCTCAAGAGATCCCGTTCCTCAGCATTTTGCAGCACTTGCTCCGGATAGACCCCAAAGAGCCTGTTAGTGACATCGTCTGGGATACGGCGGAGACCTTGGTTCATCGAGCAACACTACTGGAGTCCAGGGAAGATGCTGCTAAGCTGCTGCGGGCTCCAAGCGTCCAGGTATAGTGGACCACTAGAAGCTTTGTAAAATGAGAGTTTTGAGAGATGTTGATCCATGTTGCTACTTATACTCTGCTATTAACCTGTTCAGTTAACGCATTTCTTCTTACAGGCTAAGATGGGTTGCACCTGCCAGCACAGAGACATGTCAGGTGGTAGAAAGCAGAGTCTACAAAGAGCTTTATCTCCTCCACCTCCGCCTCCAGCCCCAGCGCCGCCACCCCCGTGTAAGTATCCTAAATCATATATGGCTATGGGGACATTTTCTATTCATCCGAAATGATCATAATTCTACAATAAATACATTTGATATGTTTCAGGTATACCACCACCTCCACCACCTTGCATACCACCGCCACCTCCCATCTGCGGCCCCCCTCCACCTCCTGGCCCCCCGCCTCCTCCAGTATTCCACTCCACGCCCACCCCACCTCCAGCGCCGGTCATTGAACTCAAGCTACCGCAACAGGAGACCCCGATACCGAAGACGAAGATGAAGACGATCAATTGGAATAAGATTCCTAATAATAAAGTCAGTTCCTTTCAATTTAATTTTGTTCCACGATACCTGAGTACTGTGGAAAAACGTATTTCAAATATAAAATGGCCTTGTTTTGCAATCTGGAACATAACATTTCTGATAGGGGGAAACTCTTGGTTCAGGCAGGCAAGCAAGATTTTCTGGATACTTTTGTTATTTTTCAGGTAATTGGTCAGAAAAACATCTGGTCACTCGTAGCATCAAGTCACAAACACTCACCGAAAACGGAGCTGGACTGGACGGAGATCGAAGGACTGTTCTGTCAGCAGGTAAGTAACCCTGATTTTCTACTTCTTTCTCTTTCATATATCATTTGTTTCGTGTACCGAGGTATTCGTAGTTTCTGATATTCTCACTGGCACTAGTAACGCTAGTGCCACCTTGAGATTGACCGTGACTGTGCCAATAATGTGACCATGACTTTTAGATCCAACCGACCGGATCAGCGGGGTCATCGCCCAGACTTGGCCGGAGCCCCATCTGCGATAGTTCTGGGGAACGGAAACCAAGGAAAGAGTCTTCAGAGATCACACTCCTGGATGGAAAGAGGAGCCTGAATGTTAACATCTTCTTGAAGCAGTTCCGAAGGTATAAAAATCACCACACAAATGTGTTGACAGTTGTTTGCTTATTTTCAAAAATGTTTAATGAATAGCAATGTTCTGGCCCATCAAGAGCATCACACTTGATGGATCGATGTGTCTTTTAACTAGAAAACTAATACTAACTGTTGACAAACTTGTCCAACTTAAACTTGCTAATTATTCTAAGAGTAGCCTGTGGTGTTTGTTCTCTCACAAACACAACACAATACACAAACTTAACACAACTTTTACACAATAACACAACTTCTTTTTAAAAAGTTTTAGTGTGTTACCTCCCTATCTTTGTTACATATTTTCGCTCTCTGTGTCTTGCTTCTATTGTGATGTGTTTTGTGTGCCAAGTTTGTGAATAAATGTCTGTCTATGTCTATGTCTCTCGTGGATTTCCTCATATGTATCCTTTGCGTTTCAGTTCAAACGACGATATAATCCAGATGATTCGCGAGGGATCTCACGACGACATCGGCTCAGAGAAGCTGCGTGGTCTCCTGAAGATACTACCAGAGTTAGATGAGTGTGAGATGCTGAAGTCTTTCTCCGGGGATGTCAGCAAGCTGGGAAACGCGGAAAAGTTCCTGATGCAGCTTTTACAGCTACCCAAGTGAGTAAAGGGTTTGGACTTCTAGGATCCAAGTTTACAAAGATAAGGGACTCTCTGACACAAAAGTGTCAGTCTCTGTTATAAAAGTCGATTGCCTGGGCTGGCGCAAAACTCATACAAACTAATTTACGGTGCTAAAACATCCAGATCCAGAACAAGCACAGATGATATCATATAATATTTTTCTGAGGGAAACCTACTCGCACTTAGCTCTTACTTGCAATGCAATGAATAACGTAGTTTGTCAGGCATTGTGCATCTTTCAATATCTGCTTCTTTTCCAGCTACAAACTCCGCATAGAACTTATGCTGCTAAAAGAGGAGTGGCCATCAACGTCGGGGTACCTGGAGAGCGCCATCAACTCCATCCTGGTGGCTGGCGATGATCTGATGTCTTCTAGAGCTATACAGGTAAACCTCGGTGCCCACCTAAAGATGAATAGCAGCGTCTGGTGGCGATTTTTACCTGCTTATTCGTTGCTGTTCACTTTCAGTTTTTAAATCTTGATAACATGTTAAATATTTTTGACAGGAGGTTCTATACATAACCCTTATAGCCGGGAATTTCCTGAATGCGGGTGGGTATGCGGGTGGAGCCGCGGGCGTGAAGCTGTCTTCATTGCAGAAGCTGCCCGACATCCGCGCGAACAAACCGGGGATGAATCTCATGCATTATGTCGCTATGGTAAGTGGAATATTTAGTGATAGTTTAGACCTCTTGTCTCAAAAGCTTTCTTGTATAGCATCGGAATTGTCACATTGTCGCGACGTCGGAATTTCTTACAATTACTTTAGGCGCATTATTTGCGTCTAAAGTAATTGTAAGAAATTCCGCTGAGGCAACGCTATACTACCTGAATGTTACAAACGACGAAATTGAAATGAAATTTATTTGATAAACAACAGACTTAACAATGACATGCAATATTAAGTTTTATGTAATTAGTAACATAATAAACTAATATATAAATAAAAATGCTACCTGAATTACGTACATATACTACAACATAACGCAACTGAATCTATACGCACGAATAATTCAAAAACAATCCCTTTTTTATTGTTTGAGGATAAAAATATTAAAAATATAAAAAGTAATTATAATGGAGTCATCATCGCTTATACACTTTGATAAAGCAGGGACCTGTGACACGAAGAAGAAAAAGGCTCAGTCATACTTATGCTGTTAAGGTAGGCTTTCATTTGTTTATTTTAATTTCTATTTTTCTCATGCTCCTTTATTCACAGCAAGCAGAACGAAAGAACAAAGAGCTAACCCACTTCGCAGACGACACCCGCGTGCTGGAAGAAGCGGCAAAGGCATCTGTGGAACAGCTCACCAATGAGATCAAAACACTAGAACTGAGGATACGGGGGCTGAAGAAGGAGACACAACTACCCAATACTCCAGGAGATATCAAAGAACAGATGGGGAATTTCCTTCAGGTATGTCAGCTTGTACTGAATGCTGATGTCACTTTAGAGAAAAAAACCTGATAATATTGTTTAACTGATGAAAAAAGCCCTTCGAAATGGAACATCCAGAGTCTCATATCCTATTTCCAGCATCCAGCTCATTCCATCCCACATTCCAATAAGGGACTTTAATTAACTTGAAATTATCTCTTAGGTGGCAGAACAGGAGGTGTCAGCTTTGAACAAGGACATGGAAGAGGTGGAGAGCATCCGGAAATCACTGGCAGAGTTTTTCTGCGAAGACCCCGTGTCTTTCAAACTGGAAGAGTGCTTCAAGGTATGGATATAATACACATGATTTTGGTAGAGCACTAGTTACCGACCCTGCCTGCCAATTCTAAAGACTTGTAGCAGATCGTTCCACCAAAAAAATAAAAATTACTTTTTCTCAAACAGTGAACTAAACATACCAATTATACCAAATAAACAGCATGTCTTTACTGTATGGAACGGTAACTATAAGCAGAGTGGGCATTTACCAAAATGCAATATTTAAATGTCTAACTTTGTCATCTCCGCGGATCAGTCTAGATCTTGAGGGGATTATAATTGTGAGTTTCCTGTTATTCTTTCTTTGCATCAAATAAATCTTTTTCCCAGACTTTCGTACTATTCTGCACGAAGTTCCGGTCAGCAGTGAGCGACAACGAGCGACGGCGCGCCAATGAGGAGCAAGCAGCTGCTAGGAGACGGGCAAGAGACCTGGCCGCTTGCAAGATCAAAACTGGTAAGTTTACATGTAATAATTTCAGCACCAGGACGTCCACTGCTTAACATAAGCCTCCCCACAGATTTTCAGAGTGATATTCCTATCATGTGGGGGGAATTTGCCCATACTCAACACGATGGGCAAGCAGCTATCGTTCTTATAATAACGCTGCTGCCCATCACCTAGCTTTTTTCCCCTTTGTCGCCTCTTAAGACATCCACGGATAGGTAGATACGGAGGAGCCTCTAAATGGTGTCAAAGTTAACAGCTATATCGATTTGAATCACAAGGATCAGCTTGAAAGTAGGTTTGGGGAATGTGTGCCCAAAGAAGAGCCAGGCATATGACGCATGATTTAGACATTAAATGTGTTGTTCCAGGTGGTAGCAGTATGGGCAGCACTCCGGTATCAGAATGCGAATCTCTGATGGAATCTCTGCTGTTGGACATCAGGAATGGGCTAGGCCGTAGGTCGTTACGACGGCCTCATGACCCTTCTCCATCTCCAGGTGAGTGTATGAATCCAGGTCATTTGTCAATTGATGAAGATTTGTCAATTTTTCCACAAGGCATGAACGTTTCGTCGCGTTAAGGTTTCTTCTAGGTATAGGTAGTTTACGTTATTATTATTCCTCCACAGATGTAACCCCCACAGGCAGTCTCCGACGTCGCAGCCGAGCCAGCCCTGGTGAAGGTGATGAGGAGGGTCTGCTGGAATTCCTAAGGCACTCCTCACCAGCTGCCAACGACCTGCGGGAGAGGAGTGCGTGGGGCAGCTTGGGTGAGTGGCTAGCTCTTCTGTTCCTCCTTAATGCAAAAACATCTTCGCTAACGTAGACTATAATAAAGCTTTCACTCATCATATGGGATATGGCACTGTACTGTACCATCGAGCAGTGACCTAAGTTTACAGTCACAGTGATTAAAGGTTCAAATTCGTGTAAATTGGGCTGATTATAAGACATGTACATTTTCTAGGAGGAGGTAGGGCATAGCGAGATTTTCTAGGAGGTGGTAGGGCATAGCGAGATTTTTTAGGAGGAGGTAGGGCATAGCGAGATTTTCTCGTTCTAAATTGGAGCAGCCCGCCTGGGGAGGTACCTCCGCCTTACAGAAGATCGCAGCCAAATAACATTATTTGTTTCAAATAGTGTTGTGTTCCTGCGGTGAGTAAGGTTGCCAGAGCTCTTTAAGGGTGAGGAGGTTCGGGGTCAGCAACGCGTGCGTGATGCCTCTGGTATTGCAAGCGCTCATAGGCTACGGTAACCGCTTACCAACAGGTGGGCCGTATGCTTGTTTGCAACCTCAGTTGTATAAAAAAAAAACATTCTACCAGATTCCAGGTCGTTTTTCACGTTTGACACCTCAATTCATTTAGGTACCTTCTTGGACTTTCTTTAGGGATCCAATAATTTTAGCAGTTGTCTACTAAGCTTGGGGATTGCAAGCAAGTGAGCCTGTTTTGTTGGTTTAGATCGTTCGTGGTCCCGCCGCGGCAGCGCGCGTGCCCGCCTGGAGATCCCGGAGCGAGAGCGGGCGCCGTCACCGCGCGCGCCCCCATCGCCCTCTCCCGCCATCACGCTGACGCCAACATCGCCTATGGACCCTACTGCTAAGCCTAAGTACGCATGGCCCATTACTTGTTTATGCTTAAATTAACGGACTGGCTGTTTGCCACCGTTAAACAGTAATCGCCGCCAAATAAAGCTGCGATTCATTACATGATGAAGCCCACGTGGGTGTTCTGTACGGCACAATGAGCTCCTGAAATCAACTGCTGCTGCTCTCATGCAAAGTCTTAGGGCCTAATGGTCCCCTTTGAGTATTCATAATGGGATTCGCAGTAATTCCCCGGATTTTCGAACTTCAATGGAACAAGAGTTAGAAAGAAAGAAAATAATTTATTTATCGCCACATAATGTAATTCATTATATGACGAAAAAAAGGTCACAACTCAGCATTTGCATGAACAGCCCCGTGGCCATTGCAACGCTGGTTTTCAGGGGCACCCCAATGAGTAGCGCAGCAGCTATTTCGACGCGAATCTTCATTTTACTTTAAATGAATTTACCAAATAAATTAGGTATATTGTGACTCCGTTCTTACAATCAACAGGAATAAAGCTGCTATCTTGTTCTTTACACTTTTAACTTTTCTAAAACCAATGTTCTCCCAGGGAATGGCGTCAGAAGATCGAGTCCTGGCTCCGAGCGAACAGTCAGGAAGAGAAGCGAGATGCAGAACTGCGCGAGAAAGCGAGACGGCTGCAAGCTAACAGGCGCTCCTTGGAAAACGACTCCGGTAAGTTCTTACCCCATCTCGGTGACTGATTCAGAGGAGAAAATACCGAACAATTACTGTTTGAGAAATGGTGCTCCTTTATGTCGTATGTATGACCGATGATTAAAGAAGTGAGCCTCAGGTTCCTTTCATCAACAACCTGTAGAAGTCCACTGCTGGACATAGGCCACGGACCGGGTGACGTAGTGTTGGAAGGCCCACCACCCGATGGACCGATGACATTGTAAAGGTTGCGGGAAGTCGGTGGATGGAAAAGGCTCAAGACCGTTCGTTGTCGAACTCTTTGGGGGAGGCCTATGGAGGCCGATGATGATCACCGATCCAATTATGTGATTATAATTATAATCCACCAGGAAATCCCTTAACTTGGTAGTCTGACGTGAATAACGAGATCCTTTCAATATTTTTTCTAGGCTCAGATATTTGTCGTCTTAACTTTGCAGAGAGTGAACGCAGCACGACCCTGGAGCCTCTGGCTGAAGGCCGATCCGAGTGGAGACCTGCCGTATTACCCGACAGCACCGTTGTCAGAACCATTGAGGCAGTTGAAGGTAACCTTATTATTGCCTACCATCCATATTTTATTACGGGCAGGAAGTGGCTCCGTAGCTTATTTGGTTAAAGCATCCCCGTATCTGGGCCTGCGGGTTCAAATTTTCAGTCCAGTCCATCCTAAGGTTGCCTGGCAGAGATCGCTCTTAGCGATAAGGCCGCCCATTGTATTGCCGTGTAAATTTTTAATTGTGATATTATGTATTATTTCCTGGTGGTGATCAATAAAGTGTTATCTATCTATCTATCCCGTCTGAGTCGAAATTTCTAGGATATTATTAAAAAAATCATGGTATTCCATTTGTGTGGATTATCACTATAAAAATTTATAAAACTCTTAAGTCTTGTTTCAAAAAACCAGCTGGTTCTAGCAAGGAAAATAAATTTAAATGTAATTTTTTTTTCAGATGTTCAACCGAAGAAAGATACCAGGGTTCCGTGGAGAAAGACGGAGGAAAATGAAGAGATGAGACTCCGGCTCCGAAAGCAACGCTCGCGACAGCAAATCGAAATCCCAGTCCCTCTCGTTTCCATCACAGAGGAGGACAAGCGCAAGCTTCCAGACATCCACATCACTAGCGAAAAGGATATCAAGGAAAGACCTAATAGAGCAGAAATCGATTCAGATAATATAGAAACACCACCGGCCCAGAGAAAGCTCTTCAACCCCCCACCAGAAAAAGAACCCTGCAGGCGGCTGCAACCCTCATTCCCCGTAAGAAACAATGAGAAAGCAACTGCTGAAATGAAGGACTTGTGCCAAGAAATATTAGGAGATGGACAATTTGACAGATTCTCTGCAGCGAGACGAACTAGAAGATACAAGAGGAATACAGATTCAAGTTCCCCAGAAGAAGAGAAAAAACCAGAACCAGTTGAAATCGTAGCAGAAACTCAAATTATAAGACCCTCTAAGCTAGAAGTCCATGCGTCATACCCTGTGGAAGTTCCGAGTGAACAACCAAAACCGGTCGTGATCAAGGATGAAAAGGAAAATAGGTTGAAGACATGGCAGGCTAGACTCAAGAACCAAAGCACAGACAAGACCACCAAAGAGCCCAGGCCTTATTTACGGATGAGGCGGCAGACTTCTATCAACCAGGAGGACGTGCAGAAAGCTATCAGAGAACTGAAGTCACCTACAGAAAACCCGACAGGAGTCTGGTCTAGAAACGCGTATAGGAAATCCACTGGAGCTGGGCAAAGGACTGAAAGAGTCCCAGAAAGAACAACTTCTCCAAGAATTCCAAAAGTAAAAAGTGAGCATGAATTGAATGATGAAGGGTTTGAAGAAACGCAAAGTCTTAATTCAGAAAGCGCATCGCAAGGAGCATCTTCAGGCTGCAACGTAGAATGCGACTCCCCTATCCCCAAGTCTGTGAAATCCCCAGTAGTCCCAAAGAAAATCTCAACCAAAGAAACGCGAACGCCACCGCGGACGCCTCTCGACCCGAAGCGCTCCATCGTTCCCAAACGGGCCAGCTCTTTACGCGTCGAAAGGTCCACTTCTAGAGCGTCCTTACGTAGCTCCAGAAGCTCATTGAACAGTTCTGCATCAGTAGCGACAGTTCGAAAAGCCCCAGTGCCGCAGAAACCAGCTCCAAAGCCTGCTCCGAAGCCTGTGGTAAGGATGCCAGCATCCAGGTCATCTTCCAGTGGGAGCTCTGTGGGTACTGCTAGGCCTCCGTTGAAGACAGGGCCTCAGAAGGGCACCTCAGGGTTCATGAGACCCACTCAGGCATCAAAGGGAAGGGGAGGCACCACAACCACACAGCAATTATTGAAGGCCAGTGTTAAATAAAAAATGTTGCTACGAAAAAATCACGATAAGAAAACTTGAAATAGTGTTATCCTTTTTGTCGATGATTTTTTTATCGACTGCCCGAAATTTTACTAAATACTAAATAATCGCATCCAAAGGCGATTATTTTTAGAAAGAACCCCAGTGCCTTAGATCATGGCCTTTTAGTAAGTTTAGGTAGGTTTATGATTATAATTATGAATATTAACAATTAAATTGTAATAAAACATTATTGGAAACTTCAGATTGTATAGGCGCTAGAATCTCAACTGAAAATCTGAAGCTTTCAATGACTGATTATTTTATGATAAGATCTGTTTATTTTAAAAATAGTTATACGTAATCCCGTACGTATATTATGTTGTTTTAGAGGTAATATAATTTTAAATAAGTATTATTTGAATTATTGTGCCACGATTTAGTACGGGTATTTATAAAAATTACAAACTTTTTTTAAATTTGAGGGCATTTTCGGGATTCTGAAATCTAGATATCCGTATAATCATTTTTGTTATTAGACCTATTGAATTGTATAATATTATGCTTATAAATTATTGCGTCATCTAATTTGTCTAACACAAAAAATTAAAAACCGCCCAAAGCATTTCTTACGATGTCTATTCGATTGGAATAGACACAAAAGAAATCGCATTTTGGGGTATGCGAAGAACTTCGACTATCGATATAGATAAGAATCACTGAAAAGGGTTCATGATTATCAGGCTCATTTTAAAACAACGATGTATAACACTATTGAATGAAAAACTTTAATTGTTAATACGACGAAAACGATAGGTAGATACTTTTATTTAATTCATGAAAATGATTTATAGTACAATATTTATTTATTCCTCTATTTTTCTGGATTTTAGATCCCGTATTTTAACCCCAGTACAATGAAGTCATTTTTATTAAAATAAAACATGTATTCATTGAAGTACCTAGATAATAATGTACCTACTTACGTTATACATTTAGTATTGTATAGTATTTTGTTTCAAAGACATGTCATAGTATAATGATCTGAATTTTTATACACCAATAGATTTTAAAATATGTAGATCTTGATAAGTAAATAACGTCACAAAATAAAAGAAACATACAATCAAAGCTATTTTATTTAAATAACTTAAAACATGATTTTAACATTATTTTCTTGTACGTGTTTATTTACTAAAATAAATCAATAAATTTACCTATACCAACTTGGAATACTCTTTCATTAAAAACTACGTTAATTTTATGAAGTGCATTACATACCTAGTTATTTAATTTAGGCACATCGTTTTTTTATCGATATTTTTTTTTTCTAGCCCCGCCACATCACAAGAACTAGGACAATCGAGTGATTTTTTTGAATGCAACATGGCATCAAATAAATGAAATGAAATGAAATAAGTTTATTTGACGAACACAGACAGAAGACAGGAAAAAACAAAACAATAGATTAAAAATAGGGAAACAAAAGACAGGACAGCAACATAAAAGTATGTACCCAGGTATAAATAAATAACTCAGATAGGGGCACATAATAAACAATTTTATTTATGCAACCTAACACCTACCTACATAATAAATTATAAAATACTAGGTAGATACCTACTAAAATACGGAAGGGTATTTTACGTATTTCATTTTCATGTACTTATATACGAACGGAGAGCATAGTTCCAACATAACGCTTTGATGCTCCTTGCGTGCACTAGTCTTAGATTTTTTAGGTTCTAGGAAATACCGAATTCCTCGCGATGTTTTCCTCACACGACCGGGATTTCACCAACCCACGACCCCTGGATCGGAAAGCTGGATCAGAACCACCACTCCACCAGTGATCTCACCCTAGTAGGTATAGTGCTGTGAAGTTACCACGGCTATTTAGCCGAAATAACCGCGTAACGCTGGCACCATGGTAACCATAGTGTAGTGACTACACTTCGCTATTCATACGCTTTTAGTGTAACAAAACGAGACTGGTGTATGTACACCCTATATGTGTATTTCTAGATTTATCAAAAGCGTTCGACACTGTTTCTATTCCGCTACTGCTTAATAAAATGGAGGAAGTTAGGATTCGGGGCCTGGCAATTGAAATTTTTCGTGATTATCTAGCTCTTAGGAAACAATGTGTTAAGATTGATAATTTTACTAGCTCTGACGAATCAATTTGCTATGGGGTACCCCAGGGTAGTGTTCTGGGACCAACTCTCTTACTTATATACATTAATAGTCTTTGCAAACTAAAGATACCAAATTGTAAAATTTTCACTTACGCCGACGACACGGCTCTGCTGGTGACTGGTAAAAGCTGGGAAAGCGTCCGTGCTAATGCAGAAAATGCTATGCAAATAGTCATGGCAGCTCTTATTGATAATCTGCTAACTTTAAATATTTCCAAAACTAAATACTTAACCTTCTCTCACAATTCCACTTCTCAACCCTCTGATTCATCGTTTATTGTAAAAGCTCACACATGTCCAAATGCAAGGGGTTGTCTAAGTCAAGAGTGCAAACTGCTAACACGCTCAACTCAGATGAAGTATTTGGGAGTCCATTTAGACAACACTGTCTTGGGCTACCCATTTGCACACACTGGTACCCAGGTTAAGAAAATTAATGTTTATTTTCAAAAAACTAAGGAACCTTGCGTCCGCGGATACCATTAAAACAGTATATTATGCCCTCGCCTAATCGATTACCTCATACTGTATCTCTGCATGGGGAGGTACATATGTATCTTCCATGATCCGACTAGAGAGAGCACAGAGAGCCGTGCTAAAGGTGATGACCGGTAAGCCTTTCAGATATCCGACAGCTCTATTATATGCAGACTGTGGTGTTCTCACGGTTCGACAGCTCTTCGTCTTGCAGTCCATCCTCTGTAAGCATAGTAGATTACCCTATGATGGCAATCACAACGCTGGCAAACGAAGAAAGAACCAGGTGTGTACTGTTCCGCAACATAAAACAGCTCTAGCAGGTCGGAGTTATGAAGTGGTTAGCTCCCGCCTGTACAATGCGGCAAGTAAGGACATGAATATCTACCATATCCCGGTAGGTAGATTAAAGACTGTTGAAAAAAATGGCTCCAAAAAATGTCGTACGATGAGACTGAGAACCTGATAAAAGTTATAGTTTAGCTCTAAAACTCTTAAATATAATAGATACTATTCATAAACACTCCCTCACATACCTTCACTCACCCACAAACATACAAATCATATATACACACACACACACAGACGAATTATTTTACACATTTTTATTTTATTTAACACACACACACACGCACATCCACACACATACGCACGCACATCCACACACACTCTAATATAGACCCACAAGTACCTATGTTTTTACAATTAATATAAAATAAGTGATCCTTTTTAAAACCTGAAAAAAGGTAATCAATTCACTTCAATGTGTAACCATTAACTTTATTTTTTTTTCTGCATGTTATTTGAGCATGTTATTTTAGCACCTTGTCAGTAGGTACCATAATTTTTTTATATTTTTATTATTAATTTATAATTTAATTTATAGTTTTTGTATCCTTCTATGTAATGTCCGTACTAAATTCAAATGATAAAATGAAGGGCAGGCACTATTTGCCAAAATACAAGTTTATACTTAGTTTGGTAATTAGGGCTACTTGGAAGTGTAATGTACCTAAGTGAAATAAATAATTATCTTGTCTTATCTTATCTTATTATCTTACCCTGGGGTAGGTTAGGTTAGTTCCTGGTTGTGCCTCCAGTGTGTTGATAGGCTTTAGAAACTTTACCTAAATCTTATATAAGACCAGCATCCACTAACTCCTGTACCAAATCAGTCATTTTTTTTCTGCAAGCTGCATTGGTGGTCCACACAGGTTGAACAGATGCGTGCTCTATAACCGTCTCTTGTTCCTGAAAACAATAAACGATTGGATGATGTTAAGAACGAGAAAAAAATCTAATAAAAAATCGGAAACGCTCGTGGCGTAGCTGTCAGATAAGCAACTTTCAGTCAGAGCGGTCACAATGGAAGGGTGAACCCAGGCACTTCCGTATTTCGGAAGACACTGATTGATGATAGTTCTCTCTTACTCACCTCAGGCTGGTACAGGTTTGGAGCCTCAGTGCTGTCACATGTCATGATGGGGTACATATCCAGTGATATGCCGAGCCCGAATTGGGAACAGCACTTAAACTCCTCCAGGACCCTGGAAAGAGACCGAGTTAGCATCAAACGTTACCACCACTTGAGGTTCTAGTTAACACCACCACCTATTAACATAGTTGAAGGTAGAAGGTTGAGCGTCGAAGGTCGAGAGTTGAGGTTCGAGGGTCGAAGGTCCAGAGGGCCGAAAGTCGAGGGAGGAGTCAAGGGTCAATTGTCGAGGGTCCAGGGGCAAGGGGACTTACAGTTGCCGTAGTTCTTCCTTCGCCAAGCTGCCATAAAACACGGAGCCCGGCTCACTCATCTGCATCAGGCTGGTGTGAAGCTCGTCCACGTACAGGTCCAGCAGGGAGGTCTGGTGCTCAATCCGCTGAGCACGCTCCAGGCAGAGGAACAGGATGTATACTAGGTCCAGCGCAGGAGACGCGTAGCGGACCAGCTGATAGTCCACTATGCACATCTAGAAAACCAAGAAATGTCATCATTCATATCTTCATACTGTAGTAGGTCAGTGTCCAGGTTGAAATATGGTGATCCAGAAAAGGGCCTATGGCCGTCGAAAAAAGAATCAGTGTAGTGAAAGGATTAGAATGCCTCTCAAGGCATTCTAATCCAAAGGATTAGAGGCTCATATCGTTCAAATATCACATGTCTTCGAATTTTTAGGTTCTAAAACATTTCTGACGGTTTCCTCACGATGTTTTCCTTCACCGTTTGAGAGCATAGCGCATATACATTTTCCGAATGGAAAATCCATTGGTGCACGAAAGGTTCCGAACCCAAGACCTGTGGATCGGAAGGCGCGGCCACTACCACTACTCCACCAGTGTAATATTAAATACTGAGAAGAGGGAAGTATTAACCAACCAACAAGGGTGACACTAACCACTTCCACTTGTTTAGACAATGTTTATTGCAGTTGTGTACCAATCGCTAAATCAGTAATTAAACATTTCAGCTCAGATCATTACGGCCATAGTGTCATATTTACATGTAATTTAAGAAACAAACCTGAGGAATTCACGTACCGACCCATCACAGAAAGTAATATTAAGAAGTTTCAGGCTTGTATTGAACTCAAAATGTCCCTTGTACCATGCATGGATGATCCAAACGACCTTTTTACCATTTTATCGAATTTAATAAATAAAGAACACGAACAAATTTTTAAATTAAAAACAAGCACAGTTAAGGTTAGCGTCGGGTTTGCTGACTGGGCTACACCTGGCATTTATAAAAGCAGGAATAAATTGTACGAACTATATGCTGATAGGGAGTCAAAGCTGCACGACATTACTTTTATACTACATGTTAAGAATTATTCTAAAACTTTTAAAAAAGCTTGTCATGCAGCCAAATCATTGTACTTAAGAAACAAAATTGAAAAGTCTTCTAATAAAATTAAAGCTACTTGGAAACTAATAAATAATGAAACAGGCAAATCAAAAGCCCTCAATAAACAAATCAATTTAATTAATAATGATAGTGTTTTAACTAAGAAAATTGAAGTGGCGAATGCCTTTGACAGTTTTTTCTCTAGTATATTGTAATATTGTAACCCAGTCGTTAAAATCTTCAGCTTCTGGAGCGTCCCTTCTTCTAGAAGCTAGTGTTGCTAAATGTGAGACTGAGTTTAGTTTTAGTTACATTAATGCGGGTAATATTGTGAAAACCTTTAAATCCCTCAATATAAAAAACACTGAAGACCTATGGGGTATATCCACAAAGGTAGTAGGTGCTATTATTAACGATATTGCTCTATGCTTAGCCCACATCTTTAATAGTTGTGTTGACGATGGAGTTTTTCCTGACCTTATGAAGCATAGCAAAATCATTCCTTTGTTCAAGTCCGGAAACGAAAAAGATCCCGCTAATTATAGACCTATCTCGATATTGCCTACTCTAAGTAAAATCTTTGAAAAAGTTATTCTTACTCAGTTATTATCTCACTTCAATCTTAACGGGCTTCTTCATTGTAATCAATTTGGATTTACCAAAGGTCGATCAACAGCCGATGCCGGGACTTTGCTCTTAAAGCACATATACGATGCCTTTGAGAACTCACAAGACGCAATCGGTGTATTCTGTGATTTGTCAAAAGCGTTTGACTGCGTGAGTCATGCAACATTAATCTCAAAGCTAAAACATTACGGCATCCAAAACCGTGCAATCGACCTTTTACAATCTTACTTATCCAATAGAGTCCAAAAAGTTGACGTGGGTGGTGAAAGGTCTTCTGGATCAACTATTGTCATGGGTGTGCCACAGGGTTCAATTCTAGGCCCTTTCTTGTTCCTAGTTTACGTTAATGACCTCCCTTCTTATGTTAAAGAAATGTGTGACATAGTTCTATTTGCTGACGACACCTCGCTAGTGTTCAAAGTCGACAGATCCAAAACAAATTACGATGACGTAAACGCATCCTTGTCGCTAGTCCTTAATTGGTTTTCTGTAAACAATCTCTTGCTAAATTCAAAGAAAACGAAATGTATCAAATTCTCTTTGCCTAATGTAGTACACAATAGCCCCACTAACATTGTATTAAATGGAGAGTCACTAACCCTTGTTGATTCTACAAATTTCCTAGGACTCAATATTGATTCAAAATTGCAGTGGAACTCCCCCACATTGAAACTCTTGCCGGTAGACTTAGTTCCGCGGCATATGCCGTTCGTACGATAAGGTGGCTCACAGATGAAGCCACAGCTAGGTTAGTTTATTTTAGCTACTTCCATAGTGTAATGTTCTATGGTATCTTTCTCTGGGGGAATGCAGCAGATATCCAAGTCATATTTGTTTTACAAAAACGAGCAATACGTGCCATTTATAAAATGAAGGGAGGGACTCCTTGAGGGAACTTTTTAAAGAAATTAACATTTTAACTGTAACTTCACAATATATTTACGAAAACTTATTGTACACACATAAGCACATGACTAGCTTTAAGAAAAAAAGTGATGTGCATAGTATTAACACAAGAAACAAAAATAAATTGTGCATTCCAAAATTTAGATTACAAAAAGTAAATGGGTCTTTTATGGGGAATATGGTAAGATTTTATAATAAACTTCCGGTAAACGCGACGCAACTTCCTATTAGAAGATTTAAAGTGTACATAAAGAATAATCTTATTAAGAAAGCGTACTATAAACTTAATGATTATTTAAATGATAAAACTGCATGGCCCGAAGTCGCTCTGCCCCTCGACAGCTAAAATGCCATTTTGCAGTGTCTTTACAGTTTTTGCTTGCATCATATTTTAAGTATTATTTAATTATATAAGCATTAGGTACATATTTCATCAAGTGTAGTGTGTGCTGCCCTTAGATCATTTGTTGAAGCTCACATTTGTCTTCATTTTTTTCACATTTTTATAAGCTCTTATTTATTAAGGATTATAATTAGATTACTTTTCTCTTGAGCCTCACCTAGTTCGATCGGCACCACACTGAAGCTTTAAATTCCATTTTGTGAAAAAGGATCATCGAAAAAAATGATAGGCACCAAGCCGTGTTTGTTGCCTGATTCTTCTAGGCTTGGTCGCGAGGAACAGGCATAGCTTCACCTAGTTTCTAAGACGTTTCAAAGTGATCCTAGTGATTTTATTGAAATAAATGCCTTTTGACTTTGACTTTGACTTTGATTAGACTATTCATACTGGAGTCGGGTTTGGATTCCTTGACTCACCTCAGCAATGTCACCATCCTTGTACCGGAATAGGAAGTTGTTAGTCCAACAGTCACCGTGGCAGATCAGCGCCAACGGCTCCCGCGGTTTCACCGCGTCCACCATGGTCTTGAAGAATGTCTCTTCGGAACAGAAATTCTTGAACTGGGGGAAAAAAATCTTTTAGAATGAACTATGGCGTTGGATATAAAAGTAACATTTGAATTGTAGAGGTTAAACAAACATGCTTAATAGATATTAGGTAAATAAACTAAAGCCCTTCCAAAATCTAGACCCGTTCGTGTGCCATACTATAGGCTAGTATTTTATTAGGCCATTCTTTCCCGTTCGTCGCTTAACCAGACAAAGGTAGGTACGTATTAATATTTCGTAAAACTAGCAAATTGCCAATTTAGATTGCACCCTATGCAGTGGCGGACTTGCCCTAAGGCCCAGAAGGCCCGGGCCTAGGTCGGCCAGATATTAGGGCGGCAAATTGTGACCAAAAATTTGTAGAAATTGTCGTAGAAAAGCTCATCATCTCGGAATATATTTACAAATAAGTAGCTATAATAGTTAATGAAATTTGTGATTTCGATTTTTATAAAGTTGGCAATAAAGTAAATTCATTATGTACCTAGTCTAATGATGGGTGCTGAGAAAGGGGCGGCACATGACCTGGGGCCTAGAGCGGCCAAGACTGCAAATCCGCCACTGACCCTATGAGCTTCCATCATATGGTATTTTGATATACACGAACACCATAATATTATCAAAATGTTACCTTGTCCAGATAGATGTCCTTGGAGGGAGAATCCTTGAGTTCCTCTTCAACCATGGCTATCGCGTTTTGTATGGCCTCGTTGTAGTAGCTGCGGTAGTAATCTATGTTCTCTTCTACATAGAACACTGAAATGGTGAAAACCTATCAGTTTTTACCGATGACGGATGATAAATAATGGATGATTGGTGATGGGTGCCGGATTATGGGTGACTGGTGACGGATGAAGGATGACGGAAAACGTTTGGCGGATGACGGTAGACGGTTAACGAATGGCAAATGGCAGATGGCGTGGCGGATGAATGGTAGATACCTACCTTCCGAGATGCCATCCTCCTCATTCAGCAGCTCAAAGAATCCCTCAGGGTCGTGGCACTTCATAGCAAGAGACAGCGCGTGGAATCGAGACAGCTGTTTCATCACCGTGTAGCACTCTTCTATCGTCAGACCCTGTCTCCGATCCGGCATCATGAACCCGAACTGCTTTAGGTCCTTGAGCACCACACAGTCGTTTCTCGCTAGGTAGCATTTCGGTATCGACGTAAAAGGATGTGTGAGGTTCCATTTAGACTGAAATGACGATAAAGCTGGCCAGATTTTGGTGTAAAAAGCCACTTCGTTGCGGAACAGCTCATCACTCTTGAAGGCTTCCCGTCTTATGATGCTGTCTGGGAGACGTTTGTAGATTATGGAGCCATTCCATGGTTCTACAGGTTCGTTAGAGCCAGATTCTTCTATAGCTACAAGTAATTCCTTGGTGTCTGATTCTTCATTGGGGTCCAGTCCTTGGGACTTTTCAGGGGGTATCTTAAGCTTACGAACCCCTTTTAGGGTCACCCGGTAGACCATGGATGTGTAGTTGTCACCCCTTTTAGAACCAGGTGCTCCCTTCAAAAGAAAAATAAATCTTTATCAGTACCTAGATATCTTGCGGTCTCACTGAATAGCCGAACCTAGGATAGTGTTAGGTAGCTATCATCATCATCATCATCATTTCAGCCGTTCGACGTCCACTGCTGAACATGGCCTCCCCCACAGACAGAGCAAATACGTTATCATGTGGGGGATTTGCCCATACTCACCACGCTGGGCATGCGGGTTTGCGAGCGCAGTTAGAGCTATCGTTGTTACAATGAGGGACGCTCCTGCCCATCCCCTAGCTTTTTTCCCTTAGTCGCCTCTTACGACATCCGCGGATAGGTAGATATGGAGGGGCCTATTCTTCAGCCGGGGCCACGGGGGCTTTAGGTATTCTGTAATAGCCCCAAAAAAGGTCCATACCATACATTTTTACGTAGTATACCTACTATCCTGAACCCTTTTCAGGTCAAAAAAGGTCAAATTTTTTTTTATTGGAATCTAAAATACCTACTAGAACTAAGTTTACAATACCTCACAATGTTGTATCGTGACATCAGGATAGTCTTCCTTCAGCAGCTGCTGCAGCAGCTCCAGCGTGATTTCAGTCATGATGCAGGGGCTCCCGCCGGCTGACTGTCTGGCAGATGAGGCCGATTGGCGGATGCAATCCGATTGAAGCTTATTGTGACCATACTTTTGATTTTTATTTTAGCTGAGCCCTGTGTCTGGGTTTTTCGTTTTATGTAGGGTGAATAGCTTATCGGTAAATGCCATTTTTACGCAACGTAGGCATGGCATAAGCTACACTTATCGTTAGATTACGCATTTTGCGTAACTATCCCAGACGGACCTGTATAACCGTGACATTCATAGGACTTAGGGGCTCGCGCTTACAAAAATAATATCTGACAATCGACCTTCGCAGTTTCGTAGGTACCTAACCGTAGTAGGTAGCTAAGTAGTTAGATAATTTGCCTAAGATACATGTGCGAACCGATGCAGTGTTGAAGGCCCCCCACCCGATGGACCGACGACATTGTTAAGTTCAGGGAAGTCGCTCAAAAAAGCTCAAATTGAGCTCACTCAAGACTGTTCGTCATAGAACTCATTGGGGAGGCCTGCCCAGCAGTGGACTTCTACAGGCTGATTATGATGATGATGTATAGGTACTTAGCTACTTAATAAGTACCTACCTATCCTTGATCGTCGATCCTCGATCCTCGACCTCACTCTTACATTTTTTTGCAATTAATGGTTTATGTAGGTACCTTTTAGCTAATATATAAAACTTGTCCTCAAACTCCATCATACTTTACTCCATCATGGGCACTGCGTGCGTGTATGGGGAGCGTGAGTGAATAACTTGATAGGAAGGTAGGTACTCGGCAAGGGGGCGCATTGATTGGATAATGAAACCACTCGTTTTTACTTCGTTAAAATGATAGCTGTATACTTATTGTAGGTAATAGGTCCTATAGGGACATGATCAAACGCTCTCAAAATCAGAACGCGGTCTTGGGAGCAGAATGTAATTTTTGTATGTACCACGTTTTCCCTTTCTTTACTCACAATTTCATTCTATGTCAATTAATGCGTAGAATGAAACGTGCTTAGCAAACATTTTAGGTGCGTTCAGAGCATGATAACTGCCTCGATTGCATGAATTGCACCATTGCAGTAATACATTTATGAAAAAATTATTTTAGATTGATTTATTTTAATTTTAATTTAATACCCCACATGAAGTGGGATAAGGGCAGGGAGATGATGATGATTTTAGATTCTAGATTTAGCAAATGATAAAGTTCTATTATAGGTATAAATAAGGTACCAATAACTAGAATAGAATAGAATATAGCTTTATGTACACCAAAAGAAAATACACAATCAAGGAAATAAAAATAACATAAAAATAGTGTGACAATGGGCGGCCTTATCGCTAAAAGCGATCTCTTCTTGGCAACCTTTGGATGGACAGGATATACAAAGTAGAAGAGGACGGTGGCGCACATAATAATAATAAGTGAAATAAAACTTATAATTTAAAACTACAAACCCTACATACTAATATCATAAATGTATAGATAAGATATATAAAATATACATAATAAATATATAATATATAAATAAATAAATTTAGATAGGAAATAAACTACTTACATAACTACTGGTAGCATTCGGATCATTTCGGTAATCCCCATGCCCCCTGCTCCTACGTGTGGGTGATTTCAGGATTATTTTCCCTGTTTTCCCCCAAATCAAATCGAGCGCCTCATGAGTATGAAGCCTTTACGAGTACTTTTATCAGTTTGTATCCATTGAATGTACTTTCGTACAAATATGTCAACTGTAACAAATTGTCAAATCAAAATGTCAAAATCACATTTTTGCCAACGTCGTTCAAGTTCGTTTGCGGCATCGCTGATAAATGAATTTGACTGGTTTTTCGCGAATATAATTTGAATTTATGGTTAAAGCATAGACTAGTTAAATATTATAACTTACACTACCCCTGTGCTACTATAAAGTTTGTGAAAAATGCCTGTGGACCAAATTCAGTACTCGGAAAGATACACCGATGATGTCTACGAGTATCGGTAAAAATATCCTATATTTTGTATATTTAATATGAGCTTGATCGAGAGAAACATATCTTTGAAGTATCCAGAGCAAAAGCCAGGCTCCTGTAGCACGTAACATGGTATTTTTGTGTTGCAATATGGTACTTACCACTTTCATGCTAGTGATGTTATCGTAAAATTCTCCTTATCAAGGCTCTCAATAAGGTATTAGAAAAATTAGAGCATTATTTATCTAATCAAAGTAATTGACGCGATTTCATATTTTAGTAATCGCTTACGTAGGTATTTCCTATATTTTGTGAAGGTTATCCCGTAGTACCTGATTCATTATAAAGGTTTGTGGACAATCTAGTGTCTACCTGTGTTATGGAGTTTTTAGGCCTTATCCTGGCGTGGTTAAGCCAGGATAAGGCCTAAAAACCACCTCAGCTAGGATGGACATCTTAACATGTTCTCTGGAGCATGTAAGTGTTCAGTCGGTAACCCATCCATTTAGTGATGCTGAGTGTTGCATAACTAAGTTAATCTTTTACTAATGCAAGCAAACTATATTATGAAACCTTCACTTACTAGTGACTTTTAAATGATGCCTTGGGATTTCACTGAAATTATTTCTCTTAGCTAAAATACCAATTTTACACTGTTTTATTAGGTACTTACCAGTTAAACATTATTTTTTAAAATTTAGGTTCTTCTTTTTGTTTTATAATATTTATATATCGTGATACTTCGTGCACCGCCATCCATTACTGTTTTTCCATTACTTTCCATCCTAAAGTTGCCTGGAAGAAGTAGGGTAGTAGGAATAGAAGCGATAAGGCCGCCCATTGTACTACATTAAGTTTGTAATAGATTTAATATGTAATCCTTCTTTAATCTTTAATTCTTTTTTGTACACTGAAAACATACAGAAATAAAACATAAAAATACAGGCATGTACAAAGGCGAGCTTAACCCTACAAAGGGTTTTCTATCAGCAAACCTTTGAGGCTAGAGAGATCCTTTGTGTACAATAAAGCGTTAATCTATCATATCTATCTCTTATTTTCAGACATGTTATCCTACCTCAAGACATTGCTCGCCTCGTGCCAAAGTCCCACCTCATGACGGAGACGGAATGGAGGAATCTTGGAGTCCAACAGAGCCCAGGCTGGCTCCACTTCATGGTGCACAACCCAGAGCCTCATGTTCTGCTGTTTCGGAGACCACGAACTGACAATCAGATTCCAGTAAACGGGCTGGATGCCAATACCAATGCAGCAGTCAAAGTATGACGTAAGGTACTGCAGTTTGGTTTTAGTTAGTTAGAGCTATGTTTAATTTGCCTATGCGCATTAGAAGATTACTAAATAATTGTTTTAAGCAAGTTCAACTCCAAAAATATTAAGATTACTATTGACATTTTCTAATGACACCTTCCATTATGGGCAGTTGTGAATATTGTTTGAAATAGTATTCTGGTGTAGTATTTTCTAGTGTAAGAAGAGAGCTTGTTTCAGATCTACTGATCTTTTACATTAGAAAACACAGTACACACCAGGAAAACTTTTTCCTGGTGTGTACTGCTGTAAAAGGCAACATTTTGTTACACAAAAATTACTATTGCCATCTGTTTGGGGAACTTTATTCATTCCTTCCTTCATTCATGGACCTTAGCTGGTACGAGCTAACAGGATTACTTTAGTTCCTGACTATCGAACAAAACTTTTACATAGTGTGTCTATTTTTATATACCATGTCGTCTTATTGCTGGCTGGCTTCATAGCTCAGTTGGTAGTAGCTCTGTCTTCTGCGCTAGAGGTCGCGGGTTCGATCCTAAACTGGACAAATATTTGTGTGTTTAACACAGATGTTTGTTCTGTCTGGGTGTTAAATAAATATCTATTATGTATATCAGTTCCATAGTACAGGCTATGCCTGATTTGGGATCAGTTGACAGTGTGTGATATGTCTGGAATATTTATTTTATTGCCATTGAAATGCAAGCGTGTCATCACTATTTTCAACAAATTGGAAGCATAAATCTTTGACTGTCAACATACCATCACCGTCCAAACAAAATAGCAAAGTTGATGGTACAGGCAGGGGCATCAGAACTAAATTAGTTTTTTGTGAATGCTATATTTTAATATAAGAAAATATTTACAAGCAATAATCGACTGAATAATATAATAATTTATACAGTGCCTTTAAAGCTAATGGTTAAGCTAATGTTGCATTGAATGTGCCTTTTGAGGATAACTTTTGCACTGCAATATTTTTAAAATTGCTTATGTGATTTTCATTCCAGAAATTTATTTTGGGGGAGTGCTTTGCATTATAATATCATTCAATAAACAAGTGGAATGGTGCTGATTTAAAACGGGAAATTAACAGTGCAGGTCCATTTAGGTGCAAGTTTTATTTTTGACTATCAAATGATTTAAGTACCTAGCCTTTAGCTTATTAAGTTTCATTTAGTTTAATTTGTTAACGTAATAAAGTTATTACTATAAATTATTTGTTAAGTTTATTTTTGTCATGTAGTGATAGGAAGATTGCAAAAATCAAACAAAATACTACTATGTTGAATGTTTATTCGGATATAACTTCTAAAACATTATAAACACAGTAAAAATATGTTGGTAAATAAATGCTGAAGTAATATAGATGTATAGAAAGTTGCCAATATTCAAATATAATCAAATTTAGAAACAGAAAAAACTACATAATATGCATTAAACAAAATAAAATTATTAACAATATATTATTAGTGTTGTTTTAAAATTAAAGTAAATTGTGCTTTTCACTTAATTTCTATATTAGCCGAATTAAAAAGAAAAAGTAACAAATGAAAGTATTGCCAGTAATGAAAAAGGCAGTACTTCAAAAGTGTAAACAAAAGTAACCAAGAAGGTTAAGTCATAAGTTCTTAATGTAAGTTAATAACAGGTTTACTTAACGATCGTATAAAAGTCATCTCTTTTAATAAAATCTTATCTAAAAAGATAGGCATCTTACACGTATCATTCGAAATATCGGAGTGACAAAAACCATCACTGCCTACAATAGTACAAACGTGTGTTGCCATGTAATAGTGAAAAAGTTGGATACATTTTTATATTCGCTAAGAAGAGTTTCTCGGAAAAGAGATACTAACTGCGTAGAAGCTTCGATTATTCTCATCTAACGATACTCGATAACACGAATTAAATGCATTAAAAATAAGAAGAGTCTTTCCGACCGCCATTTTGTTACCTGTCTCTCACCTTTATCTTAAGTTAGACAGAGAGGCAAACGGAAAATAGCGATTAGACAGCCCTATTCTCATTTAAAACGCACAATAAGTACATTACGTACGTAAATAACATGCTTTGATTATCCATTTTCGTCTACGAACTACATACTACGCAAAACTGTTAACAAATCCATTTTAACTACGGCCAATTTTGGCATACATTGGTTGGATATGTCTATCTAATAACAATAAGTTTTCCACTATACGTAGGCCATCCCCGTGTGTGTCGTCGGTTTACAAAACTGTCCTGTCACCATAGGTTTAAAGCTAATTTTGTTATAAAGCTGGCAACATTATAATGCGGCCATTTTTTTAAAACTGCCATATTTAGCTGCCATTTTTATTGCACAGTAGAAATATGGCTAGCAAATTGATATTATGTGGAATCTCGATTTCAAAAAAAATGGCCACAAAAAGATGCCACATAAAAAAATGGTATAAACTGCAACGGCTCGCGTCGTCGCGTCACCTCGTAGATATCCCGTGATATTTTATACACGTGCCAGTTAATTATACAGCAAAATGATATGGAATTATACAAGAAGTGATATGATAGAATGAAGATTGTACTAATTAGATATGTACTTAAATGATTATAATTTTTATATCGAATTTGGTACGATTTATAATACATAAATGCTCGTTTAACATGTCTTTTTCGTTGGAACGTTCGCTCTGGCAACACTGCTGAAGGGGGAGAACGAAAATAGTAGAAACTAAAACGAAGGACTGCTAAATGTTACCATTACACAAAAAGGGATCTTAAATGGTAGAAAGTCGACTCGATCACGACACGTACTGCAACAATGGCTTGCCCTTATTAATACAATAAGCGTTGCATACGTCTATCGCTTATTTATAACAGCTACATTGAACTAAAACTACGCTGTAATCCTGTTAGTTCTTGTAGCTGGTTCCTTCCAGGCTTCTACAGAATAGAACTTTTACTAGCAGTAAGAACAACATGAAGGCATAAATGTACTGGTCACTTTTTGATCATGAACCTAACATAAGGATCAAATGTCATATCTAATCTTTAAAGCCAGTCTAGTGTGCTTACTGCGAGTAAATCGACCTATTTTGTGCTGCTACTGTCTTTCCCCCCAAACCGAAGCCATGTGTTAGGATGCTAGGGAGTGTTAGCTTTTGTATAATAAGGCAGAAGTGTACAGAATTGGTTAGTGATGAGTCGAAAATTAGTATCACTATCTAGTTCATCAAAGAAGAGCATTTTAAAACTGATATGGCTATAATAAAACTTTGATATGTATCAGCTTCTTCAATAAACAAGACAGTCCCGAAGCATACCATTGCAGCATAAAAACTTGCTGGTGTCAGTGTTGCCAAATCGAAAGTGGTCTGTGTTAACTTGTAAGTTTGTAACACAGAAAGCTCCAATGCGCGTTTTGAAGGCTAGAGGCTATTCGTTGCTGGCTGGTTTTCCGTTAGTGTACTGTGGTGGAGAGGTGGTCTGTGTCGGAGGTTCTTCCGTCATCACTGATACCAACTCTTCGACCGCACGGCCTAAGTCATCTGCAAAGATAAGAACATTAATGAGGTTCAAAACAAGGTGAAATAAATTTAAGTCAACTCTTATTTTGTTATTGATATGAATGGAATTCGACGTGGGTTTGAAGAATCATAAAATGACTATAGTAAAGATGATGAGTGGGAAAACTGATCTGGAGTCCTAAGTGACTATTGAACATGGCTGACGATGATGACAAGATTATTACCTCAAGGTATACGTCCTGTTATGTATGCGGAAAAAGAAAAACCAAAGGTCAGTTAAAATTCATTTGAAACATCAAACATCCATGCAATATTACAATTACGAACACTACATAAATCTTCGAAACCAAAACTAGCTTAAAATAAGCCAAAACGACGCCGGAAAAAAACAAAGATTACTGAAGCATTAAACCATCGGTGCACGGCTAAAACTGCAATAAAGTGGACTCTACGGTACTGGAAACAAAGCTCAATGTCACACCGCTGACCTGCGCAGTGCATAAGGTTGTGGACGCTGTGCGGAGGCGGAGGCGGCCTCTCTGCGTCACGCTCTGCTCCTGGGCCCCAGCGACCGCCGCCATCTTTATTTTTGTAAGTGTGTTAATTTGGAAACCTTCTCAATTTAAAAGTAAGTAAACATTTAATTCAGCAAACCTAGTCTGTATGTATAGGATATAATGAGATGGCACCAAGACGAAGTCCTTGAGGGATGCCTATTGAAATCTGATTTATTAACTTGGTGTTCAATATTGGTTCACAATTATCTAGCTAAGTGAAATGCCTAGCTAATCCATATTGACATTCTAATGATATGACTTTTAATGTTAACTCAGCCTAAACTAAAGTCAAAGTAAATAAGTAATATTATCGTTAAATATCATAAATTCTCATCATACATAATATTCAATGGTTCAAATATTTATTTCGGCTCTGGGTGTTGTGGCGGTCGACCTTAGTGCTTGTTTCTCTAGATGTGTGTCTCTGTAGGTACCACGACACAGATAAATCTAAACTGTGTCAGGTCTGGATTATGGATGTGATTGTTGGTTGTTATTTTGCTACTTACTAGTTTGTGCATCGTGGTAGAGTCCGTTATGCATCTTAGCGGGTGAGTCTGTGGCGAGTTGCGAAGCTGTCACCGAGCGAGTTTGCAGTGTGCCGGTGCGACCCGGGGGCGAACCAGCTGCTGGCTGAAATAAGTGAAAAGGTCTTAGTATTTTGTGTTCACTCATCAGAGGACGCAACGAAGTATTGCAACTTAACGGCAACATGGGCGCTATTCTCACCAATTCGAGAAACGATGTTTCGCTTTACCCAATCAAAGCGATCTAAGTTCGCGTGGATCTGATTTTCTCGTTCTAGATCCTGACGAAGTGTGTAACAATAACGTAAGTGGCGTGATGTTAAAGAAAATAAAGAAATAAACATTTCTACAAAACAGACAAAACGAATGATATGGCCTGTATTCGTCGTTCTGTATTCACAGCGATGACAGCCGGGAGGTTAACAGGAATGAGATGAACCACGATGGTCAGATACTGACCTCATCGAGCAGCCTGCGCAGGCGCTGCAGCTGCGCCTCCAGCTGGCGGTTGTGCTCCTCGAGGATCTGCATGCGCGCCTCCAGCCGCCCCTTGTGCTGCCGCAGTAGGCGGGCTTCCGCCATCATGTCCTGGATTTCAAAAATTAAAACATCTGTTTTGTCACAGTGTTTCGTGTAAAAGTACCCTCGCCTAAGTTTATTTAGGCTAGACTATGACATTCGTTAATTAAACAGCTACAGTTTATCTGAGACTACAGCATGGAAGCGCCTTTCTGAAATGCACTTTGAGCGAAGTTAGTTACCTGATCGACCGGTGCATTCCTGTTGTCATTATTGCCATGTTGCTGGTCTTCCGGAGTAGACCCTGGTGTGGACTTAGCCTTCAGTCGTTCGTACTCTGCCTGCAGGCTCGCATTCTCTTCCTCGAGCTCTCTGTAATTGAGAATTAAATTAATTTTAAGATTCTTTCTACGTTTTATGGATTTTTGTATATGACAGACGACCGTCCTATGTGACTTTACGAGAAAATCCATTAGATTTACCTGATCATAGCTTCCAGCTCATGTCTCTGCTCACGGTGGATTATCGACACCACCTGGACCGGAGAACGTGGCGGCTCCTCTCCCCCATTCCCATTCAAAGACTGGCAGTACGCAGCGATCAGCTGGTGCTCTTCATCGCTGTCTGGAGTGTCTCCGGAAGCTGCTCCGAGCTCGACTTGGGCGAGGCGAGTGGCGTAGAGTTCGAGGCGAGAATGCATGTCTTCGCCTGCTCCTAGGGCTCCGCCACCGTGTTGGGGAGATGGTGCTGGGGATTCTAAGGCATCTCCTGGAATACAAGACAGTATGTTACAATTTATTATGAACACACTAGTTTGAGAAACGTTCTCAAATCTTGTTTAACGACTGTGAAGTACTCGTACTGTGAACGAGGAAGTACATACCTTCAAGAACAGTCTGAACAGGCAGGTAGCCGACTCGTGGATGCTTCTTAAAGTATCGTGCAGACTTGAATTTGTTGCGCAGCGCGCGAGTGAAGTCACGGACGTCTTCGCCGGATGTCGTCTGGAATTGGAAAATGCATTAAATCTTAGTAGAGTATTATGCCAGTTCCTTTTGTCACAGGAACTTTTTGATCATCCTTGTTGAGGATAAAGTTGAGATTCTCAGCTCCTGAGACCATAGCTCAGTGAATTGGTCGTTATTGTTATCATTGGTGAAAAGGTTGTTCATGACATTGAACTGGCTTGTGCCCGATGCAGAAAGAGCAGTGTAGTAAAAGTGGCAAGGCACCTTGCTAATACTTACAGCAGTGCAATACTCCTGCATGGGATGTGTCAGCTTGTGGTTCTTGGCCTTACGTCCGCTGAAGAAACATTTCTGGCACATATCGAAGTTGAAACACTTCAGGCATCGGTATCTGTAATAAATAACACAAACAATGCTAAAAATCGGTGACATTTGACTAAAACAGTCGCTAAAGATCTATGGTGGAAGTCTTCGGCCGGCCTGTGAACTTAAAGTGGATCTTATTACCTGAATCCGATGATAGGATATTCCTTGCAGATGTTGCACTTTGCCTGGTGCTTGGCAGTCTCGGCTGCTGCTAATCTGTGCAGGACTGGAAGCCAGACCATGGATTGAGGTTCCTTCTGCAGCCATTGGAGGAAATGGAATGCCTCGATGTACTGCAGTTGGCCGTCCGCGTCTCGTTCTAGAGTCTTCTCTTTGGCTTCTTCTTTTTCTTTATTGTCTTTATCTAAAGTAAATAAAGCGTAATTCAGAACTTGTATTTTTGTTAAATTGACTGGACCTAGCTTTATTCGTTTTGTGGTATTTCGTAGAGTTTCGTAGGTTAGTTTATGAAAAGGTAACATGGGCCGAACTTAATCCGTTCACCATACCTACTGATTATTTCCTTGATCGTTCATGAGCAATGGCTCTTTCCGAGAGTGGCTCTACATTACTCTTAATGCTCCTCTGAGCATGATGATGTGGCTCATTCTACTGTCGGGTACACCAGGGTTACCTTGGCTTGTTCATGCAATGGTGACAGGTAAGGAGGCTGTTCCTTACCGATAGACTTCCTATCAAGAGTTCCTCCCTTGTTGCCTTCCTTAGTAGTGGCGGAGGCCTGCTCGAAGCAACTCCTCACTGAAGGCTCGATGTTGGATCCTCCGAACGCAGCCACCTCTCCCAGTTGCCTTGGAACCTGTAAGATTAATAGTCCGAATTAGTTTATCAGAAATATGTGAATGTAACATGTCTAGGGCTTGCAAATATTCGAAACTGTAGTATTCGATTATTTTTGGGTGGTATTCGAATATTATTCGAAACTTTTAAATGATAATTTTAACTAGTTTTTACTGCAGAAAATCATCAAAAAAAACTGCGTAGGAATGCTTCAAAAAGGCTTACGGTAAACCCTGGTTATCAAAACCATCAAATATTTTAAAATTGGATAATTAAGTTATTTCCCGTTTAATCATTATGAAAGTGCAGATTCACGAGAGTTGTTAAAGTAATAATGCTCAAATGGTTTAAAAACTAAAATTACCTACATTAGAAAACAAAAAACGTTTTTTTCGCAAACTTGAAATTATTCGAATATTCGAATGACGCTATTACAAATATTCGAATAAAAAAATCTGTCGAATATTCGAGTTTATTCGCGATTGCAAGCCCTAAACATGACAAAAGAAACCCTATTGGCATCATCAAGTTTCAAGATTGAGTAGATTTTACCCTAGATCTTTGAATCTGGGATCTTATAAAATTGAAAAAAGAAGGCTTGATCGCTAACAATCGGAATGAAGGAAAGAATACCAACCTGAATGCAGTCGTGAAGTAACAATCCTAGTTTTCTTTGGTCTGCTCTACACGATGGATCCGCTATCAGCCTGAATAGGTACCTGAAAAGAGAAGACAGATTGTCTTAGCCTACAGTTTTGCAGCAAATGGATTTTTCTTTTGCAGAAGTGATCGGTTTTAACAAGCTGAGCGTCTGGAATATAGTTTCACGGCGAAAAATTTCGTAATCGTAGAAGTTACTT
Source organism: Anticlea derivata (assembly GCA_947579855.1). Taxonomy (NCBI): domain Eukaryota; kingdom Metazoa; phylum Arthropoda; class Insecta; order Lepidoptera; family Geometridae; genus Anticlea; species Anticlea derivata. Next base: position 603,118 of record OX388277.1, on the reverse strand, counting down.
GCAACTGTTTGCATAATTTCAGTGATTGTAAGGAACAAATGTTTCTATTGCTTGTACAAAAAGCGAGCCTCTGCAGTTCTGGGATAAAAGGGCAAATAGATTCTAGAATCACACAGGTACTTGCTCGCAAGTGCCTATGTGATAAGGAGAATATAAAATGGTTCCAAAGCTCTAGCTATGAGTGGATGGAAGGATGTTAAGGATTTACCTATACTTCTCCTCCAGATGTCCCTTACAAAGCAGCACGAGGCCGACCTTGAAGCTCAGTACTCGGATCTGGCCGGTTCGCTGGCTGTCGTATACGTTGAGCAGCCAGTTGATCGAAAGATCCAGGCAGAGAGGCACGTTGACTAAGCTGGGGTTCTCTGCTGCTATCACCTGAAAAATGAAGTGAGAGAGTTTAGAGTACCTTCCTTAAACCAAAGAGAATGCCTGAGGAAGGTGATGAGAGTAAATGAAACAAAAGAGGTAGGTACGTCAGGATCGTAACAAGTGGAAAGCCGTGATCTCTGTCCTCTGGGAAAACAGGCGTGTTTTTATGTAGGTACGTATGGGGTTGATGATTGCGCATCTTCAAGAAACCTAGGGGGAGAGGCAACGGGAATGATCCTGCTTGCTGGTATGTTGCTTGATCTAGTAATATCACCGACGTAGTATCTGCTTACCTCATAAAGCGACGTGAGAACCGTGATCATGTCAGGGATGTCAATGAGCCGGTCGTTCTGCGCGCGCAGCCCATGCGAGTCGAACGCCTCCAGCGCAGCAGGGAGTTGTAGCATGTGCACTGGAAGAAGAAGAAGAACCATGATCAAAAAAGTAAACTCATGTGATCATAAGATCTCGGGTAGGTTAGGTTCCATCCGATATTTAAGTGCTTGCTTTTTGTGTTATTGATTTCCATTAATAATGGTGGATGACGTCTATTGCAGAATATGGTTATCATTATCACCATTTAATTTCGGGATAAATCCAAAATTGATCTGCAAAATTCCTGTAACTTTCCAAATAGCAAAGGGTATCTGAAGATTGCTTCGTTTTCTCGTTTGTTGTCTTTTAATTATATTTTCCACTTTATGTTATGATAAAATAGTGTGTAGAACTTACTGCACAACGCCTTCTGAACTGTCCGCAGTTTCAGCGCTGTTCGGTACGCTGAGAACCGAACCTCGTTTAGGTCTGCCAGGGAGTTCATCAGCTCTATCATCTTCGGATGATCCCAGTGGGTCGTTTCTAGTTCATGGCTGTAAAAGAAGAAATATGCTTTTGCATATACGAAGAAATTTGCATGCGCAAGAAGATAGGTATGTACCTAATCAAAATAGTTTGTCCAATGTTTGTTTTTGATGTCTTTTACTTTAATAACATCAACCTTTCAAGTTGTCTATTTGATTTTGATTCTATCACCAAAAGCCATCAGAACTCCAGAACAAAACTTCTCGTAGGACCTCACGATGGGATGACCACAAAATGATTCCATTATACAAATCACGTCTCTGGGTTCCCTCTCAACTTCTGGTTATCCAGTGGATGAGATGAGTGAGCTCATCTGTGACCCATTGCATAACTAGAACCTTCATTTCCAATTCAGCTTGTTGTAGGATTTTGGGACCCCTGACATCTTAAGGACAACTCAGTCTCGAAAGTTGTACTCACTTGATGTAATACGGAACATTGTTCGGAGTGACAGCTCTTTCCCAAGGCTGCTCCACTGATCCGGCGAGGAAGCCCTGAGCTGCGCCCGCGCCGCCGTCTCTCGCCACACCAGCTAGCTGTCTCGCTCGTTCCTCTCCACCCGCGCATAATGCTCCGACCCTTGAAGAGAATGGATGTTAGTTTATATATTTAATACTTTATTGCACAAAATGTTAAACAATAAATGTACAAAAGTGTTACAAACATTTTCTCTCATATTTGTAGCAAACATCTCATAGGTGTGTCGCATAGCAAACATTGTTCACCTTGCATTCTGAGGGCTCTTGTGATGGAGCATAGAGTTGCAAAGTGCTTGGCGCTCGAAGTTCACCAAATTATGGTCTCACTCTTTGTAGTGCTTTTAGGCAACGTGTTAGTTTCGCTCGCCGTGTAAGTTTGCAGATCCATTTTCTTCTTTCAGTCTTTGCTAAAACTACGCCTGGTCTCAGTTTTATCGGCAATCACAAAGGCGTCAACTACAAAGTGATCTTACCTCGTATTCAAGTCGTCCAGTCTAGCCAGCAAATGGTCAGGCAGCTGTATCTTGTCCCTTGCCAAAGCCTGGGCTTGACTATGCAGCTCATCCGCCAGTCGTCTCAGCGGTGGCAGCTGAGCACGAGCCCTGGAAACAGCATCCAGCTGGGCTCTGGCATCCCTGGCGTCTCCAGGCCCTCGCCAAGAGGATCGAGCCGCTTCTGCGCCTTGGACGCGCCCGGCGAGCTCGTCGAGGGAGGTTGTGAAGGATCGGACTCTCTGGAAGAGAATGATACAATTAGTTATATATTTAATAGGTACTTTATTGCACACACATTGCACACAATATAAAGGCAACTATTGTACCAAAAGGTGGGCTTAATTCTACAAGCGATTCGAGTATGAGATATGGCTCTTTGTGCATTATTAAATTCGGAAAAGTAGGCATACTTAGGTAATACTTATAAACAATTTGATCATAGGGTCAATAGATGGTTCAATGGTACAAATTCTCTCTTACCTAACTGTATTTATTGCTGGTATCTATTATGATGAATACGTCCTCAAAATTCTTGTTCCACGACCTTACTACCAGAAACCTGTCATTAGCCAAGTATCAAGGGTGGAATTTTTGTACGCAAATGCTCATGCAGACCGCATCCAGTCCGCGGCAGTGACCTTGCTCGGACACCACCGACAACCCAACCTTGTCGCGACTTCTCGGGTTACCTGACCACTACCGCAGGTTATTCAATAGCTACCTCTGCCAGGTGCATGTGAAGAAGTAAGGACATCTTATAAGATCGGCCAGAAATACCTAACTGAGAAACCTGTTACAACTCCGCATAAAAAGAGAAAAAAATCTTATAAATAAATAGGCCCACGAAATTTATGCCCAAGAATGGGAGACATCCTCTCAGATCTCCAGGCGATCAGATCGAATGGGCGTAGTCAGAGAGGAGTACTTAGTCTATACGTGACAGATTGCAAGTCCATCGACGGTGTGACAGATCGGTGGTTTCCTCACGTCACAATTGTATTTGAGTTTTTCGAATAGAAAAACTCAAGATCCGACCGGTTGGGTCACGACCGGGTTCGAACCTAAGGATCGAAAGTCGGAGAACTAGTGGGGTACTAGGCCAACACTGCTAGTAAAAAAACCTAGATGCCGATATAAGAATTTCTAATACTAATAATTTGGAATACAAAATGTGGATTCAAATTGGTTCAAGTACGACATATATACATCTAGCCTATATTAAACGATAAGTAAACTGTGAATCCTAGACTACTGAAATAAATAAATAAAATCTACCTGTTGTTACTAAGGCGAATAAATTGTAACATGTTACGTTCACTCTAGGAGCACTGACGGCTTGAAACACGCAACTCAGCAACTGATGCGTGGTGATTATAGGTACCTCACTACTTACCTACTTGTTAAGTAGGTAATTAAATCTGCTCGATGGTAAGTATTACATAAGTAGTACTTACTCCCGTTTCAACATGTGCATGAAAAGAGCGAGCGTTGCATCTATCTGTTGCACTTTTACCAACGCTGTGTTGGCCTAGAGGGAGGTTGACTTTCGATCCGAAGGTCGTCGGTTCAAAGTCAAATTCAAAAGGCGTCCAAAGGTACCATACAAATCACAATCTCTCTTCGCCACCAATTTATCCCTAAGTCAAAGAGAAGAAATGCCACGATTATTGAACCCGTGAAGAACAGACATTCAACGAGATTAGGACGATTCAAAACGATTCCTGATAAAGATCATCATCATCATAAACAACCTGTAGAAGTCTACTGCTGGACATAGGCCTCCCCCCAAAGAGTTCCACGACGAACGGCCTTGAGCCCTTTCCATCCACCAACTTCCCGCAACCTTTACAATTTCATCGGTGCATCGGGTGGGGGGCCTTCCAACACTGCGTCGCCCGGTTCGTGGTCGCCATTTGAAAACCTTTACTCCCCAACGGTTATCGGTTCTGCGAGCTATATGGCCTGCCCACTGCCACTTCAACTTGCTAATTCTGAGAGCTATGTCGGTGACCTTGGTTCTAATACGGATTGCCTCATTTCGGATTTTATCACGTAGTGAAATTCCAAGCGTAGCTCTCTCCATAGCCCGTTGCGCGACTTTGAGCTTGTATATGAGGCCTATAGTTAACGACCAAGTCTCAGTGCCATATGTCATCACTGGCAACACGTACTGATTGTAGACTTTCGTATTGAGGCTCTGCGGTATAAAAATCCTCCTGATAAAGATACATAAATTAAAGTTTAAGATTGCTTGACGTGCCTTTTAGATTAGGCAAAACGAAAAAAGTAGTATAACGTAGTCGAAAAATGACCACCAAATCTCTGACAATATGAAATACACAGAGGTACAACGTACAAATCCACGTAACAAAGCAAAATATCTCCCCCACCTACCTACTTACTACCCATTTCCCTAAAAAACGTCTCCGCCGCGGCTTATCGCCTCAATCCATCGAATCCGAGGAAATCCGATTTTTTCCAGAAAAAATATTATATATCCCTATTTCGCCAGCATTGCTATCAGATCAGCATTTACGGGAAAACGGCAAACGTCGAGTATTTATGCGACGTGCGGTAGGTATGCGTGAGCGAACTCGCATTCACGGTTTCACTGCGAATGTGGGTATTTTTGAGTTACCGACGACGTTTTGTCGATATTTTTAACCGACTTCAAAAAGGAGGAGTCCATATCTCCGCCAATACTAATTTTGATAATTCTTTCGCTGATGTATAGAGTATGATCCCGGGGTGGTCCCATATTAATTTTATTGACAGGCCTCATAGCTCAGTTAGTAGTAACTCTGCCTTCTGCGCTAGAGGTTGCGGGTTCGATCCCCGCACTGGACAAACATTTGTGTGATAAACACAGATGTTTGTTCTGTGTCTGGGTGTTAAATATTTATCTATTATATATATCAGTCTCTGGTCACCATAGTACAGGCTATGCCTAGTTTGGGATCAGTTGGCCGTGTGAATATGTCCGGAATATTTATTTATTTATTTTATTTATTTAATTCCTGAGGGATTGCTACTTGTCCCGTAAAACTTAAAAAACGTCATCATCTCTTGAACCTTGATTTAACCTAAGGGGGTGTGTGTCGGTAATTCCTTTCTGTGCACCTATACGTTACAACAGGAAGCTACCCTGCAAATTTCATACCTACTCTTAGGACTTTTGGTTAGGCTCTGCGTTGATTGTCAAAGAGAATAAAACCACCACGTTTTATTGTCTGTCTGTCAGTCAGTACCATATGAGTTATTATTTATGACGAATGAATGTCATACTTAGGTACTTTGGTTTTTTGTTCGAAAGTGTTGGTGGCCAGACCAGTGTCATCCTCAGTAGGTAAGCAAAACGTAAAGAGGTTGATAACAAAAAAAGAGGTTGGTATTAATCTTGTAAATATTCAGGAATTTGGAGTCGGTTTTCAGTTTTTGTAAAAAAAATCTTATTACAACATGAAAATGTCCTCGGTATTTCGAGTTATATCACTCAGGCTTATTTTTATAGAAAATTATGCACATTTATTAAGTGCGTTTTTAGCACTGGTGGTGTAGAGAGCACTGGTAGAGTGGTCCCCATCTTCCAATCAACAGGTCGTGTTCGTGCAACAATGGATTTTTCATTCGGAAAATTTACTTATGTGCGCTATACTAGTGCTCTCAAACGGTGAAGGAAAACATCGTGAGGAAACCGGCGGCATGCCCTACATCCTAAAAAGTTGAAGACATCTGACAGTGCCCGAAAGGAGCCTCTAAGAGGCGCACTTTAGATCTTTCACTACGCTGATTCTCTCACCGACGGTCAAAGGCCCTTTTCAGGGCCACCACACCACAACCTGGTCACTGACCAAGAAAGAATCAGTGACACGACAAGCAAGTGCGTTTTTATGTAGATACCTATTTGATCATTTTATTTACAGAAAGAAACTTAAAACTAATACAAGTTAATATTTACAAAATACACAAGAAACAGTGAAGCCATCTAAAGACCGTTACAAAGGATCTATAGATAGCTCAACTGAGCCAGATCACTACCAGTCGGAAGCGTCCCCAAGACGCTGGCGGAATTGCCACGCTAGATGGCATTGCTAATTCGCTGGGCCAAATAAGAGCCAGTAAACCAGTGACGAGTTCACTACTTTTACATTAGTTCCGAGTCCCGAAGATCTTGCTTGCTTATCGTTTCCTGGGTGTGGTCCAGCCAAAGATATACAGGGGTGTAATTATGTCCACGGCCCCGGACCTTGATCGGGGGACTAGACAATGTTAATAAAATTATATGAGTCACGATTTATTCCCTTTCGGGTCTCCAGTTGGTGAGATAAAACGGTAGTTAAGTACATTGTTTGGTCACGTTACTGAGCTATTAAGGTAACGGTGATAACTCTTGATTAGCTGGGTAATTAATTTGAGAGTTTATCAGTTTGGTAACAATAATGGCAAGCTTTCGAGATTTTATCTTCGTTTCTCCTTGCTAGACAAAGTACGCTTTCCTATCGCCAGGGGACTTATGCCTGGGAACGTTCGACATAATCTCATAGTAGAGATGAGGCACCTCGGGCTAAAACTTGTAACAACTTGTGGAATCAAGCAAGTTCCGCAAAAAATCACAAGCAGATCTTTCGTTTCAAAATTCAGATAAATAAGTAAAAAGAAGGGTTCTCCTCTTACTTGAGAACCCTTACAAAAGTATATTTAAACTTTTCGTTTTTGGTGTAAACTGATCAACTGGCTTATGATTTCTTCCTTTTAATGGGTGTCTGTTCTTTCTTTCTTGTTTATCTGTAATTGCCTAATTAGGTAGGTACTAGTACTACAACTCAGTTGCTATATGTATAATAGTCATCATCATCAGTCATCAAAAAAGTTCTAAGAAAAGGGAGAAATGCTAAAATTTTGACTAAATTTAGTTAATATTGTGTAGTCATTCTATACAAAATATTAACGAAATTAATTATAGCCCCGTTCGCGTTAGTATACTATTTATAGAATACTCACTCGCCCTTCCAATTATCTCATTTGTTCAATTGTTTGTTTGCGATAATTGAACGTTCGTGCTAGATGTCCCTCAATCGGCTAATCAAGTGTTAGTTTATTAGTTAATTAGTCCTATGATCTGCTGCGAGTAGGGTAAGGTACAATTAATAAATAACTATATTCCATCGGCACCACTCTGAAGCTCTACATTGCATTTTTTTGAAAAAGGATCATCGAAAAAAATGCTAGGCACGCGCGCCGTGTTTGTTGCCTGATTCTTGAGGCTTGGTTGCGTGAACCAGGCGTAGTCACCTAGTTTCTATGACGGTTCAAAGTGATCCTAGTGATTTTATTGAAATAAACACCTTTTGACTTTGATGTAGTTACTAAAGCAGGCTTAGCAGTAACTTAGAGATCCGTAGACAAACTAAAGTCAACAACGGACTATGAATGTGTAGAGGATTAGCAAGTTCATACGGGCAGTAGGCGGGAATATAGCTTGGAAACCCGACAGCTGTGGGACCATAAGTTTCTTGAAACCAGAAAGAGCAGCGTAGGATGGCCCCCCACTAGATGGAAAGAAGACCTAATAAAGGTTGCTGGGAGCCGTTGAGCACCACACAAGATTGGTCACTCTGTATATGTTTAATAGTGGCCATCCTTCGGCTAATATGATCATGATATAAGATGAATTTATAACGCACACGTGTACGGGTTTCGTTTCAGATAGGACAAAAGATATCCGGTTCGATAACCGGGTGGTCATTTAGCCCCTTTATTATAAGTTGAAGAACAGGTAGTCGGTCGGCTGCGATGAAAAAACTACCAAATGAGATAAATACAATTGCTATTGCATCACAAATCGCACATACTTACACCTAGAAGATGATTCATAACAATGTTTACCATTCCGAAAGGTATTCTATCAACAAAATCAAAATATACTTTCATTATCAGATTATAGACAGGCCTCATATTATTTTATTAAGTATTATTAAGTCATTTATTTCAGGCAACACAGCAAAGTACATGTACAAATACAGGGCCCATAGATATATATACCTTAAAACTAAAATACATATAATATTCACACTTGCATATTATATTAGGGTTTATTGTTCTTTGGCGCATCCCTATAGCGTCGGAAAACTATTCCTGCAGGCCAGAAGTCGGGAGAGTGGAACATGTCACGAAGCTTCATAGCTCATAGCTCAGATGGTAGTAACTCTGCCTTCTGTGCTAGAGGTCCCGGGTTCGATTCCCGCACTGGACAAACATTTGTGACTAACACAGATGTTTGTTCTGTGTCTGGGTGTTAAATATATATCTATTATGTATCTGTATTCTCTGGTCTGGTATCAGTCTCTGGTACCCATAGTACAGGCTATGCCTAGTTTGGGATCAGTTGACTGTCCGGAATATTTAAAAATAATAATTTATATTTGTTATTTTTTTTCAAACTTTCTTGAATTACCAATTTTTTGGTATTTTTATCATCGTTGTATTATATTGCATTCATTTAATTATCCATAGACATATTTAAAATGTACTTGAACAAGTCAATAGTGTGGCAAATAATTAGTTTTTTTAAATATTCTTATATAAAATCATTAAAATAATAAATTTGTAATTAATGATTAAAATTGTAATTAATTACTAAACGCACGAGAAGTTCGGCATAAAGTTTGCTACTTAAAACAGCAGATTCATTATGTTTGAACTGTTTTGACCCCAAAACAGCTGATGTTTGGCATAGAGTTTTTTCGATGATAAAGTCGTAGAACAAACTATATTGCCAATTGGGTATAGAATTAGCCCCTTTTCGGGATAGCATACAGATTATGGATATTACAGTCCGAAAACCACTTTCCGAAAAGTATTTACACATTATTCCTATAAATCGTAGAAACGTAGGTATGTAATGAAAGAATACAAATCCTCTCGAAATAAAAATCATAATCCGGATAAAAAAAATGGCCGCTCTCTAAATGTCAAACGCACAGTACAGAGATGTTTATCCGGATAACGGGTGTTTTTGGAAGTGCGGGCCTATCCGGGTATCGGGTATGATACACCCGGGCCAGATTCTAGATCGGCCCGATAACACCCGCATTTAGTCGAAAACGAAATAAAGGCATGGATACAATGTAAAGTTGGCGCGTTTTAAATTGTAAATGTGGCTCATTAGATTTTATAACCTATGTTATGATGGTTTTTGTGTGTATTTTGATGCAATTAGTACCTTTTATGAAAGTAATACAAAATTATTCAAATATCTGTGAATCAGAATAAAAAATTATGGGGTCATTAAAAAAGGAAAACCATTAAGTATGATTTGTTTGGGTTCTAGATTCATCACAACGATCTTCGTATTCATAGTTCTACAACGTGTTCCGTAACTAGTTTATTATCCCGGTATAGTTTTCGTTAATACTTATTAACTTTTTCAAATACGCTGTTTTTGGATTTTTTATCATCTTTATGACTTATTATTAAACATAAGAGAAGTTTGTCATCAAGATAAAACAGCTGAATAATTTATTTTGAACTGATTTGACCTCAAAACGGCTGGTCAATGAAAATTGACGATTTTACTAAAGTCGTAAAACTATTGCCCATTGTAGAATAAGCCCCTTTCGGGGTAGCATACAATTATGAATCACCTTGTATATATTAGTTCTACCACGCTAGTGCTGCGATAAATCACAGACAAAACCTGGCAGTATTTTACTTCGATACTTAATTATACCCAAGGACCTTGTATCTGGGTCATATCCTCGTACCCAGTGTGCCCGCCCCCCAACTATCCAACCGTGATATTAAGATCCATTTTTGGAGAAACATTTCTTCGTCAAGGGACTCTTGGTCCATTTCTCCGTCTTGAGGGAGCTAAGGCTTCGGATGAAAGATAACTTTTATGATTTGTTATGTTAGTTTCGGAGATTTGGACAATGGGTTTATGAACGCGTTTTTATGGCTTTTTAGAAATGTATTTTTTCTGTTTTAGTTATTGTGCCATTTTGAGAGTCTTAACACAGATCTACTTTAATAGGGAAAAAGTTCATTGTTTATTTTCTGTTTCGATGAAATGAAATAAAAATTTAAATCATTTTTAACCGACTTCCAAAAGGAGGAGGTTCTCAAGTCGGCTGTTTTTTTTTTTTTTGTGTGTATGTTTCTCTATATCTCCGCCAATAGTAACCCGATTTTGATTATTCTTTCGCAGGTGTATAAAATATGATGCCGGGGTGGTCCCATATTAATTTAATTCCTGAGGGATTTCTATTACGTCATCATCTCTTGAAATCACGACTTGTCGACGTTGGTATGGTATGGTAATCCCCGCGACTTCGTTCGGTTGCTGCTATTTTTACATAAACTTTAACCTTAGGGGTTGTGTGTCGGGAATTTCTTTCTGTGCACCCACACATTACGCTACCCTGCAAATTTCACACTCTTAGGATTTTGGTTAGGCTCTGCGTTGATTTTCAAAGAGAATTACGAATTACCTAGGGAATTTGAAGTCGGTTTTAATTTTTTGTAAAAAATATCTTATGGAATGTATTAACAGCACATTCATATGACACTCCACTGTCCACTTCATGTAGTTGTATACATTTTTTGAAAAAGCCCCTTTTAACCTTCGCCGTTTAACTCATATTACCTACCAGCAAATTTTGATAGTTAGTAGGCCTACGACTCGTTGACCTACTAAATTCTATGCAAATCGGACTGACGGTTCAAAAGTTATGATCTAACAAATATAATACAAACAAGCCTATTACTTATTCCAAGTTGTTTGAGATATTTTGGATCGCTTCGCTCGCGCGATCAATGAAAACGTATGCGAAACAAACACGCGTTGCGAAATTACCAACCGATTTGACAGTACACGACAAAATGCACAACAATCACGCGCTTAGTCACTCAACAAAGTTGATGTATGACGGACGCATTTACATAAAAAACTGATGGTCTACTCCTATTATTATTATTGCTCTAGGACTCGGAGAGCGGTGGTAGGGACCCCGCCTCCCAATCCAAAGGTGGATTTGATTGCGGTCGTGCACCAATAGATATTCCATTCGGAGAATGTATTGTGGTTTGCTAGTGCTAGATAAATAGACTTAAAAAAAAAACGGACAATGCAGAGCTTAAACCGTTGGTCTAGACTTGAAATTTGGAGAGTGTGTTCCTTTTTGCGTAGGTGCACTAAGAAAGGAATTACCAAAATTCAGCCCTTAAGGCTGCGTTTCCACCAGAGATGTGCGAGGATGCGTAGCGAGGGATGTGTTTGTAAAGAACCAATAGAATCGCTTCATTTACCTCGCCTCGGTCAGCACAGCTCTGGTGGAAACGGCTCAGATTTTTGCGCATACAAAAGGGTAAGTGTGCGAGGGATGTGTACGAGGGATGTGTGCGAGGGATGTGTTGCGAGGGATGTGTGTTGAGAAGGATGTGTTGCGAGATTTGTGCATACTGTACCAGCCAGTCCATAGACGGTTGACACATTACACAGCTTCGCAATGCATCCTCTTCATCATTTCAGCCGTACGACGTCCACTGCTGAACATGGCCTCCCCCACAGACAGAGCAAATTCCTTATCATGTGGGGGGATTCGCCCATACTCACCACGCTGGGCATGCGGGCTGGCGAGCGCAGTTAGAGCTATCGTTGTAAAAAATGAGGGACGCTGCTGCCCATCCCCTAGCTTTTTTCCATTAGTCGCCTCTTACGACATCCGCGGATAGGTAGATATGGAGGGGCCTTTTCTTCAGCCGGGGCCACCACGGCTGAAGAATCCTCTTACCTCACATTAATGCGCATTTTCACAGCTCCGCTACACAAACTCGTAGACACATTTTCAATCGCACAGCTTTGGTGGAAAAGCAGCCTTACGGTGGTGTTCAGCGTGAGTTCAGTTTGAAAATAACATCAAGCGAACGAAGTCGCGGGGGCTTCCACTAGTTTAATGATTATGTAATAAATAATGTTTGCCGGTAAGCGCCGGCGCCGGTGTCGGAAGACAGACTGCAGCAACCTGCTTCACTCGCAAAAACGCCCTTGTTGGCGCCAGGCGAATCGTGCAACACTGCAATAAGCCACGTGCGCCAATCGTTTCATAACGATTAGCGTTCGTATTAATGTATAAACCGCATTGAATATTCGGTTGTGGAATCTATTAGAGGCGATACTGATAGGTTCAATCGCTCCGATTGGGGAGAAATCTTTTAGGCTTTGAATTCATAAAACAAGTACTTAATTAGATACAAGGCGATTCATAATATGTATGTCGTCTCGAAAGGGGCTTATTCTACACACAATTGGCAATAAAGTTTGTTCTACGACTTAGTAAATTCTACATTTTCATTGGAAAAAAATTGTTCGCCGTTGCGAACTCATCCATAAACTATGCGCAAAACTCTATAGTAAATCGACTTCAAATAACATATAATAAGGAATTCTATTCAATTGATATATTTCATAATGCTAAAGGAACATTTAAACGAGATGTATTAAAGTTTATGGAGAGGGACTAAAATTTTGTACATTTTTCTAAACTTGACTGTCAATTAAAATATTTTCTTTTTTCTAAAAAATGTAAATCCTTTATTGGCCGTAAGAATTAGCATGTAATTTTTATTGTATTTTAGATTAAGAGCTGTGGGTTTTGTTAAATAAATAAAAATAAAATAAAAAATTAGCTGTCAAATCAATTCAAACTCAATGAATCAGCTGTTCACTGTTTTAGTTAGCATAGCAATCTTGATGCTCCACTTCTCGTACGTTAATTAGATAAAATATTTATTTATTAGTATAAATGCAAGTTTGTGAAGATGTTTGTTGTTCAATCACGCCGTAATGTCTCAACCGATTTCAATGAAACTTGGAATAAAGTTATTTACTATTCTATAGCATATATAGGCTACTTTTTATGTAGGTACCACGCGAGCGAAGCCGCGGGCAGAAGCTAGTTAGATAGATAGATAAACTATTTGGCACTACAGACACACACAATGAACAATTTATCTATATAAACAATTTTAAACTAAAGTACATACAATAGCCCATAAAGGCCGTGGTGGCCCCGGCTGAAGAATAGGCCCCTCCATATCTACCTATCCGCGGATGTCGTAAGAGGCGACTAAGGGAAAAAAGCTAGGGGATGGGCAGCAGCGTCTCCTATTTCAACAACGATAGCTCTAACTGCGCTCACCAACCCGCATGCCCAGCGTGGTGAGTATGGGCAAATCCCCCCACATGATAAGGAATTCGTTCTGTCTGTGGGGGAGGCCATGTTCAGCAGTGGACGTCGTACGGCTGAAATGATGATGATGACATACAATAGGTAGGTATAAATAATCTAAAGAGCAATTTTTTAAAAGTAGGTATCTTAGAGTAGGCAAGTTTGCGTGTGCTGCAGTACGACAAATAGGCTATGGCTCAGTGAAATATTTTGCTTAAAAGCAAAAACACAGATTTTCAGCCAAAACCTGATTTAGTTAGTTATAAAGATGATAAAAATACAGTCACTGTGTACGGATATACCTAGGTCTCTACCTACTATAAAAGTGTCTTAATAAGCTAAGTATGAACACAATGAACAGGAAGCAAAGAAACGCCCTAAGCATTTATGCGGTTTATTACAAAAGCAAACAGTAAGTTCAAGGTCGATGCACACCGAGTGCATAATCGAGCCCAGTGTGCGCCGTCCCTAAGGTTATTGACACCATTGGTTAAGGAACACACAATGTATCAACCATTAAAGTTGTGAGCAGAAACAGCTGATGAAAGTACTTAAATGGGTTATTTTTATTTTTATTGGTGTAGTTTGCTGGAAAAGATTCAGTTTATTTTGAATCCTTGAAGAGTTTTGAAGCAATGTGTTGCTAAAGACAATGCAAATATAATATCAATATTGTACTATTAAGAAATATTAAATTTCAACTGCATTTAAGTCATACCCAAGGATATAGTATCGTCTTATGCTTAAGCTAGATGAATAACAAAAATAACAAAAAAATAACACCAAACAGTCACATCAACCTGACCCCACACTAGTATTCTGTGTCGTGGGTATTAGAAACTACTGAGTACCGTGGTACCACATCACCCAGACCCGGATCAGATATTTGCAGCAAATGCAAAACTTTGTCCCACAGCGGGAATCGAATACGCCTGTCCTTAGCAATAGCGCAACCTATGCGCCTTACGTAATTATTTTTATGTTCGCGATTTTCGACTTACAACAGTTTTAATAACCAAAATCGGACAAGCCGGTTGGCGAGCGCAGATAAAGATTCAAGATGTTTATTTACAGAAATACACTTAATAAATATTATGTTTACAAGTATTTCAAAATAATTCATATACCTTAGAAGTCAAACTCCTTTACCTACTTCTTTACATCAAGTGTAGCGTGTGCTGCCCTTAGATCATTTGTTGAAGCTCACATTTGTCTTCTTTTTTTCACATTTTTATATGCTCTTATTTATTAGGGATTATAATTAGATTACTTTTCTAGCCTCACCTAGTTCGATCGACACCACACTAAAGCTTTAAATTCCATTTTGTGAAAAAGGATCATCGAAAAAAATGATAGGCACGCGCGCCGTGTTTGTTGCCTGATTCTTCTAGGCTTGGTCGCGAGGAACAGGCATAGCTTCACCTAGTTTCTAAGACGTTTCAAAGTGATCCTAGTGATTTTATTGAAATAAATGCCTTTTGACTTTGACTTTACGTGAGATGCGAACGCGAGAGGGTTGGAGCGCGCGGCAGATCATAATCACCCTGATGAAGAGTCTCTAGACGAATCGTAGCATTGTCGGTGCTTTCATCGACATTATACAGACGTGAGTAAAACCCGTTTTTTTTAAGTCCTTTACTCAGTTCGCACCATAATCTTATAAATAATTTCCACTCACGGCATGTTCATTTAATGCTGTGTTTGTTTTTATCAGCTCCAAGTCCAACAAGACCTACAACTGTCTACAACTGAGATCGTTAATTCAATGGCTGTAGATGTTTTTTTCACCACTCGGAGTGGCGGCTTCGATAGTAAAGTAACGGCACAAAACAGGTTACTAGTGTACATTTCCAGTTGTCAATGCCTTCCGTGTTGCTATTACAATAATCCTGTAGTTAGATTTCATTTGTTTTGTGCTATCCTATCATACTTCCTACTAATAATAATATTAGTAGGAAGTAGCACAAAGTACGTGCCAAATTTCATTCCAATTTGTTCAGTGAGTGTAAGAGTCATTCAAACATCCTCACATCATCTTGTCCTCACGTCCGCACGTCCTCACGTCCTCAGGTCCTTAGGTCTTCACGTCTTCACGTCCTCACGTCCTTACGTCTTCACGTCCTTACGTCTTCACGTCTTCGCGTCTTCTCGTCCTCACATGCTTACTTCTTAACAAAATTTACAATTTTAGAGGCATGAAATTTTCCATGTGGTTAAGAAGGCATTATTAATGAAATTTTCATTTTCCAATCTGCGTTTCGAGTACCTAATTCAGGTAAACATTGTTTTGAAGCAAACTTGTGGGTTTTAGTTAGATAGAAATGATTGTTGTTCAGAAACAATATTGCACAAAAATACCTTGTTTCATCCGTGCAAATCCGGTACGAGCCGGTAATATCCGGATTGTCGTTGTAGGGGCCGTGTTGTAGCTTGGGAGACAAAAATGAGTAGTTTACGTCATTTCCAGTAAAAAACTGAACGCCTTGTTGCTTTATAGATTAAGCGTCAACTACACCTCAGAGCCATCAGCGGTTCTTACCGAAGTGGTTCTTACTCCGAAATGCATTACACGACAAACCTATCTTCTAACTGTATCCCCTGTCACTGATTCTTTCTTGGTCGTCAACCTGGTCTGTGAATAGGTTGAAGTTGGTGGCCCTGAGAAGGGCCTATGACCGTTGGTCTAAGAATCAGTGTAGTGCGCCTCTTATAGGCTCTTTTCGTGTACATGTCGCATGTCTTCGATTTTTTAGGTTCTAGAACATTCCGGTTTCCCCACAATCTTTTCTTTCACCGTTTGAGAGCACTAGTATAGCGCACATAAGGTTCGCGAATGTAAAATCCATTGTTAGCCGATTGGGATTCGAATCCATGCATGTCGATTGGAAGGCGCGGCCACTACCACCACTCGACCAGTGCTCTCTATGTGCTGTGGATGATGGATGATGATGTAAGAAAATAACCTCTGGCTCCTGTTCTAGTTGTCCGGGTAGCGGCCATGCCTTTATGACGCGCCCGGCGGATTCGCGTATTAGAGAACAATTTACTGTTATTTTATTGGTCTTGTCAGTTACAATGTTATTGGAGAAAGTAGGATAAATTGGCAGCGTTGTGCCTTGTAACTGACAAGACTGTAGGTATTGTTTCAATGGTGATTGGTTGCAACTCGCAAACTTGCGAGATAACTTGCGTTTGAAGTTTAAACCAATGCGGCTTTGTTGATATTATATTTTGGCTTTAGGTAGTCATAAAAATCTGTATAAACAATGCTTAAGGCGCTATGAGAATCATAATAAACTGTTGAGTGGGCGGAATAAAGAAAGTGACAGCGCTATGTACTATAATTGAATGCGGAAAGAGATAGCAAGCGTTAGAAGGCGCTCGAAAGTAATCGACGTAAGCGACACATAAGAAAATATCGATTATCTTAAAAACTAAGAATTTTTTTTAAAAAGTGTCTTGGGTTTAGGTACCTAATGCTATTGTCTAACACAATATTTAATAAAAAGTTATTAATGATTGATAGTTGCTGAGTATTTTCGAAAAAACTGTTGCAAAGGACCGAACTTTAAAAAATAAATCTATCGAGAAAAGTTTTTCCAATCGCGTTTCTGTCTAGGATTTAGGTAAATAAAATGCTCAAGTTAACTAAGTCATGAAAATCAAAACTGTGCGTTTATTGAGAAAAAACAGTTCAAAAATCATAAAACAATTTAACCCTCACCTTAAAGTATGCAGGTCACCGACATAGCTCGCAGAATTAGCTATTGGTAATAAATATTCGCCGTTCTAATTTAAATTAAATAAATGACTAAATTGATTAGGTAGGTATTGAGACTTAAACAGAATATTTATTTTATTTGTAAAACTGCAAAATTTTGCAACCAACAGTTTTCACTGTATTCGATTTGAATGTAATAGTTACAGATATAAACGATCCCAGATGTTGATGTTTAAATGGCTAACTCAAAAGCTTTTTGATAAAGATTGTTTTATAGTACTTAGATGTTTACGCGATAAACGCCCGTTTTATTTCTATAGATTGTTTTGTGTTTTCTTTCTCTTTGCGCATTGTTCTTTTGTAAAACAAATGGCAATAGAAGTAATATTGTGTTATTTTATAACCACGATATACTTAATTGTACAAATACACTAGTGGTTCGCCCCGACCTACGACCACGCGATGTCTCGTAAAGTTGGTGCTTCGATTAGAGTGATCAACTTTGAAAATCGTATCTTAGCATGCTCTTACTAATTTCCAATCTTACCTGAACTACGAAGTCATTGAAACTTTCTCAAATAGGAGCTCATGTTATATTGGTTTTTAAATGTTACTAATTTTGTTATACCTCAAAAACCATATTGTGGCCTAGAATAAATATAAAAGTAGTTTTGGTATTTATGAACAAAGCTCTTTCATATGCCACCCCACTTCATGTTCTTGTATTACTTTTTTTATTACTTACCCCATTTTGGACCCATATAACTTAGCAACCCCTTGGCCGATTTAACTGTTATACCAGTAAATCTTGATAGTACGATATGTTGATCTACTGAATTTCATGCAGATCGGATTCCCGGTTAAACATTTATGTTCTAACAAGTACCTATAGGTACATACAAAGATTGAAAAGACGATTCGTTGTGTGAGAAATCTTCGCTCGCTCGATCAAGAATGACTTAACTAAAGATATGACACATTTGTAAATATCGTAGACCACAATTATGAATGAAATTTGCTCGTAATTTTGTATGTGAGCTGTGCTGCGTCCATTTTGTTTTGTTAACTTCAGTCATAGTAAGGGTAACTTTCTAGCAATCATTTGAATGGTATTTGCAGTACTAAAGCGAAATCTAAAGTAAATCTCGCGCCTGCGGGGGCGATATCACCAATTGAGACTGTTGTTTGCTCAGGGTACTTTATGATGCCGACGGTACCTATAGATAAGGAGAAAACCTAGTTATTTTGTTAGGTATAGTGCAAGGATCAATTCAAATGAAATACTAATTTTGGGTCGTTCTATTCATGAAAATATGTTGGTTGGCCCCTACCCCAATTTGTTTCTGGAGAAATATTTCTCCTAATTACCACTACCAGGCATTCTAGCCTGTCAATTAAAACTTCAAAAAAGCTCTATTTGTCAAAGTCAGTGCAGCACTCGCAATGTCAAATTTGAATTTCGAACTCGCTGTGAACAATGAATGAGCATGTCCGCCACGTCGTGAGTCACGGCATTGTTTAGCATTCTAAAATTGAAATGGTGACACGTTTTGACATTCCTGTAGGTTCATTCATTAGGTAAGAACTGATTTGTTTTGGTAATTCATCATTAGAATTTTGAGTTGTACCGGAGATTGTCACGGCTATTCTTGTCACTTTACGTTAGGCATTCTATTCACAACTAGCTTGCGCCCGCGGTTTCGCTCACGTAGTACTTTACATAAAAAGAAGCCTGTAATGCTATTATCGGTACCTATTATATTACAAGTTTCATAGAAATCGGTTCAGCCGTTCTGGCGTGATTGAGTAACCAACCATTCGTCCGAACTTTCGCATTTAATTTTGTAATAGTAGTAAGATTGGAATTATTGAGCTTTATTTTTTATGAAGATGGGCTTATTTATGTTAAAAAATAATGATTGCGAAAGCTTTATGTAATCTTCACTTTCTAATATTTTTTTACTGCTAACCCCTCACGCCCAAAAAAAGGGGCTATAATATAAGCCAGCTGTGAGCTTATAAATGGGTTAATGATTATAATTAAGGGCATTTTTTGCCTGACTGTGAAACGCGACTAATGAATTTAGCAGTTAACAGAAACTTTGATTCTTTTTTAGTTGCGTGGTATGGTTACCGGATAAAAAGTCTGTAGGTATGCTAATCCAGGCTTTCTATTTAGATTGGGTTTGTTTAGTTAGGTAGGATTAAATTTGTTAATTTGTTATAGCTAAATCTCCTAAAGACCTAAGTCTTTTGTTGATTTAATTATTTCCAGGCTATGTATACATGCCAAATTTCATCCTAATCTGTTTAGTGGAAAGACGTGAAAAACGGTGAAGGAAAACATCGTGAGGAAACCTGCAGAACCTAGAACCTAAAAATTCGAATACATGTGACATGTGCACGAAAGGTGTGCCTCTTAGAGGCGCACTTCAATCCTTTCACTTCACTGATTCTTTCACCGACGGTCATAGGCCCTTTTCAGGGCAACCATACCTCAACCTGATCACTGACCTAATACAGGATGACCAAGAAAGAAACAGTGACACGACAAGCAAGCAAGGCCTGAAAGAGTACCAAATATCTTCACATGCTCACATCTTACCAAAATTTTGCATATAAAATTTTAGTGGTAGGTATAAGAAGATACCGATAAAAATACTTATTATAATAGTCTTCTATACTAAAAAGTTAACCATCTAGAATAGATGTAATATTGCCTTACTAATAAGAGTACTTGGTATTCCGAATTCGTTGATGTATGCAAAATCTGGTGTCGATGACCCTGCATGGTTATTAACGGTTTTTTTGCTTTGAGCTGTTTATTTGCCTGCTGTGCCATCAATTTTATAAATAAGTCGTTAAAATGACAGGCAATAACCGTAGAATTGAGCATGGATCGCATGGCTGTATCGTAATTCACTATTCACATAAAGCACCATAAGACAAACATATTATCAAGTAATGTGTGATTAGGACTCTTTCTAGAAATTTAGGAATAATCCAACTAATATATAAACGCGAA
This sequence comes from Anticlea derivata, assembly GCA_947579855.1. Classification (NCBI taxonomy): domain Eukaryota; kingdom Metazoa; phylum Arthropoda; class Insecta; order Lepidoptera; family Geometridae; genus Anticlea; species Anticlea derivata. Next base: position 582,938 of record OX388277.1, on the reverse strand, counting down.
AGTTTGTGAGGACGTGAGAACGTGAGGACTGAACCCGTGAGAACGTTAGGACGTGAGTACGTGAAGACGTGAAGACGTGAAGATGTGAGGAGGTGAGGATGTGAAGACGTGAAGGCGTTTGGACGTGAGGAGGTGAGGAAGTGAGGATGTGAGGACGTGAAGATTTGCAACGCTTTCCAACAACAACCACTGAATGATTTGCCATGTACTTATAAATAGCCTGGAATAACATAAATATGCTTGTTTTTATCCGGAGCGCTTCGCGGGTGGAAATTTGTTATTTGAAAATCTTAAAATGAATGAATCGATCATTGAACTAATTTACGATTGCAAATGCACTTCCATCTGGTTCTGCCAGTATAGTGTGGTTACCAGAAAACATCTGTTTATAAGTAATTAAATCTACTGAAATTAGGTCGAAATTCGGTAAGTTTAGTAGTGTACATAAACAGGAATAAAGGGAACCAGTAAGTACCTACTTGTAACTATTTTGAACGACTATTACACAAATACCGGGGTATTGATCTACACAACCCGGTTTATACCAGGGTATACACCAGTATGAATTATGATAGGCAGGCATCAAGCCATGCTTGTTTCCTGATTCTTCTAAGCTTGGTCGCGAGGAAAACGCGTAGCTTCATCTAGTTTCTAAAAAAAGTGATCCCAGTGATTTATTGAAATAAACACCTTTTGACGTTGACTTTGACTATGACTATACCTTTTGAATATGTAAGATTCTAGTTTCAATCTTATGTGGTACCTGTAGATCTGAGATATCTACCGTGGTTGGGAACCAGCAGTGACCATACTGTAACCTACACAAATTAAAGATCTTACCATTTCTTCCTCTTCCATTGCGCTTATGAGCTCATAATACAGCATCTCAGCCTCTTCCGAGACCTGGATTTTCTGGCAATCTTTGATCTTCTCCTGGACCTTTGGAAACTCCTGGAACTCCTGGTATTCCTCGCCATTCTGGCAGTCCCGGCCCTTCTTCTCCATGTCGTAGGTTATCTCACACGAGATATCCGTTTTTAGATGCATTTTTAGGTTGTTCACTCCTACTTTACACGTACACTTCTTTGGTATATTATTTTATTTACATTAAATATTAATTTTGTATCTAGAATTTGGTTCAGTTTGTTAGGCAGTTAGGCTTATACTTCTGATTTGTTGCAGTTATAAGTGTTATCTTGTACAATAAAAACAATTATACTTAGGTTAATTCGCAACTATAACAATCCCAGTATTGATTTTGCAGAAGTTAGAACCCAGTTGAAATCCAAAAACTCAACTTATTACGTTAAAACTCAAAATATTAGCATTTGTGTGAACACAAATAATTTAACACCCTCTAGAGAATAATGTACACCAAATCGGCGCAATCGTAATACATGATACAAAATCGCAGATTTAAGTGCCTATCGATGATACGCAAACAGAATGAGTGCTAAGCTAAGTACAGTCTGAACTAAAATCATCAACACATCCGTATTGAAACCACTCAACTATAGTCTGCAGTCAAAACAAGTTAAACTCATCCCATACATCATGTCGTCGTAAGCATGACGAATCACGTGTATTTGCAGAGTCGTTAGTTCGGTCAGTTTGAGTTCAAAGCTCTTGCAAATATTCAGACAGAAAAAAAAACTTCAATTGGAGAGTACCATAATTTGGCAAAAAAAGACGACTGACATAAAACTATAAATAACATTCAGACTGTCTTGTGTTTGCATCAAAAACTTCATCTAGGTATACAGAAACATTATTTAGAGTTAGCTATGGGTAAGAAGTCGGGTTTAGAAAACAAACGGTTTATTAAAAATACTCCTATTAAAATGAATCATTTGTTTTTTTAAATAAGTGACCGAGTCACGGATGCAACGGATGACTTTGAATCATAACTACAGATATTGATACAGGAATTGTATAACTGACTCTAATACAAATTTTGAGTTACACCGCCACTGTATTGTGGACTGTTCCAAGTCAGAAATAGATCTATAAAGATGCAAAATTCAGAAACAAACGAGAAATTACCAAAATACAACACCCACTGCGCTCAACAATTATTGAATGCGGAGCTTTGCTAACAAATCAGAGAATTGAACTATAAACAGTTGGAATGACTCAATGGAACTGTTGTTGCTTGGCAAAGTTTACGAATAATCACACGGCAGTGAAAAAAAAACTTACCTATTCTAACAATTTGGGATATTTATGCCCAAACAGATAAATTATCGAACTTCTAGTAGGACTGGATGGAATAAACCAACATAAAGAGGAATACGGAAATGCTCAATGATCTTTGACTGGAAATAATTTTGCGTTTTTGCTCATACACACAGTAATGCTTGTTCAAATTATTTAAACTATTACCTACTACAGTATCATAATAGCGGTAGGTAGGTAGATATAGATTGTGAATGGACTGTCTGGGGCTTATGAACTCAAAAGATTTAATCCCAAAGACGTGATCAAAGAAAAGCATGTGAGCATAAAAGATGGTCTATCGACAGAATCATCGACTGTTTGGTCGACTGCCCTACACAAAATCCCGATAATTAAACTATTGGTTTGCTTTTGAACTACATTTTATGCACATAACTTACCATTGTGAGTGCATAAACTATAAACACTCCACTTAGATGATGTATTTATCAGATTTGATACAGAGTTGATTTGAACGAAAACGTCCAAGCCCTAAGAACTGTCGTGTACAGTACGAATAGGTCCAAAAATAGTGCTCCCTATTTCTAGATGGTGCACTTGGCAGAGTGTTGCATCCGTTACCGGTACGGCTTAATTTGGTGTTTGCGGAAATCTAGGTTTAAGTACATTACTAATTTTACGATAATTTTATGTAATTTTGAGGAAGTGGTCAAAATTTTTGATTTTTAACGTCATAAACATTAAGTACACGGGCATTACCTACGTAATTAGGCAACTGTAGCGTTGACAAAATGATATGAAAACTTGTGGTAGTACCTTATGAAATTTTGAGCTTTTATTTCAATGTCTATGTCTTTTGTAATGGTTTCATAGCAAACAAACCATATTGTTTAGAATATTTTTTATATAACTATTGTATGAACTAGATATTGTCACTGGCTTCAAAAGTATTTTATTTTGGCTCAGTAATACTCTACACAGCCCATAACATTCTTTAATAACATGTCTTCTGTATTGAGTTTCTTACCAAGATACGCTGGTAACTCTATCGGCATGGGAAGGCAAACGTGTTCACATTTTTTCGCCATAGTCTCAGAAGATCTAAAAAACCCGCCTCATTACTCACATAGCAGGTAACATAAGGTTGATACTGAACGCGACTATCATCTTGAAGGCTAATGACAAAAACATAGTTTACATTCGCACACTCTCTTTTAACATGATAATTTCAGAATTGGTTCTTAAATTAATACTTCTGAGTGTGAGAGATAAATTTGAAGACATTAATAACGACCATGAATATCTGCATGCTCATAAATTATTAGTTTATGTGTATAATGCATTATAGGTTTGCGCAGCTCGTTCTGCACCGTTAAATAACTCAGAATCATGCCGTCAAAATTGACAATGAGTTTTGTAAAATAAGAAGTAATCTACCTATATCTATCTTTTCAATTCTATTTCAATTTTATCAATTTACCTTTAAATGTTATTATTGCTTATAACTTTACATTTGATTTGATTAGTGATTTAAAATGTGGATAATGCAGTGGGCTATAATATTGTCATCGCTACCGAAATCTAAGAATAAAAATATTGTAGCGGTGTATAGTTTCTGAATAAATAAATACATATCTACAAATAAGTTTTTAGACTCGTGGGCAAGCCAAATAAAAACAATTGTTCTCAAGTGCTCGATGATTATCCTACTATCCTAAACTACTATTCCTAAATAAATTATAAATGTGAAGGTTTGTGAGGAAGTTCTGATGTTTGTTGTTCAATCACGTCAAGACGCACAACCGATTTCGTTGAAACTTGGAATATAAGTTCTTTACCTATAATAGGATATAGGCTTTTTATTTAGGTACTATGCGAACGAAGCCGTGGGCAAAATCTAGTAACAGAAACAATCAAAGGTGATCACAATGTAGCACCTATAATGTTATGGGTGCGGCTGATGTTCGCTGTGATGCGGCGCTACATTCAAAGCATGTTAGCATGTAGCACATTCCTTTAGATCTAAAACAGGCGCGTCTCGACTCAAGGAGAATGCAAAAAGACGATACGAAAAAGGCAATTCAAATGAGTTCGGATTAACACCAGAGATTTCAACGGTAAAAAAAAATGTGGCAATAAAAAAGGACAGGTTTTGAGTAAAGCTTCTGATTCTTTTTTAATCTTTGTATTTCGTCTAAGGAAAGAACTTTTAACTTGATTTAGAATAGAAATGTCAAGTTGCATAAAAAAATATTGAGTAGGAAGACTTCTCAATCTATTTGTTTTTTTGTCCAGGCTAATCTCAGAAACTACTGGAAGGATCTTTATGAAACTTTTTATTAGTTATTGATTATGGTCTAAATTGATGGAGAAGTTCAAAATTTTGATGAAAATGTAATTATTTTTATGCAAATACTGAATTATGAGATACGGGTGTCAGCAATTTCTAAATATCCAAGTTTAATTATAAAAAAAATATTTAATTTCGAGTTAGAAATTAGAATCCCTCTCTATGTATACTATGACTCTACGGGAGTAAAACCGCGCGTAAAACTAGTTATTCATATTCTATAACCAGAAGTTTTGATAAAAATCGAGCATGTACATACGCTCACGTTAACTAAATTGCGCAATGAACAGATAGCAGACGTTTCCATTAGTCCAGAATGCATAAAAATGGGTCATATTACCGGGAGCTTCGAAGAAAGTGAATTTCACTTGAAAACGTGTGAAAATAAATGGTTTGTGTGAGCCAGTCGTGACCAGATGACGCGGCGGACGGATTTGTATGCGAAGATGCGGCAAGGATGTGCGCGAATTCTAACAAGTAGACGAATTCAAAAACGGCTAAGTTTAAAATGAAATTTTTGTATCTCAATAATACGCGTGGCATGTTGAATATTTTATTATACGGTTTTGTTTTCAATACCTTTTCATCGATCATCATCATCAGCCCGTAGAAGTCCACTACTGGACATTGGCCCCCAAAGAGTTCCGTACCAACAGTTTTGATCCTTTGACTGCCCGCAACTTTAACAATATTGAGTGGGGGTTTTTCAATACCGTTTTATTCAGCTAACTAACATCATTTCAGGCAATATAATAGAGAATTTAACTAGAAATTTTATATAATAGATCATTTAGAGCATTAAATTTCAGAGAGCCTCTATTTTGTAGGTTCTTCCATTGTTTGAATCTATATTTAGTGATGAGTAACATCCTGTAAGCTTTTTCTAAATTGTATTGTTCATTCTGATGTGTTGATACAATCTCGTATATCACTATGTGTTCCTACCACCTATTTTTGTCACAATACTATTTGCATCATCCCAGATAATGCAAGGTTAGTTTTTGATTCTGCTATAAGCATTACATACAAAAAATACCAGATAAAGAATAAAGCCTTTCACACACGGCAGCTATAATATAAAAATGTATATTATAGCTAGATACATCTCATTGCATCTTTCCATAGAAACTGTCAGAAGATACGAAGATGTAAAAAGATACATTATAGCTGCCGTGTGTGGTCTCCTGACGGTTTCTATGGAAAGATTTAATGAGATGTATCATGCTATAATATACATTTGTACATTATAGCTGCCGTGTGTGACGCGCTTCATAATTGTGTTGTTGACCATGTTCTCAAAGTTAACCCAGATTCCGAATTTTGCTTGTAAAGTTGTCAGTTGTAAGTGGCGAGCCATCTGTTACTTTGTCAATAAGTTTGATAAAAAGCACGCATGAATGGGCTCTTCTATAGTCTCTGGAGTATAGAGCCCTATCGTTCTATACAATGTGGGCACCGGAAGTGTGGCGGCTAGGCTCTGTGACGCATGGTGTGTTACCATTAGTCAAAGCCCGATTTCTTCGCAATTTACTTTAGCGGTTAAAGACCTTACGCCAGGAGTTTTTAATGATAGACTAGGCGCCACTTTTTGTGTTGTAACCTGTCTGGCGCTTGATTTTGTGTAACGATAGTTTCGAGTAAATATTTAAAGTTTGCAATTACCAAAAATAGTAGTGCGAGTATTGAATGGTCTCCAGTTTTATGTTGTTGTTTCTCGTTATCGGTATGTATTTTCAGAAGGTCTTAAAATTTCGCAATTTCGAGACCAAGGCCCAAGACCAAAGTTGGCATTAAAATGGAATAAAAGGATATAATCATTTTAAGTGTTTCTCAATTCACATCTCCCACGCAGCAAATAACTCGATCTCTGCTCAATGGTACACGATTTCAATATCATTTACAAGTACCTAACTAGTTAAATATTAACTCCAGAATTTCGAATTTCTCCATAATCCTTGAGTTTTATTAGCACGTTTCGTATTATTAATTTATTAACATCGAGAAAATGATCAGAGGATTATTTTATCGTTTGAATATACACTAATTATCCGTAACCGGAAAATTGTAATTGATTATTGGATGGTAAATCTGAATTGTAATTTAAACTACAGCACAGGGAGATTATTTTTGAAAGAAGTACCTACCTACTAAGTATTTAAGTATCTTCTTTTCTAATGCAGTTATGTTATCCCGTCCGCACCACACATGAAATACGCGATTTCAGTTTACTTGGAAATGTCATCTCTATGTTGGTCTTATAATGTTAGGCATGAATTTAAAGTTCATTATCAAGTAACGGCATTTGTTTACCAACAACCAAAATAGTAGATAATGAGGTGTTGAACAACACTTGTCAAGACAATTTGAATGGTACACTTATCATAAGAAAAACAGTGACTAAGATTTTATGGCACGATGATACCTTTTATGCAGCACACACAACACAATAAAGTTTTGCTTATCTGCAATAATCTGCATATTTACTGTTCCAAATACCTAACTTTTGTTGGTCGAAGAGATGCACCTAGTCTTCACTAAGTGCATTTATTGAATGCTCTGTTTTATTTCAAACTAATCTACGCCCGCAGCTTCGCTCACGTGTTTTATTCTATTCTATTAATTCTAAATATTCCAAGTTTTATCGAAATCGGTCCAGCCGTACTTGAGTTATAACTAACCCGACTTTGTTTTACCCATGTAGATTAACTTTATAAATATTTCTATAAAAAATGTAGAACGGTCTTAAAACGAGTAATTTAACTGTATTCATCTGATTCTTAAATGTTTAACATTCCTGATACAAACACAAATGGCTTGTAAGACCCTTGTTTGTCTTTTAATAGTCCATCAAAGCTCAAGTTATTATGAAACACGATACAAGATAACAGCTAAACCGTAACACGATAAGCCCATTAGAAATCGGACAGCCAAACAAACATACTCTTTATACATAAACAAATCAGTGTTATAATCGCCACTTCACTTTCAGACTTACGACACTTTTGCACAAAACACACATAAATATATTTTAAATTAAGAATGCATTCCGAGTTACGCGTTGCACTGATTATTTGAAATTAAAATCTTTTTTTTTCAATATGGCGGCACGGGCGCGTTCGCCCGACAGGCGGCCGCCATGACACTGGCTGAGGGGCTGCGCCGGCGCATACTCACCGTATTTACATATTATAATGCCAAGTCCTGCGGGTTTATTCCTTATAGACCTCAAATCTGGATCAGTACGACCATATATACACAAGATAATCGGACTATAAAAGGATTCATAATTTGTATTATATCTGAAAAGGGACTTATTCTAAAACAAAAATAAAATTATTGGCGAAGAAAAATCAAAGTTCCTGAAAGATTTCGAATCAACTGTTTTTGGTCTTTTTAGCATTTTTATTTTGTCAGCTTTTGCTACATTTATGAATGTTGAATGGAAATGATGGATGGTACCCTAAAATTACAAGCATCACAAGCTCAAAGTTGCACAACGGGCTATGGAGAGAGCTATGCTAGGAGTTTCACTACGTGATAAGATCCGTAATGAGGAAATTCGTAGAAGAACCAAGGTTACCGACATAGCTCTCAGAATTAGCAAGTTGAAGTGGCAGTGGGCAGGCCATATAGCTCGCAGAACCGATAACCGTTGGGGAGTAAAGGTTCTCGAATGGCGACCACGAACCGGGCGACGCAGTGTTGGAAGGCCCCCCACCCGATGGACCGACGACATTGTGAAGGTTGCGGGAAGTCGGTGGATGGAGAAGGCTCAAGACCGTTCGTCGTGGAACTCTTTAGGGGAGGCCTATGTCCAGCAGTGGACTTCTACAGGCTGATGATGATGATGATGACCCTAAAATTATTTCACCATTTATTTACTCGTCAACAACCAGATAATATTAAAAAAATCAAAAGAGTAAGCGCTGTCCTCCTTATCATAATATAACTTAAATAATTTTATTATGATAAGGAGGACAGCGCTGGAAGGCGTAGGCGGCGTGGCGGAATGATTGGGAACGCTTGGGAATGAAGTCAGCGTGATCTTGGCGGAAAGCGTGCATGCCAGGATTCCTTCAAACGGGTTTAGATAAGAAAGTAACTGGCCTCAAGGGCGTGAGCCGCGTTTGCAAATTCAAGATGGTGATTGATAGTAGCAATTCATAGCAGTTCTAATCAGAGGTAAATGAACTGTACACGACTCGCTCTGGACGGCCTGAGCTACGGAGACCAAGTGGACACTGAGGTACCGATGTGCTATGTAGATACACCAAACCAATTTATTTATTTTTATTTTAAGAAAACAAAAAATACTAAGTTAATCCGTAACTATCACTAAAGACCATTTAAAAGTTCCCGCAAATAAAAATTAATGAATGCTTGCTTGACGTGGTAAAATAACGTTTATAAATACGTATAAAAAAAGCACGAAGCCAAACCATGAGATAATCCCTGATTCAAAAGGGATATTGAAACTTCTAGATTTTCCACAGTGGAACCGCAAAATTAGCCGAAAGAGAATTTTGAAACGAAAAATCCTAGATACTGACTTTAGTTTCAACTTTACAAATGGTCAGTATTTTGAATTTATGTCGCAAATTGTGGCGTCAGCATTATCGAACTAAAGCAAAATTGGCAACGCATCGTCGCAGGTACAAATTTGAGTACCTACCCTGAAAAATAAGGGCTAACATGAGAAAAAACTACGAATGAAGCAATTATCTACTCCAAAATATTCTGCCGCCTCTCCATCTTCAAACAGCTCTACAAAATAGTATATTATGCGTGTAGCTCCAAAAAAAGTTCGTTAGCTGAAAAGCAAACGTAGAGCATTGTTCTATTGTCGAAATAAATGAAATACTTAAAGTAAGTAGGGCCCAATCATACCTCTCATCCCACCACGCATCCACATCTTTCGTAATCACAATAGCATTCCCCTGGGCAGGCCTATTTAAATAATTACGAGTATTCCGTGGAGATTACGTCCAAAACTATTTGGGCCGATCATTAGAGCCTGAAATTTCATTAAAACAAAGCCTCTTGCCTTTGTGAGATTTTTAAGCCGACTACTCACAGAGAGGCTGGCAAGGCTGATAATATTTTGGAGATTCATCTATTTATAACATACTTTATTTACAGAAAGAAACTTAAAACTAATACAAGTAAATATTTACAAAATACACAAGAAACAGTTGAGCCATCTAAAGACCGTTACAAACGATCTATAGATAGCTCAACTGATCCAGATAACTACCAGTCGGAAGCGTCCCCAAGACGCTGGCGGAATTGCCACGCTGGATAGCAAAGCTAATTCGCTGGGCCAAATAAGAGCCAGCTCTCGGGTCACGCGTCGCTTCGATCAGACGCCCTGATATCTTTTTGAAAACCCGGAGGGCCCCGTTTCCCCACGGACCCAGGGTCTCAACCCCAAAAGGCTCAAATATGTAAGCCTAACATCAAGACTAACACATTTGCGCCTTTTGAGATCCTCGGCCGAATCTGCCGCCGCACCCGCCCTAACTGATGTATTATATGTATTTATAAATATACAAGGTTTTTATAATATGTTGGTATACCTACTATCAGGAAAGGGGCTTTTTCCACACCTAATATGCAATAAAGTTTGTTCTACGACTTTTGGAAATACGACACAAACTTAACTAATCAGCTGTTTTAGTTGAACTTTTCCTACGTTATTAAGATTAGGTATAAAATGACCAAAATAGCGAAATAAATCTGAAAAAATAGTTGATTTTATTTCTCTAATATTCTTTCTTCATTGATAAAATAACCGTTTTTGGGATAGTGTACATTTCTATGGATAAAATAAAAGAAAATGTCAAAATTCTGTAGTCAAATTTGTTTATTCTGAAATTTGATTGATTTTTTCAGGATAATCTCAGAAACTAGCTTTTTTAAAAAAATATTCTAACTCCACGGTACATACACCTACTTGTTAGGGAAATCAATAAGTACCTACAGGTATTATGTGGATGATGATTTTGAGACATGCCAAAGAAAAACTTTGAGTTGAGTTACATTTATATTTATGCCAGTTTAGTTTATAAACTTGAACTGCAGTGAATTCACTGGCATTTTATCCATTGTAAAACTTACATCAAAGTTGGTCTGTCTCTACGTGAATGTCCCGGAACAATGCGAGTAAGCAGTGCCAAATGTTCCCCGCCCCTGGACATTGATTAAAATACATAACTTACTTGTTTCATGTCTTTGTAGGGATTTAATCGCACCGTTCTGGGGTTTAAGAATGAAGTATTGACAACTAGATTGCGCCAGAGGCTTTGCCCGCATGGTACCTACATAAAAAGTAGCCTTTAAATATTACTTATGCTATTCTAGGTAAAGCTTCATCGAAATCCGTTGAGCCGTTACGTGTTTTTTTTTTTTTTTTTTTTTTTTTTTATGTTATACGGAGGCAAGCAGGCTTACGGCCCACCTGATGGTAAGTGGTTACCGTCGCCTATTGACATCAGCAACACCTGGAGCATTGCTAATGCGTTGCCTGCCGAACCCCTCCCCCCCTAAAGAGCTCTGGCAACCTTACTCACCGCAGGAACACAACACTATTTGAAACAAACAATGTTATTTGGCTGCGATCTTCTGTAAAGCGGAGGTACCTCCCTAGGCGGGCTGCTCCAATTTAGAGCGAGAAAATCTCGCTGTGCCCTACCTCTCGTGATTGAACCACAAACATCCAAACATCCTCACTAACTTCAAAAAACCTCACTCAAGAATTCTTCTACTTTTAATGTAGACCACGCGAGCAAAACCGCGGGCTGAAACTAATAATTGATATAATAGATGGGATTGTATTTAAAATGTACATAAATGGGCATATAAAATGGTGATGCTACGACAACATTATCAATTCCACCACGGAAATTCACTTTCAAACAAACCACTATATATTTAAACGTATCTTTGTAATTTCTCTCAGAAATTGGATCTAGCTGCCTGGGGGAAGGGGGAAGGGGGAAAAATTAAATAAAATTGGAGCTCCATAACGAGTGAAGCTGGGTAGTCCGCTATTTAATTATGAATTTATGAGCAGTGGGGGAAATGCAAAGTTAGGGGGCGGTTGTGGGAGGGCGGAAGCGGTTGTGCAATCGTCTATGAACAACCAGTGTTAGGATAGTCTAATCTATTTGTTATAATAATAATTTGACTACGAAAAGTCGTTCAAAAAGGATTTTAAAGTCTTAATCTGGTATATTAGGGCCATCTCTGGTGTTATTCATCATCATCATATCAGCCGTAGGGCGTCCACTGCTGAACAAAAGCCTCCCCCATAGATTTCTAGAAATAATAATTTGGGGGGGATTTGTCCATACTCGCCACGCTGGGCATGCGGGTTGGCGAGCGCAGATAAATCTTTTTTATGGATAGGGATTGCTGTTGCCCTTTTTCTTATTATTCCCTAGCTTTGTTTCCCTTAGTCGCCTCTTACGACATCCACGGGTAGAAATGGAGGCGCCACTATTCTTCCACTGGGGCCACCACGGCCTAGTACAGTACAGTACCTACTACCTACCTACAGTACCTACTAGGGATTGCAGAATCGGGTAGTTTTTAAGGAACCGGGAATACCGGGAAGCTTCACTTAGGGAACCGGGAATTCCCGGGTATTTCGGGAAATTTCGGGAAAAATATTTTACGTCTAGGCGAAAGGTTTAAAGTAAAACTGTCATAGCTTAATATTAACCAACCGCAAATACTTTTGCATGTCGCAGGTTCTGATCAAAAGGATAGAATAAAGCTATATCACTGTTGATCTGTTTAATAATTTAAGCATGTAAGGTAAGGATATTGTTGATTTTTATGCAAGAAAAACAATGTAAAATTTCATAAATAAAACTGCATTATATTAATAAGAGCTTATAAAAATGTGACTACTGTACTAGGTAGGTACTAGGGTTTGGTCCCGGGAATTCCCGGTCCCGAAATACCCGGGAATTCCCGGGACCAAACCCTAGTACCTACCTAGTACAGTAGTCACATTTTTATAAGCTCTTTTTAATTAGGGATTATAATTAGATTACTTTTCTTTTAAAGTACTACTACTACGATTACTACTAGTTCGATCGGCACCACACTGAAACTTTAAATTCCATTTTGTGTAAAAGGATCATCGAAAATAATTTTAATTTAATGATAGGCACCAAGCCGTGTTTGTTGCCTGATTCTTCTAGGCTTGGTCGCGAGGAAAAGGCATAGCTTCACCTAGTTTCTAAGACGTTTCAAAGTGATTCTAGTGATTTTATTGAAATAAATGCCTTTTGACTTTGGCTTTGACTTTGAGTAGGTATTATTTTCTTGGGATATATTTGCCACACGAGGGAAAAATTACAATGAATATGACGCCAGTCTGATGTCTATTAGGCCAGTTTTTACTACACCTACATTTATTAAGGTCCACATTACTATATTATTGAATAAAGCCGTGCGTGCGATATGTCATCTCAAATTTAGTTTAAAATGATCATTATCTCTACTGGATAAAGTCAATTTTGAGTTTGACTTATATTTATTTATTTATTCATACAATACATCTATCATTACAGGATAAACCTAATGCAATAGAGTAGTTATTTGTAAACATGTCCAAATGGTCTGTTCTGCGCTAGAGGTCGCGGGTTCGATTCCCGCACTGGACAAACATTTGTGACTAACACAGATGTTTGTTCTGTGTCTGGGTGTTAAATATATATATATTATGTATATCAGTCTCTGGTACCCATAGTACAGGCTATGCCTAGTTTGGGATCAGTTGACCGTGTGTAATATGTCCGGAATATTTATTATTAAAGATAAAAATAAAATAAAAATCTACCTAATCAAATCCCATAATATTAATAAGTTTACCCGCCCCCGCTGCCTCTTCAGAATGGAACCCGCACCTTACTATTGCAGCATCTCTCAGTTTTGGTTAATTAAGACAGTGTTTTGAGTGGCACTTACTGCGAGCTAAATAAATAATCTCCTATTCAGGATTTCAGCTTTGAATAGGTCCGGTTTTTCTATGCCTAGTGAAGTTTTCGACGAATAATTATTTTTACTATAGGTAATATCATTAATATGAATAGTTGTTTATTATCATATTATCATCGTCCGCCTGTGGAAGTCCACTGCTGGACATAGGCCTGAAGAGTTCCATGACGAACGGTCTTGAACCTTTTCCTGCCACTTTGACAATGACATCTGCCTATCAAGGGGCCTTCCAATTTCCTTTGCTGAGGACCATGAAAAACTGAGCAGCATCAAGCAGATCGGATTAACGGGTCGAAAATTATGCTCGAACAAATAAACATACAAACATACAACTTAGAGTCAGCCATGTTGTTTGAGAGATCTTCGCTTGCTTCGCACGCACGATCAATTACTTGATTCGACAAAAAAGGAGTGCAAAAAGCGGGGGGAAGTTAATTTCATACAAGCTTCCACTTTCGTTGAACCCCTTTAAGGGCTGAGTTTCGGGAAATTATTTCCTTAGCGCACCCACACACTTTCTACTACAAAGAAAGAAAGAAAGAAAATTTATTTATTTGACCCACAACGCAGTAAGTAGGTAGGTAGGTAGGAAGATACAATGAAAGAAAAAAAAAAACTTAAATCTAGTAATACAAAAAAAAAACAATAAGAAAAACAAAAACATGTAGGTAGGTGAGGCGGTAGATAGGTTGAGTAGGTATGCGTTGTGTGGGGCAAATGGGTCCCGTCTCAGCATAAAGCTGCACCAAACATAATAAGTACGGTGCGGCGCTGGTTTTCAGACGGGGACACGAGGAAGTATGTAGGAACATACTTCCTTTCCTAGTAGAAAGTGTGTGGAAAGCTTTCTTTCATAATCCTAGAAGCTTCTTTCATTCTCGTAGGAGCTTCTGCTTCTTCTTTATCTGTGTTGAAAGTCTTGAAAGGGGTTTTGATATTTTGGGATACCCTGTATAATTTAATGCAGCGCTAGAAAAGAGTAACTAAAACGCCATTACTGAATATAGAGCTTACCTAACCCGGAATCGAACCCATTACTCCCGGGACGCATTGTTGCAACATCCTGCCGGGGTCAACGACCGGTGAAAACGACAAACGCGTTGCGATATAATTGTTGCAATAAAGATTTTACTAGTCAATGGCGCGTTACGTTTGGGTCACTTTAATGAGGCACATAATACCTATGTACCTATGTACTTGTATTATCTGCCTCTGGATTTAAATGCCGTGACGATGAAAGACATGGGTCATAATCATCATTTCCGGTTTTGATGGTGTAAATTCAACTAGATATGACGATTCAAAGTTATACAAATACAAAAAATACAAAATGTTTTATTCAATTATAAAAGTTACAATAGTTTTAACCATAGTTGGAAACACCTTTTAAGTATATACGTTATACTTGTGTTAGGCATTTCCGCTCTTCCACATCTTTAATTAAATAAATTTGAAGCGTAACATTTTATATAAAAGTTATCCATAAGATTACAAAAATTACCTTATATAAGGCTAAACCGATTTCGTTGAAACTTGGAATAGGGCTCTAAGAACTCCTCTATTCGTATTCAGATCAGATCACGAGTGCGAACTTATAACTAATGCAGATTGATACGTTAACACCGTTCGCACTGGTCCTTGGCTGGTCGCCAAAATGGAAATTAACCCTTTTTCTGATGACAGCGGTTCGATAGGCTAAGCTTAACTAAGCTTAGCATGTCTAAGTTATCGCCTGTTGAATTGGCACGCATTTAAAATCCATGCTTATTTTTCTATACTTCCTACTATAAGAATAAAAATGCGAAAGTCTGTGTGGATGTTTGTTGTTCAATCACGCCGTAACGGCTCAACAGATTTCGTTGAAGTTGGAATAGATAAAGTTCTTTACCTGGAATAGCATAGGCAAATTTATATGTAGGTACCACGCAAGCAAAGCCGCCGGCGGAACCTTACATAAACGAAAGCTTATTGATAAAATGGCTTTGTTCCACTAATTAATTAATTAAAACGTGTGTATTTTGCTGATTTCGGGATTATTCGTTGGGAGTCCATATTTTATTTATTCAATAAAAATACAAAGTTGGTTTTTTTCTCAAAATGTGCGTACTTACACCCTACATTGGCAATAAAATGAATGAAAAATTTTCACTGATTCTTTCTTCGTCAATACAGGATAAGGTCAGTGACCGGGTTGAGGTGTGGTGGCCCCGAAAAGGGCATATGATCATCAGTGAAAGAATCGATGTGAAAGGATTGAAGTGCGCCTCTTAGAGGCTCTTTTCGTGTACATGTCAAATGCCTTCTAATTTTTCGGTTCTAGGTCATGCCAGTTTCCTCCATATGTTTTCCTTCACCGTTTGAGAGCACTAGTTTTCTTTTATCGTATCAATGTTTCAACCTTTCTTCACAACTTATATTATTCTATCGTATAAATTTAAATTTAAATTGTTTCGCCCATTAGGAGGCCACTTTTATTCCGGCGTCGGTAGCTTGAATGAAGTCCCCCTGGGTGCAGATGGTAGTAGAGCACTATTTTTTTTTTTAATATTCCGGACATATTCACACCGTCAACTGATCCCAAACCAGGCATAGCCTGTACTATAGGTACCAGAGACTGATGTACATAATAGATATATATTTAACACCCAGACACAGAACAAACATCTGTGTTTATCACACAAATGTTTGTCCAGTGCGGGGATCGAAACCGCGACCTCTAGCGCAGAAGGCAGAGTTACTACTAACTGAGCTATCAGGCCAGTCAAGAACTATTATATATATATAAACTATTATATCGAACATACATTTTCCATAAAATCCGTTGGTGCACTAGGAATAGAACCCGCGACATTACTACCATCACACCAGTGGTCTCTCAAATAACAATGAGAAATGACAACTAGGTAAGTGCCTACACTAGTGTACGTGACTCTATAACCTATGTACTTTATCACACAGATAGATAGCCTAGGCTATATTACGTACGTGTCAATCCTAGGCAATCAGATCGTGATGAAATAGAGATAGGCTTCTCATTATTTTTGATCAAGAGAGCGAATATATCTCAAACTTGGACGATTCAGCGTTATAATATGTAACTAAAGATGCTTTATTGCACACCATAAAAGTACAAACATAAAAAAAAAACAGTAAAAACTAAACTATGTGATACAATGGGCGGTCTTATCGCTGAATAGAGATCTCTACCAGACATCCTTTGTTACCAACTATACCTATTTGTTAGAGCATAACTTTGGAAACCGATCTGCATGGAAATAAGTAGAGCTACAGGTTGTACTAAAATAATAGTTTGCGATGCTCGAAAAGAGTGAGTAAGTTTTTAAGTGCCATATTTATAGCTTTAAGACCTCTCTGTAACACTTATTTCTGCAAATAAACATCTGGAATATTGAAGATTTGTTGATAAGAATATGAGTTAAATCGGCCAAAGGGCTGTTAAAATATAGAGGTCCAATAGACGGTAAAAAAAAGTGGCTCCATCGAAGAACCAACTTTTACAAGATATCTCAAGATCTCAGTTCGGGGCGAACCACTAGCTAAACCTTGTAACAATTTGTTTATATCATATAACCTTACCTGCCGTGGTCAACGTTGTTTCAAGAAAAGGACATATTTGTGGCTTACCTGAAAAGACAAAAATATTGTTAATAGGTAACATTATATTACATTTAATATTTACCTATTGGCTATCCTACTCGCTACAAGAACTTTCGTTTGTGTGCAGGTGTGGATGTTTTTGGTCTAATCACGCCATAACAGCTGAACAATTTTGATAAAACTTAAATAGATTTAGTTTATGGCCTGGAATTGCGTTTTAGCTACTTTTTATTCGGTTATGTCACGAGTAAAGCTGTGGGCAGAACTTTTAGTGCTAGTTAGATTGTGCAATATAGTTTATAGACTTTAGAACCCAAAGAAGCAGAAGAGTACAGCCCCCCCAATGTACCAATGACATTGAAGCGTTCTCAGAAAGACGGGGGATGAAGACGACCCAAGACCATTCGTCGTGGCATCTTAGTGGATAGGTATCCAGAAGACTGATGATGATGAATGCCGGGTCGCTAACTCAAAATAACTCATCGTTTCATTAACTTTGTAACCAATCTAAATGGGATCCCAGTAAATAGTGACTGCAAGGAATGCAGTGCTGCCCATATATCTTTCAATGTAGTTGCGCACGCGCTTAAATTGAGCGCCTTATTGAACGATAGCCATCAGAATTATTGCTGAAATTATTAGCTTGTAAGATGCATTTCAAATACGCTGATTGTCGCCAGTACCAAAATATGTGCGGAACAACAAAAAAACAATGGATGTATGCCATGATTACCTACAGTGGCGGATTTGCCCTAAGGCGCAGTAGTCCCGGGCCTAGGGCGGCCAGATAAATGATGATTTCGATAAAGTTGGCAATAAAGTAAATTCATTATGTACCTAGTCTAATGATGGGTGCTGAGAAAGGGGCGGCACATGGCCTGGGGCCTAGAGCGGCCAAGACTGCAAATCCGCCTCTAATTACCTATCTGAACTTTACTATTTTCTAATATCACAGCGATTGCCAATACATTGTAATAGGTCTCTAACTAACAGACATACTCCCGTTACCACTATTTATTACTTGTAATTTCATAAACTACCACCATCAAATAGATACATAGAAAGGCTAATAAAATATCGGAAGTATAGAAACGCAACTGCGTTTAAAGCCCTTCGCGGTAAATGTACCTCGATTTTATCTTTTCATCATTATCATTCATGAGGCAACAGTTGTAGGTATTAGCAGTGACTTTAAAGCTATAGGTGGTAGTTAAAATAGAATAGAAGTAGACTAATCCTAACATGGTGGGCTTGTGGAAGCCAGGAAAAGAGAAAGTGTCAATGTCAAACAAAAGACTAATTCATTCACGATATTTATTTGCATTAATAAGTGTTGCAGAGAGTTCTTAAAATCATAAGTTATATGTCACTTAAAGCTTAATTACCATAACAGAGCATCGTAAAATAATTTAGGCGAATTACTGCAAACTACTTCAACTAGATACACCCACTATCATGTGGATTTCATAAGAAAGAGGGTGAGAAAATAGGCGAGTGAGAACGCATTTTTGTTTCAATGGCGTTTCAATGGCATGCGGGCCCTCGTCAGCCATTTCTTTTTGCTGAATGGCAGTTTCAGTTCTATTGGGTTGTTTATTCATTGGCACAACAATAAGGATTGATTTACAGCGCAGGTAACTGTTTATTAACTGCTTAGTTCCCGCTCGTAAATAAGTGTTTAATAGATGGAAAATATAAGCTACATTAGACCCTAAGTTTTATTCGAAAACGACGAGAAAAAGAAAGGGTTTGTCATCGTATTCACATTGCGGTCAGCACACCACTCGACAACCATGTCACCACTCACCAGCCCGTGACCGCAACAACGTTAGTGGTAGCTAGACTGCATAAATGACCTTAGAACAGTCGCCTACCACGATGTTGTCCTATCCTAATATCCTACTAATAGTATAAATGCGATAGTTTGTGAGGATGTTTGGATCTATGGTTTTTTTTCAGTAATTCATTTATTGTTTGTGTATCAGGTACATTTAACAGTCAGTTCATAGGACTAGTCTAGATCGCTAGATTCTGCCACTTGGACGTACAAACATTCAATTAACATTTCAATTATTAAAGCATGCATTAATTTAGTTATCTGCCTTTAAAACATCGTCAAAAATTAATATACATCTAAAAAAAATAACATAGGTACATTTTTGTTGTTCTATCAAGCCGTAACGGCTCAACCGACATACTTTTTATTTAGGTACCACGTAAGCGAAGCCGCGAGCAGAAGCTATAAATGTGTTGCTGATGCATGCGAGCTATGCAAACAGCACTCCAGCGAGATAATGTATGCGTCGTCACGGCCCGTCCCGGACCCGTCACGTCCCCTCGACTCGACTGATTTAGCATTTTTGTGAACTTGGCTTTTTTTTGATGTAGCTGCAATTTTTTTTTATGACAAATACTCAGCATTACCTAGGTTTTTCAAAATCACGGCAACCGTACTGTGTGTGACATCATTAAAATTGAGTCCCCTTTTTTGGCGTTGTGTTTATCTACGATTATCTTTTTTTGGATTACCCAATCGAAACGATAACGCAATGCATTCGCAGAGTAGCCAAATCGCTAAAATGCCGAGTGCTTGTGTGACGGGGAGAAAACCAATCACCAAAATGTCCAAAATAAATAAAAACACTAAAAGCTTCACGCCGCGCAAATCAAATATAAGGCCGCCGTTGAAAATGTCACAAAAGCAGAAAGGCTCGGTTTGTGCGCCACTCAAAAATACTCAAATCATTTGTCAAAGCATTTCATGACAGGAACGCAATACACTGGAATGTTATAACAATCTGCATAATGCTCAAAATCGCATGGAAAAAGTATAGCGGTGACTAACGAGAGAATCCTAACCGCCGCATCTTTCAAGTGTTGGGAGTAGCTACTTTATCGATATCGATTAATTAATATTAATTAATTTTATTTATTATTTTAGGTAAAAGTATGTTTGTTCGTATCAAAGTCAAAGTCAAAGTCAAAAGGCATTTATTTCAATAAAATCACTAGGATCACTTTGAAACGTCTTAGAAACTAGGTGAAGCTATGCCTGTTCCTCGCGACCAAGCCTAGAAGAATCAGGCAACAAACACGGCTTGGTGCCTTTAATTTTTTTCGATGATCCTTTTTCACAAAATGGAATTTAAAGCCTCAGTGTGGTGCCGATCGAACTAGGTGAAGCTCAAAAGAAAAGTTAAGTATGAGCTAGTGGACGATTCTTGTGACGGATTTTAAGTCTGACTTATGCTGCCATTTGCTGAAGCTCACCGTCTATCGGCTCACACTGAAGCTGTTCATTCCGTTTTGTGAAAAATTATAGTCGAAATAAATTATAGACACAATGTTGACGCATGTTTTTTTCCGATATCTTCAATTCTATCTTCTTATTCTATTAATCTACTAGTCTATTAATTCAAAACACAAAACTGTAATGAACTACAACATTCTTCATAAATCACTTCGAACATTGGTGAAAGAAAACCGTATGAAAATCCATTCAGTAGTTTTTGAGTTTGTCGCGTTGACTTTGTTTTAGTAAAGTAAAGTAAAGTAAACGTTAATTTCAAACAAATGGTACAATTTCTTGTAACTAAACTATAACGAAAGCAAAAAATAACCTCACCATAATTCTCCTATTACTCACAAATTGGACTAAGTAGGTAGGTAAAGTCTGGAGTAGGTTACTCTTTACCCATAGGCAGTTACAAAACCTTACCATCCGTGCTAGATTTAACTGTGTTACGGCAGGGTAATGCTTCGAACCTCTATCTAGAAAAATAATCTAGAAAAACTTTTTTTTATAATGTGTGATAATGATAATACGCGATTATTAACGCGAAAGTAAAGAACATTTTATTTATGTTATATTCACATAGTTTTCTAATTATGCTTCTATGAAAATCTGTGGTAATTATATGGTTAGATGTAAGCTTACTCTGTGATCCTGGTTTATTTATAAACTTGAATTTAATATGGCTCGTATAAACCCATTTAGAGAAACTAAGTTATGTCTAAGCTCGCCAAGAATCGTGCAGTGAAAGTGGTGCGTCTGGGTTTCTTGAGCTTTCTTGGATATAATATACAATTTCTCGACATTTTCTCTTAATAGTATCATCCCTTTACGTTAAACAAATTGTTTTACAAGCATTTACAGTAGTTATAAATTTATTTTTGGTATTTTTGTACTTTTGCGTAACATGACAAGAAGTTGACGAGTTTTTACCAATTATAATTATTCAATAAAAAAACAATGTACCTACCAAAATTACTACTCTACCCAGTCTAAATTAACGCCCTCTCAATGCCATAATTATACAGTTTCAGCTTGTCCTTTTTAGTCTACAATTCCAGTATATACGCTTACCTAAATATAGACACATTTGCATAAACGTAACTCAGGCAGTAGAAAGCTAAGCCATTGGGTACATTTCATCGATATTAAGCGCAACACTAGCTCGCACTCATCGCAAGTGGTCGCATAACGAGTCCATAACGAAGCCGTTGTTATCGACATGCAAACTATCGACTCGATAGACTAGAGCTGGGACTGTAAATTGTGGGGCGAATTGTTTTGGCAATATTGTGAAAATGGAGGCACAGTTACGAAGGTTGCATAGCTTGAAAATCGAAATTTAGCTTCATACAAATACTAAATTACACCGAATCCGTGGCGTGTGAGTCCGCATTTAGATGAGCCGTCTCACTAGTCCCCGGTGAGTGGTGAAAAGTGAATAGCTTGCCGGTATTTTTAGGGCGCTTTATGTGACACCATACGAAAACGGTAGCTAGTGAACATTACGGACTCAGAGGCCCTAATCTTCAAAGTGAGTTAGTTCTCACTTTCACTTTTCGACTGTAAAAAGTGAATAGATTACTGTTTTTACCCACTTCGTGACAACATACAAACCCGTTAAACTCACTTTTCACGCTGTAAAAGTGACAAGTGAGAACTCACTGACTTTGCAGACTCGGGCTTCTGAACTTCAGTATAGTCGGGCGCGACCGGAGATAAATCAGGGAACTATTTTAATTACGACCGACCGAGTGCGCGGTGAACAAACTGACAAACACGGGTTTTTGTGTAATACCAAAGGAGCCATTTCATTCTGGGCCTGGTCCATGTACACTTCATAGAAAAATTTGGAAAAAATAGGAGATTACTATGTTGGTTTATAATTGGCGTTTGACATGACATTGACATATTTTTCATGTCATGTTGTTTGATTGATGTTTTTGTTTTGTCAGATAAATGTAGGTTGTCAAAAAGACATTTAACGCGCGTCGATCCGCCATATTTTTGTAGCGCTGTGTGTTGCCTTTGTTAGTCAGTAAGTCAGTCAGTAAGTCAGTAAGACAGTAATTGTAAGTCAATTTAAATAAAATAACCAATTAAATACGTTTACTTTATTGCTTAGCCATATTTTAGAGTAGTGTACACCGTGCAGGCCCAGGCTCCATATATTGATGAAACGTCTCATTTGGTTTTGGTAAAATTGATCTGCCTGCGTCTGTTTTCCCGGAAGATTACCTACCTATAATCTAGGAGTCTTCCAATCTAGAGTGAATAAGTTCCTTCTGGGAAGGCGTGCTCCATCTTAGGCCACATCACATTTGGTCAAACGGCTAACCATCACCAACAAAAAAAACAATGATATTCAGTTTCATAATGAACTGTAACATAAACGTTTGAATGTAGATAGGTATGATAATGATAATTGTTATTCACTACCTTCTGCCCGCGCGCTGGCGTGGTTCATATTATTTATTTTTATTGAAATGAAATGAAATGAAATAAATTTATTTTGTCAAACACTGTCTGTGTTCTTGTGAAGACACAAAAAAAAATAGATTATAGGATAGGGAGATAGGTTTATTGTAGATGTAAAGTCCGCATGCCCAGCGTGGTGAGTATGGGCAAATCCCCCCACATGATCAGGAATTCGCTCTGTCTGTGGGGGAGGCCATGCTCAGCAGTGGACGTCGTACGGCTGAAATGATGATGATGATGAGATGTAAAGTGCCTAAGTATGTGCTATTCTACGTAAAATAAAATCTGTACTGTGCCTTCATCCATATCCGTTCGGCGGTTTGGGCGTTATTGAACCACAAACATCCCAAAATACTCATAAACTTTCGCATTTATAATATTAGTAGGAAGTAGGATAGGATAGTAGTTTAAAATAAGGCGTAAACGCGAATTATCCGAATGAGCAATGGTTTAACCTACCGTACGTACGACATACCGGTTTCCTCACGATGTCAATGTATAGCGCACATACATTTTCCGAATGGAAAATCCATTGGTTCCATCCGGGATTCGAACCAAGATTCAAGATTCAAGATGTTTATTTGCAGAAATAAGTGTTACAGAGAGGTCTTAAAGCTATGAATATGGCACTTATAAACTTATTCACTCTTTTCGAGCATCGCAAATTATTATTTTAGACGAAAGACTGTAAACTTAACACATACTATACTTAGTAAATTTTTGGGTATACTACAGAAACAGGACTCTTTGAATATAAATAATATACAAGCAACATTCACTATAAAGTTAGCTATAGGAAACATTACAATAGGCACGTAATTTTTGTTAGGAGTGTTGGCAACTTGTGGACCAGAAGGCGGGGCCACTACTACCACTCCACCCGGTGTTCTCTTGTCCGCCTAGCTTAGTAGGTAGGTACGTTAATCAAAAGCCTCATCACGATGACTGGGCCGAATGACTCCACTCACTGATTTCGACATGCCACCGATTAATCCTCACAATTTAGCGAATCAAGTAATAGGACCATGCACGCAGCGCCTTTGTGCGGACGCAGCGGGTGTGACTGCCTCTGCCTGTATGTGCTAGTGATGTGACTTTCCGTATCCGCACCGGGGCAAAAACGGGTATGGTGTGGGTGTAAGTCATATGCTTTCCGTACGGGGATATAAAACACGGATGATTGTAATATGCTTAGATAAAAAAAAAAGTTAATTTTATGGAAAAATAACAGCTAAATTTAACAAGAGTTAAGACTTTACAAAATAATTTCAATGAATAAATCAATATTAAAGTTTGGTATTTGCTTTACAGATGTGATAGGTACGGAAACGGTGTTTACAAAATCTGGGTACGACTTATAACTCCGTGCTTGGTTAAAAAACAGGTATGGTTAAAGTAAGCTTGTGAGGATGTTTGTGGTTCAATCACGCCGTAATTGTATCTAGGCATCACGCAAGCAAAGCTGTGGGCGCAAGCAAGTGGTATATAAATAAAGGAGCAGTTCTAATTTCATCGCCGGCAATCCCACGGAAGGCAGGAATCGATTGCACCAATCAGCGGCCATTGATCAATTAAACGGTACTATAATACCCTTACGTGACAACACTTGCAGTAATGAATGAGCGGGCACAATAAAGCTATCTCAAAGTACCGGTATTCTATGTTACCGGTATGGCTTTAGTATAAACTGTTGTTTATTTACAATTGTTTGGGAGATCGATATTGCTATCAGGATTGTTTTTTTCATTATATTTGTCGCATCATAGGTACTTTGGTATCAAGTCTTGCTAAGAAAGGCGGTTTGTTTCACGACGGCACTGTTAGGTACCTATATTGCTAATAATTTTAATAAGACGTTCCAAAAATAAGTATCATCTGAACTGGCCTCATAGCTCAGTTGGTAGTAACTCTGCTTTCTTTCTTTCTGAGGTCGCGGGTTCGATTCCCGCACTGGACAAACATTTGTGTGATGAACACAGATTTTTGTTCTGTGTGTGTATACCTATATCTATTCAATATATATCAGTCTCTGGTACCCATAGTACAGGTTATGCCTAGTTTGGGATCAGTTGACCGTGTCTGATATGTCCGGAATATTTATATTTATTTATTTATTTTGAAAAAAAAAACAGTAATTTAAGGTCTTACCTACACTTAGATCATATATCTACTACCGTCTTACATAGTTTTGGCCTACATAACCAATGTGAGAAAATACCAAGCCACATCTAGTCAAATTGTACCTACCCTTTAGTTAATAGTCAAAGTATAGTAAGTACCTACTAATAATATAAAGTACATTAACACTAACTACCTATAAGTTAAGTCTGTCCTAGCTGTATTTAGGTCACAAGGCGTGATCGGTGCACGCACATTAATGCTTCATCACAGACGCTTCCTGTCAGATTACGCCTCAAATAACACTTAACCATTCCCTTTTGTCACTTTTCTAATAGGTGACGGACATCCGGATTATGTTCAATTCATTTGTATTATCAATGTAAAAGCTGCGCCTAAGCTTTTAGTTATAGACCCTTGTACCGCCATCTGTGTTTTGGAGCGAGAAACGATTCGTTGGCGCGCTAATCGATTAGCTAGTTTGAAGCTGCGAAGAATAGATGGCGCTGTTAGCAATACGGTTCTTTAAACAGATCCTATCAATGGTTCCGTGCACAAAATTAATAAATCTAGAAAGTCTACTAGATTTTTTTCTTCTAGTGATGACTTCAGTAACTTCTGGTGAAGGGTTCTAAAGGAAGATTTGTGGGAACCATAAGTCACCGTTGTGAAAAAAAAAACTGATCAGACCTACGCCTACGGTACCTACCTAGGTATGTACCTACATGAACATCCCAAATATCTTCGAATTCTAGGATCTAGGATAGAAGGCCTATGACCTAGTTATACACCAAAACAACCTATTTAATTTACATAATTATTATGCTTGCTCGTCACTGATTCTTTCTTGGTCATCCTGTATTAGATGAGTGACCGACGGTCGGTGAAAGAATTTCTGTAGTGAAAGGATAAAAGTCTGCCTCTCAGGGGCTCCTTTCGTGTACATGTCTCATGTATTAGAATTTTAAGTTTTCCTTTACCGTTTGCATAAATTTTCCGAACGGAAAATCCATTAGTGTGACCGCGATTCGAACCCACGACCTGTGGATCTGAAGGCGGACAACCATTCCACCAGTGCTACTAAAAATAACCAAGTAACAATAGACCTACCTGCACAGCATCATCCAGGCATCTTCCCCAGGCATCGCTCCTGTCTACGAGAGTGTTCCACTTGTCTGCGAGCTTGGCGACCTCCCGACGGATGGAGCGCGCCAGTTCCCGAGCCTGCTCCTCAGCAGAACGGTACCCTCGGGAGTCGCCTTCACTGTCGCGGCTTGCTGTAACAATAATCAAGATTAATATTTCAGCCTTTTCCATCCAACGACTTCCCGCAACCTTCACATTGTCGTCGTTCCATCGGGTGGAGGGCCTTCTAACAATGCGTCGGCCGGTTCGTGGTCGCCATTCGAGATCCTTTTCTCCCCAACGGTCAGGCCGCAATAACACCAAATGCTAAACCTACCTATATATCTAAAACTTTTTCATTACAGCGAGTCACAACCGCCTCGGCCCCGAAAGCCCCCGAAATATAAAATACCAGCGCTCGGTAATTTAATTTCATTACATTTCCTAAACCACTGCAGCCCAGGGCTAAAAAACAGCTCATCAAATAAGTCACCGCGCCGCCGACCACTTAATATCTGGAGCGACGACAGGGGCGTAACCAGGATAACCGAAGGGGGGCTTTAAGGTTACAGGATTATAATTAGATAACTTTTCTTTTGAGCCTCACCTAGTTCGATCGGCACCACACTGAAGCTTTCAATTCCATTTTGTGAAAAAGGATCATCGAAAAAAACGATAGGCACCAAGCCGTGTTTGTTGCCTGATTCTTCTAGGCTTGGTCGCGAGGAACAGGCATAGCTTCACCCAGTTTCTAAGACGTTTCAAAGTGATCCTAGTGATTTTATTGAAATAAACACCTCTTTACTTTGACTTTGACTTTGACACGATGCCGGTCGGTAACATAAATATTTAATCTAGGAAAATGGAAATTTTCTTGTTTATTTATGTATCATTATCATTTCAGCAGTAGAACGTCCCCTGAACGTAGACCTCTCCCATGAATTTCCAAAGCAACCGATATGCGGGCACATCACCCACGTCGGCTCCTTTAGTCTTTTAAAGGTCATCTTCCCACGGAGTCTTTCCAACTTGCACTAGAGCCGAGTAAAATCAGAATTTATGAGGTCCTTTATAAAAGGGAATCGTACAGCAACGCCACTAAGAATGCCAGGGTTTGCCTCAATAGAGTTCACCCCTGGTTCAGGCCTGCTTCCGACCACTCAGTATTTGGAGCGTGGTCCCGGGCGTGGGTAATTTAATAATTATGTTGTTACTTCCACCCCGAGGGCTGCAGCTTGCACTTTTGGTAAATAACAAAGAAAATGTAGATATTATTTACTTAAATTGTTCAGAAGCATCTAGTGCTCAGAGCTGAGCTCCATTGTAAAAAACTTTCTAAAAGCCAAAAGGTAATGTTGTACAAAAGAATTGCAACTACATAATTTTTTTGCAAATTTAATTTAAACAGCGTTAAGTATATTATTTATATTAAACAGCGTGTTTTGAAAACGTTTTTTTTTTTTTTTTAAGACAATCATTAACGTAATAAGGGCTGGAGGAAGACTGAAGAACAATGCTTTAAAAACTTGGATAATATTTTCATGGCATTACCTATTCATTAAAAGGCCAGTTCTCTTAGACTTCTGAAGATCCACAAAAGCTAGTGGTTCAAGAAAAAGAAAAAATAAATAAGTGTCTCTTCAAGGCTCTAAATAATTCAAAGTCTTAAAACTTATAATCTCGCTACCCGAATCCCTAGGGTTCTTTAAACGAGTATACTCAACCTATTAAACTACCGCGACCGAAACTTCACTGTAAAATAACTCAAGTACCTATCTCTAAAAGTAATTAAGAGAGCTCAGAACATATGGACTCCTGGAACTGCAGAAAAGCTGAAAATACTCGAGTAATTTCGAGTATTTTAATTAAAGATGGTTTTTCAAAGGACGTTTTTTCGGCTGTCCTTATGTAAGTTCCCATGAGTACCTCCAGAACACGTGAGATTTAATTAAATTACGTTAGGTAGGTACGTTGGGTTTTTTCCAAATATCCTTACCTTTACTGGCTTTCAATCCGATTTAATACATTTACTTTACATTGTATGTACTTATGTACTTCGCACTTTGGTAAGAAATAAGTAAGAACAAGACTTGTAAAAGTTAATATATATATATATATTTTTTTATACAACTGAGATGGCAAACAAACATACGACCCACCTGTTGGTAAGCGGTTACCGTAGCCTATGAGCGCTTGCAATACCAGAAGCATCACGCACGCGTTGCCAACCCCCTCCCCCTAAAGAGCTCTGGCAACCTTACTCACCGCAGGAACACAACACTATTTGAAACAAATAATGTTATTTGGCTGCGATCTTCTGTAAGGCGGAGGTACCTCCCCAGGCGGGCTGCTCCAATTTGCAACGAGAAAATCTCGCTATGCCCTACCTCCTCCAAAATATATAAAATTATATAACTTCATACTACGTTTTACAAATGAACAAGTAGTAGCACAAAAAAGTGACTGATTCTTGTAGCAGAATTGTCTTAAATGAAACTCTGTCTATCATATCTGTCTGTCTATCTTATATAAAACTAAGTACCCACTGATTTAAATGATACGAAAAACCGCTGCCTTGCTGCTGTGTCCGTTTGTTGCATTCCTCTATTTGAAAAATCATTCTACCATCCCTATCTTTGTGCTTGCTACAGTCATTTATCTCGAAAACAATGCAAAATATAAACAGTTCGTGACAGTGACAAAACCTTTCACAGATACAGAATCATTCACTCATCCATTCTTCACAGACGATGAATAACTGAAATACACAAATTCGATTCAGGAGAGTTATGCCCGTCATAATACGGGTTCTGATAAAAATGCTACTCCATAAAATAGCTATGAAGGGATGCTGGACCGGGGATGTTAGGGGTGGATATCGACCTTTCTTATACCTACATGCGGAGTTCAATTTATTTTAGAAAGTACCAAAAAAATAGACTTAAAAATTTGTCTCGTAGAATTAAAATCCAGTTATTTGTATTAAGCTTTCTTATGCATAATATAGTTTATCTCAATTCTCCGAAAAATAACATAAACACATATAACATATACATGGAAAAAAAGCTTTTTGAAAACGAGAAACAAATTAAAGTAATGCTTTTACGTCAAAAGAGGACATTGATGGGTACCTGAAAGTGCAGGAAATGAGGGTATTGTTTTCCTGTCTCATTGTTGTTATAGAAAAATATAAAGGAACTGCCTATTCTAACTCGACGTGGTTTTGTCTCATCCCTTCAAAGGGTCCGAACCCATTTTCAAATTTACGAGCTGCTCGATGCGTGTCCCGATTCAGGCATTCGACTTAATACGTCTTTAAACTGACCTAGATAGGGTTTTTCTACTGATTTCAACGCCAGTTAACAGCCGATTGAGTACTTTGTTTATACTTTTTACCTACGTAAACAGTACAAGCAGTAACCAGTCTAAAATTTATTTCAAAGAGATCCGATTAATGTCAATTTTGAGTTTGACTTTGAGGGGTTCGCGGTATCTTTTGGGGTATAAGATATCGCACACTAAATTTGCTTTATCCAGCAGACATAGATAAAACAAAGCAAGCTAGCTTCCGCCGCGGCTTAATAAGTTTAGTATGTTATTCCACGCTATTTACTACATACATGCCAAATTTCATTCCAATCCGTTCACTGGTTGCGATGCAAAAGACTACAACAAACATTTTCACATCCCCACATAATCAAATCTTTACAAACTTTCGTTTTTATAATATGAGAGAGTTAACGGTTGCGATATGACATTTCAATGATACCGCCTATTCTTTAGTGATGTAGCAGTTTCTTTAAGTTTTATGGAAAAAATACAGATCCATAATAGATGAAAATATAAGACCACCATGTTCTTACATTCCCTGCACAATAAAGAAAAAACTCACTAAACCAGCGGATCAGTGTTTGTAGAGTGATTAAATTGGCATAAATAAAAAAAACAGGCCTAGTTACCGCACCACTATCACGGCATAACACGGCCATTCTACTATTATCGATCAATCAGTTTCATAGTTCACCATCAGTCTCTTATCATGGCGTCTGCTCGCATTTGCCATAGTGCATTGTTTGCAATCGGAAGTTCGAAACATAACACAAAGCTGGTTATTGCTGTTTGCATTAAAATAATAAAACTTTTCATGCATGGATTCCTTCAGCAATACTTGCGAGTAGCGATGGAGTCCATCTAATCTCTAGAGAGCTATCAAACCGCAAAAACATAATCGCCGAGCAATCAATCGGTGTGCGAATGATTGGAAGGCGCCTTCAACATTTGCAGCCGGTGCGGACTTAGGTTGGGTAAGAGGATAGGATGGAAAATCTAAGAAATCTTACAATCTTATGAGACGTTATAAAATGATCCTAGTGATTTCAAAGAATGAAATCATTGAGTTTGAGTTGGATGAGGGCAACGCACACTACTGTGCGCACTGTATCCGTCACTGGATTTTATCCTAAGATATTTTCAGGGACACCTTAACCCGGATACGTATCTAACGCAGAATTACCAAGAATGAAAGAGTGAAACGACGAGAAAGTGGCGTATTCAAAATGTTAAGAGAATGTTTATCATGCCGTGAGCCGATGTTTGTCTTTTCTATTTGCCCCATCGTTTTTTATCCTAACTCCGTCACTGTTCTCAGATTGATTGAACACTGGCCGTCCATCGCCGCACGGAATTCGCAATTAGCGCACTCGGCTCGCTTCTAATTGCGTTCACTCGTTCACTATATCATTCATTCATTCACTACAGCTTTGTTTTAAAGGGATATTGACTTTTTAGGGTTCCGTACCTCAAGAAAACAAAGGACCCCTTAAAGGATCACTTTGTTGTCCAACTGTCTTGCTATTTGTCTGTCTGTCACGACCCTTTTCTCAGGTAATCAGACTTATCTGTCAAATTCCCATATGTACATAACTGCCTCGGTGGCTCCGACTGAGGAAAGCAGGGGCCTAAATCCATGAGTAGGTAGATATGGAGGGCATATTGGAGGGCATATCTACCTACCCGTGTACCGCGTAAGAGGCGACTAAGGGAAAAAAGCTAGGAGATGGGTAGCAGGGTTCCCTGTTTTATCAACGATAGCTCTAACTGCGCTCGCTAACCCGCGTGCCCAACGTGGTGAGTATGGGCAAATTCCCTCCACATGATAGGAAGTCATTCTGGAAATCTGTGGGGTGGCCTATGTTCAGCAGTGAACGTACGGCTGAAATTGTAATGATGATGATGAACTGACAAACATGAAGTTTACGATAATCAGTACAATAAATAGGCTGGCTACTTTATAGCTTTTATTTCTCTAACAATTTAGTTCTGCCCTGGCCTTGTTAATATTAGGTACATAAATTCAGTAGAACAGTTGCCGCTCTGTTGGTAATTGGCAGCGCAGATGACAGTGGCAGTTCCTGCTGTGATTGGTTTAGCACTGCCCGGGGTAGGTTATTGACTAGCCTAGTTTCATGCAGATACTGTCTGCAAAGTTCTGATCAAACTACTAAAGGAAAGTCTTTATTTATTGAAATCAGAATTGATTGAAGTCTTTATTTATTGATTTGTAAATGCTTCTTTGGATGCGACTGCGTTAAGGTACTTTTATTTGGGTGGCGTTAATAACTGAAGCAATTTCTATAAGTACCTACTTATCTTTCGATTGATTCAGGTTAACCCAAGCCAAAACTAAAGTATTTCTAAGAAAGTATTCATGAGTTCTCGTAGGTAAGTCAGATTTCTGCTTATGACAACTCTTTCTTTTTGTCTGTTCACCATCAAGTGACCGCTTGAAAACTAGGAATCGCTATATCAAAGCTTCAGAGCTTCTGAAGCTCTGATGTACTAAAGAGGTTCGGGTTTACAGGAAAAACCTTTTTGCTGCTGTGGCGCACAATAACATTTCACGTGTTCTTTTTAATAAGTTGTTGTGTGTTACCTCTCTGTTTTTGTTTCATATTTTCGCTCTCTGTGTCTTGCTTTTATTGTGTAAATCTACCACCGACCATCCAAGCGAGGCTCAATATAGGCTGTGGCAGGAGAAACATCCCCCTTCTTATTGCGGGCAAACTTCTAACTTTGTCAACCTGGAAATCGCTTAACCGATTGCGGAGTCAGGTTGGTCGCTGCAGGTACAATTTAAGCAAGTGGGGATACTCAAATGAGACGCAGTGCGATTGTAACGCAACGCAAACTATGTTTCACCTACTTTCGTGCATGCAGTGCCCTCACACCTGTACACTGGAGGACCTCTACGAAGCCACTGACAATGCCGTAGCTGTGGCGGAGTACTGGTCCAAAAAGATTTAGTCCCCCTAAACCATCGACACGACAGAAGAAGAAGAAAATGTGTATTGTGTGCCAAGTTTGTGAATAAATGTTTGTCTATGTCAAAAAAAAACTCTAATCTAACAATCTGATAACGTCATCATTACAGCCGTAGACTACTACCTACTACTGAACATAGGCCTCCAAATTCAAGAGTTACCGATCTTGTGTGGCATGGTTCCAACGGCTACCAGCAAACGTGGTCTCCAAAGACAGACGTCGTTGTCAGTTCTCTTCAACTTGCTAATCCTCAAAGTTATATCGGTGACTTTAGTTTGCCTACGTTTATCCTCATTTCTGATTCGACCACCTGATATCGCTCAACACAAACTGAGTAAAACAAAGCTTGAGCTCAAACGCCTCAATCTGTCGTCGCTTCTGGCTTATTTTTCTAAAAGCATTTGCTATGAAAATGTATAAAACCACTTTTTAGGCTAACAATACCTATAGGTTACATACTGTGCTGGGTGTGAACATGCACGTGTGCCGAATTATACAGAAAATTAAATGTTTGTAGCCGAATAATGGCTGGTAACATAGCAACTTATCATTTTTATGGAAGTAGGGGTCGCGAACATGAAAAATATTATTTTGCTTGTCATAACGGGCGCACTGCCGTGCCCCCAAATAAGCCTCTGTAGACTCTATAGTAGGAAACGAAGACTGAAGCCGCGTTCAAACGGCGATATGCCTCTATTAATTCTTCAAATTTGTTTCAAGAGATGAAAGTCTATTCCAATAACACAATATTATTATAATATTGTGTTATTGTACCTTACCTACCTATTTTGTGATAGGTACGCTATGAACTAAGTTGTCTGCAATAAACAATTATTATTATTATTACGAATTTGATATTTACGGCGTAAGATAAGCTTAGATAATATATTATCTAAGGCTCAACGATATTATAAGCTCAAAAAAGACTTTAATTAAGTAGGTGAAGAAAGGATCATTTTGAAATACACATCAGATGACATATCGCTTGTCGTTGGAACACGGCTTGAATTAACAAAAGGTATTGAAAATGAGTAACCTACTCGTTATATGCGATAAAAAAACGTAGAGCCCATGTAACCTCCGCACTGATTCCATCATCATCTTCCTGCCCTTATCCCACATCATGTGGGGTCGGCACAACATGGTATTCTTCTTCCATTTCTCAACACTCAATCCTTTCTTCATCATATCCACTTTCACACAGTCCATCCATCTTTTCTTTGGCCTACCTCTACTCCTACATCCATTCTCATTCGCACTGATTCCATCTCTGAGAAATATTGTTTGTTTAGAAGCTGGTAACAAAACACTTACGTTCAGTGTCGCTGGTGTCCGACAGCGGCGGCTCACTGGCGATGTACTGCCGTCCACTGAGCAGGTTGCTCTCCACCAGCGCCCTCTTGTCCTCCAGCTGTCTTCTGAAGGCACGGTGGTCGTCCTGGAACCGAAGAGTGAGAAGGTTAAATTAGCCAAGCATTGGGTAGTTCGTAATCTCGTACCACAAACGTCTGCCCATTTCAAGGCTTTTAAATAAATAATACAATTTGTGTTTAGTGTTTAGCTTATTAATAATCAGTTCCAATTACTGAAATTAATGCATTACACCTAACCTAAATGTAATGCTGGCTATAAATAATTTGACCGCTCGCTAATCCGCGCGGGTACCTATATCAGGTTTCCCGCCAAAACACGCCGCCATTTTGGTTATCGCGCCCGCCACAAAATGGAGGACGCTTTCACGGAATTGTTTTAGTGGATTTATTGCTACCTGATAATCGTGTTAGCAGTTTTACTCGGTTGGGAAAGGAATCAATTTAAGCGGGCAGTTTCTGAAATTGAGAACAGTTTACCTACGGCTCAGTAGGTACCTACTAATCTACTGAAGATGAGTGGAAAAGTTGTTGGTAATCATTCTAACCGTCGAATCAAAATGGCGATATAATTTTATGCGACGCTTTTTTTTGCATGTCTGCAAATATTTGTTCCAGGTCTGGGTGTTGTGGTACTCGTAGTTTCTGATACCCACGACACAGAAATCCTATTGTGTTATTTATTTGTGATCGAGGTTCTTACCTGCTGCTTGAGCAGTGCGTTAAGGTCTCCCCTAGGGGGCGCGAGTGCGTTCAGCTCCGTCTCCTTCCTGATGACCCACTCGGTTAGTTCTCTCAGAGAGAGGAGCAAGGCAGACCAGTGTTCCGCGTTGCTCTCCAGACGATTTCTGTGGAAAACAAAAGCTAGTAAGTAATGGTTTTAGTAAGGCATCTTCTGTCATCTTGGTTGGGGCCTCTAACTAGGTAACCAGCTTAGTTATTGTTTGAACTGTTAGGATTTTATAAGACCAACCAAATATACTTTATGTGCAAATTTTAAAGAACTCTTAATTTACTTCTATTCATTTACCTTCCTATACCTACCACAAGACGAAAGTCTACACTACGGTCGGCGTCGTTGTCGAGTAAAGGTTCTCGAATGGTGTCCACAAACCGATAGACTGACGACATTGTTAAAGTTACGAAAAGTGGGTTCATGGAAAAGGCTAAAAACCGTTCGTCAACTCTTTGGGGGAGGACCTATAACCAGCTGCAAGCGGACTTCTACAGATTGATGATGAACTCTCCTAAACCCTTACCTACTCACATCAAACTAACGATAATTTGCATCGTAGGTAATTGAGAAAACAAGCGCTTGCGTAAGCCTGAGATGCCCCCAGGTAACCACTAC
The DNA here is from genome assembly GCA_947579855.1 of Anticlea derivata. NCBI lineage: Eukaryota > Metazoa > Arthropoda > Insecta > Lepidoptera > Geometridae > Anticlea > Anticlea derivata. The sequence continues at coordinate 547,731 of OX388277.1, read as the reverse complement.
AGATATGGGTGTAAAACGGCCTACAAAGTGACAATACAGCCACAGGTGACATCAAAAGGTCCAATTGAACAAAGGCCCACCTGAGGACAAACCACAGACCGTCGACGGACCGCCGCTGCAAACTCACACAAAACCAAGACAGGGTTTTTGAGGTTAGTGTTAAATGCGTAGGTAGGTACCGTGTTACCTACAATATATACCTACCATTCTAAAAAACACAGACGTACTTAGCTATAGCATTTATTTTTACTCATATTGTCTTTCACACAATTCATCCATATTTTCTTTGGTCTACCTCTTCCCATAGGTATATCCCTCGACATTCATATTTACCACTCTTCTAGTCACATGGCATTCTTTCCTCCACATGACATGCCCATACCACCAGGGACTGAATAACCGGTATATAAAGGTACCTTTAAATAACAATATGACGTCATACCGATAAATTCCGGTTACCCGAATATTTCTCTACCGATAAATATAACGGTACCGGAAAATCTGGCTTCGCATTTCATTTCGGTTTGTTTCGCTAACGGTACCTATAACCGAAATAAATAAAGGTTTTCTTTGATGAAACACGCCGCCACCCCGCCACCGCGGCGCGACTGTCCTAGCGAACTAGCCGCGGCTCAAAATTACGGTGCCGAAATCTACCTGTATGAAATAACGGTATCGTAATGCCCTACCGGTATAGCATAATGGTACCGAAATGTTTTAACGGTACCAGTACCTATTACCTCTACCGCTTTCAGTCCCTGCATACCACGCTAACCTATTGCTCCTCAACTTCTCAGTCACTGGCGCACTTTTATCTACTGAACATTACAATAATTGTAGGTAGATCAACAGTCTATAAAAACAAACTTACGACAAAACCCAAAATCACGAAACACTTTAAATTAACATCCGAAATGCAAATGCAGACTTGCACAGTTTATCTCCCACTAAAAATACGCAATTATTTCGAGAGTCCACAAAACGTAGGTTTATGCGTTTCCGCGGCGTAAACCCCAACGATAAAGTGATTTTAAAACCGCCATCTTGTTTTATGTGGCGATGAAATCGGTAAACAGGGTTCGGTTTTCACGAACCCATCACATCAGTAGCCTTATTGTCTAGCTCAAGTGGCAGTTGCATCGACTGATGTATCGAATTGTCATAGAGTAGGTAAGTCCACTGTTACAAATATGTTATCTTAAAAATATTATTGGATTATTCCAAAACTGCACACCAAGCTGCCCCAAGAGTGAGAATTTTTGGTTTTTTTTTTCCAGAAATTTCTACTGGTCTTGACGTATACTGTTACGATGTGAGGCCATGGAACAATGCAAAAGCGAACCGACAGCACCGACACAAGGAGTTCAGAAGGACCCTGATGGTTTTTTAGTCGGTATGCCGTCGGTTGCCGACGGGAGAGTCCGACATTCCCCTACTGGTTTTCCCCGGGCTGGGGGGGATGCGTAACGCAATTCCCCATCGTTAAAAAAAAAAAGACTGTTACGTTGTAGCAGAAGGGTTTTTTTTTATACTATTGAGGTGGCTAACAAGCATACGGCCCACCTGTTGGTAAGCGGTTACCGTAGCCTATGAGCGCTTGCAATACCAAAGGCATCACGCACGCGTTGCCGACCCCGAACCCCCCTCCCCCTAAATAGCTCTGGCAACCTTACTCACCGCAGGAACACAACACTATTTGAAACAAATAATGTTATTTGGCTGCGATCTCCTGTAAGGCGGAGGTACCTCCCTGCTCCAATTTAGAACGAGAAAATCTCGCTATGCCCTACCTCCTCCTAAATTGGGGGAAATCCTCCTCTTAAATTTCCTAAAGGGTTTGAAATCCCCACCAAGCTCATATAATATAATTATTTTATTAAAAATCTATTTTGTTTTGTAGGTATAATAGGGGCCTAATGCCTATTACAAGGTGATTCATAAGTATGCTATCCGGAGTATAGTATGGTATGCTTTGTCTAAACCCAATTGGCAAATCAACTGGCGATGACTTTTGGAAATTCAACATTTTTCATTCAAAAAAACTCTTAGCACATAATCGAAAATCGGCTGTTACAAATCAGTTCAAACTAAACTATTTCGCTGTTGTAGGTATTTATTTTGATGTCAAACATAATTATCATATCGTAAGTTAATTAATTAGTTGAAGAATGATAAAAATAACAAAAACACTGAATTAAAAGAAATGAAAATTATTTTTATTGACAGAATCAGGACCTTTCAGCACCTTGTATATGCATGCATAATCTGCGTCAACTTCACGTACTTATCCATAATTTCATAAGAATACTTGAGCCAAGACAAAGCATTTTCGGCATTCATGCGTCGGTCTCGGGTAGTTCGGGAATTTTCGCCTTGTTTCGGCAAACTTCAGCATCCGAGCAATGCATGCAATGGCGGCCATATTGCATGCTTCAATCTCGAGCGAAGCTCTAAATATTTCGGCAATTATTAATTAATTAATGTTTAACACCTAATAGCCAGGAGCCGAGAGTGCATGAAAGGAGCCTTCAAAATGGCGCACTTCAATTTCGCCACATTGGTTCTTTCACCAAAAGTCAAGCCCTTTTCAGGACCACCACGCCTCAACCTAGTCACCTTCATGTAGGATGACCAAGAAAGTACCAGTGCCACGACAAGCAAGCAAACCGAACATTCATAGTCCTGGCCCCAAACTGGGATTCCCTGTATCGTGGGTGTCAGAAACTACGAGTACCATGGTACTCGTATCAATTAGAAGTGTATATTAATATACCTAACTAAGATTATAATATCACCTGGTGACATAATTAGTGATACTTATCAGTTCATTACCTACAGGTAGGCAACGAAGCCAATAATATTGTCTGACTAATTAAATAGGCCACTAGATACCTAGATAGCTACTAACAAATGTATACAGGATGATAACTAGGTGTTTGAAATTATGCGTCGTACACAGATATGTAATTAGGGAGATAGGTAACTAGAGTGTTACAGAGGTAACTGATTATTCTCGCAATACGGATATATTTTGTAGAGTCTTGAGTTTTGTAGTGTCTATTGTAGAAATATTTAATAGAATAATTCTTTTTAACGGACCAATACGGACGCAAAATCAATTTTTTAGGACTTTGTACCTGCACAAATTAAATGTTTAGCTTGTGCTCTCTGTTCTACCCTCGTCTGCTTTGTTTACTATAATCTATGTTTCTGTGCTCTATTAAGTTACCAGTAGTGACATTATGGCACTGAACTTGGTTGGTGAAAAATTTGGCCTGATACATAAGTTCAAAGTCGCGCAACGGGCTATGGGGAGAGTTAGGCTAAGAGTTTCACTAGAACATCCGAACGATTTTCTCGTCCGTAAAAGAACCAAAAATCACATGACATAACTCTCAGAATTACCAAATTGAAGTGGCAGTGAGCAGGCCATATAGCTCGCAGAACCGACAACCATTGGAGAGTAAAGGTTCGCGAATGGAACCTATTCCATAACGATTCTAACATAATCATAATAAGACTGTTCTCACAGGGTTGAATGACTGTGTAGGTAATGGTTTCGGCAGAATACCAGCGTCTGCTGCAAAACAGTAGGCATAATGCTGAGCCGAAGCCATTTTGCTGCTGCAGCACACATCACACCATTTTTACTTTCATTACTTTTTCCCTTGTTTCTTTTATTATAAGTACCTAATGTTTATTGTAAAATGTTGTGAAAATGTGTGTGTTTTGGTGGCAATTAAATAAATGTCTATGAATGGCGACCACGAAACGTAAGTAAGGAGTGTTGTTATGTCCCCCGTCCCATGTACATTGTGAAGGTTGCGGGAAGTCGGTGGAAGGAGAAGGTTCAAGGCTCAAGACCGTTCGTTATGGAACTCTGTTGGGAAGGCCTATACCAGCAGTGGATGGTGATGATGATGTTACTAAGTAGGTAGGTAGCCAGATGCAAACAATATCTAGGTGCGGACATCTATTGGCTATTGTTACCGCCGGATCTACATCACAATGTGTGTCAATGCGTGTCTTGATAACTGGAGCTGTGGGAATCAGATGTCAAATTGAATTTGGTGATGAAATAGGTAAGAAAGAAAGAAAATACATTTATTTTGGCGGTAATTATTGGCACAATGCAAAATAGCTTTTATGTTAATGTGTAGTTTATTAAGTTATTAAGTTCACTGTTAGCCTACCTACTACGTGCCTTAGCTTTTTGTTTATAATGATTGTAACCTACTGTTGTTTCTTCCGATTGCTTATATCTCTGTCTGTGCTGTATTTGTGTGTGTCGAATAAATGATTTATCTATCTATCTATTAATTCATTACATAATTTTATTGTATGGTGCCAAGGAGCATAAATTCGTCATGTAGAGAGGATGAACGAAATAAGTTTGTCGTAACAGGTGTATAAGGCGAGTGTGAATAGGACCATTAGAAGGGGAAGACCTAGGCGTACGTTTAGTGAACAAATCGGTGACGTTTTGGAAAAAGGCCAGGTCAAGAGTACCCTAAACCGACGAGCATGTATGAGGAATATGATGAGAGTGAATAAAGCAAAAGGTATGTTAGGATCGTAGCAAGTGGAAAGCCGTGGTCTCTGCCTACCCCTCTGGGAAATAGGCGTGATTTTATGTATGTGAAAATGAATAATATATCTAGGTATATTTATGCAAAATAATTACGGCACACTCACAGGGCTATCAATTCTGAGCATTATGTAATAGCTATTAGAGGCAGAGAGCCATAAGCGCTTTAGCAGTTACCTCGGCACGACAGCCCTAGGCTTGGTTATTGAGTTAAAGCCCTGCGACAGCAATAATTGTCAATTGAGTCTAAAATATGTTCCTATTTTAGAATTTCCAAAGTCACTATGTTTTTGAGTCGAATTTATTCCTCAACCTACCACTTTTGATTATAATAAGTACAAGGTGAATTAAAATGGAATAACTAATGATTTATTACCTAGTCCACACAGAATACTGTATTCTAAACTAGTCCAATCCAATGGTTTAGTAATCTTACGAAGATTGACGTCGATATTTGGGTACAGTTCCCTAGGTCCATGAATTGGTTGTCTCTATAAATAATAAATAAATATTCCGGACATATTCACACGGTCAACTGATCCCAAACTAGGCATAGCCTGTACTATGAGTACCAGAGACTGATATACATAATATATATATATATATATTTAACACCCAGACACAGAACAAACATCTGTGTTCATCAAACAAATGTTTGTCCAGTGCGGGGATCGAACCCGCGACCTCTAGCGTAGAAGGCAGAGTTACTACCAACTGAGCTATGAGGCCTGTCAAAGAGTCTCTAAATAAATAAAGATGGTCAAGTGCGAGAACTCGCGCCCTGAGGTGTCCTTACCATTGGTCGTGGGTTCGAATCCGTGCACCAATGGATTTACCAGTCAGAAAATCCAAACACGGGGTCAGAAAATAAAAATTCTAAGTGTAGGAATTGACAAACATATTTGCGGTCGCTCACGTAGTCATTGTATGACATTGACCGCAAAAATAATATAGGTACAAGAGGTGAGTATAGTATGATATGAGGTAGGTACGGAACCCTTAAAATTTAGGTACAAGAGAAATCCTTAATCTCAGCTCCCTTCCCTTCATATTTGGAACCTTTCAGATGATGCATATATCATTGAAATATATATTTATTTGACACAACAAGTAGGTACAATACCGGCAGCTATATAACTATTTCTTTAAGCACTATGTAGTATAGAAATAACAGAGGTTTAGATAATTATAATAACAGTAGGTACTGATGCATATCATTAAAATAACCTTACAAAATAGCTATATAGGTCGAAATATTATATCCTACTAATATTATAAATGAGAAAGTTTGTGAGGATGTTTGGATGTTTAGATGTTTGTGGTTCAATCACGGCTAAATGGCCGAACGGATTTGGATGAAATATAGAGAGATAGATTATAGTCTGGAATAGCATACAGGCTACTTTTTGTATAGGTACCACGCGAAGCAGCGGGCCGAAGCTAGTAGGTAATATTTACGGTTCGGCTGTAAATCGTGTGTAAATGTGTGCAATACCTACAGATCGTACGCCGTCTGAACAAAGCTAGATGGTACCCCTTACACCCAGCCTTTGCAGTGGGGTTACCAATTGACATGTTTTATTGGCAATTATTATTATTATATAACAACATATTGACAGTGTCTGGGTGTTAAATATATATCTATTATGTATATCAGTCTCTGGTACCCATAGTACAGGCTATGCATAGTTTGGGATCAGTTGACCGTGTGTGATATGTCCGGGAAAAAAAAAAAAAAAAAACATATTGACAAGGCCTATGTACAGCCGCTAAAACTTGATGTAATTAACAAAACCAAGTGTTCCCAGTGTTCCAAAGGTGAATAAATAATATGACTATGATTCATAACGCTCTCTGTAAACACATACTTTTCGTCAATATTACAAAATAGGTCTATCATTCGAACACGGTAGTAACTTTAAAAATACAGAAGTGAAATAAATAACATCAGTTACACAAAACACCCACTGGAAACGCTCGTGTAACAATCAGTGCCCATTTGAAACAGTGCGAGTGCCATTTTTATCTGTCATTCGAATGACAGATCGGGAAATCGCGGTGAAAAACGCGCGAACCATGTATTTTTTACAAACTAGATAAATGTTACGTGTTTTAAATGTGCAAATATTTTAATGGCGGTGAAACTGGAGTAAATTTATGAGTAAAACTAGTGAGAAACTATTTTGATACTAAAATCTTAAAAGCTTTAGCACTTTTGCTTATGTTACTTTTGAGACCAGGGATGTAATGAGACAAAATAAATGGGCATTAGTTCATTTTCTCGCGTTTTTAAGGAGCGAGTTAATTCATATTTCGTAATGCATAAGGTCAAGTTTGCTTGTTAAAAGGTTAAAGAAGATCAAAGCCGTAAGCCTATAATTAATAGTGCTTGTTGAAGTGTTCAGGAACTGAGACGTGGTTTAAATCTATTAGCCCCATCCACAGATTATATTTATAAAAATATTATGAATGAATATAATTTTCACTAAAAACGGGATATTTTTTTTTTAAATTTTTTTTTATACGACTGAGTAGGCAAACAAGCATCCGGCCCACCTATTGGTAAGCGGTTACCGTAGCCTTTGAGCGCTTGCAATACCAGAGGCATCACGCACGCGTTGCCGACCCCGAACCCCCTCCCCCCCTCATCTCTGAGCTCTGGCAACCTTACTCATCGCAGGAACACAACACTATTTGAAACAAATAATGTTATTTGGCTGCTATGTTCTGTAAGGCGGAGGTACCTCCCAGGCGGGCTGCATTTACCATGATTTGTGAGTTTATTTGTTTGGCACAGTAACATGCGCCATGATCACGGAGTAAACTGTCAGTTATTATTATATTTAGATTTACCGAAATCTCGCGTACCTACAGCGAAAATGAATTTGTAAATTAGTAAGGTGTTATTCTGTTTTTTATTATCCTAATGTATTATTATTTGTTGTACTATTTAATTTAATTGCCTTTATTTTGACTGTGTATTTTTGATATTTTATTAATTTTAATGAATGTGACTGAAATGTTATAATTTTAATTTTAATTAGTGTAATTGGTTTTTGCCGTACTAGATAAAGAAATAAATTAAATTAATTACCTGATAGCCATGCTCTTGGACTTGAGATGGTGCCACCGCTGGTTCATCTCGTCCAGCCGGCGCTGCAGCATCACGGCGTCTTCCTGCGAGGAGAGGCTGCCGAGGAGGCGGCGGCCCGTGCCCGTGAGCGAGGCGTACACATCGCGGTGTGTCTCGATCTCCGACTGCAGGTCCTGTGGACAAGATGCACAATTTTAAACACTTTCTTGAGCGTTCACGAAGTGGACACTGTTTTTCATACAAAATGGTATGTACCTAGGTATAATAAAATATAGATGGTGGTTTAAAAAAGATCGAAAAGATACGCCTGTTCCTATCAGGCAATAAACAAGGGTTGGTGTCAAACATTTTTTTCGATGATCCTTTTTCACATAATTCTTCTTCTTGTCGTGTCACTGATTCTTTCTTGGTCATCTGTATTAGTCCAGTGACCAGGTCGATTTATAATGGCCATCAGAAGAGCCTATGACCGTCGGTGAAAGAATCAGTGTAGTGAAAGGATTAAAGTGCGCCTCTCAGATGCTCTTTTCGAGCACAATGGAATATTTTATATATTTTTTTTATATTCCGGACATATCACACACGGTCAACTGATCCCAAACTAGGCATAGCCTGTACTATGGGTACCAGAGACTGATATACATAATAGATATATATTTAACACCCAGACACAGAACAAACATCTGTGTTAGTCACAAATGTTTGTCCAGTGCGGGAATCGAACCCGCGACCTCTAGTGCAGAAGGCAGAGTTACTACCAACTGAGCTATGAGGCCAGTCGAATAGCTATCTAGGATGAGGGCAGGAGTTGTTGATCTGCAATTTTTTTTTACTATGATGGGAAGTGGGAAGATATAACGATAGGTATTTAGTTACCCATGTTATAGCTATAAAACCACGATCATGCAATAAAGCCCACCGTTCACACAGTAAATCCCGAAATTAATTCAATAACGCCAACATTCCCGCCAATAAACCACACATGCATTATTCATTCGTTTCATAAAAACCTGTGCTCTCTGGGCAAAAATAGTTTTATACCAGTCTTGTTTGGGCGACGTAAGTGGACCATTTGTAAGATCCTGCCCGCGAATAGTTGAGGGCAGGGGTGGAGTGAGGACTGTAGGGGCTAAAAACTAGCAAAAAAAGCAAAAATGGGCAGTGGTACGCACGGTGATAGGCATACAATTCTATACGACTTACTCTTGACATTATCTATAGATACGTAATACCAACATATACCTAATAATTAAATAAAATATTGTAAGCTCTTTTTGTTCATTATTATTATTATATTTTTTCGCACTATTGTCATTAATTTATTGTATTTCATATTTTGTAATCATTGATAGCAAACTACACAATCACAACAACACAAATTCACAGCTAGGTACCTGCGCATTGTTCGTTTGTACTCGCTCTGTTCGCTCTCGTTCAGCTTTTGACTGAAAATCAGTGTTTTTGCTTTTAAGCAAAATATTTCACTGAGCCATAGCCTATTTGTCGTACTGCAGCACACGTAAACTTGCCTAATCTAAGATACCTACGTAAAAAAAAAAAAAATGCTCTTTTGATTATTTATACCCACCTATTGTATGTACTTTAGTTTAAAATTGTTTATCTATGTTAATTGTGTGTGTCTGTAGTGCCAAATATTTTTTTTATCTATCTACCTATATAACGTGAGTTCTAAATGTTTTTAAGGATACGTTTAGGATATTTTTTACATTCGCACTCTTCAGGTAGATTTTTTTTAATTTTTTAGGTACTCTTTAGACTTCACTGGTCAGGATCGACTAGCTGTTGTATAGAAAACGCCCGATCTGAAATATACCTACGTAGTACAAGTTTTGAATGTTTTTCCGGATACTTTTATTTATTTATTTATTTCAGTAATCTAGGATTCACAGTTTACTTATCGTTTAATTTAGGCTAGATGTATATATGTCGTACTTGAACCAATTTGAATCCACATTTTGTATTCCACTCGCTTAAAAGTAACATTCTGCGAGTATGCTACGTACCTAGGTTAACTAGTGTATAGTGTAAGAAAATATATGTAAAAATACAGTAAGAAAAACAACTTAAAAAAATAACTAATTATAACTAGAAAGAAAGAAAGAAAATACTTTTATTCGTAGCATTAACCTTAAAATTACTCAACACCTTATGGATTAAACTATACAAACTAAGACTAAGAAAGAGAAAGAAAGAAAACTTAAATGCTACGAAAAGGCGTCCGACTCAGCATTATGTTGTGATAACCATTGAACATGGCCATCACAACGCTGATCTTCCGTCGGAACCAGAAACCAAACACGTCACGTACACTAACACGATACATACATAAAGAAAACACGAAGCACAAAAAGGTAACTAACATTTACAATAAAAAATTTACAACAACATTTGGAACACACAAAACTAAAACAAACAATTAAAAAATTATAGTAAAAAACAACAGAAAAGGAAACAGAACAAGCGTAAATTTATATCCATATTTTATAGGAAACCGATATAAAAGATAGAGCAGCTGTGGCAGAGTGCTGAGCAAAACTACAGAATCGATACGTCATTTCTGAGATCTTCAGTGCTTTTTTGGTGTTCTAAAATAAACTGTTTTAATTTTGCCTTTAAAGTATCAAACTACTACCTATACTGTTATACTTATTACGAAATTAACAAAATATGATTTACCTAATCGCTTAAATATGCATGTGTGTGTGTGTGTGTGTGTGTGTGTAGTGTACCGGAGCGGTGTCGTGTGTGTTTTAGTAATAGCAGTGTCGAGTTTTAAAAGCTTGACCTACCTCTAATAGATTTTTAATAATGCCCGCACAGGGTGGTATAAAGAGGATCTAGAGGGTCCTAGATCCTCTTAATACCACCCTGTGCCTGAGATCTAGTAACAAATGCGGTTCTCATTCGAGTCGGGACACAGACGATGTTTTGCCGCGATAGTGGCTACCGTCTACTCTGTGGCCGCGATTTGTGACGAGAGCCACACGAGGCTTCAGAGGACGGCCATTTGTAAGACTTACGAGGTCTGACAGTTGAATTGTTGAAGTTGGTTGTAATGTGTTTAAAGTTTATTGCAGTAAAAACGCTGCAAATACTGAAGAGTAAAGTTACTTTGGCGATTCTTGCTCTTGCTTGTCGTGTCAATGATTCTTTCTTGATCGCCCTGTATTAGGTCAGTGACGACGGTTGAGGTATGGTGGCCCTGAAAAGGACCTATTACCTTCGGTACCGTAAGACCGAGTAAGACCTTCAGTGTAGTAAAAGGATTAAAGTGCGCATCTTAGAGGCTTAATAACCTGGCCCCCAATTCTGCTAATTCAATGATAATTGAATGTTGATGATCGCACTATTATCATTCAGTTGCGACTGTCACCACCTTCGTTTCTTTGATTTCATTGGTTCTTTGGGTTCACAATGACTGCCATTGATATACGACTGTGATAGTAGAATACCAAAAGTGTCAAAAGTGGCAATTTTTGCCATTGAACCATTGTTATTTTGAAGCCATTTAATTAGTAGAATTGGGCCCCTGGTCACTGACTTAATACAGGGTGACTAAGAAAGCATCAGTGACACAACAAACAAATAATCTGTAAAGCAGTAGTCATGTGTGCCGGCATTTCGCACAGTTATTAGTTTAAGTGGTTAACGCAACTAATACGCGAAACTTTGACCCGCTTACCGACTTACGAACCCTCGGTTAGACGATAATACCCACTCTTGTTTGCAGTTTAAACTAATTTTATGTCCACCGTCGTTATTTAACGGATTACCACAGCCAATATTTGGGTGGGTGATAATTATACAGGGTTAATTGTTAAAGCCGTGGGCTGAAGAACAGGCCCCTCAATTTCTACTCATGGATGTCGAAATCGGCGACTAAGGGAAAAAGCTAGGGGATGGGCAGAGGCGTTCCTTTATCCGCGCTCGCCAACTCGCATGCCCAGTGTGGCGAGTATGGGCAAATACCCCCAATAGTTTTTTTTATTTGATTTTGATTACGTTCTCAAATATGGGTGAATATTTTTCTGAATGTTTATGGTCTGGATTAAAAACTATTGAATCGAACGAATGAAATCTACCCACGAACCGTCATCGGACCAATATTCGTTATTTAAACCTGTAAAATACCCGGATGTCTCGTTACTGTAAACAAAAATTGAATTTCGAATGCTCGCGTTCGAATTTTACCTACGTTTTAAAATGGCGGCTTATATTAGGGTTACGTGCATGAATGATGGTTTCAACACCCTTTTGTTCAGTTATTCGGTAGGTATCCAAGTATTTGTTTGTCTTTCTGTCCACCTGTCACACGCTGCTACGTCTTGCAGGAAATGCTGCGGAATCTTGAAATTCCACTGTTTATATTTTCAAGTAACTGAATGTACATGTACTTACATGCCAATAAATGTATATCCACCTATTTCTTTACTTCTGCTAGAAAAGAACAGGGTGAGCCGATCTAGTTAGTGTACGAGAAGGAACGCCTTATTACTAAAAAATATGGCTCTCGAGTCTGAAATAAAGTCTTTTTTATAAAACATCTATTTTAGATGATTTATACAGCGTCATTTATACTTTTACTCACTTACAGGACGCTGTAGTGAGAACCAGTGACCGGAAACCATGCATTTGGCATTTATTAGAATATAATTTATTTGACACACATAAAAACACAAGAAATACTCATTTCACAAAAAACAACCGAAGCAAAAGTTTGTGATTTCCCAATTCAGTTTTAATTTATCGACGAATTCTAGTCTTCGTTTCGCGACTCGCACATGCCCCTAGTTTACAACTGCCCCAGATGTAAGAGCGGCCAAACATCGCATACGTAAACGAGATTTTAATTACTGTTCAATTGAATTTTACGTTTCAGTATAGTATCAGAGGGATTGATTACCTTTTTTGCTTAAAAATAAGCTAAACCAGGATCGCATATGATATGAAATACCACTCATCACATAGGTAGGTACCTACATAGTCCTGAACCCACCCTAGGATTTCCTGCGCCCCGTGGGTATCAGAAACTACGAGTACCATGGTACCACGCCGCGGGTTTCCTCACGATGTTTTCCTTCACCGTCACCACCGTTTTAATGCGCACATAACATTTTTCGAATAGAAGAATCAAATGGTGCACGGCCGGGCCTCGAACCTACGACCTTCAGATCGAGAGTCGAGGTATCTCCCCACATGACTTGGGACTTTGGGCAACATGACTCCTCCATAAGATAAGGTGGTATTATAATAACAAAAAGAACCATTCAGACCGTATTGGGGGTGGTCCTTTATTATAATAAACCCCTAATATTAATAAGGTTGCGCGTGTGGCGCCGATAGGGAGAGTAAACAACATCAATATTGCCTCTGTGGTCGCGCTGTCGTCGGCTCTAGGGGTGGCCGAAATTAAGTACAATAAACTTATCGATAAACATTAGTTATGTCTTTTGCGCTTTAAATTGCGCTTTCATGTTCATTTTGCGTCTCAACTTTCAGTAATGAAGTCGCGCCTCGACTATTCAAGGTGGACGGAATATCAGTGCGGCATATTTCAACAAGGTAAAGAATTGGAGCTATCAGTGTGGCATATTTCGTCAAGGTAAAACTAAGCCGGTAAGTTTAGCTTTTTTTAAAATTATATTCTTCCATTAGGACTTCTACAGGCTTTTGATGATGATGATGATAATATTAATGTTTTGTAATAACGCCCAGCCATACTAGCGTATATCGATATCGATGAAGTCTTCTTACAAGAAGTGGGCCGTCAGCAAGGTGCGTCGGTATTACATCGTTGTGTGCACGGCCCTTAGCCACTCTCATTACTGCTGTTTTAGTCAAGTGCGAGTGGGGCGAGTTACCTACTAACCATATTAAGATGGGTTTTAATCTTATCTTTACCTAAATTGGGTTGAAAAATGTAAAAATCCGTATTCAAACGGCATGCGAATTGTTCTTGATATCCTACTATCCTATTAATATTTTAAATGGGAAAGTTTATGAAGATGTTTGTGGTTCAATCACACGGTAACGGCTCAACCGATTTCGATGAAACTTGGAATAGTTAAAAATACTTGGAATAGCATATAGGCTACTTTTTATTTAGGTACAACGTGAACGAAACCTCGTGCGAAAACTAGTAAGGTTGTAAATGCGAAAATTTGGATATAAATGGATGGATGTTTGTTACTCAATCACGCCAGAACGGCTGAACGGATCTAGATGAAGTTTTGCACAGTGACAGATTATAGTCTGGAATAGCACATAGGTTTTTTTATCATCGTAGGTACCACGCTAGCGGAGCCGCAAGCGGAAGCTAGTTTATTTTTATAATCGGCTCAAGGCGATTGCACCATCAAATAAGTATGATGATATTAGTGTACAACCTGCATGTCTGTTTGTGTATCATCAACGGCAGCTACTGTCGTTGCGTTATCATAATAAAGGCTTTGTTTGCGTTCGTCGTCAATCAAACCCACTTCAGATAGGCTTTATTAATGAGTGTACTTTTGAATTTCAGATGAGTTGCTAATAGCAATTCTCTAGCTAACTATTTTTAATCCGCGATATTTTTATTTATTTATTTATTTAAATACAGTATAACATCATAACAGGTTTTTTTTTTAATCCCTAAGGCGATGCCATATGTTATTAGTAGGTATATTATAATAAATAGGTACAATTAGATAGGTACTAATCGAAACATTTCGTTTCTTCACTATCTGTGCAAGTTGTAGGAGTTATTTTGAAAAACATAATTGATTAGAATCTTCTTCTAAAAAAACGATTCTTGCGCCACGGGCGATGTTCATCATCATCATCATTTCAGCCGTTCGATGTCCACTGCTGAACATGGCCTCCCCCACAGACAGAGCGAATCCCTTATCATGTGGGAGGATTTGCTCATACTCACCACGCTGGGCATGCGGGTTGGCGAGCGCAGTTAGAGCTATCGTTGTTAAAATGAAGGACGCTGCTGCCCATCCCCTAGCATTTTTCCCTTAGTCGCCTCTTACGACATCCGCGGATAGGTAGATATGGAGGGGCCTATTATTCAGCCGGGCCCACCACGGCCACGGGCGATGTTACGACAACTAAATTATATTAAAGCAATATATATTTTTAGACAAGGCGATTTAGAACTAGTTACTATTTTGTACAGCTATGGTGGCAGACAAACATAAAGCCCATCTGCTTTAAATGGTAGCCTATGAACGCTTGCAATACCAGAGGCATCATGCACGCGTTGCTCTGTTCCTCTGGCAACCTTATTCACCGCAGGAACACAACACTATTTGAAATAAACTGCCATTTTCTGTAATGAGGTACCTGCCCAGGCTTGCTCCAACTGAGAGGGAGAAAATCTTACTGGCATACTCTTTTTATGTTATACGGAGGCAAACAGGTTTACTGCCAATCTGATAGTAGGCGGTTACCGTCGCCTATTGACATCTGCAACACCTGGAGCATTGCTAATGCGTTGCCTGCCCTAGAGAAATCTGTCAAGACCCTTTTTCTCAGAAACGGCTTAAGGTACTTGAAATTTATACCACCTATTAAGGTCTGTGGGCTTATGGTGCCGTATAAAAATCAAAGCTCTAGCTTAATTTAGCATTCTCTAGCATTAAAAAGATATGGCAATTAATGTTTAATTTTTGTATGGAAATGGCAAAAATCTAAAACCTCTAGGGTACTTCTAGTTCTGAAATTTGGAATGCTAGGAGCTTTTGTAACACAAGTAAAGGGAAAAGTCTGAAATAGAGGAATTTCGAAGTTATTTAGCAAACAAAGTTATATTTGCGGTCAATGTCATACAATGACTACGTGAGCGACCGCAAATATAAGTTTGTCAATTCCTACACTTAAAATTTTTATAAATCCATTGGTGCACGACCGGGATTCGAACCCACGACCAATGGAACGGAAGCCTCAGGGTGCGTGTTCTCGCACTTGACCGTCTTTATTAAATCCTCATCAACCTCTGCCCTTGTATATTTTTAAACTCGCCCAGTTTTTATAACTGCGCCCACTTTACGGGCTATATTAAAACGTCTTAATTATGTTAAAACAATATTTCTCTAGACGAGGCGATCCGTCTTCAATGAGGTGGGCTCTCCAGATTTATTACGCAGCAGATTCACTTGAGTACTTTTTCAGGTCGTTTCGGACAATGAATTAGCAATAGATAAGATAGGAAAATAATTTGCCTACAAGAAAGTGGAGACGTGGCTTAAAAATACTGAAACAATTTAAAATGGCAGGTACCTAGATGATATGCCGTTTTCCTAAGCGTCAGTTTTTCAAGTGGTTTTAAGCAGTTTTGAAACGGCATGCGATAGTTTCAGTTTATTTATTCAAAAACAATTTACATCCTGTGTGAATATAGGGTAGGTACATAATTAAATTAAATTAATAGCATGCAGTCACATAATTAAACTATACGTCCATGATATGTGATATAAAATTCGATGCAAAATGATTAGCTCTTTTGAAAAAGGCAGTTTTTAGTTTGACGTTTGGGTACGATATCGCAAGCTCCTAAAAGTCAAACTCAAAATTAACTTTATTTAGAAGAAGTAAGGATCATTTTAAAATAAATTTATATTAGATGACATATCGCACGACGTTTGAACCCAACTTTAGACAGATTGTGCGTTAATTAAGTACTTACATACAATAATACTAACTACTACTACAAAATATACTAGCAAAGTTCATTCAAACGAATAAGTGGGAAAAAGGAAAGGTGACAAATTAATTCAACGGAAAATGGTATAAAATTGAATTATCCAATGATTTCATTGATAATATGTGAAACCACAGCGCACTGTTGCCATAAATTGTGTGCCGCGACGTGGATTTTCCAAGTAATTTGTTGTCACGAATATTTCACATAATGTCGGACTGGTAACCTTTTGATAGGTGCGGGAATTGTAGTGATTTTCGCGGCCAATTATTTGGTTTGTTCAGAGTTTTTTCTCGACTTTCTAGGTCCCAAAGTTTGAAGTTTGGTAGTTCTAAAAACAGCCTTATACCGGTGGTAACAGAACTGTGCATATTTGGTCGTTTTGTTTAAAAAAAAGGATAAGGAGGCAGAGGAGGCTGGCAGAAAAAAGGCCGGCCTATGCCCAATACCAGGCTGAGATGATAGCGCTTTGGTCGCCTAAAATATAATAATAATAATAATAATAAATATTCCGGACATATAACACACGGTCAACTGATCCCAAACTAGGCATAGCCTGTACTATGGGTACCAGAGACGGATATACATCAATGATTTATATTGAACACCCAGACACAGAACAAACATCTGTGTTAATCACACAAATGTTTGTCTAGTGCGGGGATCGAACCCGCGACCTCTAGCGCAGAAGGCAAAGTTACTACCAACTGAGTTAGAGGCCAATCATACTCATATAGCCGGACAAACTTTTGCGACCAAATGTTTGTCCGGAGCTTTAAAGTAAGCTGTCTCCTCTGTACCTCTTTATCTTTGGCCAGGTCACAGGTGCGCTTAACCCCCGGTAGGCAGGATCGTTAAATTGATGCTCTTCCCCTTGAGGGGCAACTCGAGACCACTTCTAAACTGTTTGTTTGTTAACTGCAGGCTGCATTTCTTGGATAGTAAGCCTGGATTCAGTTTCAGTTAAAAAGTAAGCTAAAGTCGAATGGGGAACGTAGATAGTGTAATCATCGTCATCATTTCAGCCGTAGGACTTCATGCGGGTTAGCGAGCGCAGATAAAGCTATTGTTTATAGGGAACGCTGCTGCTTATCCCCTAGCTTTTTTCCCTAACTCGCCTTTTACGACATCCACGGGTAATGAAGGCCTATTCTTCAGCCAGGGACACCATGGCTCAAACGCCAGTGACTGATAGTGAAAAATAACTAGTGTACATAACATACATAAAATCACGCCTATTTCCCAGAGGGGTAGGCAGAGACCACGGCTTTCCACTTGCTACGATCCTGACATACCTCTTTTGCTTCATTCACTGTCATCACATTCCTCATACCATGCTCGTCTGTTTAGGGTAGTCTTGACCTGGCCTTTTTCCAAAACGCCAGAATTCATAACAAAATGCGGCTGACACATTCAAAGCTAATTTAATAAACCCATCATTGTCTCGCTCGCCACGTACAGTCCAATTTTTAACCCTAAATCGTGTATTCCGTACACGTCCGACCAATCTGAGACACGTCAAAGTCCAACTGTGTCCCAGTATGCAAATGCAGCCCTTAGGGTTGACCTCCATGTATCAGCATGATTCAGTAGCGCGATCGCTCTGTAGCTTTCAGCATTAGATCTGATGGAGTAGTGGTAGTGGCACCGCCTTCCGATCCATAGGTTGTGGGTTCAAATCCCAGTCGTGCACCAATGAATTTTCCATTCGGAAAATGTGCGCTATCCTAGTGCTCTCAAGTGGCGAGGAAAACGGTATTTCCTAGAACCTAAAAATTTGAAGACTGTGCATTAAAGGAGCCTCTTAGAGGCGCACTTTTGATAGATAGATAGATAAAAAAAATTATTTGGCACTACAGACACACACAATTAACATAGATAAACAATTTTAAACTAAAGTACATACATTAGGTAGGTATCAATAGAGCAATTTATTAGGTAATCAATAGAGCAATTTTTAATAAAAAAAAGTAGGTATTTTAGAGTAGGCAAGTTTGCGTGTGCTGCAGTACGACAAATAGGCTATGGCTCAGTGAAATATTTTGCTTAAAAGCAAAAACACTGATTTTCAGCCAAAACCTGATCGAGAGCGAGCAGAACGAGTACAAACGAACACTTGATCCTTTCACTACACTGGTTATAGGCTCTTTTCAAGGCAGCCATACCTCAACCTGGTCACTGACCTGATCCTGTATTGACCAAGAGATGATCAGTGATACGACAAGCAAGCAAGCATTAGTGCGAGTTAGGGAGTATATTGGGACTTTGTTCATGCGTTGTTACTATTAGTTATGTCTTGGTTCAACAAGTCTAGGCTTGAAGGCTTTGAGTAGAGCCTTGCATCAGATTATCTCCTTGAACAGGACTATCTGTTCAGTGCTGACGAAATATTTAAGTAAAAACGTTTTATTACAGGCCTCATAGCTCAGTCGGTAGTAACTCTGCCTTCTGCGCTGGAGGTCGCGGGTTCGATTCCCGCACTGGACAAACATTTGTGACTAACACAGATGTTTGTTCTGTGTCTGGGTGTTAAATATATATCTATTATGTATATCAGTCTCTGGTACCCATAGTACAGGCAATGCCTAGTTTGGGATCAGTTGACCGTGTGTGATATGTCCGGAATATTTATTATTATTATTATTACAATCATGTAGGTATCTCTTATCGCCTAGCCTGCCTATATGGATGGGTAACCGGTTATGCTACGAAAAGTACACGAAAACACGAAAAGTCGGTACTATTACAAAACCCTTGGTTGATACGTCAAGAACCTGAGAATTTACCGGATATCCGGTTACGGTTGATCCCGGTAGAATAGATGTAGGATTAGCTGACATGCCGGATAAAATGGCGCGCGGTTTTGCATAATTTTACTGGTTATAATCGTTTGTCATTTAGCGAATATAATTTTACGCCTAATTTCATGCAAAAGTTATGTGTTTTTTTTTTTGATGTTATACGGAGGCAAACAGGCTTACGGCCCACCTGATGCTAAGTGGTTACCGTCACCTATTGTCATCAGCAATACCTGAAGCATTGCTAATGCGTTGCCTGCCGAACCCCTCCCCCCCTAAAGAGCTCTGGCAACCTTACTCACCGCAGGAACACAACACTATTTGAAACAAATAAAGTTATTTGGCTGCGATCTTCTGTAAGGCGGAGGTACTTCTCCAGGCGGGCTGCTCCAATTAAGAGCGAGAAAATCTCGCTGTGCCCTACCTCCTCCACAAACTTTTAAGCCGTATTTTGCGTTTAATAAGGCTAGTAGAAGTAAAGTAACGCCGAGAAATAAGCGTAAATTCGGAAAGATTTCTGAATGAATTTCAAAATGGTATTTTATTGTATTTTGTTTTATTATAATCAACAGGATCACTTTTAACTTAGAAACTAGAAGAAACTCCTCCGTTAGGCTACAAGAATCGGGCAACAAACACGGCTTGGTACCATTATTAACCAAAACCGCATGGCCTGAAGTCGCTCTGCCCCTCGACAGCTAAAATGCCTTTTTGCAGTGTCTTTACAGTTTTTGCTTGCATCATATTTTAAGTATTATTTAATTTTATATAAGCATTAGGTACATATTTCATCAAGTGTAGCGTGTGCTGCCCTTAGATCATTTGTTGAAGCTCACATTTGTCTTCTTTTTTTTCACATTTTTATAAGCTCTTTTTTATTAAGGATTATAATTAGATTACTTTTCTTTTGAGCTTCACCTAGTTCGATGGGCACCACACTGAAGCTTTAAATTCCATTTTGTGAAAAAGGATCATCGAAAAAAATGATAGGCACCAAGCCGTGTTTGTTGCCTGATTCTTCTAGGCTTGGTCGCGAGGAACAGGCATAGCTTCACCTAGTTTCTAAGACGTTTCAAAGTGATCCTATTGATTTTATTGAAATAAATGCCTTTTGACTTTGACTTTGACTATTTTTTCGATTATTCTTTTCATTAATTAGATGTACCTACGAGCTTTAATGATCACAAATCTAAACAGTTTTATACATCATCGTCATCAGCCTGTAGAAGTCCACAGCTGGAAATAGGCATCCCCAAAGAGTTCCACGACGAACGGTCTTGAGCCTTTTCCATCCACCTACCTCCCGCAAACCTCACACGGCGTCGGTCCATCGGGTAGGGGGGCCTTCCAACACTGCCCCGGTTATACGCTCGCTAGATATACGCTGCCAAGATAACCAGTCCAAAACACGAAAGGGCTTCCCTTTCAGGGCCACCATACCTGGTCACTGACCTAATACAGGATGACCAAGAAATAATCAGCGACACGACAAGAAGAAGTCGATAACACTGAGCTAAAATTGAAACAGGTAAGAAAAATAGTGTGGAACAATTGAAACATTTGATAAACTAAAGTTGGCAGTGTGCCGGTTGGCAAGTACACACGATCTCGGATAAAGGATTCGCAAGTAGCTCCTCCAAAAGGATCTTAGTTCTGAAATAATTCTCCTTGCTTAATCTTGGTGCTTTGTTTCGTTGTTGCATGGTTCTTGCATCTGTTTTTCAGCTACTGGTTTCTTCATGGCCACCCGGTCTCTGAGGCCCGAGTGTGAGTTGTCACTTCTCACTTTTCGACCGGGAAAAGTGTATTACTGGCTTTTGTAGGCGCCCCTTTTCTTGACTCCATACAAAAACGGTAATCTATACACTTTTCAGGGTCGGAAAGTGAAAAGTGAGAGCTCACGAGAACTTATACTCGGGCCTCTGGCCACGTATACAATAAGATACACAAAAGCGCATTTTTAAAACCCGGATAAACTTTTTATTGCCCGAATCAATTTCCACCACAAAATAATAGGTACACTTCAGGACAACCATAAAATCTGAGAGTCTACTCCAGTGTATAAATCAACTCTGCAAACCGGATCGCGCGGGTAATCCCGGGCGTGGTAGCCGGTTGTAACCGGATTGCGCCGGATACCCGGGCACCTGCGATAAGGAGGCTCAATGGTAAGTTCGATCCGTAGCTTTGTTTGTTTTATGAGCTCCTAATTTTGTAGTCCTCAATTAGTGTGACTGTCTTTAGTTGAACCGGGCCTTTATGGAATCTTTCTCACTATTAATGCAATTTCTATTTAATTTTTGTCGATTTTTCTGAATCGCCTATTGCTTACTTGCTTGCTTGTCATGTCACTAACCCTTTCTTGGTCATCATGTAATCGCCTATTATATTATTGCTACTAGGACTCAGGCCTACACTAACAAAGTATATCAGCCACTGTGCAGTGATTGTGCAGTTGTTGTATTAATGGCACCTCTGGTTACTCCCGATTAAGGTAGTGTCCCGGTTTATAGGTAATTCTCGATTTAAGTGAAGGTACAAGCCGAATCCGTTAGTTAAGTATTTATATTTCATCATCATCATCAGCCTGTAGAAGTCCACTGCTGGACATAGGCCACGACGAACGGTCTTGAGCCTTCTCCATCCAGCGACTTCCCGCAACCTTCACAATGTCGTCGGTCCATCGGGTGGGGGTCGTGGTCGCCATTCGAGAACCTTTACTCCCCAACGGTTATCGGTTCTGCGAGCTATATGGCCTGCCCACTGCCACTTCAACTTGCTAATTCTGAGAGCTATGTCGGTGACCTTGGTTCTTCTACGGATTTCCTCATTTCGGATCTTATCACGTAGTGAAACTCTGAAAAGTAAAAGTAGAGTAAGAGTAATGCGATCGTGAATTTGTATTCTCTAGTGCCTTAGATAGATAGATAGATAAGAAATTTATTTGGCACTACAGACACACAATTAACATAGATAAACAATTTTAAACTAAACTACATACAATAGGTAGGTATAAATATACAAAAGAGCAATTTTTAAAAAGTAGGTATCTTAGAGTAGGTAAGTTTGCGTGTGCTGCAGTACGACAAATAGGCTATGGCTCAGTGAAATATTTTGCTTAAAAGCAAAAACACAGATTTTCAGCCAAAACCTGATCGAGAGCGAGCAGAACGAGTACAAACGAACAATGCGTAGGTACCTAGCTGTTAATTTGTGTTGTTGTGATTGTGTAGTTTGCTATCAATGATTACAAAATATGAAATATAATAAATTAATGACAATAGTGCGAAAAAAAAATATAATAATGATATTGAATAAAATGAGCCTACAATATTTAAGAATATTTCTTTCACAATAAACAATAACTTAACGCTTTATTATCAGTCATCGCCGAATAAAACAAAAAGGGCACATATCTCAATACGAAGCCATACTTTGCCGTCAACACGAAATACAATTGTGAAATTAATATCCTCGAATATCCCGCTCTTAATATTCAAAAGACGGAGTTGCAGAAAGCGCATAAATGGCACGTCGCGCCACGTGACGCCATCTTTATCCGGGTGCAAGTTGCAACCGGGCGGTGTTTGGTGCCTGGCCTTATTTGCAGCCGGGTGGTATTTGCCACCGGGTGTCTGGATAAACGAATAACTAGCTTTATGTTTCAATACCATGTTTGGAACACTGTACATTTCGGAACACTGTCTAAGTACCAGTTGAAACATAATTTTAAAAACTATATAAATCACAGTTTTTGTCTACAAAAAGGACAGGTATGTTTTAGGAAATGAGTGATGTATCAACAGAAATCTTAATGAATTGATGGGTATATTGGATAAAGGAATCAAAAGAGCAGTGCTATTGCGTAAGCATAATAGGAATGACGTTCGCAATTTTGATGATGGTTTTACGAATCTTAACAACTTCCGAAATGTATCAAACACTAAAAGCAAGAAGTTAATAATCTTGAAGTTTTGTCAAGTCTGAAACATTTTGGATATTGATCAGATTGTTAAAATCATACTGAGAGTTACTAACTTCATTGCTATTTAGCTATCAGAATAGCACTGCAGAGCCTATACGATCCTAAAATAAATGAAAATACGACACAGTACAAAATATCAAATTAACAGTATGATGACTAAGAAAGAACCAGTGTCAGTACGAGAAAACCTGAATTTATAATGAAATCGGCATCATCCAATAATAAATAAATAAATAAATAAATATTCCGGACATATTCACACGGTCAACTGATCCCAAACTAGGCATAGCCTGTACTATGAGTACCAGAGACTGATATACATAATAGATACATATTTACCACCCAGACACAGAACAAACATCTGTGTTAGTCACAACTGTTTGTCCAGTGCGGGATTCGACCCCGCGCCCTCTAGCGCAGAAGGCAGAGTTACTACCAACTGAGCTATGAGGCCAGTCAAGAAGCAAAAAAAAAGAAAAAGCAAGATGTTAAGATCTTGAAGTTTTGTCAAGTCTGAAACATTTTGGATATTGATCAGATTGTTAAAATCATACTTAGAGTTACTAACTTCATTGCTATTTAGCTATCAGAATAGCACCGCAGAGCCTGTACGATCCTAAAATAAATGTAAATACGACACAGTACCTTAACCAAATATCAAATTTACAGTATGATGACTAAGAAAGAACCAGTGTCAGTACGAGAGAACCTTAATTTATAATGAAATCGGCATCATCCAATAAAGCGGTGCACCCACTCGCCGGTCGTCGTATCTAATTAAGTTGCGGTTTCATCATCATCATCATCATTTCAGCCGTAAGACGTCCATTGCTGAACATGGCCTCCCCCACAGGCAGAGCGAATTCCTTACCATGTGGGGGGATTTGCCCATACTCACCACGCTGGGCATGCGGGTTGGCGAGCGCAGTTAGAGCTATCGTTGTTAAAATGAGGGACGCTGCTGCCCATCCCCTAGCTTTTTCCCCTTAGTCGCCTCTTACGACATCCGCGGATAGAGATATGGAGGGGCCTATTCTTTAGCCGGGGCCACCACGGCCAGTTGCGGTTTGCACGAGCCTTAATAGTCACAGATCGAAAATAGTATTCAGTAAATGACAGGTCAATATGCATGCAACTTTCATTAAGGTAGGAAAAAGTTAAAAGTTAAAAAAACATGTTTCCATGATCTGCAAACATTTTTCCAGGCCCCCAATTCTACAAATTCAATGGCTTCAAAATGACAATGGTTCAATGGCAAAATGACCACTTTTTACACTTTTGGTATTCTGCTATCTTAGTCGTATATCAATGGCAGTCATTGTGGAACCATAGGACCAATGAAATCAAAGAAACACAGGTGGCGACAATCGTAACCGAATGATAATGATGCGATCATTATCATGCGATTATCATTTTTAAGTCATTGAATTAGTAGAATTGGGGGCCAGTGTACTCGTAGCTTCTTTATGTCACTTGTTTATATTTATATTTATTTTGATTACTGAAATAAAACTCTGATAATAAAAGTTTCCATTGCTATTAACAATAATTTTCATGATTAAATATTACAACGCGCTGAAACAAAGGGGCACTTTATACAAAGTACTAATTAAATATTAACTTTGCTACAGCTTTAAAACAGGCATGTGCTGGGCTGAAACCCGAAACTAAGCCGAATTTCATCCTTTAGAGCATTCAAAACCGAACCGCTACTTTCTTTGAAAAAATACG
The DNA here is from genome assembly GCA_947579855.1 of Anticlea derivata. Taxonomy (NCBI): domain Eukaryota; kingdom Metazoa; phylum Arthropoda; class Insecta; order Lepidoptera; family Geometridae; genus Anticlea; species Anticlea derivata. Next base: position 522,828 of record OX388277.1, on the reverse strand, counting down.
TTGGCTTTTGTTATGGTTCTATTCATTTGTTTGATTTTCAACAAAGAAACCACATTAACAAGATGAATTAAGATAATCAACAACAAAAGTTACAATAAACTTAGCAATTTTTTTAGGCGGTGACTATGTTACCGTCTCAAAAATGTAAGGTAAAAAATTCGTGTAAAATAGGGCCCTGAGTAATTGTCCAACTATAAGTAGCCAAACCGTGCGTTTATTTTGACACAACGGACAATGAATATAAATATTTTTCTTAAATGATCATCATAATATTTGTCATCATCTGTCATTCTGTTGTTCATTATACAATTATAAACTTAATGTGAGAATAAGTATGCTACAACATAGTGAAGAAGCCGTATCTAATTTCGGTTTCGGCCAGATTTAAGCCGAAATACGGCACACCCAATACAACGTTTATGACTTTGGAAATTGATCTTTACCCCTTCGTGATAAGGCAGTTTATGTTATATCGTTAATTTGCGTAGCAGGTGGATGAGGGATGAATCCAAGTTATGTGTTAATTGTTGTATAATATTCATTGGGTAATTATTTATTTAAAGTAGGCCTAGGATTTCGGGAATATGCAGGAGTCGCCAACATAATCCATATAGCTCTCTCTCTCTATCTCTTTAAAGTTTAATTGGTGCATTAATAGTTACCGCACTTTAGGTCAACTACGAGCTAAGGTAGGTGTTTATGCGTGATTATTTATAAACCGTCATCATCATCGGCCTGTAGAAGTCCACTGCTGGATATAGGCCTCCCCCAAAGAGTGCCATGACGAACGGTCTTGAAACATCTCCATCCACCGACTTCCAGCAAATAAATTTAAAACATACTTTATATGACGTATCGCCGTAAAGGTCGCCGTAAAGGGTTCCATCTGAAAACCAGCGCCGCTACACTTCGTGTGCGGCATCAATGCTGAGATGGAACCTTTTTCGGCTCATGCATGCACCTCGGCACGGACTAATGAATACCCTAGTTTTGTTACTTCCTACCTACATTTGTTTTGTTTCCTCCCTACCTTTTTGTATTGTAACCTGTACCTTGTGTCTTTTTTATTAGTTTTTGTCTGTTCTTGTGTGTCCAAAATAAATGTATTTTCTTTCTTTCTTTCTTTTCTTTATATCGCACGCCTTTTGAACATGTTTTAGGACTGTATTGTCACGACTTTGGTTAAACAAAGTATCACTGCCACCATTTTCACTTAGGTACTTATTTAATACCCAAGTGTTACCCCAAAAGTAAATTCAATTCCCCAACCCTTCACACAGTGTAACGCATTTATCATAAATGGCACAGTATTAGGGTTCCGTATTAATATTCATGCGGCGTCCGCGCGTCAAGACGTTACAATTAATCTCGTTTGGGTTCCGTGGTGAACTGTCTCACATGACATTCGTGTAGAATTCAATTAGTTTTTTAACAAGTTGAATTAATTAAACGATTAAATAATGTTAATTAATGAAATATAATGATGATTGGAAGCACTCACCTTTTCAAAACACCGTACTTCAGCCAGCAGCACCATATTGATATGAATAAACCTGGCATCCTCACACGATCGCGCCTTCACCCTATAACCCGGTCTATTATAATAGTACTTGAAACCCGTATACTCCGAACTGTCTATATCAACTTTCAACCCCCCGGAGAAGGTCCAATCACCCCCACATCCGCAGCAAATCCCTTTGGTGATGTACCGCTCTAGATGACCGGAGCCGGCCGCCCCCGAGCGGGGACGGCCCGGCCATGTCCCAGGGCTGGGGAGATCCCGGGGCCCTTTAGGCCTCCTCTGCAGCTTCCACTCCTCGGGGGGATCAGCTGGTGGTCGCCATCGCCACTTGGATATCACTCGTGGTTCTTAAAAGGGTCGTTTCAGGCGGTTCTGCACTTGGGGTGGTGTTTTTGTTTGGTTGCACTGGCACTCATAGCACTGGGAGTTTTGGTGTCAATGGATTAACTATGTTGCGGCGAGTAGCTAAATAGAGTAACCTAAATTTAACTTAATTATTTTAGATTTATTTTGCTTAAAAAAGTTTCTGAATAACGCGTTTTATGTTTTAGTCTGTTATTAATCGATTTCTACGCAGTAAAAGTTAGTGACAGGCGTAACTTCATGAGTATCAAATACTTTGGATACTCAGGTCAAGATGAGACTCCTAAATTAATTGAGAATGGATAAGCGAAAGTGTGTTTGTTTGTCCAGTAATTTTGCAGAGAGCCGGAGAGTGATGAATGCTACAATTTATCTAGGAAACATGGAAGCGATGCTTTAAATTATGCAAGCGAAGCTGTAATCGGACGCTACTCGTAAATAAATAATTTCTATTGTTGTTATAATAAAACTAACCAACCAAAATGTTAACCAATCAAAAGTTTAGGAGTAAAAGTGTTTGCTCAGAAGTTTCAAGCAGCAACAAACAATGTTTTTATAAAAAGCTAAACAAAGGGAAGTCTACCATCTCCTCTTACCCACTAATTAAACAGAAAACCGACACTGCAGCGACAGAAATCACTGAATCATTCCCCCTCCTCCCTCCGACTCATTAATCAAATAATTCTCTTGTGATTAATTAGAAAATCGGCAATTAGTGGAAAAGCGGGCCTAAGAAAGTGTTTTTATAAAAGGAGATGGATTGTGGTAAAATTTCTGACAGTTTAAACACTTAGAATGTAAGAAATCCTCCTAAAAAAACCTATTTATTTTAGTATAGGTACACTGAAAGGTACCTACACTAAAATAAACTAGTAGTGTATGTGACTGAGGTGGTGAATTTTCGGTCAAAAATGACCGAAACTAGAATTCGGCCGAAAATCTTTTCTTCATGGTCATTCACTAGATGATAGCAACGCGAAAAAATGAGGATATCCGTAGAAGAACCGATGTCATCATAGCTCTCAAAAGTAGTAAGTTATAGTGGCAGTGGGCAGGCCATATAGATCGCGGAACCAACAACCGTTGGGGACTAAAGGTTCTCGAATGGCGGCCACGAACCAGACGACGCAATGTTGGAAGGCCCGATGAAAAAGGATCATCGAAAAAAATGATAGGCACGCGCGCCGTGTTTGTTGCCTGATTCTTCTAGGCTTGGTCGCGAGGAACAGGCATAGCTTCACCTAGTTTCTAAGACGTTTCAAAGTGATCCTAGTGATTTTATTGAAATAAATGCCTTTTGACTTTGACTTTGACTTGGCTCAAAGCTTTGAGTTGTTGTCAAACCAGCATTTATAGCGATATCCATTTATTATAATCGTATTCTTAGCTCGCAGGACCTAACATTGTAAGAAAATAAACTTGGTATAAGCCGCGGCGCGGGATTAATATCAAATTATGCTGATCCGCAAGTCCGATGCGTAAAAGACGCATTTTGTTTCAGTACGCAGCAAAAGCGGGTTAGCACGAGTTTAAACGTTACTAAACTGCTAGTGAGTCTGTTAAATAACCGATCGTCTTTATTTCTTTAACGGCAGTATCTTTAAGAATAAAGAGACGTGGATGGAATCATTTCACTCTTTGCCTAGGATATTAGGAGGAGGGCACAGCGAGATTTTCTCGTTCTGAATTGGAGCAGCCTGCCTGGGGAGGTACCTCCGCCTTACAGAAGATCGCAGCCAAATAAAATTATTTGTTTAAATAGTGTTGTGTTCCTGCGGTGAGTAAGGTTGCCAGAGCTCTTTAGGGGGGAAGGGGGTTTGGGGTCGGCAACGCGTGCGTGATGCCTCTGGTATTGCAAGCGCTCATAGGCTACGGTAACCGCTTACCATCAGGTGGGCCGTAAGCTTGTATGCCACCTCTGTTGTATAAAAAAAAAATACCCATCACTCAAAGTCAAAAGGCATTCCAATAAAATCACTAGGATCACTTTGAAACTTCTTAGAAACTAGGTGAAGAAACTATGCCTGTTCCTCGCGACCAAGCCTAGAAGAATCAGGCAACAAACACGAGCGCGCGTGCCTTTAATTTTTTTCGATGATTCTTTTTCACAAAATGGAATGTAGAGCTTCAGTGTGGTGCCGATCGAACAAGGTGAGACTCAAAAGAAAAATATTCTAATAATAATCCTATCCTATCCTACTAATATTAAAAATGCGAAAGTTTGTGAGGATGTTTGAATGTTTGTGGTTCAATCACGCCTAAACGGCCTCACGGATTTGGTTGAAATTTGGCACAGAGATACATTATTGTCTGGAATAGCATTATAGGCTACATTTTATCTTCATAGATGCCACGTGAGCGAAGCCGCGGGCGGAAGCTAGTCTCTAATAAATAAGAGCTTAAACAAATGATCTAAGGGCACTACTAAGCTCTACTATAATATAATAATATAATATAAGCTTTATTGTTTCAACTTAAATATCTACACTTTCTTAAAATCTAAGTAGGTATGAAAGATTCGCTATCAGCGATAAAAGCCTCCTCCAGTTGCTTCCATACTAAGCTCTACTACTAAAGTAAAAATCTCTAACACCAAACATTCCAATAGCCACGTGAATATCCGTAAAAAGTGACTATTTCGCGTAATAAGTCACCGCCAGGATGCCGAGAAGGTCCCCCGCGGGACACAATATCCCAGTAAATTTCCCGGGACGATTTGATTTTCGGTAAATGTTTGAGTTATTTTTTTGTCGTATTTGTTGAAATAATTGGGTCAGTTTTAGTTATTTTCTAGTTGAGTTACCGTGTTTATATTTTGTTGTTGGTTTGCTAGGGGTCATGAGTTTCAGCTTGCGACGGTGTGGTAACAATGCAATTATAAATGCGAAATTTTGACTAAACATTTATAATTAGTTCAGGAGCCTATGGATACAAAATATTACAAGATTGTAATATTTTTAATAGGTCAATAAAATGATTATTATAATGATTATTACGATTATTATGTAATGACATGTAACTCTTTTTTGTTATCAATAAATGAACTGAACTGAACTAAAATATAGTAATTACTTTGTGAGAATATTTGGAGGTTTGAATATTTGTTGTTCAATCACGCCGTAACGGCTCAACCAATTTCGTTGATACTTGGAATAGAAACAGTTAAATAGCAGTTATGTAGCATAATATAGGCTACTGTTTATCTAGGAACCACGAGAGCAGAGCCGCTGGCGCAAGTTAGTATCTAAGAAAATAAACTTTAATTGCCTTGCCTAGGACAAATGGAATAATGACCAAGAGACGTAAATGTTTGGAGTACCGCCAACGTAAACCTCGAGCTTTAGTACCGCTTCTTGACTAATTGATGTCAAATCATTTAATTAGCAAGACAATTCTCACGGTGAAGTAATAAGAGTTTAAGGTTTTAAATGAAACTTTTTTAAAGAAACAAGTTTCTGATCTAATTTTCAAACTTTTTTAAACTTAAATTCCATTTTGTGAAAAAGGATCATCGAAAAAAATGATAGGCAAGCGCGCCGTGTTTGTTGCCTGATTCTTCTAGGCTAGGTCGCGAAGAACAGGCATAGCTTCACCTAGTTTCTAAGACGTTTCAAAGTGATCCTAGTGATTTTATTGAAATAAATGCCTTTTAACTTTGACTTTGAAAAAAAAAACGACTACATAAATAAGAAATAACACCCAACAGTCACTACGTAGTCCTGATCTCACAAAAGGATTCCTTGTATCGTACTTTAACCTTGCTTCATCGTAGGCCACATCATAACTTCTAGATGAGATTGTGGTTTCAACTTAGTTCTTGATAAAATATATTGTGTGAGATCATTTTTTAAGCCGAGCAAACTGAAAAGCAAAATATCTTTCCTTCTCTGATACTCTGTATCACTCAAAATTCAGCTTTCTCATGAAATAAAGCTTATTTGCGCAAAAATACCACGCCGATAATACCCCAAGGAATTTATGGTAAGATTCAGCCACAGCTCATTGAGGTTTTAGCTGGCATATAGGTAATAAACAGTATAACAGCTGAATTAATAAGTCTTGACTACGTAAATGAATACTGATAATTTTTGTGTAATGTATTGTGAAAACCATGATTCTGGTATCACTAAAAGTTGCTCTGAAGGCCGGAAGGGAGGTATCAATGAAATAGACACAATGTTTTGTCAATTATATTTTCACATGACATACCTACTTCAAAGTATGAAGAGTTTTCTACATTTTCGAATGGAAATCGGCACTGTTAGATAACATTGGCTTACAAATGCCAATGTTACAATCAATGATGTGTAAAGCAATTTTACAAGCGTTTCTATGACTTGAATTTCAATTTACAGTTACCTACGCCGATCCTTATCAGTACCGGAACTTCCAGCGTTTGTATGAAGTGAACTAGCTGTTATCTCCTATATTTGTGCCTCCAGCGTGGGACAAAATTCCATTAATGTCCCACCCCACCGGATTTGTTCATTTCCTACGCGTCGTGGTAATACCCGTCTTATTTGTAAGGGTAGTTGGAAAGGATTTACACAAAATGGCTGCCTATTACAGGTCCTGTAGGACTAGATCTTCTTATCTCCGCAGTACCACATAAATTTTATAAAAGTTTCATTTTTATGTATAGTTAAAACTGATGTTTATTGGATATGTACTTTATTGTTATTAGAAAAAAATGGTTAAAAGCTTACATGATAAGATATGGCAGCGTGGCCATGAAAGAAGTGAACTAAAAACATTTTTTTACCCCCCTAAATTCGTAGTCTGACCCAGTCTAGCATCTTCGTGTGGTGGTTATTAGAAACTGCGAGTACCATGGTACCACAACACCCAGACCTGGAGCAAATATTCGCAGATCAAACATTTGTCCTGCAACGGGAAACGGACCCTTACGTCTCAGGCGGGCACTCGCCCACTATGCCAGCGAGGTCGGATCTGTTCTAACTAATATTGACAACCGCTCGCTTCAACTTCTAGTAAGTTACTTGAACTTAGCTGTGCTAGGTTAGAGACCCGGATCAAATGAACCGAACATTAAGTTTAAAGTCTAAGTTAAACTTGAACGCATCTCAAGATCGTTGCCATTTGCAAACCATCAGTCGCAATTATCCGAAACTTAAGAGTTAAGTGAGGATAACAAAGAGGTTAAGATACCTACTAGATGTGTTATTTAAAATGCAATCCTTTGTTTATTTTAGCAGGGGTTTGAACGGTTGTATTTGCTAATTCCGCCATAAATCATACGTGTTGAAATGAATGTTGATGAGAAATATTTCGTCAAAATTACCCTCACGACTACTTCGAATACCTACGAGCCTAACAACTATTGTGTCTATCTTGTGAAAACTCATGTGACCTAAAATTTGGTCGGGAACGTTTCAGTAGACTACAAAGTATATACATAGTTCATAGTTATTTATTCCATAAAACAAGTCATTGTATGCGGAAATTATAAAATACAAAACATATACAAAACAAAATATACCTAACTAATTTAACCATAATTACATCAAAATTCAAAGTTGTATACAACTAGCTTCACATAACTGCAGCATCACTCGCGTGGTACCTATGAAGATAAAATGTAGCCTATATGCTATTCCAGACTATAATCTACATCTGTGCCAAAGGAGCCATTTCATTCTGGGCCTGGTCCATGTACACTACATAGAAAAATTTGGAAAAAATAGAAGATTACAAGATAAATACAATTTCATTAATTTTAAGACAAATGCGATGGTACAAGAATAGTTCTTCTGGTAAGTTTTTCACTATGTGAACACTATTTGAAGGCCGCCATGTTGGTTTATAATTGGCATTTGTCATGAAATTGACATATTTTTCATGTCATGTTGTTTGTTTTGATGTTTTTGTTTTGTCAGATAAATGTAGGTTGTCAAAATGACATTTCACGCACGTCCATCCACCATATTTTTGTAGCGCTGTGTGTTGCTCTCTTTGTCGAAGAAAATCTTAATGTACCTTATAACGAAGTCAATTTAAATAAAATAACCAATTAAATACGTTTACTTTATTGCTTAGCCATATTTTAGAGTAGTGTACACAGTGCAGGCCCAGGCTCCATATATTGATGAAACGTCTCTTTTCATCCAAATCCGTTCGGCCGTTTGGGCGTGATTGAGCCACAAACATCCAAACATCCTAACAATCTTTCGCATTTATAATATAAGTAGGATAGTAGGATTTCGTACGATTAATTTGTTTTTCAAAATGCGTTTACGCGTGAAATAGCGTTTTTATCCCATTTACGTGACAATTAACAGGAAGGATTTATGCTGACTGAACATTTTTGTTGTATTTGTTATGTAGCAAAACTTAATTTTAAAGGGGCTTTTTCAACTTTTCTCTAGTTGCATTTATAGTGAAAAGTTTTTACATTTAATAATAATAAATATTCCGGACATATTCACACGGTCAACTGATCCCAAACTAGGCTAGCCTGTACTATGGGTACCAGAGACTGATATACATAATAGATACATATTTAACACCCAGACACAGAACAAACATCTGTGTTTCTCACACAAATGTTTGTCCAGTGCGGGGATCGAACCCGCGACCTCTAGCGCAGAAGGCAGAGTTACTACTAACTGACTGATTTGTATGCAAGGTATGTTTTATGATTAAACTAGCCGACCCGCTCGCATCTTCGTCCGCGTGTTCAAGCATGTTCCTACCAGGGACTGAAAGCGGTACAGGTTATAGGTACTGGTACCGTTAAAACATTTCGGTACCATTATGCTATACCGGTAGGGCATTACGGTACCGTTATTTCATACCGGTAGATTTCGGTACTGAAATTTTGAGCCGCGGCTAGTTCGCTAGGACAGTCGCGCCGCGGTGGCGGGGTGGCGGCGTTTCATCAAAGAAAACGTTTATAAACCTTTATTTATTTTGGTTATAGGTAACCGGTAGCGAAATAAACCGAAATGAACTGTGAAGCCAGATTTTCCGGTACCGTTATACTTATCGGTAGAGAAATATTCGGGTAACCGGAATTTATCGGTATGACGTCATATCGCTATTTAAAGGTACCTTTATATTCCGGTTATTCAGTTCCTGGTTCCTACCTTGACTCTTGTCATTTCGCACACTTGAGATATTGATTTTCCAACTCCGTGTTACGTGTGTACGGAAGCCTCAGGACGCGAGTCCTACTAGCACTGGACTGTCTTTTTTCAAAATGGATTTTCTCCCAAAAATAAACTCTAAAACCACGCTGAACACTATTAATTATGCTGTGGCTTTACACGAAAAAAGCGTGCAGTTGTCACAGATTATAAAACAGTTACTTAGGACCTAAGCGGTGATTTTGCATCCGACTTGATTGACTATTATTGAGTTTTCTGAATGAGAAGTATATTATAAGTACCTAAGGAATAAATAAATATCGCAGGGATAATGTAGTTTTCTATTAGTGAAATAATTTTTAGAATTGGTTCAGTAGTTCCGGAGATTTCTTCCCACATACAAACAAACAATCAAATTTTACGTCATAATAATATTAGTGTACAATGTAGATTAGATAAGGAGGTGTAACCTGCAGAAATGAATAACATTTCCAGTGAATCTTATTCTTGTCCCAATTAAGCCGTTCCTAGCTTATAAATCGGAAACTTTTGGTCTAGATGGATGTGCAGCACAGACACTAAGAACATTCAGATTTATTTGTCTGACTGTTCACTACCTACCTAAGAAAATACTGTTCACTGCAACCTTATAAACTCTTTGGGGGGGATAGGGCACAGCGAATTTTACTCGCTCTTAATTGGAGCAACCTGCCTGAGAGTTACTTCCCCCAGACAGAAGATCACAGCCAAATAGCATTGTTTCAAAGTGTTGTGTTTTTGTGGTGGTAAGGTTGCCAGAGCTCTTTAGGGTGGGGGGTTTGGGGTTGGCAACGCGTGCGTGATGCCTCTGGTATTGCAAGCGCATAGGCTACGGTAACCGCTTACCAACAGGTGAATAAAAATTGAATAAAAAAAAAACAAGTGACACAACCAATAGTAACACTTACTGAGTTATTAATCTTGAGTTTCAACTGATTTGAACCAAATGCCTGATTTTTTCATTGAAATAACTCAAATTTCCAAAAGCCGTAGAACAACAGTTATTGCTTATTATGTGTGGTTTACCTACTATAAATAATACTCAGGAACACCCCCTAAACTCCTCATTCAATATTGACAATAACATAAAGATAACAAGTTACTATCGATAAACTAAAGTTCCATTACAGATTGATCAGCTGGTTCTACGGAAGTTACTATTTGGGTACTAAAAGTTTGCACTTCAGTGGAACTCAACGTGTTTCTTTAATTCACTCTAGCAAGAATCATCATCATCATCATCATTTCAGCCATTCGACGTCCACTGCTGAACATGGCCTCCCCTACAGACAGAACAAATTCCTTATCATTTGCCCATACTCACCACGCTGGGCATGCGGGTTGGCGCAGTTAGAGCTATCGTTGTTAAAATGAGGGACGCTGCTGCCCATCCCCTAGCTTTTTTCCCTTAGTCGTCTCTTACAACATCTGCGGATAGGTAGGCTATTCTTCAGCCGGGGCCACCACGGCCAAGATAGTAAGAATACTAAGGCCAAAATTAGATCAAATGGTTTATTCAGCGTCTCAAAAGGGAACTTTTAACTCATAAATGAAACTGCTGTGCCTGGAAATATTTACATGCAGACTTGCCTAGATTAGGATATAACTTTATTGCAGCCTATCACCTTTTCAATACTCTCAGCCTAGTAAGTCTTAGTCACAGGAAAGACATGAACAATACGTGCGGAGCTGACAAGGTTTCCTAACAATGGGCTTAGACGAGGTCTAACTGAACCCTGGTTTTGTGACGTGTCATTTCATAAAGTTGCTTTAAGTCATAATGCCAATTTTTTTTTTTTATACTACTGAGGTTGCAAACAGGCATACGGCCCACCTGTTGGTAAGCGGTTACCGTAGCCTATGAGCGCTTGCAATACCAGAGGCATCACTCTCGCGTTGCCGACCCCGAACCCCCCTCCCCCTAAAGAGCTCTGGCAACCTTACTCATCGCAGGACTATTTGAAAACAAATAATGTTATTTGGCTGCGATCTTCTGTAAGGCGGAGGTACCTCCCCAGGCGGGCTGCTCCAATTCAGAACGAGAAAATCTCGCTGTGCCCTACCTCCTCTAAATGTATGAAATAACACGGCACAAAACCAGGGTTTAGTTAGACCTCGTCTAAACCCAGTTTCTTAATGACAGGGTTAGAGTTTAAAGCAAATCTATTAAATTTGTTATTAGTGCACAAACGGATATCGAACTTCAACGACTCTCATATAATGTACTTATGTAGGTTTATTGGATAATTTGTTTTATAATTGTAGTTTTATGTACGCCGCCGTCCTCAGGTTTTCTAATCTGTCCTATCCATCCAAAGGTTGTCTGGAAGAGATCGCTTTTAGCGATAACGCCGCCCATTGTAACGCTTACTGATGAATTTTATATTTTTGGTTTATTTTCTTGGTGTAGGTACAATAAAGAAATCTATCTACCTATTTATGTACCTATTTACCTAGCTACCTACCTACTTCACCTTACTTGCTTACCTGTTTTTCATAAATTAAACCTGCCTACCTATGTACTACTTAATAATTCTATTTGTATACCTACTTACCTACCTATATACTTCTACTTCTACTTATTCTTATTTTATTTTATTTAATTTTTTGATCTACCATTCCTACCTACCTACCGACATCGACTGAAGAACGCGAGAAATGCAGCACACTACGATCGTGAGGTCGCCGTTAAAGGGTTCCATCTGAAAACCAGCGCCGCTACACTTCGTGTGCGGCATCAATGCTGAGATGGAACCTTTTTTGGCTCACGCATGCATCGGCACGGACTAATGAATACCCTAGTTTTGTTACTTCCTACCTACTTTTGTTTTGTTTCCTCCCTACCTTTTGTATTGTAACCAGTACCTTGTGTCTTTATTTTTTATTTTATTAGTTTGTGCTGTGCTTGCGTGTCCAAAATAAATGTATTTTCTTTCTTTCTTTCTTCTTTATCTATCTATCTAATATCGAAAGGCGAAGCGCCACCAGGCCAAAACTGCGCAAACTTTCCTTACAGTAAACGTCGCGTGGCAAACTTATAGTAACCGGGTTGAACGTCACTATTTCAAAGTGTTATCGGCGTCTGTCCGACCGCAAGTTAATGTAAGTTTGTATTATGGTGAAGTTGGTTGAAGTTTGAAAAGGCTTCAAGGGGTGATTTTAGGAGCTTATACCGAGATGTTCATAAATTTGAGAAAACTATCTGAACGGATAAATCACTTAGTATTAATTTGGTTCAATTAAATAAGGGGGGCTTATTGGCTTTCCGTGGAGTACACCTGCAGCAATGTCTGAAGAACTGACTGGCCTCATAGCTCAGTTGGTAGTAACTCTGCCTTCTGCGCCAGAGGTCGCGGGTTCGATTCCCGCACTGGACAAACATTTGTGACTAACACAGATGTTTGTTCTGTGTCTGGGTGTTAAATATATATCTATTATGTATATCAGTCTCTGGTACCCATAGTACAGGCCATGCCTAGTTTGGGAGCAGTTGACAATGTGTGATATGTCCGGAATATTTTATTTTAATTTTTATTTAGAAGTATTATTATTTATACATACAATTACATCCCCCAAAAGGCAAGAAAGTTTATTCATCGACTTTTGGAAATTCGACACTTTTCTTTGAAAAACCCACTATGGATAAATCTGCTGTTTTGCGATCAAATCACTTAAAACAGTTTATTCACCTGTTTTAGGTAGCAAGTAAAACTTCTAGTACGTTTAATAATCTGTATATATAAAAGAACAAGGCCTGATTCCACGATCAACGCACAGCCCAAACCGCTGAAGCTATAAAGCTGAAATTTGGACAGTAGCTGCCTTATATGCCAAACACATCCACTAAGGAGGGATTTTCATAATATCAACTCCTAAGAGGGTGAAAAGGGGTTGAAACGTTTGTATGTAAAATCTTATTCCATGAACCTACAGATTTGAAACTTACTAATAATAATGAATGATAGAAATAAGGAAGAACTGTATTTTCAGATTTTCAAAACTACCCCTGTAAAGGGTTTAATGAGATGTCAAAGTTTGTATGGGAGAATCTTAACGCATGGAGAGATTTATCTGAAACTTGGTACAAATACTCATAAAGTCAAATAATGAAATACTTATTTGAAGGTTTTTCAAAACTGCTCCTTTTCATCAAGATACCACGCGAGCAAAGCCGCGGGCGTACGCAGTTAGTTATAAATACTATTTCTTTTTTGTTATAATACCCCTATTCCGGATAGTATACATCAGAGGTGCCCATTCGGTCGATCGCGATCGACCGGTCGATCGCGAGAGGTTTTAAGGTCGATCGCCGAGGATAGATACATTCATAATATGTATACTATACATATTATGAAACATCTTGTGTAAATAAACTCAACCTATAATTACCGTCAATCTATCGCCCCATCTCTATATATCTCTATCTATCTGTATATAGTATGTATGGTCACGCTAATCCCCGAAACTACTCAACGAAGATTCAAGGAACTTTCATAAGTATATCCTTCAGTTCAGGGAGCAGGTTGTAAACTTTGTTTCATATAAATTGGTTCAACAAAAATGAAGATAAGATTATTTTTATAGTAACACACACAAACTGTCTAATTTCGTCAGGCCGGCCGTCAGGTGGCTTCGGCTGAAAAATAGGACCCTCCAGATCTGCCTATCCGTGGATGTCATAGGCGACTAAGGAAAGAAAGCTAGGGGATGAGCATCAGCGTCCCCTATTTTAACAACGACAGATAACGATATTTGCAGATCATGCAAACATTTGTAGGAGGAGGTAGGGCACAGCGATATTTTCTCGCTCTAAATTGGAGCAGCCCGCCTGGCGAGTTACCTCTGCCTTACAATAGATCGCAGCCAAATAACATAATTTGTTACAAATAGTGTTGTGTTCCTGCGGTGAGTAAGTTTGCCAGAGCTCTTTAGGGTGGGGGGTTTGGGGTTGGCAACGCGTGCGTGATGCCTCTGGTATTGCAAGCGCTCACAGGCTACGGCTAGGAGGGAGGGGTTCGGCAGGCAACGCATTAGCAATTCTCCAGTTGTTGCTGATGTCAATAGGCGACGGTAACCACTTACCATCAGGAGTGCCGTTACCCTGTTTGCTCCGTATAACATTAAAAAAAAATGTCCCGAAGCGGGGATCGAACTCTTGCGTCTCAGACGAACACTCGCTCGCTATGCCTCCGACCGGATGAAAATAATGTCAGTCTCATGTCTGGATGAGGAGGACAACTAGGACATAATTAGGAATACCACGTCTTGTACTACACCGATGGCTACAATATCCCAAACAATTTCAGATGTAGTCTAAGTGAAATTCGGAATAACTTAAATATTCATTCCAGCCCCACCAACTCAACAGTATGGCGTGTACTTACTGCTAAGTAAGCCAATAAAACTTCATATGCGCCGGCTAAAAGGGGCGCAATGTACCATGTGCTATTTATGGGACAAAACGAGCCTCCGACCTGGGAGCGGAGGTACCTTTATATTTCGTGATTTTTGCAAATAACACGAAAATGGGACAGAACTTTTCGAGGTACAGAATGGGTGGGATAGATTTTTTTGTTATACAACTGAGTGGCAAACAAGCATACGGCGCACCTGTTGGTAAGTGGTTACCGTAGCCTATGAGCGCTTGCTATACCAGAGGCATCACGCACGCGTTGCCGACCATGAACCCCCTCCCGCCCTAAGCTCTGGCAACCTTACTCATCGCAGGAATACAACAATATTACTTAGATTGTTGTAATTTATACTAAGGGCACTGGTGTAGTGGTGTTAGTGCCCCCGCCTTGTAGTTTGAATCCTGGTTGTGCATCAATGAAATTTCCATTTGGAAAATGTATATGCGCTATACTAGTGCTCTCAAACGGTGAAAGAAAACATCGTAAACCGGCATGTCCAATTTGAACACACGTGACATGTGCACGTAAGGAGGTGCACGAAAGAAGGTATATTTTAATTATTTCACCACACTGATTCTTTCCCCGACGGTCATAAATTATTTTCAGAGCCACCATACCTCAACCGGGTCACTGACCTAATACAAGATGACCAAGAAGCTAGAGCTAAGAACTAATTAGTGATACGATAAACAAACGATTTTTTTTTTCAGAATTTTTGCTTCCCTTTTAACCGTCCGTATTTTTATTGCCGGTCTTCAGAAGTTTTTTTTTTTATACAACTAAGTTGGCAAAAAAGCATACTGTCCAGTTGTTGGTAAGCGGTTACCGTAGCCTATAAGCGTTTGCAATACCAGAGGTATCACGCACGCGTTGCCGACCCCGAATCAGTGAGCTGTTTCCAATTCTAACATTATGTTCTAAGGCGCAGTTCTAAGGCCGCCCGAAGGCTTTCGTCGCGGCCTAATGACTTATCGCTGGGACCGGTAACCGGTATCTTATCGTCCCCTCGGATACAAAGATGCGAATACTAGTGGTCACCCACCTATTTGGTGACGACGCTGGAGAATTTAAGGATATGATAGGCAAACGATGATTCGTTAACTATATGTCTGATTCTATTGATTAATTGATCCGTATCTCAGACTGATATCTATTATAGATGTCACTGTTTCATATATGAAACTCTTGTAAATTACCATTTACCAAAGGTTTTCTGCCATTACGTGTAGAAGAGGTATTTGTACTTTTGCGTGTTCTTTATTTTTGTACCTGAAACAATAAAAACAATTATAAGTTATTGAATACTAAAATTCATACAAAAAACTTACATTTACTGACTGACCCCACACTAGGATTCCATGTATCGTGGGTATCAGAAACTACGAGTACCATGGTACCACAACACCCAGACCCGGAACAAATATTTGCTGATCATGCAAACATTTGTCTCGCAGCGGGAATCGAACGCGCCACACTGCCTATCACTCGCCTGCTACGCCACAGGTCGTTTAATTAAATACTTTGTCGATTTTTTTATTCTTATCATCATCCTTTCACAACACTCACCGACGGTCATATGCCCTTTTCTGGGCCACAATACCGCAACCTGGTCACTGACCTAATACAGGATGACCAAGAATGAATCAGTGACACGACAAGGAAACAAGCATCATTGCTTCTAACATAGATCTTTGAAAATGTTGTACCAATTAATAACACAAATTAGCTACACCGTCCCAATTGTAGAGTAATCTTCTTAAAATCAGAGTGTCTCTTAATTTGGGCCTCTCGGAGAGCGGAATCATCTCGGAGGAAATTATTTAAACCACTTCCAATTTAGGTGATTTGTACCGAGGCGGAGGTAAGCAGAAATGGTCTACTAGTACATACTTATCAATCACTCCACTTGACAATTAAATCACTGTTTTTTTTTTATGTTCTTCCCTTTCGGGCTGGCTATGGCATCTAGGCCTTACTGCCAAGTCTTACGTATATTTTTTCTTGTTAATTTGTTTATCTTTCTTCATTTTCTTTCGTTTATGATCGTCGAGTCAATGTCAAGTCAAGTCAAGTTCAGTTTTAGTAAGATATGATGGTGACTATTTTACTAAAACCTCGAGGGACCTCTTGGCGCCACCTCGAAAAATGACGATACACGCAATCATTTCATTTCACTTCACTTATGCGGTTTACTCAAACAATATTACGCAAAATACCACCATAATTACACAATATTATTCAATTTGACACTAGTTTTGTAAAATAAATTGAGAGCACAACATCACTTCGCAAGTTCCCGCCAAAAACATAAAATGACTGAATAATGAGAGTAAGATCTTTTTTTTATACGTATTTTTTAAAATGCGTTTTCTGAACAAGTACATAATAGTAATCATCAATATAAGTCACACTAGGAGGACTAATAAATAGTTCAGAAAAAAATTCCCAGCGTGGTGAGTATGGGAAAATTTCCGCACATTATTTGTTCAGAAAATCAGTGGCAATGTTCAGCGGTGAACGTCCAACGGCTGAAATGATGATGATGATAATAATTAATAACATTTCAAAATACAAGTTCTAAATACCGCATCTTGGATATTTTGCGGCATTTCGTATCGCAACATCATAAACCGCACCCCCCTCCCGTCAAGTTTCTTGAATTATTTATACCGCTCGTTACAGGAGGACTGTAAAAACTTTAGAGGATCGCCGTATCAGTGATTTTACGAGGGCGCTTCGATTTTAGCGAAGCGCTGCTTTTATGTTGCGGTTTTGGCGTTTAACACGTGTTTTTCGTTTTATCACTTTGCGGCGAGTGCTGCTGGCGTTAACGTTTACACACGTATTACGTGCACTTTACGCGTGCATTTTTTAATGGAACGTACATTTTGCTAGCTTTTTGCCTCCGGTGAAAAGGTATTTTTTAATTTTGATTAGGTAGGACATTATGTGTTTTAACATTATTTGTTTTCAAATAGTGTTGTGTTCCTGCGATGAGTAAGGTTGCCAGAGCTCTTCAGGGGGAGGGGGGTTCGGGGTCGGCAACGCGTGCGTGATGCCTCTGGTATTGCAAGCGCTCATAGGCTACGGTAACCGCTTACCAACAGGTGGGCCGTATGCCTGTTTGCCACCTCAGTAGTATAAAAAAAAAAATGTAATTTGTATTTATTGTGGCAAATTTTTATTTTTGTTATTTGACATAAACGGATTGACGAATTTTTCTATTTACTTTTTATTAGGCTTGACATTATGTAATTTGAATTTATTAATTGAAGATATATGTTTGTTGTTTCTGGACATCTGATCGAAGCGACGCGTGACCCGAGAGCTGGCTCTTATTTGGCCCAGCGAATTAGCATTGCCATCCAGCGTGGCAATTCCGCCAGCGTCTTGGGGACGCTTCCGACTGGTAGTGATCTGGATCAGTTGAGCTATCTACAGATCGTTTGTAACGGTCTTTAGATGAATCAACTGTTTCTTGTGTATTTTGTAAATATTAACTTGTATTAGTTTTAAGTTTCTTTCTGTAAATAAAGTTCTTGTTTCTTAACTAGTAGGTATTATGCTATGAATTAAAATTAATATTATAAAATGTTGGATATGTATAATAATAATAATTTAAAGGATAGTGGTACACTATTGCATTAGGTGCTCCTGTAAAAATAGTGTAACTTTTCGTAAATAAATAAATAAATAAAGTATTTCGAAAGAGAACTCTAACTATATATGGATTTAAAACTGTATGGAAAATTGTGGTCAAACACAACGCTGACAATCTTTTTTCATGCATATGCATATGTCAGCGTTGCGTGCTTAAAAAAACTTTTGATGATGATAGTAATGTTTAAGCAGAAATGTAGATTATTTTACGCACCACCTCTATGCCGTAGATACTCATAGGGGTGTCGTAGAATCTCTACGAAAAATCACTTTATTCCCTACGGTATTTGGCCTGGACGGTACTTGGCATTATTATTAGTGTATAAGTTAATTTCTAGTCTAGGTAGTGATCTGGATCAGTTGAGCTATCTATAGCTGTCTTTAGATGAAAAAAAAAATGAAAAAATATTTATTTACTGCAAAAGTATACAGACTAACTTAATTCTACAGTCTTGAGGTACTTTGCAGACAACTATATAATTATAGTTTATTTTTTTTATTTTAAGTTTACTTTATCTTTGAAACATACAGAACTATGTTGTGTGAATGAGGAGGGCGTTGAGGCTGCTACTCAGTTTTCTTAACTTTTGCAGTCTCATCGTTCAATCTGTAACCTGTTTCCCTGTGTACTTTGTTCTGAATAAATGAATTTTGAATTTTTTGAACTTTGAAACTATTTGGTTAAGGTAAAAGTATCTAGTGGTTTACTCACTAGGCTAAGCCTGTATCGAGGAAACCAAGCTACGATTAAATCAAAAGGAAGATGGCTCGGACAACAGGTGCGATTACCATGGTACCAATATTCTAATAAACTTATATAGGTATATTATTTTATGATTAAAGCTAAACATTATAAACTAGTAGTTCCTCTGTATCATCATAAGATAATGACGCAAGCCACTTATGTAAAACATGTTTTGACAGATGGCTCAACTGTTTCTTGCATGTGTGCATAATATTAACACAAGAAACAAAAATAAATTGTGCATTCCAAAATTTAGATTACAAAAAGTAAATGGGTCTTTTCTGTAAATAAAGTATATTTCTAGTCTAGCTAGACTATACAACATAACTCTACGTCGTAGATATACGTAGATGTTTCGTAGGCTGTCTACGACAAAGCATCTACGTCATTTATGTCTTCTAAAAATCATCTACTCTAGTTACCCAGTCCACATTAGTTTCCCAGTCGACCTAAAGTAAATACATTACCTCCGCTCAAGAAATACAGAAAGAGTAAAATCCGTACAATTCGTTCCATACGAAGCTGAATAAAACAAATCTGTCTTCGTGGCGTTTAGCTCTTATTTCCATCCGCTACTCAGCTATTTCCTACTTACATTGTGTCGCAAGTCATAAGATTCAGCGGTTTGAAATATTCACTGATATGAGAGAGTACTGGTGGAGGGGTGGTAGTGGGCCGCCTTCCGATAAACAGGTAGTGGGTTCGAAACCTGTCGTGCACCAATGTATTTTCCATTCGGAAAATATGTACGCGCTTCTTCTACTTCTTTTCGAGTCAAAGACTCCTTCAAACTCTAGTCGACCAGTATGTGGCAACCTCAATGGCCCTATCTGTTGCATATGCGCGCTTAAAATTCTATTGACGTGGATCTAGGTATTTGATCGACCTCGGTGGCGTAGCGGGCGGCCGTCTGAGACGCCAGGGGTTCGATTCCTGCTGCAAGACAAGTGTTTGTTTGATCTGCAAATGTATGTTCCAGGTTTGGGTGTTGTGGTACTTATGGTACTCGTAGTTTCTGATACCTCACAGGGAATCCTAGTATGGGGTCAGGACTATGTATTGGACTGTTAGGTGTTATTTATTTACTACTAGTACGTGCTTGCGCACACGGCTTCACTGGCTTAGTATCTTTATAAAAAGCCGGTTGAGCCGTTACGGCGTGATTGAACCACAAACATCCAGATATCCTCAAAAACTTCGCATTTATTATATAAAGTAGGATAGCATGGGCTAGTAACTCAACACAAGACTCAGGAATTCTTATCTAAGTCACTTAAACAATTCTGGTAAAGAATCTTAAGATACACACCACACTCTCGCCATTTCCCCCCGCGTCGTCGTTCGTGAGACGCCATTCCCGACAACTATCTGCTCCACTCTCTGCGTGCTCTCCGCGTGGTATGTATTCAGAAACATTGCATTCCCATGAAGGATTCCCTGCTATATGATGCCAGTTTCGACATCCGTGCCTATCGTATCACTGATTCTTTCTTGGTCATCCTGTACTATGTCAGTGATCAGGTTGGTATGGTGGCCCTGAAAAGGGCCTATGCCACTTTAATCCTTTCACTACATTCCTGGCCTCATAGCTCAGTTGGTAGAAACTCTGCCTTCTGCGCTAGATGGCGCGGATGGACAAACATTTGTGACTAACACATATGTTTGTTCTGTGTCTGTGTGTTAAATATATATCTATTATGTATATCAGTCTCTGGTACCCATAGTACAGGCTATGCCTAGTTTGGGATCAGTTGACCGTGTGTGATAATGTCCGGAATATTTATTTATTCCATCATCGACGGTCATAGGCCCTTTTCAGGGCCACCATACCTCAACCTAGTCACTGACGAAATACAGGATGACCAAGAAAGAATCAGTGACACGACAAGAAGAAGAACCGATAGAAGAATGATACAGAGCATCTTGCAAGAGCCTACTTAACTCAGAGTCTAGTATGGGTGTTATGGTGCCAGATACCACAATAACTATTATTTAAAACACCCACTGTAGTGACTAGTATTTAAGGATACCTGCATTCCTTAACTTATGCTGTCTCCGGGGGACAACTGACAGTGACAGATAACAGATGACACCTGAGATGGAGAGATGTATACATAGTCTCTAGGAGTGAGTCAGTCTGTGGTCAAGCCGACACGAGCAGGCGCGCGGGAATCACTGTGAGATATTATAAGTGATATAATAATAACGAGGGAGTTGTCCTGCTAGGAACCAGCGTGGTGTAAGGCATACACTACAAATGGCGATGAGGATAACGAGGTATTTATGTATAATCTAGAGAACATAAGTACGAATCGGTCAAACAAACAATTTCACAAAAAGTTGCCCACCATCCTGTGTAGGCTAATTTATTGCAAATTATACCTACTGTGATATCCTATGTTGGTTATCTAGGTCATTATTATGCTACAAGGATTCAGGAATCTATATTTTGTGTGTTTCTGATAGAAAAGGCAAAAATAAAGCATTGTTTTTTTTTTCTTTTCTTTGCCAAACATTTTGGCACGAGACGGTTGGTGTATTCTACCAAAGATCCTCGTAGAAATGAAAAATATTTTTTTTTTCTTCCAAAAAATTATAAAAAGGTATGGGAATTAAGGTTAATGTAGAACTGTTATTGAAAGTAATATCATGCTGGGTTAAACAAACTTAGGAGCATAAAATCTGATGCCTTAATTATAAACTTCTGATAAGGGATGGACAATGCTAGGGGTCATAGATATGGGAGCTGAGCTAAGGTATTGCCATCTCTTGCTATTGACAAGCATGGTGACAAGCAGTGATAATACAGACGGGGATAATTTTAAGCATTACTTGCGTTTCGTTTAAAAGTATGGGGGTTAGTTGTTATCATGGGTGCGACTTGAAAGTGATGCGTATAAAACAAACTGCAGAAACAATCATGGAACTAATTTACCATTTCAAAAAAAAGAATGTAGGCGTTAAATGAAAAGATTGGTAGGTAATGTAAGATTTCTGGTAATATACCTGGATGATGATTGGAACTTACTTACCTACAAGATAATACCTACTCTCAAAGTATTTTTACCTAGTGTGTTTACAAATTATTTGAATAGGTAAGCACTAAAGTACCAATACCTTCCCAATACGTTTGAAAATAAAAGGTAAATTAAACCCAAATTTTCCTGTGTTGAGAATGGATTATTTGAAAGAAAAAACATGTTAACATTTAGTTAATTGTTTATTCTAACGACTGTTGGCAGAGTTCAGTGATAGTGGAAATACTCTTGTTCAAAAAAGACTCAAGGTAAGTATTTTAAAGAACTTACTTCTTTGAAATATCCCGGTTAATTATAAGTCAGTAGGTACCTAAAAAAGCTAACTACCTACTAATAATATACCAGATAACTAGGTAAGTTAACATACCTACCTGAGGCACAGCAGGAGATCCTCTAGGTAGCTGTAGAGTAATCTTAGTAAATTAGTAGGTATATTGACCATGTATGGACAGCTAACATAGGTAACAGTTTAGTTGCCTTGAATCATGGGTTCTCAATAGCTCTCTGTCTATGCAAATTGTACTGTTTGTGGTCGAATTTCAAACATGCTAGAATTCAATTACCTAGCGACAATTAGTGATTAAGAGTGCAAATAAAATGTAGAAATAAAATAGCACGAACTTCCTCTCATATTGTTATCCTGGCCTCTTAATATCATTATCAGAGCTAACATTCTAATTGAAAGATAAGTTACCCAACACATGACAAATGGTAAATGACTTTCCACCATTATAAGAGCTCATTCTATGTATGAAATGTATTCTATGTGCTTCACCTGTAATTTACATGATAGGTATAAGTTTATGTGCTTTGTAATTAACACCTTGTCTGCATAAACACAGATTTACACGAGACACAATAGATTTTCCTATTGTGTCCGAGATGGTGGCGGTCTAGAGGTCAATGGCGATATATAAACTGTCGCCAGGTTCACAATAAAGGAGAGGAAGATAAGTGCCTAATTATAATTGCATGGTTGAGGAATCATTTTGTTAGTACTTAGATATTAGCAAAACCAAAATAAAACTATAAACCTTGCGTAAAGTTTTGAAAATGGAAGAAAAAATTAAACTCAAATTTTCGTGTGTTAAGTTAAGAATGGAAATGTTTAGAGATTTTATACATGAGTATACAACTTATTAAACTACTAGATCTGGTGACGCGACGAGACAGTACTAGGGTAGTCCACACATACATAAGTAGCGGCATCAAGAGGCCATAGATAGATACTATAAGTAGGTATAACTCATGTTAGTAGGTACGATGGCAGTTCTGATGATCTACGTACTTATTGGACGAAGAGGTAGTGGATGGACAAATAGCATAAACTGAAGTAAGGACTCCCGAAAAATGAAGAGGTGAAATTTCATCTGGACATCAACCTGGAAAATGTGTGAAGAATGATAATTGATGGAAGTAACTTCAGAAAACAATATAGTTTAGTAACAGTGGATATTCTTATGTATTACGTCAACGGAGGAACGTGCTAAGTTGAGATAAGATCACAAAGAAGTACCTATTAACCATAAACCCATACTTTGGATGAGGGAAGACAAAATATAGAAGTCGGACGACAAGACGGCGGCGCTGGCGTCGTGTCATCGGCGTGTTGGCAGCGCGGCGCAGAGTGGCGGCGGCGACGCAGCAGCGTCGTAATAGCTAGGTGATTGGTACAAAAAATCAATCTTAGAGATAAATCTTCAGAATCAGCGGCAAAACAAAAGTACTGCCCAACCACACATGTGTTTCACAAAACCTGTAACGTGTATAGTGCGCGGTTCTAATCAGCCTACTTATTTGAATTCGAATGCACCATGCCGCGCCGACGGCGACGACGACACTTCCGTCTCTCCTACGCGCCACGGTTCCTACACGACTAGCACCAACGCGCGGCGAGTGAGGAAGAACAAGGCGGCCCGCGCGATTCCGCGATTAAAGATTCTGCTCGAGAACTTTCCTTAGTTTTACTTGTTTAATTGTTTTCGGTTAGTTTGCGCTAGAGGTCGTGAGTTCGATTCCCGCACTGGACAGGCAATTGTGACTAACACAGATACAGGTACCCATAGTGCAGGCTGTGCCTGGTTTGGGATTGGTTGACCGTGTGTGATGTGTCCGTAATATTTATTTATATTTAGTTATTTTGTGTTAAAAGTGTATTTGTATGTCCAATTAAAAGTCTAGTGTTTGTGGGCGTTTTACTAACAATTCCGAACTCCCGAGAAGACAGCCAGCCGGGCAAACACTAAACGTGGTTTCATGAAAACTGTTTCGGGATTGTTGTTGTTTAGGGTGTGTTCATTCATACTCGACCGACACTAGTGCGAGTTTTAGTGAACTAAAACATGCAATCGAATATTCGAATACCATCAAAGGAATGGTCGAATACTACAGTTTCTAATATTTGCAAGCCCTAGTGAACATTCATCAAATCGAATGCCTACTGTCATGAGAATTGGAAATTGATTTGGAAGATAATTCGTAAAAGCATCTTTCCACGACTCGTTAATAGTAACAAATATCGAAATACGTACAAAACGAGACCTTAGAGGTATGAACGCTTGTGCCATGTTAGAATCATGTGGGCCTCATTATGAATCCTGTTTAAATAAAGGGTAATCTAAATAAACTACTACTCATCATATTCAAGAGCACAATAAATAGTCAGCATTTCTCAAATAAACTGCAACTTTTGGAAGAAAAGGTAGCTTAACGTTCAAGATAATCGATTTGGTCACTCAAGTTTGCTATTTAATTGGTCGCAAACGTATTGGTTACACAGGCTTGCCCATTTGTTGGTTGCATTGCAAGTATTGGTCCCACAAGCTTGCCATTTAATTGGTTGCAAGTATTGGTCACACAGGCTTACCATTAAATTGGTTGAATGCTGTCGAGCGCAGGCTTACCGTTAAATTGGTTGCACATGTGCTGATGGGAAGGCGTACCATTAAATTGGTGGCACGGCGTGTCATTGGATTGGCAGCAGTCTGACTGAGCCGTACTATTAAATTGGTTGCAAGGTTGCTGGTCAGACGTCCAGCATTAAATTGCTGGGGAAGGTGTTCTATTAAATTGAATGCAAAGTGTGAACCAAAGGGCTTGCCATTCAATTGGTTGTGGGAGGTATTCCGCTAAATTGGATGCAAAGTGTGGACCAAAGGGGTTAAATAGCCCTTGCTTAAAGGCACACCAACAAGTTGATTAGCGGTGGACCAAGGAGTTAACCATGTTTGAGTAGCAAATTTAGTGACCAGTTTTAAATGGTTTACGAGATTTTAGTATATTATAACGAACTGATATCTAATTCTTAATACCTGACGGCACATGAGATACTGGTGTTAGGTCAAGACTGCTGTGACTTCGATGTTCTGTAAGTGGTTGTTCCTATTAAACTACAAGAATCCGGTAGGCCAATTAGAATATCCGTCATTTTCATTTAAAAAAAAATTAAGAAAAAGGAGGGAGATAGGTAGGTGGCATAGTAGGTTCTAAGTTATGATCAGGGTATGGATGTTCAAATGTACCTACTAGTGATTAAAATGATCTGGCTATCGGGTATACATCGGGTAACCGGGCTTTCATTACAGGTTTCTTCTCGAAAGGGATAATGCGCTAGATTATTATTATTATTATTATTATTTCCCTTGCTTTCAGCATCGTAGTGATACGATAGCTCAGTCATATTGACCTGCTACCGGCATCTGAAGTAAACGAACTAACGAACGGGCTGCGTTCAGTTACCGACTCGTGTGTCATCGAATTATCAAGCAATACCCCTACTGTGGGGTGGGTATCACGCGGCTGAGTTACTTGAAATAACACGCTTTATTTCAGTGGTAGTTGAATTGTATTGTAGAAGCTAAGAACGGTAGTGAGGGTCGGTAGAATCTGTCTACTCGCCAAAGCATTACTTCTAGCGAAAGTGATGGTGGTCGAAAATAGATTCATTAAAATTATTTTAACAAGGAAGGGATGTAGTGACTAGTATTTAAGGATACCTGCATTCCTTAACTTATGCTGTCTCCGGGGGACAACTGACAGTGACAGATAACAGATGACACCTGAGATGGAGAGATGTATACATAGTCTCTAGGAGTGAGTCAGTCTGTGGTCAAGCCGACACGAGCAGGCGCGCGGGAATCACTGTGAGATATTATAAGTGATATAATAATAACGAGGGAGTTGTCCTGCTAGGAACCAGCGTGGTGTAAGGCATACACTACACCCACCATATCACACGGAATCCTAGCGCAGGCTCAAGAATATAAAGGAAGAATATATTGTCTTAAGTCTTTGTAGAAATGGTGGCCATAAGGACGTTATGGGTTTCCTTGAAGTTGTCTCCACAAGACGTAAAACAGTCAATAAAAGAGCAGAGCCTTTATCTCGAGGGCTGGGAGTCCGTTAAGCAAATCGCTTGCAAATCGCTCACCGCTACTTATTCGCTTCCAGGCTATTTCACACATTTTCCTTCCCTCGGTCGAGTACGGTGGTGAGATGGTTACACACGGGCTGACAGTCTGAGCTGTCAAGTTACATAAAAATCACGCCTGTTTCCCAGAGGGGTAGGCAGAGACTATGGCTTTCAACTTGCTACGATCCTAACATACCTCTTTTGCTTCATTCACTCTCATCACATTCATACATGCTCGTGTATATACTCTTGACCTGGCCTTTTTCCAAAACGTCACCGATTTGGTCAATAACGTACGCCTAGGTCTTCTCCTTCCAATGGTCCTATTCACACTTGTTTTATACATCTGTTTTGTCCATCTTGTCTACATAATATACGAACAAACCATCTAAGCAAATCTTTCTCAGTCCTTTTTTTTTCACTACACAGTTATCTTATCACACTGTTCCTCACTTTTATCTTTCAAAGTTACATTTCGTCATTTCATTCCTCATAATCGTACCTCCAAAGGAACCTTATAGGATTACTTTGTTGTCCGTCTATCTGTTTGTCTGTCCATGTATTAAAGCAAATACATGGCAAAGCTTTAAATTAAATCATTGCCAAAAAATACTTTTAGCATTACAAGATATCTAGGTATTTATTTATATTTTTATATTATTATATTTTAGGTATCAAAAACTCGTTCGTTGAACGTGTAGTCAGTGTGTCCGCCACAATGACGCGAATCTGGGAAAACATTCGGTTTGGAAGGCGATGAAGCGTAAACTACATTCATTTGATACGCGACGCGGTTACCTAGTCGTGGAGGTAAACCGATACACTGCCAATTCCTTACCTAGCTGTAACCAAGAAACTAATAGTAACTAAGGCGACCTCAGTGACGCGGTGGGTAATTTTCAGGCTGAGGCGCAAGAGGTGCGATTCGACCTGCAATTATTTATAGAATCTAGACCAATCATCTTCTTTGCTTCGCTCGCTTGATCAATTACTAAGTTACTAAGCTTAGTAAAAAAGCGTATTTGTCAAATCACCAGTAGACTCATTCATCACTGCTCAGCCAATTTCCTCTGATGGCCGCCATCTTGGAAAATGGCGACAGGTTGCGAAAGTGCTTGACGAAGTTCATTAGTTTGAATTACCTACTGTTTCTGAGATATTGCTGGCTATTTTTGGCGATTTATTTTGTTGATTGCTAGCGGAACACCCGTGACTTCATCTGCCTTCACCCGCCAAGAAATTGTTAGGCACTTCATCTATTAACTTTTTGGAGATCATACAACATAGCCGCACCAAGCGCTTTGCTTCAACCTTTATAATGCGGACAGTCAATGAGTGCAACTCATTGCCGGCGTCTGTGTTTCCGAATACCTACCATACATAGCATAATTTGGGTGTCTACAAAAGCAGAGTGAATCGATTTCTCCTAGACAAACGTGCTACAGCGCAGACCACATCGTCACTTAACATCAGGTGAGATCGTGGTCAAACGATAGCCGTTTTGCATCGTAATTAAGTCGATGGTCATACTTACTCCCTAGTTTTCGTATTGCAGATAAGATAAACAATAATCATTAGGAGTCGCCACTCTATTCCAGTAACTTTCTACCTTGTTCCATATAAAAACCTCATTTTTCGTCGACGAAAGCCTGTTTTTTCGCCTCAACGGTGACCCCACTGTCATTTATATCCTTCTAAGGTCCACACAATTACTAGCAGAAGGATCCGAGTAACCATCAAACAAACACACATACTGACAAATCACCCCTACACTAGGGGGGTGGGGGGTGGGGGGTGATTGATGTGGGACCCCTGTCTTCAGGTCTTTGGAGCATGAAACAAATCTCGGTTTCATGAGTAGTTTTTTTTTGTTTTAGCTTCTAACGCCTGGTAGATTAACAAAAGCAAAGCCTTATGTTATTGCTGTTAGAAAAGTTTAGGGTCAATCAATGTTCGAGGATTTATAAAGTTTTAGCGTACAGAGGTTCGAACTTGCGTTACTGATTACTTCATAGACGTGTTGTGATTTAAACTTTAGGTAGTTAAGTACTTTTCAAGCCTAAAGCCATGTTCAACTGTTCACCTGCCACACACCGCGAACTTGTCACGCTCATAATGCGCTTACAGTATATAAGCTTGCTGTTTAAAGTGGTGATCACAATAGGCCAGTTGTGGCCGCAGTGACACTATAGCCACAAAAAAGAAATAAAAAAAAAAAAAAAAAAAAAAAAAAAAAACTTGCTGTTTTAACTGAAATAAATAATTCTAATTCAAACGGCGTGCTATATGTCATTGAAACTATATTTACTACTTCTTTTGCATATTATCCTAATGTGTACTGAATAAAGTCAATTTTGAGTTAGACTTTTGGGGGCTTACGATATAGTTGAGCTATATTACACGCCCTCAAATGTTAAACTCAAAGTTCTTCTTCTTCTTGTGGTGGCTCTCCACTACTGGAGGTTAGCTGTCAGCTCAGCGAATTTATCTCTGTCTTGCGCCAAGCGAAATAGATGTTCGACGCTGGCGATGTTTGTCCACTCCCGGATGTTCCTCAACCATGATTTCCTTCTCCTTCCAACGCGTCGTTTGCCCCTTACTTTGCCCATCATGATCAGTTGAAGCAGTTGGTATCTTTCGTGTCTTAACACGTGACCAAGATACCCAACTTTCCTGCGTTTGATGGTCTGCAACAATTCACGAGTTTTCCCGACGCGTTGGAGAACCTTTACATTGGAAACTTTTTGTGTCCAGCTAATGCGTAACATCCTACGGTAGCACCACATCTCGAAGGCTTCGAGACGCTTCTGAGTGTAAGCTTTTAAGGTCCAAGCCTCGCTACCGTACAACACTACAGGCCAAACGTAACAATGGAGCATCCTCACTCTGAGCTTCGTAGATAGTTTGCGGCTGCACAAAACTTTCTCCATTTTCTTAAATGTTGCTCGGGCGATTTCAATCCGGGTGCGGATTTCCTGACTACTGTCCCATTCTTCATTCACCCAAGCACCGAGATACTTGTATTGCCGAACTCAAAGTTAACTTTATTTATTAAACGTAAAGATAATTTTTGAATAAATATCAAACGTATCCCACTTCCTAATTATCCTACTAACATCATAAATGTGAAAGTTTCTGAGGATGTTTGAGGTTCAATCACGCCGTAACGGCTCAACCGATTACGATGAAACTTGGAATAGATTGAGTTCTTTACCTAGAATAGCATCAAGACTTTTCTTGGCTTTTCTTCTTTGCGCAAGCTAGTGTTAGATAGTGTTAGATTTGGCGGCGACCGGTGGCGCAGCGGGCAAGTGCCCGTCTGAGACGGATTCGATTCCCGCTACTGGACAAATGTTTGCATGATCTGCAAATATTTGTTCCTGGTTTGGGTGTTGTGTACCTTAATTCTAATCGGGGGTGGTTAGACCTGCACTGACTTCCCGCTGTGGGGTGTTTTGTGCATTGTCCCCCTATGCTAACCCTACCCCAGCCAGCCCAGCTCCTTAAAATAGCGCAGCAGGACTTTGGGTCGTTGGTAACATTATCTCAGTATCCCTGTATGCGGCGGTGTCTGGGAGCCGCTTCCCGCTGTCTCGCAGACCCGATGTGGTCCTGGCCTGTTCCGTGGCTGCACAGTGCAAAGTGCAGTTGTGTACCCTGGTACTCGTAGTTTCTGATACCCACGACACAGGGAATCCGAGTGTGGGGTCAGGACTATGTATGTGACTTTAAAAAACATCGCACGCCTTTAGGACGCGGCTTTAAAAAGTTGCACAGTTCTGGGTTCCCAGTGTTGTCCATTCGAACATTAACAGTAAAACAAAACAAACGAAAGAACAACATTAATTGACAATGACCGCGACATTAGCTGTCACTCGGGGGTAGGCAGGCGATGGAAGAGGGTGGAAATGGTGGAACGATTTGCCAAACGACCGTTAACGTTTTCGAAGTAGTAAAACAAATCTTTTCGGGTTTTATCCGAGCTTTTTATTTAGGTTACGCTTCGCTTTTAAAAAGATATTTCTTGTGAATTATGAAGGACTAGCTTCAGCCCGCGGCTTCGCTCGCGTGCTATCTACATAAAAAGCTATACCCTTTATGCTATTGTAGGTAAAGTTATCATTTCCAAGTTATTTTATTAAATTTTTATTCCGAAAACTCAATATTTGTAAATCAAGTCAGATTTTTTTTTTTTCTCCTAGTTTACAAAATATTGTACTCTAAGTTGTATTGCAATCTAGCCAAGTAGGCCAATGAGCAATTTTAGTTTAACATAGTTTTTTAAGGTAAATTATAATCTAAGAATGTGTCCAATAGCACTTTTCTTACAGTTTCTAGTTAAGGGGGTATCAAGTCAGATGAAAAATCTACTATTTTCTAATCAAAATAATTAATAGTATTTACCGAGTTTTTAGAGTTAATTTTTAGGAGAAAATCCATTTCGGAATAAAAGAAAAATATTTATTTTGAGTCACAAATAATGGTGGTCAAGTGTGATTTGCTCGCGGTCTGAGGCTTCCGTACACACGTAACACGGGGTCGGAAAATCAAGTTCTCAAGTGTACGAAGTGTTATGAGTCAAGATAGGAACATACTTGACCACGCGAAGTTTGGGGTGGGTCAGCTAGTCAGTAATAATATTGACGTCGACTTATAAGATATTTATTCGAAAAATTTATTCAGAATATTAAGTAAAACAAATTAAGAAATAATCCTAAATATACTAAACTAATCTAAATAACTATTTAACTAACGACTAAGTACTAATAAAAATGCGACTGGTTTTTTTACGAGTAGGTGTCATAAAATGTCGCCACCAGATGGTAGCATGCTCAAAATGCATGCCACGTTGTATGGCATTGCTTATTCGCTGACAGAAGTAAAAGCCAGCATTAACTTATAAGATTGAATTCAAATAATCTAATTCCCAAATCAATAGTTATCGTCTCCGGAAATCGATGCGGAACCGCCGACGGTGTCCATTGCCGGCCTCTAACTTATGTCCCAATATCGCCCCGTACTAAATCAGCAATGGACCGCGCCCCGTGATTTATGACCGGGAGTCCTATTATAACCTAAATTATTATAGTTACTGAGTGAATTAGATTGCTTGTAGACAAGATGAAGAAATTGAGGACAGGAGGATAGAGAAAGGAGCTTTTTTTCTTTAGCGATGTGCCACACGCAAAAACCCCTAAAGAGGCACTGAATTAAATTTGAATGATGAATCCCTGGTATTCCACCTCTTATGCAGCAGGTGACTAAAGTGGTAAGAAAACACAATGCAAACGAATTCACAGGCTTCCCACTAGTGTTGTGGAGTAAAGACATAAGGCGCAGAAACAGACCACCCATTTTGCATGACGTCACCACAATACGCTCGAGTGGCTAAGATCTTAATACTATCTACACGGTAGGGGTGGGAATAGACAAATTATCGATTAATTTCAAGCATTATTTACAAAACGGATCTTCGTTCGTAGGGGCTCCTTTAAATTATGTGTATTTTTCGGTTTCAAAGTAAGTAAGTATAATATCATGCATCGTGTCCTTTTTTTCATTAGTTATTCCTAGTTATCAAAAGACTCACTAGTTACCACGTCATAGAATAGGAAATAATACTTTTTTTTATTATATCAAAATAGCATTAACTGATACATTGAGGTGAAAAAAAACTGTTAACATATAAGTATAACTGAGCACAAATGGCGAATTTTTAAAATTATTCATTTCTATATACAATAAATAGGAATACGTTAAAAAATTCCTAATTTTATAAACATAGAAATGAATTGGCAACACAATTCTAATATAATTTATAGACTATCGATTTTTATCGACCACCCTAACATCATCCCTATTAGCACAGGTGCATCGACAGATGCGATCAATTACTCGATAAGCGTCTAGAAGCCACCAATATGCATTCACAGATACCAACCCCGGCTACACGTACGATACAACTGTTTAGCTTCTTGAAAATACTTCCATCCCACCCTTACTATATTAAGCATAATCGGTTCTAGTACTAAGATACGTACTCGTAGATATTTTCTTTACCTACATTGAGATTTGTATAAAATAAAAGTATTCGTTTTTAATAGAATAAAAATATATTTACAGAAAGAAACTTAAAACTAATACAAGTAATAAACTAATACATTTACAAAATACACAAGAAACAGTTGAGCCATCTAAAGACCGTTACAAACGATCTATAGATAGCTCAACTGATCCAGATCGTGGCAATTTATGTTTTGCTTATAGTTCTGTCCGTGCTGTATTTGTGTGTGTCGAATAAATAATTTATCTATCTATCATTTTTTTTAAATAACTGATTATGTTACCTACATCTTTTCTTCCTCAGAAGTGAGAAGGTATAACCAAAGTTTATGAGCACACAGACTTTAAAACGCGCGTCACACGCGCAGAAAGCGCAATACGGAATAATAATGGACAAAGATGTGGTGCTTGCTTGTCGTGCCACTGATTCTTTCTTGGTCAGTGACCAGGTTAAAAAAACTAGGGGATGGGCAGCAGCGTCCCTCATTTTAAGAACGATAGCTCTAACTGCGCTCGGCAACCCGCATGCCCAGCGTGGTGAGTATGGGCAAAACCCCCCCACATGATAGGGAATATGCTCTGTCTGTGGGGGAGGCCATGTTCAGCAGTGAACGTCGTACGGCTGAAATGATGACCAGGTTGAGGTATGGTGGCTCTGAAATGGGCCTATGAACGTCGGGGATAATAATCAGTGTAGTGAAATAAACTGGATCAGTGGAATAAAGTGCGCCTTATAGCAGCTCCTTCACAGCAGCAGCTTCGTGCACAGTGGTTTAAAACTAATATACACTCCCGTTCGTCATGAATGTCTCAGCAGTGGAACTAAATCCGCTGATGATACAGATAGTATAAAATCGCAAATGTATGGAGTAGTACACAAATAACAGCGGTTTGCGTGTAAGCCCCGTAAGAGCGTAAAGAGCTCAGCCTGCGGACGCAGGCTTAGCGTAGGATTAGCGTGGATATTCCCTCTTACTGCTAGGGGTGCCATGGTGATCTTGCTTGCTTGAGAAAGTTGCTTGCTTGTTCACTGATTCTTTCTTAGTCATCCTGTCAGTCAATGACTAGGTTGAGGTATGAAAATGGCCTATGACCGTTGGTCAAAGAATAAGTGTAATGAAAGGATGCACCTCTTAGAGGCTCCTTTCGTGTATAAGTCACATGTCTCCGAGTTTTTAGGTTAAAGGACATTTCGGTTTCCTTCGATGTTTTCCTTCACCGTTTGAGAGCACTACTAAAGCGCGTTCATAATTTTTCAGAATGGATAATCCATTGGCGCATGAAGAAAGAATCAGTGATAGTACTAACTTTAGTTTGTGGCAGCCCTACACACCAGAGGTCTTATTTCCGACGCAGACCAACTTCAAAGTAGCGAAACGAAATAAAATAACCATTTCGCAAAAAATAACCGGTAACTGACTGCGACTTGACTTTATTAGCCGTAATCTGGATTTGGAAGCTAGTTTGTACTTTAGTTTGGGTTTTGGTACCTTAAATTCAATTCCCGGTCGTGCACCAAGAGACTAATAGGTACATTCCAAAAATTTATTTATTTATTTAGTATACAGTATAACATCATAACAGGTTTTTTTTATCCCTAAGGCGATGCCATATGTTATGTAATATATATAAAATGTAATTTTTCATTATTATAAAATGTGCGCATTAACACCAAATCGGCACCACACTGAAGTTCAACCTTCCAATTTGTGAAAAAAAAACGAAATATGCTGATTCTTTCTTGGTCTTCATGTATTAAGTGACCGGTTGAGGTATGGTGGCCCTAAAAACGGTCTATGTCTGTCAGTGAAAGAATCAGTGTTGTAAAGGATTAAAGTGCGCCTCTTAGATGCTCCTTTCGTGCACTAAATGTCTAGTTCCTAATGGTCACCCATATTATTTAGCAACACCTGACAAAGACAGCCATTTCGGATCACGACTGTAAGTGCCAAAACTACCTATACAGACCAGTAATCGCTCGTTACCATAGGGCAACGAGATAATCCTTGTGGGACACGATAGAGGCGGGCCTTGGCCCATTAACGTACCACGTGGATTTACTGCTCTAGGTACAAGAACGATACTCTGCGGACAGAACTGTGACTTATGAATAGTGAATTATTTATAGAATTAAGAAGTGAAATTCCACTTGGTTCCATAACCAATACTACTGTAGGTAGGAAGGTATTTTTATACCCAACCTATGCTAGGAAAAAGTGGTTGATGGAAATCTTACTTTTTTATCAATTTGAAAATAGCAGAGCAACCAATATATATAAATGTACTCAATGGCTGTTGATTGTCCCCAAGTGCTTATAAATCCTTTTAGATATCTAGATACCTACTAAAGGTCCTTAAAGATGTTAAATGTTGAATTTACGAACGTCGCAACCAAGCTTAGAGCAAGATACAAGCAAGAAAGCATGACTTGGTTATATTTTTAAAGATCCTTTTCTAAATAAATTTTCTTGGTTAAAATTGAGCATATAGCTCGAAATGTGTATTTTTTCTGTTATTTTTAGTCACCTCTGGATGGTGGTCGTGACGTAACCACTATGGTCTTCGCTGAAAACCAGCGCTGGGTGCACACTCCAGTGTGTATCCAGCACAATGCTGAGCGAAGGCCATGTTTTCCTTGAGCTCTGCTGCGCACAACATTTTAACCGTGTGTTCTTTTAGTTGTTAAATTTATAGTGTAGCTTAGTTCTTCATCATTCAATAAAAAAACTTCATTCATTCATTCATTTATTTTATGAGCCAAGTTGAATTACACGAGTTTCACTTCTATCTACAACTATTGTATATTATTATCACGTCTAGACTAAAACTCGATACTATTCTGTATAGATAAGTTCTGAAGACTGTGATAATTTGAACCCAATTCAAAGCTCTGTACAAGATAAGGTGCTATGACATAACAGTGGGAGTGATTTATTGCTTAGTTCGTCGCCACACTAATTCTTACTGGGCTATACTGCATAATGTTACTGCCCAGGTTGAGGTGTCATTGAATGGTCAAGTGATTAATTTAAAAAAACCAGTGTGGTGAAAGGATACGCGCAACCGCAGGTAAGTTTTTATCATGCAACTTTTGTGTCCGGTTTTAACCGTGGCGTTGTTTGTTATCTTTCAAAAAAAGCCACAATTTTTTTGAAAGATTTATTTTGTCACCGATTGTTGCTTGGTCATCCTGTATTAGGTCAGTGTAGTAGGTTGAGATATAGTGCCCCGAAAAGGGCCTATGACCATCGGTTAACAGATCAATGTGCGCCTCTTTCGTGCACGGAACTGTGAGGTAAAATCTAATTACATCTTTTACTGCGCTATATTTTTCTACCAAATAAGGTTTGATTATGAAGAAAAAACCAGCGACAGGGACAACAAAACAAATAAGGAAATCCTTAAATAATTACGTCCCAATAATCCCGCGTTCAACTAAAAATCCGGTCGTGACTGATGACAAAGTTTATACTGTATTGAACCACAACCATCGGCTGCGGTCCAAGTGATAAGCTTGCGTCGTTACAAGCGGTAACCCATGACTGGGTGACTGCTAGTGGCCTAAGCATCTAAGCGTGCTAATGTCATCCAAACGGAGGCCTTTGGGTGGCCTTAAAATCAGTCACCTGAGTTGACCACTCATACGAACTTTTTTGCTAGTGTTTGAAACTTACTACTATCAACTATAAAATGAATGGTTTATCCTCAAAGGATCACAATAAATAAAGAGATGGGCCGGACAAACTTAGCCGTGTACAAGCGAAACAGTTTCAAAATTGGTAAGGAGGAAATTTTGGTGATAGTACTCGATTAAAAAGAAGTCTATTGCTTAAATATTTTTCTAATAAGAAATACCATTCACAATATCCTGACATTTACAAACACAACGAAAAATTAATAAGCCTAATCGTTTGAGCCGTTTATAAATTATTCTCCGTCATACATTTTGGCAATTGATTTGAATTAATATATATTATGAATTAATAGCCGATTATGAATAATTTTTCCAATAAAATTACGAATTACCGATAGTCGTAGAACAAAAAATATTGCCAAATTGATGTTGAATAAAGGCCCTTTCGGGATAGCATATATAAATACCCAAACAAATATTTTACCTATAACTGACCCATACAAAAGAATTCAACGCGCTCTACTTTCCAAAAAACTTGTAGTTTTTATTTAATGTACTTTTTCTCTCTTCAGCCCACACCTCGCACCATGTTTGTGCAAAAGATTAAGAAGTCACCAGACGAACACGCTTCCTTACTTTGTCAGCCGTTGCGTCGCGCTAGGGCTGCCAACATGCGAGCCAAACAAATGTCTACTCCTAATTTAAGAATTCGTCCCTTTCCATAACAGCCTTCTTGACTTCTCAAAGTCATCTTATTCTAGAAGGGGGTGTCGAAGGAAAAATAGTAACAGGAATACCATGCATATTATAGGAGTGAAATAAATAGAAAAAACGCAATCTTATCGTATTTAAATAAATAAAAAAATATACAATTGTTGCCTGGCTGCTTAGTACTGAGGTACACGACAAAAACGTTTTAAAAGTAAAACTCACACTTAAAGCAGAGCGTCAGCACGCAAGGGAATGTTACAGTGCATTAGGGATTCTTGCATATAATACAATAGCTTCCGCCCGCGGCTTTACTCGCGTGGAACCCAGATCAAAAGTAGCCTATAAACTATTCTAGGCAAAGAACTCTGTTTATTCCAGTTTCATCGAAATCGGTAGAGCCGTTACGGCGTGAATAAACTACAAACATCTAAACATCCAAACGTCTTCCTTAAATCCTCCTTTTTTCCTCCTCCTCCTTTGACTGGCCTCATAGCTCAGCTGGTAGTACAAACATTTGTGACTAACACAAATGTTTGTTCTGTGTCTGGGTGTTAAATTTTATTATATTATGTATATCAGTCTCTGGTACCCATAGTACAGGCTATGCCTAGTTTGGGATCAGTTGACCGTGTGTGATATGTCCGGAATATTTATTTTAATTTTAAATAACTTTCATCACTATTATCTCTCATATTGATTTTTTCAAATAACGGACCTTGTCAACCCTATTACACTCACACACACAAACCGCAGCCGGGGATCAATCACACAGTCGCTCGACACGCACACATACAATGCAGTATTACATTATACACTAACATTGCCATAGCCTAATTAATAAAGCTGGTAAACTTCGAACCCCTTAAACTTATTACAAAATAGCGTCGTTTAGCTACATCAAGTTTTTATTACTCAAAGCATAACATAGCTAAAACAATGCTAGAATTAGCTTTAATTAGACCTTATTTAGAAGGCTCTCACTTTTATTACAAAATAGAAAGAGCTGAGACAATATGGCTTGCCTTTGTGGCACTTTTGGAATTGAGTTAGCTTTTGATTCTCGGCTGTGACAACACACACACAAACACATAGTAAAGTAACATTAGTGTTCGCAATAAAGGAGGCGGATTTCTCAGCTTTAATATATGGAATGAGCTTTTCTTGTAGATTTAGGGGTTTTTCCTGGTCCAATTATGAGTGGCATGATTTTATTAGGGAATTACCAAAGTTATTGCGATCAGATTAGTTTTTAGATGATTGCTATGATTGTGCATTTGAAAAGGGTTTCTTTATTTTGAAGAAGAGATTTTTAGATTTAGATTTAAAGATTGGATTTAAGAAAAATTATGCTTAGAAATCTTCTATTCTATCGTTTATCTATGTATATAAAACTGCAACGTTATTGAGTGACTGACAATCAATGCACAGGCTATGCCGTAAGTAGGTACTAGTAACTTGAAATTTGGGAGGGTAGCTTACCCTCTTACCCCTTTAGTTCGGTGGTGCATTCATTCTTCTAGGCTTGGTCGCGAGGAACAGGCATAGCTTCTCCTAGTTTCTAAGACGTTTCAAAGTGATCTTAGTAATTTTATTTTTATATTTTTTTTAATTAATCTGATTGAAATTTATTGTAATAATTGTATAATTGTAATCTAATTCTATCCTTAAGTAATGTAATTGGGAAATAAACCGTATTATTTAAGGTTAAATAAATAAATAAATTGAAATAAATGCCTTTTCTATTTGACTTTGAAAGTTTTTACGAAAACGTAACCCCTAAGGGGGTGCAATAAGGTTTTAAGCTAGAATGTGAATAAACTCACGTAATTAAGACACAAATTTCCAGCAAAGATTTTCTTTGTCCTTCTCTCTGATTTTAAATTATCTGCATATAATGTGCATAATAGATGAATGAAATTCACCTCAATGATTTCAGTACCCTTTTCAGAGCCACACTCTGCCACTTAAAAGTGACCAAGAATGAACCAGTGAGACAAGCAACAAACCTTTCTATAGTAGCTTATAGGGTGTCGCCCGGTCACGCGCTGAACGATGGCGCTCTCAACTCCTGAGATGACATTATATCTACCGCCCCAGATCACGACACAGTGTTAATAAGACAGCTAAATAACTAATGCATACAGAAGCCCAATTGCGATTAAAACATGTTCGTTTGTAAATATTTTACAATGAAACAAATTGGTTATGGTTCAAATAAGAGAATATGGTTTTTACGAGAGGTAGGGCACAGCGAGATTTTCTCGCTCTAAATTGGAGCAGCCCGCCTGGGGAGGTACCTACGCCTTACAGAAGATCGCAGCCAAATAACATTATTTGTTTCAAATAGTGTTGTGTTCCTGCGGTGAGTAAGGTTGCCAGAGCTCTTTAGGGGGGGAGGGGTTCGGCAGGCAACGCATTAGCAATGCTCCAGGTGTTGCTGATGTCAATAGGCGACGGTAACTACTTACCATCAGGTGGGCCGTAAGCATGTTTGGCTCCGTATAACATAAAAAAAAAAATATATCATCTGCGTGTTATTTCGAAATTGCACTAAAGATGAACTGTCTACCAAGTCAAGGTAAAACTGAACCCTTAAGGGCTTCGTTCTTTGTTAGTCCATCTGCCCTTGTAGTACCTAAGTAAATAGGTATCAGTGCTTTTGACTTGGGCAGGCTTTTAGAACTAGATCAATAACAAAAATGGGGTTCAAAATGAGGACCGTAAAGGTAATAAAGTCTGATTATAAAGTTTTAGATTTCAAATACTTACTTATTTTTTTCATTTTATTAAAACACAGGGTTTCTGATTTATTGACGAAAATAAGTTTACCACACTTCCGAGTTTACCAGCCAAAAATAAAAACGAATAAAGTTTTTTAGTTGATATAAATAAAAGATTCCATTTTAAATTTTTCCTATACGAATTTGTATTCTTAATCTCAAATGTGTAGAATTTATTGGTTACGGCACCTAGTGCTAATTTTTCCCTAACAAAGTTACAGGTGATAAAAACAATACACTTTACTAATTCGGATCATTATTATGTGACTAGCTACCCTCGCTTCTCTGTGACCAGGATCCCTTGGCCTACGTCTCAATTGAAAGGCATGAACGTGACCCGATTTAAAATGGATTCGACTATAAAAGAAAGGAGAATTCCGTGTTCCCATCAAAATCTTTCAGTAGATTGTGAGAACGGGTATTTGTGGGCCTTTTAGCCTTTATATAAATAGCTTGAAGTGGTATCATTATCATCATCAGCTTGAAGAAGTCTACAGTGTAACGACGAGTCTTCTTAAGCTTTCTCATTAATCCTTAAAGGTACTAAGTCAAAAGGCCACTTTACTCTCTATAACGTGTTCCGTAACTGGTATTTTATCCCGAAAGGGGCTTATTTTATCCACCAAAAGAAAAATAATGCGAAAAAATATCAAATATCTCAATATTATTTTTCATTGTTTTTTCCGAACTATTTAATATTATTAGTATATTTGGTCAATTTATCATCTTTATAATTAGTTACTAAATGTAGGTGCTCTTAAACGGTGACGGAAAACATCGTGAGGAAACCAGCATTTCCTAGAACTTAAAAATTCCAAGACACATTGTGCAAAGGAGCCTCTAAGAGGCGCACTTTAATCCCTTCACTACACTGATTCTTTCACCGACGGTCAAAGGCCCTTTTCAGTGCCACCATACCTCAACCTGGCCACTGACCTTAAAAACTGACCAAGAAATAATCAGTGGCACGGCAAGCAAGCAAGGAATAAGAAGAATTACGTACACCACCAATGTCTAGACGAATTTTAATTTAACACCAGTTCAAGCAATAATTTATTACCCCTAAGGGGGCTGTGACAGACATTGTAATTTAGAATACCTAGCTGTTCCTTGAACAATTTCTATACGTCGTATAAATCAAGCTGTCAAACTGTTATCGCCCGTACTGCTCAAGTTTTTGGGTTCAGACACTTTCTTCAATGTAATCTAACCCCCATTTGAAAGCTAGCCGATTTCTTGTATATAGTTAGCTAGCAGCTTTTGTGCTTGTGCCGCGGTAGGAATACAATTTACTTATAAAATAAATAATTTTAAGACACTGTATCGCAGTTGTAGTGTTGCTCAGCTAATTAGGACCACGGAAGACCAGGCCAATTCTACTAATTCATTGACTTGAAAATGATAATCACATCATGATAATGATCGCACTATTATCATTCATGTTTCTTTGATTATATATACGACTGTGATAGCAGAATACCAAAAGTGTCAAAAGTGGCCATTTTGCCATTGAGCCAATGTCATTTTGAAGACATTGAATTAGTTAATTTAAAAACGTTTGTATCAATGCTCACGTGAAGACATAATATCTATTGTAAAATCGATATCATGGAGAAGCCACCGGCTCCTGAAACACAGTTTTTACTAGTTCGGGAGCCTATGGATTCATTTACTTGTCCAATATTTTATGTCAATAAATAGCTTTTTGTTTGTTTGTTTGTTTGTTTGAGTAGAATTGGGCCCCTGCGCTTTGGTATAAGCTTTTAGCTTAGCACAGTCTGAGTGGTGGCCGTTTTTGTTACCATTAAATCGAATTTCATTTTATATTGTGTTATGTTAAGTTTAAGTTATACTTATTGGTATCAAAAGCATCATCAGCCTGTACAAGTCCACTGCTGGACATAGGCATCCCCCAAAGAAATACAAAATCCATTGATGAACGACTGGAATTCGAACCAATATCTCCAGAACGATAGTATAAATCCCTCCCACTAGGCTAATATGGCTGAAAAATCTTTATTCCTTAATTTTGACCTTTCCCCAAAAATCCGGTTCTAAAACGCCATAGTTTTTCCCGTTAGGTTTAACCTGTCGCGGCCCGGATTATCCCCGTCCCGGTAACAAGCGACCGTTTATTAGTTAACCCTTGAACATGGCACGCTAAGCCCCCTTTCTAATTGCCTGCGAACCTTTTTACTTTTTACCGTGTTGCGCGGCCCACACTGGCACTTTCCATAAGCGAATCATCATGGAGCATAACAAAAAACCTAGTTAGACGACGCACGGTCGAGAGTTACACCGTGTATTATATGCACTGTTTATGCAAAGTAAAAATGCAAATGAAGCCATTCATTCAATAAAATCACTAAGATCACTTTGCAATTTCTTAGAAATTAGGTGAAGCTACGCCTGTTCCTCGCTAACAAGCCTAGAAGAATCGGGCAACAAACACGGCGCGCGTGCCTATCATTAGCTTAGTTAGTAAGAACATTCCCGTATTTAGGGGAAGGTTGCGGGTTCAAATTCCGTTTGAGTCGAAATTTTTAGGATATTATAAAAATCATAATATATGCTTAGTTTGGGTTATCACTATAAAAAAAATATTCAGACAAAGATACACTAAGAGACCGCTTGTGCTTCATTTCCAAAATCTTCATAATTAATATTTCTTGTACACAAAACACAGTAATTACATGGGAACTCATCAAACAAGCCCCACTTTAAGGTCTCTATAGATAAGGCACGTGCCGGTTCAACATGACATGTGTAAACTGTAATAAATACACAACAACGCTCTTAGCGTTAGCACATTATTTATTTTAGTTAATTTGATTATGTTAATTAAACCCTTGTACATAACTATAGCGGTGAATTATTATAAGTCTTAACTGTTATTTTTAGGCACCTTTAGAAGGTCGTGACGTGACTATTATGGTCTCCGCTGAAAACCAGCGCTGGGTGCACACATCAGTGTGTATCCAGCACAATGCTGAGCGACGACCATATTTTCCACGAGCTCTGCTGCGCACAATATCTTTATAATTTAGTACGTAATTTTTATTTTTATGTTATTTTATGTGTAGTAGTCTTTAGGAAAATAAATCTTTCATTCATTCATTCATTCATTCATTCGGTGGTGACCGTATAGCGGAGCTGAAATGGAGTTGGGTAGGACACCTGACAAAGCGTGGTGATGACAGGTGGAGGAAGAGAGAATGAATTTTGAATTTTTGAACAATTTGCAAAATCACATGCACAGATTACAGAAATTGACAAAATCTGACTGCACATCAGAAACTGTCAAAAGTACAGTGCGCAACAAAAGCTCGTTAAGCGGCGGTACTGTCGCGGACATAACTTGCAAAGTGTGCATGTTGCGAATATGAGATTTGGTTTGTGAACGTCTGCATATGAAAGTTTATGCGAATATGCTGACAAACTTTAGGATTTTCAATGCATTTCCAACTAATATTATAAATGCCCAGGCAGCTCCAATTTAGAACGAGAAAATCTCGCTGTGCCCTACCTCCACCAAATCTTTATTTCATTTATAGCTTCACATTGAACAAATTCACGAATTATCGCATTCAGAATGACAGTTCAGTTGGCTACACTGAAACAATCACCCGCATGATGGCTGCCCGATACACCGTTTAATTCGTTGCTGGTTGAAACAATGTTTTATACGGGTGTATTTTATAAAAATGCCTTTCATCATCATCATCAGCCTTATGAAGTCCACTGCTGGACATAGGCCTCCCCCAAAGAGTTCCATGACGAACGGTCTTGAACCTTTTCCATCCACCGACTTCCCGCCACTTTCAAAATAGAATAGCATACGATTTTAGGATTTTATAGTCGGTCCATCGGGTAGGGGGGCCTTCCAACAGGTAGGATATCACATTAGGTATATAATAATGAATATTTAATGAAAATCCAATTAAATTAAAAGCCCAACAATGAATGAGTTTACATCGCAAATAGATACGCACAGTATGTAAATAAGCAGTAGGTAAAGTTTATTCAAAGGCTCTGTAAACAGGATTGTTTGCAGAATGTAATGAATGGGGGTTTAGTTAACTAAGGGTGTACACGGTTATGAAGCGTTGGCGTTTTCTTTCGTTCTTAGCATATCAATAATATGCAAAATGCAGCATGGTATTTTTTTGTGTGTGAAACGTACTTGCAACTTTCAGCATGTATTGTCATCAGCACTTTCTATAACAGTAATCAAATAGATGTTTACAACTTGAATTCCAATGGTAGAAAAAATCGTAGATATCTAGATGCACAGATTCCTAATGCTTTCAAAGGAGGTAGTCTGAGGTAACTCCGAAAATAGCACGCTCTGCTTAAATAGTCTCGGCTCAGCGTCCAACCCACACCTCAGTCAATTACAATCGTTTCCGTAATTGACTTAATTAAGCCTAGTGCACATACTGCGTTATTTACTGTGTTAAGGAACATGGGTGTTTAGTTACATACCTGTTCATTTACTTAGGAATAATTAGTGTTTAATATTCATTATGTCGAATACACTGATTTTTTCATCGACGGTCATAGGCCCTTTTCAGGGCCACCATACCTCATCCTGGTCACTGACCTGATACAGCATGACCAAGAAAGAATCAGTGACACGACAAGAAGAAGAAGATGTCGAATAAATTATATTCTTATGAGGATTATTTGTAATATAATAAAGACGGTCAAGTGCGAGAACTCGCGCCCTGAGGGTTCCGTTCCATTGGTCGTGGGTTCGAATCCCGGTCGTGCACCAGTGTTCATGGTCAGAAAATAAAAACTCTAAGTTTAGGAATTGACAAACTTATATTTGCGGTCGCTCAAGTAGTCATTGTATAACATTGGCCGCAAATATAACTTTGATTCCTAAAAACCATTGAAATTCCTCAATTTTAGACTTTTCCCTTTAATTGTGTTACAAAAGCTAGCATTCCAAATTTCAGAATTGTGAGGTAACTGGAAGTACCCTAGAGGTTTTTCATTTTAGCCATTTCCATACAAAAATTATACAATCATTGCCATATCTTTTTAATGCATTAAATTAGATCTTTGATTTTTATACGGCACCATAAGCCCACAGACCTTAATAGGTGGTATAAATTTCAGTTGATACCTTTAGCCGTTTCTGAGAAAAAGGGTCTTGACAGACGGACAGACAGACGGACAAAAAAGTCA
The DNA here is from genome assembly GCA_947579855.1 of Anticlea derivata. Classification (NCBI taxonomy): domain Eukaryota; kingdom Metazoa; phylum Arthropoda; class Insecta; order Lepidoptera; family Geometridae; genus Anticlea; species Anticlea derivata. The sequence goes on along the minus strand of OX388277.1, from coordinate 478,146 downwards.
TCCTATAAGGGTTCCGTTTTTCCAAATGAGGTACGGAACCCCAACAATAACACCCAACAGTCACACACATAGTCCTGAGGTCCTGAGTCCTGAGTCCCCACACTACCCGACCCGGAATAAATATTTGCAGATCTTGCAAACATTAAATGTTGTGTTCGCTGTGGGACAAAATTTGTCCCACAGCGAAGGGAGTTCGATTCCTACTGCACACCTTGCGTCTCAGATGGGCACTCGACCACTACGCTACCGAGGTCGTTTATGTAGTAATGTTTCTCGAGTATAGCCATCTTTCATACATACGATTATAAAGCGTATTCGAGGCACACTATGTTTTATTTTCGTTCAACTCAGTCTATAGCAAATTTAGTAAAGGTATTTTTTTTTTTATACAACAGAGTTGGCAGACAAGCTTACGGCCCACCTGATGGTAAGCGGTTACTGTAGCCTATGAGCGCTTGCAATACCAGAGGCATCACGCACGCGTTGCCGACCCCGAACCCCCTTCCCCCCTAAAGAGCTCTGGCAACCTTACTCACCGCAGGAACACAACACTATTTGAAACAAATAATGTTATTTGGCTGCGATCTTCTGTAAGGCGGAGGTACCTCCCCAGGCAGGCTGCTCCAATTCAGAACGAGGAAATCTCGCTGTGCCCTACCTCCTCCTAGGTATTCTCTTACTAAGCAAAGATGTCCCATCCCGCAAATGAATTTTTGACCTATTTACAAATAGTAAAATACCTGTCTGTATCCTCTAAGTTTCTGTAATATTTCTGACAGTCTTACCTGAAACAAGTAAAAATAAATTAGGTTCCTGGAAATAAAAAATATTGAAGAATTTGATAATGTTCAGATTTTATAAACATTTTGGAGATTGGGCCGCGCGCCGTGTTTATTGCTTGAGTCTTTGCCTGAGTCTGAGGAGTAGGCTAGCTTCATCTAGTTATTAAGAAAATTCTAAGTGATCCTTGTGATTTTATACATACCAAAGGTATAAACAACAATTGAATGAAAGATTCAGAACGTCATAATTTTGAAATACATTTTAAAGTAGCTTGCGCTCGCGGTTTCTCTCGCAAGTTTCCATAAGAAGTAGATTATGTAATTAACTTTCATATTCCAAGTTCCATCGAGATCGGTCCAGCCGCTCTTGAGTTATAAATGGTGTAGCTAACCTGTCTTAATCGAAGACGCGTCGCAATGCGTCGCGTCACTATTCTGTGCGTCAGCAATACAATAATTGAAAGATTTAGAAGATTGAAACTTGGAAGATTTAAAGTGTACATAAAGAATAATCTTATTAAGAAAGCGTACTATAAACTAAATGATTATATAAATGATAAAAGCGCATGGCCTGAAGTCGCTCTGCACCTCGACAGCTAAAATGCCATTTTGCAGTGTCTTTACAGTTTTTGCTTACATCATATTTTAAGTATTATTCAATTTTATAGAAGCATTAGGTACATATTTCATCAAGTGTTGCGTGTGCTGCCCTTAGATCTTTTGTTGAAGCTCACATTTGTCTTCTTTTTAATCACATTTTTATAAGCTCTTATTTATTAATGATTATAATTAGATAACTTTTCTTTTGAGCCTCACCTAGTTCGATCGGCACCACACTGAAGCTTTAAATTCCATTTTGTGAAAAAGGATCATCGAAAAAAATTATAGGCACCAAGCCGTGTTTGTTGCCTGATTCTTCTAGGCTTGGTCGTGAGGAACAGGCATAGCTTCACCTAGTTTCTAAGACGTTTCAAAGTGATCCTAGTGATTTTATTGAAATAAATGCCTTTTGTCTTTGACTTTGACTTTAATATTAATGAATGGTTGGTTACTGCTCTTAGCTCATACGAACTTACTGTATCCTACGTTATCTAGGATGGTTACGTATATAGTCTACCCGGACGCGCCTCCAGCTGTCACTCCCGTGTCATATTACCCGCACAGTATAACGAAACGATATAAAGGAGTTATTTTGAGCAGAAATGCTAAATAGACACGGGGTGTAGAACATCTGGTAGACTGTATACTTACTTAGGGTTAGAATTATTCTCTATTCCTAGGGTAGGCCAGATAAGTAGGGCTACTGAGATCAAATGAAATTAGACCCATTTCTATGGATATCCGTACCTATTGAATGATGATTCGTATATTACCTACAAGCTCTTATTTATTAATGATTACTTTTCTTTTGAGCCTCACCTAGTTCGATCAGCACCACACTGAAGCTTTAAATTCCATTTTGTGAAAAAGGATCATCGAAAAAAGCCGTGTTTGTTGCCTGATTCTTCTAGGCTTGGTCGCGAGGAACAGGTATAGCTTCACCTAGTTTCTAAGACGTTTCAAAGTGATCCTAGTGATTTTATTGAAATAAATGCCCTTTGACTTTGACTTGATGAAGAAAATCGAATATTTCTGTATTATATTTTTTCTCATACCTTTTCTTCTTTTCTTTGCCTTTGAATTGATTCAACTGATTTTGGTATTTTTACCATCTTTAGAACTAATTAATAAACGTATGAGAAGTTCGCAATCGTATGCTACTAACCTAAAACAATTGAATAGTTGAGTTTAACTAGTTTGACCTCAAAACATCAGATTTTTGCTTAGTGCTTTCAATGAAAAATATCGAATTTGTACAAAACAAAAGGGTAGAATATCATGAGGGTATCTTTCTCTTGTGATGTAGAAGTAAAATCAAATCAAAAATTTTCACCCCCAAAATGGGGTTTATCGGAAAGTTTATAAAAATTACCCTAAATTATGTGAACAAAGCCTTGGATCCCCCATTTTAGAATATAACGTAGGTTTTTGTTTATATTACTTTATTTCTCAATTACAAATTTTACTCACGTCCAAATCGTGTGTTCGCAAAAAGTTATAATCGTTTTACAAAGTTTGCGATTTTAATTAAATTACACAATCCGGCTGCGGTTTTGTGTGATTTCACATGCAGTGCAGCTCCCTTCGTACATGCACCTGGTTACCAAGCTGCTTAGCGATTCTGCAGCCTACACGGCTCGACCACATAAAACTAGGTAAATGGCTCGTAGCCATCTTTAATCGTCGGGAGTGCTATTTTAAGGAGAAATTCCGAAATAAGAATCAGTTTTGACAGCATTTTTCACAAAGACAAATTCAGTCATATCAAGTGAGTGAGTGAAAAAGTATTTTTTTAACGCAACAGTTAGGTACATATACATATAGTCCTGACCCCACACTAGGATTTCCTGTGCCGTGGGTATCAGGAACTACGAGTATCATGGTACCAGACCCAGAATAAATATTAGAAGATCATGCAAAACATTTCCGTAGCGGGAATCGAACCCACACTCCTTGAGTTTCAGACGGACACTCGCCCGCTACGCCACCGAGGACGACTAAGAATGACGGGTTCAGCGAAAAATGAAGCCTGAAATTACAAATAGTGATATTTAATGAACCGTCTTAAATCTATATTTCTCTAAAGTTGAATTTTCTTTGTATGTAACCTTTTAAGAGAGTCTTATTACAAACAATGTTTATAAAAATCAAGATCCCGGATAAATCCCGGTATTGGGATAAAGTAACGTCCCAATTTGCGGGTTAGAGACAAAGTATACGCGAAAATATATTTATGAGGGTATCCGAAAATATAGGAGTCTTGAGAAAGTAAGTTTTGTTGTGGCTTAAAACATTTATGAGATTCAAAACGTATGCCGGCTGGATGGGTTATCGTATCTCTTATTTTGTGATAAATCTGAATAAAATATGATAATTCTACTAGTAAAAAAAACTGGCGTTATCGATTCGTTAGTGATTACGATGTTACTGTGTTTAAGATAAGCTGATCTGATTGTTAAGGGAATATGTCTGATATGTATAGAATGATACAATGACAGTTTCATACAAACTGGATGTTTAAGTTTTTCATCAAATTAGTACCTATTTAATGTGAATAATATGAAATCTATGGGTTTTGAGTTGATTTTTTGAAATTGAAAAGTTAAATTAATAAAAACTCGGATTTGTTTACTATTTACTAAAATATACCTAAGCCTAGACTGTATCATATTCAAATTATATTGAAGTCATTTCTTACATTCATCAAGCTATAGCCTGTCAAAATAAACAGACATTCCGAACTTTGCTGCTATTGCAATAATGTTGAAATTCGCATGAATCTGTACCTATAAAATACTCAGCTACAGAGGTCACCTATTGCTCTCAACTTAAGGTTGATATTGGCATTGGAATATTTCGTTGAAATCCTTCCCCTATTTATCATGTCTCAACACAGCATACAAGCAAAATAGCTAGTGCAATTAATCTGTACCTATCTACCCTAGAATCAAAAAATTTGAAGACATGTGACATGTGCACGAACGAAGCGCACTTTAATCCTTTCACGAAACTACTACTTTCTATTGGGATTTTGCTAAATTGTTAGCATCTTGTTCCACAGTTGGACAATAAATCATCTAATATATCCAAAAATCCATTTAAGAGAAGACAGAAGAAGGAGCATAAAATATTGTTAGCAATATAATTTAGAATAGAATAGAATGATTATTTATTTGACACATAAAAACACAGATATGATCAATAAAACAAGAAAATTAGGTAGGTACGAGGTAAGTACCTACCCACCTATGTATAAACAGTTGTGAAGTGGGACATAAGCAACAATGTAGGTACCATTGTCCCAAGACATAGTCCCCTCTGCGTGGTTGTGCGTCAAATAGGTCCCATCTCAGCATAGGTGCCGGTCCACACCGATGGTGTGAAGCGAAATTTGATAGAATTATTATTCATAAAATGACACGAATCTTTTTAGGAACCCACTAAGACAAGACAAAACGGTTTAATATGCCACGTAATCAAACTGAATTATTAATAATAGTTAAAGACTATAAGTATTGGCTGATCTTTCGTAGTCAAACTTAATAGTGCTTTGTTCCTGCGTCATGTAAGGTTGCCAGAGCTCTTTAGGAGGAGGGGGTTCGGGGTCGGCAACGCGTGCGTGATGCCTCTGTTATTGCAAGCACTTATAGGTTACGGTATCCGCTTACCAAGGTGGGCCGCATGCTTATTCGCCATCTCAGTTGTGTAAAAAAAAATTTAGAAGTGTTAGCTCTAACAAGTGTATCAGCTGTAAACTGTGAGCTATGGCCCGTCTACGATGAATGATTAGTGTGACAAGCTCGCGAGGAATCCGCTTATGAATATAGTTAGTTTATTGGTAGCTTGATTAATGTTCAGCATTTGAGGGAGTTTCAGTTCCTTTCATGGAAATGTAGTGTATTTATTTAGTGTGCTACGTTTATTAGCATCGATGATGTGCAAAATTGTTCTGAATGCTTTGATTCATGATTTGATCGCATAAACCGAGTGCCCGTCTTAGAAATGTTTGTTGTTTGTCTTAACCTACTTCTGACTATAACGCCTCCCAAAATTTTTGTCATGGTGGCCCCGGCTTAAGAATAGGCCCTTCCATTACTACCCGTGGATGTCGTAAGAGGCGACTTAGGGAAAAACGCGGGATCAGCAGCAACGTTCCTTATTAACAACTTTAGCTACGCTTGCAAACTCGCATGCCCAGCGTGGCGAGTGTTAAATATATTTAAAAAATAAATAATTGTTTGGGTGCAGGTCAAGGTCGGTCACGCTGGAAAACTATGGGGGAGGCCTGTATTCGGCAGACGTGCTGCGGCTAAAAAGATGATTGTAGTGTATGCCTTACGCCACACTGGCTGGTTCCTCAGCAGGACAACACACTTATCAATATCTCACAGTGACTTCCCGCGCGCCTGCTTGTGCCGGCTTGACCACAGACTGACTGACTCCCAGAGAGTATGTATCCATCTCTCCATCTCAGGTGTCATCTGTTATCTGTCACTGACAGCTGTCCCCCGGAGACAGCATAAGTTAAGGAACGCAGCTTCCCTTAAATACTAGTCACTATATCGATGATGATGAATAGTTTGAGCCATGCACCTCTTTCCAGTGCTGGTTTATTATAGATGCAGCCTTTGGCTTAGATAATGTCGTCGATCCATCTTGTCATTAAACATCCGACAATCCCCTCACCATCTAGTCATTTCAAATTTCTAACACACCCAAGGCCAGACCCAGTCTTTAGAATTTATGTCAGCAAACTTAAGTATATCCCTCGTCAATTCTGGGCCTAGTCCTTGGTAATATGATTCGAAGACAAGCCGATTCATCAGCAGCCCAAGTTTGGGAAACTCGAGATGTATACTTAGGTGTTTAGGAGTTACGATTAATTAGAAGTAAATTGAGGCACCTATCTCATTTCAGGATTTTCTTATCAACGAATACTTAGAACGATTATTTGTTTTTATACAAAGTGATTCAAAATATGTATACCATCCCGAAAAGGGATTATTTATCAACAAAAAAAAAATTTTAAAAAATCCGATTTTTCCAATATTTTTCAAATTAGCTATGTAATTTTAAACGTACGAGATGTTCGACATCAAGATTACTATCTTATTGATCTTACTGACTTAATAAGTATTTCCAAAGACATGTAAACCTTTCTACTATAATAATATTGTCTTTGGTATTCCATAAATGACAGGTTGCTAGTTCGTTTTAAGAATACTTACGTCCTTCACGTCGTTTTGCGCACTTAAATTTTCGAACAGAAATACTCAATCGCAACCGGGTCAGATCGGTGCAAAGTCAGGGTACCTCCCACTAGGCCACCACGACTTATTAATCTTCTCGAGCACCAAAAAATTACCAATCACGAAACTACCACATCATCTCGTCCTAATTCCGAAATAGGGACTCGTCTCCCGGGGGCGCACTGTCGTGTAATCTGTGTCGGGACACAAGGAATCATTTGCGGGATTGCGGGACGTGTTAATTTTTGTAATTGTCCCGGGGGTCATCGTTTTGGTACACGCTTGATTGGATGGGAGATAAATCTGGCGAAGTTGTAGGAGGGAAGCCATAGAGTTCCTGCGTTATAGCTGAAAGATTCGATGGCTGCCTCATAAAGCACTGGCTGTGGATGCACTCATTAATACTAGTAGGCTACCTTTATAATTCATAAATCATTTCTATGTTATCTATCTGTTCATCCTGATGCTAGCCATCATCATCATTATTGCAGCCATTCACTGCTGAATTAAGGCCTCTTAATAGGTTTCCACCAATGTACGGCCTGCACCCAACGGCTACCAACAAGACCTTATTGTGTCATCCTTCTATCTAGTGGGGGGCCGTCCTACAGATTTGGGATCATTTTTTCAACTAAATAACCCTTAAACCTCTCAAAATGTTTTCCAGCAAACCTTTTACTAAAATCACCGACCACTAAAGTCTAAACAAAATCTCATCTGCAAACATTGTTGAAAAACGCGGGAATCAATAGTGTCGGTTTGCTCCGACACTGCAAACAAGCCACGGGATTTTGAACTCTATGGTTAGAGAATAGAGGCTGCTTTGTGGGTGAATCGCTGTGATATCCAATGAAATTTTATGCAGATTTCATATTCAATCTCCGATAGCGAAATTTATCGCGCCCCTGTCATGGAATAAATAGGAGCTACACACAAATTTCTCACTTCGATTCGAGGACACATCTGAGCCAATTGTCAGAGCACTGAGGTTCGAACTCCGGCGATGCACCAATTGATATTCCATTCGGAAAATTAATGTGCCCTTTACATCGATATCGTGAGGATACCGGTATGACTTAGAACCTGTAAATTCGAAGACAGGTGCACGAAAAGAACCTCTAGATAGATGCCTATGTACACGAGGTCCAACATGTCGACATCTTTAATGATAACATTTGTAAAATATTTAATTCGCTAAGAGTATATTTAAGTTTTAATTTTAGACAGTAGGCACTGGTATATATTGTAAGCTTGCTGTTTTAATTGAAATAAATAATTCTAATTCTAATTCTAAGAGGCGCACTTTAATACTTTCACTACACTGATTCTTTCAGCGACGGTCATATACCCTTTTCAGGGTCACCATACATCAAACTGGTCACTGACCTAATACAGGATGACCAAGAAAGAATCAGTGACACGTCAAAGCAAGCAAGAAGCCAATTGCTGACGTTATTAATCGCCAGCGATATTTTTCATATGTAATTTTGCTTTTACACTACACTTGGAATTTTGCTTTTCTGATCCCGTGTAATGGTACGGAAGCCTCAGGGCGTGAGTTCTCGCACTTGACCGTCTTTTTTGAGGCCTCATAGCTCAGTTGGTGGTAAATCTGCCTTCTGCGCTAGAGGTCGTGGGTTCGATTCCCGCACTGGACAAACATTTGTGTGATGAATACAGATGTTTCTTCTGTGTCTGGGTGTTAAATATATATATATTATGTATATCAGTCTCTGGTACCTATAGTACAGGCTATGCCTAGTTTGGGATCAGCTGACCATGTGATAGGTCCGGAATATTTATTTATTGTGTGTATATGCGGAATTTTAGAAGACATCTTAAGTGACACGGGCGTACGGCATGGGCTGTCGTACATTTTTGATTTGTTATTATTTCGAGTCACGGCCCAAACCAAAGGCTAAATGATTTCAGGATTTCTTCGTGACGGAACTTTAAAAAGCCATTTCAGGGGATTACTTTCGTTGTTTTGAGCGCTTTTTGTGACTTTTTATCGTTCCGGAACACGTTTCGTTTAGCGTTTGATGGAAAGTCTAAATTCTTATCGACTGAAAGAATTTGGAGGGTTTGTTTGTCAGATCTTTTCACCACACTGATTTTAGTAATATTTTTCATGGGATTCCTCAACAAAACGATCCTTCAACGGGAGGGATCAAGACGAGGACCAGAAAAACATATTTTGTCTGGAGTCTGGACAGTCTAGGGGTAAATGGTAAAACAGCTTTTTTTAATGAACCTTAATTATTGAATACTAGCATCCACCCGCGGCTTCGCTCGCGTGTTACCTTCATAAAAAGCCTATATGCTAGGTAAATAAGTTTATCTATTCCAAGTTTCAATGAAATTGGCCGAGACGTTACGGCGTGAACGTGAACAAAAAAATCCATAAATCCTCACAAACTTTCGCATTTATACTCTACATTATAATTATAGGTGAAATACCACGCCCCGTTTGAATGCAGCTTTATACGGCGGCGGCCAATAGGTATTTTCTTTTTAACACAAATGCTGCGTGAAAACATTTTACACCGCTTGAAATATTTAATATGACGCAAACCCCATAATAAAACTAGGTACATAAGTAGGTACTTATGACCCCCCATGACCCCTACCTATCATCTCGGCGGATGTTTCCGGGAACGCAAAAAAATACAACCTCGCTGCTCATTAACAACTACATAAGATGTGTCATAGAGTTATGTCAGACTTCCGAGGTAGAAAACTTGTTGAGCGATTGTCAACTTTGAAATGACACCGGTAATGATTGATTTCCAATTGATTCAGCCGTGAACAATTTTTTCGGAAGCCTATTTTAGGAAAATCTCTTGCATTTTGTAACTTTGATGCAGGTAGGTGCTGAGTACGTAACGTTTTTAGGGTTCAGTACCTCATAACAAAAATAAAGGTTTTTGAGCTTATCAAGCCTTAAAAATAGCAAGCTTAATTTAATAATAGCTTGTGTAATATTGCTGTGCCCTAACAGGGTTTATGTTTGAAACAAAAATGTATCCACAACACCCCATTGATTGTAACAACATAAGTGCAATAAAGATTTTGAATTTGCTTCTAATTCAAAGCATTGCAATTAATCAGATTTTTGTAAGGGAATAGCAAAAATGAAAAACCTCTACGGTACTTCCAGTGCCATTCTGAAATTCAAATCAAATCAAATCAAAGTAATTTATTGCGTAATATGGGTTAGGTACAGTTGTTACATACCACAATACAAATTAGGAGTAGCCATATTCAGCGTTGTACGCATGCGATATACATATTTTCAAAAAATTAAGTAGGTATGTCAGAGCTTTAAATTACAATAAAATAGTGCTATTACAAAAAATGTCACTAAAATAATCATGGGTTGAATAATAAGCCCTTTCCAATAGTAACTTTTTCAGTCTCACTTTGAATACTACAAGGCTTGAAGTATCAAGTAAAGGTTTAGGTAGGTGATTGTACACACGAACAGCCATACATAGCACACTCTTGTTCAACAACGCAGTTTTATTTCGGGGTAGTTTGATTTTGTGGTTGTTCCGACAGCTTCTTAAGTTTTCAAAAAGGTCCATATTACACTTTACAAAAACTGATATTTCATAAATATAGACACAGGGCAATGTTAAGATTCTCAGTTGAGTGAAGTAAGGTTTGCAGCTGTCAGTCTTTTGTAGTTTGCATATGGCTCTGACACATTTCTTTTGACTTCATCATCATTTCAGCCGTACGAAATCCACTGCTGAACATGGCCTCCCCCACAGACAGAGCAAATTCCCTATCATGTGGGGGGATTTGCCCATACTCACCTCGCTGGGCATGCGGGTTGGCGAGCGCAGTTAGAGCTATCGTTGTTAAAATGAAGGACGCTGCTGCCCATCTTTCTTCCCTTAGTCGCCTCTTACGACATCTGCGGATAGGTAGATATGGAGGGGCCTATTCTTCAGCCGGGGCCACCACGGCTCTTTTGACTTATAAATTTGGAATGCTTGGATTTTACTTTGTTGCACAAATAAAGAAAAAGTCTTAAATTGAGGAATTTAGATTTTTCCTCCCCTCAACATGGGAGTGTGAGGTTTGTCGGAAAAAATGGCTGACCGTGTAATACATTTAACGGAAGTCTCAGGGGGCGAGTCCTTTAAACGTCTTTAATTACTGTGTAGTTAATAGTCGTTTTTAACAAATTAGCACCTTCCCTGTGGTCACAAAATGGATGGGTGACCGCAAGTGGCATTAATACAGCTGAGCACTTCTGTGCTTTAGAGGCCACTTTAACATTAGGCCACTGGCGGCCTTAAAACACCGTCTTCTAAAAAAAGGTGTGTGTTTCAACAGTAGTGAATAAATTATGAATCACAGATTCTGGTTATCGTTTCCTATTAATTTAACGTTCCCAGAAATTAGATTGAATCAAATTAAGTAGAATTTTAACAATTCTTTCGATTAGACATTTGCCATAATATTTTCTTGGAATTATATTAATAAAATAGCTATTGAATTAATCCAGTTCCTAATTTAGATGTAATTTAGAAACAGGAAATATATAGGTAGGCGTAAATTCATTTTAGGGTTCTAAAGTACAACTTCGCCATATCTGTCTGTCCTTCTGTCCGTCTGTCCGACCTAGTCAGCCGTTTTATTAGCACTATGATGCTGCAATATTGTGTGATACTACATACTGGCAACACATCATCATAATTTCAGCCGTAGGATGTCCACTGCTGAACATAAAGGCTCCCCAACAGGCCTTCTTACTGTCACTCATTTACAAGCTTTTTTTTTTTTTTTATACAACTGAGATGGCAAACAAGCATACGGCCCACCTGTTGGTAAGCGGTTACCGTAGCTTGTGAGCGCTTGCAATACCAGAGGCATCACGCACGCGTTGCCGACCCCGAACCCCCTCCCCCCCCCTAAAGAGCTCTGGCAACCTTACTCATCGTAGGAACACAATATTTGAAACAAATAATGTTATTTGGCTACGATCTTCTGAAAGGTGGAGGTACCTTAAAGGTTTTGTCACAAGTTCATAATGAACTTGGTACAAATGAATTGAGAAATTGGTTATGATAACCACAAGCCACTAAACAATAAACTCGCCCCAACATCATCCATCATTTTCCCACTAGCCGGTGCCCATTAGGTACCAAAGCTACGTTTAAAGCAAACGTGACCACGTAACCGACGCGAAAATACGCCGCTTTAACCAATGGCTTAAGTTTCGTTTTGCGTTGGTAGTGTGGACGTGTGTATTTAGGCCGGTTGCTTGCTTGCTTGTCGTGTCACTGATTCTTTCTCGGTCACCCTGTATTAGCCCTTTTCAGGGCCTATGACCGTCGGTCAAAGACTCAGGCCCGTATTCAGAGACAAGAATCGAGCATTGATCTGTACTTAAATCTCGATTTGAGGCGAGATTCTAATTCTTGAACAGTTTTTTTTTTTTTTTTTTTTTTTATGTTATACGGAGGCAAACAGGCTTACGGCCCACCTGATGGTAAGCGGTTACCGTCGCCTATTGACATCAGCAACACCTGGAGCATTGCTAATGCGTTGCCTGCCAAACCCCTCCCCCCCTAAAGAGCTCTGGCAACCTTACTCACCGCAGGAACACAACACTATTTGAAACAAATAATGTTATTTGGCTGCGATCTTCTGTAAGGCGGAGGTACCTCCCCAGGCGGGCTGCTCCAATTTAGAGCGAGAAAATCTCGCTGTGCCCTACCTCTCGTAAAACAGTATTTAAGTATAGATTCAATGATCACAGTTCAACTGTTTAAATGCTTATTCTGAAACGTCAATCAGACGAAATCGGTGCTTGAGTTTAGATTTGATTAGACATTAATCAAATGACATTTTCGTTCCGTTACACGTACTTTGATGCATATTTATACTTCACTTTATTGTTCTGTTCTATTTCCACCCTGGCTGTTTGAATTTCTGCGTAAAACGGATCGAAAATTATAAATAAATTAAAATGTAAACGAAAACATTTGAGTACATATTTGAGACTCGATTCAGCTGAGAGTAGTTTAAGTACCGTTCTTGAATAAAAGCTATGTTTGAGAAGAGATTCAATACTTAAATAGAGTTCAGCTGATCTGAAAGTTTGAGTCGTGTCTCTGAATACGAGCCTCAGTGTAGCCACAGGAACACAATTGAAAATATTGCACGCTATTTGTAAGAAATAATATGGCTGCGATCGTCTGTAAGGAGGTACCTTTGGTATTTTGTTGTTGGGAGCAAATAAATGCTTTCTTTCTATTATGATCGACAAGGTACCTTAAAACGAGCGCTTCTGTAACTACTCCGGTTAAGTTGTTGGTGCACTTTGGGCTAGAAGTTTCACCGTAGCCATTAGCTTGGCCGGTGCCCAGCGCTAATCGCGAGCAGCTTGTGTTTTATAGCTAGACTAATGCACGCTTTTTGAACTTCGGCTTTAGCTAATGGTTATTAGTGGTACACGATTTGCTAATAGGTCGACTATTCTAAGACCTTATTCTTAGGGTCAGCGGCGACAAGCGGAACGGCGGTGAAGTGACTGTCCGCTTAACAATTGAAATTCAAGCTTATTTACTTTAACACACGTCAGAAAACACAAAAACACTGTGAGGCTCAAATAGCCGTATAACGCGGTCGATAGGAAGAGAATTTTCTTTAAAAAAATAATAATTAGATAGCATTTTCGTTGAAGGTAATGCTAGTCTGATGTCTGATGAGGTCAGGGGAATGCTAGGAGCAACCGAATTTATAGTATGGTACGGAAGCCTCAGGACGCGAGTTCTACTTGCACATGCCCTATACAAGGTGATTCATAATATGTAGATATTCCATCCCGAAAGGGGCTTATTCTACAAGCAATTAGCAATTTTTTTTTTTTTTTTTTGGTTTTTTAATACAACAGAGGTGGCATACAAGCTTACGGCCCACCCGATGGTAAGCGGTTACCGTAGCCTATGAGCGCTTGCAATACCAGAGGCATCACGCACGCGTTGCCGACCCCGAACCCCCTTCCCCCCTAAAGATCTCTGGCAACCTTAAGGTGGGTACAGACTGGTGAAACGTAACATGAAATGTATAATTCTGCCTTTCATTGCATGTTCGCTGCAAGCGTGGACGCATAGCGCGCTCTTAACGCGCATTCACTACGAACCTCCCGCGTTCGTCTGTTTCCGCCATTCTGCCGCGAACACGGCCCTTCGATACACGTTTTTTTCGTGCGCGTCACTTACAAAACCGGTAGATCACACGAAGCATGGAGTCCGAAGACCACGTTCTTGCTTTGACGATTATCAGTACTTCATTATTAATAATACATCAACACATGAAAACACGCCGAAGACCCCGACGTTGGTGGCGGACAGAATTGTATAAACGGAGAGAAGGTAGAGAACTGCTTACTGATATGAATTTTCAGCACATAAGTGGACAATACAAAAACTTTACAAGGATGACGCCAACAGACTTTGAAAATTTGCTCGAGATGATCGGACCAAGAATTAGTCGAAACCATACAAATTTAAGAGCTCCAATTTCAATCCAAGATAGGCTAGCAATAACACTTCGATTTTTGGGTTCCGGGGACTCTTACACAAGTCTGCAGTATACGTTTAGAGTATCGAAACAATCCATAAGTGCTATTGTACCTGAAGTGTGCGCCGCAATAATGGAGGAATTAAAAGAATACATTAAGGTACGTATTATGAAAATCTTTATTTATGTTTAGAAGTGTCTTTATTTATCACATTAAATCATTAAAGTCATCCATAGAAGACGTGTAAGACTCTTGTGAAGAGACCGACAAGGGCGGCTGGTTGGTTGGATAGTCAGTAGTATCTTCATTTCTTGCCGTAGTATAGCCATAGGGTCCCGCTTCGTTTGTGCCCGATGGTGGTCCGGCCGATGTTGAGGGACGATTAGAATATCCGGTCAGATCCACACAGTTCTGTCTTGCCCTGGATAAATAATCATCTTGGTGTGAACCATATGCATGGTAATCGTAATATCCCCTGTCAGCTTTCATAATTATTTCAAAAATTGCATGTTCCACCGAAATCCTAGTTTGTGGAGAATAACTAGTCATTTTAGCCCCTATAAAGGAAGCGAAACTTTTCGTTGTATCAGGAATACCTATCGAATTGTCCAATTTATTGGCTGTTGTTTTCAGTATTCCCATCACATCTGAGAGCACATTGTCATCCCTCCTGGTTTGTTTAGCGCTCTTTGGAGTACATTCATTTGGTGGTACTGGAGGGGTGAACACATTTTGGTCGGCAGTGTTTCCCAAGTCCGAGCGATGAAGTGACTCCTAAAAATGCAAAAAATAATTAATTGTTTTCTTTTTAGGTACCAACGACAGCCGAAGCCTGGTTGAAGTTAAGCAAGGAGTTTGAAGACCGGTGGAACTTTCCACACTGTTCAGGGGCATTAGACGGAAAGCACGTTATACTTGAAGCACCTATCAAAAGCGGAACCGAGTTCTATAATTATAAACAAAATTTTAGCATCGTTTTGTTTGCTCTAGTTGATGCAGATTATAATTTTCTATTCGTAGACGTGGGGTGCCAAGGGAGAATTTCAGATGGCGGAGTTTTCAAAGATACCACATTATATGATATGATAGAGAATAACACAATAAACCTGCCATCGCCGCGTCCACTCCCCGATAGAAATATTTCCATCCCATATTTTTTTGTAGGCGATAGTGCCTTTGCTTTAAGTGAAAACTTGATGAAACCATATGGTGGGACACATCCAAAGGGTTCATCGAAGAGAATATTTAATTACCGATTAAGTAGAGCTAGACGGATTGTTGAGAACGTATTTGGAATTATATCGTCTGTGTTCAGAGTTTTAAGAAAACCAATGCTTTTACAGCCTGATAATGCTGAATTGGTAGTTATGGCAATCGTTCTTCTACATAATTATTTGAAACGTCATTCTAGAAACGTGTTCATAACTCCAGGATTAGTTGATCAGGAGGAAGAAGGAATTTTAAATGAAGGTTCATGGAGGCGAAATAATGACGACATGACATCATTACTGCCCATAAGAAATATTCCCAGACGATCACCTGCACATCTAAATGCTATCAGAGATGAATTGGCTGATTATTTTACGAAAGAAGGAAAGGTTTCTTGGCAAGACAGATGTTCATAGAATAATCCATACCGTATTTTTTCTCTTTCTCGGTGTGTTCCTGTCGTCTAAGAACTTCAAAGCATCATAGGCAAACCAACGACTTATGTATGTTTCCGAGGCACCTGCAACCGAGTAATACAAAGTTAATTGTTTAGGATAAATAAATAATTTAGCTGAAACATGAGGTTTGAATTCCTTTTTCTCGTTTTTGCATCGAAATTGGTCCATCCGTTTAAGCGCTACGATGCTACAGACAGACAGACCCACAGTTTTAGGGGTCAGACTTATAACACCCCTCGTTTTACGTCAGAAGTAAAAAATTACACATTCTCGTGGTATTTTATATACACTTACCTACATTACAATACAGGCTGTCCCGTAAATAGTACGACATACTGCCAGAGGTTAAAGTACTCATCAATACGAACAACTTTTACTATGGGACCATTCGAAATCGCGAAAAAAAATCAGCTGAATGTCGTAGTATTTACGGGACACCCTGTATGTCTTTATCTACCATTATACTTTAACGGTCTTATGCATGAAAAGTTATCAAACGTTTTAAACCTGTTATAAACCCTTTATAGCAGGAAGTGATTACCTACTGTTTGTTAATCTTTATAAATGAAGAAAAAATAACAATAATAATACAAACATTAATCATTATTCTTACCTTTTCCTGTCCCCTTTGATTTTTTTTCCTTCAGCTTTTCGCGGCGGTATGAAGAGAGAAGACTAACAATTTTGCTGTTGCATTTTTCTACAGTCATTGTCATCAACTTTGCGATTTCCGACCACGCATCTTGCTTAAGATTTTTCTTATAATAGTTATCATTTTGCGGGTTCCACAAAATTTCACGAACTCTGTACGCATCTATCAAGCAAAATGCCTTTTCCTCACTCCACGCAGTGTCGTCCTCCATGTTCGTTGCGTGCACGTGTTGATTTCAAAACGACCGTCCACGTTGGCTGCTCCGCGCACACTGCGCGCCCCTTTGTGTTCGTTCGAAAAACCGACAAATCACGGATCGCTCCGCGCGCGGCTTGTAATGCTCGTAGCGTGCGCGTGAAATGCACATTTCGCGCGCACAAGACGTCCAAACTATGAGAAATTGTTACAAAGTGTGTTACCTTTCATGATACATTGCAGCAATGTGTACGGTGAATTCTTTCATTGCATGACACATTGCATGTTACGTTTCACCAGTCTGTACCCACCTTTACTCACCGCAGGAACACAACACTATTTGAAACAAATAATGTTATTTGGCTGCGATCTTCTGTATGGCGGAGGTACCTCCCCAGGCGAGCTGCTCCAATTCAGAACGAGAAAATCTCGCTGTGCCCTACCTCCTCCAATAAAGTTTGTTCTACGACTTTCCCTTTTAATGATAAAAAAAGCTATGTATACTAACGTATTCTAATACAGGTGACCAAGAAAGAATCAATGACACGAAAAGAAGAAGAAGACTAACGTTTAATTTACTGAAGTTAACACACTGAAATTATAGGCTGGTCTTTAGCAATCGTAGGTTTAAAAATTGTGTTTTCGACACCTTTTCTGATAATTCAACTGAGTACATAACAAACATTACTACGCAATTGTACGAACAAACAAAGCTGCTAATTCTAAACCGGGCACGTTAAATAGTGTCGAAATTACATAGTTTATTAGATAAGTTCGTTTTTTTTTTTTATGTTCTTCCCATTCGGGCTGGCTATGGCATCTAGGCCTTACTGCAAGTCTTACGTGTATATTTTCTTGTTAATTTGTTTATCTTTCTTCATTTTCTTTCGTTTATGATCGTCGAGTCACCGTCAAGTCAAGTCAAGTTCAGTTTTAGTAAGATATGATGGTGACTATTTTACTAAAACCTCGAGGGACCTCTTGGCGCCAACTCGAAAAATGACGATACACGCAATCATTTCATTTCACTTCACTTGTGCGGTTTACTCAAACAATATTACGCAAAATACCACCATAATTACACAATATTGTTCAATTTGACACTAGTTTTGTAAAATAAATTGAGAGCACAACATCACTTTGCAAGTTCCCGCCAAAAAGTCAATAAGTTCGTATATGCTATTGTTGAACACTTCTTCTTCTTCTTCTTGTCGTGTCACTGTTTCTTTCTTGGTCATCCTGTATTAGGTCTGTGACCAGGTTCAGCTATGGTGGCCCTGAAAAGAGCCTATTACCGTCCGTGAAGCAATCAGTGTGGTGAAAGGATTAAAGTGCGCCTTTTTAGAGGCTCCTTACATGCACAACTGAACGCTGGTTCATTTGGTGTTCAAGTATTTCGTCATGGCTTAGCCACTGCTATAGCTTACAATGACAGCTTTGAATGCCTTTTAACATCTATTCTACATCCTTGCTTGTTGTTTCACTGATTATTTTTTGGTCATCCTGTATTAGGTCAGTGAGCAGGTAGAGATATGGGGGCCCTGAAGAACTGACAGGAGTTAGGCCATCGATTACCTAAGTACCAATAAATAAAATAAATAAATATTCCGGACATATCACACACGGTCAACTGATCCCAAACTAGGCATAGCCTGTACTATGGGTACCAGAGACTGATATATATTTAACACCCAGACACAGAACAAACATCTGTGTTAGTCACAAATGTTTGTCCAGTGCGGGAATCGAACCCGCGACCTCTAGCGCATAAGGCAGAGTTACTACCAACTGAGCTATGAGGCCAGTCTATATTACCATTAGAGATCAGCAATGTTGATCTCTAATGTGGCATATCACTTTACGCACGATGACGTTATTGTGTAGTGACCCAGTTGCTGCGCGCGCGCACCAACTCGTAAACATCGCAAGGATACTCTTTGTAAACAAACCTTTCGACACAACACCATACACTTTGATACAGTAAAGTACTCGTAGCGTGTCATGATTGCCTTCATGTCATGTCACTGGTTCTTTCATAGTCATCCTGCATTAGATCTCTTTCAAAAGTGTTTTTATTCTTAATTTTTTATTTATATATTATTTTATTCGAGTTACTACCGACTGGCCTCATAGCTCAGTTGGTAGTAACTCTGCCTTCTGCGCTAGAGGTCGCGGGTTCGATTCCCGCACTGGACAAATATTTGTGACTAACACAGATGTTTTTTCAGTGTCTGGGTGTTAAATATATATCTATTATGTATATCAGTCTCTGGTACCCATAGTACAGGTTATGCCTAGTTTGGGATCAGTTGACCGTGTGAATATGTCCGGAATATTTATTTTTATATTTTATTTTTATTTATTCTAGCTGCCCGCCCACCTTAGTCCCTGTCCACGGAATAAATAGTATTTACCGAGGTTCCAGGGTTCATTTTTATGAGAAAATCCCTTTTCAAATAAAGACGGTCAGCTGCGAGTTGGGCTCGTGCCCTAAGGCTTCCGTACACACGTAGCACATGTACATTAGGTGTTGTGATTAAAGTTTGTATTATAAACACAACCTGTATCCCCACTCCCCTCCCCCCCTTCTCATTATAAGCGTCACGGTCGGGTTCATCGTAAACTTAATGACCCTTTCAAAGTAGCTTTATTTATCGACTTTGTATTCCTTGCGTTGTGAACATAGTTTTTGTAGTTTACCATCAACTGTTTTATGGTCTTCAGATCTCACAACGCTCCTTGTCAGAGGCACGTCCAAAACAAGCTTTTGATCAAGGCCCACTAGCAACACTGGTGCGGTGGTAGTGGCCTTCTGATCCTCTGGTCTTAGATACGAATCCCGGTCTGGGACCAATGGATTTTCCATTCGGGAAATGTATGTGCGATTTGTTATCAAACTGTGAATGAGAACAACGTGAGGAAAACGGCATGCCCCAAGAACCTAAGCATTCGAAGACATGTGACATGTGCACGAAAGAGCTTCTGAGAGGCACTATAATCCTATATGAAAATGAAAAATATTTATTACAAGTAAAACAATAGGTACATACATACACACGGAACACGGTCACTATAAATAATATGCTAAGGTTTACACTATTTATGTTTTACTAGAATGATATACACATTCCTGATAACTATGATACCCACACTAGAGTGAATCTGTATCGTGGGTATCTGTACGGTTTACCTCAAGGGGTTAGAGCCTCGGTTTACAGGAGTAAAATTTCAGATAGAACTAGAGGTACTTAATAAAAAGATTAAAATGCATTTTTAAAAAAACTACTAATTTAGTTGTAATATAATATTATACCTATATATAAATATATATTTATGTTATAGCAGTCAAAAGATTTTCTGTACAGTCATAAGTTAGTGATACAAGCCAGTTTGAGAGAATATGTTTAGCTTCACTGACAGAGCAGTGTTTGATGTTGCATTGTTTAGCGATTTTATTGTAGAGAAAAGAGACGTTTCATCAATATATGGAGCCTGGGCCTGCACTGCGTACACTACTCTAAAATATGGCTAAGCAATAAAGTAAACGTATTTAATTGGTTATTTTATTTAAATTAACTTCGTTCTAAGGTACATTAAGATTTTCTTCGACAAAGAGAGCAACACACAGCGCTACAAAAATATGGCGGATGGACGTGAAGTGTCATTTTGACAACCTACATTTATCTGACAAAACAAAAACATCTAATCAAACAACATGACATGAAAAATATGTCAATGTCATGTCAAACGCCAATTATAAACAAACATGGCGGCCTCCAAATAGTGTTCACATAGTAAAAAACTTACCAGAAGAACTAATCTTGTACCATCGCATTTGTCTTCAAATTAATGAAATTGTATTTTTCTTGTAATCTCCTATTTTTTCCAAATTTTTCTATGTAGTGTACATGGACCAGGCCCAGAATGAAATGGCTCCTTTAGAGATATATGTAGTAAAACGCTGTGCAAAAGAAGTGTTGACTGGGGTTAACTTTAATCCTATCACTATACTGATTCTTTTGACAGTCATAGGCCCTTTACAGGGCCAACATACCTCAACCTGGTCACTGGCAGAATGACCAAGAAACAATCAGTGACATGACGTATTTATGATGATGGCTGGGAACTGTAAAGTATGTGAATACCTATGCTTTTCATGTAAATTAGGCACGGATTTGGCAGGCGTTGGTATTGTTTGGCAAATGGCCACCCATGGCGTAACTCGTTAAGTATGTGATGTGAATGTTGGGTTTAAGGTCTTATTTTACACTGGTCTTATTTTCTCTCTATCATCTTATTTTACTCATAGTTTCTGATACCCACGACACAGGGAAAATACGAGTACCATGGTACCAGCATACCCAGACCTGGAAAAAATATTTGCAGATCATGCATACATTTGTCGCGCAGCGGGAATCGAGCCCGCACCCCTTGCATCTCAGATAGCCCGCTACGCCAGAGGTTGTCCACATGACTACCTACGTTCTTAATGCCACGATGGCCATAAAATATAAAACTATTTAGAAAGTAGCTTCCAAAGAGCGGCCTTTATCAAATGAAGCCCATTTAGGGGCATCGGACAAAAGGGACCATATTTGGACCACACGTGCGGCCTAATTTACCTTAAGCTACGTTCAGATTGCGTTGCCGGAAAGTTCTGTAGTGTCATTGGTTCTTTCAGAGCATATTTTAATTTTATCGCGTAGTAAAAACTAGGGTAATCAGGGTCATAATATTGCGTAGGACATTTCATAGTGACATTTTAGGTAAGAAAGAATAAGAAAAGTTCTTCCTTCTGATCACAAAAACGAAGAGCCTACTCAGTACCATCAAGTGGAAAACTAATAGCTGCAAAATGAACCGTATGCAGTTGTTAAAAGAGCGAAATATCTGCTGTAGTATATAAGGATAGGTGATGGCAAAAAAGGGGTTTCAAAATAAACCGTACGGCAGTTGTAATAAGGTTGAAGGAGGAACAAGTTTAAGGGTATTCTTTTGTTGTACTTTTATAGCCTTTTCGACTTGATGTGACGTGATTTCTGTATTGATATAGCAAAAGTGATAGGTGTAAAGCGTGGCACGTCATCGTCGTTCAAATAGAGACTTTATTACAAAGCATTACGAATAGTTTTTACTAGTATAGGGCAGTATAGGTTTTGGATATGGTTGTATGAAAGCTAACAAAAGCGTTCAACTTTCTACCATATGTCGATGTGTTAAAGGTTATAATATGTGAGCAATTGAGCCTATTATTTATTTATTGCGATACAAGATTGGATAGTTTTCGCGGCAATAAAATTAGTTTTTATTGGCTGTTTGTTACAGAATACTTTCCGGAGCTTGATTGGCGTGAGATATGTGAGATTTATGGACTGTAAGGCTTTATTATTTAATTTGGAAGCATTGTTGCCATCAACGTGTGGAATTCACCTGTAAAAATATTATATTAAAATACCAAATTGTTTGCAACCGTACCACCAATATTGCGCTGACTTAAGTTGTCAGTCTCAAAGATTTATGGTTCCAATTCGTGTAAAATAGCACTTACATGCTCGCATTTGAACGACAATAAGACGTAATAGTAGGGCCCTAAATTTGAACCTATATCGCGTGAAAATCAAAGTCAAAATCGGTCCTAACGGAAGACAGCATGAGTTGTTAATTTGTTATCAACCCGCATCTTGCTGAGTTAGGGTCCTTTTTGCAGCATCATATCACGGTATTTGACAATGATGCTGTCCCGTAATAATTATTTGGTTATTATGTTATTCATATTTTTGTTTTTTTATGTAAGTGTTATGTATGACTCTTAGGACTGTAAGTTTTATAAATATCAATTCTTTTATTGGCTTATAAATGGAGCCTTCATTAACATTTCTTTCTTTATTTTCCTTCACATAATACCGCAAAAAAATTATACAAAACATAAAAATTTGCGCGTTTCCCTTTAGATAAAACAAAAATGGAAACCGGAAGAATAAACATGAAAATTATCAGCATAAAATTTAAGCAAAAATTATACGAAATGCATTAACCTTCCCTTATTAACATTAGCCCAACGGATAGGCATTGCTATCCAGCGTGGCAATTCCGCCAGCGTCTTGGGGACGCTTTCGACTGGTAGTGATCTGAATCAATTGCGCTATCTATAGATCGATTGTAACGGTTTTTAGATAGCTCACCTGTTTCTTCTGTATTTTCCAAATATTGACTTTAAATAAATAAAATTTTAATTTTGTCTCTGAAAATAAAGTTACCTTTGAACCTTACAATATTCAAATGAGCAGTTCATTTTCTAAATGGCTGGTTCATTGGTGCTGGCCTACAGCACAAAATCTAATTTAGAATCGCTGGAACACTTTCATTTGCATATAATGCTTTCTTAATGGACGCAAGAACAGGCTTGAGAGAACAGCTGACTCAGAAAATAAGCTTAAAGCTCAACTCGTATATTAGAATTTTACTATCAGGTAGGTATTAATTTTTATGCGGGATAGGGCTCAGCGATATTTTCTCACTCCAAATTGGACCAGCTCCAGGCGAGCT
Organism: Anticlea derivata; assembly: GCA_947579855.1. NCBI lineage: Eukaryota > Metazoa > Arthropoda > Insecta > Lepidoptera > Geometridae > Anticlea > Anticlea derivata. Next base: position 454,912 of record OX388277.1, on the reverse strand, counting down.
GGTACCTCCACCGTACAGAAGATCTCACCCAAATAGTGTTGTGTTCCTGCGGTGAGTAAGGTTTGCCAGAGCTCTTTAAGGGGAGGAGGGTGCGGGGTCAGCAATGAGTGAGTGATGCCTCTGGCATTGCAAACGTTCATAGGGCTACGGTAACCATTTTTCAAAGTGATCCTAGTGATTTTATTGAAATAAATGCCTTTTGACTTTGACTTGACTTTGACTTTGATTTACCAACAGGTGGGCCGTATGCTTAGATAGATAGATAACTCTTTATTGATTACCACACAAGAAAAACTTTGAGAAACATGGCACACAAAAGGGTAAAACAATGGGAGGCCTTATCGCTGAAAGCGATATCTTCAGGCAACCTTTGGATGGAACGAAACATAGCAGAGCCTTAATGGATGGCGTACTTACATAAGTATAAAATAATAACACTAAATAATACTAAGCTTTATTGCCAGCTTAGTTATTAAAAAAAAAGTATTTGGATTATAGGTAACTTTTAATGTCCAACGCGCAAAGACTTGGCTTTCGTTACTTTTAATAGTACCGAAAATGAGTATTTCTTTTAAATTGATATGTTGGTTTATATTCAACTGTGACAAAGCGTTTGACCGTTAAAATATTCTGTGGGCCTTAATATATTAGATTTTCTATTGTCTCAGAGAATGCTTATCTAAGAAGACAAGTTCCGCAGTCGTTTTAAAGGTTCCGTACCTCATTTGAAAAAAAAAGAATCCTTAAGCTTGCTTGTTGTGTCACAGATTCTTTCTTGGTCATCCTGTATTAGGTCAATGACCAGATTGAGTGCGCCTTTTAGAGGCTCCTTAGTTCAGGTAGGATTGGATATTAGCTAGAACAAGTTAAAGATGCGATTTTCAAAATTTATCTTAATTGTGCCTTAACGATCATCGAAGCACTAACTTTTACGAAACATCTCGAGATCTCAGTCTGGGGCGAACCACTAGTTATGAAACCAATACCTAAAGGCTTGTTTATCAACCACACATCACACGATACGCGAAACTTAGTTAAGTCACTTTGACAACTGACGGCACCCTACTCAGTGTTGCCACCCTACGCAAACAGGACTGTCCGCCTGAAGCGAGGATAATGGACAACCTACTTCTTAAAGATGTCTACTTTTTAGCGTAGGCAGAGACATTTTGAACTTTCCTCGATGGAGTAGATGTAACTAGAAAAAGAAATGGTGGTGGAAAAATTTAGTGTGGTGATAGGTTACTGCACTTTCATACAAAATAATTATATATGGGATATGGATATGATAAAAACTTATTTGCTGTGAACATGGTAAATAGAATAGTGTTTTGTTTTTTCCCGACTGCTCAAAAGGAGTATAACGTATTTTGATCTCTCGTATTTGCTGTTACTAACACTTGTATATTTTTTGTAATGAGTTGAAATCTCATTAATAATAAATAACCGACCATTTCGCATAGTTAACTTCTATGTTCTAACCAACCTATTATTTTGAACTACAGTACTCAACCGAAGCCTTTCGCCCCACTCTAGTCCCGGAAGTCAGCTATTGCGGTTCGGGTTTGGTTCCCGCCATGGGATACCCTAGATTGGGTTACACTATTTATAGAATGGTTTGTCTACTAGTGGTCTAGAACTGTCTATCACTAGTCTAGATTATGAATTAACTTTTCATTATCGAAAGGCATTAATTTTGGAAATAAATGAGGAAATTAAAAATAATCCAGAGATGTTTTGACTGGTTGTAGTGTTTTATAGTTTTTAAGTTTTAAGGAAAAACACGTCAAGGTCTTTCCATAGCTACACTTTATAGAAAAATCGAACCATTATAACTCAATATTCATTCTGAAAAATAACCAAGTACATTAGAATTATGTACTTAGGTTTTTTATTATTGTCGTATTCTAGGTCGCGTTAGCGGCTTTTACCTAAATAGGTACTGCCAAATTTCATTTCAATCCGTTCAGTAACAAACATCCTCACAATTTCACTAAAAACGGGATATTTATCATGATTTTATTTTGTTCCCCGATATTTCGGCACAGTTACATGCGACATGATCACGGAGTAAAAACATCGTTAAATTTTTACAAACTTGCGCATAATAATATTAGAGAATGCATTAAAAAATTATATCCCACCGAATTGCCAGTCTCGTTCTTTTTTGAAGTCGGCTAAAACTATCCAGGCCAGACCACCCGTAGTTTACTAGGAAGTAAATTGTTTATTATTTCATATTTAATTGTTTTCATTAGAATAACTGTTTCGAGAGGAAACGAGCGCGATAAAAGAAAACATCGTAAGGAAACTAATAGTTATTCGCCATAGACAGGCCTCATAGCTCAGTTGGTAGTAACTCTGCCTTCTGCGCTAGAGGTCACGGGTTCGATCCCCGCACTGGACAAACATTTGTGTGATGAACACAGATGTTTGTTCTGTGTCTCTATTATGTATATCAGTCTCTGGTACATCCCATAGTACAGGCTATGCCTAGTTTGGGATCAGTTGACCGTGTGTGATATGTCCGGAATAAGCTAAAAAAATTAAATCCTTTATTGGCTTTTAGTAAAGTGAATTAATTAAGTTGTACCATATACCTAAGAACTGTGGATTTTGTTTCATTAATAAAATAAAATAGATATACCTACCTATATATTCAAATTTCAAATTTCATCCAGATCCGTTCAGCCATCCATCCAAACTTTCGCATTTATAATATTAGTAGGATAGGATGACAGTTCATCATCATTATCATTTAAGTCGACAGGCATCCACTGCTGAACATATGCATGCATCACCTATAGATTTCCAGCGCGTCTGACCTTACACCGCCTGCACCCAAACAATCATTTGGGGGGATTTGCCCATACTCGCCACGCTGGGCATTCGGGTTGCTGAGCGCAGTTAAAGCTACTCTTGATAGGGAACACTGCTGCCCATCCCCTAGCTTTTTCCTTAGTCGCCTCTTAGAGGCTCCTTTCCTGCACAAAATTTCGTAATTTGTAACCGATAGAAAACAATATTGCTAGGAATAACACTATTTCAAGAAAACCATCTGAACTCCATCCCCTAACTTCCGACCCCAATCTCAGAACGTCCCATTTCAACCCTCTAGCACCACTTAACAACATTGTAGGGATGTTACATTAGTGGTCAGTTTACGGTCAGTACAATGTGAGGTAGATAAAGTCGGGGGCATTAAACTAGCATTATACATTGTCGAGATGTAACGATCATGATTCTGGTTGCTGTGGACCGTACATTTAGGTATTCATATTGAAACCGTTGAATTCTCGAATGGCGACCACGAACCGAGCGAGGCGGTGTTAGAACCCCCCGATGGACCGATGAAATTGGTAATGTTGCAGGATTTCGGAAAAGGCTCAAGACCGTCGTGGAACTCTTTGGGGGGGGGGGGGGGGCTTTGTCCAGCAGCGGACTTCTGCAGGCTGATGATGACTGAAATCTTAAAATTACTCTTCAGACGCATCCTTAAATTGCATTGACAGTGGTCGAAACACTGGTGAAGTGGTTGTAGTGACCCCGCATTCCTGTCCAAAGGTCGCGGGTCCATCCGGTCATGCACCTATTGATGTGTGCAATACTTGTCCTCTCAAACGGTGAAGGGGAAACGTGAGGAAACCCGCATGTCCTAGAAGTTCTAGGACATGCTAGAACTATAGGCTAGAACCTAAAAATTCACTGGCATGAAAGAAGCCTCTAAAAGACGCCCTTGAATCTTTCACCTCACAGGTTCTATCATATGCGGTCATTACCCCAACGGCTATATCTCTCTCCTTACTTACAGATGCAAGATGACCAAGAAAGAACCAAGCAGTAGTCGTATCAATACCTCTTGACCTGAATCACACTAAAGTGGAACAGTATCCATCAACATACAGGATGTGAATGATACAGGATGTTGATATTATGCTGACAGACAGACGGATTAGAGCGTTTTGTTAACTAATGAGATGATTTATTGATGTGGGAGATACTAAATGGTTTGTGTTGGGACTGTCATTGATTTAAGTATCTATTATTCATACTGGTTTTGTAACAAGTAATTTTGCTTATGAAAATAAGCAAACTTAGGCTTTAGTATGAACAGAATAAGAACTGTTGTTTTACACCAGAATAGGAGCCCAACAAGTCGCCGCCATTAAGCATTCTCATGGTATAATAGCTGACTCGCCCGGCTTCGCACACCTAATTTATAGATAGGCCATGCAAACGCCATGGAGGCCATGCCTAGGGCGGCGAGAGGCTAAAAGAGGCACCGTAACTGCTTTTCCTTAACCTGTTTTTTCACTTGACTTGACCAAGATTTTATCGACTCACCACCACCACCCTTACCTGGTCGACATACCACAGTGTCGAACCAAACGTTTCTGCTCCACCTTTATTATAAGCACTGGCAAAGAGTGGAACGATCTGCTAGCGTCTGTTTTCCCGGACGAGTACAATCTAGGAGACTTAAAATCTAGAGTGAATAATTTCCTTCCGGTAAAGCGTGCTCCATCTTAGGCCACATCTCACTTGCAAAAGTGAGCTGGTGGTCAAACGCGTAACCATCTCCAATAAAAAAAATAAAAATAAAAAACTCGCTGCACTCGCCAGTATCAACTTAAAATCGGAGTTACTACTTCTCTTTTCACGCCCTTATCATAAAACTTTCTCGGCTCGCTCTGCTTGCCAATATACATCTACTTTCTTAATGCCCAAGACCAAGACCTTTTTTGCCACAAACACAATATACGCGAGATAAACATTACCCGCTGACATGTCAGTCGGGTGCAAGCTAAGATCTAATACAAATAATTACATCAATTCAATAGTGCTTTGCAAAAACCAATGATTATATCTAATCAGAAAGTCGGTTTGCTAAAGACACCATGCCAATTAATTATGATAAACCAATTAATTTTATATCAAAACCCGCTGGTTGTATTAGCTATCTTAGGTAAACTAATCGAGATCAGATATTATACTGTCGGTCTACAGGCTAATAACATGGTTTAGTAGTTTACATCGGGGCCCAGTGGGCTACTGGGCCGCGTAAATACATAGAAAATTATGGTTTTAATCATTATCCCACTAATATTATAAACTAGCATTCGCCCGCGGCTTCGCTCACGTGGTACCTACTTAAAAATTTGCCTATATGCTATTCTAGGTAAAGAACTTTCTCTATTCCAAGTTTCAAGGAAATCGGTTGAAAAGTTTTGGCGTGGTTGAGTAACAAACATAGCATAAAACATTTTTAGAGGAGGAAGGGCACAGCGAGATTTTCTCGTTCTGAATTGGAGCAGCCCGCCTAGGGAGGTACCTCCGCCTTACAGAAGATCGCAGCCAAATAACATTATTTGTTTTCAAATAGTGTTGTGTTCCTGCGATGAGTAAGGTTGCCAGAGCTCTTTAGGGGGAGGGGGGTTCGGGGTCGGCAACGCGTGCGTGATGCCTCTGGTATTGCAAGCGCTCATAGGCTACGGTAACCGCTTACCAACAGGTGGGCCGTATGCCTGTTTGCCACCTCAGTAGTATAAAAAAAAAAAAAAGCTTCACCTAGTTTTTGCGAGGAACAGGCGTAGCTTCACTTAGTTTCTAAGACGTTTCAAAGTGATCCTAGTGATTTTATTGAAATAAAAACCTTTGAATTTGACTTTAAAACAGCCATCCATCCAAACATTCGTATTTATAATAGTGGAAGTAAGATAATTCGCGTTTTAAGGTTGAAAATACAATAGGTTACAAAGTAGTGGTTTTTTAGAATTTAAAACTTCAAACTTTAAATAGTATGAAAGTAGCTGATAAGGGAGAAATGGAAGCATTTCCAGACTTCCATTTCAACCAATACCTAAATAAACAGGCGGCTCCATAAATGCATCTGTATGAATACGGATAAAGGAACAAAAACCGGATATATCCGGACAAAACCGGTACATACATTCCCTCAGAGCGCTGAACGGAACTAATGATCATAAGAGCCTTCAATCTACGACAGCCTTTGCAAATCGACAGCTCAAAAACCAACCATTCTCAACCTTATCACGATCGCAATAAGGAACGTGAACTTTAAATAAAAATGCTGAATTCATACACCGTGTGCCTTTGACAGTTACTGTTCTATGCGAAATTAACAGAATAGTTTTTTATGAAACTCAACCTAATGTAGTAGCTGGAGAGTTCAATTTACAATGGAGGATTCGATGCAATTGCCTTGTCCGAGATCGCACTGCGCAAATAAGATAATAGATTTTTAAAACGTGGCAATATTCATGTTAAATAACTTTGGATTCATATTATTTTCGACCTTATCAGAGCCATGTTTAAAAGTTATAATTATAACAACCAACAGACACATACATAGTCGTGAGCCCACACTAGGATTCCCTGCAGCGAAGTGTATCATGGGTCTCAGAAACTACGGGAATCGAACCCGCACCCTTGCGTCTCAGATGGGCACTCGCTCGCCACGCCACAGAGGTAGTCTCTTTTCTTCTTTGGTAGATAATTTCAACACCTTTGTAAGTTAAATGTTGTCGAAATTTAAAGCAAAAAAACCAAATCGTCCTAATTTCCGCGCAAAGCAACACCAAATTTACGTATTTTGCAATTGTAATTGGCAAATTAAGTTATCATTACAAAGTTAAATGAGTGGAATTAGCTGCCGGAACGTTTCGTATCCTTGCGATTTCGATATAACTCATCCATGATTGCATTATGACATGTTAATTACACACTGGTTCTTTCACTGTCCTCTTTAAAACCTTGCCGAAAAAACACAGTAATTTAAAAAGCGTGTCATTGTTTGTTTCTTAGTTATCCTTCATTAGGTCTGTGGTCAGGTTGAGGTATGGTGGCCCTAAAAAGGGCCTATGACCATCGGTGAAAAAATCAGTGTGGTGAAAGGAGTAAAGTCTTGCAGGAAAGGAGCACAATTAATCGGTATACACGAACATAAATAGGTAAATAGCAGTTTTAGTTCTTTGACTTGGATTTTTAGCGTATTTTTTGGATTTTACTTACACTTTAGTTTAGCGAGCTTTTATCTACGGGTAAACGAACTATGCTCATAGTTTCACTATGTGATAAAATCTGCAATGAGTTATTCCGTAGAAGAGCCAAGGTCACCGACATAGCTCTTAGAATTAGCAAGTTGAAGCGGCAGTGGGCTGGCCTTATAGCTTGCAGAACCGACAACCGTTGGGGCATAAACGTTCTCGTATGGCAACCAAAACCCTGTGACGCAGTGTGGAGGCTGCCCACTCGATGGACCGACGACATTGTTGAAGTTTCGGGAATTCGGTGGATGGAAAAGGACTAATTATTAATACTAGTGATTTTTATTTTACAATTTTGAATTTGATTTTTTTTTTCATTGTATGTCGATCCAGCATTTCGCTTTTGCACAGATAAAAGAATACGCTTTTGTCTAGTTGACATCGTAAGTTTGAAGACTGACGTATTTATTACTGAATAATTGAGAACGATTAAAGTCGAATTTGTCGTCTGTCGGTAAGTTGGTCGCGGTTCGTTGACCCCGATTGTTATAAGTTTTTGCCGCGAAACGAGACGAACCACCCGCGGGACTTAATAGGGCTGTCACAAAAATAAAACATTTTTGAAATCCCTTTTATATCGGAAAGACACTTTCTTATCCCGACCCCGAGGACCCCGAGGACGACCGCCAAAGCGATGGGTGGATGATATAAAGGCCCGTGACTGGATGATGAAGGCATCCAACCGCCAGACATGGAAAAGGCTGGGAAAGGCCTACGTCCTTGAATGGACATACAAAGGCTCATGATGATGATGCAATTTTCTTAAAAGTACTTTTCGAGAGACTGGTGGAGAGCTGTTTAGAGATGTTTAGGCCTAGCCCCGGTCTAGCACCAATGCATTTTTCTATGTTAAAAGTTTATGTGCTCATTAACACGTCTCAGAAGTCAGAACGGTGAAGGTAAACATTAGGAAACCCGCGGCCTAGTCAGCTCCACACGTATAATAGACTACATGTCTTTCCTGTGTGCGGCATCAATGCTGAGATGGAACCTTTTTTGGCTCACGCATGCATCGGCACGGACTAATGAATACCCTAGTTTTGTTACTTCCTACCTACTTTTGTTTTGTTTACTCCCTACCTTTTGTATTGTAACCTGTACTTTGTGTCTTTTTTTATTTTATTTTATTAGTTTGTGCTGTGCTTGTGTGTCCAAAATAAATGTTTTTTCTTTCTTTCTTTCTTTCTTTCTCCTGTGGATAAGGTTGTCTTGGCTGAGAGGATGGTACAAGTGCTGGGCAAGCCTACTCCTCCAAAATGTACCATTGTATTTTCCTTTCTAAAAAATAATGTGCGCTATCTAGCTCAATACCCATAATTATGTATCCCAATCTGTTAACTTTAATGAATCTTTAATGAAGGAATGTCCAAGAGAAAACCAGTGACGTGACAAGTAAGCAGCAGTAGGAGGTATGTTTTATGCTTATTTTATCCTACTGATGAGTAAAAATAAAAACATTGAAAGCTCTCGCCGATTCAAATAAACTAAAATATTTCTTGAAACAGTACTTGAACGCGTGTTTTAAAGATCAAATCTATGTTTTGATAGCCTTACTGGTAATAAAGTTATTCTCACCAAGCTAAATTACATGTAAGTGTATTGCTTATGTACGTGACAGACATTCGTACTTTACCTTATCCAATAACTGTTTGTAAAACAAAACGCATATTTCTACAAGAACGTAGTTCTTACTTGGAATTCATAATAAAAAGGTTGCCAAAAATTTCAAAAGCCTTCATTTTATGCTTCAAATCATTATTTATTTTAACACCCTACAGGCACATATATGTAGGTAGGTACATACATCCCACTAGGGTTGGACGGACCGACCCCACACTAGGATTCCCTGTGTCGTGGATATCAGAAACAACGAGCAGGTACCATGCCACCACAGCACCAGCACCCAGATCCAGCAGATCACGCAAACATTTGTCCCGCAACGGGAATCGAATCCGCACCCTTTGCGTCTCAGACGGGTAGTCGCCCACCGAGGTCGTCTTAGAATCAGTGTGTGTGTCTTAGAACTAGGCGTTAGATTATACCTACTGAAATGAAGGAAATCAGAAGAAACTAAGATAATTATGCATTTACCTACCTAAAAACAATTAAGAAATTACATGTCTAAATTGTCGAGGGAAAAATTAAGTGTTTAGTAATATAAAAATTTAAATAGAGCATGTCAACACGTCATAAAAAAGGTTTGACATGACACGCCCACGCAATTAAACGCCGACAAAAAACGAATGTGGATCTTTGATCGTGGGTAAAGATATGATAGGTTTCGTAACCTGAATGCGACTGTCAGTCAGGCTTGAAGTTGTTAGTTGTGCACTAGTACCAACACAACGTCAGTTTTTTGTATTTTCATTAGAAATTTAATTTTATAGCTGTTTCATAAAACGCCTTATGTAACGAAATATGTACACAATAACTAAGCTAATTTACTTATTTAGTATCCTGCTAATATTATAAATGCGAAAGTTTGTGAGGATGTTTGGATGTTTGTGGTTCAATAACGCCCAAACGGTCGAACGGATTTGAATAAAATTTGGCACCGAGATAGATTATAGTCTGGAATAGCATACTTTTATTTTCATAGGAACCACGCGAGCGAAGCCCCTGGCAGAAGCTAGTTGCCTATAAATTGTACCACCAAGTAGCACCGCTTGCAATGGTGTGTTATGGTTTGAAGGGTAAGGTAGCTGGTGAAATTAAGGCATATAAGACCAACTCATGTCTCGAGGTGATGGACCACGTGAACTAGACCCTGTGTGGTATTAGGCTACCGTAGAAGAACCAAGGTCACCGACATGGCTCTCAGAATTAGCAAGTTGAAGTGGCAGTGGGCAGGCCATATAGCTCGCAGAACCGACAACCGTTGGGGAGTAAAGGTTCTGGAATGGCGACCACAAACCGGGCGACGCAGTGTTGGAAGGCCTCCTACCCGATGGACCGACGACATTGTGAAGGTTGCGGGAAGTCGGTGGATGGAGAAGGCTCAAGACCGTTCGTCATGGAACTCTTTGGGGGAGGCCTATGTCCAGCAGTGGACTTCTACAGGTTGATGATGATACCCGGACTATCTGCCTTTCCGTAAAATAAAATAAAAATTCTAGCTTGCTTGTTTACTTGACTTTCGTGTCACTGCTTCTTTCTTGTTCATCCTGTATTAGGTCAGTGATCAGGTTAAGGTGTGGTGGCCTTGAAAAGGGCCTAAGACTGTCAGTGAAAGAATCAATGTAGTGAAAGGATTAAAGTGCGCCTCTTAGAGGCTCCTTGGATGCGCACCGCTTATCATCATGGACTATCAGGTTTTAACTGAATAAGAACAAAAAATCCTGAGATATAGAGTTCATTATTATTCTAGCAAAAAAGTGCAAGCCCTAGCGCACACGAGCGAAATACCTACCGCCACTGCCGCGTTCTTCGCCTTTCATCGGACACTTGAACTTGAGAATTTTAATCACGAACGCGAAGCAAACATCTTCATATTGGAAATGTTTTAATGAGAAGACATTTCATAAGCACATTATTTGAGTAAGGCTGTTGATCTAAAGATGGCACATACCTAGGTATCTTTTACATCCTTCTATGATGGATGGATGGATGGACGGATGTTTGTTACTCTTTCATGTAAAAACTACTGAATGGATTTTAATGAAACTTCACAATAATATAGCTTATACATCAGAATAAAGTTTATAAAGATTTTTTTTTATTTTTTTTATTTATTAGCCTATGGGCTACAAATTATAAAGATATTGTGTGAATTGTCCAAAATATGACGATAGGTGTCAAGTAAACAAATCCTGCGGAGACGAAGTCGCGGGCACCAGCTAGTCACAAAATATACGGATTTAGTGAGCTGGAGAGTGATATAGGCTACTTTGTAGGCGTTTAAAATGCGAAATAAACCTCGGGCGTATGCTTAGCTTATGCTATAATCTTACTAGGTACTATTTTAAATGCGAAAATTTGGATGGATAAATGAATGGATGTTTGCTACGGAATCACGCCAAAACGGCTGAATGGATCTAGACGAAATTTGGTACAGAGATAGATTATTGACTGACCTCATAGCTCAGTTGGTAGTAACTCTGCCTTCTGCGCTAGAGGTCGCGGGTTCGATTCCCGCACTGGACAAACATTTGTGACTAACACAGATGTTTGTTCTGTGTCTGGGTGTTAAATATATTATGTATGTCAGTCTCTGGTACCCATAGTACAGGCTATGCCTAGTTTGGGATCAGTTGACCGTGTGTGATATGTCCGGAATATTTTTTTTTAATTTATATTATAGGCTGGATTAACACATAGGCTATAATTTTATCCTCGTTGGTATCACGTACGCGGAGCCGCGGGCGGAAGCTTAATTATTACTGAAATGAGATCAAAACTCTAATGAAATCTTGAAAGTTTACTTTATTATTCAATTTAAATTTAATTAATAATATGACATGCACATATCCCTATTCCAATCTTTACTTGAAATCAGCTATGTGTTTGCCAATTTTGCTACAGTTTTAGATGACGTAGACTTTAAACATTGCGTCAAAGAGTAGTCAATGTTTGTCCAAAAATATGTTACGTAGGTATATCGAAATAAGCATCATAGATTACTAAAAAAAGCATCAAGATGACATAATACACGATAAAAATCACACAACCTTGCCTCCGAGGCCTACATACCGCGGAGCACAGTGGGCTAAGTCCGTGTGCACAGATATTATCTTAGGCGTATATGGACAGTGAGATTACACGTCCGCATACCGGGGCCAAGTACACTCGAAAAGGGCCAAACCGCTGGAAAGAGTGCCAAGACGAAAGGTCTTGAGTTTTCCCACAAACTTCACAATGTCGTCATCCTTTTGGATGGGGGGCCTTCCAACACTGTGTCACTCGGTTCAAGGTCACTATTCGAGAACCTTTATTTCCCAATGGTACCTACTTACCTAATACCCAATTATAAGTTCACGAGATCATTGTTTCACGAATTAAATGGATGATTATAAACGAAACTAATAAAAAACCTACATAAAATAATAAGAAATTATAGCTTGCTTATCGTGTCGCTGGTTCTTTCTTGGTCATATTAGGTCAGTCATCAAGTTGAGTTATGGTGGCCCTGAAAAGGGCCTATGACGGTTCGGTGAAAGAATCAGTACTGTGAAAGGATTCAAGTGCGCCTCTTAGAGGCTCTTTTCGTGCATAATATATAAATGTATCATAGGATAAAATGTCATGCCAACCCTAAATATGCACGGTGACATGGCCACGTGCAAAATGTAAATTCCTTTCAACGTCAGTTCGATGTTTTATTAATGCGAAATTACAATAATTCCGACAGCCTTGAACCGCCGAATATAAAACTGAGGCTTACAAAAATTTTAAATACCTATCTAGTTTTTTAGTCTAGTTAGTAATTTAATAAATAATAAAATAAATATTACGGACTTATCACACACGGTCAACTGATCCCAAACTAGGCATAGCCTGTACTATGGGTACCAGAGACTGATATACATAATAGATAAATATTTATAAAGCTTTACTACAAGAAAACGGATTCGTGATTCTGAACAAAATCGACAAAAATTACTGCACGAGACACAAAGATAACAAAAAATCCATATTAGATCATATCTGCACCAACCTGAAAGATCACCCTTTTCATCTAGCTATTATGGAATCTGCAATGTCTGACCACAAGCAGATATATTTCGAAATACAAAGATGTCAACCGATCGCACCTCGGAAAGTTGAATATGACCAATTAAATTATGAGGGATTGTATACTTCTTTTGAAGCAATAAACAATACTAATATAGATTGCGATTATAAAAAGCTGGAAGAAAATCTCAGAAATGCTATTATAAAGAATAAAAATACAAAGATAAAAATTCTTAACCCACTTAACAAAGATTGGGTAAACAAAGAAGCCATTGCAGCAATAGAAGAGAGAAACGAGACCTGGAAAAACATTCTAAATAACCCAAATGATGAGAAACTTGAACAAAAATACAAGGACGAGAAGAAAAACGCCTTTGAAGTGATACAATCTGCTAAAAGCCAATACTATCATAAATCATTCAAAGAGTGTAAAAGCAAACCTATGAAGATGTGGAAATTGATCAATGAATTATCTAACAATAAGATTAGAGATTACCACCCAATAAAACTAAAAATTGAATCAGAACTTATAGTAGACGAACAGGAAATATGTGAACAATTCAATAACTTTTTCGCAACTATTGGATCTCTATTAGCCAAACAAATACCTCCAAAATATCACACACATACTGACAATACAACACAAAAAGAAAAATCATGTAATATATTATCCTCTTTCAGACCAACCACTGCAGATGAAATAGTAAAAATAATAGACAATCTTAAATCTAATACTAGTACAGGAATAGATGGCATAAGCACTAAAGCAATCAAATGTGTCAAGATCGTTCTAAGCAAAAACCTTAGTAGCTGCATTAACAAATGTCTGGAGGAGGGTGTCTTTCCTGACTCCCTTAAAATCGCTAAAGTAAGCCCTATTTTTAAGTCAGGGGATAAACTGGACCCAGGCAACTATCGTCCCATATCAGTTCTTCCCGTAATTTCCAAAATTTTTGAAAAAGTTCTCCATAAAAGGCTAACAGAACATTTAGATTCAATTAACTTTCTCTTCCAGGGCCAGTATGGCTTTCGAACTAAATCAAACACCCTATCTGCTACAGTCGATCTGATTACTAAAGTTAGGAACAGCATCGATAATAAACAAGTAGCACTAGGTATCTTCATAGACTTGAAAAAAGCTTTTGATACTGTGAGCCACAGAATACTTATTGACAAACTATATAATAATGCTGGTATCGCAGGGGCTGCACTTGAAATTTTTCGGTCTTACCTAAATGCCCGGGTTCAGGTTGTTAAAATTGGCCAGTATACAAGTAGCGCTAAACCGGTAACGTATGGTGTCCCACAAGGCTCGATATTAGGACCACTTCTGTTCTTGATATATATCAATAATATCCATGAAATAGGCCTACAGGGTGATATAACTTTATACGCAGATGATACCTGCCTATTTTACTTTGGCAAAACTCTGGACACCATCACCCTACAAGCACAAACTGACCTAACGACTTTGCAAAACTGGTTTCTTCGCAACCTGTTGACAATAAATGAGACAAAAACTAAAGTTATTATATTCGCAGCAAAAAACAAAAAAAATATTGCCTATCAACCATTAACCATCAACGGAGTAACACTTCAAATTAGTGAGGAAGAAAAATATCTTGGTCTCATAATAGATAATAGGCTTACATGGAAACCTCATATAGCAAAATTGGTAAGTAAAATCATCAGCCTTGCCGGAGCTTTAAAGGGTATAACTCGTTGTTTACCAATAAAAGTTTGCTACACGATCTACAACTCGCTCATAAAACCCCATCTAGACTACTTGATTGAAATTTGGGGATCTACTCCTAAAACAAACCTAGAAAGATTACAAACGGCACAAAATAGACTAGTCAAGTCACTATTTAACTATGATTTTCTGACACGAACAAAAATAATATACAATGAAACTAAAATACTTAATATTAAACAAAACTACATCTACAATACATGCATTTTAATAAGAAAAATAATCAGCAAAGATATTCACTGCCATATACATTTTACAAAAAGAGCACAAGTACAAAAAAAAATTACAAGACAAGCAAATAATATTATATTACGTGCTCCTAGGACAAACTATGGTAAAAACAACATCATGTATGAAGGTGCCCGAATATACAATAAATTACCAAATGATATCAAAGATATAAAATCAATGAATTTATTTAAAAAAGCCCTAAAAAAATATGTACAAACTTCTCCGTCTTTACGAACTCAGTAGGTCTCGATCGGCATTAAATCGAATAAATGGGAAATGAAACTCACATTTTCTTGAATATATAGTGATAATAATAGAACCTATAATACTTTGTATAATCAGCATAAAATAAATCTAACTTAAATTAATTTATCTAAAATAATGCATGCAAATATATGGAATAAATAATATAATTAAATAAATAAAATAATAAAAAGGTAGGCAATATAATATAAAACATATAAAATACAATACTAGCAAAATAAGTACATAATACTTCATTATATAGCATACAATAGATAGGAAAGTACAATATTACGTAAAGAAATTAAATCAACGCAGATACGTCTTAAAATTATGAATTAACCCTAGATTAACAAAAGCCTAAAACTAGCTTAAAAACCGGTGCAAGTGGTCCCGTGCGTTGAACAAGTTCTGATTTAGTTGTTGTCCTTGAGTGCATCGTACTTGCATGTTATTTTTTTAATGTACCCACATCTTTTATTTTTTTGCCATATTTTTAGTAACTTTTTATGTAATAATTTGATTGTTTTCTAACGTATTAATTAGAAAATTTTACTTTGTAGCGCTCACTGTATTTTAATGTGTAAATACTTGTGTAGTATAATAATAAGGTTTCTCAGTAAGTGATTTTAGATTTAAATCTTTTGAGAAATAAATGATCTTAAACCGTAGATAAATATTTAACACTCAGATACAGAACAACCATCTGTGTTAGTCACACAAATGTTTGTCCAGTGCGGGGATCGAACCCGCGACCTCTAGCGCAGAAGGCAGAGTTACTACCAACTGAGCTATGAGGCCAGTCAATATTTTATTATTGTGTGTGGTGATTAATGTAAATCACTTTTTAGCCATTTAAGCGGGTTATGATTGATGATGTGCTATCGCAAGGTATTCACAACAATATGTAATGGAAACGGTTAGATTTTTATACAACTAAGGTGGCAAATCAGC
The DNA here is from genome assembly GCA_947579855.1 of Anticlea derivata. Lineage (NCBI taxonomy): Eukaryota > Metazoa > Arthropoda > Insecta > Lepidoptera > Geometridae > Anticlea > Anticlea derivata. Next base: position 438,994 of record OX388277.1, on the reverse strand, counting down.
ATACGGTCCACCTGTTGGTAAGTGGTTACCGTAGCCTATTAACGCTTGCAATACTAGAGCCTTATGCAAACATTGCCGACTCCTCAAAAAGTTCAAAACGCCCTTTCTAAAGAAACCCATACAACAGTCAAGAGCAGTCATAATTGTTTATTTCCAAAAAAAAAAATACATATGTATGTTAATTGATAAAATATAAAACAGGTTAAGAACAAATTACAGAAAAGTATTTCGGGTACGCTATCATCAAATTGCTGCAAAATGAACACTAGCTCAGCATGATGCGGGTGGTAAAAAAACAACCAACGCTGGTCTTCCAACAGGATAGGGTTAATTTTAAGTAACTCAATTTTACGATAAACAAAAAGCTAATAAAGAACGCAACTAATTAATTACACACATGGTGACCATAACAACCGTATAATGGTGTATGGTCATTTAGACCCTGCGTGTCGGGGCACAATTGACCCGGGCCAGGCAGAGGGTTAAAAACTTAATTTTTGGGTTGCATTGTTTGTGAATAAGTACAGTTGAGTAGAAAAGTGTTACGATAAAATTCAATTTATCATATTATCATTTATTTTTTTATTTATGGAAGAGTTAGTTTTTTTTTTATTATCATTATTTTTGTGCGAGATGAATTCGCGGGTGGAAGTTAGAATATGAAAATATAGTTTTACCTGATAGCACTTTTAAAAAAATTGGCAATCTCTATTAAAACAATGTCTAAACGAAATACAAACCAAACATATACCTACAATGTGTTCCGTAACTAGTGCACTATCCCGAAATAAGCTTATAACCTTAAACTATCAACAAAATGTATCTTGCTTGTCATAACTATGACTTGATGTTTTACGGTAAAACGTCATTCTTGCACGTGACCGGAATATGAACAGACATCTCATTCACGTCTTTGTGATGTTAAGATAATAACCGCCAATTTGTTTCCTGCAGTGTATGAGAAAACCAGTGAAGTTATTATTTAATTTTGTATTTGCCATACTTGTGACCCTGTGTCGTCTGCATAAAGATTTATTATTATTATAAACTTTATTTACAGAAAGAAAATTAAATACAAGTTAAGTAGTAAATCTTACAAATACAAAATTAAATAATAACTTCACTGGTTTTCTCATACATGGTTTTCTAATACACAAGAAACAGTGGATCTATCGAAAAACCGTTCCATACGATCTATAGATAGCTCAATTGGTCCAGATCTCTACCAGTCGGAAGCGTCAAAGACGCTGAAATTCGGAATTCCGGCAATCCGTTGTGCAAAATAGGAGTCAGCTCTCGGGTTATGCGTTGGTCGCTTCGATTAGACGCCATGATTTTGTTTTAATATTGAAATTATTATAATATTTAATGTTATTTTATATGAATAATATATTAAGACAAAATGTGATAGAAACAATTATTCTTTGTAGGAAAGCATGTATTACGGACGTATTTCCTTGTAACTAGAGTTAATCCTTAAAAAAGTTTGAAAAAAAATATATATGGTACTTAACCTAGGTGATGCAGGATGTTTTTTCCCTGGGTAAATGTAATGACACATAGTTTGACAAGTTGACAGTGCCCGACATACCCGTCACCGTAACGTCATCAATCACTTTTCTGACAGATGCATTAAAAAATGCTGGTACAATTTTGATGTTTATCACGATTATTTCGTTGTTGAACGTAATGATAAAATAATGTAAATGGAGTATTACGATCTCTCGATTGTTTCATCATTAGACTATTTTGCATAATTATTATTGTATACAATTATATTCCAGTTCATAAAACCTAATTCGGCATTTGAAAATTTTTATGACTGTAATTATTATTTTTATTAATATTTAGCTAGATGAACAGCCGTGTTGGCGCAGTGGGAAGTACCTCGAATTTAGATCCGTAGGTCGTAGGTTTTATTTCAGGTCGAGCACCAAAAGATGTTTCGATGCGCACTAACACGTGCTCAAAAAACATCGGGAGGAAACCCGCGGCTTAGTCAACTTCAGACGTATTGACCATGTCTTTCCTGATATGGGTGACTAGGCTGAAAGGATGATATAGCTTCTGGGCAAGCCTACTCCATCTTAACATGTCCTGGATACTACAGCGTCCGATAAGTATGTAAGTGAAAAGTTCCACCTTACGCTGTATTGATTAATACAATGAAAGAATAATAAGAATAAAATAAGAATAAAATAATAAGATGATTATCTAGAATATATGTAATTACTCAGCATTGACAGCTATTACTCATTGCAAAAATAATCAGGTTCTGTCGGCATCTTTCTTGGTCTAATCAAAAACCTATAAAAACTAAAAACTATGACCTCGACTATAACGTCATGGTTTCCAAATATGGAGTCAAAGGCCACTCAAGTAAAACTAACGTTCGAACAGACGTTTAAAAAAAAACGAGTAACATTTCAAAGTGAGCATGATTGCTTAAGTACCATGAAATAAGTAGTTAGGTAAAAGTCTACTTTTTTCCAACCTCCCCGGTAACGGGTCAGAGTCCAGGCAACGTCTGCTAGCTACTGGGGCGGAAGACACAAAAAAGTTTCATGGGTGTCATCAGGGGTGATTAAACTTTTTTTCCCCACCTCTCCGGTACCGGGGCGATGGGTTTAATCCAGTAAATCCATTATAAAAGTTCGGCTTCCTTATAAGGCGATTTCCAATCAGCTGATTCGTCATACCGGCAACTTACCTAACAAAACGCACGGATGAATGGAGCACATACTATGCGCTTACGCCGAACGTAGTAAATCCATTGACGTTTATGAATGAAGCTTTTTGTGCAACAAACCTATACACAACTCACTGCATTCCACAAAAAAAACACAGCTGCCAAACTCAATAAACGCGGGAAATTGATTTTGACAGATACACACTCGCGCTCGTGTTTAGTTTTTTTTTTAGTTTTGAGGCACACGGTGCTCGCTCATGCGGCCACGTTGACTGACTAACGGCATGCCTGTCCGTCCGCGTGCCTTGCGTAATGTTAACGGGGCATAGAGTAAGTGATTGTGTACAGAACGGTTGTCATTCGATGAATAGAAGGCAAATAGATTTGTTATTTTACGCGAGTTTGTTTTGGGTGTGCATACAGAAATTTATATTTCTTATTTGCATTAATTGTTTTCTTACAGCATAGAAGATCTTGAGGTAATTTTATTATTTCATTTGCTATTTTAACTTACGGGTAGTTCATATTCATATTATAAAATATGAATATGAATGAACTAACGGGTATGTACGGGTACAGACATCTAGTAGTAGGAACGTACTAAGAACTTTTTTTTTATTACAAGTAAAACATAAAACATAGTTAGAGTTCCATCCATGACGAACGGTCTTGAGCCTTATCCATCCACCGACTTCCCACAACTTTAACAATGTCATCGGTCCATCGGGGACCTTCCAAAACTGCGTCGCCCGGTTTATAGTCGCCATTCGAAGACATATCAAGGACACATCGCATGCCGTTTGAACGCAGCTTTACTTGCAATAGCTGTAATTCAATAAACAAACAATAGCCAATTTACCCAATAAGGTAGGTGTATTTCACAGTGATCTCTATGACTAGGCGCCCACACTAAGCGTTCGACATGTCGCATTCTACCACAACGATACTCTAAATCACTTAGTTTACTGACTATAAACGTAAACTGCTCACGGGAAAACGTACTATACCTACCAATCCATAAATACAAAAATTCCTGGTTAAGTGTTTAAGGAGAAAGATAAAAAACACACTCAACTTAACTTAAAAAGTTAAAAAAAGAGGGTAACTCAAAAAAATTGCAAGATTTTAAAGTATTTATTTGTTGAGTTTGGGTACAGCGTGTTCTGTAGCAAGTATACCTACTTTCCCGAAAGGAGCATAGTCTATCAAAAATAAGTGATACTACACATCAGAATCATCGAGTATTTGATGAAATTTCGTAGCTTTTTAACTCAGCGTCATAATCATCATCATCATGATCAGGCTGATAAAGTCCACTGCTGAAAACCGGCCTCCCCAAAAGAGTGCCATGATGAACAGTCTTCAGCCTTCTCCATCCACCGACTTCCCACAACCTTCACAATGTCGTCGGTCCATCGGGTCGGCCTTCCGACACTGCGTGTCGTCCGGTTCCTAGTCGCCATTCGAGAACCTTTATTCCCCAAAGATTGTCGGTCAATCGTCGGTCGGTTGTAGATCACTATGTCTATTTGGGTCAGACGATTCAACTAGGTAGATCCAACTTTGACAAAGAGGTCAACAGACGAATCCAACTCGGATGGGCAGCGTTTGGGAAACTTCGTCATATCTTTTCGTCGCAGATACCGCAGAGCCTCAAGACGAAAGTCTACAATCAGTGCGTGTTGCCAGTGATGAGTTATGGCACTGAGACTTAGTCAATAACAATTGGCCTCATACACAAGCTCAAAGTCGCTCATAGGGCTATGGAGAGAGCTGTGATTGGAGTTTGCTGCGTGATATAATCCGAAATGAGGAAATCCGTAGAAGAACCAAGGTCACCGATATAGCTTTCAGAATTAGCAGGTTGAAGTGGCAGTGGGCCGGCCATATAGCTCGCAGAACCGATAACCGTTGGGGAACAAAGGTTCTCGAGTGGCGACCACGAACCGGACGACGCAGTGTTGGAAGGCCCCCCACCCGATGGATCGACGACATTGTGAGGGCGCAACCCTGAACCCTGGAAGTCGGTGGATGGATAAGGCTCAAGACCGTTCGTCGTGGCACTCTTTGGGGGAGGCCTATGTTCAGCAGTGGACTTCATCAGGCTGATGATGATGTCGGTCAAGTTCTTTGACTTTTTTATTGGTGCGCTGCTTTTCTTAATAAAAACTCGATCTGAAACGTTCCTCGCGCAAATGCCTTATACGATTCTGACGAGAAGCCTTTGAGAGATGCGCATTTTTAAGACAATAATAATTACTGTAACTGTAATTTCATTAAAGATAATGCTTCGTTTTAATATCGGTTCTGAAGTTATGAACAGGGAAATTCATTAAACTGTATAATTATTTGATTTAAGTGATTGTATAAATAAGCACGTATAAGTTTTTTCAACCTATTTAATAAAAGATGGTCTACTGCCAATTTTGATTTAATATATCTCAAGTACACGATTTACAAACAGTTTACAGAAAAACTACGACTCCCTGACCACTCTCGACAGTATCCCCCGTTCGAATGGCCGTCCTACCGTCGGAATTGACAAAATGATAAATATTTTACGAATAACAATTACCTGGCCGTGGTGGCCCCGGCTGAAGAATATGCCCCTCCATATCTACCTATCCGCGGATGTCGTAAGAGGCGACTAAGGGAAAAAAGCTAGGGGATGGGCAGCAGTGTCCCTCATTTTAACAACGATAGCTATAACTGCGCTCGCCAACCCGCATGCCCAGCGTGGTGAGTATGGGCAAATCCCCCACATGATAAGGAATTCGCTCTGTCCGTGGGGGAGGCCATGTTCAGCAGTGGACGTCGAACGGCTGAAATGAAACAATTACCACCGAAATAATGAGAAAAGTCTTCATAAGTTCAATAAGGAATACTCAATTAACCGATTATGTAAATCATATTGTCTAATTAAAATCGTATAAATACAATAAATCATCAAATAATTACTTTATACAGTGTAACTGCTAACACACGTATAAAGAAATGCTTCAAGGGTCATCGACAAAAATGTGCGTCACGCGCGCCATGTTTTTTGCCTAATTCATCTAGGCTTGATCGCGAGGAACAGGCGTACCTTGACATAGCTTTTAAGACGATTCAACGTTCTATTGAAATGAATACCTTTTGATTCATTGATTCGACTATTTGACTACTGACTGACTGTTAGATACTGACTTCATAAAAAAATAATTCTTTCGTGTTTCTTAAAATTAGAACAGTGTAGGCATGAAAACAGTTTAAACAGTTTTATGAGAAATACAAGCCCTTAAAAATCGGAGAGATAAGTTCGTTATGAAAATTTTAAATAAAAAATATACTGTTCTAAATTATTGAAATTATTAAACCATTACCTACCCACTGGCATTCCTGTTACCATGTTAGTAGCCAATTTCAGGGCCGTAACGTTTTTATGCCGTGATAAAAGTAGCCTATTTCTAATATAGCAAGCCTTCTTTTATAGAGGTCATCCCAAATGTTATGGAAACTGAAAATAGAACAAAATTATAAAGAAAGTGAAGGTAGGATACCGCAGAGCCCTTGAGAAAGTCTACAATCAGTGCGTGTTGCCAATGATGACATATAGCACTCATAGATTGACGACCTCTGTGGCGCAGCGGGCAAGTGCCAAACTGAAACGCAAGGGGTGTGGGTTCGATTCCCGCCGCGGGACGAATGTTTGCATGATCTGCGAATATTTGTTCTGGGTCTGGGTGTTGTGGTACCATGGTACTCGTAGTTTCTGATACCCACAACACAGGTTATCCTAGTGTTGGGTCAGGACTATGTATGTGACTGTTGGGTGTTATTTATTTATTTATTTATAGACAAGCTCAAAGTCGCGAAATGGACTTTAATGATGCTTAGAGATTCATAACGTTATACAGCTCGGAACGATGGACGCGCCAATGAAATGAATGAATGAAATGAAATCAGTTTATTTGCTAAAACATGGTAGTTGAATATAATCGCTGTTCTTATGCAGTAAGCGGGCGCACGTGTTTTTGCTACACAAGCATGCAAATGTTTTATTTAGTATAGTAGGATTACAATAATTAAAAAATACTAAAATTTTTAAATATGTTTTTTATGTATGTATGCTATACTAGACGAGAGTGTTCTCAAACGGTGAAGGAAAACATCGTGAAGAAACCATCATGTCATTAAAGTAAATTCTTCTTCTTCTTATCGTGTCACTGATTCTTTCTTGGTCATTCTGTATTAGGTCAGTGACCAGGTTGAGGTATGGTGGCCCTGAAAAGGGCCTATGACCGTCGGTGAAAAAAGTAAATTGTGACATGTGCATGAGCATCTAAAAGACGCACCTTAATCCATTTATCACACTGATTCTTTCATACACGATCATTGTCACCTCAACCTGGTCGCTGACCTAATACAGGGACCAAGATGAAATCAGTGATCACGACATGAAGAAGAACTGGCATGACACAAAAAGATGGAGTGCAAAGTACAGCAGTAAGCAAAGTCATGGTGTGAATGATGATGATGGAGTGAATGATTTTTTTTATACAACTGAAGTGGCAATCAAGCATACGGCCCACCTGTTGGTAAGCGTTTACCGTAGCCTATGAGCGCTTGCAATACCAGAGGCATCACGCACGCGTTGCCGACCCCGCACCCCCTCCCCCCTAAAGAGCTCTGGCAACCTTAATCACCGCAGGAACACAACACTATTGACACAGTATTGGCACAACACTATATAAGGCCGATAAGAAAAAATCCATCTGTTTTTTATGCTATTGTTGCCTGAAATAAAGTTATTGTATATGATGATGATGATGATGATCAAAGTATTTGAGTTGTAAAGTAATTACGAGGAAGCTAACAGCCTCAAAGTATTAGCATAACCAGGCTGGTTCTCACATTCCTACTAGTTAGATCTATGTCAATCTGAGCGAAGGTTTTCGACCTTAAACTAAAGGTCACGGATTTTGCTAATGAAGGTTGGATTGATGTGATGTGACCTCCGTAGACCTTATCTATAAAAAACAGGTACTTGCGCATAGCCCGTTTTTATACGGCACGTAGGTGCAGCGTACACGTAGATGTAGTATCATCATCATTTCAGCAGTACAAAAATACAAAAAGATTTCTCCAGGGCAGGCAACGCATTAGCAATGCTCCAGGTGTTGCAGATGTCAATAGGCGACGGTAACCGCTTACCATCAGGTGAACCGTAAGCCTGGTTGCCTCCGTATAAAATTAAAAAAAAAAAAGTGCGACGTCCACTGCTGAACATGGCCTCCCCACAGACAGAGAGAATTTCTTATCATGTGGAGGGATTTGCCCATACTCACCACGCTGGGCATGCGGGTTGGCGAGCGCAGTTAGAGCTATCGTTGTTAAAATGAGGGACGCTGCTGCCCATCCCCTAGCTTTTTTCCCTTAGTCGCCTCTTACGACATCCGCGGATAGTTAGATATGGGCCTATTCTTCAGCCGGGGACACCACGGCCACCGGCCACCGGCCACGGTGACGATGTATTATATACATGTCATAATTTTCAAAAAATATTAGGATACAAAAAGCACTAAAAAAATATTAACTTAAAAAAATAATCTCGTTTGAAACGTACATCGTGTTTTCAATGAAAACACACGTATAAACCAATATTTTACTTACTAAATCGGTTTGAGCGCGATTGGCTTCAAAACGTACCTGTAACAAAATAGTAGACATTAATATTTCAAAGTTACAAAAATATAAACAAACATTATATCATGACATAAATTATAAATAAAATAAATATTCCGGACATATTCACACGGTCAACTGATCCCAAACTAGGCATAGCCTGTACTATGAGTACCAGAGACTGATATACATAATAGATATATATTTAACACCCAGACACAGAACAAATGTCTGTGTTCATCACACAAATGTTTGTCCAGTGCGGGGATCGAACCCGCGACCTCTAGCGCAGAAGGCAGAGTTACTACCAACTGAGCTATGAGACAGTTAAGTAGAAATATAATACATATCTACAAGGTGATTCATAATATATATGCTATCCCGAAAGTGGCTTATGCTACACCCAATTGGCATGAAGATTGTTTAACGACTTTAGGAAATTCGACATTTTTCCTTGAAAAAACTCTATGCAAATATCTGCTGTTTTGGGATCAAATCAGGTCAGTTCAATGTATCAGCTGTTCTATGCAGTGTTTTTTTAATAGTTTAATTCAGCATCATCATCATTTCAGCCGTAGGACGTCCACAGCTGAACATGGCCTCTCCCACAGATATCCAGAAATAATTCTTATCATGTGCGGGGATTTGCCCATACTCCACGCCGCACATGCGGGTTGGCGAACGCAGTTAGAGCTATCTTTGTGAAAATAGGGAACGCTGCTGCCCATCCCCTAGCTTTTTCCCTTAGTCACATCTTGCAACATCCACGGGTAGGTAGATAGATTATGGAGGGGCCTATTCTTCAACCGGGGCCACCACAGCTATAGCCAATATTAATTAATTAATACAGTTTATTGGCCATAGATGCTGTGCTCTTATGTTCCATTACCAGCTAAGCTAAGTTTTCCCCACCATAGGAGATGTTTATTATCAGAAGCCTACGGAAGGGGAAGAAATAGCACAAACAGTCGATCGATCCCCTCTTGACACTATTGCTGAAAGCATCGAGCAGCCACAGAATACGCAGCAGTTACTATAAAGCCACTTTCCACTAAAGCATAGCATAATTAGATGTATTGTGAGCTGGGACTGCGAAGCTAAAAATAAATCGTACAAAGAAACGTGTAGGTACAAATATCTATAATAAACGAGTGTTATTTATTCACTGAATAACTTAGTTTGTGTCATTCATAAGGCAGTCTATAAACCAAAATAAATTCCTATCATTTAGAAATTAGGAGGAGGTAGGGCACAGCGAGATTTTCTCGTTCTGAATTGGAGCAGCCTGCCTGGGGAGGTACCTCCGCCTTACAGAAGATCGCAGCCAAATAACATTATTTGTTTCAAACAGTGTTGTGTTCCTGCGGAGAGTAAGGTTGCCAGAGCTCTTTAGGGGGGAAGGGGGTTCGGGGTCGGCAACGCGTGCGTGATGCCTCTGGAATTGCAAGCGCTCATAGGCTACGGTAACCGCTTACCATCAGGTGGGCCGTAAGCCGAAATAAAGACGGTCAAGTGCGAGTACTTGCGCCCTGAGGCTTTTCTAATCGATAAGAAAAACAAATTTCCAAGTGTAGGAAGTGACAATCTTTTATTTTGCGGTCGCTCACGTATTTAATTGTATGATATCGACCGCAAATATAACATTGTCTCGTAATAATACGAAGGGACGGCCAACAAAGTGATCCTGTAAGGGTTTTTTTCCGAATGAGGTAGGTACGAAACCCTAAAAATATTGACGATTAAATCGCCTATAACATCTCACTTTGCACAAATCAATTTTTTCGGCTCCACTTTGGCGGAGAAAATGGCAACAGCTAAGCCTCGGCCCCGCTATAGTGGACATGCAGCTTAAGACTACAGAATAAACAGCAGCTACTAAGCCGCGACACGGGAAGGCTCTCGCAGGTGATGCCTTAGCCTGGCTTTGTAGCGGTTTCCGGATAAAGCAAGTGTTTGTCAGCTTGCTTTCATACATTTTAAACTAGGTCTGAATAACATTAACGTGTTTGGAAGGATAGTGAGAATTAAAAGGGGTTCGGAAGATTTTTGCCTAGAAGGGAGATAAATAAATAAATAAATCTATCTGCAGGCTGTTTCGATAGTGTTGTGATGTTATTTTAACTTTTTAATTTTAACTTTTTGCTTTAAAGAAACCGACGACTGTAAAACGCACATATAAAATGCATACGTAAACTATATATGGCTTCCAAAATAAACCTTAGTTATTTAAAAATGAAGTGAAAAATATATTGAACACCAAATTTCAATCATAAAGCCAGTTTTTATCTGAAATTCCTGTGAAAACATCCCAACTAAAGCAAACACCCCAATAACTGGAAAAAGCCTACATTCCTTTATAAAAAACATTCGGTGAATGAAATTCCTATTTATACAAGGTGATTCATAACATGTATGCTAGCCCGAAAGGGGGTTTATTCAAACAATAAAAAAATAGAATATAACCGAAAAAATAAACAATATTAAAAAAAATATCTTAGCCTCAAATTGAGAAAAGATGGCTTTGGGATTTTTATTTCTCATAGTGCTGTGTTCCTACGGATCTTATGTTCGTTCTTAGCTTTCGTTCGTTCGTTCGTTCTACAACAGATTAACCGTGTTTGAACTGATTTGACCCCAAAACAGCAGATTTGGCTGCTGATCAGCTGTTTTGGGGTCATCATAATAAGGTGTATTATAATAGGTATTATGCTATCCCGAAAAAGGGCTTATTCTACACCCTAATCGGCATTATGTTGGTTCTATGACTTTTGGAAATTCTACACTTTTCATTACTGCAGAAAAATCTAAAAAAAAACATTTTTTTGTTAATTATTGTATAAAATGAACTCTTCTTGGGTTATAAAACGGATGGCGTATTTCGACCGTCAATATTACGGCCGTCGTGACATCAGCGACTTTGGTTCGTGGAAGGTGATTGGGCACACTTTCCCAGCGGTGCCTTTGTCATGGTCAATTCGTGATTTATGGGCTCATTTTGTTGCAATAACGGTTAGAGGTAAGGAGATAAATCAGTTGCCTCAATTAAGTAATGGGCATTCCGTTGGAACCTACCTTTATCACAACAATTGGAGCTAGAAAGAAGAAAGGTAATTAGCGTCAGCAGTGGTGGACTGGTGATAGTAGTACTTCCGATCCAAATGTCATGGGTTCGAACCCTGGGTTTGCATTCTAATGCTATTGCTCGCTTTTTAGCGGTGAAGGAAAACATCGTGAGACAAACGTGCCATGTGTACAAAATTAGCCTTTACGACGCGCACCACACTGATTCTTTCCTTGGATTTTTAATGTTACAATACCTCGACCGGTCATTGGTCTAATGCAGGATGAACAAAAAAGTACCAGATACGACAAGCAAGTTTTAAATAAATAAATAAATATAAATAAATATTCCGGACATATCACACACGGTCAACTGATCCCAAACTAGGCATAGCCTGTACTATGGGTACCAGAGACTGATATACATAATAGAAGAAATATACCTATATATTTAATACTCAGGCACAGAACAAACATTTGTGTTAATCACACTAATGTTTTTCCAGTCGAATCGAACCCGCGACCCCTATATATACCCTGCGAATAGCGCAGTAGCCTGATGATGATGATGATGATGAGCTATGAGGCCAGTCAAAACGAGACCCAACTATTTCTTTGGAGTATCGTGAACTTCAATGAGCCAACTCAGCTCATTACCTAGTTAAAGGCCCCCGGAGGCCTATAGACTTGAAACACGAATCGGTTAACAATCAATCCACATTCCTCGAGCATCGGAAGTTTGTCCACCAGTGGGCCGTGGGCAGGCATTGAGCAAGTGTAACGGTGAGGGTTCGCCCACGGAGTCAATATTGCATCACAACCTGTTCCTAAATCCCCATCTTCATACCTTTGTATACTTAATTTGAACCTTATTGCGCCATGATAAGGTACTAAAAACTTGTTTAGAAAAGTGTTATTGAAAATTAAGTCTTACAGGCTTGTGATAAGACATAGTAATTTGAGACGTAACTATAGTGTGAATGGAGTTTTTATAGTGATGATGTGAAGAAAATGGTATGAAGATAGCGTTGCAGTCAATATTATTTTTAACATACGCCTTCAGTAGGATTTTTGACACCTGTGGTCTTCGCATTATGTAACCTCTTAAAAATACCACTTCGCAAATTTGACTTCAAAATTTATGTAATAAGTCTAAGGTTTTTGTTTCCAGTATTTGGTTTCAGGACCCCTCGGTCTTAAGGTTCGGTTCGGTCACAAGAAAAGTATCTGAAAAACATAAGTTTGAACAGAATAGGGTCAAGGGCTTTCTAAAGCCCACGTATGAATCAAAAATACCATTAACATATGATTTCCAAAACAATTTAAAATATATTTAATTTAACGGTTTTATTAGCACCCACGTGATTTCACCGATTTATGAATGAAAATACAAAACCCCTACCATTTATTTTATTCTATAAACTCACTACTATATTTTCCGCGTAATCAGAAACGTTTGCTTTACTCAGGTTGGACAACTAGTCGGTCCATCGGGTGGAGGGCCTTCCAACACTGCTATAACTCAACTAAACTCAGTAAACTCTACAACTCAATTAATTATTTTTATATTATCCTCGACTCAGAAGGGACTTGGGGACCCACCTTGACGTATTCAAATGGAAGCGTTTCAGTGCTATTTTACAAGATTTCAAACCTAAACCATTGAAAACTACTTCTAGTCATCCCTTTGGTTAGCGGAATGCATTTAACGAGTGTATCTACTAATAAAACCTACCTAAATACTTCGTACTTCCTATACCTAATTATTACCTACCTACCTACAGAACGACCTACTAACAACTATTGCATAATGTTTATTAATATTCTCATGTAAGTGACATGTTTGTCTATTTGAGAATAAATGTCTTTGAACCTAAACCATAAGTCATTGAGACTGTCAACTTAAGTCAACGCCTAAACGAAACGCCATTTTGATGGTACGGGACTAGAACCCTATTAGAATAGAATAGAATATAAAAATGTTTATTTTTTTTCCAATACAAACGGACTTAACATATCACAATACAAAAAATGCAATTCAACATGGTAACAAAAATCTTCCTACTACTTTGTACTTTATAGATATTCACTTAGAAAAATCAACTGATTTAAAATCGAGGTACATCTTGACCAATCGAGTTTAACTAGTAGTAATATATATTTTCTTATCAAAACAAATTATCGGTCATCCGAATACACGGCAATAATTAGCATATTGAATGCAGTGTGGGAGTAAATAGATTTGTATTACTTGTGGTAATTGGATGATACATCATGGTTCTACCTACTCACTGCAGCTACAGAGATTCATCATCATCATGATCATTTCAGACGTACGACGTCCACTGCTGAACATGGCCTCCCCCACAGACAAGAGCGAATTCCTTATCATGTATGTCTTTTGGAGGAGGTAGGGCATAGCGAGATTTTCTTGTTCTAAATTGGAGCAGCCCGCCGGGGGAGGTACCTCCGCCTTACAGAAGATCGTAGCCAAATAACATTATTTGTTTCAAATAGTGTTGTGTTCCTGCGGTGAGTAAGGTTGCCAGAGCTCTTTAGGGGGAAGTGGGTTCGCGGTTGGCAACCCGTGCGTGATGCCTCTGGTATTGCAAGCGCTCATAGGCTACGGTAACCGCTTACCAACAGGTGGGCCGTATGCTTGTCTGCCACCTCAGTTGTATAAAAAAAAAAAAAAAAATTGGGGGGATTTGCCCATACCACGCTGGGCATTCGGGTTGGCGAGCGCAGTTAGAGCTATCGTTAAAATGAGGGACACTGCTGCACATCCCCTAGCTTTTTTCCCTTAGTCGCCTCTTACGACATCCGCGGAAGGGTAGATATGGAGGGGCTTATTCTTCAGAAGGGGCCACCACGGCCACAGAGATTGGCATAGGTAAAACATCGTGAGGAAACCGGCATGTCCTAGAACCTAAAAATTTGAAGACATGTGCACACTAGGATTCCCTGTGTCGTGGGTATCAGAAACTACGATTACTATGGTACCACACCACCCAGACCCGGAACAAGTATTAGCAGATCATGCAAGCATTTGCCCCGCAGCAGGAGTCGAACCCGAACCCCTTGCGTCTCAGGCGGGCACTCACCCGCTATGTCACCGAAGTAGAGTTTTTAGTGTTTGATTGAACTCACTTGTGCTCTAATACTGTTCGAACTAGTGCTAGCCCCCATATTTTGACTCTGTAGTGAATCTGATTTATCATTCACTTTGGGATTAAACTTGTAGGGTAAAAGGTTAAAGGTAATTAGATATGTATAGTTGGCTTTCAACGTATTGACTTGCGTTATTTGCACTGAAGTTGTTTAATCATAGCAGTATATCCTCATATACAAGTTCAAAGTCACGCAACGGGCTATTAAAAGAGCTATAATATGCTCGAAGTTTCACTGCGTGAAATCCGAAATTAGGAAATCCGTAGAAGACCCAAAGGCATACCTCTCAGAATTAGCAAGTTTGAAGTGGCAGTGGGCCTGCCATATAGCTCGCAGAACCGACAACCGTTGGGGAATAAAGGTTCTCGAATGGCGACCACGAACCGGACGACGCATTGTAAGAAGGCCGAACATGGACCGACGACATTGTGAAGGTTACGGAAAGTTGGTGGATGGAGAAGGCTCAAGACCGTTCGTCATGACACTTTTTGAGGGAGGCCTATCAGTTGACTTCTACAGGCTGATGATGATGATGAAGTAAAGCTTTATGGCTGATGGAGGACCAGTGTGGTAAAAGGATCTACACAGTTTTTCGAAACTGTTGCATCACACAAAAGCTATGGAACGGTATCGTTTTATTAGTAGGATGCGGCCCGTATAGAGTGCTCTTCAATGGAGCCCGACTTCACAGCGGGGTGACCATGCGACTGAATACGGTAAAATAAAAAAAATATCACAACTTTTATCCCCAAGCATGGTACCTAGGTAACTTCTCAGATCTCTAAGCTATCAGATCTTGAAGATGTAAAAGAGGAGAAGTCAGAGGCACGTCCTATTTTGGCACTTACCCACATTTTGCAGTATTGAATATTCCATACGTCAAAGTCAAACGCCCGAATACTGAAACGTCACTTAAATATTTGAGATGGTTTCAATTATTTAAGACACCGTTATCGTTCAGAATTTTATACTCAACATCAATTAGATCACTTATATTTAAATGACGTTTCAGTATTCGGGCGAAAGTCATTTATTTCAATAAAATCACTAGGATCACTTTTAAACGTCTTACGTGACAGTTTGCAAGCCCATCGCCTATTATAAGAATACATAATACTTACTGATATCAAAAACAGTAACCGGCTTCCACGTTGACCGATTCGCTGACAATGTTACTGCTGATGCAGGAAAACGGTGTTAAAACTCCGAAAAGCCGTATAGCCGTCAAAAAGTTGAGCCACAGTTTAACGTTCTTCCCAACTTATCATTTGAGGAAAATTGAGGTGGAAGAACGATAATTAAGGCTTAATTTTATTTGAGGCTAAACTGGACTTTGGAATAAAAGTACAAGTCTTGCAGAACAGTGTTAGCTAGGCGTCTTCTAAAAATGTGTTTCTGTGTGTTGAAATAACTTTTAAACTTAAATCTACCATAATCGAGTCAGCTAGCAAATCGATATTATCGAGTAGACTTTGTAATTACTACAATATAAGAATGTTTTTTCCCAATATGTAACACTTACTATTTATCAGTATTTTGCTCCGACTTGTCTCGTTACGACCCAAATTCATGGTTAACGCACAGTAACCTCATGCCACCATTATGTGGGAGATTCGACACTTGAGGTATCGACGGGACTAGTGCCGCGCCCCTGCTTCACACGCCTTTTGTACACCACTCCGCCGTGAGAAAATATTTGCATGTGCTTCTTTGGCTTTCTACTGTATTATTTGACAAAACAGTGCCGTATGAATGTATGTTTAAATCCTTTCAATATGTTTATTCTTTTACCACCACGATCCAACTAACAATGTGACTACGAAAGAGTCGGTCACAGACAAACCGCCTTAGCAAAGCGGAGATTTGTAAAACCTTTTTTTACACTTCTCACAGTTCTATATTCGAAATTGTTTTCACCAATAGTCAATGGCTCTTTTTGGAACCCATACCTCAACCTATTTGACCAAGAAAGAACCAGTGATACAACAAAGCAAAGGCAGATCGATGTAGATAGAGATGACATCTCTTGGTGACACTGTCTTGGTGATTGCCTCCATACTCCCTGAAACAGAGACTATGATAATCATGCAAATGAAAGGTATACATGACTGGCATCGTCTCGGTAGGCTAACTCCTTATAGGAGTAGAAACTGGAATACTAAGGGGTATCTCTCACGCACGGCTGAGTACACATGGGGTAATCAGAGATTACTTAGCTTGAACGCAGACATTAGCACAATATGATGATACTGTGTTTATCTAGTACTACTCGAAAAGGCTAGAAGCTAGTTTTAGTGCTCTGTTTGGTACACAGCACTAAAGTTTGGAAAATGTATTACCTTACTTTTCTATAATCGAATTCAAAAGGTTTTTATTTCAATAATCACAAGGAATTTTAAAACATAATTGTATATTGATGAGCTATCTAGTGACGTTTTTGGGCAACTTTCATAGAGTTGGACGCAGTTATTATGCAAAAAGTCTACCAGGTGAACGGGGCCGCTCTAGTCGCCCTAACGCTCAACTCAACATTTTTTTAGGCAACTGTAGTCGCCCGAACGTTCAAGTGGATAACTTGTTTTTTTTATACAACCAAGTTTGCAAACAAGCTTACGGACCGGACTACCTGTTGGTAAGTGGTTACGGTAGCCCATGAACAAAAGTTTGCAAAATCTGAGGCATCACGCACGCGTTGCCGACCCTGAAGAGCTCTGGTAACCTTACTCACCGCAGGAACACAATACTATTTGATGCAGTTTATAATAGTAAATCTTTAGTTGCTCTAAGTACATTTAAACCTATGATTAAATGATCTGTAGAGTGTAGAGTCCAGTTGTTTTATTACAAAAAGTACTTCACACATTTCCCAAAAAGATCTTACCGTTTTCAGAAAACAAAAAAACAGAGTGAGTTCGATACCCATACAATAAACATACAATAGATATGATATCTGCGGCCGCTAAAGGCATTCAAACACCCTGTTTGCCCTCTCAGCCTTTGTTTGGGAAAATAATATTTTTTCCTCGTGAAAGCTATTATTTGATGGGACCGGAAACATGGTCACCGTAGCCTATTGAAATGTGCGATAAGACGGAAAATATTTTCCAAAAAATATTTTTATGTTTTTCAAAGCAAGGTCAAGTTGAAAATAAAAAGTTACCTATTTCATTAATTTATTGTTTTGACTTACTGCCTTGGTTCGGCTCAATTTTGTATACAACTTTGATACCCTTTCTATCCTTATTATGAAAAGAAAAGAAAAGTCCTTTCGTAGGAAACACTAATATTATTATCTATGGATATTGTCAGACATCCGTTTAAATATGAAACTCCTGAACAAAGAGCTATAAGATTAAGGTGAGGGTTTAATTTATTTATAATTTTTGAATTGTTCTTTCTCAATAACCGCAAAACGCACAGTTTTGATTTTTATGACAAAGATAACTTGAGCATTTTATTTACGTAAATCCAAGACAGAAACGCGGTTGGTAAAACTTTTCTCGATAGATTTATTTTTTAAACTTGGGTCCTCTAGTTTTTTCGAAAATACTCTGAGACTATCTAACAAAAATAACTTTTTTTAAATATTGTGTTAGACAATAGCATTGGGTACCTAAATCCAAGACACTTTAAAAAAAATTAGATAGTTTTTAAGATAATCGATATTTTCTCATATGTCGCTTACGTCGATTACTTTCGAGCGCCTTCTAAAGCTTGCTATCTCTTTCCGCATTCAATTATAGTACATAGCGCTGTCACTTTCTTTACTCCGCCCACTCGACAATTTATTATGATTTTTGTATCCTCTTAAATACTAGAAGGAACTCTCTTCCTTTAGACATGAAAACTATTAACTGCCCTAATATATTTAAAACTAGGTTAAAAAATCTTTTGCTGGAAGGGTGCTTTTATACAGTGGACGATTTTAAAATGAGAAAATCAAATATAATGTGAACGTCTTCATTAGTGTGTGTGTTTTTGTATTGTGCTTGCTTGTATATCTTTAGAAGTAAGTTTATATTTCAGACACGATGTATAAATTGTTATAATGAATGAATAAATGCAATGAAATATAACTATCGTGAGTGGAATTTTTTACGGAAATTTCAGTAAAACTGTCTATGGAGCAGAATTTTCTATAAAATTACTTTCAGGGTCTGTGAGTTGAGTGAAAAATATTAACAACTATGAATAGCAAGTCTTAGGAAGCTTTTATATCAAACTTTTACAATTTTAAATTTGTTGTCTCCCTAGGAATACCTATGTAAATAAGAGATTACACCCGATTCCGAAGCCCGTACCTAATGTTTACCATTTCTTTCGGAGTAATTAACTTTTGGAAGTAGGTACCTAAACTTGTAACAAAAACTCGGTCTTCTTTTGCAGCGCAAACGAAGAAAACTATTAATTGCTAGCTGTTAAATAAACCGGCGATTTCGTTACAATTACTGGGAGTTCGCCAACTTTTAATATGAAGTCAGGGAGGGATGCGAATTCAATTCAAAAATGAAATATTCTATGTTTGCGTTACACCTATCCAAACCTTCTACAACGTGATAATACCCAAAAAGGGCGTATTCTATACTTTATTGGCAATAACACTAGTTCTCATCATCATCATCATTTTAGCCGTTCGACGTCCACTGCTGAACATGGCCTCCCCCACAGACAGAGCAAATTCAAGATTCAAGATTCAAGATGTTTTTTTGCAGAAATAAGTGATACAGAGAGGTCTTAAAGCTACAGAGAGGTCTTAAAGCTCATGCCTTAAAGGTCTTAATTCCTTATCATGTGTGGGGATTTGCCCATACTCACCACGCTGGGCATGCGGTGCAGTTAAAGCTATCGTTGTTACAATGAGGGACGCTGCTGCCCATCACTTAGCTTTTTTCCCTTAGTCGACTCTTACGACATCCGCGGATAGGTAGATATTGAAGAGCTTATTCTTCAGCCGGGGCCACCACGGCCAGTTCTTCGACGGGGAAATTTGTAATTTTTCATAGACACATTAGACAGGACGCTGCACTGTAGCGCTTGGGACAGTAGGCTTGCCCAGCACCTATACCATCCTCCCAGCCTAGTCGGCCTTATCCACAGGAAAGACATGGTCAATACATGCAGAGATAACTAAAACGCCGCCAGTTTCATTACGATGTTTTCCGTCACCGTTTTTGAGCACATGTTTCACACATTTGAGGCCCACACGGGATTTGAACCCAGACGACTCTCAGATCGAAAGTAGATTTACCCCCTAGGCTCGATACACTAAAAGATGACACATGAAATGCAGAAAAGTTAGATTAGTTCGGTCGGTATGGATATAATTTCAGAATCAACTTTACCGCAATTGTCTGTAGTTCACGAAGGTGGCTGGAAGTCTGGCAACCCTAGGTTCCTGTGGCTCGGGAAGTTTCCCTGTATCCTTCCTGAGATATTTCAGCACAGTGGTTTCCGCTGTTGCTTTCTGTCAGTTTTCTGGTGTTTTTAATTCCTTAATTTTGTTCAGTAAGCAGAATTTCATTCGGAATTTTTATCAATAAATAAATCAAGTACCTGGAAAACCACTAGGCACGTCTTTCACTTGGTCGACTGTAACTTATAATTATAAATACAAGGCCCGTTGTGTTATGTAAAGTTTTTTCAAAACAATTCTTATGTCCAATGAATGAAGTCAATTTTATGTTTGCGATTATGAAAAAGCTCTACGAAATAACACACCACTCAGTGTTTATTATGGAAAATTACGTATGTACTATTAATTTAAATTGCATTGAAAATGCCTACATATCATTTTAAATAAATAGCGATATATCCGCTTACTTTATGTACTCGGTTATACTTATGTTATGGTTTTTGTATTTGTGTGTGTCTTACTTTTGTTGTTGTGTACAGTTTGTGTGAATAAATGATTTGTATTATTTATATTCTCTTCTTATAGACTGGCGGCTATATAGTTACTACTGGCTACCATGTCTTATGACGGCAGGTGAACGCGATTTTCAACCTAACGCCAAACAAATAATGAATTTTCGTGGCTCCACTAAATTAAAGCCAAATTGCTTCTTAGAAAACTTAACATATCCGGTCGATTTCGGCTATAAAGTCTAAGTTATGGAGGCCTTTGGCCGCTTACAATGTACATACATCAACTTCCTCATCATTATCATATACTCGTTGTGTCTGATACCCACGACTACACAGGGAATCATATTGTGGGTTCAGGACTTTGTATGTGACAGTTGGGTGCTATTATTATTGAAATGACCAACCCATTGCTTAAACTATCTCGACTCCAAACAGTTGATCTTACGAATTACGGGATAATTCGTGAAACTGTGAACAGGCACCTGGCGCGGCTGTGTCAGCGCAGGTGGCAGCGTTTATACAGAGGAACTTCTAAAACTCCACGGAAATTCGCATTTTGAAGCGAGTTTGGAGGTGTTCATAATATACAACACTTTGCAGACCTACTCTCTGGCCGGGTAGATAATTAATATTATCTTTGCTACTACCAAAATGTTGTGGGGGATCAGCATCATCGTGAGATTTCATGTATCCATTTTAGGACGTAGGCCTCTCCTAGCTTATTACATGAATGAATGAATTACTTTATTAGACTGAAGTATTGTATATTACATGCCAGGGTCCGATGATCTGTATTGATCAGCATCTTCGGACTGATGAGATTAAAAAGTTTCATCGGTCCGATCATTGGACTAAATCATCGGACTACTGATACTAGGCCGGTTGGCTGTCTTCATCATCCAGTCACGACCCTCATGCACCTTTATTCAAGGTGATGAAGTATGCTATCCCGAAAGGTGCATAATCTACACTCAATTGGAAAGTTTGTTCTACGACATTTGGAAATTCGGCGGAAATTTGTAAACACTATGCCAAATTTTGCTGTTTTAGGTACCTAGTGACCTTGATGTCGAATTTCTCATTTAACTTCTCGTTATATAAACAAAACTTTTCGGTGATTTGTAAAAATTGCCAAAATTCGTCGTCTTTATGAAGCAAAGTTCGTTTTATAAAAGCCATTCAATACCCAACCCTCTCACTATTCACACAGAGTCCGCAATAACTTTCGCACTTTCGGAAACAAAGCGAAATTTAAAATTGCACTATAAATCTGCGTCGGTAAAGTTTAAAGTACATTGTAGTTTCATAATTTTTAGGGGTCCTTCGTCGGCGCTGGGAGCCTTTTAGTGTCATTAGATACTCTGTCCAGATGCATCTTTGCTGAGTTCACTTTTCTGTGGAGCTAAATTTTGCTGAGACGCCATTTTATGGACTTAGTTTTTAATTGCGACCTAAGATTTTTACTGTTTCAGCACGGTGGAGAATTTTTATGGAAAAAATATGGAAATTCATTACAGGGGTTTTAAGTTATCATCATCATAATCATTTAAGCCGTAAGACGAATGTCCCCACATGACAGGAAGTCGCTTTGAAAATCTGTGAGGGTGGCTATGTTCAGCCGTGGACATCCTACGGCTGAAATGATGATGATCAAGGACTAACATAAAGGACGTGAGGCAACTCAATAGTGATCTTTATCAAGAGAATGAAAAGCCTCAAAGTATTTCTTTCCAAAATGTCTGAATTCCCACAAAAAACTTGCCCGTCCTCATTTACTCACCTTAAAAACATCTTTTCAACTTTCAATCAATAGATGGACAATCGGAGGGTAGATACCCTCGTTAGGATAACATCCGGCGTGTCCTATGTCACAAGAAAGCAACTGTTGAAGTAAAATGAGCTTTATTGCGCTGAATTTAGATTTAAAATGGCTTTTATGCAAGCAATTTTATTTTGATGTATGTTAAATGCACTACACTGTAGGGTGTTATTAATTATCATTGATAAAATGATAATTAATAACACCCTACATTCACATACATATTCCTAACCCCACCCTAGGTTTCCCTGTGTCGTGGGTATCAGAATTTACGAGTACCAGGGTACCACAACACCCAGACCAGAAATTAATTATTGCAGATCATGCAAACATTTGCCGCGCAGTGGGGATCGAACTGCACCCCTTGCGTCTCAGACGGGCACTTGCCCACTACGCCACCGAGGTTGTCACTATAATGTGCTGGGATGTCAAGGTGAAATTCCTATGCATGAAAGGAGCCTCAGAGGCGCACTACACTACACTGATTCTTTCACCAATGATCATAGACCAAACGTTTCTGCTCCACCTTTATTATAAGCACTGGCAAAGAGTGGAACGATCTGCCAGCGTCTGTTTTCCCGGATGAGTACAATCTAGGAGTCTACAAATCTAGAGTGAATAAGTTCCTTCTGGTAAAGCGTGCTCCATCTTAGGCCTCATCTCACTTGCAAAAGTGAGCTGGTGGTCAAACGCCTAACCATCTCCAACAAAAAAAAAAAAAAAAGACCTTATCAGGGCCACCATACCTCAACCTGATCAGTGGTCACTGACCTTATACAGGATGACCACGAAAGAATCAGTGACACGTCAAGTAAGTGGAACTCCTGCTCTGTAGTGACTATGACATCGTCTCTGGCAGAAGGTTCATCTTGATCCTATTAATTTGCGAGGCGGATGGGCCGGGGGCCTCACCGATGGACCCTCGGAGTTTTAAATGAAGGTCTAATGTGATGTTGGAGTTTGCAGTTACTCCGGTTTCGCGAATGTTTATTTGACTCGTTTAGGAAATCGGAGAAAATGAAAAAAAAGCGTCTAATGGGTTAAATCATCAACTTTAGGAGATTTGGCATTTTATGTAAGCGTAACGCTATCGTGAATTAGTATTCGTGCTTGTGGCACAGACTTTTGATTCTACTGAGTCTGCCTGACTCAGCATTTTAGTCTGCCCCCCACACGAAGTCACTCTTGAAATCTGTGGGGGAGGCCGATGTTCAGCAGTGGACTTCAAACTGCTGGAATGATGGTGATGATTATGCACTTCATTATTTTGTTCTGGCCCCATAGAATCATCAGAGACCTCATTTTGTGTTGACGTTTGTTGCATCTCCGCCATATTACGGCCATCAATGTCGGTCTGAGCTTTTTAGCAAAATGAATACCACTGCAAATCCTTTAAGATATAGCCACTTACCTGATTGGTTCGTGATAGATAGACTAGTAAGTCCCTCGTATTTGGTTATTTATCGTCAAGTTTTCGGCTTTAAAACACGGGTTCCGTATATTTTATTGTAGTTTCATCCGCCTGGAGTTCCGTTTGGTGAAATAGATTATTTTTAACCGCAGGTATTTATTTAGACCACCATTAGACTGTTACTGTTAGAACCAACTAAATCATTAAAAAAAAGGTTCAGTCAGTCATGATATCATTTTTTAGAGAATTTCATAGAAAATATAATAATTCTCACATAAATAAAATTGATATTGGACCAAAATGGTAAAAAAACCCATCAAAATCGGACTAGGTTAATCAATCGCCGAGTAGTCGGTTAAAAAATACATAATTTTGTGATCGCATTTCGATACTAATATCCCAAAGGATCAGACACGGTTCTTTAAACTTTTTGTAAATAATTTCTTTTGACTTTTTACTGATCCAAGCACCAATTCCCCAGTTCCACGTCACAGGCAGCTAAACAAATTATTCTCCGCCACTCACCCCCCGGGAGCTGCAGGTGTCTCATCACGCTCCAAGTGCAATTTCAACTTTGTCCCATTTACCCGACTGTGCGGCGGACTTATGTTTGTAATTAGATATTGCAGGGCTAGGCATAAATAATATCTGATTATTCTTTTATGGAGGGAAATAAGCTGGGGGTTGGGCAGCAGCAGAATTAGCAGGTTGAAGTGGCAGTGGGCCGGCCATTTAGCTCGCAGAACCGACAACCGTTGGGGAACAAAGGTTCTCGAGTGGCGACCACGAACCGGACGACGCAGTGTTGGAAGGCCCCCCACCCGATGGACCGACGACATTGTTAAGGTTGCGGGAAGTCGGTGGATGGAAAAGGCTCAAGACCGTTCGTCATGGAACTCTTTGGGGGAGGCCTATGTTCAGCAGTGGACTTCATCAGGCTGATGATGATGATGATGGGCAGCAGCGCCCTCATTTTAACAACGATAGCTCTAACTGCGCTCGCCAACCCGCATGCCCAGCGTGGTGAGTATGAATTCGGAAGGAAGCCATGTGCAACAGTGGACGTCGTACTGCTGAAATGATGATGATTCTTTTAGGTATTTTTCCACTCCACTCAAACTCAGACTGAAAATATTCCTTTTGGTTTCTAAAATTATTCTTCTAGGCTTGGTCGCGAGGAACAGGCATAGCTTCACCTAGTTTCTAAGACGTTTCAAAGTGATCCTAGTGATTTTATTGAAATAAACGCGTTTAAACTTTTGACTTGAATAAGCCGTTGGAAGGTCCCTAAAAGAAAATAAGCCCTTATTTACAAAAAAAAACTTCAATTTTGAATAAGATTAGAGTAAAATTGACTAACTACAAAGAACCGTTTCTAAGACCGAGCGCCTGGCCTTATATTGTGAGCAAATCAATGTGTGTTTTTAAACTCGGTAACAAGGGAAAAATCACATTGTGTTTAATTGAATTCCTAAAAAGACAAACCGGTAAATATTTTGATATATCGTTTATTAAATATCGGTGAGCGGAATTTGATGAGACTGAATGCAGCAAATATGGTATATCAGGATCGTAGCAAGTGAAAAGCATGTATCTAAACATCGCTTTTTTGGGCTGCCAACGAAGTAATCAATTTCGCTCAAGCTACCTAGAATTTTTTCACGGCCATTTCTGTAAAATACACCAGTGACAGTCATGTCAAAGCTTGTCAAAGCAAGAACTAAAACCATTTAGAGCATCTAAACCAGTGCGTGGCGGTTCCTATACAGGGTGTAATTTTGTAATGCCACCTAAAGGGAAAGTACTGTAGATAGAAAATTTTACTCAAAGAAAACATTCCTTTATTTGTGAAAAGAAAGAAAACTGCATTCAAGGTTTTCGAAAATAAGTGGAAATCGAACCGACTAAAATCTGTAAAAAATTACAACGTTTTTTTTACTTTTTTTTATATGTTAGGTACATATAAAAAAAAGTAAAAAAAACGTTGTTTTATGACTAAATCCAGCATAACAAACCCAGGGTATCTACACATCGTAGCTGTCCGGCGGCATCTGACTAGCATCTAAGAAGAGGTTTAATAGGGATATAGAAAGGTAAATCATAATTCCAGCTAACCCGCTGTCTCCTACACTACTGGGGCACTATCTGTCGTTCGCAGGCTTCGTATTAATGTTATAAAGATATAGGGCCTGATGACGTCAGGTGTCTTGCAAGGTAAAGGATGCTAAGGGGTGGTGGGTTTTGAGATCGGTTTTGAAGATTTGATAAGTTTAGGATAGATGAAGAGGTGTAATTGGATCACATTGAACACACAGCTTCGCTTTTTGAAATAGGTACCAAAACGATGGTATCAGTACATCGTATAAAGTTCTCCGCCGCGTCTGTATGTCTGTGTGTGTTCTCGTGTTTATCTTAAATGGTAGGTTGTAAAATGTAGCTACGTACTCTTTCCATTTATATGCTACCATTTTTCATAACTAATTACTTATTTCATTTAGATTCATGAATCTCTTTTAGTGATTCGGTAAGTCACTGGAAATTGAGACACAGTGGGTATAATATAATTACTTCTACATTTTCTAGTATTCAAAATATGTTGTATACCTGAGTAAAAAAAAAATTAAAAAATATTAGAAGGATTTTGCTTTGGTTTTTTTCTTTTCTTGATTTAATAAGGAAGGTATAGGAAAATCAGTAATTTCAGCTAGTAAGCATCTAATTTAATTGTAGAAACAGTGCGGTCCTTTAAAAATAGTCTGTTGTTGTAGGAATAGCATAGTAATTTGACCTACATCCAAACCACATCAATTCCCTTTTGCACGCAAAAATACGAACGAAAATTCGTTTTGACATCTGTCAATAACAATGGCGCGCGAAACGGCAGCCATCTTAGATTGGTTTTAATCAATCACTACCCGCCGAAAAGGCGATTCGTTTAGAAATGGATAAAGTGTGGATAATTTTCAATTTACCGGCAATACCTACGGGTGTTGTCAACGCGTGTGTTCAAAAGATTGATGAGAGTATTTATTTATCCACTTATGGAATTGGATGGGGTATTAATGGTTTATCGATGTTCCATGTTTGCTCTGAAGGAATTTAGGTATTTTATATTTATTTATTCGTTTTTTTTGCAATTCCGTTTAAAGTTATTACTTGCTTGTCGTGTCACTGATTCTTTCTAGGTCAGTATATTAGTTCAGTGACCAGTTTGATGTATGGTGGCCCTGAAAAGGGCTTACCACCGTCGGCGAAAGCATCAGTGCAGTGAAAGGATTAGAGTTCGCCTTTTAGAGGCTCCTTTCGTGCACATGTCACATGTCTTTGAATTTAAAGGTTCTAGGACATGCTGGTTTCCTCACGATGTTTTCTAGTTATTATCTACATTATTAAAACCATCATAAGACCTGTCGTATTGTATGGATCTGAGTGTTGGGCTGCCAAAGGGATGGATGAAAGAAGATTGCACGCAGCGGAGATGCGAATGTTAAGATGGATGTGTGGATTGACCAGAATGGATAAGGTAAGGAATGAGTATGTAAGAGGAAGTTTGAAAGTGGCGCCAGTGACGGAAAAGCTGAGAAGTAATCGGTTAGCTTGGTATGGGCATGTCATGAGGAGGGAAGAATGTCATGTGACAAGAAGAGTGTTAGATATGAATGTGGATAGATGTAGGAGTAGAGGTAGGCCAAAGAAAAGATGGATGGACTGTGTGAAAGTGGATATGATGAAGAAAGGAGTGAATGTTGAGATGACGACTGATAGAGGGAAATGGTAGAAGAATACATGTTGTGCCGACCCCACATGATGTGGGATAAGGGCAGGAAGATGATGATGATGATGATCTACACTTGTTGAGGATAGGGAAAGCTGCGTCAGGTAAACTCCCAGGTTCAGTAGTAATGTGCTTTTAATCATGACATAACTAAACAATTTAAATATAAGTAAAAAATGCGTAAATCAGAGGATCGGCGGACGTGTATCGTCGTGAGCTCGACAGCCACGTGATGCCTTTCGGGTGCGGGCGCGGTAG
Organism: Anticlea derivata; assembly: GCA_947579855.1. Lineage (NCBI taxonomy): Eukaryota > Metazoa > Arthropoda > Insecta > Lepidoptera > Geometridae > Anticlea > Anticlea derivata. The sequence goes on along the minus strand of OX388277.1, from coordinate 411,282 downwards.
ACGAGGATGGACCAGTTCTTCCGTAGGTATATGGTTGCCTAAACACAATAAACTCATGACTGTGCTAATGTCTCCATGCGAAGTATTGAATTCACTCCAAGACCTTAGGCTATTACGACTTACATGCGTATTGTAAGTCGAGTGTATTTGTTTGTCCACTTACAGTAATATTAGACTGTTTATTTACTTCGCAATTTTTGTCAAATTTGTTTTTTAACAGCAATTACTAGTAAGCGGAAAAACACTTCTAAAAAAGAGGTTGAGTATTTAGCTATGAGTGGAATTGAGAGTTAGGGATTGAAAGAGACGCTCAGGACCAAGGACTAGACTAGGACGCCAGACTAGGTGGTATGGTCTCGGACTTTAGCCTGCCCGTTAGAGCGAAAAAAAAAAACAGGACCAGGGAGACAAAAGACAGGAGAAGAGACCTATCAGCAGTGTGTGATTCCATGCTGACATAATAATGAGTTTTGTCTGTCAGTCATAAAGGTTTAGCACTATCATTTTGAGGGTTGGTAAACTTAAACGGAAGAGTTTGTTACACTCAGGTCGGCTTAAACGGTCAGTATCTACAAACCAGAGGTACAAATGGTAAGCTATGGCCGTCTAAGATTTCCCCGCGCGATACGGAAGCGATTAGAACTCGCCCCTTAGGGCCGACAACTAATTCGTTAGTTAATTAACTAAGCTGTGCGTTCAGTTCAATGTTTCATTTTAAGTAACAATGTTTTGTGCACAAATGGAGCCTCTCAGAGGCACACTGTAATCCTTTCACTACACTGTTTCTTTCATCGACCGTCATATGCCCTTTTCAGGGCCACCATACCTCAACTGTGACAGACAGTGACATTGTACAGGATGACCAAGAAAGAATCAGGGACCCGACAAGCAAGCATTATAAACTGCTATCTTTGGTCATCAATTGGAAATATCCCACGAAAATCCCCTATTCACAGTCCATAAAAGCTTTCAACGGACGTGACACACCGCGAAAATAAAAACGCGCCAAAACACTCGCACACGTAGATGGCGCTACGTCATTAGTGGGTCGCACTTCCGGTTCCGGCAGGTAGCTCCCGGTCCCCCCCACCCTCTTGGGGAGGGATTTTATAAGCGTTTGTAATTCAATGTGTGGATTGTGGAGTTTTGAAAATATCCCTAGTTTTCTTAAACTTTACGATATTTTTCTCAACATTAATTATTTTTTGGAATGTCTCCTCAAAATTTCACTCACGTCGAATAAACGAAATATTTTTTTTTTGTTTATACGAAATAGGCTAACGTTGACCACAATCTCACCTGATGTTAAGTAATAATGTGGTCTACGGTGTAGCACGTTTGCCTAGAAGAAACCTATTCACTCTGGTCTTGAAGACACCCAAATTATAGTATTCGGAAACACAGACGCCGGCAACGAGTTCCACTCTTTGGCTGTCCGCATTATAAAGGTAGACGGAAAGCGCTTGGTGCGGCAAGGTATATCAACCATGAACGGATGTCAATAGCCAAAAAGTTAGATTTTTCTTAAATATGTTTGTTTGTAGATAATGATTTTAGTTCTTCCGGGATGGTATACGTAATATGCATCACCTTGTATAGTTATGTGACATAAATAATATTTTAATCAGCAATAATCTCAATAACTTTTCACGCCCAATCTAAAATGTATAAAAAAATATTTAATATCGAAATTGATTGAGCACACATTTCAACGCGTTACTTCAACTTGGTTATAAAGAGGTTAGAAGCGGAAGTTCCGCCATCTTCGTCTCGATCTCACGAGGTGCGCAATGGGGAAGGTCAGGGACTTACTGGTCCTTCTGCTGGTAGTAGGTGCTTTTGCGAAACCTCAAGGTAACTATTTTCATATATCAATAAAAATATATATAAAGAAAAATTGTATCCAACAGTAGTGTAAACAACACGTACTGGTTCTGACCCTAAACTAGCATTCCCTGTGTCGTGGGTATTAGAAACTACGAGTACCATGGTACCAAAATTCCTTTTCATCCATTTTTTACTTTTAAAGATTTAATTGGACTTATTACATTAATATTTTTTTTTATTATATTAACTTTTATTAATCCTAATGTATTAGGAGATCCTGATAATTTTACTCCAGCTAACCCAATAGTAACTCCAGTACATATTCAACCTGAATGATATTTTTTATTTGCATACGCTATTTTACATTATTCCACATTCATACATTCATTCATCATACATTATTCCATTTTACGCTATTCCACAACACCCAGACCCCGGAACAAATATTTGCAGATCTTGCAACATTTTTTTTTTTGTTATACTACTTAGGTGGCAAACAGGCATACGGCCCACCTGTTGGTAAGCGGTTACCGTAGCCTATCAGCGCTTGTAATACCAGAGGCATCACGCACGCGTTGCCGACCCAAAACCCCCCTCCCCCTAAAATGCTCAGGCAACCTTACTCATCGCAGGAACACAACACTATTTGAAAACAAATAATGTTATTTGGCTGCGATCTTCTGTAAGGCGGAGGTACCTCCCCAGGAAGGCTGCAAAGGCAGGCTTGTCTCGTAGCCCGTCTGATACGCAATACGTACTCCTTGTGTCTCAAATGGGCACACGCCCACTGCGCCAACGTACCACAAATATTTTTTTTGTTCTTGCCCAAACCGTTTGTTCGGTTCTTTTAGGATTGGTCACGGGTAAATTCACCTTTCAAGTTTATTTTTTTGATTTTATTGAATCAGGCGTATATTTTAACATTTTTATTCATCATTATATTATGTATTTATATCCCGAGATTCTTAGCACTTAATAATTTTTCACTCCCCCCAGTCTTCAAACTAACTCTGAATTTAGCTCAATAACAGTATTGGGATCTGGTCATCCACGTAATAAAATCATTTTAAAATGTTTAATTTCTTGCCCCAGATGTCTCCGATGATGTATCATCAGCGGCAGACTCGTCGGCATCCAGCGAGGAGTTAGAAGTACTCGAGCATAGCCGCATGTTCAACCCGAGCGACCTAATTAATATCGACGGAGCTGGTAAGTTATACAATCAAACATACATACAAAAACTCCTATGCAAAGGGGCTGTTGTACCTATATCAAAGTCATACAATTCATGTTTTTGTATGGGAATTCAACTGCTACTTTATGATGAATTGGCCGTGGTGGCCCCGGCTGAAGAATAGGCCCCTCCATAAGGGAAAAAAGCTAGGGGATGGGCAGCAGCGTCCCTCATTTTTAACAACGATAACTCTGACTGCGCTCGCCAACCCGCAAGCCCAGCGGGGTGAGTATGGGCAAATCTCCCCCACATGATAAGGAACTCGCTCTGTCTGTGGGGGAGGCCATGTTCAGCAGTGGACATCGTGCGGCTGAAATGATGATGATTATGATGAATAAGACATCGATGTCTTCAATTCAACTGACTGATGGTCTACCACGGCATTTAATGCTCATTCGTCATAGGCCCTTTTTGGGGCCACCATTGCTAACCTGGTCACTGACCTAATTCAAGATGACCATGAAAGAATCAGTGACACGACAAGAAAGCAAGAAATGGTTGAACGCCTGTAATTTATAATATTTTGCTTAATGATGATGATCTTTATTTCCAGGCGATGCCAGATGTGGCTCAGAAGGAGACATGTTCTACGCGCGCTACGTCAACAACTGCTACATCTGCGCGTGTTTCCACTCGCAGTTCGGCGGTCTTACCTCCAAATGCGCCGCCTGCTCACTGTGCAGAGGTGAGATGGGTCTGTTTGCAGTGGCATCGCAAGCCCAAGCAAATGCCGCTTTGAATATCTTCGAAGGTGATCATACCTGAATTCTGTCTATTAACCCAAACTAGCTTTTACTCAACTGGTGATTGGCGGTGGTATCGATTACCAGTTGAAAAAGACAGTTTGATCACTGGCCATTAAATAATCACGAAAGAGCCAGCGAAACGAGAAACGAATAGGCCTTAAATACTTGAGCTAGGAAGTCGAAGGAACTTGAGAATTGAGTACAAATATTGCAATCATGAAAATTCATGAAATATTTGACTTTAGCTTTGAAATAATGCATCTCTCCATGCTCAAGATATAAGAGTAATTCAGAATTAATATTTATGAAAATCACATGTATTTGTTACAGGGCCACCACCAAGTCCCCAGCCACTACCACTGCCACTACCGATACCGCAGCCGATAATACCAGACTGGCCGATACCGAGCCCGGAACCCATTATTGTACCAGACTGGCCGCAGCCGATACCGCAACCCGAACCGTACATACCGCAACCCCAACCGTACATACCGGAACCACAACCGTACATACCGGAACCCCAACCGTACATACCGGAACCGTTACCGTTCATACCCGAACCTATACCGATTATGCCACAGCCTGAGCCGACTCCAGAACCTGACTGTACGTAGATATTTTCTATGTTTTGTTTTTAAAGAAACTAAAAACCCAAAACCAATCAATGTTGGAAAAAAAAATTACGGGCAGTTTTATAGTCAAATCGATTCTAATGTTACTTCGTGATCATGACACTTCCAACTGTGCCAAAATATTAAATTATTTAATAATAAACAACAAAAACTCAAATTATGATTATAATAATATGTCTATGCTTTATTACAGGTCCACCACCTATAATCATTCCGGGTCCACCTCGCCCGTACCCAGTACCAATTCCGGTACCTGGAAAGAATATATTCGTACCAGTGCCGATCCCGGTACCATCTGCGCCCCAGAAGATCTATATCCGCGGAGCCCCCATCCCGGTACCAGTATCGGTCGAGAAGAAAATTCCGTACCCGGTACCAATCGATAGGCCATACCCAGTACAATTGCCACCGCAATTGGTGAAAGTACCGTTCCCGGTACCTGAACTGATACCTGGCCCGCAAATACGCGTACCGGTACCAGTAAACCGGTACATCACTATACACGGAAGGGATAGGTTGATTGCTGTGCCTGTACCAGTACCTATTCGAGGTACGTTTAATTTATCTTTTTTTTACATTGTGCTCTACTTTACACTCTTCGATAGAGTAGGCAATACTGAGAACCGCCGTTGTATTTAAGTGTGCGTCGGAGACAAGGCAAGAAATTTTAAGCGTACGAGTAGTTGGGCAGGACCCCTGACTAGATGTAATGGCCGTGGGGTAACTTTCAACGAACAGTGACCTAGTCGGCCCGACGAAATCAAGGTGGTCCGAATCCGAATCCGAAATTGAGACATCTTAGCGGACGTAGGGACCACCTGAACTCGAGACAAGGAGATGCACAGAGGAGGCTGGCAAAAAAGAAAGGAAGCCTGGAACCTAGCAGTGGGTGATACCAGGCTGATGATGATAATGGTGATGAACTTCTCATTGACTTGTCGATTTAATTATATTCTTTGTTATAGTTCCAGACGAAAGAAGATATCCAGTAAGAGTTATCAAATACCTGTGTAAGTAATCATTTTATTTCGAACCTAAAGATTGTCCAGAAACCCTTTCATCATTACCAGTCCTCTCCTCCTACCTCACTTAAAAAAATAGAGTCCTTCATAATACTTTAATTATAGGATTTAGAGCAGACAAGAATAAAAAAATATATTTTATAAAGACTTCAGTCCCAGTAAATATTTTAACTATTTATTACATTTTATTTACAGCACCCATATGCAGAGTGCAAGAACCCTTAGTGCCATTCCGTTTACCTGGAGAGTCCTGCAAGATACACGTGTGCAAAGTCAGATATAACTACGTGTATATAGAAACTCAGCCAGATCCTGCGTGCAGCTGTGAGTGCTTTATCCTCATATCATCATCGTCAGAATTATTTCAGCGATAGGACGCTTACTGCTGAACATAGGTCTCCCCCGTCGAGCGACTGCCGCCAAGAACTACTTTTCATTTATTGTCCAAATTTCTCCCCGAGCTACATTATGCCCTCATTTATTTGTCTGTTTGATGAATGGGCCAAATTTTAACGTATTTTTTAATTTCAGTTTACAACGGCGGTGGACACATATGGTCTAATGCTGAAGCGAATGCCGTCGCCAACGCTAATGCCAACAGTGGAGGAAGCACATGGTCCAACGCCCAAGCTAATGCATTTGCGAATGCCAACGCAAACGGTGGTATTGGAGGACTTATAGGGGGAAACTCATGGTCCAACGCGCAAGCTAATGCTATAGCTAACACCGTTGCCAACGGTGGTAGTGGAGGACTCATAGGTGGAAACTCATGGTCCAATGCAGCCGCCAATGCACAAGCTATCGCTAATGCTAACGCTCACGGAGGCAATTCTCTATCTAACGCCCAAGACAGTGCCATTGCCAATGCTTTTGCCAATGCCAATGCTAACGGAGGTCTTAATGGCTGGTCAAATGGAGGCACTTGGTCAAACGCTCAGGCTAATGCTCAAGCCAACGCCAACGGAGGTCTTGGAGGATTTTACGGATCTTTATCGAGTGCTGCAGCCAGTGCCCAAGCTAATGCTCAAGCTATAGGCCAAGCTAGTTCTCTAACAAGTGCTCTAGCCAACGCTCAGACTAGTGCTCAAGCCCAAGCCCAAGCCCAAGCAAGCGCCGGAGGATATTACGGAAGAAGCGCTGATGAAGACGTTGAAGATGACGAAAGTCAAGAATTGGCTGAAGCAGGTAACGCTGTAGAAGATGATCAAGGCGAAGACAGTAGTGAAAATAATGACGATTCTTCAGAATCAACGAGCGTAAAAAGAAAACGCTCGCCTTCATTAAGTGATGGAGCTAGTAGCAACGCCCATGCAAGTGCGTTTTCGGATGCCAATGAAATTTATTCAGCATTATTTGGAAGAGATGCTTGGGCAAACGCACAAGCAAACGCGCTCGCTAATATAAACGCTGGAGGATTATTAAACGAACCCTGGACGAATGGAGGCTTAGAATATTGGTCCAATAGCCAAGCTCAAGCTCAAGCTTCAGCCAACGCCCAAGCAAGCAATAGAGGCAATACAGGTGTAGGAAGAAGTGGATTTGTAGGAGATGATGACGATGAGAGATTGTCCAAGTCAGCTAATTTTGATGATAATGACTCTTTAAAATCAGAGCAAGATGACGATGAGGATGAAAGTGGTCGCAATGCCTACGCTTCAGCTAGTGCCAACGCCTTTGGAGGTTCTGGTGGACAAGGTGCCCAGGCTAACGCTGCCGCGAATGCTCATACCTCAGGTGGCTATGGAGGTTTCGGTGGACAAGGAGGATTGTCCAACTTCGGAACCAATGCATTTTCAAACGTGAACGCGCAAACTTTAGGCCTTGGAGGTTATGGCAGTCTAGGAGGCTTTTCCAATGCAGAGGCTAATGCTGCTGCTAATGCCAATGCCCAAAATTCGGGATTCGGAGGTAATGGAAGTCTTGGAGGCTTGTCTAACGCAAAGGCTAATGCTCTTGCAAATGCAAATGCACAAACATCAGGCCTTGGAGGATATGGCAATCAAGGCAGCTTGTCCAACGCTGCGGCCAATGCACTTGCAAATGCAAATGCGCAAATATCAGACTTTGGAGGTTATGGCAGTCAAGGAAGCTTGTCTAATGCCGGGGCCAATTCACTAGCAAATGCTCAAGCTTTAGGCCACGGAGGTTACGGTAGTCAAGGAAGCTTGTTTAATGCAGAGGCCAATGCAATTGCAAATGCCAATGCACAAACATCAAGCGTTGGAGGTTATGGCAATCAAGGCAGCTTGTCCAACGCTGAGGCCAATGCACTTGCAAATGCCAATGCACAAACTTCAGGCCTTGGAGGCTATGGCAATCTAGGCAGCTTGTCCAACGCTGAGGCCAATGCCCTTGCAAATGCCAATGCACAAACATCAGGACTTGGAGGTTATGGCAATCTAGGCAGCTTGTCCAACGCTGAGGCCAATGCACTTGCAAATGCCAATGCACAAACATCAGGACTTGGAGGTTATGGCAATCTAGGCAGCTTGTCCAACGCTGAGGCCAATGCACTTGCAAATGCCAATGCACAAACATCAGGCCTTGGAGGTTATGGCAATCTAGGCAGCTTGTCCAACGCTGAGGCCAATGCACTTGCAAATGCCAATGCACAAACATCAGGCATTGGAGCTTATGGCAATCTAGGCAGCTTGTCCAACGCTGAGGCCAATGCACTTGCAAATGCCAATGCACAAACATCAGGCCTTGGAGGTTATGGCAATCTAGGCAGCTTGTCCAACGCTGAGGCCAATGCACTTGCAAATGCCAATGCACAAACATCAGGCCTTGGAGGTTATGGCAATCTAGGCAGCTTGTCTAACGCTGAGGCTAATGCACTTGCAAACGCGAACGCGCAAACTTCAGGGCTCGGAGGTTATGGGGGCAGTCTGGGAGGCTTGCTTAGCGCAGAAGCCAATGCTGCTGCCAACGCACATGCCCAATCATCAGGTCTTGGAGGTTATGGTGGTCTAGGAAACCGTGGAATGGGACAGAGTGGAGTAGGTGTACAGGTACAAGTCTCAGCATCAAGTCAAAGTTACGGTAGAAATGAGGTTGATGAGAACAATGACGTAGATGATGCTAACGACAGTGTTGCTGATGATGACACACCTTTGCTGACGGGGTCACTAGCTAAAGCCGCAGATGGCAGGAAGAAGAGAGCATTCTACCCGAATGCAAAGTACACGAATTTACATCGTTACAGAGGTTGATAAACGTAAGTAGGTAAACAAACCCCAAGTGAGTAGGGAGTAGTTTAGTTTAAGTAACATATACATCAAATAATAATATGAGCAATGAGCAGGTCGAGCTTTGGTGGCCCTGAAAAAGACCAATAGAGAAAGAACTATGTTGTGAAAGCGTTAAAGTGCGCCTCTTAGAGGCACGTTTCGTGCACGTGGCCCATGTCTTCGAATATAATGTTTATGTTCCATCATAGTGTAATTGAATCTTTTTATTTGTTCCAGGTGAACCCCAGATTTAACTATAGGACAATGAAAATGGCTTGAATCAAGGACTCGATATAGATAATAATAATAATGAGCATTAGAAAATAACAGAACACAGCACCTGTATATTATTTATCTAGGCAATTAAACATTTAGTGGGATCAGCTTGTATTTTATTTATCAAATCATCCAAGATTAAGATTTCTTTTTTGGTATACGATTCATGGAATTCTCGGAACTTACTGAAATTATGTAATTTAGTAATCTGGCAACTGTTGCAAATAGGCCAATAGTGTGACGAATCAGATTCAATCCACCGGCGTTTTAATAAATCTCGTAACGCAAAGTCTGTCGAACGGTCTTCAATAAGCGTTTATGGTGGTTCTATAAAACCTAAGAATTTAAAGTCTAAATCATTAGTTTGTGTGAGATCTAGTGTCAAAATGAAGAGAATCGGCTCGAGGATTTTTTTCCTCATAGCTTTCCCTGTAACTTTAGGCTTAGCGGAAGAGATATCTTCTAATGATCTCAAAACTGGTGAGCAGTTATATATAACTTATCGATGAAACTGGTCATTATGGTTCATCATCATCATCAACCTGAAAAAGTCCACAACTAAACATAGGCCTCCCTCAAAACGTGGCGCGACGAACGGTCTTGAGCCTTCTTCATCAAACTTCTCGCAACCTTAAAAATATCGTCGGTTCATCGGATGGAGGGCCTTCCAACTCTGCATCATCCGGTCCATGGTCACCTTTCATGCTGTTCTGTGAGCTATATGGCCTGCCAAGTGCCCACTAATTCTGAAATCTATGTTAGTGCTTTGGGTTCTTCTACGGATATCTTCTTGACGGAAGAGCACAGCTATCTCAATAGTCCGTTGCGTGACTTTGAGGTTGTGAATAAGGCCAGTAGTTAGCGACCTACTCTCTTATTCGTAACCAGTCACTAAGGCTCGTATTCAGAGACACGACTCAAGCATAGATTTAATCACAGATCAGCTGAACTCTATTTAAGTATTGAATCTCTTCTCAAACATAACTTTTATTCAAGAACGGTACTTAAACTACTCTCCGCTGAATCGAGTCTCAATCTGTACTCAAATGTTCTCGTTTACATTTTGATTTATTTATAATTTTCGATCCGTTTTACGCAGAAATTCAAACAGCCAGGGTGGAAATAGAACAGAACTATAAAGTGAAGTATAAATATGCATCAAAGTACGTGTAACGGAACAAAAATGTCATTTGATTAATGTCTAATCAAATCTAAACTCAAGCACCGATTTCGTCTGATTGACGTTTCAGAATAAGCATTTAGTCAGGTGAACTGTGATCATTGAATCTATACATAAGTAGTGTTCAAGAATTAGAATCTCGACTCAAATCGAGATTTAAGTACAGATCAATGCTTGAGTCTTGTCTCTGAATACGAGCCTAACTATATCGGCTCTATAACTACCGCCCTGTCCTTTTCTAACAGTTAACAAAAGAAAGAGCCGATAAATTTAGTCAGGGATTATGAATAAGGTGGCTAGTAGTTCCATATCTCATCAATGGCAACATGCGCTGATTAAAGACACTCGTCTTAACAGCATCGTGAACGCACTATCTGACAGATGGGATTGTCCGATAAATCAACCACTGGATGCGCCTGCACACAGTGGTTGATTAACAAACAAAAGAAAAAAGCTCTCATAACAAGGTAATCTGATTAAAGACAGTAATTTTGAGTAATTTTGTTCAGCTGACAACTCTGTAGATAATAAGAAAAATGAAGAAGCAAGATCGAGCGTAGCAGTATCTGTAGGTGAGTATCTAAATATATATTTTAAAAATGTATACCACCAAACTGTTCAATAGGGCAGCAAAATTTTGATGCAATGGTTTTGAAACCAGAAGCTTAGAAATTAACAAAATCTCCTGATGTTGCAGAAGCCACTTCTGACACATCGGAAACAAGTAGACTCTGGAAGGGAAACTTGAAGGAAGTTGACGCGCCTCTGAACAACCTTGGTCATGTTTCTCCAGGGCAGATCGTGGACCAGCTCTTACCACTGGACAAAAAAAGGTTTTCAGATCAAAATGAATATAAATATGATCCAAACGTCAAAAACGCCAATCAGATTCTTGCATACAATGGCGTTCCTGATTCGAAAAACTTGGCTACAAACCAGGTTCTGGTGAGTGGATCTGGTAATCAAGGACGTGATAACCCTAGATCAGGAGCACCTAGCGACGATGAAGAGGATCTAGGTGAAGTTGAATGTAAGTTAATACTTGGTAATCTAAGCTTTGAGTCATATGTTAGGCGATACCGCAGTTCTAATGTTATTTATATATTTCAGCACAACAAGCATTTTCTAGACTGATTCCTTACAACGAGCGTGTATCACTTCACAAAATACCTGGTAATTTGAAGACAATGATCATTAAGTGAACAGAAATACATGATTAAGTGACGATAAAAACTAACTTCACATGACCTTTCAGGAGCCAATAATATAGTAACGTGTTCAAGAGAAGGGGAGCTCCACAATTTCTGGTCTCCATCCTACCAGTGCCTCGTTTGTGCGTGTATTAGAGATTATGGAGTATTAAGAGCAGTTTGTGCCAGCTGCGCCGGGTGCATGGCCCCACAGCCTGTTACCACGAGTACACCTTTGGTACCTGTGACGATTTATACACCTACACCGTCGTGGGAAGAAGAAGGTAAATAATCTTCTCCATACTACCCGCGGATATCGTCAGAGGCGACTAAGGGGATGGGCAGCAGCGTTCCCTATCATAAACAAGAGCTTTATCTGTGCTCGCCAACCCGCATGCCCAGCGTGGCGAGTATGGGCAAATCCCCCCAAATGGTTGTTTCTGGTAATCTATGGGGGAGGCTTATGTTCAGCAGTGGATGCCCTACAGCTGAAATGATAATGATGATGAGCGCGATTTCACTAGCTCCTACTGCAATAGTAATACAATAGTGATTTATTACCATAGTGACCTGCAAGCCACTGCCAAGTGGACAACCGTTCGAGAACCCGCTTCATCCATGCCAGGTCTGCATCTGCATTGAGTCTACCAACGCGTATGGAAAGCCTGATGTTCAGATCACGTGCCAAGAGAATCCTCAATGTGGTAAGAATTTTTTTACTTCCTTTTTGTCATGTCTCTAATAATCTAATTCTAAATGGGGGAATAAGATCTGCACTGACGTCCCGCGTTGTATTGTGCATTGTCCACCTGCTGACCTCATCCCAGCCAGCCCAACTCCTTAAGTGTATTCTGTATGGCACCAAAACTCTACAACAAAATTCCAAAATTGATTCGTGAATTGTCCAGTAACCATTTTAGGGACGGAATTAATGATTTTTTAATTGCCAAGGCGTATTATACTGTAAATGAATTTTTAAATGACCGTACTATTGTTTAGCTTAGTTATTGACCTAATTAATTTGACTCACTTAAATATTTTTCTGACATATTACTCGCATTTACTTACTTTTTATTACCTATGTTAATTATTTTTTTTAGATGTATATTAATTTTTGACGATGTTATAGGCAGATAACTAAATTAAAGCATGCTTTAATAATTGTTGTAAATGTTAATTAAATGTTTGTACGCCCAAGTGGCAGAATCTAGCGATCTAGACTAGTCCTATGAACTGACTGTTAAATGTACCTGATTCACAAACAATAAATGAATTACTGAATTACTGAATTAAGTAACGGAGAAGGACCCTGGGTTGGTGGCAACATTTTTCGAGAATCCCCGTTGATGTTGTGGATGAAGAGGAGCAGGATCCGATCACCTGCTGCATTCCTGTTTTGAGCCTAGTTTATCATGTCTCTATTATAAGTACTTGATCATTATAAGGCTTAGTTTCTGAAAGAACCAGTGCGGTGATAAAGTTCAGTTTGGCCTTATGTATTGCTTTTCCAATTGTAACGGCTATTTTTTCTCTATTGTGTAGAGACTCAGTAGTTTTCCCTCAAATTAAAAAAAACTACATGATCTCTTCCTTCTTAATCTTTTGAAAAATGTATTGGCTTATATATATCGAAAATGATTTATTCAAAATGTATAAATAAACATGTAAGGGATATCAATTTTATTTCAAAGAAGACAAAGTTTTTCGACGAAGAGAACTATGTTCCATTGAAGACTTTGTTTTAGTGTTTCAATTCTTATTATTACTTTGAATAACATAAAACATTTTTCTCTAATTTCAGTCCTACCAACAGATGTCACTGTATTACGTGAGCATTTCATCTAATATATAGTTCATTAATAAATAGTAATAGTTCATTGGTTTAAGGAACGTTTTTGTAACTGTTCACGCACGCATACGCGGGTTTTAATTGTAAGACAATAAAGCCTTAAAGAATTTCTATAAGCAAAAAAAAACATAATTTATAGAAATGCAGTTTATAATAATTTCAATCGATTTTTAAAATCAATTGCTTAGTTTTCTAATCAGTTTTCACTAAAAATCACAATATTGAATTAATAAAGTAATTGTAGCATGCAAAGTTAAATAAGTACTGGTTTATTTTCAGCCCCCATCCCAGACGTGCCAGTACCCTGTGAGTATTAAAAAGTTTTGCTCTCCTAATATAACATTTTAACTGTAACTTCACAATATATTTACGAAAACTTATTGTACACACATAAGCACATGGCTAGCTTTAAGAAAAAAAGTGATGTGCATAGTATTAACACAAGAAACAAAAATAAATTGTGCATTCCAAAATTTAGATTACAAAAAGTAAATGGGTCTTTTATGGGGAATATGGTAAGATTTTATAATAAACTTCCGGTAAACGCGACGCAACTTCCTATTAGAAGATTTAAAGTGTACATAAAGAATAATCTTATTAAGAAAGCGTACTATAAACTAAATGATTATTTAAATGATTAAACCGCATGGCCTGAAGTCGCTCTGCCCCTCGACAGCTAAAATGCCATTTTGCAGTGTCTTTACAGTTTTTGCTTGCATCATATTTTAAGTATTATTTAATTATATAAGCATTAGGTACATATTTCATCAAGTGTAGCGTGTGCTGCCCTTAGATCATTTGTTGAAGCTCACATTTGTCTTCATTTTTTTCACATTTTTATAAGCTCTTATTTATTAAGGATTATAATTAGATTACTTTGCTTTTGAGCCTCACCTAGTTCGATCGGCACCACACTGAAGCTTTAAATTCCATTTTGTGAAAAAGGATCATCGAAAAAAATGATAGGCACCAAGCCGTGTTTGTTGCCTGATTCTTCTAGGCTTGGTCGCGAGGAACAGGCATAGCTTCACCTAGTTTCTAAGACGTTTCTAAGTGATCCTAGTGATTTTATTGAAATAAATGCCTTTTGACTTTGACTTTGACTTTGACTTATATTAGAATTAGAATTATTTATTTCAGTTAAAACAGCAAGCTTACAGTACATACCAAAGTGCCTACTGTCTAAAATTAAAACCTAAATATACTCTTAGCTAATTAAATATTATACAAATGCTATCATTAAAGATGTCGACATGTTGGACCTCGTGTACATAGGCATTTAAAAGAGTGAGAGCTCTTAGCGTTGGCGCATTATGAGCGTGGCAAATTCGCGGTGTGTGGCAGGCGTACCTATATGTGAAATGGTTGTTAGAATTGACCTTTTTTATGTTTGTCTCAACAGCACCCATTTGCGACAAGTTCCCTCTAAACGTGCTGTTCCCACATCCATCGGATTCATGCAAGACATGCCGGTGTTCCGTACAGATGACACCGTTCGGGGTGACTGAGAAACATCTTACCTGCTTGCCGAACCCTGACTGTAGTAAGTATTACTTACTAAATCTTAATAACCGTGTTCCAATAGAACCCAAATCCTGTTTTCAGTCTATCCCAAAAAAAATATTCATGAAAGTAAAACATAATAATAAAATAAATAGGTGGCTAATATTTTTTTTTTTTAATCAAAATATCTTTTATTTCTGAACAAAAAACAGAGAACGAAAAATGTAGAGAAACGATAACAACCGCAGTAGTTGTAAAAACTGTGTCGCGAGTGTTAACGCCCTCCTCCGAAAATTACAGTTCCTACTTACAAATTTATATATAAATGTGTGTGACTTTGTGTATGTGTGTATGGGTGTGTGTTTTGTGTGTAAGAGTGTGGTGATTATTCTGATTGATTGTGTGTGGGTATGTGTGTGAGTTACTTGTTACGAATAGTGGAGATGAGAACTACACTTGTAGAGTTGAAGCGTACTTAATGATTATTAGGCACAGGTCTTTAAAAGATTCTCCGTTTCCTCATATTTCCTTTCCTCATTCAAGCAACTAACTGAAATATTTGAAAGAAAGAAGAAAGAAAGAAAATACTTTTACTTTTATGAAAATATTTGGAACAAAATTACCTACAATTTAATTTGGTTCTTATTTTTATTCAACAAAATGTTACTTGTATTACAAGAGAAGGTATTTCATAATTAATTACAAACTAATTGTAGCAAGCAAAATTTAATGTTATTTTATTTTCAGCCCCCATCCCAGTGCCTGTTCCTTGTGAGTATTGAAATAATTACGATTGAAAAACTAAAAAAAAAACGCCTGAAAGTATGAGAAAATATGAAGAATTTTGTTGTTTGTGAGAGCCCTAACAATGATTAGGGATTTTAGTACCTGGTTCTACAATCTACATGTTCTACATAAAACTTAAATAAAATTACTGTTTTTTTTTTTTCAAAATTAAATGGTTTTTTTTTTCAGCCCCCGTCACAGACGTGCCCTTTCCCTGTGAGTATTTAAGTGAAAAGTATAATTTCGTGAAATACGAGTGAAAATGTTTTATGAAATAATGCTTTTGAGAAAACTTGGAATTTAGCAGATCCAATAAAAAGAAGAGCCCGATGTTTTATTGAATTTTGGCGAACCATTCTTTAACGAAAGGATGAGAGTAATCTGTTCTCTTAGTTTAATCATCATCATCATATAAGCCGTACACTGCTGGCCTAAGGCATTAGTTAACAACAATTTCCCTCATATTTAATGTTATTTTATATCTTCTTTGAACTCACCTATTAATGTATAATTTGTCTCAACAGCATCCATTTGTGACCAGTTCCCCATAAACGTACTGTTCCAACATCCATCGGATTCATGCAAGACATGCCGGTGTTCCGTACAGATGACACCGTTCGGGGTGACTGAGAAACACCTTACCTGCATGCCGAACCCTGACTGTAGTAAGTATAACTTACTTAAAAAGGACACAAGTACCTAACGATTACTCCTATTTACCGTGTTCTAATAGATCACATATACCTTAGTTGTTTCTAGTCCATTCTAAAACTAAATATAAATAAATAAATAAATATTCTGGACATATTCACACGGTCAACTGATCCCATACTAGGCATAGCCTGTACTATGGGTACCAGAGACTGATATACATATAATAGATAAATATTTAACACCCAGACACAGAACAAACATCTGTGTTCATCACACTAATGTTTGTCCAGTGCGGGGATCGAACCCGCGACCTCTAGCGCAGAGGGCAGAGTTATTACTAACTGAGCTATGAGGCCAGTCCAAATACGGCACATTATAAAAAAAATTGTAACAATCAAGTATACCATGATAATTTTGACTGGCCTCATAGCTCAGTTAGTAGTAACTCTGCCTTCTGCGCTAGAGGTCGCGGGTTCGATCCCCGTACTGGACAAACATTTGTGTGATAAACACAGATATTTGTTCTGTGTCTGGGTGTTAAATATTTATCTATTATATATATCAGTCTCTGGTACCCATAGTACAGGCTATGCCTAGTTTGGGATCAGTTGACCGTGTGAATATGTCCGGAATATTTATTTATTTTATTATTTTAATTGTTAACAAAATAAATTGTTAATAAATGTTCCGGTCACCTAGCAACTGAAATAATTTATTTTTATTCCCGATATATTTTTTTCAGGCCCTATCCCAGACGTACCAGTTACCTGTAAGTATTATAAGAAAAAATTAAAAGAACACCATGTGGGTCGCGGTGTTAAATTATATAAAGTATCATTATTATTGACCTTTGGCAAACCATTATCTAACTTTGGTATTTTAATACCTACATAATATTCATACTTTTTAAATTATTATTTATTTCATTGCCAACCAGCGTGGCAATTCCGCCAGCGTCTTGGGGACGCTTCCGACTGATAGTGATCTGGATCAGTTATGTTACCTATAGATCATTTGTAACGGTCTTTAGATGGCTCAACTGTTTCTTGTGTATTTTGTATATATTAACATGTATTAGTTTTAAGTTTCTTTCTGTAAATAAAGTAAACTAGGCTTATTTAATAATTTATCTCAACAGCACCCCTTTGTGACAAGTTCCCTCTAAACGTACTGTTCCCGCATCCATCTGATTCATGCCTGACGTGCCGGTGTTCCGTACAGATGACTGAGTTTGGTGTTTCTGAGAAACACCTTAGCTGCTTGCCGAACCCTTATTGTAGTAAGTATTACTTCTGAATGGAGGAAACAAATATCTTATTAATTACCGTTTTCTAAAATAACCCATTCAACTAGCTGTTTTTAGACCATTTCACAAGGTTTATTAACCAAAGTAAAATATAAAAAAAAAATTGTCTAAAGATATTTTATTGTTATTTTTACGAGCTAAATGAGCAGTGATGGCCTAGTGGGAGGTTTCCCGAATTTTGATCAAAGGGTGATGGGCTCAAACCCGGACGTGCACGAATAAGTTTTGTGATCCTGCAGATCTGAGAGGAGTCATGAGCCTATTTTTAAATAATAAAAAAAATTGTCCCGATTTTTATCCCGGTTTGAATTTTTCGTATAGAAAAACTTATTAGTGCACGACCTGTTCGAACCCAAAACCTTCGGATCGAAAGTCCGGGTACCTCCCACTAGACCAACACTGTTTTAAATAATAAGCAATAAAATATTTTTGTTTCCAGCACCAGACATAATAACGGTGCAACCTGACATTATACCAGACACGGCACCGCCAGAACCTGACAACATTGTTACACTAAGTACGTAAGAAGAATATACAATTTTTTGTTATTTTTATTTTTTAAGCTTTTTAATATTTTTCTAAAGGTTTTAGGTAGGTATACAAGGTGTTTCATAATATGTATGCTATCCCGAAACTGGACACTGTGTCAACATTCACAGTTACTTTGGCACCGGAAGGACAAACATACGAACAAAACAAGTTAATTAAAATCTTGTGAAAAATATTTCAGTTACATACCGTTTCGTTAATTTCTTTGATGAATTGTAAATTATTTCCTTACCTGAAAATAAAATAAAAAAATTAAGAACGAGCTAAAATGCACTACTAATAACTTCTGAACTACAGATTCATGCTATTTATCCTACTATAATATATAATTAAATATAACGAAGGTCACCGACATAGCTCTCAGAATTAGCAAGTTGAAGTGGCAGTGGGCAGGCCATAAGCTCGCGGAACCGATAACCGTTGGGGAGTAAAGGTTCTCGAATGGCGACCACGAACTGGGCGACGCAGTGTTGGAAGGCCCCCCACCCGATGGACCGATGACATTGTAAAGGTTGCGGGAGTTCGGTGGATGGAAAGGGCTCAAAACCGTTCGTCGTGGAACTCTTTGGGGGAGGCCTATGTCCAGCAGTGGACTTCTACAGGTTGTTGATGATGATAATGAATATATAATACCCTACTAATATTATAAATGCGAAAGTTTGAGAAGATGTTTGGATGATAAGATGTTTGATTGCTAACGTAATTAATATGCTTGCTTGCTTGTCGTGTCACTGATTATTTTTTGGTCATCCTGTATTAGGTCAGTTAGCAGGTTGAGGTATGTATGGTGGCCCTGAAAAGGGCCTACGATCGTGTCGGTGAAAGAATCAGTGTAGTGAAAGGATTCAAGGTAGGCACGCGCGCCGTGTTCGTTGCCTGCTTCTTCTAGGCTTGGTCGCGAGGAACAAGCATAGCTTCACCTAGTTTCTAAGATGTTTCAAAGTGATCCTAGGATTTTATTGAAATAAAAAAAAAAAAAATCAAGTGCGCCTCTCAGATGCTCCTTTCGTGCACATGTAATTAATATGAGCGTGATTAATAGCGTATTGGCATTAGCCACGAAGAAGACATGCATTAAAAATTACATTACATTAGAAATTACATAAGA
This sequence comes from Anticlea derivata, assembly GCA_947579855.1. Classification (NCBI taxonomy): domain Eukaryota; kingdom Metazoa; phylum Arthropoda; class Insecta; order Lepidoptera; family Geometridae; genus Anticlea; species Anticlea derivata. The sequence continues at coordinate 392,190 of OX388277.1, read as the reverse complement.
ATTATCTTATGTAAGTACCTTAGGAGCGAAGCCGCGGGCAAAAGGTAGTTATTTGAAATTGAACCAATTGGAAACCCTGTTATTTACAACTCGGTGACTAAACTAGACACAGAGTCAGTCTCGTATTTCAGTAAATGTCCAACCTATAGTAACCGATTTATAAATACAGTCACCTCTAATAAGATGTATTTTTCCTTTCATAAATTTCATAATGATTTCACAGTAGGTACTACACGTAAAGCTGTACAAAGTACCAAAAAGTTCTTCTAACTATCAATCGTGCCATTTTGAACTTTACTGTATCATGTTTATGATTTTTATGGCATAACTTTAAAAAATTCCAAAGGTATATGTTTTGAAAGGCCTCATAGCTCAGTTGGTTTACTGTGCCTTCTGCGCTAGAGGTCGCGGGTTCGATCCCCGCACTGGACAAACATTTGTAACTAACACAGATGTTTGTTCTGTGTCTGGGTGATAAATAGTTATCTATTATGTATATCAGTCTCTGATACCCATAGTACAGGCTATGCCTAGTTTGGGATCAGTTGACCGTGTGTGATATGTCCGGAATATTAATTTATTTTGTTTTTTATTCTTACAGTGGTGACTGTACAAAATACATGCAGCCTTTGTGCCCAATTTCAAGCAACTGTCTGAAACTCAATAAGCTAAAGGGTAACGGAGTCCCAACCGTCCCGTCCCATGTAAACAGTAGTTATTAATGTGTTGTCGTTCTGGCTCCAGCGCCTTGGACACCTGTGACCGTGGCGCCCCCGCACCCCGGGCCCCTGCCGGGACCCTCTCCACGTAAGTTTTGTACCTTTATGATAAGGTACCCTAACACATTGGCGTAGCGATTATGAACTTAATAAACTCTACTCTCTGTATAGCACCACCACATGTACCTACCAACATAGCCCGCAATCAATATCTGTAATTATTATGTAATATATAACTCACCTAAATCTATCGACTACTACTTACTCTCTTTTTATATAAGTACCTATCCATACCTACTATAATTATCCTTATTATATACCTACTATAAATATTATGTTTATTGATGTTCGTCGTCTCGCTGCCTAGGTCCCGTCAGAAAACCAGCGCCGCACCGTACATAATATTATGTTCGGTGCAGCTTTATGCTGAGACGGGACCCATTTGCCTCACACAACGCATACTACTTAGCCTACCACTTAGCCACCTACCTACCTACTTTTTTATGTTTTCCTACTGCGTTGTGTATTACCTACCTATAAAGTATTTTTCTATGTACCCACCTACCTACTGTACCTACCTGCGTTGTGGGTCAAATAAACAATTTTTTTTTATACAACTGAGGTGGCAAACAAGCATACGGCCCACCTGTTGGTAAGCGGTTACCATAGCCTATGAGCGCTTGCAATACCAGAGGCATCACGCACGCGTTGCCGACCCCGAAACCTCCTCCCCCTAAGGAGCTCTGGCAACCTTACTCACCGCAGGAACACAACACTATTTGAAACAAATAATGTTATTTGGCTGAGATCTTCTGTAAGGCGGAGGTACCTCTCCAGGCGGGCTGCTCCAATTTAGAACGAGAAAATCTCGCTATGCCCTACCTCCTCCTCCTTTCTTTCTTTCTTTCTCTACGTTGCTCTACGTGTGAAGGCTTCACCATTCCACGAAGGTGGAGGAGATCGTGGAGTATGTGAAGGTGAAAACCAGCATCTTGGTGAGGGTCGAGCGGTTGGAGTCGCGTCATAATGGTTTCAGTTCATTTGTGGTGTGTGTTCCAACTGACCTATTTCGACCTTCACTAAGAAAGAATTCTGGCCGCAGAATGTGCTGTTCCGACATTTTCGCGGACGATTTCCGGTCGCAGCACTATGACGTGTCACACGTCACCGACGCTACGTAAATAAGTTTACTTTATGTATGTTAGACCAAGGTATACATTTTATATGGGCCGTAGTTTTTAAGTTCCTACCTATTTAATACCCTGTACTAGACTAATGTTGCCTGAAATAAATGGTTATTATTATTATAAAACATTACCATCCTTCCGTCTCGGCAGTCAGGTAAAAACAGTCTTCTATGCGCTGTACAAGACTACACTACATGACGATCATGGCTTCTTAAGTAAGGTTAAGTAGAGTTAAGTAGAGAAATCTCAAATCCTCGCAAGGCTTACTTAAGTGCAGTAGACACAATTAGTTTCCGTGATTAGTCGTGAAAACGTTACAAACAGGCGTAAAAAAATGAGTGTCATCTTTACCAATTATAATAATTTTCAGATGACTCCTGCCGCCCCTACATACCAAATCAACCGTTCCAGCACCCGTGGGATGATTGTCAGATGTGTGTGTGCACAGAGGCTTTCGCACAAACACATGTCACAATTGAAATCAACTGTTTCTCTAAAAAATCTTGTTGTACGTAAGCTATGTATATAAATGTATTTTTTTAATAATAATTTTCTTTACTATGATCATTTTCAAGTAACGTACCGGTTTTGTTCATTTTCAGGTATTGACCCTCCATTCGATGTAGTAACACCAGGTAAATAAAAAAATCTTCCTAATGATTATTCTTAAATACATAGTATTTTTGAACTTTATTTCGCTATCAGAACAAAATTTATAATTTATATTAGTTTTTTATCACGTATTTACTTAAGTTTATATAAAACCGTTACGATTATAAATACGATTATTACATGTTTGAAGCAAATTACCAATTATTTTTATTTTATTTCAGCAACATTGCCGTACAGTAAGTGGTAACCAATTGAACCACTAATTGATTTCCATTACAGGTGTTACAATTTATTAGTCATTAAATATCGTTTATTTCATTTCAGACCCATCTGGTAAACTGGAATTTACAGGTTAGTACATTGATAAATCTCTCAATCTATTACCATGCTTGACGTACAGATGTCAGACATGGTCGTTGCGGAAAGATGATGAAGAAAGGATTGCCGTCTGTCAAAGAAGAATGGAGAGTAGCATCCTAGGAGTAAAGATTTCAGATAAAATAAGAAACAAAGTAATACGTGAGAAAACTAAATTCAAAGAAGTAAAAGTTCAGGTACGCCTGCTGAAATGGAAATGGGCCGGACACGTTTGTAGGCTAAAATGCAACAGATGGACCAGAAAAGTAACAGAGAAAAGCAAGAAATAGGGACATGTGGCAAGATTTAGGGGAGGCCTACGCCAAAGAGGCGACTGCTACAGACGCATAAAATAGGGAATATATAAATGAAATAGCATAAATAGCATAAATGTATAATTAATTGTGTATCAATGTAGTTGAAATAAAGGCTTTTTTACTTTTACTTTTACTTTACTTTACATTGATAAATCTCTAATGAAAAAATCTAATAGGTTTCCAAAATCGTATTTTATTGTTTTTTATATATATAGAATGTAGAAAATAATAAATTCAATATTTCAGACGCGATATGCGAGTACAAAACATTTGGCGTCGAGTTCGTTCATCCAAAGGACCCGTGCAATATTTGCACCTGCGAACTCCAAGGCCGCTTAATCACCCCTCTCTGCAAACGATCATCTAAACCCGAATGTGAGTAATAATAATAATAAACACTCCACGATCCCCCAACCAGCGTTAAAAAAAACAAAAAGAATAAAAATTTACGACCAGCGACGCGGCGTAAAATTTGACAAAAAATTTATCTCAGGTGGTCGAAATACGGCCAAATCCAATTCCTAAAGCAATAAAGGTACGACAATCAATGGGGTATGAGCAATCGAACCGGGAAACTAACGGCCAATGATTGAAGCGCTTAAGTGTATTGGCTATTCAATACCCGTTTATCGAATACCTCTAGCCCAACACTCGGTATTGTACCGTAATTTCGTACCGCTTTCGGGATGCTGAATTTTATTTGGTGTCATGAAAATTTCTTGTCGAGTCCACGTACTAACGTTTTTATGTTCGAGTGGTGGGTTTTATGTAGTCTGGTCGTTTTATTAGTTTAATTTAATTTAGGGGCATGTTAGTCCTTTAGGGGCATGTTAGTCCGACGTGCATCTACACTTTTATTGTTAGAAAAAATAAGGAAAAGTCGCGGGATGTATAATTCCATAAACGTGTAAAAGGTGCTTTATAAATAAATAAATATAAATATTCCGGACATATTCACACGGTCAACTGATCCCAAACTAGGCATAGCCTGTACTATGGGTACCAGAGACTGATATACATAATAGATATATATTTAACACCCAGACACAGAACAAACATCTGTGTTAGTCACAAATGTTTGTCCATTGCGGGAATCGAACCCGCGACCTCTAGCGCAGAAGGCAGAGTTACTACTAACTGAGCTATGAGGCCAATTTATAATAAAAATACCTTTGAATAGAATAGATGGAGCCAGCAATAACCTAGAAAATGCGTCTTATTGTTTTCCAATTCTTGATACCTATATGTAGCTATTGTATGTATTGACAACCTCGATGGCGCAGTGGGCCCGTCTAAGACGCTAGGGGTGCGGGTTCGATTCCCGCTGCCAGACAAATTATGTGTGCATGATCTGCAAATATTTGTTCCGGGTCTGGGTGGTGTGGTACCATGATACTCGTAGTTTCTGACCTTGATGTCAGTACTATGTATGTGTAAATACCTTTTAATTTTCACCTAATTTTTTTCTCCAGGTCAGTCCATATCCATCCCATCCCTCGCAAAATTTATTATCCATGAAGACAAAAAGCTCTTTCTCCCAGGCTCAATCAACTACAACGCTGGATCCTCACCACCATCACAAAACAAGGCCACAGACGCCTTTGTACCATACCAGAACCAATACGGCTCCAGCGGACACCAGATAGGATCCAGCCAGTCTTCAGCAGACCAGCAAGCGAACTACAACAAAAGGAAAGGCCTCCTTGTTTCTCAAAACCTTCAGCCAGGAAATTCGCAATATTATGGGTCTCAGAGCATGGGCTATCCTCAATATAATTATGGACAGCAAGGATATCAGGACAAACCTGGAGCATACGCACAAAACGACTATCCTGGTGCTGGGCATTACAACCAGGCTCCACGTCATCCTGGGTTGGTATTTTTTTAACACTACGTGTCCTCGTATCATGCCGTCGTGGTCAACGCTGCTTCTCCTAATGCAATCGGTTAATACCAGAGACCTAATATGGCACTCCTACAGAAGGTCTAGTTATTGGAAAATAACTTTTGTTGGTAATGCTTTCTATCCAGCACTAAGATAATAAAATTGAACATAAAATCGATCGATCACAACCGACTTGAAATAATGCCTTGTGATTGGTTTATGCTCTAATACAACCCCCTGTCTTTTCTCTTCTTAGATATCAAGGCCAGGCACAGGCGCTGGCCCAGAGTCAAGCTTCCGCATCAGCGAATACTGGTCTCCTCGGCAACCCCTATGCGTATGCTCCCGGGTACCAGTACCCTGGACAAGGTCTGGTGTATCCAGTGAATAACGGAGCGCAGATACGGCAGTTCACGCAGAACAGTGCATGTAAGTTATGAAATATAAAATACAACAAACTCTACCAGTGGAAATGGCTTGGGGGTTATAGGACTGATAATATTTTAAGAGTCATTTCTAGATTTCTATTTTTAGAGTAGGTGGAAAAACCTATGATATATTTTCAACATCTTTAGAAGTGCTCGAAGTATAGATTACCTAATCATTTGTAATAATATATCGCTCAGTGTTCAGCGTAGAGACAAAATAGATGGGTGACCGCTGAGTGTGCTCCGTCAGATCCAGCTATGGTGAACATACTACATTTCTTTATTTCAGCAGCTCAAAGTTCTGCTCAATCATCAGCAATATCTGCTACCAAGTCGAGAGGCCGATCCGGTACGTGAAATAAGTTAATTCTTTATTTAGAGTCTGAAAAATATTTCCCAAAACCGTTTATTTTAAGGAAAACTTGGAAAACAAAACTCCGAAATCACTCGAATAAATTCCTAAGCAGCTTGCATTAAAATTTGAACAACCGTATCCCGTCTCAACAACTTTCAGGACATAAATTAAAAATAAATTACAGAACATCTGGGCCCGATGCAAATCTGTTTAATCAAAACTGGTCAGAAAAGTCTTCGCTTTACTGAATTTTCCGTATATTTTTAAGAACATCGTTTAATGTAGTTTGCAGAGTTTATCATCATCATTATCAGCCTGATAAAGTCCACTGCTATGGTACCATGACGAACGGTCTTGAGCCTTCACCATTCGTCCTCCGTCATCCCGCAACCTTTACAAAATAGTAAAATACAGTAGGTCCATCGTCCTTCCACATATCTCCAAAATAAAGTTTTAGCAAATGTCAAACATTTGGGTTTTAAAGGACAAATCTTTTGTGGGGGAGAAAATGTTATGACGGTGGGATGACAAAACAGTTTCCTTATAATTAAAACAAGTTTTGGATAAAACGTTGTAATGAGGTCTTTTCCAGGAAACCCGGATGATAATGAACCAGCGGACGAGGAAAACTAAATGTAAGCATAGGCACTTTAATAATATGCTTCATATAGTGTTTTAGGAGATAAAATTCTGTCTTAAATTGAAATATTTTTTTAAAAAGGTGTTATTTCAATAATATCACTAGGATCACTTTGAAACGTCTTAGAAACTAGGTGAAGCTATGCCTGTTCCTCGCGACCAAGCCTTGAAGAATCAGGCAACAAACACGGCGCGCGTGTATAACATTATTTTCGATGATCTTTTTTCACAAAATGGAATGTAGAGCTTCAGTGTGGTGCCGATTGAACTAAGTGAGGCTCAAAATAAAAGTAATAAAAATAATTACATACACTCTCAAACAAACCTGCGAAATATCTGCGTAGGTCATCAACATCATCAAAGAAACGGATGTGGCAAAGTTTTCCGTAGTAAGAAAGTACAACAAACCGATTCTTTGATTATTTATATAAATTCTAATTGTAGCTGTGTATTTTAATTTTTTATGTTCATTTCAGATGCGGAACATGAAAACAACATGGCGATCATAATGGACACAGCAGAAATGAATGTATAATGTAGGTACTGCAAGAGGTGCTTCAAATGAATTGAATAAATAACGAATCACCGTAAACAAGTGTTTTATTCTCGACCCCATCATATCTGGTGCATGTTTGAATGATGTTCTAAGCTATGTCATCCGCCATTTTGAATTTAAAATGTTGCGTCACTCTCAAACATGCATAGACGACCCCCAGTCCCAATTAAAGGTTTGCTAGGGAATTTAATAACCAACTGAACCGATAATCGTTACTGGATGGCGTACCTGTTATTATCAGGTTCTTATAAGTTATAGATATATCATCATCGTTTCAGCCCTACGACGTCCACTGCTGAACATGGCCTCCCCCACAGACAGAGCGAATTCCTTATCATGTGGAGGATTCTCCCATACTGACCACGCTGGGCATGCGGGTTGGCGAGCGCAGTTAGAGCTATCGTTGTTAAAATGAGACAAGCTGCTGCCCATCCCCTAGCTATTTTCCCTAAGTCGCCTCTTACGACATCCTGGGATAGGTAGATATGGAGGGGCCTATTCTTCAGCCGAGGCCACCACGGCCTATAGATATATTATATTACGATATTTAAGTGTGGATATGCCAACAACTATTTTGTTTTGTACAATATGGCAGATACTAGTAATTTCTAGGGTTCCAAACCTCAACAGAAAATAACGAAAGCACTACAGGATCACCTTTCCTTAGTGTCGTCTGTCTGTCTGACTTTCATTCTGTCAATACTCGTAAAAAATCAAGCTTATTACTCAATACATTACATTAAATGGCAATGAATGTCTTACCTTAGTACGGAAATGGCAAAATATATGTTTGTCACTTCGCACACATGTATCTCGATTTTCTTACCCCCTATAATATACGGAAGCCTCATGGTGCTATGACTCGCACTTGACCGTCTTTATTTCATATCTGGTTCGTCACAAACATAGAAAATAACGTCTAAGATTGTGAAACCATAACTTCCTTTTACTCGCAGTCGGTTGTAAGAGTTATCAAACTCGTATAAAGTTCTTTATAGCAGTTCGCGATAAAATGCGCAAACTCGATAATATTTAACAGCTCAGGAAATATGAACTTGACTTGAAAACTAAAATATGATCATTCTGTGGATTTGTGTGTTTATACAAGGTAAGTTACTACCGCAAATTTAAAAAGAACACATACCTTAATTTATAGTCAAAGTCAGACTCATTGCCCGTAGTCCGGTTCAGTTGTCCGGTCAACCGGACTACGGAAAAAATATATTTTCCATGGTTAGACAACCAAAAATATTAAAGGACAGTGTTGCTGTTTGAAAAATAAATTTATTTGCTTTTAATAGTCCAGTTGCCATCTTTTTTAAATTTAAAGTTGCTTATTTCAATAAAATCACTAGGATAACTTTGAAACGTCTTAGAAACTAGGTGTAGGTAAACCTGTTCCTCGCGAACAAGCCTAGAAGAATCAGGCAACAAACACGGCGCGCGTGCCTAGCAATTTTTTCGATGATCCTTTTTCACAAAATGGAATGTAGAGCTTTAGTGTGGTGCCGATCAAACTAAGTAAGGCTCAAAAGAAAAATAATCTTTTATTAAATATATATATATATCTAATGCTATCTACAAAAGCAGTACAGACACTGGAAATGACATTTTAGCTGTCGAGGAGTAGAGTAACATCAGACCCTGCGGCTTGGTACTGAGTTAGGATATGTACGCGTAGGGTATTTATAGAAAGTCCGCAAACAGCTAACTTAACTGTGAAATATATTTTAAAAATAAATACAATCTATACTTTTTAGTGTAAGAGCGTGTCTCTTTTTTTTTATACAACTGAGGTGGCAAACAAACTTACGGCCCACCTGTTGTTAAGCAGTTATCGTAGCCTATGAGCGCTAGCAATACCAGAGGCATCACGCACGCGTTGCCGACCCCGAACCCTCTCCCCCTAAAGAGCTCTGGCAACCTTACTCACCGCAGGAACACAACACTATTTGAAACAAATAATGTCATTTGGCTGCGATCTTCTGTAAGGCGGAGGTACCTCTCCAGTCAGGCTGCTCCAATTTAGAACGAGAAAATCTCGCTGTGCCCTTCTCCTGTCCTGTCTCTCAGGTGTTTGAGTGAAAATAAAGTTTCACGCACGATTAGAAACAATTGTAAATTATATATGAAAGAACGGGACTGTCCATTTTGGAATCAATATGGTTCCAAAATTGACAGGACAAAGTTAAATATAGCTGGTTTGAAATTGCACAGTATCAAAGTTTTGAATAATTCTCATCTGCATAGAACGTTGAAACAAAACTGTCGTTCATAAGTACCTATAATTGTATGTGCATAATCTAATGGTATGAATCTGATGAATTTTGAGAAGAATGAATATGGAATCTTTTTACGCTCTAGGAATATGTGTCCCAAGCATGAATAAATTCACAATATTAATGGTAAAATAATAATATTTTACCATTACTATTGTTACCGACAACCACTGGGGAGTAAAGGTTCTCGAATGACCACGAACCGGGTGACGCAGTGTTGGAAGGCCCCCCCGCCTGATGGACCGACGACATTGTGAAGGTTGCGGGAAGTCGGTGGATGGAGAAGGCTCAAGACCGTTCGTCATGGAATTCTTTGGGAAAGGCCTATGTCCAGCAGTGGACTTTACAGGCTGATGATGATGGTGACTATTGTGAATTATTCGTCAACGACATCCTCTACCTAGACCAGAGAATCTGATAAGTTTCATCCAAAATATACGCTGTTTGGATTTAATGGAATCACACCCAATACAGATCATCCAAGAGAACATCTTAAGAGGAGGTAGGGCACAGCGAGATTTTCTCATTCTGAATTGGAGCAGCCCACCTGGGGAGGTACCTCCACCTTACAGAAGACCGCAGCCAAATAACATTATTTGTTTCAAATAGTGTTGTGTTCCTGCGGTGAGTAAGGTTGCCAGAGCTCTTTAGGGGGAAAGGGGGTTCGGGGTCGGCAACGCGTGCGTGATGCCTCTGGTATTGCAAGCGCTCATAGGCTACGGTAACCGCTTACCATCAGGTGGGCCGTAAGCTTGTTTGCCACCTCTGTTGCATTAAAAAAAAAAAAAACATCTGTTTATGGCCATAGCCGATGGAAGATAATAATTAAAAAAAAATCGGGGATATTGTGTTTTAAATTTTGATTGGCTGATATTTGACATAATATCGTTTATCAGATATTTGCAATTTCGTTAATTATTCCTACTCGGGACTCGGGCCCCTTGTTGTTGATCCATTTGCGTGTCACTGTACTGCCTAAACCTTAGCCTGTAAACTAACATAAACCTTAGCCTGTCATCATCTTCCTGCCCTTATCCCACATCATGTGGGGTCGGCAAAACATGTATTCTTCTTCCATTTCCCTCTTTCAGTCGTCATCTCAACACTCACTCCTTTCTTCACCATATCCACTTTCACACAGTCCATCCATCTTTTCTTTGGCCTACCTCTACTCCTACATCCATCCACATTCATATCTAACACTCTTCTTGTCACATGACATTCTTCCCTCCTCATGACATGCCCATAAACCTTAGCCTGTATTGTAAAAAAAAAAAACTACGCGATTTAGCTACGGTTAGTAGAAACGTCTCATAAATAAACTTGAACAAGCACATAACGAGATAAATCTGTTATTTTAAACGGAAAAGTTTGACGTATAGTTAAAAGGGTAAACAATCAGTTAGAGGTTCATAATCAAATTTAGTACCTATTGCAAAAAAACTTTGCTACAGGAAACATAATAAAAAAAAAAAGTATTTTTTTTATACAACAGAGGTGGCAAACAAGCTTACGGCCCACCTGATGGTAAGCGGTTACCGTAGCCTATGAGCGCTTGCAATACCAAAAGCATCACGCACGCGTTGCCGACCCCGAACTCCCTTCCCCCCAAAAGAGCTCTGGCAACCTTACTCACCGCAGGAACACAACACTATTTGAAACAAATAATGTTATTTGGCTGCGATCTTCTGTAAGGCGGAGGTACCTCCCCAGGCGGTACTTTTTTTAAATCTTATATTGTGCTTAGAGCTAGTACTGTTCATACGTGCATGATCAAGCTGTACCTAACTAGGTAAATTGTCCCCACCCTGAGTTTTAATTATGTTATGTGCATATTTAATATGTAACCCCTGTAATTGCTTTTGTATGACATTATGTATTCTATCATCATCATTTTGTTTCTAATGTGGGTTGTTTTGATTAAAATTACTTATTTATGAATTGTGTAGGCCGATCCGATTTATATGAGCAGTGTTTATATTTTGAAGAAGTCAAAGACTATTATTATATTATATGTAATCGGAACAATTTTTTTATGCAAAGTAGGGTACATTGAAATTTTCTCGCTCTAAATTGGAGCAGCCCGCCTGAGAGGTACCTCCGCCTTACAGAAGATCGCAGCCAAATAAAATTATTTGTTTCTAATAGTGTTGTTACTGCTGTGAGTGAGGTTGCCAGAGCTCTTTAAGGGGAGGGGTTCATGGTCAATGCGTTCATGATACCTCTAGTATTGCAAGCGTCCATAGGCTACGATAAGCACTTACCAACAGGTCGACCGTAAGTTAGTTTGCCACCCAAGTTTTTGACCTCATTTATTTATAATAATAATAATAATAAATAGTCCGGACATATCACACATTGTCAACTGATCCCAAACTAGGCATAGCCTGTACTATGGGTACCAGAGACTGATATACATAATAGATATATATTTAACACCCAGACACAGAACAAACATCAAACATTTATTATTTGTAGTTTGCTTCAAAAAACTAAGATTGTTCAATTACTTATCAGCCTACAGTATAGCTTGATCGCGAGAGTTCGGAGCGAACCACTGCTTTTAAAATAACTACAAAGAAATTCATACTACATTTTTTTATTTGCAACTAAAACACACATTTTGCACACCATTTTATAACTAACAATTATATAAAAGAAAACACGAGCAAAAGCTATACCGTACACGTACGTAAACGTGCTACACCGTAGACCACATCGTCACTTAACATCAGGTGAGATTATGGTTTATCCTATTTTGTATTTAAAAAATACTAAAAAAAGTGTGCTGCAGCAGCAAAATGGCCTCGGTATTATGCCTACTGTTTTAGCAGCAGAGGCTGGTATTCACATTATCATGAATGTTTAAAGAAATTGGCTTTTGCTTTAGGGTTCCAGGCCGAAAGAGGCGTAACTCCATACGAAAATTTAGAAGAATTAAACGATCTGCCGAACGTTGGTGCGTTCAAGGACGCAGAGCACCGAGGGCCGCGGTGGTATAACAACGTTGATTCCTCCGGCTCGGGAGGCTCTGATAGTGATCAGAACAGTGAGAACACTAAATCTAGCAGGTAAGCTGTTTTTACGGTTCCGTCCAAGTTTTAGAAAAAAGGAAAACTTGATGTCTATGTGTCACTGCCGCGCCTGACACGCCACCACAAAAAGCAGAGATGATTTTCGGAATTTTAATGTAGGTATTTATTTTTATTCGATGCTTGACAGTGAACTTACAGTGTACACAAATGTTTGTCGGGGTCGGCAATCATGCGTGATGCCTCTAGTGCAAGCGTTCATAGGTGACGGTAACCACTTACCAACACGTGAGTCGTAAGCTTGTTTGCCACATTGTTGCATAAAAAAAAACTGTTATTCAGGGTTAACTTTGGGGCGAGTAGGAGATAAAGGAAAAGTAGGAGATAAAACAAAAAAAAAAGATAAAATCAAAATATTTTTTGGAAGATTTAAGATCTGGTTATTGATTGGGGTCTTTGTTTCATCAACTTTTTAACAAATAACATTAATTTAATACATTTTTCAGTTCTTCGGAAGAATCAGATACGCTGTCTTCAAGTCATTCTTCAGACGCATCTTCGTTTGAAACGAACGAAAACCGTTTAGCGTAAGTTTTCTTGTTCATCCACTGCAATTTTAGGGTTGTTTACAAGACTGGTAGATCGATAGCTCAACTGTTTCTTGTGTATTTTGTAAATATTAACTTGTATTAGTTTTAAGTTTCTTTGTGTAAATAAAATTATATTTTTCCTCATCTAAAAAAAAAGATTGGTAGAGCTATTTTAAAACATCGGAATTATTTCCGATCGGAAAGTCGTGGGTAACATCTAGTTTACATATAAAAAAAAATCTTGTGTTGGTTCTCTTTTAGATCCCGGAGGAACACGTTAATAATTTTATGAAAATTCCGCTATCCACCATACATACATAAAATCACGCCTTTTTTCCAGAGGGGTAGGCAGAGACCACGGCTTTCCACTCGCTACGATCCTGACATTTATCTTTTGCTTCATTCACTCTCATCACATTCCTCACACATGCTCGTCGGTTTAGGCATTGACCTGGCCTTTTCCTAAAACGCCACCCACCATTCCTTTGATAACTGTCTCAGCTATAATATCAGTCTTAAAGCCATGAGACCTTCGGGCCTCTTGAACAGAACTAAGAATCAAAGTGATACATTTCCCTACAGTACGAAAGTCCACCGCGCCTGCACTGCGTGCCCCCATGACATGCTGAAGAAGTATGAGAACATCGGCATCAAGTGGATCTGCGGCGGCTACCAGCGCGCCAGGAGGAGTTTCAAGAGCCTCTGCATGATGCGGTACAGGAACTGTGAGGATGGCACTAGTGAGTTACCAGTCTTGAGAGGCAGAGGTAACCTCAAGTTAAGTCATCATCGTCGGCTTTCAATGGTTCTTTCTGGGTCATCCTACATTACATTTGTGACTAACACAGATGTTTGTTCTGTGTCTGCGTGTTTAATATATATCTATTATGTATATCAGTCTCTGGTACCCATAGTACAGGCTATGCCTAGTTTGGCATCAGTTGACCGTGTGTGATATGTCCGGAATATTTATTATTTATTTATTTATTAACGTCAGTGAGTCAGTGAGTAGATTGAGGTTGGGTGGTCCTGATAAGGGCCAATGACCGTTGGTGAAAGAACCAGTGTGGAGGATTTAAGTGCTCTTAGTATGTTCAGTTCACAATTCTTCGAATTTTTAGGGTCTAGGAAATGTCAGTTACCCCACGGTGTTTAACTTCATAGTTTGAGAGCACTTGTATACACTTTCTGAATGAAAAATCCATAGATGCACAGCCGAGATTCGAATCCGCGATCGTCAAACACTACATCACAGGTAAACTAGACCAAACACATCAAGAAAAACCAGCCGCACAACAAAATACAACAATTCCAACCATCCAGCCTCTCTATACATAATTCTCATCTAAAGTTAGAACTTCTCCCAACTTCGTGGAACCCCCCCCCCCCTCCATCTATATATCTCATTACTCACACGCGAATCGCTTTGTTTTTCCGTTTATAACTTTAATAGTTTCGAAACAATATCTTGCAACAGTTTGGGAGTCCATCAAGATGGAGTAACTTTGCCTGATGTTGCTTTGGTGAATTTAATGCGAAGTATATTAAAGCCGTGTTCCAGCGGCATGCGATATAGCCTCGATATGTTTCATCGATAAGGTACAAAATGATCCTTACCTCTACTGAACAATGTAAATTTTGAGTTTGACATTAGGGGTTTTACAATATAGTTCAATATCGCACGCTCCTAATAGTCAAACTCTAAATTAACTGCGTTCTCTGAACACAGTTAATTTTGAGTTTAAAATGTTAGATGACATATCGCTCGCCTATTGAACACGGCTTATGAGTGATAAATTCGCAACAATGAAAACTTTTAGAATAACCAAGGTCACCTACAAGCTTTCAGAATTATCCAGTTGAAGTGGCAGAGGGCAGGCCATATAGCTCGCAGAACCGACAACCGCTGGGGAGTAAAGGGAGTAAATGGCGCCCATGAATAAGAAAACTTCGAAGGAATTTCTTTGTCTCTTATAGTTTCAGCATGACCTTCTTAATGATGTTTATTCTCTGTGTTATCTCGACTCTACTCTCATCTCTGTCTGTATTAGATTATACATTTTTCAGTAAAAAAAATATTAAATTTTCAGTGTTTGTGAAATTGCACGATCACCGATGCAAGAATGACACATACCACGGAAGACATTGGTTCTACGTCTACAGAGTGTAGAAAGATGACATTTTACCTACGAAGTTATAATAATTTTATTAAAAAAAAATAAAAAAACTACTTTAAGAACAAGGAAGTTTTGCTGTTTGTTAAAATGCTATCAAAAATTAGGGATTTGGGAGCTTTTTAGGAGTGTTATTGGATGGATATTCTTACAGAAAAACTTAAATCCACTTTATTAATAACCGAAGTCGGTTCAAAATCTTTTAGAGTGATTTATTTACCAAATATTTAATTTTGAAATATGAATCACATTGAATAGGAACATAATCGATTTCCAAAAGACCATACTAATAGCATGCTTTAGTTATTTATCAATGAAAAAATTTACTTTGGTTGAGATAGGTACATCTATTCTATTCTATTTTCAGCCGTTTTTATCCCACTGCTGGGCAAAGGCCTCCCCCCA
The DNA here is from genome assembly GCA_947579855.1 of Anticlea derivata. NCBI lineage: Eukaryota > Metazoa > Arthropoda > Insecta > Lepidoptera > Geometridae > Anticlea > Anticlea derivata. The sequence goes on along the minus strand of OX388277.1, from coordinate 376,655 downwards.
TTCCCTCCACACTTCACTATCCTGTGCAACGTCAACCCAGTCTATCAGAAATCGGTCGAGATGGGTACATAAGTATGAAAACTACCTACTGTTTGGTAACAGACTTCTAGATCTAAATGCAACAGCTAAAAATACATTGTATTAACGTAAACAAAGTTTAATATTTAAACAGAACTAGATTTTTATAGTTTCCTAAATTACCAGGAAACGTTAAACAATCGGCTAAATGAAGCAAGAACTAGTTCCAATGTAGTAGCCACTACTATGGATGTAGAAATATCGCAAGCGACTTCAGTTACATATTCGTACGAATAGACAGAATTGGATCAATAGAGAATATTGATGCTTCAGAATAATGAGTAGAAAAAAAGTATCACCCAACAGTCAGATACATAGTCCTGACCCCACACTAGTATACCCTGTGTCGTGGATATCAGAAACTGCGGATACCATGGTACCACAATACCCAAAATACCAATTATTTGCATATCAGACAAAAATTTGTCCCGCAGAGGCGATGGCTCAGACGAGATAGATAGATAACTCTTTATTGTAAGCCACATAAAATTTAACACATCATAATTAAATCGACAAAATATAAGTAATAATAGTGGAATACAATGGGCGGTCTTATCACTAAGAGTGATCTCTCAGAGTGAGTGAGTGTGGGTGAAGACTGAGTGGGGCCAGTGCTCGTGATGACGAGCACTCGCCCGCTGCGCCATCATTGCGTAAGACTATAATAGTGAGGATAAATAAAGTTGTTTAGTAATACTAAAAAAAAAGCACTGTAGTACATGCGTACATACACTAGTACTGGTGGTAAGGGTACTCTACTAAAAGCAATCGAATCGAGCGTTGCTAACCGGCGCTCATAAATTACCGGACGCCGAGGAATACTGATCTAGAATATTACAGAACATTCTAGAAGAACTTCAGCTAATGGTACATAAACTAGACTAAAGGGAAGTTTTGTTAAAGCTATCAAGAGGAAATTTAAAGAGACAATTAAAATGTGGTGAAAGTTAGATTATAACTAGTTCAAAAGGTTAGCGATGTTTCTATTGGAACTTATTTAAAAAAAAGCATTATGCCCAATGACTATAGTCAATTCTTTATGTGCGATAGTCCCCCTATATCACTGACCTCTCAATTTTTTATTCAAATATCAATTTACTCATACTCATACTCTACCGGCATAAGCGCTAAATGGCGTGATCTGATGTCAAAATGCGATGTAGAGAGAGATACATCGCATTATGACATCAGATCATTTTTTACTAGGTACTACTGAAAATCAGTTTGAAAAACATTATTATAATAAAACAGGATTTGCTTTTGGCAAAATAGCACTCCACTCAAACAATATTCAGCGGAATTTTAACGATAACCATAAAACAAAACAGGTGTATCAAAATACGACAAAAGTTACTGCGATGCTGTAAAACGTGTAGGGCTATAAATTTGTCGATTCCCGAATTTATGATTACTGAGATTTAAAATGAAAATAAAATGTATTGCTATCGAACATGGTGCGAGCGCTAGAATGCATTGTTTTGTTGGTTATTGGTAAGTACCTGCATTTACTTAAATCTAATTTGCTAGTTAATACTAGTGGCAAGTGCCATGGCAAGCGATATGTCATATAAAATTCGTTTCAAACTAATCCATAATAGTTAGTTAGTTTCTTGGTTTTTGGCTTCTGTGGCTTGTTGTCACAATTCTGCCAATGATGATTTCATAAACTTTAGATGGAGGGTCATCATCATCAGCTCCCTGCCCTTATCCCACTTCATGTGGGGTCGGCACAACATGTTTTTCTCTTCCACTCCCCTCCATCAGCCGTCAAATCAGTATTCACTCCTTTCTTACAGAATAGGAGGGTGCAGAAATATAATATGGTCGGTGTCAGAAGGGAGACTCAACCAAAATTTTCAAAAATAATCCATACTAATATCTATAATTAACTTAGTCAATTTTGAGTTTGACATTTGGGGGTGTGCGATATAGCTCAACGATATCGCAACCTCCTAAACGTTAAACTCAAATATTTATCGTACCTCGTTTGAACTAGACTTCAGTTGCCATGGTGATTTACACAAGTTATCTTAGAGTAGTAAGAAGGCATTTACAAAGATAGATAGTAGGTATTATTAATAAATAAGCGATTCCGTGCTTTGGAGGGGCACCGTAATGATGATGCCTGAATTTCAGCCGACATAGCCTTGGCGTTGGTCAACAACACGCAAATAGAATCAAGGAATGACCTGGAGGACCTGGAAATACGAAGAAGCGCCAAAAAGGTCAAAAAGGACAAAAAAGATAAAAAGGGACGGTCTACTTCATCATCTAGCAATGATAAAAAAGGTAACAACAAGAATTCTGGTTGAAATATTTTCCCTTTACGTGAAAATATAAATAGGATTTTATGCACTTTAGAGAAGAAATATTAAGGAAATAATTGTTTTTATTGTTTTTATTCCATAAAAAAAGTATAATCACGACTCTATCTCCAAGCATGGTAGACAACCCCTCAGAGCTCCAGGCGATCAGATCTTCGGAGATGGCTTATGATGTAGTCAGAATAAAATCACATTTGTTTCAGGAGATTATTTTTAATTCAGTCCGTTTGTTCATGGTAAAGCAAATTTATCATGAACGAACTGCTGATTGTAGAAAATGAAAGAGAAAAGAAAGAAAGAAAGATTTTTATTTCCCTTAAGAACACATAAAATAATTTAAAAGAAATTAAATGCTAAATGATAAAAATATTGTGCGCAGCAGAGCTCTTGGAAAACATGGCCTCCGCTCAGCATTGTGCTGGATACACACTGATGTGTGCACCCAGCGCTGGTTTTCAGCGGAGACCATAGTAGTCACGTCACGACCTACTAGAGGTGACTAAAAATAACAGTTAAGACATACAATAATTCTCAAAAGATAGGTACTGTTTATAATTTTAAACAGTTACTAATAATTTAATACAATAAATTACGTGGCTTGCGTAACGGTCGTCGTTGGACGTATCTGTAGCTAAGGTTATCGCGGAATTGAATTAAACTTGAACAGAGTAAGAATTATAAAATGGGAAAGATTGTGAGGAAGTTAGATGCTTGGATGTTTGTTATTCAATCATGCCGTAACGACTTTAATGATTTCGTTGAAACTGTAATACACTGAATTATTTATCTAGAATCAGCATAAAGGCTACTTTTGAAATGGTTATTTTTACAGAGGACTCAGATAGCGCTGATGAATCCCTTGGCATATCGGACTCCGAGGACATTTATTCTGAAAGCAAGAAGAAGAGAAATGATGACCCAAAGTCTAGTGACGAAAGGAAAGGGTGGTAAGTCTTCAAAACAAAGTGCACGATAAGAACCTCTGAGTGACGAATCCCTCCTTTTATAACCACGTTTTTAACGCCTTTAACATCCTTATACCTTCCTGGTAATTAGATCCTTTTCCTGATCCTGTAAACCTGATTACTGACTCAACATCGTACCCTGAGAACGACAGTGACGCATAGAAATATGTAGTTCTGTTCTTGGTAAGAAAACTGTGATGATAATCAATGAAGCCAAAGAGGTATGTTAGGATCGAAGCTTGTGTAAAACCGTGATATCCTACCCCCCGGGAAACAGGTGTGATTTTATATATGTTTTTACGTCTAAGCGATTTCACATTTTATCACCACTCTTTGAAATAAGGAGTTAGTATCAAAATTAATTTAAATTTAAAAACATATTCAATATTAAAAATATTTTTTATTTTTTTTATATTTTATATATATTTTATATTGATTGATTTAATATTAAAATAAGTCTCCAAGAACTCAAAGCGATTGCGGGTGATGGAGTACACGATTTACTGTTTCCAGGAGAAAGTGGCACCGTAAGTGTCCTCCGTGCCCCGAGGACATGAGGAAGAAGTGGAGGGACCCCTCAATTAATTGGATCTGCGGAGCCTACCAACGCGCCAGGAGGACCTTCAAGAGCCTCTGCATGATGCACTACAGGAACTGCCAGGATGGAACAAGTAGGTATCTTCAGAACTGAGCTACTCACTCTACATCTACTTAGTTATAAACAAACAACTAAGAGCACTGGTGAAGTTGCCCCGCCTTCCAATCCAAAGGTCGCGGATTCGAATCCCGGTCGAATCGGCATTCGGATATGTATGTGCGCCCTTATAGTTCTCTCAAACATTGAAGGAGAACATCGTGGGAAAACCGGCATGGTCTAACCTACAATGACGACATCTGACATTTAATTTTGATAAAAATAACTTTTCATTTCGAAAACGCAATAATTGTAAATCAATTCCGATGAAAAACCACTTGGCTTAGAAATAAAGACGGTCAAGTACGGAGAGTAAGAGCGGAGTGAGACAGGGGGGGATCTCGTCTCCGAAGCTCTTCAATTTGTATGTTAACGACCTCATCGACGGGCTCAGCAGCATGCGTACCGGCTGCCGCATGAACGGCGTAAGCATTAATAACATAAGTTATGCCGATGATATGGTGCTGCTGAGCCCGACGGTGGGGGGTATTAGAGAACTACTGAAAGTTTGATAAAGCTACGCTGTTGAGCATGCGCTCAAATATAATGGTAAGAAGACAGAATACATGGTCTTTAGGGCCGCCGGTAAATGTCCCGAAAACAAGCTAAATATAACTCTTAACGGCTTGAACATAAATAGAGTGTCAAAGTTTAAATACCTGGGACATTTACTTGTCGACGACCTTAAGGACGATGAGGATGTCGAAAGGGAGCGTAGGGCTCTATCGGTTCGAGGTAATATGCTGGCTCCCAGATTTTCCCGTTGTACTGACCAAGTTAAAATAACGCTTTTTAAAGCGTCCTGTCAGAGTTTTTACACGGGAAGTCTGTGGGTCCGGCATACCAAAAGATCGATGGACGCCCTACGAGTCCAATATAATAATATATTTAGGATGATGCTGCGACTGCCTCGATTCTGCAGGTTTTGGCTAGTTACTTATGTACTTTTTTGAATTGCAGTGTTCCTGAAGATCCACGACCACCGTTGTGAGAACAGCTCCAAGCTCAAGCCTCACGGTGACCACTTCTTCTACGAATACCGGGTGGTGATGACCGATGAGTCCACCGACTCCAAGACTTCGTCCGAAACTACCAGCATTGAGAACAGCTCTGCCTAGTGAACGGGAATGCAGCCAATGTTTCATTTAAAAAGATAATGAGTTCATAATTCATCGCTATCCAACTTATCGTTCTTTATAAAAACTAGTTCGTAAATATGTAAAGTTCAAAAGAAATAATGATAATCATGGTGTAAAAAATGTGTCTTAGGCCTGCCCCGGTACAAAAGTTCATTGCCCTAACGTACGACCAAGAAAAAACTCGAAACAACAAATAAATAATAATAAATATTCCGGACATATTTCACACGGTCAACTGATCCCAAACTAGGCATAGCCTGTACTATGGGTACCAGAGACTGATATACATAATAGATTAATATTTAACACCCAGACACAGAACAAACATCTGTGTTAGTCACAAATGTTTGTCCAGTGCGGGAATCGATCCCGCAACCTCTAGCGCAGAAGGCAGAGTTACTACCAACTGGGCTATGAGGCCAGCCAAAAATAATGATTATTAACAGCCTCACACACCGCCACTCACCACACTAGGTCACATTCATAAATCAACTCCATTATCTCGTAGATATCATAAATCCATGACGTCACACAACCATTAATCGCTTTGCTACGTAATTTGTCATACAGACAGACAGACAAGAGCATGAAAACATGAGTGCTCCGGAGCTGTCAACAAATCATTTTCTGCTCTATTACTTAGAAGTTAACGTCTATTTTTCAACTAAACAAGTATTTTGTCTTAATGATGGAGTGTACATTTTTGCTAGAACTTTATGTATGAGGACTTAAGGTTCGTTTTAGTATGAATTTTGGTTTGAGTGGCAGGAAATGCATTAGATATGGCATAGCGTGAAGTGTAAAAGGAGTTTAAAGTGTTGGGATGTGTCTATTTTAAGCTCGTTCGTCACTGGTTCTTTTAAGATCACGCTTTTTTTGATCAGTAACGACTGATTTAACAACTATCTAAGGGTTTAGCAACCGCTAAAAGAAACAGTGTGGTGAAAGGTGCTTTGCATCGTTCTAGCTGTACAAGTCCGCTTCATTTCAGCCGTAGGTATATATATATATATTTTTTATACCACTGAGGTGGCATACACGCTTACAGCCCACCTGTTGGTAAGCGGTTACTGTAGCCTATGAGCGCTTGCAATACCAGAGGCATCACGCACGCGTTGCTGACCCCGAACCCCCTCCCCCCCTAAAGAGCTCTGGCAACCTTACTCATCGCAGGAACACAACACTATTTGAAACAAATAATGTTATTTGGCTGCGATCTTCTGTAAGGCGGAGGTACCTCCCCAGGCGGGCTACTCCAATTCAGAACGAGAAAATCTCGCTGTGCCCTACCTCCTACTAAAAAAGGTTGCACACTGCTAGACATAAGGCCTCCCCCACAGATTCAGAGTGACTTCCCACCATGTCGGGGGAATTCGCCCCTACTCAACTTGCTGATACCAAAAATAAAGTAGAATTTGTTTTCTTTGCTAATACAAAGAGCTATGTCGGTGGCGTTGGCTTCTCTACGGATTTAATCGTTTCAGATTTTAACACGTAGAGAAACTCTGGACATATCTCTCCCCATAGCCCGTTGCGCGACTTTGAGCTTATGTATTTGTACAATTTTTTTGATTTTGATGTGACTAACACAGATGTTTGTTCTGTGTCTGGGTGTTAAATATATATCTATTATGTATATCAGTCTCTGATACCCATAGTACAGGCTACGCCTAGTTTGGGATCAGTTGACCGTGTGTAAAAAAAAAAAAAATTATATTTGACTGGCCTCATAGCTCAGTTGGTAGTAACTCTGCCTTCTGCGCTAGAGGTCGCGGGTTCGATTCCCGCACTGGATAAACATTTGTGACTATAACATATGTTTGTTCTGTGTCTGGGTGGTAAATATATATATTATGTATATCAGTTTCTGGTACCCATAGTACAGGCTATGCCTAGTTTGGGATCAGTTGACCGTGTGTAAAAAAAAAAAAAAATTATATACTTCACCCATAAAAATTATATTTTTAACCAGCAGTGGAGGACTGTGAATTTATCTGTAAGGACCTTACTATATGTATACTCACATAAATAAAATAGGTACCTACTAAGATTCAGCGGCCCTACCGCAAAACAAATGAATTCGACGTATAATCAACGTTGACCTGGCAGCCAATCAGCCGCGTCCCCTGTGGGTACATGCCCAACAATCTCCTACTCATAGCGGTTCTGTGTTACTGTGAACCAGCTGTCAGTTTAAAATGAGCCTTATTGCAATTACTTAAGTAATAAAGAAGGAAACCCGGACCAAAATATTGGCTGACTTTATTTTACTTCCAAAATAATATCATCATCATCATCAGCCTGTAGAAGTCCACTGCTGCACATAGGCCTCCCCTAAAGAGTTCCACGACGAACGGTCTTGAGCCTTCTCCATCCACCGACCTCCCGCAACCTTCACAATGTCGTCGGTCCATCGGGTGGGGGGGGGGCCTTCCAACATTGCGTCGCCCGGTTCGTGGTCGCCATTCGAGAACCTTTACTCCCCAACGGTTATCGATTCTGCGAGCTATGTGGCCTGCCCACTGCCACTTCAACTTGCTAATTCTGAGAGCTATGTCGGACTACACTGATTCAAAATAATGAAAACATAATATCTTTTATTTAAGAACAGAAACAGAGAACGAAAAACGTAGAGAAACGATAACAACTGCAGTAATTTTTTAAACTGTGTCGCGAGATTTATCGCCCTCCTCAGAAAATTACAGTTCCTATCATCATCATCACATCACTTCAGCCGTACGACGTCCACTGCTGAACATGGCCTCCCCCACAGACAGAGAGAATTCCTTATCATGTGGGGGAAATTGCCCATATTCACCACGCTGGGCATGCGGGTTGGAGAGCGCAGTTAGAGCTATCGTTGCCCATCCCCTATCTTTTTTCCCTTAGTCGCCTCTTACGACATCCGCGGATATGTAGATATGGAGGGGCCTATTCTTCAGCCGGGGCCACCACGGCCACAGTTCCTATACAAATGTAATATATTAGGGAAACAAAAAATGAGATATGAGTAGCTAATAGAGTAGATCCTAGGTCTAAAAAACGGCTGTGTGCGGACAGCACAGGCTTTTGTAAAGAGAGAAAGAGTGCAGCAGTTCTCCTTTCTTTCAACTCTCCCTACTAACTCTACATTCCATTTTGTGAAAAAATATCATCTTGATCTCCCTTCCCTTATGTACCCACTTCATATGGGGTCGGCAAAACATGTTTTTATCTAATAAACTACCGTTTTTTGTGAAAAAGTATCATCGAAAAGAATGGTACTACATATTATAAGTTCCTGTTAGATAGTAAAAATTCCACAAGGATTTAGAATAGATTTAATAAGGCCTCATTTTTGAAGTCTACCGTTTTCTTGATAGTACAGCATATATTATAACACAACCCTATCTAAGTAACATGGTCTCCCAGACTCCCCGTGCAACGTACACTGTTCTCCCAGACTCCCCATGCACCGAAAACTCAATACTTCGGCCATGTCCAATATCAGTTTAATCACTTGGCCATGTCAATCGTGTATCGTTGATGAAAGTGACGTCATCAACCAGTAGGTAGTTGTTTGAGGTTGTTCACCGGACAGTCCTGTGAAAGTTACGGCACTGTAACGCTCTCTTTTGAGTTTTGACGTATATAAGAACATTTATGAAATGTTATTGAAACACAAGTGTTTTCCTTATCTTCAAAATAATTACAAAGGAGCACTTATGTATAGAAATTAAACTTATACGTTAGTCAAAATATTAAAAAAACATGCACTACTTCAAAACGATTTTTTTTTGAGTAAACTTATTGAAACGACAGCCATTATGTAACACAAAAAGTATTAATCTAAAAGATAAATCATTAAAAAAAGAAACTTACCAAAACTTGTTAAGGGGTTGAACCAATTATAAACTTTATATATTTCTTACCTGAAAAAGAAAAATAAAATTGTTAGCATCTAGGACTAATTTACATCATAGGACAAAGCCTACATCAAATAGAGTACTTCAGATGTATCTATAGATATGGCTTGCTTGTCGTGTCACTGATTCTTTCTTGGTCATACTGTATTAGGTCAGTAACCTGGTTGTGGTATGGTAGCCCTGAAAAGTGCCTATACCACCGGTGAAAGAATCAGTGTAGTGACAGGATTAATGTGCGTCTTAGCCCTTTCGTGCACAATATATAATGTATAGGTATATTAGGTATGTGAACAGTTAACAAAAAACAATGGCTGACAAAATATCCTCCGAAAAATCCTTTCCTAAAGTGCCTATTCCATATGTTTGACCTGTACGGCCCGTTTGGCGAAAACTGTTATTTTTTATCGCTCGCGCGCAGGCCGTAACCGCCTTCTGGGCCATCAGGATATATGTTAAATACTAGCTTGCGCCCGCGGCTTCACACCGCGGCTTGAACCACAAACATCCAATTATCCTCGCAAACTTTCGCATTTATAATATTAGTAGGAAGTAGGATTATAGACAGTGTTACACCGTTTTTTATTCGAAAGTGAATGAAGACAGGATGCTGATAATGAAAAAAATCTAGATTTAAGAGCAAAGAAGTCGAAGTTTCCTATGAAGCATTTGAATGTAAGATTAAAGAGACTCATTTCATCCCCAATGTATAAAAACCAATATTATAGTGAAACCTACATTTCGTTGCTATCAGCTCTATGACCTAGCTGTAAGCTTTTACGAAATAATTTGATATCACCACATTATTATAGTAAAGCTGGCATTTTGACTCGCGAGACCGAAACGCGCGACAAATGATAACATTCCTGGATATTTCCGATTTTATCTTTTTTTTTACATGAAGTTTGCGATTTTGTTTAGGCTTTGACGTTAGTTGACATTCTCAAAGTTTTATGGTTCAATTTCGTCTAAATAAGTGCTGACACGCTCGCATTTGAATGGCAAAAAGACATCAGAGTAGGGCACCTGAGGGCACCTGACTATTGTGAACTCATATTTAAATCACAAAAATATCAATGAAATTCAATTTTTACCTTAGAACGAGCGTGTTTTGAGCTTATTTTGACTTTAGACAGTGGATGGATTCGTTTGCATGATGGTATTTTCATACAAACTTCTACACCAGCTGCTCAATGCTGCTGCTTGCTTGTCGTTGAACTGATTCGTCCTTGGTCATCCGTATTAGGTGACCAGGTTGAGGTATGGTGGCCCTGAAAAGGGCATATGACCGTCGGTGAAAGAATCATTGTAGTAAATGGGTTAAAGTGCGCCTCTTAGAGGCTCCTTTTGTGCACTCTGATGATGCCGTGATGAGGAGACGCCAAAACGAACGGCACAGACAGGTCGACAAGGTCACACTTCTGCATTTTATAGGATCCTAAAATAGCGTCCAATTTGGCTGTGATGTTTGCAGTGATAGTCGCGTGTTTCAGAACGCCTCCCTTGTTACAAAGTAATGTGATACGAGATCCAATTCCATTGTTGAACCCATTTCAAGTAACTTCGCAAACACAACGCGACAGCAAAACAATAATCTCTCTTGTAATAAATTATACACGTGACGTGACGTTCATCCGAGTGAAGTTGGTGACGGTTGTAAGAGTGATGATAGTTACACGTTACAAGGAAATACAAAAGCGGGAATCGAACCCGTACCCCTTGCATCTCAGATGGGCCCTGCGCCAACAACGTCGCTCTTCTCTGCAATGATTTGAGGCTCGTATTCAGAGACAAGACTCGAGCATTGATCTGTACTTAAATCTCGATTTGAGGCGAGATTCTAATTCATGGACAGTATTTATGTATAGCTTCAATGATCACAGTTCACCTGAGTAAATGCTTATTCTGAAACGTCAATCAGACGAAATCGGTGCTTGAGTTTAGATTTGATTAGACATTAATCAAATGACATTTTCGTTCCGTTACACTTACTTTGATGCATATTTATACTTCACTTTATAGTTCTGTTCTATTTCCACCCTGGCTGTTTGAATTTCTGCGTAAAACGGATCGAAAATTATAAATAAATCAAAATGTAAACGAGAACATTTGAGTACAGATTTGAGACTCGATTCAGCTGAGAGTAGTTTAAGTACCGTTCTTGAATAAAAGCTATGTTTGAGAAGAGATTCAATACTTAAGTAGAGTTCAGCTGATCTGTGATTAAATCTAAGTTTGAGTCGTGTCTCTGAATACGAGCCTGAGACTTGGTCGATAACTATTGGCCTCACACACAAGCTCAAAGTCGTGCAACGGGCTATGGAGAGAGCTATGCTCGGAGTTTAAGGCTCGTATTCAGAGACAAGACTCAAGCGTTGATCTGTACTTAAATCTCGATTTGAGTTAAGATTCTTATTCTTGAACAGTACATAAGTATAGATTCAATGATCACAGTTCACCTGAGTAAATGCTTATTCTGAAACGTCAATCAGACGACATCGGTGCTTGAGTTTAGATTTGATTTGACATTAATCAAATGACATTTACGTTCCGTTACACGTACTTTGATGCATATTTATACTTCACTTTATTGTTCTATTCTATTTCCACCCTGGCTGTTTGAATTTCTGCGTAAAACGGATCGAAAATTATAAATAAATAAAAATGTAAACGAGAACATTTGAGTACAGATTTGAGACTTGATTCAGCTGAGAGTAGTTTAAGTACCGTTCTTGAATAAATGCTATGTTTGAGAAGAGATTCAATACTTAAGTAGAGTTCAGCTGATCTGTGATTAAATCTATGCTTGAGTCGTGTCTCTGAATACGAGCCTTAGAATCCTAAAAAATACAAATTCAGATGACAAGATAAACATGCCAGGTTACTTTATGCATGGGATACTTTACAACCCACAGACGCACCCTCCTGCAGACATTATTCACATCTACAAGAAAAAAACACCCCATTCGCCCCTATTTTTATTCTTATTCTTCCATTGTTACTTTTTGTTACATTACGGTGTGATAACGGCCACGGAACCATTAGTATAATGGTTTGTCCCCTGTCTTTTATTCGCTGACCCGTTTTTTAATTTTTTTGCAAACTCCTATTTTGTAAACTGGCGGTAAACGCTAAACACAATGTAAACAGAAAAGTTTTATTAGATGCGTAATTTTGTTAGGGCAACATAAAATTCTGTAATGCTACATTAGAATATTACAAGCTCATGAAGTTAGCTAGATTTTTTCTAAAACAGGCTTCTGATGGTGTGCGTACAGCCTTACGCAACGACGCACTGCATATTATTCTGTGCAATGTTTGCTAGTTGTACCACCAGCTAGTATTACAAAGTCAAAGTTAAAAGATGTTAATTTAATAAAATCACTAGGATCACTTTGAAACGTCTTAGAAATTAGAGGAAGCTATGCCTGTTCCTCGCGACCAAGCCTAGAAGAATCAGGCAACAAACACGGCGCGCGTGTCTAGCACTTTTTTCGACGATCCTTTTTCATAAAATAGAATGTAGAGCTTCAGTGTGGTGCCGATCTAACAAGGTGAGAATTGCTGGCGTTTTCTCACAGAACTCACAGATTTCTAATACCTACTGTCATCTACAATCAAATGTACTAAGTTTATCTTAAACTCTGTAAAGAAATAATTCATAGTTTTGTTAACAAACAATAGTTCCACCGCGGTTCCTATTCAGGACGTCCCGCCCGGGCCCGGGACGTCCTGACGGAAGGATCAGTCGGGACGCGGAAAGGAAGGAAGTAGCTAAGTTCGAGGCGCACATCGGGCCGTGAATATGTTTGTATGATTTTGGACTTTAAAGTAAGTATATAAAAGTAGCCTAGACTTCAAAGTAGCTTTTGAAATTTTATTTTATTTTATTTTATTTATTTGGGTAAACAAACAGTGACACAATTAAACATAGGCTGTAACTTAAATGGTAAATGAACAGATAATTGTGACACCAATGAAATGAAATGAAATAATTTTGAAAGTAAGATCAGACGCCATGATATTTTTTTGAAAACCCGAAGGGCCCCGCTTCACCACGAACCAATGGCTCAAATATAAATATATATGTAAGCACTATCGAGACTAACATATTTGGACATTTTGAGATCCTAGGCCGAATCTGCCGCCGCTCCTAGTTATTGACTTAATACAGATTAGCCAATAAAGAATAGGATCGTCATCAATATTTAGTTTAAAATAAAAACAATAAACTGATAGAAACATCAGAATACGAAGTGGTGGACAACCAATAAGCATGTTTATACCTACCCCTCAATAAACATGTTTATGTTCGATTCCAGAGTATCCGGGTATCGTAAATATAGTTATGAGACCCACTACGCTTTAATAGTTTTCTGATAAATGATAACATGTATAAAACAATGTTTTGTGTGTAAACAACACTGTAGGAGAAGGAGATGGATAGAAGAGATGTAACGGGTAGTAAATATGATACAGCTCTTTATCCGTCATATGATGGACATGGACAATGGACATTGGACATGGCTCATAGATACATGAAAATGAAAATGAAAAATATTTATTTGCAGCAACACATACAATTTTAAACTTAAACTATGTGTACATGGATTTAAATGTGTAGATTTGTGTTTTGCTTATTACGAATGAAATAATAACTATTTCACAGACGAAGCCATTGCGAAATTCACAATAGATCGTGTCAATTTATGAATTTTGCTATGATTACTATGATTTACTATTATTTATCGAGTATGCTGAAGATGAATCATCAGCCTCAACGGAACCTAACGTCGGGACACCAAGAACGAACTCATAGTACGAAGAAAGACGAAGAAGATTACAAGGTATTTTAAGAATAATCTTTGTATCTAATTTGTACTGGTATTAGCAGCACTTCCAGTTGAAGGACTGTACAATGTGATTAGACTATACCCTTCTATACTGGCCTCAGAGCTCAGTTGGTAGTAACTCTGCCTTCTGCGCTAGAGGTCGCGGGTTCGATCCCCGCACTGGGCAAACATTTGTGTGATGAACACAGATGTTTGTTCTGTGTCTGGGTGTAAATATATATCTATTATGTATATCAGTCTCTGGTACTCATAGTACAGGCTATGCCTAGTTTGGGATCAGTAGACCGTGTGAATATGTCCGGAATATTTATATTTATATTTTATACAAAAATAATGATTATCGTGAAAAACATATAAAAATTCTTATTTTTGCAGATCCCAAATTTTTTCAAATAAGCTTTTTTGGTCTTTGTGTAATATAACGAATTATTATTAAATGTACGAGTAGTTTTGTTTCAAGATTACTACCTTTAAGGTAGCAAGGTGCATGAAAGGAGCCTCTAAGAGGCGCACTGTAATCCTTTCACGACACTGATTCTTTCACCAACGGTCATAGGCCTTTTTCAGGGCCACCAACCTGGTCACTGACCTAATACAGGATGACCAAGAAAAAGTCAGTGACACGACAAGCAAGCAAGGTAGCAATCTTGAATGAAAAATATTAAATTTCCAATAGTCGTAAAACATACTGTATTTCCAATTGGGTGTAGAATAAGTCCCTTTGACATATAATATATGATTCACCTTGTACATTTATCAGGAAAAAAACACCTTTGTTCTTCTACCTCTGAACGTGGAAGTAGCCATGTTGTAGAACTTGACAGTTTATTTATTTATCTGTCCCCGAAGATTTTGAATAAGTTGGCGTATTTTGTACTGCATTTCACAATTTGCTTTGTCTCCTGGATTTGCAATATATGAGTGGAGAGCGAATAGAAAAAGGAAATTATAAAACACCCAACAGTCACATACATATTCCTGACCCCACACTAGGATCCCCTGTGTCGTGGGTATCAGAAACAACGAGTAGGTATCCTCCTACCCTACTAATATTATCAATGCGAAAGTTTATGAGGATGTTTAGGTATTTGGATGTCTATTGTTCAATAGCGCATTAACGGCTCAACCGATTTCGATGAAACTTGAAATAGGCAGAGTTCCTTACCTAGACTAGCTTAAAAGCTACTTTTAATCAAGGTAAAAGGCAAGCGAAGCCGCGGGCGTAAGCTAGTCCGGTATAAATATCCGTTGAACTAAAAGTTTTCAGATCGCGCATGTTTAAAAAATACAAATATTGCAAAAGTGTTGCAAAGTACTTCGGAACCCACGCGACCTGGCGAATCGCAGGCTCAGGAGTTCATTAATATTTAACACCCTCGACCGCCCCACTTCCTACCCTTAAATAGGTTACACAGACAACCCTCACTCTATGATTTTAAGCTCTGAATCTGTGGGTTACCTGGTTGTAGTTAGGTTGAGGAATCATTTATTTTTGTATTTCAAGTATTTTTATTCAGAACTCAAACAAAATGTACTAATTACAAAATAAAACGATGTAAATGCAAAAGTTAAAAACTGTGTAGCAGTCTCAACGCCCACCTCCTTAACCTAAGAGTAGAGTTCTGTTATTTAACAAACTTGGTATCTAATTAAAAAAGAAAACAAAACAGAAAATAATTAGTGCGCATACACAACCAAGTCACAACCAGTTATGTTATTTTTAACGGATGAAAATTGCATTGGTGCCATGGGATTCGAACCCAAGACTTTTGGATCGGAGGATCAACGTTCACACATTCAACTTTAACACCCCTTTTTTGTCGCAGGTTTATAAAACATTTTAAAGATAACTAGCTTGCATCCACGGCTTCGTTCACGTGGCACCTTGTTAAAAAGTAGCCTTTATACTATTCCAGTTAAAGAACTCTATTTCAAGTTTCACCGAAATCGGTTGAACCATTGCGGCGTGATTTAAATAAAAACATCCTCACAAACTTTCGCATTTATAATATTAGTAGGATAGCCTAAGTGAAAGTCAAAATCAAAAGGCGTTTATTTCAATATCATCACTAGGATCACTTTGAAACGTCATACGTCCTATCGTGAATAACTGGCCTCATAGCTCAGTGGTAGTAAATCTGCCTTCTGCGCTAGAGGTCGCGGGCTCGATTCCCGCACTGGACAAACATTTTGTGACTAACACAGATGTTTGTTCTGTGTCTGGGTGTTAAATATATATCTATTATGCATATCAGTCTCTGGTACCCATAGTACAGGCTATGCCTAGTTTGGGATCAGTTGACCGTGTGTGATATGTCCGGAATATTTATTTATTTATTTATTTATCCAAAATAAATGTATTTTCTTTATTTCTTTCTTTCTTAGAAACTAGGTGAAACCACGCCTGTTCCTCGCGACCAAGCCTAGAAAAATCAGATAGAAGGATAGGATAAAAGATACCAGCCTGTGCACGACACTCCACTTTGAAATTAGATTCGCACTACAGTTATTCACCGATAGAGGGCGCTAGATGAGCTATCGATGGAAAAATCCAATTGACACGAGAAAAACGGATTTTCCACTCGATTTATTACATTCTACTTGTTTCACCTGGCTATGGATGGCGGGCTGGGTGGTTATATTGTGTTATTAAAAATGGCGTAGGCTCAGGGGAGGCTGAATAGTTTAGCAATTATTATTCTATCTTTGATCTGTATTTTCAGATCTTTATCTCAACAGTGGAGTCGTTCGGCACAACATATTTGCCTCTTTCACTCTCTTCTGTTAGCCGTCATCTCCGCACTCACTCCTTTCTTACTCATGTCATCTTTAATACAATCCATCCATCTTTTCTAAATGTCTAACATTACATAAATTCGAATTACCTAGTTCTAGAATATGGATCCTAGTAAACAACCTTGAATGTAGGTAAACCTAATAAATTTCTCGTGTAGACAGAAATGTGGACCTACGTTATACCTAAAATTAATACTTATGAAAGGTAGGATACCTGTCTTACAATCTTATGTACCTACCTGTCCAGCGCTTAACATAACTTGGTTTACAAACCCACCTCAATGTCTGCCAGAATCATACATTTTGAAATCAATTTTACAATACTAGACAACGTTTAGTTCTCAAAAACCCTGAGTACAAACTGGTTTTAAAAATAGTCAAAAAATAATCATGATATTATTCAAGAGGTAGCGTAACGATTTTGCACTCTATTCCAGTATTTTGGTTTTAAGTGTGCGATAAGTCATCACAAATGTATTTGAAAGTATATTCTACTATCCTACTAATATTAAAAATGCGAATGTTTGTGAGGATGTTTGGATGTTTGTTGTTCAATCACGCCGTAACGGCTCAATCGTTTTCAATGAAACTTGGAACAGGTAGAGTTCTTCACCGCTTTTATCTAAGTACTTCACGAGCAAAGCCGCGTGCAGAGGCTAGGTTCAAAATCATAAATCATACTTTTTATTGCCTGAAATACATGTGTTATAGATGTTATACATTTTATAAAAGTAGCAATGTATTCTGCCTGTTCAGGCGTGCAATTTTGAAATAACAATATAAATTAAATTAAAATTAGATAATATAAACTATACATGCAATGAATAAAAGAGACAAAAACTCGAACATCTTGATAAAATTGAATAATTAATAATAATGTCAGACAGTAAAAATATGAATAATATGAGAATAGAAAAATAAATTGATTAATTTAAGTTAGGGAAAAATAATAATTATTTGTCAGTCATCAATTCATCCAAAGAGTAATAGCATTTACTATTCAATAATGATCTCAGCAAAGTAATCCTTATGTTCACTGAATAAAGTAAGTTTGACTTTTAGGGGCTTGCAAATAGTTATCATTCGCCGTTATCATTAGTATATCATACGCGGAAATATGAAAAAGCATTCTCTTTTATTAGTTCTGTCACAGTCGTGATGCATTGTTTTCGGTGGCAGGATTCTGAGGATTCTCGTCGATTCATATTACGTGGGGTTATGCGTGAAAATTGAAAAGTATTTTAATATTTAGGCATCAAAGCTCCGGGCGAATCTCTTTGACAGGCATGTTAACGCATAGCCGGAGGTGGAAGGCGGCCCAAGCGGGAAGAGGCTAGAGGCTAGCTTTATGTAGAGCCAGAAAATATGTAACAAGTATCGGAATTCAACCCCTTAAAGACCTCATTGTTTGGTTTATTTATAAATATCACTGGTGAGACGATTTCTTATACAAATAGGTCTCAAATTCTAAGCGACTCCAAACTATCACTCTAAGCTATCATCATCATCATAAGCCTGTAGAAGTCCACTGCTGGACAAACACCTCCCCCAAAGAGTTCCATGACGAATAGTTCATAGTTCATAGTTCATAGTTCATTTATTAATAACGGATAATAGTTACATGAATAATGGTCTTGAGCCTTCTCCATTCAATTTTCACAATTTCGTCGGTCCATCGAGTGGAGGGCCTTCCAACACTGCGTCGCCCGCATTAGCTATAATGAACGCAAATTGGACATGAGTAAACATAGTCGCATATTGTGGCCATAAAAGAGCCAGTGACCGGAACTCTTGCATCATCCGCAAAAGTTTATAACTTACCCGTACACTTCTTTGCACTTAAAAACGCTTTTACACTCCTGTTATTTTTTAATAAATTCTTGCTTCCCACAAAGCCCCCTGCCCCTGCCTACCCCTACCCGCATTATCAGCCGCGCACACTCACTATTTGACGCTAGACAAAAGTTATTGAAAATAAATTGGCTAGAGCGTGCTTATAGCATATAAAGCAGCTAGTTCACTCCTACTACATATTTCAAAGTAGGTAAATAAAATAAATAAATAAATATTCCGGACATATAATACGGTCAACTAATCCCAAACTAGGCATAGCCTGTACTATGGGTACCAGAGACTGATATACATAATTGATATATATTTAACACCCAGACACAGAACAAACATATGTGTTAGTCACAAATGTTTGTCCAGTGCGGGAATCGAACCCGCGACCTCTAGCGCAGAAGGCAGAGTTACTACCAACTGAGCTATGAGGCCAGTCTTAAATTTAATTTTATGTACCTATATCTAAATTATGTGTATTTTTATCTACATTTTCATGATGAAGTTATAGCCATTTAAATGTTATTGATTAACTGTGTAGCACATTATGTAGGATAGTATTATTTTTAGTTCTTATTTCATTCGTATAAATTATCCTGGTAAGCCTTGGATTCGCCTTGATTATGAACGGTGCCTCATTCACCTTCTTTATGCGATGCGTTATAGACTGAACTAGCTGTTTGCTCCACATAACTAAGAATGTTACTATGTTATTGAGAACGAGATTGCCCCCCGATAGGTAATCCCGGTGTTTTCAAGAATTCCCGGCAATTTTCAGGAATTCTCCAGAATTCCCGGATGCCTGCAGGTGTGAACATTCCATTATATTGGCTGATGTGATAAATGATCGATCTTGCGTCGGAGAAACTATTGAAACAGTTTTAGATAATATTGTTTTAGGAGCTATTTGTTTAAAAAGTACTTTAAAGAAAACTACCGGTAGTGCAAGTTTCATCAAAATTTATTGATTACGCTTTAAACACACATTAAATGTCTTCGAATGTTTAGGTTCTAGGGCAGGGGTTCTTAAACTATGTGATTAGCCACGGACCACTTTCAGAATTTTTAAAATGCCGCGGACCCCCCTAGCAAATGAGATTGAGGAAAAAAACTAATTAAAAAAATCACTTTTATTGGTAATTTACTCACACTTAGGTACCTTCTAATGCTTAATTCGCCAAGATCTTTTGCATGAAATTCAGCTCTCAAAACTTCTCTAGATCTCATGTCAATTAAGAATTAATTTGAGCTACCGTGGACCCCTGTCACACTTATTACGGACCCCTTGGGGATCCGTGGACCCCACTTTAAGAAACCCTGTTCTAGGGCATGGCGGTTTTGTTCAACGTTTGAGAGCAACGTTAGTATATCCCAAATAAATTTCTCGAATAAGAAATCCATTCGTACACGATCGGGATTCGATCCCATGACCTATGAAAGCGGGGTCCCTACCACCACTCCCTAATGCTGACATGCTCGCACTTGAATGGCAATAAGATGTCGTGGCATTATAGCAGGTCACTATATTTGTTCAATGGACCGATGACATTGTTAAATCGGAGGATGAAGTCAGCACCAGACCCCCAATTCTACTAATTCAATGGCTTCAAAATGACAATGGTTCAATGTCAAAATGACCACTTTTGACACTTTTGGTATTCTGCTATCACAGTCGTATTTCATTGTGGAACCAATGGACCAATGAAATCAAAGAAATGAAGGTGGCGACAATCGTAACTGAATGATAATGGTGCGATCATTATCATGTGTGATTATCATTTTCAAGGCATTGAATTAGTAGAATTGGGGGCCAGATTGTTCGTAAAAGCATTCTATCAGGGGTAGGCAGGAGAGTTGTTCATGCAGTGGACGTTTTCACTATGGCATCCAATATCAAAAAGGAAAACCAACTAACCTACTTTCGGGAATCAATATCATCGAATCCCGCAGTTATTCATACATGCAAATGTATCGTCCCGCGGGAGGGAGGCGACGCTAAATGTCCCGATGTCCCGAATGCGGGACGGATTAGGTACTGCAGGACTCGTATATTTCGTTTATGTGGGTTTTGTGAAGATTTTTTGACTGGTTCTTTTATAATTCACAAGGGTTTTTTCAAGATATATATTCAATCAGGGTGAATGATCTGTGGCAGTTTTGGTAAGTTCTACAAAGGTGTACTCTTTCGGAAAGACAGGACGATAAGTGTCATCATCATCATCAGCTATGACGAACGGTCTTGAGCCTTCCCCATCCACCGACTTCCCGCAACCTTCACAATGTTAACGGTCTATCGGGTGGCTTGTGTGGTGCCTTCCGTCGTCCCTGCGTTGTAATGGTCGCCATTCGACAAAAAGAATACAAAACGAAATATCTAGTGATTTCTGGACTCTTTGTGAGAAAAATATGCTAATTAATGCTTGTACTGAAATGATCTAAATGTCAAAATTTCACCCAAACGCCATCTCCCACAATAACGATATGAAAACAGAACTCAATGAGTTGGAATCCAGCCGTCAAAGATAGCGGCTACAAAAGCTTGTAAATATCTCAAGATGTTGCCAGACGTTGCACGACGTCTTGTGTAACGTCGAGCGTCATTTCGCGTGTCGTCGCGTCGCTTTTGTCTCAATCGCTTTGTGACTGCGAATTTGTCGACGCCACTTGGCAGGTTAAGCTCGCCATCCCAAGAAGTCGCATCGTCGACTGAAATCATCATCATTCAAGACGTGTGTCCACTGCTGAACATCGGACTCCCCCACAAATTTCCAGAGCGACTTCTTATCATGTGGGGGGAATTCGCAAATGCTCACCACGCTGAGTACGCGGGTTGGCGAGCGCAGTTATGAAAATAGCGGACGCTGCTGCCCATCCCCTAGCTTTTTCCCTTAGGACTTTGAGAGACCAAGCTAGCTAGTGTGTGGCATGCCACTAGCATGTTAATCTAGTATAGTATATCTATATATCTATCTTATCTCAGCCTTTACGGTGGTTATATTGCTGTTGCCGCTAATGAGGAAACAAAGTTTTATATGTGCGATAATGTAGAGAGCGCAGTTAGTTAACAATTGTGCTTCTTACTAGAATTAACTTCATTTTTTTGGTTGAAATAGGAGCCCTGAAAAGGGTCCCGTCTTGTCTGGCTAAAGATCCAGCGTGGTGAAAGGAGTAAAAAGTGCCTTGGAGCACACGTGTGCGAGTGCACATGCCTCTTTACTAACCTTTTCGCGATGTTCTCTTTCATAATAAAGGACTAGAGATAGCATAATTCTTCTTCTTCTTTTCGTGTCACTGATTCTTTCTTGGTCATCCTGTATTAGGTCAGTGAACAGGTTGAGGTATGGTGGCTCTGAAAAAGAATCAGCGTAGTGGAAGGATTAAAGTGCGCCTCTTAGAGGCTCCTTTCGTGCATAATGTCTCATAGCTCAGTTGGTAGTAGCCTTAGTAGTTGGCCTTCTGTGCTAGGGATCGCGGGTTCGATTCCCGCACTGGACAAACATTTGTGACTAACTCAGATGTTTGTTCTATGTCTGGGTGTTAAATATGTATCTATTATGCTTATCAGTCTTTGGTACCCATAGTACAGACTATGCCTGTGATATGTGCGGAATATTTATTTATTTATTTAATGTTAGAGATTTTGTTTCAACTGAAAATTGAAAAAGTTTCGATTTGAACTTTAATTTCTAAAGCTTTTACAGCTTTCAGTGAAATCCTGGCTTTAGTCACAGGTGATTTTTAAATCGGATTTGAAACTTCGTAACGCACGCTTAGAAATAGGTAAGGGTTTTGAAATTACTTTGCCTTCTAACTTTTAGCTGTAAAAACTTTTAAGGTAAACTGGCATAAAAGAAAATGCGTAGCAAAGAGCCTTATTTTTATGATGATACTAGCTTTTGCCATAAGCTACACTTGAAAGTTTGTGCCTAAACAGTTTCATCCGAACTGGTTCAGCCGCTACGGGTCGTCACTGAAAACCGAACAGTCTTACTTTCGAGTTATAAATTACTGGTTTCATCATCATCATCCACAGCCTAACTTCACCCACTGCAGGGTATAGGCCTCCCTTTGTATGGGTGCAAGCCTTATACAGTTGCGGCCCGCGATGCTTGCGATATCGTCTGCCCATCTCGCTGCTGGACGACCAACGTTCCGATATCCACTTCTTGGACGCCATTCAGTTAACGCCTTACTCCACCTGTCATCACCACGCCTTGCCAGGTGTCCTGGTTAAATTACTGGTTTACTCATACAGAATTAGTACTCGTAGATTCGTGTTGTACCTAGGTTGTGTTCTTGTGTGCGAAGACTAACAAACACTGCCTTTAAGCCTCGAACCTAAGATTGTATTTAAACAAAGGAAGTTTCTTCAAAAGGCCACTAGAAAATTAATTTGAAACTTAGCAAAAACGAGAAGTCTTTTGTTTACCTCTCGACCCACCTTGAGGCCAGGTCAAGGGCATTCGCCATTTCAGATGAAGACTACATCTTTGTATGAAGAGGTTTCGTCCAAACAAATTCCAACAATAGAATGCCAATCGGTTTTAAACTCTATATTCTGACGATTAGGGTTCATGGAACTGTTAGATAATTGGAGTGTTTGAGAGTATTAGGGTATTCTAAAATGTTTGCTGAAACTAAAATGAAAGACAATACCCGATTTTCAACCAGAACCTTTTGAATTTTCGGTATAAATATGAATATCTACATCAAACACGCAAGAGAAATGCATCTCAGTGTTATTCATCCCCTCAGAAAAATATGTACGGAGATAAACGAGGGTCAAATAGTAGAAAAGGGTTGCCCAAGTTGGGTCATACAAAGGGTGGATTACGCATGTTTCTTCAAATTGCCGGTACCATGTCGGATTAGACCCAAATAAATATGGAGTTTCATCAGCTTAAAATTATGAACGCCTGACGGTTTGAAAAGAGCAACAGAAATTAGGAAATGGTTAAGTTTTTTGAACGCCTGCCAAAAATGTTGTAGCAACAAGTAGGTACGTTAACAAGTTAGTGGATTTAAGTTGGCTGGACAGATGAGCACTTTATTATTTGCAGCACTAGTTTTATTTTTGCATTTTGGTCATACTGTGAAGCGCAATGATGAAGGTACATTTAAGCAAAATGCAGGTACTTGCCTTCGACATAATTTTTTTTCATAGCTACGAAGTACCAGATTAAAAGTTACAGGTATGTTAAAAGTATAATTTTTAAATTTTGGTTGGAACCTAAATATGTACCAACCAAAATTATTACAACGAATTAAAAAAAAACCAACGGTCATCCAACGAACGGTCATCAAAAAATCAACGGTCGAACATAATAGTCCTGACCTCACAATAGGATTCCCTGTACCGTAGGTATCAGAAAATATGAGTACCTAACATGACGTCACCACAACATCCGGAACAAATATTTGTCCCGCTGCAGGAATTGAACCCGCACCCCCTGCGTCTCAGACAAGCACTCCGGTATGCCACCGATCATCTTACCGAGGTCTTATTTCGACTTTAACCATAGAAACTCGTAAGTTTACAAAAAATATAAAAGTTGACTGTTAAAATTACTACAGCAACAGACTTGCATGCGCCAACGATAGAATTTGCAGCGACAAAACATTCAGGCGTTGCATTTTTCTTTGTGGTTAATTTGCATACAAAACCAGAATTGAGCTCCAATCACAAAGCATGACATACCTATCTAGAACAGTAAGCACCGGTCACAATAACCGCAGACCAACTTACAAAGGACTGTAAAACGAATTACTCTTTGATACAATCAAACCCAAGATTAAAGCTGCAGTGGTAGCGAGCAGAGAGTACTTTGCGGGGATCGCAAAAAATCTTGAGCAAATCTGAGGGATACTTTATACCTAAATAAGACTTTGAGTCAGAGCTTAGGTACGAGTAGGTAAGTAAGTAGGTAACTTAGGTACTTTTACAAAGGATCTGACTTAATCTTTTGATAGGTAGGTACCAAAGTTAACAACTTGTTTTCTCAGCTAAGCATTTGAAATATATTTAGGTAAGTAAAAAGGTAGGTAATATACTTACTAACTAATTAGGATTTCTAAGTCAAAACTAATCCTTTTAGTTATGACAGAGGATTCATTACAGCGACTAAATTTATCCGATCGATAAATCTTGCCCTGTCGTTTTCTAAAATTAAACAAAAGAAAGATGCGGATATACTTTAATGTTAAAAAATCCGCCTCCTGCTTTTGTATACTCACTCATTTAATCACTCACAAACTAATCGGCTCGATAAAAGTTTTATCAAGCGGATAAGTTAGTGAGTGATAATGATTAAGAGGTAAGTGATTGGCTTAGGGATATTCCGTCTACTCTGACTGTTTGAAATAGTACATATTATTATTTGACTGAGTACGTCACTTACTATGTCCGTACGTCAACAAGTCCATATTACTCGGAAGATCCGTTTTAACTTCTTAATGCACGGAATCCAGAAACGTGCGGCATCCTGAAATGTACGTACGGAACCACAATGCGCGGTAATGCCAACTGTGTGTAGGCATTTTAATGAACGTCGATACGCGACACCCCACAGTGCTAGTGATGTGCTAGTTCTCCGTATAAAGGTGAGGTATACGGAAACGAAAAATTGAATTGAAGCAAATGATAGAGTTCGATAGAGCGATCGATCGCGTAACAATTCAGATATAATAGCGATGTATTCATAGCGTGGTGATCGTACCTGTGTTGCGGACTGCTAAAAAAAACATTTCCTTGATTGCTACGAACGGCTACGCCACGCTATGAACAGCTACGGAACCAAAACCACATCTTCAAATCAGCAACCACGTTTCCGTATATCTCCTACTACATCACTAATGTCGAACATAAGGTGGGAATGTAATGACTATGGAAGAATTTGCGGCCAGAACGGTCTTTGTGATTCAACAAAACTGCGGTTTGCGGCTCCGGGTATAGGGATAAGGGTAGCCTACACTGCAGAGTATGTTTTGGCTGGATAATGGACTGTGAAATTGGGAACGAAAATAGTGTGCGATTGTCCTATTTATTTATAGTGTAGTAAATACTGTACACTCTGTTTCAGAAACTTAAATATGTGTACCTATTGAACAAATCAAGAGTAGGTCATTTATAATTAAATCGTGCACACTAGTACTATGTGTAGGTCCTTATGACAGAATACTAAATCAACTAAGCAACTTCATCATTATCATTCCAGCCGTTAGAAGTCCACTGCTGAACAGCGGCCTCCCCTATAGATTTCCAAAACAACTTCCTATCATGTGGGAGGATTTAGCTCATACTCAGGACGCGGGTTGGCGTGCGCATTTAGAGCTATCGTTGTTAAATTATGGAGGACACTGCCCCCCATCCCCTATCTTTTACTCTTAGTGGGATCACCACGGCCACTAAGCAACTATATCTAATAAATATAATATAATGTATATTAATTGTGAAATAAATAGTCAAAATAGGGTTGTATATAGCTTTATTTTGAGATTCTCACATATATAACAATAGGTTTCAACAACAATAAAACAATCGCTGGAAGGCTTACCGAAATACCCGCGATACGCAACAACTACCAATTAAAACAAACACACATTGAATGTCAGCGCCAAATATTCGCAAAACCAAATTCCTGCACCCCATTTACAACCCTAAAGCTAAAACTTTAAAGCTGAAAATAGTACAGAAAGTGTTTCACACGAGATAACTCGAAAACCTAAACTTGTCGAAGACTCTTCTAACCTCAAAATGGTTAAAGTTCCAAACATTTCCACAGGGACTGTCATTTGTGTGCCAACGCGTTATGAACTCTATGCGCTTGATTGAAAGTGTATGCAGTACGCGCATATCCGGGGATAAGGTGGATACTAAATAACAAAGTTAGTTTGAAAGGTGTTTTTGAACCACCCAGAGACCTGTTGAGGCGCTCGAATTATTTCTATGTAAAATCTTGGTTATGGTAGTAAGGATAAGAAATGTTGCCCACCTATTCGCATACACAAAACCTTAAGATTATTTGGCTTGTAAAATAATAGCTCACGCAATCCAAACTGACAAGCGATAAAACAAAAATAATATAATATGGAAATCAATTGTTCGGCACGAGTAAGAGTGCTAGCTAGTATGAAACGCGAGGACCTGCGAATGTTGGTGGGCATCATCACAGGTCACTGTGAATTAAACCATCACCTGTACAAGACAGGGGCTACTGACAGCGGATTAAGTCGGGGCTGCCTACAGGGAGAAGAAACAGTAGAGCACGTAATTTTGCACTGTACAGCCACGGAAGAGGCCAGGACCACATCGGGTCTGAGGGCCGTGATCGGAAGCGGCTCCCAGACACCGCCGCATACAGGGATACTGAGAGAATGTTCCCAACGACCCAAAGTCCTGCTTCGCTATTTTAAGGAGCTGGGCTGGTTGGGGTAGGGTTAGCATAGGGGGACAATGCACAAAACACCCCACAGCGGGAAGTCAGTGCAGGTCTAACCACCCCCGATTAGAATTAGAATTAGAATTAGAGTAAGAGTGCTTGTAGGTAGTCTTAATTCATTGGTTTGAAAAGCAATTGAAAAGATTTGTCTGAAGCCCTTTATAAAAAGTTCTAGGGTTCCCGAGACCACATACGGGGCCTGTACTAAAAATCATAATAATAGGTAACTACTAAAAATCGATTGGGGATGACTCTGTATGTTTACAACGATCGGCCATGCAGCCTACGGCCTAGTCGATTTTCTATTTAGTCAGTTGATTTTAGTCGTGCGGCTAGAAATCGCATGGAAAAGCAACTCTTTAAAACCCCAAATAAAGCAATTTTACTGTTACATAGAGCCTGTATTATTTTATTTTTATTTATTTGTAAACAAAAATAATAAAATGATCTTAAAAAAGAAAAAATATGACTATAACGTAAAACTTAATCCAGTGAATTTTCCAATATTAGGTTTTTTTTTTTTTTATATTTCGCACATTTCACACTTGGTCAACTGATCCCAAACTAGGCATAGCCTGTACTATGGCTACCAGAGACTGACATACCTACATAATAGATAAAAATTTAACACCCAGACACAGAACAACCATCTGTGTTAATCACACAAATGTTTGTCCAGTGCGGGAATCGAACCCGCGACCGCTAGCGCAGAAGGCAGAGTTACTACCAACTGAGCTATGAGGCCAGTAAAACATACACGCGAAGAAAGGTGATATATAGGAATGTTGCACCTGATTCTCAGTTACAAATTAGAGATGTATTTCTACTCCTTGTTTTAAAACTACTCATCGACAAACTAATCTACAAATAAAAATAAACCCATATAATCACACTAATATGATAATGTCACAGTAACATACGCTTAGAACTTTGTGCATGAATGGCGGCTTCGGTTTTTCAGAGTTTAGCCCCAAAATCGATGAGACTTGATGACGCAGCAATACCGCATATTATGTTGTCCCAAACATTTTCTTACAAGAAAAATATTTGTTCCGAAAATGTTTGTTGAAAACCTGATGAGTTCGCTTACGAAGCACTTTTGGACGATTAAGTCCTGTCAGGTGTCCAGGGGTCTGGGTAAACAAGCCGGGGACCAGTTAGGGGATGATTCGGGGAAACTGCCAAATTAGCGGCCCAACCCTTATGGACCTTTGGGGAAAGTGCGAAGTTAGTATTGGCGTTCGTTTTTGAATTGGGGTTGTTCATTTTGCATATGGGTTTGTTTTCAGTAAACATGACAGCTAAACATGACGGATTTGTTAAAACTCAATT
The DNA here is from genome assembly GCA_947579855.1 of Anticlea derivata. Classification (NCBI taxonomy): domain Eukaryota; kingdom Metazoa; phylum Arthropoda; class Insecta; order Lepidoptera; family Geometridae; genus Anticlea; species Anticlea derivata. The sequence continues at coordinate 348,292 of OX388277.1, read as the reverse complement.
ATTGTTATTCACAAATTATAAAAAATCTAGAAGTTTATTTAGGTACAATCTTGTTTTATTAGTTTTCTCATTATTTGTGTGTTTATCTTAGCTTGGATACCAAATTTCAGCATTCTAGGACTTCTGGACATACCCTAGAGGTTTTGATGATTATCAGTCAGTAAGTGAGTGACGATAATAAACTTTGCGTATCAATAAAAGCTAATATAAGAGCTATATGATTTGAGAGCATTGGTGGAGGGGTGGTAGTGGCCCCGCCTTCCGATCCACAGGTCGTGGGTTCGAAACTTGTTGTGCACCAATGGATTTTCAAAATGTATGTGTGCTATGCTAGTGCTCTCAAACGATGAAGGAAAACATCGTGAGGAAACCGGCATGTCCTGGAACATAAAAATATCAAAGACATGTGACATGTGCATGAAAGGAGCCTCCAAGAGGCGCACTTTAATCCTTTCACTACACTGATTCTTTAACTCACGCTCATAGGCCCTTTTCAGGGCCACCATACCTTAACCTAGTCACTGACCTAATACAGGATGAATGACCAAGAAATAATCAGTGACACGACAAGAAGAAGAAGAAGAAGAGCAATAAAAAAAGGTATTTTTGCATGAATTCAGTTCAGCCACTGTCCAATCTTTCTTTTAACTGTTTTTTCTTTTTGATTAATAAGTTAATTTGTATAAATTAGCCAAACACACGTTCGCTGATACTCACACTGTTATGTACAACTCAAACGGTAACTCGTACTCCTGAGACCCAAGATACAGGCTTACGCCTAGTTTGGGCCTCGACGACAACTCAAAACTTGGTCTATGAAAACACTGTCTTGTAAAACCTACCAATTATCATGTTTATCATTTTGGAAATAAATTATCTCTCTTAATTTGGTAACTGCATGCTATCCTGAAACTTTGAGATCAAAATTTATCAAAGCACCTATCATAAATAAGTGAATCTGAAGTATCTGTGAGTGAGGTACTAATACAATGACACAAATCACGTAATTTTGATAGAATTCAACAGTAAATAAAATACTCGAGTCATACATAACAGTACACTATTTTATTCTGTGACTATAGTTAGCTTTGGGCAGAAAGTGTTAAATTTTAACAAGAGTACACTTTAAAGCGTAAGATGCTTAGCAACAAAGCATGAGCAAATAATGGAACGTGAAATATTTATAAACTCCAGCAGCGAGTACAGTCAGACACATTTCATGCACTGCTGATAAGATACAAATTCTGCTGAAACAATATTTCTATTCTTGAAGAATAGGCCCCTCCATATCTCCTACCCGTGGATGTAGAGGCGACTAAGGGAAAAAAGTTAGGGCAAGAGCTTCCCTATTTTAACAACGATAGCTCTAACTGCGCTCGCGAACCCGCGTGTATAATTCAGGGCAAATCCCCCTACATGATAGGAATTCGCTCTGGAAATCTGTGGGGGACGCATAGGCGTCCCCCACATACATAGAACAGAACAGGACAGAACAGATACATAGTTCCTCTGAACATAGGTTCAGCAGAGGAGTTCCAACGGCTGGAATTATGAATCGTTAAGGATCTGATTGCTTGGAGATCTTTGAGGATGTTTAACCGCCCTTAGGAGATTAAAGTCGTGGTCCTGTGGTCACGAATTAAGTAGTAACAGAAATAAGTCGCTCGAATCGCTATTTGCGTTTGTTTGGTACACCCAATGTCACCTAGCGTAGCTGGCGAGTACGGTTTCGATTCCCGCTGTGGAACAATTACTGACTGATACGTGACTAATTAAGAGGATACAAAAATCATAATAAATTGTCGAGTGGCCGGAGTGAAGAAAGTGACAGCGCTATGTACTGTAATTGAATGTGGAAAGAGATAGCAAGCAGTAGAAGGCGCTCGAAAATAATCGACGTAAGCGAAATATAAGAAAATATCGATTATCTCAAAAACTATCTATTATTTTTAAAAAAGTGTCTTGGATTTAGGTACCCAATGCTATTGTCTAACAAAATATAAAAAAAAAGTTATTTTTGTTAGATAATCTCAGAGTATTTTCGAAAAAACTGTTGCAGAAGACCCAACTTTAAAAAAATTATCTATCGAGAAAAGTTTTACCAATCGCTTTTCTGTCTTGGATTTACGTAAATAAAATGCTCAAATTATCTTTGTCATAAAAATCAAAACTGTGCGTTTTTGCGGTTATTGAGAAAAAACCATTCAAAAATCATAAAATAATTAAACACTCGCCTTAATAACGTACTTACACTGTCATGCATTTACAGAGTGAATAGATATGTAATTACGGACATCTGCTCATATGATCGGTGGCGCGTCTGCCCCGCCCACTTAGCCTTTCTAACTAGTAATAGCCCCATCTGTTCTGTGGTCGTGAACCTATATTTTCTTCTCAAAAGTATTTTTGTTTCCGACTGTTCCTACTCAAAGCCTCTTCTGAGATGGCGACACGCCGCTACAAGCCGAATACCTGCACTAACTCTAGCCTCGTTTTCCTACAGTAGCGGTGACCGTTACATAGCGGCTTCCATTTGTCGTGTCACTGGTTCTTTTCTTGTCACTCTGAGTTATTTAATCAAGTAAAAAGGGGTTTATTTCAATCAAATTAGTAGGATCACTTTGAAACGTCTTAGAAACTAGGTGAAGCTTCGTGATTACGTGTCTCCATGTGTCATGGTGATACTGATTTTGTAGCAAACAAACTTAAAGGTCAATTAAAGGTTGCTATTTATGACGGGCGCTGATTTGTAGGAAACAAAAGCTTTAGATCGTGTTCTAATGAATTTCAGACTTCTTAGCTTGATGTTGTCTTCGCCAGCGACGCGGCTACTATTTCCATGAGACGGATTTATCAAAAATCATGCGATAAAAAGGTATTTAATGAAATAGAACATATAGAGATGTTTGTGTCAGTGTTAAGACAGGGATGAGTAGAGTTTACAGGAGTAAGAAAATCTTTATTAACAGAAAAATCATAATAATAACAGTTGACAATTAAACTAAAATAATTTTTTTTTTTTTTTTTTTTTTTTTTTTTTTGGTCTCATCCACCAGCCTCCTAGATAAAGCATCGAACAGGAGCCACGCCCCTGGGCCCCAAGGTCCTAGCGTCTCAACCCCAAAAGGCAGAAATATGTATCCATAGCCAAGGGACGAATATTTCCGCCTTTTAAGGCTCTGCCACCGCCTGGAGGTGGACGAAACGTGGGAAGGTGCCAACGTATCGACGCAAGTCGCATCCCAAACCAGCGGCCTGCCATGAGTAGAGTTTCCTCAGATGGGACGAAGATTTCGACTCGTAGACCGATAATATCATGTCTAGAAGTTCACAAATCAGGGGTCCTCAACAATTCAAACTAAAGAAATGATTTCAAAGCGGTATTTTCTCATGGCAAATATTACTTAAAAGCTTAAAAAATCCAATTTATTTTCCAAATCTGTACCACAATGTCTTCAAGAAAACACTTTGAATTCATGAGGCTACGTGTCATTACTTGAAATTGTTCGTTTTATTAGACATAACAGTTGCCGCAACAGGTAACGTGTGCCTGTAAAAACTTACACCCGGTTTCACCCCTTTTTAAATCACATCGGAGAATAGACCTTGTACCCAGTGAATAGAGTTGAGTGTCAGGCGGAGATGGAAGAAGAAATTAGATCTGTTGTTTGTAATTTTCTTGGCCATTCAAGGGTCTGCGGTACAAGTTATCTTTGAGAGGTTCAGTAACTAGATTTAATTATGTTTTAAAGGTTTTGTCAGATTTTAATTTTGATATTTTGGTAAGAGGTTATTGTGTTTATTTTTGGCGTCGGCGTCGTGTTGATGAACTTATGGCAATTTTATACTTAGGTTATTAAAACTAGTAAAGACTTGGACTATTTCGTGTTATTAAAAGTAAATAAATAAAATAAATAAATATTCCGGACATATCACACATTGTCAACTGATCCCAAACTAGGCATAGCCTATGAGTACCAGAGACTGATATACATAATAGATATATATTTAACACCCAGACACAGAACAAACATATGTGTTAGTCACAAATGTTTGTCCAGTGCAGAAATCGAACCCGCAACCTCTAGCGCAGAAGGCAGAGTTACTACCAACTGAGCTATGAGGCCAGTCGGCCAGAAGTAGATAAGTAGATAGATGATGGGATTTCCCAAGTAGGTACATGTATATGTAACGCTGACTTTAGTGAGACCTAAAGTCAGAACAATCGCCTGCACTAACATTTACACATTTCAACATCATCATCATCTTCCAGCGCTTATCCCACATCATTTTTTTAATTTTGAATTTTTACTTTGTTTGACTAGAAAAATTAATAAAAACTACATTGTTATTTGCACGCCGTATTAACGGTGAAGTATGTGAAACAGCTTATTGCCAACCATGCTTCTAGCAAAATAAATCATTTCATTTCATTTCATTTCATGTGGGGTCGCCACAAATGTATTCCCCTTCCATTTCCCTCTATCGGTCGTCTTGTCAGCACTCACGAATTTCTTACCCATATCCACTTTCACACAGTCCATCCATCTTTTCTTTGGCTTTTGAAAATGACTAGAAAAAAAACTAACCATCAATTAATTTGTGCCATTTTCAACTGAATCATCTAATCCGTGATCTTCATCTGTATTGTATCATTGTTTTGAAAATTATGAGATGTATAGATACATCTTTGTGCAGGCGACTGATGACAGGAAGAGTCTTCTAGTCTCGAGTAATTTCTTCCAAGCTACTGAGCATCCTGACCTGGCATTTCTCGCATACTTTTTCAGGCGTAAGTAATACGCCACTTGTTACTGAAGCGCCTACAGAGACCAGGTCAAACGGCAATGCACGGCATAAATTTGACTCCTGTGACACACTTTTTACCACCAAAGTCTCATAGAAACAGCTAGTTGTTTCAGTAAAACACGAAACATTAACAAGTGCGCAACTCGTGCCGTGGCAACTCGTGCAATCACGGCACTTTCGCACTTGAATGTAGGATATTGCTAGCTAGGTGTCGTTAGTTGTGTGCAAAAACATTGAAACCTTCTTTGACGACAAATTTTTCGGGTCTGGGTGTTGTTGTACCATGGTTCTCGTAGTTTTTGGCCTACACAGGGAATACTAGTATGGGGTCAGGACTATGTATGTGACTGTTATGTGTTATTTATGATTTTTTGAAATCACTAGGAATATTTAGTAGCATTTTACGAGCATGTCTTGCTCTACGACATAAATTAGTATGTAGTGGTTCGAACTTCGTGGCATTTTATTTAACACCTAACAGTACCTTACATAGGAACTCACCCACTGCGCCACCGAAGAATATTGAGATTACGAAAGATATAGATAGGTACTCTTGAATGTAACTAGCTTTTCTCTGTCGACTATCACCGTCCTGTCCGTAATTACAAGATGGCGTCGGCTCTCCATTACGGAGCCGAGGCCCACTTCTGTATAATCTTTTAAAAAATTCACACGCGCTTCGGTTCGCTTGCTCCGCGAAGGTTTCGCACCCCTGACTTGTACCGACAACCTAATTTGCACCTTATTGTAGGGTCACTAGGTCGGGCTTCGAGTGTACTATTTTTTTTAATTTAAAATTAAATGTTGTGCGAACCGCAATGAAAGTGGTATTGCTAATTAAAAATGTTTGCGAATTAAATTTAATTTGCGGTGCAGGTGATCTGGATTATGAGTGACGAAAATAAGGTCAGTGTGCCTGCGGTTTGAGGCCAGGGGTTAGTGACGTCATTATTTGCTCTTTCGTAAATATTTTCAAATATTTTTTAATGCGAGACGTGGAAGAATTCCTATCTGATTTGCTATTGTAATAAATTAAACGACATCATGAATAGATACCTAGCTTAACCTGAATTGTTTTTATCCAATAGTTTTTGACTGTTTAGACTGTACTATTATTTGACATCTAATGAATAAATTACCAATTATTATTATTATTCATCATCATCATCATTTCAGCCGTTCGATGTCCACTGCTGAACATGGCCTCCCCCACAGACAGAGCAAATTCCTTATCATGTGGGGGGATCTGCCCATAATCACCACGTTGGGCATGCGGGTTGGGGAGCGGAGTTAGAGCTATCGTTGTTAAAATGAGGGACGCTGCTGCCCATCCCCTAGCTTTTTTCCCTTAGTCGCCTCTTACGACATCCGCGGATAGAGATATGGAGGGGCCTATTCTTTAGCTCAGGTCTTCCGTGGTCGCAGCTCATTATAAAACCGATACGTTTGAGTTTAATCTTCTTCCTCGTGTTTCGTTTCAAAAAGATCTATCCACAATTAAATGAAAGCCCGTAAAACAAACTTTAATCAAACAGCCAGACCTGCCTAAAAATAGTACACTCCGGGATGAATTTTTCACCCGGATAAAACTCCCACTTGTCAGGTAATTGAAAATGTAGTCCATCTTTACTTAGAGTGTTAACTTCCATTCGGATTGTACTTCGTTAGAGCTGCAGGTTCGACCTACATTTTAAAATAAAAACATTTTCAATGTTATTTCATCATCATCATCATTTTAGTCGTAGGACGTCCACTGCTGAGCATAGGCCTCCCACATAGATTTTGAGCGCGACTGACCTTGTACGGCCTGCACTTTTTGCCGTTAGTCGCATCTTATGACATATATGGTTAGTTAAGGGCCTGTTCTTCAGCAGGGACCAACACGGCATATTTGACACATTTAATTTAAAAAAAAAATTGTATATTGTATCTGCGCAATGAGCAGTTGCCGTGGTGGCCCCGGCTAAAGTAAGGCCCCTTCATATCTCTATGCGCGGATGTCGTAAGAGGCGACTAAGGGGAAAAAGCTAGGGGATGGGCAGCAGCGTCCCTCATTTTAACAACGATAACTCTAACTGCGCTCGCCAACCCGCATGCCCAGCGTGGTGAGTATGGGCAAATCCCCCCACATGGTAAGGAATTTGCTCTGTCTGTGGGGGAGGCCATGTTCAGCAGTGGACGTCTTACGGCTGAAATGATGATGATGAATGAGCAGTTTCAGAATATAAAAAAACCCGCTTCAAAGGGAGATTATCTTAAAGACTTACCATTACTTTTCATAGATATTGTGTTTATCATGAGCTTTCAACTTACCTGAAAAAGAAAAGATACCTACAGTTAGAAAAATAATCTTTGTTTAATGAAATAAAATTATAATAATTTGGTTCATAAAGAAATAACTCGCAGTCAAACTTAGTCCCTAATAATCCTTACTACAATAAGGGTTAAACAAGTTTTTCATGTGGTACCTAGATTGGTGGTATTACCAGTTTTGCGCGACTCGTACTCATTTCCATTTCCATGCTAAAACTTGTAATACCGGTTAGCCGGGTATCCGGGTTTAACTGGAGTTATCCGGTTACTGTAATCAACCGGCTTGTAATTTAGCATCAAGAAGATGGCGAGACAAATCTCATTTTTGGGGTAAGTTAATGGTGCAATTTGGGGAGATGGAAATTCCTTTTAAGTTATACGCGTTTTATACTTTACTAGCTTCCGCCCGCGGCTTCACTATCGTGGTACTTAAATATAAAGTAGCTCATATGCTATTCTGGGTAAAGAATACTATCTATTCCAAGTTTAATTGAAATCGGCTGCGCCGTTATGGCGTGATTGATCCACAAACATCCAAACATCCTCACAAACTGGCCTCATAGCTCAGTTGGTAGTAACTCTGCCTTCTGCGCTAGAGGTAGCGGGTTTGATTCCCGCACTGGACAAACATTTGTGACTAACACTGATGTTTGTTCTGTGTCTGGGTGTTAAATATATATCTATTATGTATATCAGTCTGTGGTACCCATAGTACAGGCTATGCCTAGTTTGGGATCAGTTGACAGTATGTGATTTGTCCGGTTTAAAAAAAAAAAAAAAAAAACTTTCGCATTTATAATATACTCGTAAGTTGCACAGTAAGAAGTAGGGTAGTAGGGTTTGAGAGTAAAACATAGTTAATCAATGTGGATAAAAAGTATTTTTATCTGTCTCTCTCTCTATGTGCCTTGACTCTTTGCAGACTCTATTTTAGTAGCAAAGTATGCAAACAGAAAATACGTTTACTGACCATTTCTTATGCCGTCATATCCCAACTTACCTAGTGTTATAATTGAGAAACAAGTCCATACTACAATTTAGTATTTTTGTATAGGACTCTTAATATAATTCACTTGTACCTTATCATGCAATCGCCATTGCGCCTCGCCTAGTCATTGACCTAAACAAATTGACCAAGAAAGAACCCGTGATATGACAAGCAAGTAACAAAGCTCAAGCGCCAGAACAGATAGAAGTTTTAATAAGAATACAGCGAGCGCAGACAGATCAATACTGCACTAAAATTATAACGCAGCAGCCGCAGCACAACGTATCACATACAGTATCTCAACTTACCTTTAACCCACGCACACATATTTTCCTTTCATTCAGTACCTAAGGAATGGATTTCCCAAAATGCTTCTTATTATGTATTTAGAGTTTTATGGCAATGTAGCAGGCCCCGCTTGCTATCTCCATCCCTGATCACACACTCAAAGTAGAGATACGAGCCCGTACGAAGGTTGCAGACATCGCAAGCTTGGATGATGGCCGATGGACGATGACAGGGTCGGAATAGTGGTCAAGAGATGCATGACGACCAGGAGGGAGAGCACCAGCTCCTTGACCGGAAAATATCGTCAGCGCGGTCAGAATACATTGGATGCATAGCATAGGCCCGGAGGGAGTGGCGTATTTGAGAGAGGACTTATACCCAAAAGTGGGTGCCAACGGGATAGATGATGAATGAATGTATTTTATGAGGGATATGCTTGGAGTTTCTCTACGAGATCGAGTAAAAGTAAGGAAACCGTAGATAAATTCACCGATTTGCCAAAAGCTTGGTATTTATTTAAAAAAACTGTTTTATGCTTGCAGTTCTATAATTTCAAGAAAACTACTGTACCTACTATACTTTTTGAGGTACTGTATAACTTTTCATTGTGGCACTGTGGTCACGGAGCACTGTCCTTTCGAAGATATATACTACCCATTACATTTATGGGTTTTGCAGATAATTTGTGAAGTGGTATGCACTTGAAGGACGCCAACCCTATTTCAGGATCTATAGACCACTTCTTCAACATACAAGAAGCATAATTTAACATACAGAAGATAAATTTATGTCAATGGATGATTATTGTACAAATAGGCCAAAGAAAAGATGGATGGACTGTGTGAAAGTGGATATGGTTAAGAAAGGTGTGAGTGCCGAGATGACGACTGATAGAGGGAAATGGAAGAAGTCATGTTGTGCCGACCCCACATGACGTGGGATAAGGGCAGGAAGATGATGAGAATCTGTCAAGCTTTTAACGTAGATGATACCAACCACATATGTTTATAAAAAAGATAAAATAAAAACAAATGAATGCATTAAGCCTCACACCCCCCACATTAGCGACACACTGTTTGCCCATAACGCGAGCCTACCCGAACCCCCAAATCCAATAAACGGGGGTAGAAGAGACCGACATAATCACGACAATGGTAATCGACAGGCGACACATAATAACCCGCCCTAAAAGGGTTGCGCTGTAATGGAGCAATTGGCGGTTAATTACATGGGCCTGATAGACCCTGGGTGGTATTGAGGGGTTAAACATTCATGGATTATTATTGGCCATTATCATCACTGATTTCGTTTTCACAAGTACACAAAAACATAGGCTACTTTTTATCCAGGTACCTTGTGAGCGAAGCCACGGGGGAGCAAGTACAAAATAATAAAGAAATACAACAAAGTTATCATTAAATGACTGTATCATGAGTTAATTCATCTAGGCAAGCCCTTGTTCCGGATATCCCACAAAAAATTTACTTGACTCAAAACTTGAAATTCCCCGGCATTAATGTTCCTTCGGTCCTAGAGTAGTGTAAAAATACACTCCCCTCTGGTATTCAAAATGGAATATAATTTTGTCTTTACGGCGAATACCAGCGTGGGGTGAATGGAACCCCGCATGGAAGGCTCAAAGTTAAGACCACTCCAACTTTTTTCATCAAAGGCCAAAGTTACGCTGGATTCCGCACAAAATTAACGAATTTCAAAACCGCAATGGGAAGATGAGTTAGCTTAGTGCGAGCTAAGCTTGCAATTCTAATCGTGGGTTCAAAATCAGGTTGATTCATCTGAAGACCTCGGTGGCGTAGCGGCGTAGTGTACTGTGGTCACTTGGTAAAGACATCTACAGGTATGTTATTGTGTATTATTGCCAAAAATGCGACACCTACTAATCTGAACTGGTATTTGTTTAGGTATGAACTTATCTATTTTTCGACGAGGAAGGGCACAGCGAGATTTTCTCGTTCTGAATTGGAGCAGCCCGCCTGGTGAGGTACCTCCGCCTTACAGAAGATCGCAGCCAAATAACATTATTTGTTTTCAAATAGTGTTGTGTTCCTGCGATGAGTAAGGTTGCCAGAGCTCTTTAGGGGGAGGGGGGTTCGGGGTCGGCAACGCGTGCGTGATGCCTCTGGTATTGCAAGCGCTCATAGGCTACGGTAACCGCTTACCAACAGGTGGGCCGTATGCCTGTTTGCCAACTCAGTAGTATAAAAAAAAAAAAAAAACTACAAGCTTAGATACTACCTTATATATAATCTAAGTCTACAAGTCTAATTCATGTTCAAGAGTAGTTTGGAACTCAGCTGTGGGATTCATATACTGATAATGAATCCGCAATTAATTCAACAATTAGGTCATTTACATTTAAAGGTTAACAATTTAAAAAAAACACCGCAACGCAGTTACGGAATTGAATATATTTAAATGTACACCATGTACACAGACGATGGGGTTGACAGCTGTGTAATGTTTAAAATTATCTGATTGACGAAAGGTTTTGGTAGTAAAATTGAACAGATCCTACTAACAAGTGTTCTAAATGCGAAAGTTTGTGAGGATGTTTGGATGTTTGTGTTTCAATCACGCCGTAACGGCTCAACCGATCGCGATGAAACATGGAATAAATAGACTTCTTTACTTAAAATAGGTAACGAAGCTGCGTGTACAAGATAGTAAAACTATATTAGGTGAACTGTGGCTACGACAACTAATGATGTTATGTGAAAGTTAGGCAACTTTTTATGATGAAATGAAATGAAATTTAATTTTTGATTCCCCTTATTTTAGTGTCAGTCGGAGCTATCTGTCTCAAAGTCAAAGTCAAAAGGCATTTATTTCAATAAAATCACTAGGATCACTTTGAAACGTCTTAGAAACTAGGTGAAGCTATGCCTGTTCCTCGCGACCAAGCCTAGACGAATCAGGCAACAAACACGGCGCGCGTGCCTATCATTTTTTTCGATGATCCTTTTTCACAAAATGGAATTTAAAGCTTCAGTGTGGTGCCGATGGTCTCAAAACGGCATTAGCTGAACATCACGCTGAAAACTGATTATTAATGAAGCATCGTTTTATGTCGTGCAAAAGAAATAAAATAAAAATAAAAAATTGTAACGAATCCAGCTATCTTCTGCTAAGCTACGCGCTGCGTCCAAAGTGAGGATGAATGAAATCGGATTGCGGGTTTAATGCACCCGCTTTGTATGCGGATCACGACTCATTTTATGGAATGCAATTAGTTTTTTATCTGTATAAAATAATAGTTTTTATAATAGGTATAACTTAGATTGAACTAATTTAGATTCATGAAACATAAGCGCTATTTTGTATATTAGTGTTTATTTTTCACCAATAAAATAAATAAATATAAATATTCCGGACATATTCACACGGTCAACTGATTTCAAACTAGGCATAGCCTGTACTATGAGTACCAGAGACTGATATACATAATAGATATATATTTAACACCCAGACACAGAACAAACATCTGTGTTAGTCACAAATGTTTGTCCAGTGCGGGGATCGAACCCGCGACCTCTAGCGCAGAAGGCAGAGTTACTACCAACTGAGGTATGAGGCCAGTCAACATTACTATGCGCTAGTAGAGCATCCTTTAGTAGTTACATAGTTTACTTTAGTTGCAGGAGGGCAACTTTGGCAGTGTGATCGTTTCATTTTGTAATTTATTCATTTTGTTTATGTTCTGAATAAAATACTTGAAAATACTTGAATCCATAGCGAAAAGTGTTGTGTTAGTTCTACAACAACACTAGTTGTCAGAGTTATCAGATCGAGTCAAGTGCGAGAAATTTGTTTAAGAGATTTATTTAAAGTCAAAAATAAAATACCAAGGCACAGCTGAATCTTTATTTACTGTAGACTACTAGATCTTTTTAGTAAGGGCAAAAGCCTCCCCCGTTTCTTTCCACTTGTCGGTGGTGCAGCGGGCGAGTGTTCGGCTGAGACGCCAGAGGCGCAGGTTCGATTGCACGGCGGTACAAATAAAAATAAAATAAATAAAATAAAAGGTCATTTATTCACCAAGAATCCTACACACAGCTATAAAAATACAATTGGTAATTTACAAGTTTTGGTATGTATGTAGGTAGACAGGTGAAATGGTCGAGGGCTCAGCTACGCTGCTTTTCAGCCTCGCCATAAAATGTCTGCTGTCGTCACAGCAGGTTTGATCCTCGGAAGCCATCAGCCGGCATCACGCGATGAAGAGAAGGGCACAGATCATTATTATAATCTATGTAAGTAGGTAGGTAAGTATGGTATAACATCGAGCTAGCAGCAAATGGCATCCGACATCCAGGATAAATAAACATTTGTCCCTCAGCGGGATCATACCATGTTACAAGTAGTTTCTGATACCCACGACACAGTGAATCCTAGTGGGGTCAGTCCAGTCATCATCATCATCATCAGCCCACATTAGTCCACTGCTGGACATAGGCCTCCCCCAATACACGCCACTGAGCCCGGTGTTCGGCCCTTCTCATCCACTTACTGCCCGCCGCCTTTCGTAGGTCATCGCTCCACCTAGCCGGGGGGCGCCCCACACTACGTTTGCCTAGACGTGGTCTCCACTCAAGAACTCGTTTACCCCAACGGTTGTCGGTTCTTCGGCATATATGGCCAGCCCACTGCCACTTCAGCTTGCCAATTCTCTGGGCTATGTCGATGACTTTGGTTCTCTGTCGGATAATCTCGTTGCGGATTTTATCCTTCAGAGAAACTCCAAGCATAGCCCGTTCCATAGCTCGCTGTGCGACCTTAAACTGGTGAATGAGCCCCACTGTGAGTGTCCACGACTCGGCACCGTAAGTCATCACGGGTAGGACGCACTGGTTGAAGACCTTAGTCTTCAGACATTGTGGTATAGGCGACGAGAAGACTCGACGTAACTTACCGAACGCTGCCCAGCCCAACTGAATCCTTCTCTTAGCCTCCTTCTCGAAATTGTGTCTACCCATTTGCAATATTTGCCCGAGGTAAACGTACTCCTGCACAATTTCGAGTGGGTGGCCTTGTACGACGATTGGTTCCGGATGTATGCGATCATTAAACATGACTTTAGTTTTATCCATATTCATCCGGAGCCCGATTCGTTGAGAGGTATCAGCTAAGCCGTCTAGCATGTTCTGCAGCTCCTGCAGCGATTCCGCCATCAGGACTATGTCATCGGCGAATCGTAAGTGTGAGATGTACTCGCCATTTATGTTTATGCCCATATTTTTCCAGTCCAGCGTCTTAAACATATCCTCCAATGCGTTAGAAAAGAGTTTCGGGGATATGACATCCCCCTGTCTCACTCCTCTACGTAATTGGATTGGATTAGACTGCTCGTCCTGTACTTGAACACTCATGGTCGCGGATTCATAAAGACATCTCAGCACTTCGATATAACGATAATCCACTTGACATCGCTGTAGAGATTCCAGAACAGCCCAGGTTTCGATGGAGTCGAAGGCCTTTTCGTAGTCCACAAATGCTAAGCACAGGGGCCGATTGTACTCTTCGGTTTTCTGTATTATCTGCCTCACTGTGTGGATGTGGTCTACGGTGCTATAACCACTTCGAAACCCGGCCTGTTCGGGTGGCTGAAATTCGTCGAATCTTCTTGCTAGACGATTTGTGATGACTCTCGAGAACAACTTATAGGCGTGGCTCAGGAGTGAGATGGGTCTATAGTTTTTAAGCAGTGTTTTGTCACCTTTCTTAAAGAAAAGGACGACTACACTCTTGTTCCACGCCTCCGGAGTTCTCCCGCGGTGAATGACGGAATTGAAGAGTTTCTGAAGCTCTTTTAGCACTGGAGCTCCTCCTGCTTTCAGAAGTTCAGATGTTATTCCGTCATCGCCGGGGGCTTTTCCGTTTTTAAGTTGCCTGAGTGCCATCTCAATTTCGTCCACACTGACATCCGGCAGTTCATCTGTAAAGTGGCGTGTAAGTGTGGCTCTAGAATCGCGACTATCGGGTTCAGGGCGAGAGGCATTAGAGTCGTATAATCGACCATAAAAATCCTCGATCTCAGCGAGAATCTGCGGTTTTGACAAGATGATGCGGCCGTCCGATGTTTTTAACTTCGTTAAATGGCTCCTTCCAAGCTGCTGGCTGAACACTTTAGATCCTCGGTTCTGCTCAATCGCCTTCTCTATACGGCGTGTGCTGGAGCACCGAAGATCACGTCTTACCAGCTTTGCTATAAGCTTGTTGAGGGCCGCCCGTTGCAACGAAGTGGCCTGAGTCTCTCCTCGTCGTCTTGCCATTAGCCGCAATGTCTCATCTGAGAGATCCGATTTTCTGCCACCACGACTCATACTGCAGAACTTTCCGCCCTCTTCCCGTACGATTCCTAGGATGTTTTGGAGTTCCTCGTCTACGTCTTCTGTGGTTTCCACGGCTGCGAATCGGTCTTCCAGTTTATTCTGGAAGGCTTCGGAGCCCGCACTGATCTGCAACAGGTTAGGTCGGAGCGTGGACTTTATCATGCGGCGTCTCTCCATCTGGACATCGATACTTAGGGTGCCTCGGACCATTCTGTGGTCGCTTCCCGTGTTAAACCTATTGACCACTGAGACATCCCTAAATATGCGTCTTTTGTCCGTCAGGATAAAGTCAATCTCATGTTTGGTGACAGAGTCTGGGCTTCGCCACGTCCACTTTCTGTGTGGTCAGTCCAGTGGGGTCAGGGAAATGTATGTGACTGTTAGGTGTTATTTATTTATTTTACCTGCCCCCTGCTAAATCTATAAAATTGTTGGTCAACACATTATAAGGTTTTAAAAAACTCGTGATACTAATCTTCGTGTAAAAGCAACTTGAGCCGACGATTGTTTTTAATTTAATTCATTTATTTCGGTTGTTCACCATAATTGTTAGTACATTTATCTACCTACAAACTATGTTAGTAATAATAAAAAACAGATTTCAAATTATTCATGTCACATATCATCAGAAAACATTAAACAAATTATTATTGCAAAAATAAATTAAATTTACTTATTATTGAAAATTCTAACTAGATAAATATAAGCATGTAAATGTCAATATAATATTCAAGAATTCTAATTGTTTAAGTAAAGTCCAGAAATTAATAAATAGTAACCTACAGTTACAGTAGTATAATTATTGTTGAAATATTGTACTTTTAGACATGTCAAAGGATTCATAAAATGAATTGAATTGAATTGATTGATAATTTAATTTTATTTTGCACAACGCATTGAGTTGCAAGGCAATACATGCGTCTCGGTCCAGTGTCTGAGGATAGGGCCATCCACCCGCTCAGCTACCGTTTTCATGTCCCACAAAACTTTTCACAAGTGAACAACGGGACCCCAATAACCCTAAACAGGCAACGAAATAAAATGGCCCTGAATAAAAGCCGCGGGAATCGTCCGCGCAGCTGAATAATTAGTCCCTTTGTTTGCGGTTAATTAGGACGACGGAGTGGCTACTGGGACCGGCTTTCGGTTATGCACTGGATCTCAGCGGAGTATTAGGATTTTTAAAAAGCATTTGCTGAATTTTGTATAATTTGAACAAAAAGTACATAATCTGGTAAGCTTCACGCATAAAATCTTCTAGTATTTGTTGTAACCAATTCTTTATTTATTAATTTTGTCTTAGTTGTATTTATGATTTAAAAAAACTGTAAAATACCTAGATCACAATTAACTCATTTGGTATTTAATCAAAAAATCGACGATGATTCATTTACTCTGTTCTAAAAGACTAACCTTGGCATTCTCACTTTCACATTATTTACCTACATTAAAATTTCTGTAAAATTCTATTCTTTTTTCATTTTCCATAACAATAATAACAATAAATAATATTGTTTCTTCCGATTTGTTGCTTGAAGTTCAAGTAATTCCATTTTACCTTTTAAGCACAGCGTGTAATGGGCCTTACTATTCCTTGTGCCGTGATAAATGCATCACTTGTATTTACTATGCACCGGCTTACTCGAAGTGCGTCAAAACTACCCACAAAGCGCCGAAATTAATAAAAGTTGTAATTTTTAATTTTAAAAGTTTAATTGTTTAAAACTGTTTAAAACTACGCTTGGCAATATGCTATTATTTTAAGACAAACTGTATTTTCTCTATAAGTGAATTTATAAATTCTTTTGAGAAAATAAATGAGTTAACCGTTTTCTATTCATTTCCTCTCAAAATTCCCATTACGACAATTACTAAGAAAACAACCCTGTTATTGATATATAATGATAATAACACAAGCTCATTTACAGTGCAGACACAAAAAAGTTGCCACCATTTCAATAAGGCTAGTTAGTTACGATCGCGGTCGATAAGGCCCGGAGAGCGCGACGCGGTCGCGGGCGGGTTAGCGGGATTAGTGCACTGCGGCCGGTCGTCAGCGCGCGGTCGCACGGCTCATGTCCCAATTTGGCCATGTATGTTTTACAGGTTAAAAGATTTTTGGACTATTTCTAATAGCTCAACAGATACTTTTCTGGAAACAAGACGAAAGTCTACAATCAGTGCGTGTTGCCAGTGATGACTTATGGCACTGAGACTTGGTCGTTAACTATAGGCCTCATATACAAGCTCAAAGTCGCGCAGCGTGCTATGGAGAGAGCTATGCTCGGAGTTTCACTACGTGATAAGATCCGAAATGAGGAAATCCGTAGAAGAACGAAGGTCACCGACATAGCTCTCAGAATTAGCAAGTTGAAGTGGCAGTGGGCAGGCCATATAGCTCGCAGAACCGATAACCGTTCGGGAGTAAAGGTTCTCGAATGGCGACCACGAACCGGGCGACGCAGTGTTGGAAGGCCCCCCACCCGATGGACCGATGACATTGTAAAGGTTGCGGGAAGTCGGTGGATGGAAAGGGCTCAAGACCGTTCGTCGTGGAACTCTTTGGGGGAGGCCTATGTCCAGCAGTGGACTTCTACAGGTTGTTGATGATAGGTACTTACTAGTGCTCGCAGACGGTGAAGGAAAAAATCGTGAGTTTCCTCACGGCATGTTCTAGAACCTAGAATTTCGAAGACATGTGAGATATGTCGCGTGAGGTCGCGGGTTCGATTCCCGCACTGGACAAACATTTGTGACTTACACAGATGTTTGTTCTGTGTCTGGGTGTTAAATATATATCTATTATGTATATCAGTCTCTGGTACCCATAGTACAGGCTATGCCTAGTTTGGGATCAGTTGACCGTGTGTGATATGTCCGGAATATTTATTTATTTTTTATTTATTTTATATATGCACGAAAGGACTCTCTAAGAGGCGCACTTTAATCCTTTCACTACACTGATTCTTTCACCGACTGTCATCGACCATTTTCAAGGCCTCAATACCTCAACCAACCATTTTCTATACCTGAACCTGGTCTCTGACCTAATACAGGATGATCAAGAGAGAGTCAGTGATACGACAAGCAAGCAATATAAGTTGGTAACTTACCTCGGTATTTATGATTTTCAGACGAAATGTAGACAAAGTTACGTCTCAAACCAAGATCTCATACAAACAATGGCCGATTTAGGGCGAAAATATAGGTTCGTTGTTGAATAAAATTACTGATCGATGATTTTGAACTTCGTATTTTCATATTTTATTATTCCGAAACCGGAGTTTGGCTTTATAAAAGAACTTTTCATTTCGAATTGTTTCATAAAAATGTTCTGAAATTGCAATAACCAGTCATCCATTACTTTCTCCTATTTTAATCAGAACACAATCTCCAAAAGAATTCAAATAAATAAAATATTGCTCTAAATTCTCAAAAAACTGCTCCAGAAAACTGGGAAAGGAATCAAAGAAGCCAAATGAGTCAGTAATTACCGGGTCAGGACTCGCTTTTAGAAACAAAATGAGGGAAAAAACAACAGGAAACAGACGGACGACTTGTCGCGCGACATTACGTCTTCCTATCGGAAATCAAAGTGAGTTGGTATGAGTTTTGTGACTGAAGTAGCTATTTAAAATCAAAGTGGAATGATTTTTTGAGTGAAGTTTTAGATGTCATCAAATAGTGAAACGGGTTAGTTAATCAAAGTAGTCTAATAAAACACTTGATCATAAAATAACAACAACTTTTATGAGTGACATTCAAACTAAATGCTTTGAAGTCTATTATAAACAAAGCCAAGATATGCAATAAAACTAGTTAAAAATACTTTCATGTGTTAGTCAAATCAATTTATTACAATTAAAATCTAAAGGAATGTTTTTACTGACTTAAAAGAACCCTGTATACTTCATGTATGCTTAGCTCGACTTAGTGAATTTATCTCATGAGCAAGTATCAAAATAGTTAAAGGTTTTTGAACTAATAAAACAAATTCAGGATAAACTAAAGCAGATCAACTTTGAGCCATGCATTGCGAAATATTCAAATTCAAAAGTTGTATTATTCAGTCCCCCCATCCCAATTACATCATCGGACAACAATTTGACGGACGGAGACGCGAAATCCATTCATGGTTGACATACCACCTAGCCGCACCAAGCGCTTCACTTTATTATGCGGACAGCCAAATTAATAATACCTAAAACATATAATTAATAATAAGAAAAGCAAGATACGACATACATATAGATAAGACTGGCCTCATAGCTCAGTTGGTAGTAACTCTGCCTTCTGCGCTAGAGGTCGCGGGTTCGATTCCCGCTCTGGACAAACATTTGTGTGATGAACACAGATATTTGTTCTGTGTCTGGGTGTTAAATATTAATCTATTATGTATATCAGTCTCTGGTACCCATAGTACAGGCTATGCCTAGTTTGGGATCAGTTGACCGTGTGTGATATGTCCGGAATATTTATTTTATTTATTTAAGATGAATGGCTAATTACACAAAATATGTTCAGGAACGTTAATTTTCTGCTTAACTGTACACTTAGTCAAATGCTATACTGTCAATTTGCTTACGCAAATACACATAGATATTATAACGGCCAGTACCAAATTTCTCAGGTGTACCGTCACCAATATAAAGTTAGGCACGTTCAAGATAAAACTGAGAGGTGATCCGTTGTAAAAAAAACTTTCAACGGTAGACCCAGGTGGTCACAGGGATTTGGACGGTGGGTAAGAACCGAAATAATGGGTCTCATTGTAAAAATATATAAATAATATTATCAAATATAAAACCGCCCCGGTCGCAAGTTTGCACAACATCCGCCAAGCACGAACGCGACTTTTTGGTTTGTGTCCAAAACAGTTCACCAGCTTGCCTTTCAGATAGGAAAGTCGGAACTACAATTTTTATATCGGAAACTTACATTCAATGCGCTTGCTTTATTTTTCTTTTGAAAGTTCTGGAATGTTCTTCGTGGTTTTTGAGTTTTATTCAATTTTGAGTAGTTTCTATTATAATATATTGAGAGCACTGGTGGAGTGGTGGTGGTGACCCAGCCTTCCGATCCAAAAGTCGTGCGTTCGAATTCGAACAGGCATTTGTGAAAACTTTAAAATTAGAAGATGTGCACGAAAGGCGCACTTTAATCACACTGGTTCTTTCGCCGACGATCATTGGCCCTTTTCAGGGCTACCATACTTCAACTGGCTGCGGGATGACAAAAAGAACCAGTGGAACGACAAGCAAGCATTGCAAGCGACAAACATGTCAGAGTAGGCTCGTATTCTAGACCCGGTATTATTCGTCGTTCACGAGATAAATTGTCAATCCACTAGAGATAATGTGAATTTTACATTATCTCTAAATAAATTATTGTACTTGTTGTTATTTGTAAAAAAAATCGTAGAATTTCCAAATAGCAGTTCAAAATGAGATTTCCACTTCACTACCAGCAAACGCGCGATACACACAGCCGCCGCGGACCGCAAGTAGGTGACAATCTCGTTGGCGGAGCCAAATGCGGCGGTTAAACGCGTCGAGGCGACGAGTAACAACGTTACCGAGTTATCTGTCTCCTGGCGCTGCCAGGGAGGACTTAGCACTGGACTGTACTATTATTTTTATCCCGCTAGACTCGTTCGAATAACAGCTACTTCAAAATTAGAACAAAGTCAGAGTTAAAAGATATGTATTTCAATAATATCACTAGGATCACATTGAAACGACTTAGAATAAATTTAATTCCGATTAAATTTAATTAGTTCATGATATTTTATGATACCTTCCTATCTATTTATGTTAGCTTTAATTTTTAGTTCAAATTTATCATAATAAAAGAGATTATTTTCGTTTATATTTCAAGAGTTTAGCTTATTTAGAGTCAAGAGTATTTTTTTTTGTTTTTCTTTCATTGAGC
This sequence comes from Anticlea derivata, assembly GCA_947579855.1. NCBI lineage: Eukaryota > Metazoa > Arthropoda > Insecta > Lepidoptera > Geometridae > Anticlea > Anticlea derivata. The sequence continues at coordinate 327,613 of OX388277.1, read as the reverse complement.
ACTATTTAAGTTTATGTTTATTTTAAGACTTTTTTTTTTGAGAATACTATAGTGCACTTTTACTTTTATGTATATCAGACCCTGTTTTTATGAAGATATTTTATGTAATTGGTAGTATACATAATGTTTGTGCACTTTCAACAAATAAATAACTAAAAAGAATAGTTAAGCCTAGAAGAATTAGGCAACAAACACGGTTTGGTGCCTATCGTTCGTTTCGATCTGATTAAAATTATTGTGTTTAATAAAGGAATTTGAAATGGATTAAAAGGTACAATTCCTTTAGGGGGTCATATAGCCACCATAGTTGTATAAAAAAAATAGTTAGTCCAAAGAATAAATCGTCCCAGCCGGACACACGGGCAGCAAGTTCCGCTAACATCGTTGTAAGTTGGAGCAAACGTTTGCGACAACATTGTTGAATTTGCAAGTTTAAGATTCAATTTTGTTTAGTCACAAGTTGAGTTTAGCCGCCGGTGAATATGCTCGAGTGCTTGTGAAACGTTTTGAATATCTAGTTTTTTTATAGGTTGTCTAGTCTTGGTATCGTGAATAATGAAATGAAATGAAATGAAATGAAATGAAATGAAATGAAATGAAATGAAATGAAATGAAATGAAATGAAATGAAATGAAATCAGTTTATTTGCTAAAACATGGTAGTCGAATATAATGCTGTTCTTATGCAGTAAGCGGGCGCACATGTTTTTGCTACACAAGCATGCAAATGTTTTATTTAGTATAGTAGGATTACAATAATTTAACAAAAAATACCAAAATTTTAAAATTAAAAAACAATGTCGTTATTATTACAAATTAAGATACGATTATATAAGATTAGAGTCATAGTTAAAAACAGTCAAGATTATAAGCTATATTTATATTAGTTGCACAATCGACATTAATTAAATTGGATTTTAGCAATAAGTAGGTAATCATGAGTCAAATTTACAGTCTAAAAATTCAGCAATAGAATAAAAACATTTATCTGCTAGCCATTTATGTAGTTTTATTTTTAGTAGGTTGCCAGATAATTCTCTAAGTCCTTCCGGGAGTTTATTAAATATTATTGGTGCCATAAAGTAGGCATTCTTTTGAAGGGACTTTTTACATAATGGCAGATAAAGCCTATTATTTGTTCATAATATAATCTCTTTTAGTTTGTCAATTTGGAGTTGACGTTTTTTCTAAGTGCTTAGTCTTCTAATAGAACACGACTGATAAAACACTGTCCTATATTATACTATTTATAAATGGGAAAGTTTGTTAGAGGTGTGGATGTCTGTTGTTCAATCATGCCGGAACGGCCTGACGTAACGGTTGTAGCTTTTATGTCCATACCTAATGTCACTTAACACTAGTACCGATGTATATTGAAATTGTGCACAATGCCCCTAGTATAAAATGGCCCTATCTGAGTTCACAACTACCCAGCGCGAGTTGTCAGCGCCATTGTTCTTCAAATTTATTGCAGTTTGCTTTGCTTGTGCTTTTAACTAAGATTTCATAAAGCGGCGCACGCTACAAGACGGCCGATATGTGGAGGGGACAGAACATTTATTTAGCAAATAATACAAAAATACAGACTATAACAGCCACAGTTTCCAAGAACCAAAGGTTTTCTGAAAATTAGTTTCAAAATTATAGTTATTTATTGGAAAAGTTTACGTATCGTCGTTTATAGAACTTTTCAAAATGTTCAAACTACATAGATCGTATCTAAACTCTTGTGCTTTTATTGTTTGATATTATTTTGTTCTTTATAATAAGACGATTCATAATTATATATGCTATCCCGAAGGGGCTTATTCTACACTCAATTGGCAACAAAGTTTGTTTTACGACTTTTTGGAATTCGACATTTTTCATTTAAATAACTGTTTTGGGGTCAAATTAGTCCAAACTTATTAAATCCGGTTGTAATCTTGATGCCTATTTCTCGTACTGCAATCCTATCCTACTTCCTACTGTAATATTATAAATAGGAAAGTTTATGAGGATGTTTGTGGTTCAATTACGCACAGCCGAACGGATTAGAATGAAATTAGGTACAGAAATAGATTAAAGTGTAGAATAGCATTTTCAGGTACCACGTGTGCTAAGCCGCGGGCGTAAGCTAGTTAGTTATAAAGATGATCAAAAAACAGATATTTTGTTTCACTAATATTCTTTTTTTTTTGTTGTTAGAATAATCCTCTTTCGGGTTGTATACGTACATGTTATGAATAATCTTGTACATGAAGGACATTAGCTCTCAAAGGATTCTAATGCCTATTGATTTTGTATGCATAGTACTTACCTACTGGAACCTCCAGTAGGTTCCAGTAGGTAAGTACTATGCATACAAATTTATTAAATAAAAATAAATAAATATCCCGGACATATTCATACGGTCAACCGATCCCAAACTAGGCATAGCCTGTACTATGGGTACCAGAGACTGATATACATAATAGTTAAATATTTAACACTCAGACACAGACAAACATCTGTGTTTATCACACAAATGTTTGTCCAGTGCGGGGATCGAACCCGCGACCTCTAGCGCAGAAGGCAGAGTTACTACTTACTGAGCTATGAGGCCAGTCCAAATTATAGGTTTTAAATGATAAAATCAGTCCAGTTCCTATTCTAGAATCTATCTTTACACAACAACAGTCTAACAATATTTCGTACCCATCAAATTAAGTGCCTACCACAAAGAATACGAAGCCCAATCTATTATCCCGCTAACAATAACTAAAGGTTATTTTCCCATACACGAGTAAATAATTGCAGGGTTCCGTACCCCATTGACGTGTCAACAAGACGAATGTGCGGACCCCCAACGATCTAATAGAGACTTGAGGTTGTATAGGATTTTCTTTATTGAAACTATTTCCTACACCGTACGAAGAATTTTCTGTAGACAGAAGTAGCTTTACAAATTTATTAGTGTCCAATTATACCTCATCATTTTAATTCAAAAAATTTGCCTGTTCAGATTATCTTATTCTACTAATATTATAAATCCGAAAGTTTGTGAGGATGTTGGTAATGTTCAATAACGCCCAAAAGCCGAACGGATATGAATGAAATTTGGCACGGAGATAGATAGATTTTTATCTTCATAGGTGACACGCGAGCGTAGCCGGAAGCTAGTGATGAAATAAACTGTTAAATTGCTCACGACGAAAATCTAAAAGCGTCAAAATACTTATTTCATGAAATAAAGTCTAAGTTTATAAAATTAGCGTTCGTAATGGTATAAATGGGGAGTGCAGCTATATACGGACGCTCTAGTTGCTAAGTTATATCTGCTAGTGGCTAAGCTATTGTGAAATTTGGAGATGGATGTTGTTTGCGTAGCTACACAAGTACCTACACAAATTTTATAGAGATGCTCAGAAGATTATTTTTCGTTTGATTCTTCAGCGAATAGAAGGAGATTTTTAGGCCATTAATTTGAGGATTTTGTAGGAAAAATGCCTGCAAAAATGAAAAATGTTACCACTGGTATTGCAAGCGTTTATAGGCTACGGTAATCACTTACCTACAGGTGAGCCGTAAGCTTGTTTGCCACCATAGAGGTATAAAAAAAAATCGAAGTTCAAGACCATATTAACAGTGTACTTAAAAAACTTAGAAGTACCTACTTACACTAGTCTCCCATCCAACTTGTTTGCAAGAAGACGCAAAGACCATCGTAGCCAACCCTAAATTACTCTCCCTTTTGCCCACAAAAAGAAATAAAGGGGGTTAAAGTAAACTGGTTGGAAGGGATGAGTTAACAAAATTGTTGATCGCATCATTACATGGGGAGTGCTATCGCTTTTTGTCAAATTACTCGGAAAATTCATTGACATGATGATTTTCTGTCTGTTTAGAATGAGTTGCTTTTTGGGCAGTATTTTTCATAGATTTCCATCAATATTTTTAAATGTTAATTGCTAGATTGGCCGTGGTGGCCCCGGCTGAAGAATAGGCCCCTCCATATCTACCTATCCGCGGATGTCGTAAGAGGCGACTAAGGGAAAAAAGCTAGGGGATGGGCAGCAGCGTTCCTCATTTTAACAACGATAGCTCTAACTGCGCTCGCCGACCCGCATGCACAGCGTGGTGAGTATATAATTCGCTCTGTCTGTGGGGGAGGCCATCTTCAGCAGTGGACGTAGAACGGCTGAAATGATGAATTAGCAATTTACTGCAAAAAAACCTTGCTAAAACACGCATGGAAGAACGGAAACACTTGCTTAAAGGAACGTTCGCGAGTAATATTTGGATGGGTATCCTAACTATACTCTAAAGGTCCATCCGTGCTTGGATCTAGCTATGAAAATAAGCCATTATTAAAAATAAGGGAGTCATTAGAATGCCACACTGTTTCATACGCTCTTATAAAGTACTACTCTATTTTGCTTGCTTGTCGTATCACAGATTTTTTCTTGGTCTTGAGTTATGGTAGCCCCGAAAAGGGCCTATGACTGTCGGTGAAAGAATGAGTGTAGTGAATTGAGTAAAGTGCGCTTCTTAGAGGCTCCTTTCGTGGACATGTCGCATATCTTCGAGTTTTAAGGCTCTAGGACATGCCGGTTTCCTCACGATGATTTCCATTTGAGAGCACGAAAATTCATTGGTGCACGACCGGGATTTGAGCCCACGACCTGTTGATCAGAAGGCGGTAGTGTTTCTCTTTTAAAATTTACCTTAAAACGTAGAAAATAAAGCCAGTAGTAAAACTCAGTTTGAACGCAACTCAACGTAAAACAGAGGCCGTAGCCGAGTTTGTATTGACTATTTGCACAAAAGATCACGAAGCAATCGGCCGCCGTACAAAGAGCTTGTTTTTAATTTCCTGCGCAATGGATTTGCACATCTGTTTATTCCGTGCTATTTAGGTCGTAAGGGCAGACATCCACCTTATGTTGCGTAAACCAGGGTTAAAGTAACTCTTGTTTATTATTATGCAAGCCAGTATTTCCATAGAGCGATTAATGATCGCTTTAAACTCACTCGGCGACTTTGAAAGCCATAACGCATCATGGTTCTAGGTTCTGTTAAAACAACTCACGCAAAGGTCACCAAATACCTGGTCAAATACCTGGACGAGTTATAGGGGTAATCCTTGAGACTGATCTAAAATATTCTAGTTTTTTCGCGCATAATGTGAGTGTATAACCACATTCAAAATGTCCAATATGCCTACCCCTATGTGCTGGTAACACATGTCCGTACATGGAGCACGTGTACACGTTGGGGGCACATGCAATCGGGCCGCGGACCGAAGCCCTAAGCAAATTAACCCAGTTATGAATAAATGAGCGGCGTTTGTCAGCGGGACGGGTATTCCACAGATAGTACCCTGCCAGCGTATTGCGTAAGCGAAATGGGAATGAAGTTCGCAATTTTGAGGATGATTTTATGAATCTTAGCGACGACATCTGAAACCTTTCAAACAGAAGAAAAAAGAAGTATAAAAAGTAGAAATAAGATCGTAAAGTTTTCCTTTTTCATGTTTTAAACGTTTTAAATATTGCTAAGATTGTTAAAATGATCCTCAAAGTTGCGAACTTCATTGCCATTATGCTTACACAATAGCACCGCTGGTCTACATGTACCCAGGTACGTATCTACGTGTAATATTGTTGAGTACCTTCAGAATTTGATGCTTGCTTGTCGTATCACTGATTATTTCTTGGTCATCCTGTATTAGGTCGGTGACCAGATTGAGGTATGGTTGCCCCGACAAGGGCATATGACCGTCGGTGAAAGAATCAGTGCAGTGAAAGGATTAAAGTGCGCATCATCAAGCATTTGTCCTGCAGCGGGAATCGAACCCGCACCCCTTCCGTCGTAGATGGACATAACAGCTACGACACCGAGGTCGTCCAATCCTTGTTATTTCGATACATTTTCTAAAAATGTTTACCAAATAATCTTTTACCACCCAAACAGGTGAACCCGAATGACGCAACTTGTAAAACTTTTCAGACTGTCGCTTCGCATTCACAATCAAGTCGCCAAATCGTTTGCGAGCGCCGACGTGACAGTGAAAAATCACCGTTATCCTGTAACTAGCACTTTACACCTATTTATGTACCTACTCTGTTTGGCACCTGGTGCCGTTTTTCGTGTCTATAATTCTTTCTTGGTCCTGCGCTCACTGTGCACAGTTTATCGTATATAGCCGTGCTATGTCATCTAATCATCATCACAATCATCAGCCTGTAGCAGTCCATTGCTGGACATAGGCCTCCCCCAACGAATCCTACAATCCTACTTCCTACTAATATTATAAATGCGAAAGTTTATGAGGATGTTTGGATGATTGTGGTTCAATCACGCCCAACCGGCCGAACGGATTTGGATGAAATTGGGCACAGAGATAGATTATAGTCTGGAATAGCATATAGGCTACTTTTTATCTTCATAGGTACCACGCGAGCGAAGCCGTAGATATATTATCTGCTCAATTACTACTGCTCTTAAATTGATGAATGAAAATATGAAGAAACGAACGTGTTCTAAAACTGACTGCTAGCACCACACTGGTTTCACCAACAATCAATTCTAGGCTTGGTCGCGAGGAACAGGCATAGCTTCACCTAGTTTCTAAGACGTTTCAAAGTGATCCTAGTGATTTTATTGAAATAAATGCCTTTTGACTTTGACTTTGAAATCATTGGCCCTTTTCAAGGCCACCAAACCTCAATTGTCTCTCTGACCTTAATGAACGATGACCAAGAAAGAACCAGTGGCACGACAAACAAGCAAGTATAATAGCACGAATAGGAATGTCGGTCAAATCTAAAAGTAAGCCAGACATAAACATATAGTAACTTATATGCGATTGTTATTGTAACGTCTTAAAACGAGATCAAAGTAATCCCCGTCATTATATACAAAACTTTTGTGTTACTTCCAATTCTTAGTCACACAAAGACGTGAACGAAAGAGAAACAAAGTTTGCCTACTAATCCTTAATCAAAAGGATCCTTAGAACTCAGGGGAAATACGCCCTTATTCTCAAAGAAGCGCGAAATATGCGCTAAAATAAAAAAAAATAAAAAATATTCCGGACATATGCGGCGATAATATTTATAGAGAGATGGTCGAAACATTTAGGGTAACTATTTGCACGTCTATGATAATTTATGACAAAAAGGCTTCATAAAAGGACTTTTTTTATGCAACTAAGGTGGTAGCTAGGCCCAGCTGTTGAGCTGGGCCTTATGCTGCCACCAACGTAATTGGTTACAAAGACAATTAGTCTAGTAGACGGGTAAGCCGATATACGATTGGCATTCTGTGTCAAACTTGCACCTCATATGCTAGTTTTTTTTTGTGTTATACGGAGGCAAACAGGTTTACGGCCCTCCTGATGGTCGTCTATTGGCATTAGCAACACCATGAGTATTGCTAATGCGTTGCCTGCCGAACCCCTCCCCCCTAAAGAGCTATATGCTAGTTTCTCGGAGTTTTAAGTTGTGGTTCCGTAGATTTGTGATGTGTGATTAAAATAGCTTCTACGTCCGAATACTGAAACGTCACTTATATAAGTATAAAGTTCTGAACGATAACGGCGTCTCAAATAATTGAGACCATCTCATTTTTTTTTTTTTTTTTTTTTTTATGTTATATGGAGGCAAACAGGCTTACGACCCACCTGATGGTAAACGGTTACCGTCACCTATTGACATCTGCAACACCTGGAGCATTGCTAATGCGTTGCCTGCCCTGGAGAAATCTTTTTAAGTTAAGTGACGTTTCAGTATTCGGGTGTTATATCTATAAATGTAAATAAATTTCGTCTGTACAGCTTCAGAGTGACACAGGCCCGCTATAATCTGAGCGTCAAAGGAAATAAGATGAAACGTTCAGAGAGAAATAATTGGGAGAATCATTTCCGAGCACTGTTTGACAAGTTACATTTTCATAGAGCAGCGTTCATTGGATGTCGGCGCCGAGTGCCGACTTTCGTACTTTGCCTACTTTTGCAATATTCAATGTAAGTATTAGCGGAGTGCCGACTTTAAAAAAATCCTATACAACTAATCGCTTATCGACGACTTTAGCGGAGTGCCGATTTTTGTTATGTTTATGCAATCAGTAGCGTTTTGTAGACTATTAAATTAAGTCGTGTATATTTTCGCAGTATGTCAAATTTATGTACAGTCAAGAAGATTAAACGTAAAAATTAAGGCAATAAAAAATATAATATTGTAATATTAAAGTTGGTTTTTATGCAGTTAAACGTTATTTTACAAATCGCACTTTGCTGAGTCTCATTAAACAAGTCTTTACATCGATCCTTTTTGTTAAATAATCACCAGTGATCTTCTTTATACGGTCGTCTCTTAATTTAAACTTGTTTATTTGTTTTTTGGAAATTGGTAAATGCATGTTATTCATTCTAACGTTGTAATCGCAATGAACACTTTCATCTTTTAGAACTTTTATGATAGGGAAAAGATGTGGTTTCTTAGATCCGACGATCTTATTTAATCTGGAATGCCATCCTTCTACGACGTTTGTGGTTCGATGAGGTCTTCCGTAACAGCAACACAACTTGACTCATTTTCAAGATCACCTCCGTATATGAATGGATACATACAAGAGAGCAATAAAATTAACTGACGTAAGTCAATTCCTTATCTTTGACATTGCATCAAATAACAAAGAGGTTATAGTCTGATCTATGAAATAAATATAATCTCAATGCATTCTAAATAGAAACAACACAAGCGTGCCCATGGAAGTATAAAACTGAAGTAACGGGTGCGCGCCACTTGAACCCCCAACATTTTTGAACTTAATTGTACCACTGTCGGTATAGTGCTTTCAGAAGTAACGAAGTTTATAATAGAAGGCAAAGTACTCATAAAGTACGCAATTTTATAATAAGTCGTCGATAAGCGATTAGTTGTATAGGATTTTTTTAAAGTCGGCACTCCGCTAATACTTACATTGAATATTGCAAAAGTAGGCAAAGTACGAAAGTCGGCACTCGGCGCCGACATCGTTCATTGAACTCGTGAGTTAAGAATATAAAAATAAGCGCTTCAAAATTATGATCGTAACTAGTATTCAACATATCTTAGTATATCAACATTATGAAAAAGATAAAAAAAATCATATTTTCAATATTAAATTATACAATTTTTTTCCGGAACCTTTTCGAACAAGCTGTTTTTCCTCTTATCGTGTATATAACTAACAAGCTTCGCTTGCGTGTTCCTAAATAAATAATAGCCTATATGCCTATAATAAAGAACTCTATCCATTCCAAGTATCATCGAAATTGGTAGAGCCGTTACGGCGTGATTGAACCACAAACATCCACACTTTCGCATTTATAATATTAGTAGGATTAACTACGACTAGTTTGATATCAAGATTGCTTCCTAAAATAGCTTTATAATTGAGTTTGGACTGCTTTGACCCCAACACTTTTGCATAGTGTTTTTCAAAGAAAAATTACGAATTTTCAAAAGTCGTAGAATAAACTCCTTTCGAAATAATACACGTAATAATAATCACCTTGTATAATGTAACGTTCGTAGTTGACTTGAGAACATTTAAAATTGTGAGGTCTCTATGAAGCAATATAGATCTGTTTTGATAGTTATAGTGAACTAAAGTATCTACAGAAAATACTATAGACAATTTCCAGCCTTTGATCTAACATCTCTATACAAATTGAAACGAAGATTATATCGTTTGAAATTAATTAAATACGGGCCATAATTAAAATACGTACGAAACACTCGTATTTTTGAAACGTTTGTAACTTTATGAGCAGTAACAGTGCTGATGGTAATTTAAACAAAGCAGTGAAATATTTTAATATTCATACCGTTTTATTAGAAATGATGTCATAAAATTTGCAGGAATATTTATTTTTTTGACGTGAATACATCTTTATTGAACAACGATATCTAGTTCTGTTCCGCTAATCTATTACTTATAAGCTCAACAAATGCAAACGCGTGCCCCACCGCTGGCAGCAAAAAGCCATACAAGGCGTACTTACGTGCAATAGGCACAACCACATTCCACAAAAGTACCTAAACATAACAAAAATTGGACACGACGGCGACGTGTTTCGCCTCAAAGTCAAGTAAAAAGTGTGAATTCAATAAAATCACTAGGGTCACTTTAAAACGTCTTAGAAACTAGGTGAAGCTACGCCTGTTCCTCGCGACCAAGCCTACAAGAATCAGGCAACAGGCGTGCGTGCCCATAATTTTTTTCGATGATCCTTTTTCACAAAATGGAATGTAAAGCTTTAGTGTGGTGTGTGTGGTTCAGTATTAAAAAGCTTAAGATATCGTAGTTTATATTAATGAGGAGTCAGACAATATACACACTTGTATTGAGTTCGTCTGACTTTGTTGTCAATAATGTTGAATTGTTGATTTTGGCAGATCGCCGTGGGTGCGCGCCAACAATCTGCGTATAAACCTGTACAGACAGACAGACAGGCGACGGACGGCTTACGATTGTGTACCTATACTCATGTTATTCACCATGGAATACTAACGCATGCAATAAACTTGATTTTAGATTCAATGTTCACCGTCCGCTGATTCATGTTGTAGTCTTTTAAAATATAATATATTGAATGACACGATGGACGGACTTCAGTAAATGTTTTTTACTATTATTCCCATGACAACAAACAGCATCATATATGAATATTGGTAGGCTATTCCATATAATGAGGAAATCCGTAGAAGAACCAATGCTACCGACATAGCTTTCAGAATACGCAAGTTGAAGTGGCAATGGCCCGGCCATATAGCTCGCAGAACCGACAACCGTTGGGGAGTAAAGGTTTTCGGCGGCGACCACAAACCGGGGACGCTGTGTGAAGGTCCCGACGATGGACCGACAACATTGTGAAGGTTGCGGGACGTTAAAAGCTTAGGATTGTTCTTCGTGGCACTCTTTGGGGGAGACCTATGTCCAGCAGTGGATTTCTTCACGTTGATGATGATGACGCTGTTCCTACACGGTAACATTTGACTGGTTTATTGTTTTCGAAGGCCATCCTACATTATCGTTACAAAAATGATAAAATACATGCCGAAAATATTGAAAACCATAATCTCCAATACAGCGAAAATGAAAATGCGGCTCGAAATATTTATCCGCACATTCTGAATATCGAGTAATGTGAAATTATTGCGAATAGCGGCGAAGAGAGAGCTCCTTTTTGAAATCGTTCGTCATAATTATCTCACGTCGTCGGTCGGTACATACTTTTAGGAGGGTGGTAAACAGATCCCGTGCCTTTCTTTTTTATGTTGTTTTAGGTATAAATACTGCTGTGTTTTAAAAAAAAAACCTTACATGAACCCCAAAAAAAACCATTTTCTCAAAGTTTTTATTTCAAAACTCAGTGAGCGTAGCATTATGTGTTACCACTAAATAATAGTAGAATCAATAGTCTACGAGTAGGACAGCTAACAAGACGGGACATAGGGACATAGTGAAACTATCTTATAAGGGTTTCTTGTCCTATTTCGAAACCCTAAAAATAAGGCACAAAATGTGTCAAAGACAAGCTGCGCAACTTTATTGTCATCCCAGGCGACCCGGCAATATTGTCACCTAGTGTATACACGGTTTTACAATACTTACAGGAAAAGCTACACAGTCATTTCAATAACACAATTTTCCTACATTATTGTTATACAATAAAGGAAATTGCAATAAACTGCTATCTAATATCCCCCAAGCGTGAAATAAAAGTAATAAAAATGTATATATATAATAAAAATCCACAAGTTCGCGACGTGTCACGGCCCATTTCTGTCTGTTACCTTATTTTATTCCTGCGACATACGTTTTCTAAATGGGTAAAGATTTTATAGCATATCCTGTTGTAATTTGAACCTTGAACGGTTGGGATAAGGTAGTGGTGGAGTGTAATGGTAACGCATTGTTTTCATGAGAAAGTAACAGATAGCTTGTAAAATGATTTCCTTTTCAATAATTTAATATGAAATTGTTTAGGAGATATGACTTTTGATGCTTATTACGTCTGCACACCCAAGCACATCAAGATACAAAAAAAAATTTGGATGACCAAATTAAATTGTATTTCCATTTTATTTTACTACACTGATTCTTTCACCGACGATCATTGGCCTTTTCAGGGACACCATACCTCAACCTGATCCGTGACCTAATGAGGATGACCACGACAGAACCAGTGATATGACAAGGAAGGAAGAGAAAATAGTACCGATCTTCTGAAAATACCAGGAAATACCTTTATTTTTTAAAACATGGTTATTTTGTATGCGAAACTTTGATGTTAGAATATGTTGTTTTCAAAAATAAAATCATCTGGAAAATGACTTGGAGACACCCAAAGGCACCCATCAACCTTCAATAGGTCGTAGCATCATCTAGTGGGGGCCGTCTGGGTTCCACAATGCTGGTCTCTCGTCAACTTCAGCAAACATACATTTCTTGTTAAAACTCCAAGCAAAACCCGTTCATTAGTACACAGGATAAGATCTAAATTACTGTGCAATCTTAACAAACAACAACGCTAAAACCACTAACAGACAGACAACTCTAATTCCTCTTTTAAACCGGAGCGAGTTAAAAACTACAGTTTGCTTTTAGCGGATCGCTTTTGCAGGCACAGCTTAACTAGAAACAGCTGAGACACTCCCAATTTTGCTGTCAAGCCGATATTCTTATTTTATTGAGATGTCGTTTACAAAGTTTCATAAGTAGCTAATTAGTTTGCTGTCTAGTCCAATAGAAAGATATAGAGGTGAAAAAAAATGTTGGATTTAGTCGATGAAACTTGAAAAAATCACATCATAGAGAGTTCCATTTAATTTTGATGAAGATCTGACGAAGTTTTGCTGTATGGGGTCTGTTTTTAGTTAAAAAAGAAATAATTTCAAAAAAATATTTTGTTTCCATTATATATTTATATACAAATTCAGTGTGAATCCTAATATAAATGCCAAAGTTAGAACGGATGTGTGGTTTTTGTTCAATTACGACTCTACCAAGCTCTACCAATTTCGAAGAAACTTGGAATGCTTATAAAATTGCAGGCAATAAAAAAGCCTTAGTGTCAGTAGTACCATTGACTTACTCAATGTGCTACAACTGAAAAAGGCTTGCGATCACCAGGCGTGTTTGTTTTAACTGAGCCAATATAATTGGACTGCATTTAATGATACTATAGGATGTGATATCAAATTTTAAACCCAAATTGTGTGCAAAATAGCGATAGAAAATAAATACAGTGATATTTAACACTATTGCAGTCTAAAAGGCAAAACATTCACGGTGTAAAACAAATATTGGCACAGTGTTTTGGGACTTTCTGATACCCGGTTATGATAATTTTGTTTGCCAATTATAATAACAATTTCGTAGTCGGATAATAAGTAGCCTATTTCACTATCCATGTAAAAATCACGTCAATTTGTTTTTCGTTGCATGCTTCTATATGATATGTCTGAAAACCAGCGTCGCACTGTACATATTATGTTTGGTGCAGCTTTATGCTGAGCCGGGACCCATTTGCCCCACACAACGCATACCTACTCAACCTACCTACCGCCTCACCTACCTACATGTTTTTGTTTTCTTGTTTTTGTATTACTAGGTTTAAGTTTTTTTTTTTTTCTTTGTATCTTCCTACCTACCTACCTGCTTACTGCGTTGTGGGTCAAATAAATACATTTTCTTACTTTCTTTCTTATATGAAAAAGTAATTATAAAACACAGATTAGAAATTCTGTGTTTTATAATTACTTTTTTTTCTAGGTAGTAACATAAATATATGTGCATACAGTAAAGGTCCAGGCAACATGTTAAACAAAAAGCATCAACAGCATACAGTTAGATCTCTGTATAATTGTGACAGTTTCACGCCAAATATCCGGAAACAAATAAACGCACAAATCATGGTAAATATCCCGTTTTTAGTGAAAATTAAAGTATTTCAAACTGGGCACGGCCGGTAATGAAGAAGAACGACGAAGATGCGCATAGTGAGGGTCAGAAAACATGGATATAGTCATACTTTTTATTCCAAATCGAACCCACCACTAAAACTTCACAGCCAGAACCTTTTAGCTCAAACAATAGCAACTGCTCCGTCCCTTGTTAAAATCCGGAGCCAGCAATCGGCTGCACAGTGGACCGCGTTAATTGCGCTGCACACTTCCCACGTGTTTACTGCACAGTGGACAGCTGTGTTATTTTCTTGGACATATCGACACGAAACTGATTATTTCGCTTTGTTTTAGTGCTTCTGGAAAATTGTTTATTGGATGAAAAATTATTCGAAAAGACAAAAAGTTATTTCACGTTACTGTTTTTTTAAGAGGATCTATTTATCGGTCATTTCTAAAATGTGAGACTTTTTTCAAAAACCATAACCATTGACACCCGAAACAAATTTACAGATCATGCAAATTTTTGTCCCGCAGTGGGAATCGTCACCCACCCCCTTGCGTCTCACATGGGTAATCACCTGAAAAAGCTGATAAGTTCGCATTTGAATGGCAATAAGACTTCATTAAGCCTTTGTTTTTTAAAAGGGTAGGCAGTGACGGATTTCAATATGCTGTCGCTCAACCAGCTAATACATTCCTATTGAAAATAAGTTTATTCAGAAGCAATAAATCAAAGCATTCACGTGTTACGTGTTACTAACTCCTGAAGCCGAGGCGAAGTGCAACTCACGTCAAGTGAGGGCATTGACCTCGCAGTTATTTATAGTGCTAATAGATGGATTGCGTTCATTCGTTAACGGAGATGAAAATGTTATTGGAATTCCATTATTATTTACTTAGAATTTATTCCTAGCCTTTGGTCCGTCGCGCCTTTTTTGTAACGCAGTTGGGTGCGTGGGGTCCCTGAGAACCCTGAAACTTAACAACCATAAAATACCTTGTATGTATTTTTTTATAGTTATTTCAGCATGTAATTTTTATTAAAATATTTTTATTACATATACATATACAAAATCCATATCCTTATATCGCCCAGGTTATGTATATTTAAATAAATAATAAACACAAAGAAACTTAAAAATAATACAATTTAATATTTACAAAATACACAAGAAACAGTTGAGCCATCTAAAGACCGTTACAAACGATCTATAGATAGCTCAACTGATCCAGATCACTACCAGTCGGAAGCGTCCTCAAGACGCTGGCGGAATTGCCACGCTGGATGGTAATAATAAATAAATAAATATTCCGGACATATTCACACGATCAACTGATCCCAAACTAGGCATAGCCTGTACTATGGGTACCAGACACTGATATACATAATAGATACATATTTAACACCCAGACACAGAACAAACATCTGTGTTAGTCACAAATGTTTGTTCATTGCGGGAATCGAACCCGCGACCTCTAGCGCAGAAGGCAGAGTTACTACCAACTGAGCTATGAGGCCAGTCTTAACTATGTATGACTTGAAAAAGTTCGGAAATAATATAAATTGAGCATTTAGTTTTTTTTTATTAATAGTTAATCTTTTTGTTTATAGAATATAGTCCTCACACGATAGCATACTAGTTGTGGGGATCCTCTCCACATTATTATTGGGTATTTAATTATTTTATGTATTTATATAAACTAACCCTTCGCCGCATGCCGTGGTGGCCCCGGCTAAAGAATAGGCCCCTCCATATCTACCTATCCGCGGATGTCGTAAGAGGCGACTAAGGGAAAAAAGCAAGGGGATGGGCAGCAGCGTCCCTCATTTTAACAACGATAGCTCTAACTGCGCTCGCCAACCCGCATGCCCAGCGTGGTGAGTATGGGCAAATCCCCCCACATGATAGGAATTCGCTCTGTCTGTGGGGGAGGCCATGTTCAGCAGTGGACGTCATACGGCTGAAATGATGATGATGAACCCTTCGCCTACAAAAACGTAGTACCCATTTCAATAGTTCGTAGCGGCGTATTGGCGTAGCAGCCGCGTAGCACCCGCGTAGCACATGCTACGAATTGGCTACAACTATTCGCGTCAATGTATTTCGGCGTAGACAGTTCCGTTCCGCATTGAGTTTATGGAGGCTCTCTCGGAATTTAATATCAAGTTTATGATTGGAATCCAAAGGAATTGATGGAATTTTAAGGCTTTTGTAGAATTTGTAGATTTCGGTTTCTTTAGTTTGTCACCTTTTTGATTTAGGTCACAAAACAGCTATTTAGAACCAACCTTATTCATTATGCCCCGTATTTTTATCGAGTGTATGATTAAACCCCTCACACTGTCATCAGACTGACATTATTTTCATCTATACTCTGCTGTCAAGTCTAGCCTACGAAAGAACTAGTGGCAGGATATATTATGCTTGCTTTTCGTGTCACTTATGCTTTCTTGGTCTCCCTGTATTAGGTCAGATGGTGGCCTTGAAAAGAGCCTATGACCGTCAGTGAAAGATCCAGTGTAGTAAAAGGATTAAAGTGCACAATAAATCATAATAAAATACATTTTAATGTCAAGAACAGGAACAATATATCCCAACAATTGAGTTTTCTAATATTCTGGGTCAAAAAATCCACAACGGAAGACCTTTGCATTCTCAGTTCCAGTAATTTTTCATCGAAACAAAAGCCTTCTTCAAAAGGGGGTCAAGAGGGCGCTATGAATTTAACCCTGCGAGGGGTGAGGGGCACTTGCACCCTTCAAACCCGCTACAGTTTCAGAATCATACTTTTTAATTGAATTCTCGATTCGTGTCAGGTTATTTAAGGCTCTATTTGAATGTAACTTCATTCATATTCATTTAATTTAATTTTTCTATTTGTTGAGTTAATTTCATTGCTCTTCGAACGATTTTATTCATTAGTGTATACTAAACATGCCCAAGTACTCTCCAAAATGGATTATTCAATAAAGGCTTTTATAAGCATTATAAATTTGAGATAGAAAGGGGTTAACTTCAGATACTTCTAAGTACTTACAAACTCTCATCCTTTGGAAAAACAAAGTTTATCGTATGTTTGTTATTTGTTACGACGCAACTTGCCAAGTAATAACAAGGTATGATAAAGTATTTTTTCTCGGGAATTTAGGAAATCCCCTTTACTGCGAAAATATTGAATTCACTGCGACATGTTATAAGACTAGCTGTTCCACCCGGAAGTTTTTACACAGGAGGTAGGGCACAGCGAGATTTTCTCGTTCTAATTTGGAGCAGCCCGCCTGGGGAGGTACCTCCGCCTTACAGAAGATCGCAGCCAAACAACATCATTTGTTTCAAATAGTGTTGTGTTCCTGCGGTGAGTAAGGTTGCCAGAGCTCTTTAGGGGAGAGGGGGGAGGGGTCGGCAACGCGTGCGTGATATCTCTGGTATTGCAAGCGCTCATAGGCTACGGTTCGTCATGGAACTCTTTGGGGGAGGCCTATGTTCAGCAGTGGACTTCATCAGGCTGATGATGATGATGATGATGTTACTCGATATCTCCGCCGATTGTTAGCCAATTATTTCGCTGGTATATAAAAAAAATCCCGAGCTGATCCCAGTAATTCCCAGATAATTTTATTTCTGAGGAATTGTTTACTTATGCTGCAAACGTCACCGTCTCTTGTGATCACGACTTACCTAAGATACCTATTGTTTAAGTGAGCCTGAAATATAAGTTTCGAGTAATATTAAGTAAAGAAGTTATACTTAGCAAATACTCCTAGGCAACGAGTGTGAGTTTATGCTTAGTTTAAAAAGATTTTTGGGTTTCAATTTAATCCTTCTTCTGTGTCAACCTGAATTTCTGCGAAGAAGTAAAGAGTTTCTGGAGACATTTTTCACAAACAAATCCGCAGGCAGCCCCTCAAGCTAAGAGTTTCACTTGTTTAGGAAATTCGAATTTCATTTATTATAATCACCCCCAAAGTTGTGGAATTTTATTTGAATTAAATTACTTTGTGAACACAAATCCTCCTTTTGTTCAAAGTTTGTTTCGCACTTTTGCAGTAACATTTAACGCTTTGTTTGTTTCGTGCGCCTCAGTTTTTAGGGAAATTATATACCTATACCGAGTAGTAGAGTCATCGCAAAATTACCATCAAACTATGAGATCCAGTGACACACACACACCCATTAAGCTACAGTTCCACAGTTAGGTACAGTACCTTTTACAGTTTGTTAAGATTTTTTTACCTTCAATACAAACCCAGCCTTCTAGCGCAAAACTACTCAGATTTTCCCTAATGTAACTTTCAAATCCTTACTAACAATAGCTCTAAGTAATTACTAACAAAATGGATTGTATTGTCCAAAAAAAAAACATTACTTTTTTATACATTTATTGCTTTCTCAAGGTTGGTTACATGTAGATAGTTATAATCGATAGATGGTTTCGCATATGGACCCTGTATTATGGTTAGGGTATGGCAACAGGGAGACAGACCGAGATTTAACACCTAAGTAAGAGGTAGTGTATGTACGTTTTGATCTACGTTGAAGCAGTTGAAGGTAAGTAAAAAGGTGGACATTTGTTTTTATCGGCAAAGTTGGCGTGTGATGTGGACATTAAACTTGCCTATAACTAAACTACTAGGCTGATAAATGATAGACAATTAATTAGTATGTTTGGTAGTTTTAATAAACAACTTTTCAGAATTTCAGCTTCAAAATAAAAGTACAAAGTTACGAACTTTTTATTTTGTAGTTTAATATAGTTTCCCGCAATATCATTGCAGTGCAATAAATCCCTAGAAAATTTCTAATTTTCATAAAAATTTAATATTCGTGACCGAATGTTGCTTAGATTATGGTTAGTTGGTATTTTGTGATAATATCTAGCCACAAAACGAACCTGCGAGAATCGTTCCTGAGCATCCAGGATCTCGATGAAAAGGGACAGTTTGTGGTCCATGATAGGGAATCCATTCCTCGGCTGCATGAGTAGGTGTCTGACCGCCTCGCGGACCGCAGCCGGCGTGCTAGGGGTCCCCGGAGTCCCCAGCAGCGGCGGGGCCCCCACGAGGGCCGACAACCCATGGAAAGTTGCCGAAGTCTTCGGCGGGTTGTTAACACCACCCGGCAGAGAAAGTCTCCGCGACGTCGATGGAGGCACAGCACCGTAACCATTTGTCATAATCGCGGGTCTTTGCAACTGATAATCACTACGCGAGGACGGCAAGCCGAACCGGGGGAGGGACATAGTATTCGGGACGGGTCGCGGCCGCCGGGGCACCGGCTGCAGCAAGGGGACAGTGGGCCACTCATCATCGACGGAGCCGATGGAGTGCGGACGACGGGCCAGCTGGTGGTTAGGCCGCGGCGCGACAACACTATGAGGCCTACGTCTCTCGTTATAAACACTGAACGCGTCGAAATCGTCTCTTAGGTTCGGGGGTCTGGGCTTGGCCTCGGGCGCGGGTGGCGGGGGGTCCTCCCAGCGCGGGTAGGTTAGGGTCAGGCTGTCCGGCTTGCGCGGCGGCGGAGGCCGGGGCCTGGCCGCCGCCTCGGTCATGGCGGGAGAGCGGCGTCACATGGCACGTCTATCCCGCGCGGTTGCCGGCGGGCGACTGACGGAGGCCAGAGACGTGCAGCGACGCATCGACGCATGCTGTTTTGGTTTTGTAGGAGATAAGGGTTAGGGTTCCACGGTTTGGGGGTTGCTTATTTATGAAACTAAGTACGGCATAGCAGATCTTGAAGTATAGATTCCTCAGTTTTCTTCGTACAGAATTGTAGGTAGTAAAACTTTTGCGACCTCAATGCGTACTAGTTGAAATCTCAACTGTTTCATTAAAATTTCCTAAAACTTCTCTCTACTCAGGAAGTACATAAACTTTTGAACGCAATCTAATAAGATTTGTAGAGATTTCTTTTACAGTTCTAAGCTTCATATTTTTCCCGATATTTTAGTTCAAACATATTATATTTCAAGATCGAGTGATAGGAGCAAAGACAGCCAAGGTATCCTATTCTAAAATATCACTAGGCGCCGCAGAGGGGTCCAATACTAAAATATCACTGGTTACCGTATCGAACGACCGTAAATCAGAGATTTACGGCCGGCCGGCCGCGTCCGCGCCAAAAATACAAGAAAAAATTCCAAAATACATGAAGAACACAACATGCTGCAGATACCCCCGAACATGTACTACGAAAAGGACAAAAAGGTCGGTTCGTTTAGAAGGAAGAAAGAATAAAAGGTTATTGGTTTTACGAGTGTTAACCCACACAGCTTCTGCCCGAGTAAGAGTCCGAAGATTTTCGATTGACGAGGTGTCGACTCGATAGAGCATCCCTGTTCAGATCCCGTCTCAGTTAGACATTTTTGGGATAATTTAAGAGCAAAGAATCTAATAAGAGTCGTGGTGGGCCCGGCTAAAGAATAGGCCCCTCCATATCTCTATCCGCGGATGTCGTAAGAGGCGACTAAGGGAAAAAAGCTAGGGGATGGGCAGCAGCGTCTCTCATTTTAACAACGATAGCTCTAAATGCGCTCGCATGCCCAGCGTGGTGAGTATGGGCAAATCCCTCCACATGATAAGGAATTCGCTCTGTCTGGGGGAGGCCATGTTCAGCAGTGGACATCGAACGGCTGAAATGATAAGAGCAAAGAATAAAAAAATGTAGAACTTTTTGGTCCAAGTATGTACAAACAAACTCAAACAAATATTCAACATCTTGAAACAATAAGTGGCCGCATCGCCCCAAACCAATACCTAGCATCATACCAATAAATCAATAAGCCCTGACTAGAAGTTTGAATTATTAATCTCGATGCAGCGAGACCACAGATTATAGTCCGGACGAATAGGTACACGTATGTGTTTATGATAGAGTTTACTTAGAAATAAGAGTTTATGAACATTTAAGACGAATTGTGACAAAAGAAGACTCTGGATACGCCTTTTTCACTTTTCAGTGCTCATCTGGTCATCAGGATTGATCGTGAAAATTGTTAGTTTACTTTTTATTTAATGTTAAAGTGGAAATGGGAGTATTAATAATAGCTAAGTGTTTGTTATGAGAAAGTAGATGCTTCCTATTTCAGTCGAGTGCACTCGGAGCAAAGATATTTCATGCCGGGATGAATCGACTCATTCACTAGGAATTTATGGGCCAGTTGATAGATGCCTTCATTTCCCTTTCAGAGTGTATTCAAAGTCAAAGTCAAAAGATGTTTATTTTAATTAAACTTGCATGATCACTTTGAAATGTCTTAGAAACAAGGTGTTACTCGCGACCAAGACTCCAAAACGTTTGATTTTAACATAGTATTTTTTTAATTAAATAATGTAGATGAATTTTCAAAATTCGTCGAACAAGCTTTATTGGCAATTGGGTGTAGAATAGATAAATAGATAAATATTCCGGACATATCACACACGGTCAACTGATCCCAAACTAGGCATAGCCTGTGCTATGGGTACCAGCGACTGATATACATAATAGATAAATATATAACACCCAGACACAGAACAAACATCTGTATTCATCACACAAATGTTTTTCCTGAGCGGGAATCGAACCCGCAACCTCTAGCGTAGAAGGCAGATTTACTACCAACTGAGCTATGAGGCCAGTCATAATATATATATAGAATAAACTCCCTTTGAGTACATATAGTATACATGTTATGAATCAGCTTGTATATATTTATTTTTTCAAAAACAGCATGGTTATTTCCAGTACTGATAACTACCATAATATTATAATGGCAATAGTAGTATACAGTACCACTTTGCAGCTTGCTAATTCGGATTATCTGCTAACGATGATTGATGACTATCAAAATCAATTGAGCTCTCAAACAAAGAGAATCGGTCAGTAGAGTCGCGCCGCGAGTGGATGCAACGAACCACAGTAATGTGTTTCAAGTGCTGCTATTTCTGTGCTGCAGTCTCGCATTCATCAGACACGGATCCGATACGGGAAAATATAAGCTTTAGTTATCTAATAAACGGTCTCCATCACTCCATAAAGTTTGTTGCCTGATTCTTCGCGAGGAACAGGCCTAGTTTCTAAGACGTTTCAAAGTGATCCTAGTGATCTATTGAAATAAACACCTTTTGACTGTGACGTTGCAATGACAGACTGAAGGCTACTTATTGGCGCTACTATAAGCCCAGTTTTGTATGCTCGCAAAGGTGAGTGATTACGCCAATTTCGTACGAAGATACGAGCTTTTATGCTCATAAGCGGGCGAGCTGTGCTACAGAACTAGCTTAGCCTAGTTTGAATAAACTCATAATTTTTTTAGCGTCGGTTAACAAGAACGCTTGCACATGACTATCATATGTACTATCTGCTTAAATAAAATACGCGCGTACTAGTTCCATAAAAGCGTGCAAAAACGAGCTTGTACGGCTATTATAATATATGGTAAGTAATCGCGGTAATAAACGAGTCATTGTGATGACCAAAAAATAACATGTGACACAAAAAGAATAAAAAAGTATTATACTCGTACCTGATACATCCCTGCAATCATTAATGAAGTGGTTTTGAAAATAGATACTGAAAGGGTAACGATAACAGAGAGGAGAGAGCAATTTTTCTCTCAAAGTGGTATTTTGATTAAACTTACAGGAACCGGAAGTACATAGAGTAACTGAGTTGTTACATGTGTTTGATTTATTGGAATTATTTTTATAGTTTTCCAGTACCACTGGACTTCTGGGCTATTCTTGGGAAGCGAGAGTGTAAAGGCAGTGTTCAATCAGAATGATTTAGAGCTGGTCCTTTACCTCGTAATATTATTTATTATTAGAGTCAGGTAAACTGGCGTAAGATTTTTGAAAGACATTTATTATTAGACTCACTACATTCATCTTAAAGTATGGCAAACATTTCCTAGGATCTCTAGGTACTCAAGTTTTTACTCAAGACACATTACAGAAAATTAAAAACAGAGGTAACCAAAATAAAATTGACGGAACTGATAGGCATAACAGTTCTAAAACGCATAGAAATTAGGTAGAAACATCAAAGGACTATCTATTCCAATTCCTTAGACACTTTGATAAATAAAGGCTAAATAAGGGCCTCTTTTGGGCCCTTTTTTACTAAACAAACAAAATATGCGCCCTCAGCCCGCGCGTGTATAGATATCACAAAGAGCATCCCTTTTAATCCGACCATAAACAAAATTACAATGTAGAGGTTTGGTCAGAGGGAACGCGGGAATCCCGCCTACACGCGTCACTACAAGGTGATTCATAAGATGTATACCATCCCCAAAGGGGGTTATTCCATCAACAAAAATAAAAAATATTAGCGAAAAAAAACATCAATATTTTCATATTTTTTTTTGTTTTATTTTTTTCACAAACTTTCTCAAATTAGCTGTGTTTGGTATTTTTATCATCTTTAAAACTAATACCTAAACGTACAAAAAGTTCGGAATCAAGATTGCTACCTAAAACAGCTGAATTATTGAGTTTGAACTGATTTGACCCCAAAACAGCTAATTTTCGTATAGAGTTTTTTTCAATGAAAACGTCGAATTTCCAAAAGTCGTAGAACAAATTTATTGCTTATTGCTTGTAGAATAAGCCCCTTTCGGGTTGGAATACATATTATGAATCACCTTGTATAGCCAATCCCAAGTGCAAAGTCAAAGGGTAGGTATTTGTTTCTATAGAATTGTAGGGTAAAACGGCCCCACCCTAGATGGAAAGGAAACGTTGTATGCAGGCCGCACAAGATTAGTCGCTCTGGAAATCCAATCTGGAGTCATATATCCAGTAGTGGACGTCCTACGGCTGAAATGATGATGAAAATCACAAGGATCGCTTGGTTTCTTGGTCTTAGAAATAAGATGAAGCTTCGCTTGTTCATCGCATTCAAGCGTAGCATTATCAGGTAGATTACAAACACGACTTGGTTCCTATAATATTTTCTCGAAGATGAGAGAATCGAAAGGCCATTAATATAATGTAGAGCTTCGGTGTGGTCACGAGTTAAATTTCATGAAGGCATTTTTGGTCTTCACCAAAACACTTATTCTAAGTGTGAAATAAATGCACAAAACATGCTTACGCTTGTCATGTTTTCTATAGCCTGTTATATAAGGCACTTAGATAAGCTGAACAATGGAAAGGCAACGGCTACGTTTTTCTAACTTTTGGTCTTTAGCGCCAAAAGATTTTAATATTGTTTCGGGATTTTAATATTGTTACATGTTCTGAATCACCTTGTATAAATCGGAAAGTTTGTGAGAAAAGAAGTGGAAAATTTGTATTAAGGTGAGGGTTTAATTATTTTATGATTTTTGAATTGTTTTTTCTCAATAACCGCAAAACGCACAGTTTTGAATTTTATGACAAAGATAACTTGAACATTTTATTAACGTAAATCCAAGTCAGAAACGCGATTGGTAAAACTTTTCTCGATAGATTTATTTTTTAAAGTTGGGTCCTCTGCAACAGTTTTATCGAAAATACTCTGAGACTATCTAACAAAAATAACTTTTTTTAAAATATTTTGTTAGACTATAGCATTGGGTACCTAAATCCAAGACACTTAAAAAAAATAGATAGTTTTTGAGATAATTGATATTTTCTTATATTTCGCTTACATCGATTACTTTCGAGCGCCTTCTAACGCTTGCTATCTCTTTCCGCATTCAATTACAGTACATAGCGCTGTCACTTTCTTCACTCCGCCCACTCGACAATTTATTATGATTTTTGTATCCTCTTAATACATAAACCAAAAAGAGCATCCCTCTTATCTGTATCATCGCAAAGCCAAGAACACCTTAATTTCAGTAAGATCACAAGGATGGTCCAACGAACTAGACAAACCTAGTGCTTGTACACAAAACTTCGAATCGGCGCGATGCGAAATCGCAACGCTGAAAAAAGTTACATGAATTGCTGCGATGCGATTTCTTGCGGCAAGGCGTCTCCCTTCTTGTGGCGCAACAGCACAACAATGCGCGATGCGAATCAATTCGCAGTTTCTTGCGATGCGTCAAGCGAGCTTGTATATATTTACGATGCGACGTCGCATCGCAGTTTTGTTTGTGTACAAGGTCTAACGCCGTGTTCATAAGACGTGCGATTTGTCATCTAAATTTACTTTAAAATGATCCTTATATCTACTGGATAAAGTCAATTTTCAGTTTGACTTTTAAGGGGGCTTGCGATAGCGACGTGTCATATGAACACGGTTTAACACAGTCGGCTGTAATCGCATTGTTAAGGCCATTCCACACTAGCGCACCGAGTCGACCCGAGCTAGCTGCGAACGTGTGGAATGTCTTTAATCTGAGCTATTGTTTGTTTGGGAATTTCAGAGAATTCAAATTGTTCCGATAGGTCCGTGTTTATGTAATAACTTTGAAAGTTTTGATTGTTCATTGGGTTAGTCCGGTTTGTTTCCGTTGCGGCAATCCCCGCACAGAACACAAGTGAAATAAATTCATTAATTTTCGTGATTTTATTGATTAGCTATTTATTATTATAACAACGATAGATCTAACTACGCTAAAAAAATCTAGTATATTCTTGTCAAAAAAATCTACTATGGTCTTTGGTATGGGCAAATCCCCCCACATAATAGGAATTCGCTCTGGAAATCTGTGGGGGAGGCCATGTTCAGCAGTGTTAGTTCGTCCTAAAGCTAAGGAGATGATGAGCGCAGTTATTTATAAATGATTGACAACATTGACTGGCCGTGGTGGCCCCGGCTGGGCTAGGCCCCTCCATATCTATCTACCTATCCGCGGAAGCCGTAAAAGGCAACTAAGGGAAAAAAGGTAGGGGATGGGCAGCAGCGTCCCTCATTTTAACAACGATAGCTCTAACTGCGCTCGCAAACCCGCATGCCCAGCGTGGTGAGTATGAGCAAATACCCCCACATGATAAGGAATTCGCTCTGTCTGTGGGGGAGGCCATGTTCAGCAGTGGATGTCGTACGGCTGAAATGATGATGATGATTGACAACAGGTAGATAAAGCAACACTTCTTGCCCTGTTTTTTCAACGCATCATACGTTCTTTCTTGTGTGTTGGTAACCATGGCACAAGAGCCAATGTGATGAACAGCTTAGATATTATATTTAATACGTATGTACAATTATATACACACATAACTTTCAATTATTTCGAGCGCATTTTAGAGAGTTACCACAAATAATCCGATGTTTGAAAGCTGTTTTAATTAAATTATTGCAAATTCAGTGCTATTATGTATGCCGCGATTTAATCTAAAAATAGATTGTTGGAGTTAGTTATAGTTGTGGTGAAATTTATGGAAAATTTTATTTTGAAAACAATTATAGGATTAGGAGGAGGTAGGGCACAGCGCGATTTTCTCGTTCTAATTTGAAGCGACCGGCCTAGGGAGGTACCTCCGCCTTACAGAAGATTGAGAGGGGGGAGGGGTCGGCAACGCTTGTGTTATACCTCTGGTATTGCAAGCGCTCATAGGCTACGGTAACCGCTTACCAACAGGTGGGACGTAGGCTTGTTTGCCACCTCAGTTGTATAAAAAAAAAAAAAAAAAAAACTAGGTATTGCAATAACGCCCATCGACAACTCGTTTTGACTCCACAGTATTCCCTATATCTCACGATCTCTTTTGAAGGAAAAGAGATAGAAAGGGAAGAAAGAGGATTCTTGGAGTACCTAAACTAACATTCGTATCTCTAGTGATTAATCAAGCATAAAACTCAAGGGTAAAAGAATTCAATTTTCTAGTTTAACTGAAATAAAAAATAATTTGACACCTTCAGCCGTTCCTGAGATAAAGGGTCTTGACAGACAGACATACAGAATGACAACAAAATGATCCAGCGCTCGCTCTTCATAGAAAATAAGTAAAGATCTAACATAGAAGAACCTAATGTCTAGACAAATCTAACATAGGTTTTAAGACATTTACTACCATTCATTTGTATTCCTTTTGTGTAATAAATAAATAAATAAATATAAAGGTTCTGTTTTTTCCTGTTGAGCTACGGAACATCCACATTATTTTAATCTATAAATAAAATAAAGAAATTGATTTGTGAAAAAGGATCATCGAACAAAATGATAGGCAGCCGTGTTAGTTGCCTGATTCTTCTAGGCTTGGTCGCGAGGAACAGGCATAGCTTCACCTAGTTTCTAAGACGTTTCAAAGTGATCCTAGTGATTTTATTGAAATAAACACTTTTTGAATTGATGGAAACCCTAAAAACAGATAAAGAGCTGGTATCTTCTTAAATAGCTATAATTACCTCTAACAATCAGTAACGTATACGAAAAGCTCGTCAGTACACGGAGACAGGGGCCCATTGTGTACGGTCCGGCCTCTTTGTTTACTTATTAGTGTTAATGGGCCAAACTGGCACACGCCTAAGTACCAAGTGGTAATGATAATCCAAGGCTCGGCCTAGCAGATAAATACATCATCATTATTATAGACCAGAGATATATTATGTAGATATATGTTTTTTTTTTTATACAACTGAGCTGGCAACCAGCATACGGCCCACCTGTTGGTAAGCGGTTACCATAGCCTATAAGCGCTTGCAATACCAGAGGCATCACGCACGCGTTGCCGACCCCTCCCCCCTTCCCCCCCAAAGAGCTCAGGAAACCTTGCTCATCGCAGGAACACAACACTATTTGAAACAAATAGTGTTATTTGGCTGCGAGCTTCTGTAAGGCGGAGGTACCTCTCCAGGTGGGCTGCTCCAATTCAGAACGAGAAAATCTCGCTGTGCCCTACCTCCTCCAAAATTAATTGTTTAGTTATAATTGTGACAGAAGCTAAGAATCCCGCAAGCATTTGTGTAGATAACTCTGTAAAGTGCTTCCTAAATGTTTGATCTCATAAAATAGAGTTCTTTAACACAAGCCA
Organism: Anticlea derivata; assembly: GCA_947579855.1. Classification (NCBI taxonomy): domain Eukaryota; kingdom Metazoa; phylum Arthropoda; class Insecta; order Lepidoptera; family Geometridae; genus Anticlea; species Anticlea derivata. The sequence goes on along the minus strand of OX388277.1, from coordinate 299,801 downwards.
TTGCTTTAACGATGTTTTAATGTGCTAAGTTAGCTCTAAGTACTATATCTGGTGGGGTGATCAGGCAAACCGGTACTAAGTACCAAGTTTTATGTTGGATATGTGCTTAAGGTGAGGGTTCAATTTTTTTATGATTTTTGAATAGTTTTTTCTCAATAACTGCAAAACGCACAGTTTAGATTTTTATGACAAAGATAACTTAAGCATTTTATTTACGTAAATCCAAGACAGAAACGCGATTGGTAAAACTTTTCTCGATAAATTTATTTTTTAAAGTTGGGTCCTCTGCAACAGTTTTGTCGAAAATACTCTGAGACTATCTAATAAAAACAAGTTTTTTTTTAAATATAGAATTGGGTACCTAAATCCAAGACACTTTAAAAAAAAAATAGATAGTTTTTAGAATAATCGATATTTTCTCATATGCCGCTTACGTCGATTACTTTCGAGCGCCTTCTAACGCTTGCTATCCCTTTCCGCATTCAATTATAGAACATAGGGCTGTCACTTTCTTTACTCCGCCCACTCGACAATTTATTATGATTTTTGTATCCTCTTAAAAACAGTTTATAAACAGATCTACGAGTAGGCAAAATTCAAAAGTACCTAGTTGGTTAAGTCCATTTTCTTCACGATACCTACACTTTTTTCCACCTATTTGGGGTATCATTGTAGAGTCATAGTTTCTGATACTCACGACACAGGTAAGCTTAGTGTGGTCAGGACTATGTATGTGAATGTTTGGTGTATAATTATATATTACTGATTGTCTCTAAATTCAGTTTTAGGTAAGTATACGAGAGGTAGGGCACAGCGAGATTTTCTCGCTCTAAATTGGAGCAGCCCGCCTGGGGAGGTACCTCCGCCTTACAGAAGATCGCAGCCAAATAACATTATTTGTTTCAAATAGTGTTGTGTTCCTGCGGTGAGTAAGGTTGCCAGAGGTCTTTAGGGGGGGGAGGGGTTCGGCAGGCAACGCATTAGCAAGCTCCAGGTGTTGCTGATGTCAATAGGCGACGGTAACCACTTACCATCAGGTGGGCCGTAAGCCTTTTTGCATCCGTATAACATTTTAAAAAAAAAAGTATTAGGATTTATTAAGTAATTTTTTTGGATGTTAGGTTAGTCACTTCTGAAATCCATTGGCTGTACAACACAACCCTCTTTTATTCCAGAAAGGATGGTTTACTGGATAAAAAAAACATTTCTCTTCTTCTTGGTAATAGGGTAAAAATACCAAAAGAGGGTCGAACTTAAGCTAAAATAGCCTCCGTTACGAGAGTGCAGTGTGCACTAGGACATACGTTACCAATTTCATTTCACAAGAGTTAAAAGCCGTTTTGTGCCAAAAAGAACCACTAGTACGAAAAATATCTAACGTGAATTACCGGTATCCTGTGCTTGCTTGTCGTGTGACTGATTCTTTCTTGGTCATCCTGTATTAGGTCAGTGACCAAGTTGAGCTATGGTCGCCCTAAAAGGGCATATGATAATCGGTGAAAGGATATTGAAGCCTATCAACTAGATGAATTTACCTACGCCTATATCTTAAGACGAAGCCAAGATTATAAAAACGTCTCTTTGAAAATTCATAAAATTTACCCCAAAATTACAGACAATGGGCATCGGCGTTAATTGACACGTCATCGTCGATTCGCCGATAACAAGGGTCTTATGGCCGAACAATCTTTCTTCCAGGGCACTCGACTGGAAACTTTATAATTCATTCCAGTTGGAGAACATTTCGACACAATTTCCGGCAGAAAAACGATTTGGGGTTTTTGAGGGAACATCAGAAAGTTGAGTGAATTGGTCGCGTTCCTGATTACAATTGACGGGAATAAAGTCAGGTTTTCCCTGAAATTTTCTGATTCAATTTCATTTGGCTTTAGGTATTACCTATGTAATACCTCATATATGTGTATGATTTGCGTATACAACAAATCGATGGTATGTTTTTATTTTTTTGTAAAAGTTCTGTTTTTTTTTTCAATGTCCCTACCTACCTACTTACCTTAATATAGTTTTAAGTTTACATGGTTTTTATAATTGGCTTAATAAAGTATTTCTTTCTTTTATTTTCTTTATGTTTTTTTTTAAGATTAGCATATAGGCTACTTCTTCTAGGTACAACGAGAGCGAAGGCGCGGGTGGAAGCTATGTATTACAAATTCGAAAGTTTGGTTTTATGGATGTTTGTTACACAATCACGCCAGAACGACTGAACCGATTTCGATGAAACTTGGAATAGATTTGGTTTTTTACCTAGAATAGGATAGAGGCTACTTTTTGTCTATGAACCACGCGAAGCTGCGGGTGCAAGCTAACTAGTTTATAATATTAGTGTGAAGGATGCTACCTACTTTGAATTCGTATTAAGAATTTTTTTTCAAAATAAAACTAATTATTATCTATTTTTTAAAATAAAACTACATAAATGGCTAGCAGATAAATGTTTTTATTCTATTGCTGAAGTTTTAGACTGTAAATTCGACTAATGATTACCTATTGCTAAAATCCAATTTAATTAATATAGATTGTGCAACTAATATAAATATAACTCATAATCTTGACTGTTTTTAACTATGACTCTAATCTTATATCTAGGTATCTTAATTTGTAATAATAACGACATTGTTTTTTAATTTGAAAATTTTGGTATTTTTTTAATTATTGTAATCCTACTAAACTAAATAAAACATTCGCATGCTTGTGTAGCAAAAACATGTGCGCCCGCTTACTGCATAAGAACAGCGATTATATTCAACTACCATGTTTTAGCAAATAAACTGATTTCATTTCATTTCATTTTTTTCTGTTTATAAGTTTGCATTTTACTCTAAAACAAAAACAAATAAAGTTTTACATAACATCCAAGCCCGTCCCTAAATAAAACTTCATATCCGATAACGCATAAAAGGCGCAGGTGCGGGCGCGTTGCCATTCGTCACACCGAACTCGACGTATAATATGTGCATTATGTATGAACGGACTTTGACGCGTGTCAATACGGGCAGTGAGGCCGCAGCTTTATATCGCCGGCGGTCAATTTTATATGAGAAGTCCTATTAAGGTGAGGGTTTAATTATTTTATGATTTTTGAATTGTTTTTTCTCAATAACCGCAAAACGCACAGTTTTGATTTTTATGACAAAGATAATTTGAGCATTTTATTTACGTAAATCCAAGACAGAAACGCGATTGGTAAAACTTTTCTCGATAGATTTATTTTTTAAAGTTGGGTCCTCTGCAACAGTTTTTTCGAAAATACTCTGAGACTATCTAACATAAATATTTTTTTTTTAAATATTTTGTTAGACAATAGCACTGGGTACATAAATCCAAGACACGTTTTTAAAAAAATAGATAGTTTTTGAGATAATCGATATTTTCTTATATTTCGCTTACGTCGATTACTTTCGAGCGCCTTCTAACGCTTGCTATCTCTTTCCGCATTCAATTACAGTACATAACGCTGTCACTTTCTTCACTCCACCCACTCGACAATTTATTATGATTTTTGTATCCTCTTAAGAGGATTGTATTTTAAGTTTTTGATTTGTAGATATGAAAAATAAGAAAACTTACCGATATACCAGATTGGTGAAAAACCCTTGATGGCCTGATTGATGATTATAACATACCTGTAGAAGAAAAACACAATTAATCAAAGATAAACAAAGTACTAAAGTATTGTCATGAAGAGTTCTTAATTGAAAATGGTAAGCTAACATAGAAAAGGAATTTGTAAATATAAAAGACAAAAAATAAACAAGATAGATAACCGTGGGGAGTAAAGGTTCTTGAATGGCGACCACGAACCGGGCCATGCAGTGTTGGAAGGCCCCCCACCCTATGGACCAACAACATTGTGTAGGTTGCGGGAAGTCAGTGGATGGAAAAGGCACAAGACCGTTCGTTGTGGAACTCTTTGGTATGTCCAGCAGTGGACTTCTACAGGCTGATGATGATGATGAACTAATATATCTACTTTCCCAGGCAATTTTAACTCGGCAGAAATAATATGGAGGTCGGGAAGCTTCTATTACTTAAATGGGCTAATGTACATTGTTTTCAAGAATTATTAGAGAGGTATTTGGGCTTCGTGGCTTGCTCGAGTTTGGTAATTGTGTTATGGAAGATAATCTTGGGCGAATCATGGCAAGGAGATTGAAGTCGCCTAATTATAATTATCTACATCCATGATAATTTATCCTACATTAACATACTTATGTAAATTACAAAAAAATATGATTGAAGGTAACATATTTTACTGCAGTAACCCTGACAACGAAAATCTACACCTGATATATTTTCCAAAAGAATCAATTTCTTTGTAAATATCAGTCTGACATCTATTGATTTTGTTTCAGTCTTCTAATGAACCAAATTTACCAACTGGAAATGTTTCTGGTCGCAAACTCACACTAGGTTCAATACTACCATACCTACTCTAACTGTCTGCTTGTCACCTTTTTATATTTTTACGTTTAAACCTCTGTACCGATTTTGATGAAATTTGTTAAGTACCCTGAGGAAATACTTATGTTACTTTTCATCCGGGTAGGTACAGCACGAGCGAAGTAAGAACTTTATAGTAAAAATACACTAAAATGTGAACACACGTGTGATAGTGACATCTTTTATCATCCACACTAAATTTATTTGCCTCAAAAACGCTCCATCCCTCAGTGGTGGACTAAGCCCAATCTGCTGAGGTTACCTACATTAAGTTCACACGCCCCTCTGAAGATGGCGTTGTTCTCAATTTTCGAGGTTTACAGCTCCCATAAAGTAGTACTGCAACCCTATCACAGAGGGCGCACATCTGTGTATTTGTAAACTGTGTATTTATTATTTGACTTTTCGCTTGAGGGTTGTAGAGCTAAGTCACAGTAGTTTGAACAGATGTCGTTACTCCAAAATAAAATATCACAACTTCCCAAAGTAGCGTTGTAAAACCTTTTAACTCTGGATAAGGTTCTGTTAAGAGCGACGATATTCCTGCCATCAGAGGTCACGTGTGTTAGGAAAGTGCTTCAAGTACTTGCTTAAAGATGTCGCTTTATTCAGGGTTTTTTTGCATATAAACTTTGTGTCATAGTACATTATGGTACTAGTGTGTAATGTTAGCTATTACCGCTGAGGCGCCATTGAGACCCAAGCCGTCAGGCGAGGGTCTTAAGAGAGCCGAGGACGTGTACTCACTAGTGAATAATAGCAATGACAAAGTCACAGTTTGATGACAGGTATCATCATCATCATCATCCCCACTTTATGAGCAAGTGTGTTGAAAAAATATTTGTTACCTTCATCTGCTGGAGTAAACGTTGTTAATAAATATTACTCACCTTGAGCAGATGAGGATCCCTTTCAGCAGCATCCAGCAGCGACTCTGCTTCGCTGAGCCAAGCCACAAACTTCTCCAGTGAACGATCGAAGTTCTGAAGGGATGAGACAGCGGAGTGGAGCGCCTTCCCACGGGCTACGATGCTGAAGAAAAAAGGAAAAGTTGGAACAATCTACCCAAAAAAACCAATAAATAATCTAGAAAAAAAAAATCATGAACAGGTCCGTCTCGGAATTACTAATTGGATTAAAAAAATGTTTCCAGAAACTCCAAATTCGCCTCAAAAACTTGATATAGATACCAGTCCTCAACGAGTTTGTTTGAGGTTTTGGTTGAGGGTCCTTTTCTGATCATTAGATTATACTTTAGTCTATCATCATGTTAGACATTTGTTTTTTCCTAATCACCTTACGCAATTCTATGTCATCCTTCAAGAGCAATGGCTATTAGGACCAAAGTTGGTCTTAATAGCAAAATTCACCACAAAAATTATTTGAATGTTGGGTAGGTATGATTACTTTCAGTAACCTTACTTCCGTAAATAATACATAATATTACTATTTAGTATTATTTACGGCAGTACTCCCTCGGCCACTTTACATAAAATTGTTTTAATTGCTGCAGTTCCTCGGGTGACATACAAATCATAAAATACATGAGGGAAATTATTATTCAAGTTTTTTAGTATTCAGATGAATGATTAGGATATAAAAAATGAGATATGGCAACCTTTGGCAATAGGTAACTTTATAATTTAGCATCCGGGAACGAACCATTCTTGTTTACACACACTGTGTGAAACTTTTACTTTGTAGCTAGCTTGCGGCGCACAGTAAGAGATGGCGCTGTTATAAAAGCTTACGCTGCCCTACCACAGATGGCGTTACGAGTAGCATTGGTTGGTACACTCCGCAAAAGTGTGCTAAGTATAGGATTTACACAATAATATTTAACTTAAGGTACAATACTGTAAAACCTTTGAATATAAATCTATCAAAAGATAGACATAAGGAGCCAAGCGAAAATAAATCGAATTCGAATTGCTATAAGTCTTTGTTATTTATGTCTCACTGATTCCTTCTTGGCTACTCTTCTTTAGCTATTTCACGGGTTCTCACCTGTTATTGAGCTCGTTGTATCTGTGGTTGATGGCTTCGGTCGCCCGTTTAATGCGGGAGGTGTCATCGTTGCGGTAGACCGCTATGAGCCGCTGCGTGAGCTGGCCGAACAGTTCGATTTGATGTTTGTATTGGTGGACCTCGGCGTGGAATGACTGGAAGGAAAAAAACAGACATGAATTAATCGATATTTAAAAAGGTTGGACTTACTACCATCCACCCCGGTGCTGTACCGGTACTGGGGAGATGGGCAAAAATGTTTAATCATCCCCGGTGGCCCCGACATTCTTTTAAATGCCAAAGATGGCACATATCATCTATTTTTTGAACTAGTTCTAAAGGAACTAACCTACTTATCAAGAGTCTAATCATCCCATTTCAGAATACCTTTCAAAAGGGAATTTGAAACTTTTTACCCCATTTTTCCCTTGAAGTCATAAATCTGGTGAAAGGAGAATGAAACAAAAAATCTCATAGTGCACTTCAAAGAGGACACCTACCTACTTAGGAAAAAATATCTACATGTAGGTACCTATTGGGAGTCAGGCCTGGAGTAGGCTGGTTCCAACGATGGCATATCTTATCGAAGGGAGACCTATACCCAGGTGAAGTGTGGCTTGACTGAAGGAATTAGGAACGCCTGCTGATAATGATGATAATAATAATAATAAATAATAAATATTCCGGACATATCACACACGGTCAACTGATCCCAAACTAGGCATAGCCTGTACTATGGGTACCAGAGACTGATATACATAATAGATATATATTAAACACGCAGACACAGGACAAACATCTGTGTTAGTCACAAATGTTTGTCCAGTGCGGGGATCGAACCCGCAACCTCTAGCGCAGAAGGCAGAGTAACTACCAACTGAGCTATGAAGTTAATGCTATGATGACAGATGATTACTGACACAAGCCAAAATAAATATAATTAAAAAAAAACAGTATAACTCTCTTTTGGTTGTGCACCAGTTATTTACAGTAGACTTTTACCATTAGGTATATAAGCTCGGAATAGTGCCCCGATTATTTTATAAAACTGAGTTAAAAATCATTCTCGGCGTTTCCCCTTAAATATCAAGCACTAAAGCGGTATTTCACCAAAACTTAGCATAACCGAGGGTCGGCCCCGACCACCAATTAACTTAGATTTATAGCAAGTACACGTTACTTCGACATACCGAGTACGGTTTATTATAAACATGTTAAAGAAAACGTTAAGATAATATCTACATTTACACTTATGTTTACCTTTGAAGTGACACAAATTGTGTACTTACATATTGTTAGTGACAAAATAAATATATTTATTCCTTATATTTGAACAGGCATCTCCCATTTTCAAGGTTCATGTCGAAAGATAAATTTTATTTATTTAAGACATTCCTGTGTAATTCCGACCAAAGATATTATGATAACTTTTGGAGACTTGCAGTCTCATCATCTTCTTCGGACCTACAAGTTCAAGCTGAAGGAGATTTTGATTCTAAAAATCTTAAAATCCCTTTGAACGTTTTACGTTTAAACCATCATCATCATCATCCTGTGGAAGTCCCCTGCTGGACATAGGCCTCCCCCAAAGAGTTCCACAACGAACGGTCTTGAGCCTTTTCTGTCCACCGACGTGAGCGTTTCAGCTAGTATAAAATAAATATAATAAAGTTCATCACTTCAATAAAAATAATTATCTTGGCATATACCTATGCCAAGATAATTATTTTTATTGAAGTAACTTCCATCTATTTCAATAATTTGCAGTGTAATTAGTTCAGCCGTATGGAACAAATTCTGAAATATGGTAAAACTACGGATATTATGCAAATAAGCGAACTTCCTCGATGGGAACTGTTTTCCCAGTAAAAAGGGTGAATATATTCGCTCAGGGTTAAAAGCTAAGTTTCAGAAGAAACAGCTGAGGGAAATCAAAGAGGGGTGTTTGCTTGGTTTAGCGCGTTTTAGGTTAGGGAAGGAATTTAGACGACTACTGAATCTGGACCCTTTTCAATTACGCCAAACTTTTTCGTATGATACCAGAAAATAAATACATAGTCACAGGATTGATAACCTCCTCCTTTTTTTAAAGTGACAGAGAATTCATACTTACCAATAAAAAAACAAACAAAAAAACATAAGTATGAGCTTGTTCTAATGTTTGTTAACACGGTACTAAGTTACCCATGTCACCGGAAATCCTAGTTTGATGACGTCTCAATGATAAATAATTTACAGCCCTAAATAGTATCCCAAGTTGTTGAAGCACACAAAATATTGCTATTTACGACATCACCAAACGTAAAACCTCATATTCCCAATTTTACGCCTTCACATGAACTCATGTCAGTGAGACTTGGCACTCATCCCGAGCATTATATGGCCGCATTTACACACAAAACAGGTTAATTCGTTTCATAAATAGAATGAATAATAGAACAAGTGAGAACAGGCCGCAGTTTTATCAGTGCATACCACCGGTACAACTTGTCAATGTCTGGGGTTTATACTCGTATCTTTAGTGGAGTGGAGTTTTTTAGTCCCTTCACACAGACTTTACATTATTTCCATTTAAAATTGCTGTCAATGATCCTTATTTTCCCTCTTAACGACTTTAGGACAAGAGAACTTATCACAAATGCCAAATGCTTACTTTGATTAACTTTTATCTGAAAGGTCTGATTATGAGTCAGATAATTTGAATACATAAACAAATCGCAACAGTTTAGAATTATTTTAAAATAAGTACTATACAAATATTGGCCAATAGAAATGGTAGGCTAGTATGATACAAGAACGGGTCAGATTTTGGAAGGGCTATAAATACCTACTACATTTGTTTAAGCTTTAATTTATCATGTTTAACGTATACTATAATGTTACTTTTACATCCAACAATGTCAGTGGTTTGAAATAATGGGACCATAAAACATAATGTATTGATACTGGTCTCTCACTGACTCGTTAACAATTCATTTGTCGTTAACAAATGACAACAACTTATGCTATTTAGTAACTAAGGGTTTGGAGGTCCGAGCCTCATTCTAAATAGATACCAAGTAGTCCAGCTTTGGCAGTTTTCGGCTCTGAAAACCAGCTTTCTACCTAAATTCACATAGCATCCTGTGGAAACACGATGTCTTATAAGGTTAGCAGCTTCAGCGCGTTTGAAAACTTATTGACGAATTGTGCAAGGGTGCTGGAGAGGGTGAAACTATTACATTGTGTTATTGAAAAATATAAAGAATAGTTTACTTCTGAAAGTATGTAAGTCTCATAACAATATCTTCAGAAAGTCAACGACATAGACTCTACGTAAAATGCTACGTTTTACGTAGAGTCTAGTCTACGTGATAAGATCCGAAATGAAAGGAAATCCGTAGAAGAACCAAGGTCACCGACATAGCTCTCAGAATTAGCAAGTTGAAGTGGCAGTGAGCAGTCCATATAGCTCGCAGAACCGATAACCGTTGGGGAGTAAAGGTTCTCGAATGGCGACCACGAACCGGGCGACGCAGTGTTGGAAGGCCCCCCACCCGATGGACCGATGACATTGTAAAGGTTGCGGGAAGTCGGTGGATGGAAAGGGCTCAAGACCGTTCGTCGTGGAACCCTTTGGGGGGAGGCCTATGTCCAGCAGTGGACTTCTACAGGTTGTTGATGATGACGTACAGTCTACGTCGTAGACTTTCTGTCGTAGGCACTTCGGCGTAGCGGGTGAAATTATTAAATGTTTGTCTGCGACCATGATTGTTGGAAAAAAGTCAGGAAAATATATTAAAAAAGTACTATGACGTAATACTTATATTCAAACCAGAAAATGGATGGATTATCAAGATGAAAGTTTTCACCTATCTTAGAGTATATTTATGGTCCTAATTATGTACATTGTACACTTACCTATACCTATATTTTTTTTGTATCAATAAATGACTATTATGACTATTACATAAGGACCATAAATCGCCTCGCCTCGCCTCGATACTCACCTTCTGATCGCGCACTTGCGCCTCGAGCACGTCCGCCGTATTTCCAGGCGGCGTCATCCCCGCGAGCCGCGCCTCCATGCGCGCGAGCCAGGCGTCTGCCTCGCGCCGCCTCGCCTCGTACCGCTGCGAGTCACCGAGCATCGCGTCCAGTTGCGCCTTGCGTTGAAGCACGCGCGCGTTAGCCTCGTCCCAGTGCTCGCGGAGGGCCGTCACTAGAACCAGAGAAAAAATATGCTTAGTTAGTTTGTTCGCCGTGGTGGCCCCGGCTGAAGAATAGACCCCTCCATATCTCCTACCCGTGGATGTTGTAAGGTGACTAAGGGAAAAAGCTAGGGGATGGGCAGCAGTGTACCCTATTTTCACAAAGATAGCATAGTGTTATGTATTAATAGAGTAGCAGAAGAAAAATAGCACATGAATTCAGATTGATTAAACATTCAATATTATTTCACGTGAAAATACAATATTATTAAAGCCCACAATTGAAAGCTAGTTTTAAATAAACACTTCAATTAACATCATCAAAATAGTTAACAGGTGAGTTCGCGTTCAGTTTCGGTGGGTTTATACAGTATGCTTTAATGAAAATTTCACAAATGGCACAGCATACCAACTTCTTCATTTATTTTGTACATATTTTGCGTAAACATAGTCTTGACCCCACACTAGGATTCCCTGTGTCGTGGGTATCAGAAACTACGAGTACCATGGTACCACAACACCCAGACCTGAAACAAAATATTTGCAGATCATGCAAACATTTGTCCTGCAGCGGGATTTGAACCCCTTGCGTTTCAGATGGGCGGCCGCTACGCCATAGAGGTCATCTGACCATAGAGGTCATCTGTCTCACGTCTCGTCGCCTAGGCCCCGTCTGAAAACCAGCGCCGCACCGTACATATTATGTTTGGTGCAGCTTTTTGCTGAGACGGGACCCATTTGCCCCACACAACGCATACCTACTCAACCTACCAACCGCCTCACCTACCTACATGTTTTTGTTTTCTTATTGTGTTTCTGTATTACTAGGTTTAAGTATTTTTTCTTTGTATCTTCCTACCTACCTACCTACTTACTGCGTTGTGGGTCAAATAAATAAATTTTCTTTCTTTCTTCTTTCATCTGAAAAGTCTGAAAAAGCTCGGTTACTAAGTATCCTACGGTCAGACGATCTGAGACCAATGCGAAGGACTACAATATATTCCGGCCCTATTACGTTCGACATCTCAAGGTACCATTATCTGACCTACCATATGCACGATTTTCGGGCTTAGGGTTAATTTTGGTTAAACCTAAAAAATGCTTCAATCTTTGCGAACACCTGAACTAATCCAATCCACTTTATATGAGCCCCTTGGACCATTTTCATAACGACTCTCTGTACATACGTAATAACATCGAGATACTCGTATATGCAGTATTTAGCCACCAGTCGTACACTTTTTATATATTGATTTTATAATTTTGACTGACTCATAGCTCTGTTAGTAGTAACTCTGCCTTCTGCGCTAGAGGTCGCGGGTGCGATCCCCGCACTGGACAAACATTTGTGTGTGATAAACGCGGATGTTTGTTCTGTTTCTGGGTGTTAAATATTTATCTGTTATATATATATCAGTCTCTGGTACCCATAGTACAGGCTATGCCTAGTTTGGGATCAGTTGACCGTGTGAATATGTCCGGAATATTTATTATTTATTTATATGCTTTCTTGTTCAGTATTAGGTCAGTGACCAGGTTGGGGTATGGTGGTCCTGAAATGGCCTAAGACTGTCGGTGAAAGAATCAGTGTAGTGAAAGGATTAAAGTGCGCCTTAGAAGCTCCTAGGGCGCCCCCTCCGTTTAGGTTCTAGGACATGGCAGTCTCCTCACGATGTTTTCCTTCACTATTCATGTAAAGTATTAGGCAAAGGTCGTTGGAAAACAAAGTAGCCACTCACTTCAAAGCCATTAAATTGATGGCTTTTCAAAATACTTTGATGGCAGGTGTGTAATTAGGCACTTCGCTGGTTTAAGAATAAAAAATGTACGGGATACAGAAAAGGTAAACATTATCAATAATCCACAATCAATTAAAAATATCGATTCAGTGTGTGTATTAGTGTTTTACGGATGGGAAAGTGATGAAGATAATGTTTGATCGAGTTAATAATAAAATCAATACAAAGCTCTAATGTTTATCTCAAAAAATATAATTGTAAAACCGTGCTTGAACAGCGTGCCTCATCTGAAATTTATTTCAAAATGATCCCCATCTCTCTCTCTCTCTTTGGGCTTGTGATATCGTTGAGTTATATCGTACGCCCTAAATTGTCAAACACAAAAATCAGTAGGTAAGGATACTCGGGTTCGATTCCCGCTGCGGGACAATTTTTTGCATATGTACAAATATTTGTTCCTGATCTGGGTGTGTGGTCATGGTACTCGTAGTTTCTGATATCCACGACACAGGGAACCCTAGTGTGAGGTCCGGACTATGTATGTGACTACGTATAAAAACAAATGAATGAGCGACATTGTGTACAAGCGTTGCACGCGTGTCATTAGACACAACAGGAGCGTGGCATGTACTCGTACAGTTGTTAACGCACGCAAACTATGCAAATGTCCGTAATGGCAGTACAGTGTCGAACAAGCGACGCACGAACGCGCAGCCAATGGGGCGGAGGGGTGATCAGGGGTTTATCGACATAGAAATAAGTGGTATTATGGATTTCGATGATAATCTCAACTTTAGATTATTAAGATGAGGTTTAATTAATTTATGATTTTTCAATTGTTTTTTCTCAATAACCGCAAAACGCACAGTTTTGTTTTTTATGACAAAGATAACTTGAGCATTTTATTTACGTAAATCCAAGACAGAAACGCGATTGGTAAAACTTTTCTCGATAGATTTATTTTTTAAAGTTGGGTTGCAACAGTTTTTTCTAAAATACTCTGAGACTATCTAACAAATATAACTTTTTTTTTATATTTTGTTAGAAAATAGCATTGGGTACCTAAATCCAAGACACTTTTAAAAAAAAATAGATAGTTTTTGAGATAATCGATATTTTCATATATTTCGCTTACGTCGATTACTTTCGAGCGCCTTCTAACGCTTGCTATCTCTTTCCGCATTCAATTACAGTACATGGCGCTGTCACTTTCACATTTTTGTATCCTCTTAAAAAGTCAAAGTCAAAAGGCGTTTATTTCAATAACATCACTAGGATCACTTTGAAACGTCTTAGAAACTAGGTGAAGCTATATATAACTCTTCCTCGCGACCAAGCCTTAAAGAATCAGGCAACAAACACGACTAATCCTTTAGAATCTAAGGGATTAGTTACGCTATACAAGGTGATTTATAATTTGTATGCTATCCATTCTGGTCACTCCACACATCCATCTTCACATTCGCCGCGTGCAATCTCCTGTCATTATTGTACCTTAATGTAAAACAGCAAACAATTTTTTCCAAAATATAAGAAATAAACAGCTTACTTAGCTTAGTAGAGTTATTATCATTTTGTATGTTCAGCTAAAAAAAACAAAAACGATTAGTTCTGTTATTTTAATTTGTACAACGTGTTCCATACTAGTATTTTCGTGGTACCGATTCTTTCTTGGTGATCCTGTATTGTGTGTGACCACGTTGAGGTATGGTGGCCTTGAAAAGGGCCTATGACCGTCGGTGAAATAATCACTGTAGTGAAATATGCGCCTCTTAGAGCAAATTCAATTTCAATAAAAAATATGGTATTTCCAAAAGTTTAAGAATAAACTTTATTATTGACTTTTGTAAGTAGAATAACCCTTTCAGGATAATTTACATATTATGAATCACGTTGTACAGAACCGAACCTTTCAAAAGTGCTCGCAAGTGTAACAGCGGAGCACTTGTCTTAGAAACCGGAAACCCAGTTATTTCCGCTGAAATGGAGAAATAACAGAAAAATAATAAAACAGAACAGCATTAAGAATATTAAAAGTTGAATGAACAGAGTATTTACGAGTATGTAAGCATATAGAGGTATATCATCACACTCTGCGTTATAGGTAGTATCAGTCACAATCTTCGAGCAATCTAAGTGAAATTGACTACGAAATAATCAGAGATCCGGCTTTAGGGAGAAGGGAGAGGGGCGGCAACGCGTTCGTGATGCCTCTAGTATTGCAAGCGCTCATAGGCTACGGTAACCGCTTACCAAAAGGTGGGCCGTAAGCTTGTTTGCCACCTCAGTCGTATAAAAAAAACGAGAAAATGGAAAAGAAGATCAATCTATCTATATTCAGAACCAGGCTTGTCAATCTTTATTTAGCAGACTTTACCTCCTGACTGGAAGCCGCTTGGCTGTGGCGGCCACGGTACCTTCAAAACGCCCTCCATTACTACCTATAGATTTCGTAAGAGGAGACTAAAGGAAAAAGCTAGGGGATGGGCAGAAGCGTTCCCTATCAACAATAGCTTTATCTGCGTTCACCAAACCACCAGCCAGCGAATTGGAGGAGGTAGGGCACAGCGAGATTTTCTTGTTCTAAATTATGGCAGCCCACCTGGGGAGGTATCTCCGCATTACAGAAGATCGCAGCCAAATAAAGTTATTTGTTTCAAATAGTGTTGTGTTCCTGCGGTGAGTAAGGTTGCCAGAGCTCTTTAGGGGGCAGGGGGTTCGGGGTCGGCAACGCGTGCGTGATGCCTCTGGTATTGCAAGCGCACATAGGCTACGGTAACCGCTTACCGACAGGACATGCCGTATGCTTGATTGCCACTTCAGTTCAACCCAACTAATTGTTTGGGTGCAGCCCGTACAAGGTAGGTCGCTCTGGAAATCTGTTGGGGAGGCCTATGTTAGACCTCCTACGGCTGAAATGATGATGATTATGACCGCCCGACTATCTACCTACTAACTGACCTCTACAAAGTGCTAAGTGCAAAGTGCGTAAGTCCACTCTAACCGCTCAAGTCCACTTAAATAATCTTTCGGGTGTGATCGGGCGGCTGTCACGCGTTAACCCTAAAGCGGCCGGGTATCGATCAGCAGTAATGAGGGATCGGCTTCGGCATTTTGGAAAAGTGGTTTGTTAACTCCCCATTCTTCTCGTTAGTTGTTTGGTTCACATTCTCATATCATAATCTAGCTGAGTCTCTAAGAGAGCTGCCTTGTTGTTTGTTTCGGAAAAAGCTGAGATCATTATTGAATAGTAAATGCTATTACTCTTTGGATGAATTTATGACTGACAAATAAATTATTATTATTATTACTATTTTTTTTTCCTAACTTAAATTAATCAATTTATTTTTCTATTCTTATATTATTATTATTTTTTCTGTCTGACATGAATTATTCAATTTTATCAAGATGTTTCGATTTGCTGTCTTTTTTATTTTTTGCATGTTTAGTTTATAATATCTATTAATTTATATTGTTATTTAAAAATTGCACGCCTGAACAGGCAGAATACATTGCTACTTTTATAAAATGTATAACATCTATTAAACATGTATTTCAGGCAATAAAAAGTATGATTTATGATTTATGACTGAAGTATAGCTTTTTTTATTTAATGTACAATCCATTTTAAAAAGAAGGGTAACGTCTTTTGTCCCTTCCTCTCAGATCTGCAAATAATCAGATCCTTGAAGGTGTCTAAAAGGGGTAGTAAGCGGCTGTCCAAATATTGGCACATACTAATACTAACATTTTATGGGTCAAAAATAATTAAACGAGTAATTAAAGTTAATCAACAGTTAACATGATCTCTAGTTTAACGAATCGGTTAAGCCACCGGAAGACCTAAGCCGTGGCTTGACGAATTTTATAGCCAGGACCGACGTAACGTGCTCTCTGAATTACGAAAGCTGTTTTAGTGTGACTAGCGTCACCCATCCATTGTATGACCGATCTGAAGGTTGCTTAACTAAGCTATCTATTAAAAACGACTAATCACGAGCGCTTTGGGTATTTTTTTTCCAAGTCTCTAATTAAAAAATGTATATGTAACAAACAACAAGATTGTGATTTAACTTTCAAGTCGGTTTATTCACAAATAATAGTAAAACCCTCCGTAGGTCATATTTACCTATTGTTCAGGCGGGTCCAATCCACCAATGTGACCGCTTTAACAGCTACGGCCTAAACAAGGGTTGCTAATTGCTTACAAGTGAGTTTTAAATATTACTCTATTAATGGCTTAGGTAGAGTTTAAAGTTCTTTCACCGACTTCACATAGGAAAGTCTCCAATTTTGTTTAATGAGTTTAAATGGTAAGGT
This sequence comes from Anticlea derivata, assembly GCA_947579855.1. Classification (NCBI taxonomy): domain Eukaryota; kingdom Metazoa; phylum Arthropoda; class Insecta; order Lepidoptera; family Geometridae; genus Anticlea; species Anticlea derivata. The sequence goes on along the minus strand of OX388277.1, from coordinate 283,084 downwards.
TTACTTGTGCTTCTCAGCGTCATGCAAATATAACTCCGCCAATCGACAACCGTTGGGGATTAAAGGTAGCCCCAAAGAGTTCCACGATGAACGGACTTGAGCCTTCTCCATTCACCGACTTCCCGCACCCTTCACAATGTCGTCGTTTCATCAGGTGGGAGGCCTTCCAATACTGCGTTGCCCGGTTTTGGTCGCCATTTGAGAACCTCTACTCCCCAACAACAAAACAAAAACATAGAATATCATAACACCAGTAATTTCTATCACCAACAATTCCTCATAAGACTAATTCCCGAGAAGATGCAAATGTACCGAGCTAGAGGATCTCCCGGCAGACCCTCAATCAATATACCTACAGCAAGCCGCTCATTTCCAAAATAAACAACGGCTCATTACGGGTTGAACAGCTTCCATCGTTCCATGATTATGTCATCATTTAGGGGGTAGGAAGTGAAGGGGTGGAAGCGTTTGTCTTGTTAAATCAAATGTTGATTTACTGAGAAAGGTTCAAAACTTGTGTATTATTAATTCTACTCAAGTGGTTTCCTAAAAGCAGAGCTTAAGCAATATAATTCAAAATAGCACGAGCATACAAACAAGATGACAGTCAACTCCAACACAGCTAATTTTTGCATTGAGTTTATTCAATGAAAAATTTCGTTTTTTTTTTTATGCTCTGCTGGCAAATGATCTGCTAAGTTTGCTGACATGATGTAGGTACAATAACTTTATTGCAAATCTATCGTACAATTTCCGGAAAGCTTATTATATACTATCTGTTTAAGCCGAAATTAATTGAGCTAGGAACACAGTGACAATATTCCTGTCCCTTACGCACTAATGCGTTACCCTATTCCTATCTCGCTCCAACCCTTACTCACCCCGGTGCCATCGAATGCGCGGCGCTAAAAATGCACCCCGCGCCCCTCCGGAAGACAAGTGGAAGACATTCATTTGCTATGCGCGCGCGCCATTCATAAGAAAAATTCATATACGCGAAAATACTGTGATCTAAAATTAAGCAAAATCTGTGTGCAATTGTGTTCTTATCAGCCTGAAGTGTAGTCAGTGCCAAATCTCCCCGAATTACGCAGATTTCGGAGATTTTCTTCTACCAGACGCGAGCCGAGGTGAGTCCTTTCAAAATCCCTCCTATTCATTGTCACTGTGTAAATTGTGGGGGAAAATAATTAGCATTCTAATTGCGATTAATTCATTCAAAACCAGCGCAGTTTCACTATCAATCACTTAGTTTGGGACAAATAGTCCTAAAAGCCTTATCATAGAACTATTAGGGGAAAACTTAGGTTTTAAGCACCTAAAAAGGATACTGTACCCTCAAGCTATGACGATTAACAAAGAACCAACGACACAAAGAGAACAAACTCATTCATTTATTCATGTCAAAGCAATCTACAAAATTGGAAAACTTCGTAACAATATTCAAGATAACATGACTTTCTCAAAATTCATTTACGAAAGTCAAAAGTTATTTCCTCTGGAATCATTGTAAGCGAAATAAAACCACAAAACATGCAAAATAACAAGTAGAGCACTCGGAACAATTTCTCGGACGATAAAAGTACCAATTTTGCTTTTTCTACAGAATAAAACGTGCCTCGGAGGGACATCAAAGAGGTCTTCAAAGAGGACCAACGGTTTGAGGTAATTTTGTTAATTACACAGAAATATGAGAGGTCGTTATCTGTCAGAGGAAGCTGTTGTATTTTTGGACAATATTATCTAGCCCCGGGCTATTAGCAAGTTGTAGTGGCAGTGGGTGGGGCACATCACTCTAAGACACGAACTAACACATTGCGACAATTTTTTTATGTGTGAATGGGAATTTCTGTCCCAATGCCTGTAATTTAATTAAAAGTACAAAAAAAAATGTGTTGTAAGAGACTTGGTAATGAACGGGGTAATTACGTCGCCGTCACGGACGGGGGACGGCATCGGGGGAATTTCATTTGGAAAAACTTGGAAAAACTGAAAAAGAATTTATTTCACAACTTGGATAAAATCTTTTGTGTTCATTTTGTGTTCTTTAAAGAGGAATCAAAAAGAGCTTGCTTCCGGTGGAGAATAATAGGCGATGACCATGTTTACGTTATTTAAAGGTTGCCGTTTTTTTCTCACCGACTATTTAGGAGTGAGAACTAACACCGAAATTCAATTTAGTCCATAAATGTTTATTTTACTTCTCTAGTAATTCAATCTCACGCCATAAATATGTAGATAATGCTAAAGTATCCTACATAATATTATAAATGCGAAAGTTAGTGAGGATGTATGGATGTTTGTTGTTCAATCAAACCGTAATGGCTCAACCGATTTCGATGAAACTTGATATAGATAGAGTTCATTATATAGAATAGCTTATATGCTATTGATCAAGGTAACATATGAGCAAAGCCGCGGGCGCAAGCAAGTAACAAATAAATTAACTACCGGCTCGAAATATTCCGGTACACTGCAGTGCAAAATAATTTATATGCATCGAACGCGGGCGGCTTAAAACTGAAGTACAGCTGAAGGAGCACAGCTGGTGCAACCGTATCGTTCTGTCCAATCGCCGATAAGCAAGAGGTGCTTATCGGTGATTGGACAGATCGACGCTTTTTTGGACTAATTGTCGTTGTGTTGAGTTGAACATTTGTGCGATTTTAATTATAAAAACGACGAAGTAAAATTTTTTTTATGCGTATGGGTTTCTTAAGTCTTACAAATTGTGAAGTGACAAATCTAAGGCACTTATGCAATTTTTTCTGTTAAATCTTATAATATAAGGTGATTCATACCTTGTAATCCCGAAAGGAGCTTATCCTATATACAAAAAGAAAGAATATTAGCGAGAAAAAAAACAAAACATTCATTTCTTTCTGAAATTGACTCTTTCTTTTTTGTTTTCTTATTTTTCTTTATTACACGTACGAGTAGTTCAACATCAAGATACTTCTATAACGATACTGCCTAAAACAGCTGAATAATTGAGTTTGAACTGATTTGACACCAAAACAGAGATTAGCATTGTGTTTTTTCAATGTCGAGTTTCCAAAAGTCGTAGTACAAACTTTATTTTCAATGCGGTGCAGAATAAGCCCCTTTTGGGATAGCATAATTTATTATGAATCTTGTACAACTGCAGAAAATGAAAAGGATCGAATTCTAGTAAAATATAAAAATAGTTTCGAACAACGGATCAACTCACTATATTAAAACGAAAAGTATGTCGCTCAACTTGTAGACATCTAGTGTTGTACAAGTTAACTAGCATACTTCAGCTGCTACTTTATTTTCCGAATAATCCGGGGAGACAGAAACTCGTTATTTTGTTATTCCATGCTTATCGGTTCCAGCACGTGAGCGACGACCCACAGGGTGCTCTAGACGTGTGCAAAGGGTGTACTTGCGGTTATTTTGGCTCTTTTATAAATAAATATTCCGGACATATCACACACGGTCAACTGATCCCAAACTAGGCATAGCCTGTACTATGGGTACCAGAGACTGATATACATAATAGATATATATTTAACACCCAGACACAGAACAAACACCTGTGTTAGTCACAAATGTTTGTCCAGTGCGGGAATCGAACCCGCTACCTCTAGCGCAGAAGGCAGACAACACATTTGAGCCTCTCCTGGTTCGATCGGCACCACACTGAAGCTCTACATTCCATTTTGTGAAAAAGGATCATCGAAATAAATAATAGGCACCAAACCGTGTTTGTTGCCTGATTCGCGAGGAACAGGCGTAGCTTCACCTAGTTTCTAAGACGTTTCAAAGTGATCCTAGTGATTTTATTGAAATAAACGCCTTTTGACTTTGACTTTGAAAATGTATGTGCTGTACGATGTTTTCCTGCACCATTTAGTGACCACTAGGCTCTCTTAATGGTGCAGGAAAACATCGTGAGGAAACCGGCATGTCCTAGATCCTAAATATTCGAAGACATGTGACATGTGCACGAAAAGAGCCTCTAAGAGGCGCACTTTAATCCTTTCACTACACTGATTCTTTCATCGACGGTCATAGGCCCTTTTCAGGACCACCATACCTCAACCGGGTCACTGACCAAAGACATGATGACCAAGATAAAACCAGTGACACGACAAGAAGAAGAAGAAGACCATTCCAAGGCATACCTCAACCGGGTCACAGACCTAATACAAGATGACCAAGAAAGAATCAGTGACACGACAAGCAAGCAAAAACGTACCTATAATTAGTAGTGTTCGACGGTTATTCAGTAATTTCTGAAATATTAAAGCAAAAAGTTTCGGATTTGTGTTAGATAAAAGCCGTTGTACCCTAATTCAGGGAGGAATCTGTACGAAAAGTATAAAAAACCTGCAATCTTTCTAACTAAACAACATTTTTTTCTGTCAAAATCAACCGCAGAATCTACATCAATATGAAACAGCAAATATTAATTTGGATAATTTGAATGATTCAAAGCTTATCGCTCGCAGCTCCGCGTGACCACAGATCAGCTTATTACCTCGACAGTTAATTTATTGCAAATCCGACACTGTCGATATTGTTTGTGTTGGTTATTTTGTAATAATGTTTATGTACGTATTTAATTTTACAGTTTCGGGTTTCTGTTTGAATCTTGTAATAAAATTGCAAACATTTTTATATATCACAAAAAAACAGGTGCTTTGTTTTTTAAATCAAATGTTTGTGAAATAAATATTTAAAGTAACGGATTTCTGAGATATAAGACGTTAAATGAGAGTTGGTTATTTATAAATCTATTTTCAAAAAATATTCAGCCAAATTCACTTTTTTTCCCGACATAGTTGGAAATAATAGGTCACATTTACCCTTTAGATCTTTGTACCCATTTTCACAATAAATATATGAATCTGAAAAGATCTGATGTACTCGTAATTCTTAGGCTCAAAGATAAAATAAATATTTTACTTAAATCGGTATATACATGTGATTCGTAATATGTATTCCATCCCGAAAGGGGCTTATTCTACAAGCAATTAGCAATAAAGTTTGTTCTAAGACTTTTGGAAATTCGTCATTTTTCATTGAAAAAACTGTATGCGAAAATCAGCTGTTTTGGGGTCAAATCAGGTCAAACTCAATAAATCAGCTGTTTTAGGTATCAATCTTGATTCCAAACTTCTTGTACGTATTAGTTATTAGTTTTAAAGATGATAAAAATACCAAAACCAGATAATTCGAGAAAGTTTGTGAAAAAAAAATTAAAAAATTAAAATGAAAATATTGATGTTTTGTTGATTGAAATGGTTTCGGCAGAATACCAGCGTCTGCTGCAAAACAGTAGGCATAATGCTGAGCCGAAGCCATTTTGCTGCTGCAGCACACATCACACCATTTTTACTTTTATTACTTTTTCTCTTGTTTCTTTTATTATAAGTGCCTAATGTTTATTGTAAAATGTTGTGCAAATGTGTGTGTTTTGGTGGCAATTAAATAAATTCTATGTCTATGTTTTTTTCGCTAATATTATTTCTTTTTGTTGATAGAATTTTAGAATATAATAATAGAATAGAGTTTTTCCCTTTCGGGATGGTATACATGTTATGAATCACCGTGTATTTATGGCACTTTCATTGTTAAAAAAATATTAAACAAACAATACATCACGTAATTAAATGGCCGCGCGGATGACACTCAATTAACAGCAATAACCGTTTTGTCTGATTGGTTCAAAGAGGCGAGAAATGGCGATATTTAAAATATTTTCCATTTTGCAAACACGCTGGCACAATGTGGTGCCACAACGTCACAGATAGTGCAGGACAGCTGGTCCAGTGATATTTGTAGAGAGTTCGATGCGTGCGACTTACAGGACGTTGTAGTGCCTGGGAAAAATCCATTGTTGGATACGAACCCACGACCTTCAAATAGAAAGTGGAGGTACTTTCCACTAAGCCAAAAAGGCTATTGTATAATTACAATTTATAAATTAAGTAGCCGTACATTTTCGCTTTCTTTCCTAAGAAGGACTAGTTGTAGTAGTAAAGTAGTATTTTAAGGTTCCGTAGTAACTACAAGGAACCCCTAAAGTTTCATCATCCTCTGTTCGTCTGTAAATTTAATTCGTTATTTTTATTCCCTTTTCTTCCACTAAATATAAGTAGCAAAGTAAATAAAGATGAACCAATGGATGTCCTATTGTGAAGAGACCTAGCCGTCCCTGTTCACACTGCGCTCACTTGAGCGCCTATTCTTTATTCATAGAGGTCCTTCCGGATTACGTTTTGTGTACACTTTTTTTTGTCCCGAATTGTACTTTGTATTTTCAGGGTATTTGCCTTTGCCGGGGCTTATTACCTGTAACAAAAGAGAAATAGAATGAAAAAAAAGTTTCAAGCCGTTTAACTTTTCATTATTTTTACTAACTTCCTCTCGAATTAACGGTAAAAGCTTAGTACTTTTTTATGCACAGTCACCATTCGAGAACCTTTACTCCCCAACGGTTGTCGGTTCTGCGAGCTATATGGCCTGCCCACTGCCACTTCAACTTGCTAATTCTGAGAGCTATGTCGGTGACCTTAGTTCTTCTACGGATTTCCTCATTTCGGATCTTATTACGTAGTGTAGCTCCTAGCATAGCTCTCTCCATAGCCCGTTGCGCGACTTTGAGCTTGTATATGAGGCCTATAGTTAACGACCAAGTTTCAGTGCCATAAGTCATCACTGGCAACACGCACTGATTGTAGACTTTCGTCTTGAGGCTCTGCGGTATCTGCGACGAGAAGATATGACGAAGTTTCCCAAACGCTGCCCATCCGAGTTGGGTTCGTTGGTTGACCTCTTTGTCGAAGTTGGACCTACCTAGTTGAATCGTCTGACCCAAATAGACATAGTGGTCTACAACTTGAATGGTATCGTTCCCAACTTGTACCGGCATGGGTGTAAAATGAGCATTGGACATGATATTAGTCTTGCCCATGTTCATTTTAAGACCCACCTGTTGAGAAACGTTACTGAGGTCACTGAGCATTGCGCCAAGGTTCTCCAGCGATTCTGCCATAATACTAACTAATAACTATACTGACCTAATACAGACCAAAAAAGAATCATTGACATAATAACTAAATTAATACAAATTACGCTGCTAGCGGTCACCAATGCATGACATTGACTCTGCCTCCAGTACCATCATATTTCCGATTTTGGTTAGGCAGTAACGTAAGTTGATTGTTTCAAAGATTAAGGTTCAAAATCGCATCACGCTCACATTTGAATGGCGATAAGTTATGGGCCTATGAAACTGTTCATAATCCATAGGCGATAGATATTCTATTGTCTCAAGCCGTTTTCCAACGGAGTGCGATATGTCATATAATTTTGTTTTGTTTGTCTTCTGAATATAGTCATTTTTGTTTTGTTTGACATCGGGGCTTGCGGTATCGTATAGTTATACACCGTACTCCCTTAAATATCTAATTCAAAATTGTTTCTAATCAGCTGATGTAAGGATGATCATTTTGAAACTAACTATAAGCGACATATCAAAGAAATATCGCATTCATTTTGAAAAGGCTTCATCCGGATCCTTGACAAAGCAGATAAGAAGTTAAGTTGATGAGTAGTAATAGGCAAGTTCAGAATAAAGATGACATCGGATAGCCTCGCCCAGGGTAAAGAGCCCAGAGTAATGAGCGCAGGGTAGAGAGGGAATTACTTCCTCGCAAATTGGATCTCGTGGTCCGGCCGCGCTGAGCCATCGATTTTCCTCTCCTTTTTTGTAAGTGATTTTGTTCCGCCATATTAATTTTTAATGTAGGTCTGTTATAATTATTTTGTGTTATATAAAGAAGGGTCTTTGTGTTTTGTGCTGGTTTTACTTTATCGTCCATTTGTAGAAACATAATGATACTAACAAACTACAATTATTTTGTTCCTGGAATTTAAATTCAGAGATTCTTTTTATAAAAACGAAGCTTAATGTAGCATCAAGTGCATCATCTTAATCATCATCATCAGCCTGTAGAAGTATACTACTGGACATAGGCCCAATCTTTTCCATGACGAACGGTCTTGAACCTTCTCCATCGCGAACCTTTACTCCGCAACGGTAGTCAGTTCTGCGAGCTATATGGCCTGAAAACTGCCACTATGAGAGATATGTCGGTGACCTTGGTTGCATCATCTTTTATTAGACTAATTAGACAGTTCTAGAATTGTTTTCGTGCCTTTCTTATAGTTCAAAACAAGGACGCTTTAATTTTGAAGCTGATTTTTATGGAAATTGCAGCAATATCAACACCCATGTCACCGGCGTCAGTAGTGGCAAATAGTGGTGAGCTCAATGTAAGCCTGTCTGTACCCGACTCGAACGCAAAGCCTGGTCACCCGAGCGAATCCAATTTATTGTCTCGCGCCGGCGTCACGTCACTCGGCTTTGCTAAACGAAGACTGACGTTAACTTGCGGAACATACTAGACGATGTACATAAGAAAATACGCCTGAGTGGACTTCACACAACCTCCACTGAGTTATTTATTTTTTGTACCTGGTTCTTTCTATCCTACACATACCTATTAGTTGATATGGATGTTTTATTCTATATGGCATAGAAAAACTTATTGATGTACTTAGTGATTGGCTGTGGTGGCCCCGGCTGAGGAATAGGCCTCTCCATATCTACCTATCCGCGGATGTCGTAAGAGGCGACTAAGGGAAAAAAGCTAGGGGATGGGCAGCAGCGTCCCTCATTTTAACAACGATAGCTCTAACTGCGCCAACCCGCATGCCCAGCGTGGTGAGTATGGGCAAATGATAAGGAATTCGCTCTGTCTGTGGGGGAGGCCATGTTCAGCAGTGGACGTCGTACGGCTGAAATGATGTAAGGCCGGGTTTGAACCTGCGACCTGCGAAAGTTAGGGTTCCTCCCTCTACTAGGCCAAAAAGACTCAATAAGAAATATATAAGACGGCGCCGACGATTGTAATAAGGTGCTAAAATAACTTTAGTACTACTATAAGAACAACTGTATCACAACATGCGCTATAAAATAGCTCCCAATTTGAATGCCGCTTAAGAAGTGTTGCCACATAACTCGTGTTCTTCATCCTTGTCCATGACGTCATAGAGTGCTGACGTCACGACAAGATCCGACAGATTGGATTAGGAACTTAGGGCGGAGTACCCAGGATTTGATCGTTCCGATTTTTAGACAAATCATCTTTTTGACGAGTCACTACAGCGATCGTTTTGGGAGTCCTTTATTGCCTTCATGTCATTATCTGCCTGTCCTTAATTAAACTCGTTTGTACGATACATATAAAAAGCTGAATTATGCGAAAACTCTTTATAAAAAAACTTATTAAAAAATATTCAACTTGTAAGATGACAACAAAGCTTGGAACCGAAAATGCTTTCAGTCAATCATATTACAAATGCAAAAGTTTTTGAGGATGTTTGTATGTTTGTAGTTCAATGACGCGGTGACGGCCGCTTTACGCCGTAACCGATTTCGATGAAACGTGAAAAAGTGGTGTGGTTTTCAGTTTTGAACCAATTTTCGTGATAATGTTTAAATGTAAAATTAGAATTTGTACACGAAAAGAGGATCTCGTTGACACTTGGAATATTATTGTATAGAGGTCTTTACCTGGAAAAGCATATTGGCTAAAAGGATCATTAGAAAATATAACTTGCATTTATCTTCTAGACTTGGTCGCGAAGAACAGGCGTAAATTCTACTCGATATAAGACGTTTCAAAATGATCCACGCGATTTCAAATAATAAATGAATATTGAAATTTGAATGATCGAACAAATAATACAAGAACACGCGATAAACGATGTACATGGAAAATCATTATTTTACCACATTGGTTCGTTCACCAACAGGCATAAGCCTTATTAGGACTCTTATAAGGACTACTACACTTTAAGATCACCGACCTAAGTGAAAAAAAAATTACAAGTAACACAAAGAAGGAGGAATATTAGATTAGATAAGGAGAGAAATCTCTAGTTAAATTGTATATTTTGCGCTTTTAACCGGAAACGGAATAACGCTACGTATGAAAAACGCTACGTAGAGCCGTAATTTCCCGCCGCTAATTAGCCAGTTACAACCGCTACTAACCGGCTGTAGCGAGTTACATGCAGTTGCGTCAGAGGGAGAATATTAAAGCAGACCTGTGTGTATGAACTGTTGGCATATGAACATTATTATTTCAGATTCAGATTCATTAATTGCGAAAATGGGTTACAAAAAGATGTCAAATTAAAATCATAGATGTACCATAGTTAGCTATTATAAGATATCTCAATATTTTGTGGCCGAATACACACTAAAAGCTCATATACAAGGTTATTTAATAATATTATTATATTATGTAAAATAATATTATTATTTTATAATATTATTCCAAAAGGGGCATAAACTACATCCAATAGGCAATTACTTTTTTTCTACGACACACATTGACCGAAGCTTAAAGACTTATGATTCATCCTACTAATATTATAAATGCGAAAGTTTGTGAGGATGTTTGGATGTTTGTTGTTCAATCAGGCCCAAACGGATTTGAATGAAATTTGGCACAGAGATAGATTATAGTCTGGAATAGCATATAGGTAGGCTACTTTTTATCTTCATCGGTACCACGCAAGCAAAGCCGCGGGCGGAAGCTAGTGTCTTCATATACCAACTTATAATTGACGGTTTCAGTAACCCACCGTTAGCAGTTGGTGAAAAGTGGCCTTAGTTTTAACTTTAATTAAATCCGTGAACTATGCCATGTGGTGATTACTGGAAAGAATATTTTAGAAATCTGCACCAATGGCTCCAGCTCGGTGGGGGACAGCTGGAATCCTAGTTCCGTGTTTCGTGTTCCGTGTTCCGTGTTCCGCGCCGGCATGTTGTTCCGCAAACAGTTAGGAACCTTGTTACTGCAGTTTGAATAAGCTTTGAACAAAAAGTCTGTCTGCGGAATTGCACTTTTTAATTGTGTTGCGATCGTGAGTTGTGTTATACATATACTAGCTAGTGTCCGCGGCTGCGTTTGTGTTGTACATATACAAATTAAAGTAACCTCTATTCAAGTTGTGGACTATACTAGCTGCCGCCCGCGACTTCCCTCGTGTGTTGCCTACATAAAAAGTAGCCTATTTTCCTATTTCTATTTTCTGAGAATTATGTATGTCCTAACGGTTGTGTTATTTTTAGTCATCTCTAGAAGGTCGTGACGTGACTACTATGGTCTCCGCTGAAAACCAGCGCTGGGTGCACACATCAGTGTGTATCCAGCACAATGCTGAGCGGAGGCCATGTTTTCCAAGAGCTCTGCTGCGCACAATATTTTTTATCATTTAGCATTTAATTTCTTTTATTTTATTTTATGTGTAGTAGTTCTTAAGGGCAATAAAAATCTTTCTTTCTTTTCTTTCTTTTAGCCTTTATGCTATTCAAGGTAAATAACTGTATACAATTATATTCCAAGTTTCAACGAAATCCTCTTATCGTGTACAAATTCTAATTTTACATTTAAAAATTATCACGAAAATTGGTTCAAAACTGAAAACCACACCTCAGCTTTGTTTGAGCTTACTTCCATCCGAATGGCTTCTATTCGTGACGATTCAGACGCAGACACTTACCCCACACTTGAATTACCCAAACCCTTTCCACAAAAATCTCAACCTTCCCTCCGAACAATCACAGTTGATTTTCTATTGTACATTCTAATCCACAGTCTTGGAAATTGCACGTCTTCAAACGAACTTCAACCTTTGTAGAAAAATATACAGTTGATTTTCTATTTTACGATAATGTTATCGTCGGTCATTGAAAATCAAGTTTTATCGCCGACTGATAAGGTTGATTTTCAATTGCGCGGCTTAGGTAGGGTGACCATTATACACTGGATGCGGGACAGTTTCGTGATCTGGTTCGAGTGTGAACTCATCCCCTCGGTGTGTGGGTAGTGGGGTAGCAGCATTCTTCGGGGAAATTTTATCAAAGCTTCTGTTGCTGGGATTGTATGTTATTATTTCAAAGTATTCAGCGACTGGTGATGTGATTGTATTTTTGTAAGTAATTTTGTATGACGAACAAACATTTCATTTTATTTCATTATTTACATTTTAGTCAAACTTTACTTGAATAAGAACTGTAGTTATCGGCATAACTTTTAATTAAAACTTGTCAGTATAAATATTATCTCAATACAACGACGAGTCAAATAGTGCAATTTTTCTCGGAGCGGAGCGCGTAACTTTTGCCATAAGGCGTTTTAAGTTACTTTCTTCTGAACTCAGACAATGTATTTCTCTTAGCTGCTTCCGTGCAACTTTTAACTTATATGGGTATTCTTTTGAATTTATATGTGTGTGAATGGCTTAGAGAAAATAAACAATATAATTCTATGCCATATGGTTTTTTATGTAACATTTGAAGTTTGAATAGCTTCGTAGTTTATGTAACATTTGATAATAGTTAGAAAATGCTAAAGATGAAATTTTCAAAGTTTATTCTAACTGTGCCTCAATGATCATCGAATTTTCCTTTCATTTTTCATTATGATCATAATAAAAGAGACTATTGAAAGAGGGCGCTAAACTGGTACCACATAAATTGTATAGCTGCGATCTTTTTAAAATTCCATAAAATCAATACTGGAGTTATCATACATAAAAATCATGTAAAAGTGTTCTAGTACGTGTAAATTCTTCGTGACAATGTTATCTCGGCGAAAAGTAAACTATGTTTATTAACAATCAACATATTAGTTAAAGTGTATAAAAGTGGACAAAGGAGCTAATATACAAACTCTATTACCGAAACTGTGAGTAAAGTGATTGTCAAGAAACGACCTGAGTAACGCAGAACATTGCATTGCATCAAAAGTCAAAATCAAAGCATAATTAACAGATGAACATTTTGAGAATATGATGTAATTACGCATCGCCGTCGGCGCTTACCCTCTCGTTAAATTTAACAAACAAGAAACTCACAACAACAATTTCATAGAACAACTACTGACTGGCTTATAAACCTAAATTTCGTCAGTTCAATCGTAGCCTCGTTGGTGCATTGGCATAGCACTCCGACTTCAGCCGCGGATGCCAGTGTTCGCATCTTCGTGGCGGTGATACTTTTTGGACTTAAAAAATTGCTTTTATTTTATGAAAATGGATCCTTATAGCAACGTGACAGTGAGGAATAATATTTTGCGAAGATATAATTCCGAAAATGATATCACACACCCGGACATTACTTTGGCGAATACCTCGAGAGCTTCAATTGAGGATTCAATGCGTAGTTTACCAGATGTGTCTATGTGCAATAACTCGCGTGTCATAGAGTTAGAGATGCAAGTAGAAGAATTAAAGCAAACCCTATCGACAGCCAACCAAGAAGTAGATAGCCTAACGCTTGAAAATAACAGACTTAAAAAAGAGATAGAAAATTGTAACTTTTTAATAAGATCGCTTAAAAGTATTCAAAGTCCTGCGCCTGAGAGGCAGCGTTGCCTGTCACCTAAAAGTGTATACAGTGTGAAACACAATCGGCAGCTATTGCCTGCCAATCCAATACAAACAAAAACAAGTAATGCAGCAGTACAAACTGACGCTAGCAGTCCCATACCTAGACAATCAACTAGAAAATATCATGGAAAAGTGAAACTCTGTATAAAACCAAAAAACAAGTACATAAATAAAAGTTTGTTTAGAAAAATAAGAGTACTAAAGAAAAAAATGAAACACCTACAGCAAGAACTTGAAAAGATTAAAACTGACAGGAAAATAATACAGCATAAAATTTATGAATGTGAAACTAAAAACAAAATACAAAGATGTGATGATAAAATTCCTTACGTAAGGTCATGCGACATAGATGGGAGAAAAAAGTTGAACATATTTTCAGACAGCTTAGGCAAAGGATTTGCTACCCGGATTTTGAAACAATCAGATAACATAGAAGTAATCAACTACTGTAAACCTGGAGCTTCGAATCAGCAAATATTGAAAAATTTCTATGAAAATACGAAGAACTTGCAAGAAAACGACCTAGCAGTTATAATGATTGGGAATTATAATGAAGCAAATAAGGACATACCATTGATTGAATTAATTAGAAGTATTCTGAATAATGATTCTAGAAAATTTAACATCATGCTGGGAAGTATCGTATATGATGGTATTAACGATTCTAGAATCTATAATATTAACAAGGAACTAGCCCGTTTAGCTACAACATCGGAAAGAGTCAAGTATCAAGAATTAAATAATATAAATAAGAACGCTACAAAAAATATCATGTCTGAAGAAATATTAGGAGCATGCAATTATTTTAAGAGCTCATCTTGTCTGCAATTTATAAAAACAAGTTCCGAACATACTAAAAATTTTCTGAAAACCTCCAAGACAGTTGCAAATGGTTAACAATAATGCACGCAAATATACAAAGCATAGGTAATAAATATCTTGAGATAGAACTTCTAACTGAAAATATTAATTGTGACGTATTATGTTTTTCAGAGACATGGGCAAATGAATATAAGGTGGATGCAATGACTATTGAAGGTTATGTTCTAGGGGCATTTTATAATAGAAATATGTTTGAACATGGAGGTACAGCCATTTTCTTAAAAAATGGCATAGAATTCAAAGTTAGACATGACATTAGCAAACTAAGTTTTGAAATGAATTGTGAAGTAGCAGCAATAGAAATTAAGGTTTTTAAATTGATAATAATTTGTGTTTATAGACCGGACTATGATTTTATAATATTTGAAGATGTAATGACAAAAGTACTCGAAAAAGCATGCAGAGAAGGAAAGCGAGTTGTTATAGCAGGTGATTTTAATTTGAATATAATGAAGAATAATAAATACAATAAGAAAGAAGTTAAACAATTTTGTAAATTACTAGATGAATTTAAGTTAAGGACTGTACTAAATGAACCTACTCGAACTACGAGCACATCTGCGACTTGTATTGACAATTTCATTTTAAATGATGATGCAAATTTCATACATCATGTAGGAAGGGTCTTAGATGTCAAGCTGTCCGATCACAACGTAATCTTACTACATTATAGGTTAGACTGTAATAAAAATAAAATATCTGATGACAAGAAAACTTGTACTAGAATTATGTCTAGATTAAATAAGGATTACTTTCACTTTTTGTTTTGTAAGGACTTTGATATTGTAAACCAAGCTGTGACTACTACTCAAAATGCAAATGAGAAAATGAACATGTTAATGGAACATTTAAAATATTGCTACTACACTGCTTTTCCTTTAAAAACATTTAAAACTAAAAATACCAAAAGACAGATCTTATCTACTAAGGGAATCGAAATATCAAGAAATAATATACAAAAGCTAGAGATATTACAAAACATCCACCCTTGCGCGGCAAAAAAAAAGAAGATTAAGATATATAAAAAAGTGTTTAGGAAAGTACTGGCAACGGCAAAAAAATTTAAAAATGCAAGCAGAATTCTTAACTCTACTAACAAAATTAAAATGACATGGAAAATTATAAAGGAACAGCAAAATAATAAATTAGGAAATCATATTAATTATAAAATACATAAAATTCGAAATACAAAGGGACATATAATAACGGAATGTAAAGAAATAGCTAATAATTTTAATAATTTTTTTAATAATATTTCACGTAATTTAACCAATGACTTAGATGTTAGAGTAGATAACTGTACCAAATTCTTAGACAAACCACCAATTAGTAAAATATTATTTAACAAAATCTCAAATGACGAATTTAGAAAAATAATATATAGTATTAAGAGTAAAACATCCAAAGATTATTATGATATGGATAGTAAAACTATAAAAGAACTGATTCTAAGTAATATAAAAATGTTTGACATTGTTTTAAATGTTTTCAATCAATGTATTTTGCAGGGTATCTTCCCAGATTGTTTGAAAATAGGTAAAATAGTTCCACTTTTTAAGAAAGGGGAAGCTATTGAACTTGGTAACTACAGACCTGTGTGCATTTTGCCCGTTATGTCAAAATATTTAGAAAGCGCTATTAAAACTAGAATGATAACATACTTCGAATCAAACAATCTTTTCAATGATAATCAATATGGTTTTAGGAAAAAAAGATCAACAGAAATGGCAATTAGAAAAACAGTATACTTTATATTAGAGGCTATGGATAGGTCGCAAAAAGTCTCCAGTGTCTTCTGTGACCTATCTAAAGCATTCGATTGCTTAAGACACGACATTTTAATTCACAAGCTTGCCTTCTACGGTTTTGAAGGTAGAGAACTGGAGATTTTGCAGTCCTATCTTGATGGTAGAGCTCAAATTGTCACTGTAAATAAGATTAAATCGGATACAGTACACAGCAGAGTAGGTGTACCACAAGGCTCCATACTTGGACCAGTATTGTTTCTGATATACGTAAATGATCTATCAAACTGCTTACCAGATTGGTCACTAATAACTCTGTTCGCAGATGACACACACGTAGGAATTAAAGATAGAAGTATTAAAATAGTAGAAGAAAAAACAAGTCTTGTAGTAGAGAAATTGAAATACTGGTTTGAAGCGAACGGAATTATTTTAAATGAAGATAAAAGCACTATTTTAAATTACTCTTGTAAAAGAAAGAACAAAGACGATGCCATAAGCGAAGTTAAATTCTTGGGCTGCACTCTAGACTCAACTCTGTCCTACGATAGTCATATAGACAAAATATGCAAGAGATTGGCTAGCGCAAATTATGCTCTGTTCAAGCTGAAGCCAGTAATTGATAGAAAAACTCTGTTATCGGTTTACTATGCCTATTGCCATTCTATCATTAGCTATGCGATTACTGTATGGGGCAATGCCCCACAAATTGAAAAAGTTCTAATATGCCAAAAGAGATCAATAAGAATTATACACGGCTTACACAAAATGACATCAGTGAGAGCTTATTTTAAGAAAACTAAAATACTAACAGTGGTATCCATGTTTATACTTAACTCTCTTCTTGAGATACATTTGGCTAAGGATGATTTACCTATGAAAAAACACATACACAATTATAACACTAGAAATAAAGAAAAACTAGATGTGCCACGAACAAGGCTTGTAAAGACTTACAAACTAGGTATTTGCCTTAAGCTCGCTATGTACAATAAATTGCCATTAGAAGTTACACAGTTACCCATCAACAAATTTAAATTTCAGGTCAGGAGATTTCTTGAGAGTCATCCATTTTACCATATTACCGAATATATGAATTGTTCATTCTCTGATATGCATACAAGTAATATGTAGGACACTATCTATTAATCCATTAATAATCTGTAATAATAATAATAATACTAAATTAATAATCTGCATGATAATTTATTAAAATAACTGTAATTGGACATACCTATGTTATGCAATGTAACGCTAAGGGTGAAATAAATGAATATGAATATGAATATTTTCGTTAATATTTCAAGAGTTTAGCTTAGTTAGAGTCAAGAGTTTTATTTTTTTTGTTTTTCTTTCATTGAGCACTATTTAAGTTTATGTTTATTTTAAGAATTTTTTTTTGAGAATCCTATAGTGGACTTTTATTTTTATGTATATCAGACCCTGTTTTTATAAAGATATTTTATTTAATTGGTAATATACATAATGTTTGTGCACTTTCAACAAATAAATAAATAAATGATCATTGAATTACTTTGAAGTAAATTACAATTTTGGAAAGTCGATCTTAAATACTTTACTGCACACTTCAGTTTTTTTGGTCACCCTACACGCTGTATGACGAGCAGACAGTAGGGTGACCACACATTGCCCCACTCAACGGAACGGGGACACGGACAGTCCCACAATATTGATTCAATGAAGGAGCTTGCGAACTCCAAAGGAATTGTTTGAAAAACATTGAGACTGGAGCTTCTAAGCTTGGAGATTGTAGATGCGTCATAAATATTTGATTTTAATGTTTTTGTTTCTTTCTTTTATGTTACTGGTACTTGTTTGGCTTTTGCTTAATAGCTGATACATTACTATCAACATGGGTAATATACACGTGTTGAAAGAATAGGTCTTACCATCCGTAAAGACTTCACCGTTTAGATTTTAGACTAGAATTTTAGCTTCAAAATCCTGTTCGAGATCAGAATCATCGTTACATTTAATCTTTTGCCTGATAAAAATTATGCTAAAACTTCATGATTTCCATAAAAAATGAATAATTAATGAGGTCTAATAGGGTGACCATCCATTGTCCAGGTTCTGGTAAGAATTGAAATTACCATATTAAGTGTAAACAGAAGTTGTTTTGTTGAAAAGCGAGGCGGAAATTAAGTTTGCAGAATAGGTATTTTTCTGGTCAAAAACTCAATGAATAGATTATCTTTTGGCAATAATAACAAGAGTATTTTTTTTTCTGTTTTTGGATATGCACATTTTAATAATTCATCATCATCGTTTCAGCCGTAGGACGTCCACTGCTGTCCACTGCACTCGCCATGCTAGGAATACGGGTTGGCGAGTGCAGATAAAGCTTTTGTTGGTAAAGAACCCTTGTTTGTCCCCTTAGTCGCCTCTTACGTACGACATCCACGGGTAGTAATGGAGGGACCTATTCTTCAGCCCATTTATAAAATGCTAGCGGTAATCGCCCGCATTCATATTGCGGTCGCCGCGTCTTGGAAAACAATAAAAGAGACGTTTCATCAATCTATGGAGCCTGGGCCTGCACTGTGTACACTACTCTAAAATATGGCTAAGCAATAAAGTAAACGTATTTAATTGCCGTGGTGGCCCCGGCTGAAGAATAGGCCCCTCCATATCTACCTATCCGCGGATGTCGTAAGAGGCGACTAAGGGAAAAAAGCTAGGGGATGGGCAGCAGCGTCCCTCATTTTAACAACGATAGCTCTAACTGCGCTCGCCAACCCGCATGCCCAGCGTGGTGAGTATGGGCAAATCCCCCCACATGATAAGGAATTTGCTCTGTCTGTGAGGGAGGCCATGTTCAGCAGTGGACGTCGAACGGCTGAAAAGATGATGATGATGATGATTTAATTGGTTATTTTATTTAAATTGACTTTGTTCTAAGGCACATTAAGATTTTCTTCGACAAAGAGAGCAACACACAGCGCTACAAAAATATGGCGGATGGTCGTGCGTGAAATGTCATTTTGACAACCTTCATTTAACTGACAAAACAAAAACATCAAATCAAACAACATGACATGAAAAATATGTCAATGTCATGTCAAACGCCAATTATAAACCAACATGGCGGCCTTCAAATAGTGTTCACATAGTAAAAAACTAACCAGAAGAACTATTCTTGTACCATCGCATTTGTCTTCAAATTAATGAAATTGTATTTTTCTTGTAATCTCCTATTTTTTCCTATTTTTTCTATGTAGTGTACATGGAACAGGCCCAGAATGAAATGGCTCCTTTCATCTACCATCTCCGCAATTAAAATCTCCGTTTCAATTTCAAATGACAATTGTTTCTTTACAAATTGAGGCTGTCACTAAGAACTGCTGCGATTACTTTTAAAAAGTTTTAAATTACTTTCTTCGGTAAACATCGATGATTTTATAAATTTCTCTTTAATTTTGTCTTTGTTTAAAATAGGACCTCTACTAATTGGCCAGTAATTTTAAGTTTTGTACTGACTACCTTTCGCCTGTGGTGATACACGCGTGGTACCCGACTTGAAAGCAAATGCTTGCTTGTCGTGTCACTGATTCTTTCTTGGTCATCCTGTAATAGGTCAGTGACGAGGTTGAGGTACGGAGGCAATGAAAAGGGCCTTTGACCGTTGGTGAAAGGATCAGTGTAGTGAAAGGATTAAAGTGCGTCTCTTAGAGGCTCCTTTCGTGTACAAGGTCCGTAAACGCCCACTTCAACTTGCTAATTCCCTAAATCTTCTCATATATGACGCCAATCATCGTGATTTATCATTCAAAATGTCATTAAAATTGGTTAAACCGTAACAGCGTGCTTCATACACACATAAATCTTTTGGAACGTATGCCCCTACAAGGTAGGATCATCATCATCAGCCTGTAGAAGTCCACTGCTGGACATAGGCCTCCCCCAAAGAGTTCCATGACGAACGGTCTTGAGCCTTCTCCATCCACCGACTTCCCGCAACCTTCACAATGTCGTCGGTCCATCGGGTGGGGGGCCTTCCAACTGCGTCGCCCGGTTCGTGGTCGCCATTTGACAACCTTTACTCCCCAACGGTTGTCGGTTCTGCGAGCTATATGGCCTGCCCACTGCCACTTCAACTTGCTAATTCTGAGAGCTATGTCGGTGACCTTAGTTCTTCTACGGATTTCCTCATTTCGGATCTTATCACATAGTGAAACTCCAAGCATAGCTCTCTCCATAGCCCGCTGCGCGACTTTGAGCTTGTATGTGAGGCCTATAGTTAACGACCAAGTCTCAGTGCCATAAGTCATCACTGACAACACGCACTGATTGTAGACTTTCGATTCCTACAAGGTAGGATAGTAGGATAGAAACTCATAGTCAAACAAAGTTACTCCAAGATTCAACATCAACTTACAAAGTGATAACATGTTGACAGAGTAGTCGGTTAGCGAGTAAACCCGTCTGTAACTACTAGCGAAGTTTAAATTGGACTGTAAGCTGTACTCGTGAGTTTAGTCTCGTTAGTTTGGTAGGTAAAACAAACATTATCTAGATTGTAATTGAATAACTTGGTGAAATCGTTGTTTTTGAATAATAAAGCCGGGGGCGACATTACCATATACATCGTAGCTTGGAAGCTGCCATTAGCAGTCACCTACTCATTTGTTAGCCACGCTGAACGTTGTTTTGTTGACCTATTTGATGAAAAAGGTGATTCATAATATTATAGAAGCTATGCCGCAATGGACTTATACTATACACTCAATCGCCAATTTAGTTCGTTCCACGATTTTTGGAAATTCATTTTTCATTGCAAAACTCAGCAGTTTTTGAGTCATATCAGTTCAAACTCAATGAATCTCTGTTTTTTGTTGATTTAATAACCCCCTATTGGGATGGTATATATTTTATGAATCAACTTGTATAAGAACGACTAGGGAACGCTAGAAGTATCAGATGAATTTTTCTATCATAAATATAACCGAAAACAATAAGTAACATTGTTACCGAAAAGTTTTCAAGGGCCGTGATCCCCAGACGTAAGGGAGAGTAAGTATCACAACGTGCGGGCTGAGGGATGGAACGAAACGAGAGGCATCCCTCAAAACAGTCAGTACAGTCGACCTCACAACCTTCGCGTAGCTGCTCTACGTAGGCTACGATGCTACGAGAGCTACGAAGGCTATGATGCTACGAACATGGCTACAACGCTGATTTATAATATGTATGCTATCCCGAAAGTGGCTAATTTGTTTTTCAATGAAAATTGTCGAATTTCCAAAAGTCCTAGAACAAACTTTTCTGTCTACAAAAAAGAAGAAAAGTTTGTAATGAATACAGATGTTTGTTCTGTGTCTGGGTGTTAAATATATATCTATTATGTATATCAGTCTCTGGTACCCATAGTACAGGCTATGCCTGGTTTGGGATCAGTTGACCGTGTGAATATTTCCGGAATATTTATATTTAAACGTTAGTGCCAATTGGGTGTATAATAAGTCCCTTTTCGGGATAGCATACATATCTGCATCAGCTTGTTTTATGGATTTTGTTACAAACTTAGCAAAAATATTGGCCTACAGCATAGCTTTCGAGTCTGAGTGTACCGCTAGCCACATTGCCCCAGGCTGGGCCATCCCTCAGGAATGCACTATCATCGCTACTTTCTCTTGAGATAAATAATATTTCGTTGTATACGAGAACGTTCCTTTATAAAACAACTTCCACCAGCGGCTCTGTTCGCGTGGTAATTTCATAAAAAGTTGCCTATGCTATTCTAGGTAAAAAAACTTTCATCTATTTCAAGTTTCAGCGAAATCGGTTGAGCCGTGATGCCGTGATTGAACAACAAATATCCAAGCATAATAATAATAATAACTTTACAAAAATGTAAAAAAAGGCTTCGATTTAGGGTCAGTGATGACAGACAAAGTGGCGGCAAAGTGTCTTATTTCCTGAACAATTGAAACTGAACTTTAATGACTTTCAAATACGACTGAAACTACAAAATCATGCAAACCTCGTGAAACAATTTTGAGACGCGAATTTTATGAAAAAAATAGAACTATGGTTGAGTTTCAATATGCCGGTTATTTCACCGTTCGTATAAGACCACAGAAAGAAGTATGCTTAATATCAGGTTGGCCGACCGTATAACTAACAAATACATCAGAGACAGGACCAATATAATTGACGCAGCCGTTTTGGCTTGTCAGTTGAAGTGGAGATGGGCTGGCCATGTGGCAAGGACATCAGATGGGCGATGGACAGAACGCGTGCTACACTGGTACCCACGGTCGGCTCGCCGCACGCGCGGTCGTCCGCTGCGCCGCTGGCGAGACGACATCGAAGACGTCGCCGGCTCTACATGGAGACATGCCGCAGACAGAGATCTGTGGCGATGGATGGAGGAGGCCTTTACCCAAAGATGGGTGCCCTAACTTTGAAATGTTTAAAACTTACTTTATCATTTTGTACAAATAATATATGTTCAAATTTGGAAATAAATGGCTTAGTAATAATAATAATAATTAGACAGAGACAGAGCTAGACAGCTGGGTGAAGGGCCAGATACAGAGGGCGGTACTCCTGGACTCGGCACGCATAGTCAGGAGGTTCCTCTCTCTGCAGCCCTAGCCACCGACCGCTTGAGCCGAGCTTCGCGGTCGGTGGTTCTCCATTTTTATATATATTTTTTACTATAATAGTTGTTTTGATATTCTTTTTTGATATTAAGATGTACTTTTGTAGTAAAAAATGTATTTTATAAATGACATTTTAGTAAATATACGTGAATAATAATAATAATAGGACCGTCCTTATCCCAACAGGCGCATTTCGCAAAAAGCGAGCAAGTCCCTCCGCAAATGAGCCACCGCCATCTTGGAGTCGGGTCACGTGCTCGGGATATTCTCGAGGTTTCAGACGATGCCTGCTTTTCATTGTATTGCAGACTCATCATCATCATATCAGCCGTAGGACGTTCATTGCTGAACATAAGCCTCCCTGATAGATATCTAGAGCGATTCATTTATCACCTCAAAACACATGCCAGCCATGGAAATGGCACAGCTTGTCATTGAGACAAAATATATTAATAAGTATTGTTAATAAACTAAGTTAAGTAGGTACCAAGATATAACATCGCCTTAGGGCTTAATAAAAAAACCTGCTATGATGTTGTTATCTTAATAATTAAATAAATAAACCTAACAATTTTATCAAAAATGTAATAGGTACAAGGTAATTCTAGTAACAGAACACGTTTTTGCATCCATTTTTCTAAAGGAAATAATTATTCACTGGCCGAGGCCAATTAACAGTTGAGTTAGATAATAGGGCTGCTTTTTTTCAATAGTATCTACATTGTTGCTATAATATTTGCTGAACTGCAAGCGGCGGAGCAAAATTGCATTTCGTATGTATAAATTATGATTGTAGTTTCTAGTTTAATCTCTTCTATATATACGCCCAACTTAAAAAGGAACTTTTATATTTGCATGCTCATGAAGCAAAAGTGTGAGGACTCCTAACTTAGCCTAAGAACATTGTATACTCTGTACATAATCTACGATACTTTGCAAATAAAACATTTGATTGATCGATTATCCTTCCTTGCTATTATTTTATCTCGTTCACTTACTGGTTTTTTCTTAGTCACCCTATACTAGGTTTGTTTCCTGGTAGAGGTTTGTATCCAAAGAAATTATTTCTATAACTTTTGAACTCTACCAATATATTTGGCTACAAGAATGACGTTTTGATTTGTCATTTACCTAATTAAATAAAGGAGTAGTCCACTCACTCACGTATACACTCACTGACAGACTCATCACGAAAGCTCGGAAACTACTGGGCCGAGGAGTCTGAAATTTGGAACAGGGATTCTTTAAAAGATGTTACCGTGCAATAAGAACGGATTTTGGAAAATTCAGCTCCTAATGGGGTGAAATTGGGGTTGAACGTTTGTATGAAAGTCCTATGTTTTTGAAGTTGGAGACATCAAAATCAGTTATCAGTTCAAAATATTAAAATACATAAATAAGGTTTTTTTTGAAAACCAACCCTCAGGGTGTGTAAATAGTTTAAGCATATAATTATCCTATACCTATGTTTATTCTATTGTTTTTTTGTGTCTCTGTCTGTGTATGTCAAAATAAATGTATTTTATTATCATCTTTTTTTCATTATTCAAGAAAACATAGCTACCGAATTAATAACATCCGCCTTATTTTGAAGTCGGTTGAAAAGACAAACAACTTTCTGTATTTCATTTGAAATCACATTTCATGACAACCAAGTTAAACCACAAGCGACATCAAACCCGCGTGTGTATGTCTACAGCTTACACATAACGAATTTCTGAATTCTGAGTATGCAAATATTTAGTGCATAATTGGTGCAATCTGAAAATCCAATTCAAAATTTAGGTGCCAAAGAGGTTTCTGAGATATGAGCCAAAAACTATGTGTCAGCTGGAGACCCGGGTCTACAGCTTGCACATCCAGTACTGCCAAACGGCTGACGCGAGAGCTTTGAAAACTAGCCAGATATTTAGTGCCAAATTAGTGCCAAAGGTACTAAAAATTTCAGGCCTGTAGCTTAAAAGGTTTCAGAGATATGAGCCAAAAACTATGTGTCAGCTGGAGACCCGGGTCTACAGCTTGCACATCCAGTACTGCCAAACGGCTGACGCGAGAGCTATGAAAACTAGCCAGATATTTAGTGCCAAATTAGTGACTAAGGTACCAAAATTTTCAGGCCTGTAGCTAAAAAGGTTTCAGAGATATAAGCAAAAAACTATGTGTAAGCTGTAGACCCGGGTCCCCAGCTTACACATTTCGTTACGCCAAACCGCTGATCAGAGGGCAATAAACTTTAGGCAGGATTTTAGCTCATAATTAGTGCCTAAGGTACCAAAAATTTCAGGCCTGTAGCTGAAAAGGTTTCAGAGATATAAGCAAAAACAGTTTTCCCGCCAAAAAATTCAAATAAAGTTATTGAAAATCGGCTCATTGCGGCGTTGCCACTTCGCTTCAAACGACTTTAAACTTTATTTACATGTCACAAAGATTGATTTTGGTATTTGATCATTAAAAAAGTTAATTTGGTTTGTTGAGTTTAGTCTAGGAGCTCGGAGGATAAAATAGTTTTCAGCCAAAACATACCGTGTTGCCATCGATGTAATCGTATCTCGTAGACTTACGTCTTGATTGATGATGGAAGTCAGAGGCAATCACGACGACATCATCGCCCTGAGTCAAATTCTTTGTCAGTGTCGGCAAGTTATTTATAATCTCTCTGATAGGAGCACCTGGCTTACAAATGGATAGAACAGATTGGTAGTCATTATTATGTAAGTGTATAAATTCTCCAAGAGATTTTCCGTATGTATCGCACAATATTAGCATTTTCTTAGGTCTATTTTGTGAAATTACGGCGGTATCCTCAGCTTTATAGCTTTACAGCTTTATAGCTTTATAGCCCAGACTTATGTCTGGGTTCATGGTTTTGGGTACTGTTATTCGTTTGGTTTCCAGTGTTCTCCTCTGTCGTTAGCTTCTCTACGGATCGAAGTCCTATTCTCGTAGTAATCCCGTTGTCTTCTTTATTCTTTATTGTCACGACCTGTTTTGTTGCTATTGATTCACTCGTTTTAGTCCGTCTTGTTTTTGTCTTCCCTTTTTTCGCTACTAATTTTTTTTGTATTTTTCTTTCTATTCTGTGAGTCTTTATCATGTTTCACTTGTTTATTCAATGTTATTCTATTTTTACTTAAGTTCTTGGTCTTTGCTGCAGTTTTAATATCTACGGTGTGTCTAGAACTTTTTAATTTTATGTTTTCACTTTGGAGCTCAATTATTTGGCTTATTAAATTGTCCAATTCTTCATTAAGTATTTGGGTGTTCTCATTGGTTTCCAACAGGAGCGTTTTTTGTAGTTGTTCGAACAGCGCTGCATTATTTTCGTGCAAACGTATTACGTTTAATGCTTCTTCATATTCATTGAGATCTGCAGTTCGTCGCTCAATCATCTCTTTTAGCTTATTTCTTTCCGTTTCAGTCTCTTGTAATTTTATTACTTGTTCTGCAAATGCTACTTTGAGTGACCCATTTTGCGCCAAGAGATTTTTATAATCCTTCGCGCAGTCGTCTTGTTCCTTTAGAAGCTTCAAATTAAAGTTTTGTGCTTTTTGTATTTCAGCGGTCAATTTTCTAATTCTACGGCAACCTGGTTTCTTGTTTGGGGCATTCTGGTACAGTCACTGGAACGATCAGAAAACGCAAAAAGTCGATTCGGATGAAGAGATTCGATCCAGGGCACGTCGTTACTGACGATTATTGAGTCCACCGCCTCAACCGCTACGCCAGCGGTACTTTACTTACAGCGACGAAATAAGTGTAGAGGTTGAAAGAACTATTTCTTAGAGTCGCAGATCGTTGTAATAAAAAAATCGACCGTCATTACACTTTTTTGCACACCCTCATTAGCTTTTTAGTTCAATATGACTCTATTGATAAAAAAACTTTTATTTAGTCATTATAACGAGGCACTTACGTATAATATTGTGACGCGTTCGTTATTTTGGTTGTTATAATTTTTGAGAGTAGATCGCCAAAATGGTTTAAGGTAAACATCATGAAGAAACCAGAGGTTTAGTCAGCTCGCACACTACGAGTACTTACGTGTTAATAGGAAACAATACAATTCCACAAATCTAGGCCCCGATCGCGCTAAATTTTTGCTTGTGGCGCTCTGCGGTATATTTTAAGGGATGAAGATGAAGTTTTCCAAACGCTGGCCATTAGATAAAACAGAATCGAAACCATTGTGTAAGTATCATCATCATCACCTATTTGAGTCCACTGCTGTACATAGTGTACCTACCACTAATTAGAGGAGGATAACTCGAGTCAGTGACCGTGGCGGCCCCGGCTGAAGAATAGGCCCCTCCTAACCTCCTACCCGTGGATGTCGTACTAGGCAGGCGAGTAAGGGATGGGCAGCAGCTTCTCCTATTTTCACAAAGATTTTCAAATTCCCCCCACCCCCATCACAGGAAGTCACTCCGGAAATCTGTGGGGGAGGCCGCTGTTCAGCAGTGGACTTCAAACGGCTGGAATGATGATGATGAACTCGAGTCAGAACACGCATCCAGATCGAATCACAGGGTACTGAGCCGCAGGTAAATGGATCACGCCGCTCCCAAGCAGCTGAAGCAGCTCAACGGCTCATAGTAGTTCTACTTCATCTGCGATTCATGCGACCCTGACCCTGATTAGAAACGATTTCATACGACAACAATTTGTATTATTTTCAACACTATTAAGCCCATATTAGAAAAGCTGACCCGTTTGATGAACTGATTGCTAGTACCTTATTGCATTTTTTGCTTCACTTTACCTGATTCATCTGAAATCATTCATAGATCTACTTGCGCGGTTCAAGAGCGCGAGCTGCGAGCTGATTTGCAGCTCAGGTATTTTGAGTGAGTTACCCACCGCTACCACTTAGAAACTTTGATGTACCAAATAAAAACTATAGTAGGTATTATTATAATATTATAATTACAAAATTTTTGTTTATTTTTAGATTTTGACGCCTTTTCTTTTTTAGTTACCAGCATAATTTTAGTGATACTTCATCATCTTATCCTATCTAAGCTTCTGAATTCTTTAACCTACATGATATATACTTTAAACATACATAAGCCTCTCGATTTGAGAGCAAAAGACTTGGCGGCAGGAATAAGATGCCACAGCCAGCCCGAAAGGGAAAAGCATAAAAAAATGCAAACTTCAAGAAGGAAAGAATGACACGATAATGTTACGCGCCTGTACAATATCGGGCAGCCTGTAAGGACGTAGACACTCTGATAATATACAGCCAGCCATATTCACAGCATCTAATTCTAAATGGGGGAATAAGATCTGCACTGACGTCCCGCGTTGGGGTGCGCATTCACAGCATTTTATTGCAATAATTTTTCCAATAATACGAAGCCACCTAGCTTTAGACGGCGGAGTCACATATCTCATCATGTCACATAGGAACCTACTCATCATGTCACATAGGAACCTACTCATCTATTACTTTCGTGACGTGGTTTATAAATGGTTCATTTCTACCTACCTTATGTGAGGTATCTACCTACTTCCCTATGTTTGGTAGGTCTAGGTACAAAGTGTAGGTACGTAGTACCTAGGTATAATAAATACTTGGTACCTATACCTAGCTAGACCTACATAAGTAAGTACCTTACATAAAGTACGTAGGATTGTATAATATTATGCAAACACGTCACGAAAGTAATAGATGGCTTCCTAGTACCTAGAGCTAACCAAACTTAGGTAGAACTAAATAGCCTAAATGCGTAATAAAACACGTCAAAAAACTATAGATAGGTAAATAACTAGTACCTAGGTACTACGTAAGTACCATCTATAATTTACTAGCCAACTTAGATATGAACAAAATGAGCAAATACGTCACGGTAGTACCTAATAGATACCTGCATATCCAACTTTCATATGTGCTACCTAACCTTACCTGACTTCTTCTGACAGACTTTTATTTCTGTTTTAGTGTGTGGCTAGGCGGAGCAATGATCTATGAAATGCGGGGCGGTGGCGCGGGCAGAAAGTGTATGAGAATGGCCGGACATAGGGCTTAGTGGCGCGTATTAGGGTCGACCTATGTCCAGCAGTGGACTAGTGTGGGCTGATGATGATGATGGCTACAATGGAGGCCAATTTCATACGTCAGTTTCGAAATTGAAAATCTATGGAACTTCAATCGAAGTAACAAATTATGTAGGTAGGTACTAACCAATTACTTACAATATATTTTTATTTTATCTAGATCGATCGACACCTATCTTACATATGAAATAACGGCTAGGTTAGAAGTACAACAAATTCAGAAGATGAAGATACTACCTAATAAGAAGATGTGTAGGTATCACAAAAATTATGCTAGTAACTAACAAATGTTAGTAACTTACCTACATTAGAGGTAGGTACAGTATGTCCAGTGGACTTCAATAGGTTAAAGATACCTCCTACATAATAGTTTCGATTCTGTTTTATCTATATCCAGCCAATTCTATCCATAGCCAGCGTTTGGAAAACTTCATCTTCGTCGCATATAATATACCTACCACAGAGAGCCTCAAGACGAAAGCCTACAGTCAGTGCGCGTTGCCAGCACCAAAAAGTTACGAACGCCGACCACACACCGAATGACGCAGTGTTGAAAGGCCCCGCACCCTATGGACCGACGACATTGCGAAGGTTACTGTAATTCACTGAATGGAAATGGCTCAAGACCGTTCGTCGTGGCACTCTTTATGGGAGGCCTATGTTCAGCAGTGGACTTCTGCAAAATGATAAAATATTTTTGTGATACATGTCCTCTAATAGGTAAGTATCCAAAAGAGAGGTCATTCAACTTATCGTTGATGTGTATATACTAATTCCGGAACATTTTGTATACATACACTAGTTCACTGAATTAAAAGATAAATCTCTCTTTTTCGAGGTACGACACACAAGGTACATCGATGGCAGCACTGGGTATGTTTTGGCTGAAAACTATTTTATCCTCCGAGCTCCTAAACTAAACTCAACAAACCAAATTAACTTTTTTAATGATCAAATACCAAAATCAATCTTCGTGACATGTAAATAAAGTTTAATGTCGTTTGAAGCGAAGTGGCAACGCCGCAATGAGCCGATTTTCAATAACTTTATTTGAATTTTTTGGCGGGAAAACTGTTTTTGCTTATATCTCTGAAACCTTTTCAGCTACAGGCCTGAAATTTTTGGTACCTTAGGCACTAATTATGAGCTAAAATCCTGCCTAAAGTTTATTGCCCTCTGATCAGCGGTTTGGTGTAACGAAATGTGTAAGCTGGGGACCCGGGTCTACAGCTTACACATAGTTTTTTGCTTATATCTCTGAAACCTTTTTAGCTACAGGCCTGAAAATTTTGGTACCTTAGTCACTAATTTGGCACTAAATATCTGGCTAGTTTTCATAGCTCTCGCGTCAGCCGTTTGGCAGTACTGGATGTGCAAGCTGTAGACCCGGGTCTCCAGCTGACACATAGTTTTTGGCTCATATCTCTGAAACCTTTTAAGCTACAGGCCTGAAATTTTTAGTACCTTTGGCACTAATTTGGCACTAAATATCTGGCTAGTTTTCAAAGCTCTCGCGTCAGCCGTTTGGCAGTACTGGATGTGCAAGCTGTAGACCCGGGTCTCCAGCTGACACATAGTTTTTGGCTCATATCTCAGAAACCTCTTTGGCACCTAAATTTTGAATTGGATTTTCAGATTGCACCAATTATGCACTAAATATTTGCATACTCAGAATTCAGAAATTCGTTATGTGTAAGCTGTAGACATACACACCAAACCCGCAGTTAGTGACGTCACCGGCCCGAGGCGAGGCACCCGGGAAATAAGGAAACGTCGGTAATGGACTCGTGACGTCATCACATTACCTACCTGCTATAAAGGACTAGTTTGCTAGAAAGATCTAGGTTTATTTACAGAAAGAAACTTAAAACTAATACAAGTTAATATTTATGTAACTATCAGTTGAGCTATCTATAGATCGTTTGTAACGGTCTTTAGATGGCTCAACTGTTTCTTGTGTATTTTGTAAAGATCTAGGTAAATAAATTATAGTAAACTATTTTGATTTTCATGCAACAATGGAAATGAACCCTGAGGGAGGTGAATGGTGAAAAGAGAATAGCTTACTGTTTTTATATGATGTCACGTAAAGCGCCCCTAAACAAACCGGCAATGTATTCACTTCTCATAACTCAATGGATTGCTTTCATATTCTTCAAAAAAACTTCGTAAGTTTTTTGTCTTTTCACATGCACTCTGACGTCGGCTTAGTTTTTTATTACTGCAAAATTGATTGCTGCTTTGCTTTTAACTGCTTGCGAAGCAATGATTATTTGATCAGACTGGGTTGAATGAATTTGAATGAGAAAGTCGTCAGTTCCGAGCTGCCTTTCATATGAAACGAAAAAATAATATTTCTTTAGTACTCTAGACTACCTCTTTGATTTCACTTTGTACACCATCATCATCATCATCATCATCATCAGCCTGATGAAGTCCACTGCTGAACATAGGCCTCCTCCAAAGAGTTCCATGACGAACGGTCTTGAGCCTTTTCCATCCACCGACTTCCCGCAACCTTAACAATTTCGTCGGTCCATCGGGTGGGGGGCCTTCCAACACTGCGTCGTCCGGTTCGTAGTCGCCACTCGAGAACCTTTGTTCCCCAACGGTTGTCGGTTGTATTTGTACACCAATGCGATAAAAAATAACGCTCAATAGTACACATCATGGGGAAACGCGTTTTACACAACTTGAAGGCACTTCATACGAGTTTAACTACTAAATTCTTCTCTAATAAGTACGTAGATATTTTCTTGTGTAACATGTATCTTCATTGAATTTTCCGTCTAACTACGCCTATTTTTTAACGCGCCTTGCGGACAATGTGCGCCTCCCTCAAAGCAAAGACAGCTCATTACACGTTGTATGTTGTCGAATGTGTGTATGTATGTAAGCAAGTTGGTACAATGTCCTACGCAGTATGGTTTGTCTTTACAATACAAGGGAAGAAAACTGCACTGCATCTACGCTGCAAATGTAGATAGATCATTATAAACTGTGAGTTATAAAAAGAACACACGAGTGAGTTAATATAGTGTTGGGATCCTTTTGATTCCAGTTATACCTTAGTTTAGTTTTAGTTTTAACGGCTGTAATAAATTTAATTATCTAATTTAGTTCTCCCTACGATATTTTGTAAAAGTGCAGTGCAGGTATAATAAATAGCGTTATTCACAAGAGCAATATAAAATGTTGGAAAACGCCGCCACGGCGGATATTAGTAGAAATGGGAGGCTTTCACGGGTTAATGATGCCGTGGATTGATGGCCGCGAGGGTATCGATGTTATCGGACTAGTGAGGGTATGGACAATATCGATAATTATAACGTACCTAATGCATTATTTAAGATCATAAGCATAAGTAAATACCTAATTCAGTCCATCTACATTAATATCTTGTGAGAACTCATCTTTTTTCAAAATTATTGTTTACTTGTTATTTTGACTGATGAATGCAAAAAATGTGAGAAATAATTTAAAATGATTTGAACTCATTAGTTTACATATTTTTTTTTAAGCTGTGATTTAATCGCCATGAGTCATTTTCATCGATAATATGGTTTAATCTGTTAAGTACAGCACTAGTAAATGACCTAATTTTTTTCACTCAATCGGGGTTACCTTTTATAGGTAAAGTGGTAAATTTTTCACTATTTCCATTTGGAATTAGAAACAATTCTTTCCAGTAAATTACTTACTTATAACAGATGTAAAGCTACATTTTTCAAACGGTAACTCGTACTCCTGAGACCCAAGATACAGGCTTACGCCTAGTTTGGGCCTCGACGACAACTCCAAACTTGGTCTATGAAAACACTGTCTTGTAAAACCTACCAATTATCATGTGTATCATTTTGGAAATAAATTATCTTTATCTTTATCTTTTATTTTGCTCCTTCTAAAAATAAGACCAAAAAATGAAGCAGAGGAAGTTCTAGAAAGCCGGGTTTTCCAGAATTCGTCTGATTCATATTTTGGCTGTGGCAAGACAAGCCGAGAGCAACGCGTAACCAAGGTATGAATCCCGGAGCCGCTTGATTAAAACGCACAGCGGCCAGTGAGTGGCCAATAAAAGTAACATAAATGAGAGCGTGTTCATGCCCGGCCCGGGGAATGAGGGTTCCTTAGCAATTAAATAAATAATTACTTGTCTATTTAGCGCTAGAGAAAGATGACTGTGTTCTATCTAGCGATGGAGACTGAACTGTACTTATCTTATCAATCGATCGTTTCGTGGTATTGTTATTTCAAAGGCCACCACGTGAAAATACACGTGTGATTTTATCTAGTGCTACTTTACAGCATCAAAGCGATTACTTGTATCCGGAAATAAAAGAGTTTTGTTTATAAAAACAGAAACCAAGGCTTATTTGTCTGTAACCGCCAAGCATTTACCAACTCCAAACCTGCAGTTCCACTTGGAAATCTATGGGGGAGGACTATTTTCAGCAGTAGTCGTATTGAATGACGATAATAAAGTAAAATAGTCAGAAGAACTTATAAAATTTAAATTTTGTTAAATTGACGCATGACAGAATGCAATGCCATTGGTTATAAGCATTTTGCTAAGAGTTGCTGCTGAAATAAATGTCTGGTTAGCGTTTTTTACATTTTTGCGGAACCCTAAAGCTCGTGGGGTCAGTGGTTACGAGTTCGCAATTAACTGTAGTGCGATACTTTACGCCCTCATACAGTACATAGAGTACCACTAGCATCAGTTACTGAAGCTTTTGCATCGCTTTTGCCGTAGCGAAAATCTAAAACTAAATAGTAATGTTTATATAGAACAATAAAAGAGGAAATAATTTGCTGCTGTGGCGCACAATAACATTTAACGTGTTCTTTTAAGTTTTTGTGTGTTGAGTCTGTCTTTGTTTCATATTTTCGCTCTCTGTGTCTTGCTTGTATTGTGTGCCAAGTTTGTGAATAAATGTCTGTCTATGTCTAAATAATGAATTAAATAATGCTTTAAAATCTCAATAATGGTTTCGAATTATGATTATATTCGTAATGAATCATCAACTTACCAAGCTGTACCTACTTGGTACAGCTTAGTTAGTTTAACTTGGTTGCAAAACGGCGTAAATACACACTTAACGTTTCTAAATTCACCTTGTGATTTATTTGAATAAAAAAATTAAAAAAAACTGTCCAGAAACTGTTCGATTGTCGCTAAGCTCGTTCTTTCTTGACCCTACACTAAATTGGTACCACAATTTGGTCAATGACCAAATTGAGGTATGGTAGACCTTCTGATTAATGCAGAGAGAACAAGTGTAGTGTGGTTCAGTGCATAATTTTTAGGGTTCTGTACATTATTTGGGAGAAAGGGAAACCTTATAGGATCACTTTGTTGCCCGTCTGTCCGTCTGACAAGACCATTCAGGGATGAAGGTATCAACTTTTTTAAAAACTGGTGTTATATATCCCGTGCTAGGATCATGTCTCTACTGTGCCTGTTAGCCACTGTTACGGTGTTCCCCCTTGCGTTTACGAGGTACGTAATGGTTTGTTGTTAACTTTAGAGCAGTAAGTGAAAGCTTTGAGAAGTGACTTTAGAAAATAAAGCTTAGTACTTTCTGAAAGAAAGCTGGAAAGAGAAATCTACTGTTTCAGGCTTACGAAACGGAATGAAAAATGAACATTCTTTTGGCGGTGTGACGACACCAAAAATAACAAAGAAATGGTGTGCAAAGAGACAATGATGATGATGGTGTAACTAGTAATGTCGCGCGGGCGCAGTACAGTCACCTCTAATAAGATGTATACCATTAATAATTTTCAAAATGTAGCCATAATACTCTTTTAGGTGATAGGTACACAGTAAAGTTCAAAATAGCACTAGTGATGGTATAAACATGTTGAGATTTTGCTGTGTACCTACAGCTTTACTACCGTGGCATCATTAAAAGGTGAAAATTATGAAAGGTATACATCTTATTATAGCAGACTGTACCATCAACGTAGTTGGCTTTATAGTATGATCATGATGATGAGCGAGCATCAAAGTACATTTCTTATATTTATGTTATAGAGAAGCTACGAAAGAATAACTTCATAGCATTCTTTAACTTTACCGTAGTCGGGTAAAAAATTACATACGCGTACCATAAAAGTCTCTGACTGGTACCCCATAGATGACAAACGCAAAAGAGGACGCCAACAAACGAGATGGGAGGATGACTTAAAACTCACAGCTGGACATCATTGGAGAAGGGTAGCGCGAGACAGAACCCAGTGGAAAATGTTAGAGGAGGCCTATGCCATGAGGCACGCCGAATTACGGGATATTTTATAGATAAACCAAAACACACATAACTTGTAACCTTGTAATTCCGAATAAAGGGCCAAGGGCTTTTACTACCATAAAAGTCGGTAAAAATTAAAAAACATATTAAATTCCGCGTAAATGCCTAGCGTTAGTCTGATGATACACAGACAGATAAATTACCCCCTTTCCGCCCTATTTTAACCCCTTTTTAACCCCCTTTTAGCCCCTACGACGAACAGTTCGCGTGACCAGCCCCATTGGAACATTAGCATATCTTTGCGCTATTAGGGGCTGTTTCAACCCTTCGGTGTTGAATGGGTGAGGAGTTATTATTACAGGTGATAGGCTCTTTGTAATAGTGGTGTTGTTCTCTAACGGCTTTTAATGGGAAGTTACCATTTAACTACTGAAAGAAAACAAATTATGTTGGAATTGGAACAAATAAACTTTTGCTATAGCTTTCCATCGATTATACAAGGTGATCCTATTATTATGAATATGTATGCCATCCCAAAAGGGCTTATTCTACACCCCATTTACTATAGTAAAGTTTGTCTTACGACTTTTGGAAATCCGACAATTTTAATTATAAAAACACTTCATAATAGATGAGAGCTATATGGCCGTTCCACTGCCACTTCAACTTGCTAAGTCTGAGAGCTATGTTAGTGACCTTGGCTCTTCTACGGATTTACTCATTTCGGATTTAATCACGCAGTGAAACTCCGAGCATTGTTCTCTCCTTAGCCCGTTGCGCGACTTTGAAAAGGGGAGTAGAACATACTAATTACTAGTTTAGTGGCTTTAATAAGTAGGCTCTTGCTCAGACAATCTTACTTGGGGTTCAATTCCAGGCTTAAGGATAGATCAAGTGCCTCAGTCCCTCAATATCCTAACCTAAACTCGGTTCCAATCAATGCTGGCTGTAATCTCCGCTGATAAATAGCTGCGTCACGTACGCTCGCTGCCTCCTGCCTATGGAGACAAAGATTAAGTGGCGCAGACGAGGCAGGCAGTGTGTGCGATGATAAACTTGACTTGTGTTATGCATTTATTCCCATGCTTAGGGGACAAAGATTAAGTGGTGAAGATGAGAGGAAGCCGGATGGTTTGCATACGATGGCAAACTTGACATCTGGGTCGGGCATTGGTATTTGAAACATTGTTGTAAAACCAGTATTCGTCTTAAATATAGATAGAATAGAATATATTTATTTTCTTACAAAACTTACACCTTATTAAGAATAAACAAACAAAAATAATAAATAAAAATAGGTGTAGGTTAGCAACAAAATTGGCTCTGCCTCAGCATGAGTTGTTTGGCTAGCAGGCTAGCAACCAACGCTGGTCTTCCGCCAGAGCCTTGGTTGTCGCTACGGACCAACTACTCACAACGAAGACACGATAAAAAAACAAGAAACACACTAAAATAATAGATCGTGGTGGTTAACTTTGATATTTCTATTATACGATTCATAAATCAAAGTCTAAAGGTCAATTTATTTCAATAAATCACAAAGACCACTTTGAATCGTTTTACTCCGCCGCCGCCGCCCCGCCATGCTGGAGGTACCCAGCTGTAGGACCAACCTACTTAAGTTTTCTCCCGTGTCACTCGCTATCTATTTACTCAATATTCTGTCCCAAAACAGTGTAGATATGTTTTACCAAAACCTGCCGAAAGCCATGGAAATGGCACAGCTTGTCATTGAGATAAAATATATTAATTAGTATTGTTAATAAATTAAGTTAAGTAGGTACCTAGATATAACATCGCCTTAGGGACTAAAAAAACCTGTTATGATGTTGTTATCTTAATAAATAAATTAATAAATACCACTAAACCGTAACCCGTAAACAATTCCTGTTCTTCGCAACTAAGCCAAGAAGAATCAGGCAACGAACACGGTGCGCGTGACGTATATCTTTTCGATGATCCTTTTTACAACATGGAAAGTAGGAGCTTCAGCGTAGTTTCAATCGAGCAAGATCCTCACGAGAACACAGCTCGAGCCTGACTTCTATTTAAATAATAATAATAATAAATAAATAAATAAATATTCCGGACATATCACACACGGTCAACTGATCCCAAACTAGGCATAGCCTGTACTGTGGGTATCAGAGACTGATATAAATAATAGATATATATTTAACACCCAGACACAGAACAAACATCTGTGTTAGTCACAAATGTTTGTCAAGTGCGGGAATCGAACCCGCGACCTCTAGCGCAGAAGGCAGAGTTACTACCAACTGAGCTATGAGGCCTGTTATTTGATCTGCCGATTGAAGATTTTTAATTGTATACAAAAATGGCGTAGGCATTTCTCTCTCTGCGCCTGCCTCATTAACTCAATTAATGCTTTGGGCCACGTCTAGACCGTTCCAATTACTCGGGGCGTGGATTCCGATAATTATAGACAACACAATGATGATTCGCCCCTCCTCTGGTTAGGGCTGCCTGTAAAAATTACTACCACCAGAAAGACGGTTCTGGTGGTAGTAATTTTTACAGGCAACCTTAACCCAACCTTTTTATTATACACATATACACCGCAAGATGAAAATATGTTGTGCCGACCCCCAATAATGTGGGACCAGGGCAGGGAGATGATGATAACTTTAAAACCGATAACGGTGAAAAATCAATGCGTGTTGTGCTGATTATGGGGGACAATAGTAGGTACTGACTGATGTGTATATGTACGGATTTTTTTTGAAAGTACCTGGGAAGGGAATACTTGTATTTTAAGTCATGATACAAGAGTGGGACAAATCTCTGTAACTATCAATGTCACTGGATAATGGTACAGGTGGTCCGAAGGAGAATAGAGTCCTTAGATTACTTAAAAAAGATAACACACTACTGTATTTTTGAACCAGGTTCAGAAAATACCAGTCATCTTTTCTGCCGTTCGACGTCCACTGCTGAACATGGCCTCCCCCACAGACAGAGCGAATTCCTTATCATGTGGGGGCTTTGCCCATACTCACCACGCTGGGCATGCGGGTTGGCGAGCGGGTGGAAATACCAGTACATTAAGGCAATTTTAGGAAAAAAAATAGCAAAATAGCTTTTTTGTCCGCTCCCCGGCTTATTTGTCAATTTATCCGGCCAAATTTACACCTGGCAACCCTTCTCTATAATTGAATTTCCTCTATTGCGCGACTAATCAATGATGTCTCTTATTGAGCACAGCCTTACTTGCAGACAACACCCGCACTACAGATCACAGGGCGCCTTTACCTTTGCGCCTTATACTTTGATGAAATTGCTTCTAGCAATAAGACCGCTGAAGTGTTGGTTTTGAAGGCTATGTTCTATATACAAACTAGCTTCCGCCCGCGGCTTCACACGCGTGGTGCCTACATAAAAAGTTGCCTATATGCTATTCTAATTTATATATATATATTTTTTTTTTAAATTAATTTTATTGGTCGTTAACTATTGGCCTCATACACAAGCTCAAAGTTGCACAACGGGCTATGGAGAGAGCTATGCTAGGAGTTTCACTACGTGATAAGATCCGAAATGAGGAAATTCGTAGAAGAACCAAGGTTACCGACATAGCTCTCAGAATTAGCAAGTTGAAGTGGCAGTGGGCAGGCCATATAGCTCGCAGAACCGATAACCGTTGGGGAGTAAAGGTTCTCGAATGGCGACCACGAACCGGGCGACGCAGTGTTGGAAGGCCCCCCACCCGATGGACCGACGACATTGTGAAGGTTGCGGGAAGTCGGTGGATGGAGAAGGCTCAAGACCGTTCGTCGTGGAACTCTTTAGCGGAGGCCAATGTCCAGCAGTGGACTTCTACAGGCTGATGATGATGATTGATGATGATGCTATTCTAGGTAAAGAACTTTATCTATTCCAAGTTTCAACAAAATCGGTTGATTTACTTGCGAAACTGACGCTTATATTAAAAGCAGACCTAAACTTAATATAAAATAAATAAAAATAAATAAATATTCCGGACATATTCACACGGTCAACTGATCCCAAGCTAGGCATAGCCTAGCGATCAATATTTTATAGATCAATATTTAACACCCAGACACAGAACAAACATCTGTGTTTATCACACAAATGTTTGTCCAGTGCGGGGATCGAACCCGCGACCTCTAGCGCAGAAGGCAGAGTTACTACTAACTGAGCTATGAGCCAATATAACTTCAATAGAGCAATTTCCAGGCATGTAACAGCATTTTCAAACCTTATATCATCAGCAGAACACAAGAGCCAAGAGCAATTGTGTCCAGACAGGTTCTTTTGCCATGTTAATACTAGTAACGACAATCAGATTGGCTCATGCCCCCCTTCCGTCCCCGCCAGCCTGCCAGAAATAGCCGTCTGCATGACTCGTGATACTCGCTTCCTACTGCCGAGGTACGTATTGTGATGATAATGGCCAGGATATTGCTATCGATTTGTCTAAAAAGAGTTGTAAAGAAATGGCGTTGTCACTATCAAGTAACTTTACCTATATGTAGACTGTAGAGGTCACCAATATTTTTTTATAGTATCTCAAAAAGCTTCGACTCTGGCGGGAATCAAACCGCGAACACCCCTTTTTGCAGTCACAGTGACAGTTGTCGCTATGCAGTGGTTGATGAGCTTGCAAAACAACCCGTAAATACGCGCCAAAAAACCTCCCTATGTATGTACCTCGATGGCGATTGCCCGTCTTAGACGCAAGGGGGCGCGGGTTCGATTCCCGTTGTGGGACAAATGCATGATCTGCAAATATTTGTCACTGTTCTGGGTGTTGCGGTACCATAGTACACGTAGTTTCTGATACCCACGGCACAGGGAATCCTAGTGTCAAGACTATGTATGTCACTGTTGGGTGTTATTTATTTATTGTTATTAGGCAAACAGGCTTACGGCCCTCCTGATGGTAAGTGGTTACCGTCGCCTATTGACATCAGCAACACCTGGAGCATTGCTAATGCCTTGCCTGCCGAACCCCTCCCCCCCTAAAGAGCTCTGGCAACCTTACTCACCGCAGGAAGACAACACTTTTTGAAACAAATAATGTTATTTGGCTGCGATCTTCTGTAAGGCGGAGGTTCTCCCCAGGCGGGCTGCTCCAATTTAGAGCGAGTAAATCTCGCTGTGCTCTCCTCCAAAAGACTTACAGGCAAAGTCATTTGAACGCAAGCAATAGGAATCAAACATCACAACACGGAATAAAGCAGCTACAATGATAGGTGGCGTAGTGGTTAAAATGGGCCATTCCGTTCGGATTGCGGCGCCGATTTATGTCCCAGTACCTACGTATAATGGAGCGTGATGGACGCGAGCCTTTAAAACACGCTGTATATAGGCCGGCCTTTAAACACACTGCAAATAGCCGGCCTTATAAACAGCCTGTATGTATCTGGTATATCCGGATATTTCGAATAATGCTAATCTTATACAATTTTGGGTTTGCCGGGGGTATAACAGAATCGGGTATATTGAACTACTGCTAAGCCGTGATCAAACAGCATGCAATATGTCATTAAAATACGTTTAAAGTTATTTCAAAATGATCTCTACTCATCTTTATTTCAAAATGATGATTAGTACAAACGACGACGCAGTGTTGGAAGGCCTCTCACCCGATGGACCGACGACATTGTGAAGGTTGCGAGAAGTCGGTGGATGGAGAAGGCTAAAGACCGTTCGTCGTGGAACTCTTTGGGGGAGGCCTATGTCCAGTAGTGGACTTCTACAGGCTGATGATGATGATGATTAGTAGGTGCACACTCATTAAAATTTTAGGAGGAGGTAGGGCACAGCGAGATTTTCTCGTTCTGAATTGGAGCAGCCCGCCTGGGGAGGTACCTCCGCCTTACAGAAGATCGCAGCCAAATAACACTATTTGTTTCAAATAGTGTTGTGTTCGTGCGATGAGTAAGGTTGCCAGAGCTCTTTAGGGGGGGTGGGGGGAGGGGTCGGCCACGCGTGCGTGATGCCTCTGGTATTGCAAGCGCTCATAGGTTACGGTAACCGCTTACCAACAGGTGGGTATGCTTGTTTGCCAACTAAGTAGTATAAAAAAAAAAAAACGTTGTTTCATCTGACAGCTGAAAGCCTTTTACTGTCCAAAAGCGAGAGTGTAGGGTCACTGCTGTCCTACGTCTGTACAGATTTTGAGTTCAGTACTCGTCACCACATTCTAGTTAAAATCTGATCCAAACAAACGGAAATCGCGTCGAGATTGATTGTCTGTCTCAGGCTCGTATTCAGAGACACGACTCAAGCATAGATTTAATCACAGATCAGCTGAACTCAACTTAAGTATTGAATCTCTTCTCAAACATAGCTTTTATTCAAGAACGGTACTTAAACTACTCTCAGCTGAATCGAGTCTCAAATCTGTAGTCAAATGTTCTCGTTTACATTTTGATTTATTTATAATTTTCGATCCGTTTTACGCAGAAATTCAAACAGCCAGGGTGGAAATAGAACAGAACTATAAAGTGAAGTATAAATATGCATCAAAGTACGTGTAACGGAACGAAAATGTCATTTGATTAATGTCTAATCAAATCTAAACTCAAGCACCGATTTCGTCTGATTGACGTTTCAGAATAAGCATTTACTCAGGTGAACTGTGATCATTGAATCTATACTTAAATACTGTTCAAGAATTAGAATCTCGCCTCAAATTGAGATTTAAGTACAGATCAATGCTTGAGTCTTGTCTCTGAATACGAGCCTTAGTGTGTGTTCGTTTAGAGTTCCTCTTCAAGTTTGTATAAAAAGGAACTCTTATCTCATCTTAGCGAAGTGCACGTTGTAGCCGCATCAAGAATGCCGTTACCACAATTTTCTCATCGCAGCGTCCCTAAAAGGTTTCCTCAGCATAATTAAACGAAGCAGCGATAACAAACAAGTTTGAACTACAAGAAATGCATTTCTCTAAGGAGCGAAAAACTAAATTATTTAAAGCCGAGCTCATCTTGTCCAAAGCTACAGTAACCATGGAACGCATTATTGATGGGACTTGTCCATTGAAATAGACTCGTCTCTGGTCAGAATAAATCAGATTATACAACAAAATAGTAGGCCAAATAATAGTAGGGTAGGTAATATCGGAAAATCCTACTTCCTACTAAAATTATAAATGCGACAGTTTGGAGAGATAGATGGATGTTTGTTACTTAATCACGCCAGAACGGCTGAACGGATCTGGATAAAATTTGGCACAGAGATAGATTATAGTCTGCAATAGCACACGAAGGTACCACGCGAACGAAGACGCGAGCGGAATCTAGTGTTCTAAAAATCCCATTCCTTGGGGAAAACTATCAGCCAATGAATATCTGCTTCTCAATGAACCCTAGAAGTGTTACTAGTGTGCTACTAGGAATAAACGTAAAAAACTACGTTAGTTCTAAAAATAGCGCATTTTTAATCGCCCGATTTCGTTTACGCTGTA
This sequence comes from Anticlea derivata, assembly GCA_947579855.1. Lineage (NCBI taxonomy): Eukaryota > Metazoa > Arthropoda > Insecta > Lepidoptera > Geometridae > Anticlea > Anticlea derivata. The sequence continues at coordinate 240,561 of OX388277.1, read as the reverse complement.
TCCTGGTTTTTCCAAAACGCATGGCTTCTTCAACTCGACGTTGTCCCGGATTGAATTAGAGCCGGGACTTCCCCGGGATCCCGGCATGTCCCGCTGAATGCGAGATAAAAAGGAATTGTAAGGTTACTTCTCCTTGAGATACTCGTAGTGGTAAATAGATGTCGGGACAACTATGCGTCCCAGAGGGCGCCACCGTGATGAGAGTTTTCACTCTGAATGTAAAAACCGTAAGGTTGATTCTTGTTTCGTGTTCAGAGTACCATTCTTTGTTTAGCATTGTAAAAAAATAAAGTTCAGTTTTTCTGTCCAGTTCTGAACGTTTTAAGGAACTTATAATCATACGATACGTAAGAAGCGCATGTTTGTTTAGTTTTGTTTAAAAAAAATGCTTATTTATATAACAACTATTGAAAGCCCCCACGACTTTGTTCACCTGAAGTTTTTCATAGAAACTTCAACAACCCTCGCTGCGCCCTCTTAGGGTTGCAGGGTACTTTGTATAAACCTAAAACACCACACTTTCGGACCATTGCACATTTTTCAAATTTCAAGTTTTTAAGCCAAGCGGCTTAGGCTCTGCGTTGTCTGTTTATTTAGATTTACATTCAATTTAATTTGTTTGAAATATACAACACTGTTATTAAAGATAGCGCAAGATTACAGATTAAACCTCTTTTATTTTTATCAGCTTCTGTTCAGTATCAATTGAGATCGCGTAAAACATAACTTACAATATTTACGGAGCGAGGCCGGCGCGAACTGATATCTAACGGCATCTTACCTGGAACGAGAAATACAAACTATAGAACAACAGCACAATGCACACTACTTGATTAAAATGCTGCAAAGTTTCGGAACTTGACACTAACGAATCATAGAAAATTCAGCGTTGTCCTATGAACTTATATTTTGTTAAAACGTTCATATACGTACAGAAAAACATTAAAAAAGTAAGCATAACCTTTATGATAAAATAGAAGACACAGTTTTTCCTATATGAAAACCGATACAAACTATCCACAGATAGCTGTAGGTATTTGTAGTAAGCGAATAATTATAATAACTAAACCTGGCACCTACTTAAACTTATCTATTCCGAAAAGCTTTCATCATGAACCTAAAGTTTAACCTGCATCCTAACATCTTGTGCAACAATGAACATTTTAGCTCATCACAGAAGAAGCAGTATACCTACCATAAAATACTAAAAATTGCGATTCCTGCGGAGCGGAAACCGCTATGCCGTCAGTTGAAGCAAGGGTTCTTTATGCGTCCTTCATTTGACGGTGGCTATTTTCTAAAACCAAGGTTTAAATCAAACGAGAGCAGCTCATAAAACAAACAGAAAAAAATTACGGCAGACGCCGCGGCAGACAAATAAACTTACTGTTTGAAGCTTTGTAAAATAATTCGGACATTCGTAATTTACGAGTAAACGGTAGAGAGAGAGCTATGATTGTTTGCGCTCTTTTTAAAACACTTGCCGGAAATACAATGTTTAGAAGAAAGGTGATTTATGACTACTATGCTGAAGTTTTAAAGTAAAATATAATCCGAAGAGTTACGAATCGTTCTTTGCTTCAATAAAAATAATTATAAAATCATCAAAATGGTGCCTAAATCCTAGGGACACAATGTTTATGATTTTTTCAAGTTAATGTTTATACTACTAGTACAATGTTGTATACTAAAAAAATAAAAAAACAACTAGTAAAATAAACAAAAAACAACAACTTAGTATACCTAAGTTTTTTTTTCTAAATTCGTAGATTCCACCGATCCGATCAATCTTATCATCATCATCATCTCTCTGCCCTTATCCCACGTCACGTGGGGTCGGCACAACATGTTTTTCTCTTCCACTCCCCTCTATCAGCCGTCATATCAGTATTCACTCCTTTCTTACTCATGTCATCTTTCACACAGTCTATCCATCTTTTCTTTGGGCTACCTCTTCCCTTATATCCTTCCACATTTATATTTAACGCTCTTCTAGATCAATCTTATATTGATATTAAATCAATCTATCATGCATTTGAATCACTTACTCTAATTTGACGATACATTTTTCCCATGTCTTGCTCAATATTTGGTAGGCATCGGATCGGGCCCATGTCCCGCTATAAATCTAATAATGACGCGATGTTGTCGACATGTCGAATATAGGATGGAATCGCGCCAATACTGCACAAGCACATGTATCGCTCACATTGCTATATCGTTTAATATTATAGCGAGGGTACTACAGGAAAATCTCTGACTTTTGGAAGTTAACCATTTTGCGCAAATAAATTGAATATCCTCATGATCAGGCCAGAAAAGTTCATCTGAACTATGATATTATTGGGAATGTCATCATGATAATCATAATTTCAGCTGAAGGACGTCCACTTCTAAACATAGGCCTTCTCCCCACTCTACAACCTTACTGCCACAATGACCGTAAATTGTCCGAGCCATGTGCCCCATCCACTGCCACTTCGACTTACTAATCCTCTGGGCAATGTCGACGACTTTAGTTTGTCTACGGATCTCTTCATTCCTCATTCCTAATCGCGTAGAGAAATACCATGCATTAAGGTAGCTGAGCGAGCTAACCAAAGCTCGCTCAGCTACAACTAATACAAGTAGCTGTCTAGCAAGTCTCTGTGCCATTATAACACGTATGTAGATACAATTAATTCAATTAATTTTCAATTAATTAATTTTCAGAAACTTATATATTTATTTAAATCTTATCGTGAACGTATAAGAACTTTTCAAATATAACACTGCTATTACATTATAGATATGTATTATGGTATAGTTGATGATGTAGTGGGAAAAATATTGAACGAATACGTTATTGGGTTGAAGACGGGTGATTTGGGGAGACTTTCATTGCGTTGTTATGATCAAACTGTTTATTCCTTTATTCGAACCCTTACTAGCGTTTCTGTTTGTTATTATAGTTGTTCTGTAGAGTGTATGTAGGGGGCAGCCAGAAGCATAAACAATGAATTAAGAGCAAATATGTTTTTGATTGGTTAGTGAAACACTAACTGTTGCGAAATAGCTTGAACGTTTTTGATATTTTAGGCCCGCAATTGTAAAAAAATAAATTATTTCTAAAAGCAATCCCAAAGTAGCATAATATGACAAAACCACATCTCAAAATACCTCAAGATTACTTCAAAGTTGCTCATTCGCCTGGAGCGCTGTTTGCGTGTTTCCGACCCGAAATGCCCAAATCTGGCTTTTTAACTGTAAAATTGTTCCTCTTCCGACCATTAATTATTAACGTTTTCCCTGAGCCCCGTACTTCTTTGTCACAACCCGGATTCCCTTTGACGTCCAAATGGAACGGTCTACGGGATTGGGCTATAAAAATAATTGTAATCAAAAACGCCGACCGTTAGAATAATTGGAGAAGTTTGGATTGTGACGGAAATTAATGGATCATTGAAACGACAAACAGGATGACCATTTGTATTTACTTTATATATTAAAATGTTACCGAAAAAACGGCAACCGTAATAAGACTGACGTGACTATACCAGAAGCTTCTACGTCTTATCATTGATATGTCGTACAATTAACAACGAAGCAAAACTGTGAAACATACCCATGTGCTTGAAAGATTTCAGGGGCCTTATGGTCTCTAACATTAAATTCTCGAATTGTAAGAACAGGGCCGAAATTCGTATGTGATGATGAACACATTAGTGACAGAGTCTTAAGGCCTCCAACGGGACTATTTTTAATGGTGTGTTTAATTTTATGGTTTAGTCACACCCACACTGTGACTCTTCATAGTCAGGCACCTTCCAAAGGAGGAAAGATATCAGATAAGGAATCCTGCATAAATAAGTGCTTTCATACAAAAAATTATGAAATGTAATATCGCAGAGAAGTCATTCATTAGAGCAACACGGAATATAATCGGTCACCTTCCTTGGAGAGCGCCACAAAGGAACTTTTGTGAGTTCAGGTATTACAATAGTGCGTGTTATTGAACGTGTTTCTAAAAAGTTTATATTCAAATATATAATACAAGCACACTGTTTCGTGTATATAATTTTTAGTTGAGTAGATCTTTAACTTTAACGAAGCTTGAAATGTTGTTTTGGGAGTAGGTACCTTTATTCTTTATTTTTTATTGTACACAAGAAAACACAGATTACAGCAATAAAAAAGAAAGGTATGTACAAAGGCGAGCTTAACCCTAAAAAGAGTTTTCTTCCAGCAAACCTTTGAGGCTAGAGAGAAGTGATTATAGAGGGAGGTTCGTGTACCTAAACAAATATGGTTAGTAGTAGTAGTAAATAACATTTACATATACAAATTACAAAAATACTGTTACCTATTAAAACACCTAAAAATGACCTATATTAATGTAATGTAATGTAATGTAATGTAATGTAATGTACCTGCCCATATTAATGAAATGGAATTGATTAACTGATGTAATTAGGCCTCGAACTTGCAAAACTACGGCGCAATGTCGAGACGAAAGCTTTAGAATTTCTACAACTAGGCGTAATAGTTAAATCCATAAAATGTTCTGTTGCACAATCTAGAGATTCCTCTACCTATTTTAATCCTAGTAATAGGTCACCATCCCCATAAGCACCACTTTAAAGTAGTCGAATCCGTCAGTAATGTCAAATTATTAAGATTTCAAATAGATATTTGCGATTGATTCGATAACGTTAAAGACTGATGCTAAGGGCTCGCACTGTAAATCTAATTCGGTGAGTAGTAAAACGAAAAATGCAATAAAAGTCAGCGCATGACGTGTGTTTACGACGCTCAGCTGTGTGCACATGAGAAATACATACATACGCTGATGTGAGAGCGTATGAATGAACAATACTAGCTAATACAACTCACAGATTTTTATTAATATAAATCTATATTAATAAATAATAATAATAATAAATATTCCGGACATATCACACACGGTCAACTGATCCCAAACTAGGCATAGCCTGTACTATGGGTAACAGCGACTGATATACATAATAGATATATATTATTTTAACACCCAGACTCAGAACAAACATCTGTGTTAGTCACAAATGTTTGTCCAGTGCGGGAATCGAACCCGCGACCGCTAGCGCAGAAGGCAGAGTTATTACCAACTGAGCTATGAGGCCAGTATTACTATATATAAACTTGTATCTACCAGTGAAGACCTTTAAATGGCCTCAAGCTATATATTTAAGTTTCCAGAATGTTTTTCTCAGTGCCGATGGTTTTCCAAAAATAAATAAATTACAATATCTGGATCTCATCGGAAACTTGCATTTTCCATCAAAGAGGTGCCTTATAAATTTTATTGCGGCCGTAATTTCTTTAACGAAAACGACCATTGTTGTATTAAAAAAGTAAGCATTTTGATCGTCGATTCTTAGAAACTTTAATGTCCAAAAAACTCACAAATGTCATGGAACTGGTATTATCCTACTTATAAATGAGAAAGATTGTGAGGAACATATTCCAAGAAATTTGAGTAACGAATTTATGGATCTACAAAGTTACGTCCTAAGTAGTACACAGTACGCATCGCAAGGGTCAAACTGCATCGCAAGCTTCAGCAACGCGCCGACCTACGAGTCACTAGTCTTCTTCGTTGATCCACGACGTGTGGATCCAAAGGCCGCTGCCACTCCACCAGTGCACTCATTCTCAACTTTATTCATTGGTATCACAAGGATTATTTTGTATCGTTTATAAGGTTAGACTTATGCAACTGTTCAGCAGTGCTGGATCGTACATGCATATGTAGCTCAACCCTAATGTAGTACAGTTGTAAAGTCAAGTCTTGGTTGGTTAATTTGCGAGTTGAGTAATTTTCGCTGATTGCTTACATTATTACGACAAGAGGGTACGGAAAGGGGGTGGAAAGAGGGGAGGTAACCATCATGAAAACAACTTTATAACACGACTTTGTGAACTGTAACGCCTATCATCCACTAAAGCTGAGCGAAGTGAATAGTCATCATCATCATCATCATCAGCCTGTAGAAGTCCACTGCTGGACATAGGCCTCCCCTAAAGAGTTCCACGACGAACGGTCTTGAGCCTTCTCCATCCACCGACTTCCCGCAACCTTCACAATGTCGTCGGTCCATCGGGTGGGGGGCCTTCCAACACTGCGTCGCCCGGTTCGTGAAGTGAATAGTATATTATTTCTATTAACTCATATTCAAGAAATCAAATACCTATAAAAAAACTTGATAGTATTTCGTCTCAATTTATCGTTTGATTTATACGCATTATTAAGGCTCATATCTTTACCTAAACATAATTAAGAGGGTGAAAAAAGAACAGGCCATCGACTTTTATCCCTAAGAATGGTAGACAACCTCTCAGATCACCAGCCTATCAGATGCTTGAAGATAACTTAGGGTTGTAGTCAGAGGCATATCTGAACATTTGGTACAGGCCCACATTTTGCAGTCAAATTCAATAGGCGTTTATGTCAATAAAATCTATAATTTCAATCATCATAATTTCAGCCGTTCGACGTCCACTGCTGAACATGGCCTCCCCCACAGACAGAGCAAACTCCTTATCATGTGGGGGATTTGCCTATACTCACCACGCTGGGCATGCGGGTTGGCGAGCGCAGTTAGAGCTATCGTTGTTAATATGAGGGACGCTGCTGCCCATCCCCTAGCTTTTTTCCCTTAGTCGCCTCTTACGACATCAGCGGATAGGTAGATATGGAGGGGCCTAATCTTTAGCAGGGGCCACCACGAATTAGTTTAATAATTAATTTCAATAGGATCACTTTAAAACGTCTTTAAAGCTACGCCTGTTCCGAGTATTCTATACGTGATAGGTTACAAGCCAACCGAATACTTACTGGTTTCTCTCGCCGTTTTCAACACGTATTATGCGCACTTGAATAAAAAACTCATAGGTGGTCCCGACCGGGTCCGAACCCACGACCTTGGAATCGAAAGTCGGGGAACTACTCATAAGACCAACAGGGCTTAGGGAGATACTTTATGTAAGAAAAAATCTTTGTCAGAAATTTCAATGAAAATAATGTCAGTCTGTCAGTTTGAGGTGAAAAAAACACCTCTAACAATTCCAGGATCCTAGCTTTGGTGGATACTGGGCCTTAAAATTTGTAAATGAAAATTATCTTACATTTACTTGATTCCGTCTGTCTGTTCAAGTCAAGAACTACTTACTTACTTACTTAATGGATTTAAAGTCCTTTTCATAATTACTAAGCACTGGTGGAGTGGTGGTAGCGAGCCCGCCTTCCGATCCACAGGTCGAGGGTTCGATCCCGGTTGGACAACAATGGATTTTCCATTCGGTAAATTTATGTGGCTATACTAGTGCTCTCAATCGGTGAAGGAAAACATTGTGAGGAAACCGGCATGACCTAGTACCTAAAAATCGAAGACAATATGTCACATGTGCACGAAAAGAGCCTCTAAGAGGCCTATCACTATACTGATTCTTTCACCGACGGTCATAGGCCCTTTTCAAGGCCGCCATACCTCAACCTGGTCACTGACTTAATACAGGTTGACCAAGAAATAATCAATGACACGACAAGCAAGCAAGCATAAGTACCTACTAAAAGAGTTTCTACCTATGTAGATACTTATGCATTTATTATGTCGTACAGTCGCACATAAAGTACCTTACACTCGCAGTTGAAGCACAAGTGACTGTCGTGAATTATAGAGCGTATGCGTTACATTGCGCGGCATTAACGTCTCATGTTTCATTAACTGCTGAGCGGGTGAGTAATGGTTGTTTGCGACTCATTTTCTCGGCAATGACACGGGGAATATGAATTAAATGAGAATGATAAGTAGACTTGAAATTAATAAGAGAAACTTTAGTAGCTTTAACATTTTAATAAGTTTTTGAACAACTTGATCTCTACAGATCAATACAAGTCGGAAGCTTCCCCAAGACGCTGATCAATTGATCTATCAATAGATCATTTGAACGGTCTTTAGACAGCCTTCCAACACTGCGACGCCCGGTTCGTGGTCGCCATGTGAGAACCTTTACCGGTGTCGGTACGGTCTAGGGTTATGTAGGTTAATTATTAACCTAAAGTCTCCTTCGTGGCTGAATAAGCCTTCATTTACCAAAACTCGAATTCCCAACAATCAGACCCGGCGTATGTACTCGCTCAGCCAAGCCAACAAAAACAAGGCATTGTGCATACATTCACACAAACATGTAATTTTATGTGCATTCATTATTCAGAGCCTTTTTACGTACACGCTGCCACTTTGCTACACATTACTAGGTACAGCGTATTGCTTTCGCAGAAATCATAATCATCAAAATGTGTGATTAATAATAATGTTGGTATCATGTCCCACAAGGGGCATTATTCTACACCCAATTGGCAAAGCAGTTAGTTCTACGAATATAATATAGAAATTCGTAATTTTTCATTGAAAAAACTGTATACAAAAATCAGCTGTTTTGGGGTCAAATCCAGGGACTGAAAGCGGTAGAGGTTATAGGTAGTGGTACCGTTAAAACATTTCGGTACCATTATGCTATACCGGTAGGGCATTACGGTAACGTTATTTCATACCGGTAGATTTCGGTACCAAAATTTTAAGCCGTGGCTAGTTCGCTAGGACAGTCGCGCCGCGCTGGCGGGGTGGCGGGGTTTCACCAAATAAAACCTTTATTTATTTCGGTTATAAGTACCGGTAGCGAAATAAACCGAAATGAACTGCGTAGCCAGATTTTCCGATACCGTTATATTTGTCGGTAGAGAAATATTCGGGTAACCGGAATTTATCGGTATGACGACATATCGTTTTTTAAAGGTACCTTTATATTCCGGTTATTCAGTCCCTGGTCAAATCATTACATACTCAAGTCAGCTGTTATATGTAGGTACTAGGGATTGCAGAATCGGGTAGTTTTTAAGGAACCGGGAATACCGGGAAGCTTCACATAGGGAACCGGGAATTCCCGGGTATTTTGGGAAATTTCGGGAAAAATAGTTTACGTCTAGGCGAAAGGTTTAAAGTTAAACTGTCATAGCTTAATATTAACCAACCGCACATACTTTTGCATGTCGCAGGTTCTGATCAAAAGGATAGAATAAAGCTATATCACTGTTGATCTGTTTAATAATTTAAGCATGTAAGGTAAGGATATTGTTGCTTTTTATGCAAGAAAAACAATGTAAAATTTCATAAAAAAAACTGCATTTATGTTCGATTGAGTAGGTATAAAAAGAGGGGAAATGAATGAAAAAAAAAAAAGTTTTTATTAAAGACAATTTTTAAAATATAGAAAATTACTTTGAAACGAACATAAATGCAGTTTTTTTTTATGAAATTTTACATTGTTTTTCTTGCATAAAAATCAACAATATCCTTACCTTACATGCTTAAATTATTAAACAGATCAACAGTGATATAGCTTTATTCTATCCTTTTGATCAGAACCTGCGACATGCAAAAGTATGTGCGGTTGGTTTATATTAAGCTATGACAGTTTAAACCTTTCGCCTAGACGTAAAATATTTTTCCCGAAATTTCCCGAAAGAACCGGGAAACGATTAATGATTTCCCGGTTCCTAAATTGGCAAAAAAAAACGGGAATTCCCGGGTATTTCGGGACCGGGAATTCCCGGGACCAAACCCTAGTAGGTACCTCAAAGAATTTAAAGAAGAATAAATTCACCAGATGTTTAATTATATGGATCATCGTGCCGTTTAGCCAGCAATTATGTGCATGTAAAAAGGCTCCGAGGAAACACGCAATAGGTACCTACGTTTTTCAGTAGCATCGCAGCGTTTGTCTCGAAAATACTGGTATTTAAATAATCTACATATTTTAATGGTGTGGCTCAGATGGAGGATGAATAGGTCCTTAAGTGTAGATTAGCTTTGTAATTTGAAATGGTATTGGGTAATCTTGTTCTGTATTGCCAAAATTATGCTAATGATATACAGGACAGGAAGTTCAGTCATTGGTTGTGACAAAATAAATAAATAACAGTCACAAATAATCAATTAATCATTTATTTCATAGATTTCATGAAATAAACGTCATATTTGTTTTTAATTACATACCTACCACATACTCTAGAGAGAGAGCTATCGTTGTTAAAATGAGGGACGCTGCTGCCCATCCCCTAGCTTTTGTCCCTTAGTCGCCTCTTACGACATCCGCGGATAGGTAGATATGGAGGGGCCTATTCTTCAGCCGGGGCCACCACGGCTAAGAATAACTTAAGAATATTTGTCAATTAAGGTGAGGGTTTAATTGTTTTATGATTTTTGAACTATTTTTTCTCAATAACCGCAAAACGCATTGTTTTGATTTTTATAACAAAGATAACTTGAGCATTTTATTTATCTAAATCCAAGACAGAAACGCGATTGGTAAAACTTTTCTCGATAGATTTATTTTTTAAAGTTCGGTCCTCTGCAACAGTTTTTTCGAAAATACTCAGAAACTATCAGTCATAAATAACTTTCTTTTAAATATTGTGTTAGGTTATAGCATTGGGTACCTAAATACAAGACACTTTTTTTAAAAAATACTTAGTTTTTAAGATAATCGATATTTTCTTATATGTCGCTCACGTCGATTACTTTCGAGCGCCTTCTAACGCTTGCTATCTCTTTCCTCATTCAATTATAGTACGTAGCGCTATCACTTTCTTCACTCCGCCCACTCGACAGTTTATTATGATCCTCATAGCGCCTTAACTTGTAATTATTTGAATCCAAGCTTGTTTCTTTGTAGTAGCGATCCAGTTTACTAATAAACTAATGCAAGTAGCTTCAGGATCCTTCGGGAGCTTTCTGTTTAACTTCATTAAGATGTAATTACTACGAGTACTTACAGCTATACACAATGCAGTTATACAAGCTGATTCATCCTACCTAGGATAGGGTATCCTTGTTCCTACTAATATCTATTATAAAGGCGAAAGTTTGTGAGGAGTTTTTTTGATTAGAATAGCATATAGGCTTTTTATGTAGATACCACGAGAGCAAAGCCGCGGGCGTAAGCTAGTAATACATATAGTATCCTGGCTAGAGCTTATGAAATGGGCAATAAAGTTTTTTCTTCGACTTTTGGTAATTCGTAATATATCATTGAAAAAACACTATGCAAAATCAGCTGTTTTAGGGTCAAATCAGTGCAAACTCAATTTTTTAGCTATTTTAGGTGGCAATTTTGATGCCGAACTTCTGGTAGGTTTACCTAATAATTAGTTATAAGTTGGTAACCGACATAGCTCTCAGAATTAGCAAGTTGAAGTGGCAGTGGGCAGGCCATATAGCTCGCAGAACCGATAACTGTTGGGGAGTAAAGGTTCTCGAATGGCGACCACGAACCGGGCGACGCAGTGTTGGAAGGCCCCCCACCCGATGGACCGATGACATTCTAAAGGTTGCGGGAAGTCGGTGGATGGAAAGGGCTCAAGACCGTTCGTCGTGGAACTCTTTGGGGGAGGCCTATGTCCAGCAGTGGACTTCTACAGGTTGTTGATGATGATGATGATGGTAAAAAGACCAAAAACAGCTACACGTAATTTGAAAATAACAAAAGAACAATTTTGAGTAGGTTTAATGATGTTCTAGTATCGGAATTTGTATCAACAACCGTAATCGTACCTATAATGTAACTAATAACAACAAGTGGATCTCTTTAGACAATTTTTACGCTTTGAATGCGTTAATAAACTCTTGTCAACCACTTACGCTAATTTATACAAAATAATACAGTAATTTACACATAACGAAAGCATCCCCTATAGATAAAAGCCTTCTGAACTGAGCCCCAAAGCGTTGTCACCGCACAAATAGCAAGATAAATGGCATCGATAGCGAGATCGTAGCGGGTTCGAATCGGATCGCCCGACATTTTCTAACTTATCAAAGTATTGTGATAAAGGACGAAGTTAGGTAGTTTTCCACTTTGTTGGCGTCTAGAGATAGCTCTTGTATACGTAATAGGTACGTCGTTCTATGGTATACATTCCAACCCTTATTAGTTCCTACCATTACAAAAGTGCTTATTCCTAACTTACGTATCTTTATCGGTGGATGGAAAAGGCTCAAGACCGTTCGTCGTGGAACTATTTGGAGGAGTTCTATGTCCAGCAGTGGACTTCTACAGGCTGATGATGATGATGATAGTGTTGTGTTCCTGCTGTGAGTAAGGTTGCCAGAGCTCTTTAGGGGGGAAGGGGGTTCGGGGTCGGCAACGCGTGCGTGATGCCTCTGGTATTGCAAGCGCTCATAGGCTACGGTAACCGCATACCATCAGGTGGGCCGCTTACCATAAGCTTGTTTGCCACCTCTGTTGTATAAAAAAAAAAATTATCTTTAGCCGTTTTACACGATTCCTAGTTTTTTCTTCAAGTCATATTGGCATAAATTAAACTAAATAAAACTAAACTAAAAATGGGTTATTTATCACTATTTGTGAGTTTATTGCATGAAACTGTGCCAAAATATCGGGGAACAAATAAACATGTGTAGATATAAAAACCGCAGTAGATATCCCGTTTTTAGTGAAAATTATGATTTATAGTTACAAAAATTTGTCTGGCCTGATAGCTCCAAACATTTGTGTGATAAACACAGATGTTTGTTCTGAGTCTGGGTGTTAAATATTTATCTATTATATGTATATATCAGTCTCTGGTACCCAGAGTACAGGCTATGCCTAGTTTGGGATCAGTTGATCGTGTGTGATATGTCCGGAATATTTATTTATATTTAATTAGATTAAACAGTTTGTAATTTTGAAGTAGGTAGGTATACTTACTAGCATCAACCTTACTTCTGAGAGTAAAACACAAAATTATCTTGACTTAAAGAAAGATCTGCTAAAGAAAGGATTATGACACTTGCGTTACCTACCGTAGATTGACAACCCTTCGCAATACCTAAACTGAATCATCCCCAAACCTCAAAAACTACGATCAACTTTATGCAAATAAGCCGAAAGGTACCTGTAAGTAGTTAATTTTCGTCCAATCAGGACTCTTTGTGATGCAAATTATTGAAGTTAACTCGTTATAAAATTCAATCCGTGTAATCCGAGGTCCAAAATTGTAAAATTAATTTTATTAATAATAAAGTTTGATGGATATCGTCCGATCCTGATGAGGGATTCGTGTGATTTATTTAAATTCAATTGTTCAAGTGATGTTTCGTAACGCGGCCCGTCCAAAGTTTTCCAATTTTTTAAATAAGACATACGAAAAAAATTGAACACCATAAATAGTAATTTATTTCAAAAGAAACTGGGAGAATACCGCTTTTAATTTGATATAAAAGTAAGATTAGACTTTATGAACATGATCTGAAGGATCAAAAGGTGGAAGGATCTAAGGTAGTTGGTATTTACATAAAAATACAAAAAGATATCCTACAGATAATAGTAAATTTATATCATAGAGTAACTATAGGCTGTGTACCTATAGTCTATGAGAGTGTCTAGTAACCACTCCATGTTTTACTACAAACATTATAATTCGCGTTAACATTGACCCAAAGACAGCAGAGTCTAAAGTGGCGTGCTCCGGGGTCGACGACCCGTTGGGTATAGTGGGGGGTGAACCACCCCCTCTATCGATCCCATTCATGCGTGAGACGATACCACGTGGATATTTCAAGGTGTACTTGGATTTATTTTTTTGTGGATTACCCGGTCTGCGCGATAGCAGTTAGTTTTATAGAGCCTTTTTTTATTAAGTTGCTAAATTAAAAAGAAACCGCTTTTATTTGAAAATCTTTTACAAAAACAGTTTTGTGGATGCTTTATTCATCCGAATGTATATTGTAGTAGTATGCTCGTACTTACTGTGTTTCTCTACATTTTGTGTTTTTTAACTGTTTGCTAAATACATTTTTAGTTAGAAAGGCTAGAGATGGAGAATGCCTAGTTATTTGTAATAAAAAGGATGGGTGACCATTTTTTGAAGGGTACGGTGAGATGTCGAACGAAAACGAGGAAGAGGGACACCAAGAATTAGTAACATGAGCCAGATAAAAGAGAAGATTGCCGTCATTTAATTTAAGATGGAAGGAAGGAGCTCGCATTGGAAAAATAAGAATGGATGAAATTGCATCAGTACACCGACAAAAGCTAAGCTCTTAAATTTTACAAAAATGGAAATAAAATTAATGTTTATGGATTTTTATGATGACTCATAAAAAAATCAGTCGCGTTTTTATTAGTACTTATACTTAGTCGTTAGTTTTAGATTAGGTCAGTATATTTAGGTTTACTTCTTAATTTGTTATGTCTTTTGTTGAATAAATATACCAATAAAGAAATAAAGAAACTTGAGAGGTGTCAAGGGACACCCGGATGGAACGAAATTCCTTTTGATTAATTCGTGAAGGAATTGTAATAAAATTTTATTAAAGACGCATTGATATTGTAATAATATAAGATATTTTTTACAAAAACTGAAAACCGACTTCAAATTCCTGAATATTTACAAGATTAATACCAACCTCTTTTGTTTGTTATCAACCTCTTTGCGTTTTGCTTACCTACTGACGATGACACTGGCCACCAACACATTCGAATAAAAAACCAAAGTATGACATTCAAAAAGTGTCGTTACAACTTTTGGTCTTAATTTTTTCCATCTAGCCCCCTTTCGCAACGCGCGATAAGGAACTTCGTTCCAATAAATAAAAGACACATCTTATTCAGAGTTCATGTTTATTAACAATCTGGACGGATTAAATAAATGTATTTACCAAGCTTTGTATTTCTCGGCGTATTATATTTCTGAAAGGAATCGTAGCTTATTAACTTCATTTCCAGGTCGAACGGATTAACTCCGGATAATCCGAGCTGTGATAAGAATAAGCTATTTCACTTACGACTATTTCGCGTGTCTTCATCGATAAAAGTCGATTTACAATTCACGCGGATTCTGTTCTCTATTCCTTAGACGTTACGGTTCAGTGGGATGCGACATTTGCATGTCAAAGCGACTTTATGTCACATACAATAGTTTTGTCAGAGTGACGTTTTTACGCGGATAGGTAGTTTGTGGTGATTTGAATAAACGGTGGAATAAATTGATATGCTTTGGGGTAAGTTGGGAGAATTTAGGGTTAGTGGGACATCGGTGGTCGTAAGCGGTAAAACTTTAATTTAACTTGTAAAATAAGTTCATAGGTCGAAGTCTAACCATACTAACTTTATTATGTTAGAGAATAAACTATTTAAAGGGAGCTACCTATTGCTTGCTTGCTTGTCGTAACACTGATTCTTTTTTGGGTACCTGTATTAGGTCAGTGACCAGGTTAAGGTATGGTCGCCTTGAAAAAGGCCTATGACCATCGGTGAAAGAATCAGTGTAGTGAAAGGATTAAAGTGTGAATATTAGAGGCTCCTTTGGTGCACATGTCACATGTCTTCGAATAAGTTTCTAGGACACACCGGTTTCCTCATGATGATTTCCTTCACCGTTTGAGAGCACTAGTATAGCGCACAATCCATTGTTGTACGACCGTGATTCAAACCCACGACCGGAAGGCGGGCCCTACCACCACTCCACCAGACGTGCTCAACGTAGATGTTACAAATATAAAGTTTAAAATATATCCAATAATAAAAACGTGTAAATCAGTGATATTTTGGAGCGTGGTCACGGCACCCGGTACAACCCGGTCGCCAATTTATTCTATATAACCCGATAATAAAGAGTTCAATTTCAAAATGCCGTACATCAAACAATAACAAAGGGTCGACACCGGTCCCCGTCGGACATTATACAAATACAATTTTAAAATCGAACCCGAATTCTGTGTTACATTCTTGTTTTTACCCGACTACGGAGGGTTAAGTTTGGCAGTCTATTCATGTACCATGTGTTTTCATCAAAAAAAAGAAGTTCTTTGTATATCGGGTTTTAGTTTTTAAAGTTAATCTTGATTTATCATACCACTAATTCAACAGGCAGAACATGTTTCCATGTACCTTTGATTCATAATGATTAATTTATCATATACTTTATTTTTATGTGTGCCTAAATATCAGAAGTGGAATCTACTGAACAGTTTTTGAGCAAAATATCACAGTGGATCTCCCAGTGGATACCTCCTGTCTGAACGTGAAACTTCACGAGAGTGATACGTAAGTACTTGCTGAGTACTACAGTATACCCATTTGTGAATATGAGATACATTAACAGTAGTGAAAGACTCATATCTGGGACCACATTGTGGGATGTCCTTTCACTTAGGACATGAAATTCGGAGCTATTTACCGAAGTCTTTAAGATTTCATCTCAACGTATGCCCGTTTGAAATTGATCGGCTAAATTAAGCGACGTTCAGCGCGGCCACCAAATGGATGCACGTGACGCTGAGAGCATTAGCTGAGAGCTTCCAACTGTCACTACAGTTGGCCTCGAGCTCATAGCTTTTTACTTCAATATTTTGTCTTTAGCGCCGCCTTACAGATTCAGCGTACCAGCTTATTATTTTTGCTGTAAAAACGACAGAGGGCACCAAGACGTTGATTGTGTGAAGGCAAATAGTTTTAGAAACTATAAAATGCTAAATCATATCTAGATCACGACATACCTTCATTGCCCTCCATGGAGTGCAAGTCCTGCTGCGACCGCCTCCGATGTCGGTACTCCGCCCTGTAGTCCTGCCACCTGCCATACTGCGCAGGGTTGTTCAGATACTCCTGGGAGGAGAACCTCGATGCCCTCGGTGGACTATACCCCACCTGGCCGTAGTAGTCCTGTCTAAACACGACATCCGGGTGATTGATCCCACCAGGTACGATCTGGCTCCCGAAATGGTGCCGCTGTCCAAGGTATTCAGGTTTCATAGGTGCTGGACCATCGGTCAGTTCGTGGCCGTGGACGGATGTGGACCGCTGGGGTCCGTAGTCCCGCAATCTGTTAGAGAAGTCCATGCGGTGAGGGGAGTAGTCCAGGCCTCGAGGACCCATCTCGAAGTGTCCGTGGGGACGGCTGCTGCTGCTGCGGTTGTAGAAATGGGGGGAGAAGGGGTTCTTGCTTTCCTGGCGGTTGAAAGCATCCTTCGGTTTGTCATCTTTTGGTTTTTGCTGCAGCTTCTCCAAAGCGATAGCTTTCTCCTGGATTTGAGAGTCTTTCTTGGGGGTTTCGTTGCGTTTGGAAGGCGACTCGGTCACATCCTGAGATGCTCTCCGGTTGAACTCCTGGACCTTTTCAGGCACAAACCCTTGCGCCGGAACTTGCGCCATTATCACTTATCAAAAACACATCGAAAACACTACGGCAATAGTTATATCAAAGTTGTACAGTACAAAGGTATACGTATAAATTCACAGTAACTGCAGTTACGATTATAATCACAACCGAATAAGCTAGAAACTGAAATTGACAATTTTTATCACTTTAAAACATTTTTTTTCCGAGAGTTTCAGGTTCAATAAAAATCTAGCACAGTGAGTGGATTTCAATAAGTTTAATTATCAAACAAAATCAAAGAAACAAAAGATAAAATAAGTTTTTTATCCCTTTTCGGTTCGTCATTTAGGTTAAGTTAGAGAAGGACACAGCTCTAGATATTATATGGTGAAAGATTACTATATCCATCTCACAATGTGTTAGTCATCAGTCTCATATATTGTAGGTAGGTACTCGTAACTTGTTGCTCTAACTAAAGGCTTTGCCAAACTTCCAAACAACCTGACCGCTGTAATTAGGGCCCGGAACATTTCCTATTTGCTTCAGATAGATGTTTATAGCTATTAACTTGATGTACTCACTAGCTAACCCTTGTCAAAAACTGGTTAAACTTTAATCTTTGTTTGTGGCAGGACGGATAAACAGTTTTCGTTAAACTGTTGATAAACTCAACTTTTATTTAAAAAGTAGTTAATTAAACCTATTTTGAAATCCTTGGTGGCGTAGCTGGTGAGTGGTGCGGGTTCGATTCTGCGGGACCGTTCCGGGTCTGGGTGATATGGTACCTACACTTAGTTTCTGATACCCACGATAGTGGAATCCAAGTGTGGGGTCAGGACTATGTATGTGCTTGTTACTAATGCCCTAAATGTCGAGGTTTTCATATAAATGTGACAATAGAATAATCCGAGTTTGGTCAAACATCACGTTGAAGTATGGTGACCTGAAAATAGCCAATAACCGTACATGCAGTACGATAGTACAACGGGACGACTTTGATCGTATCTCAACATTATTTCGCAAAAACTAGCCATAACTATTGCTAAAGGCCAGTTTAACTGCAATAAATGTCATGTAAAATGCCAATTCCATAGATCCATCGGAACGGTTAATTCCGATTCCAGAAAATATATAATGAAAGTTCATTCTTCTCTCACAATGTAATAAAATAAGGTTTTAATATAGGTTTTTTACAGAATCCTCACCAGCATCGCTTGAACCGATTAATCGCGGATAATCGGTAAATCTGTAACCGAGTTATTTCCGGAAAACTTCCAATACTTTCCAATTTCCTGCATTTCGTTCTGTCTTCTCACATTGAAGCCTACCATGATGTGTTTGATAACAATAAGCTAAACATCGTCAGTACTATTTTACATTAGTAAAAATACAAGAAATGAATGAATGGAGCAACTGAATCCACTCATGTAGTACTTTTAGTTGTTCAACTCAAAACAAAAAGTTAGAATGTTTTATGACACGTAATTTTACTTCTACAAGGGATAATATTTTTAAATCCCATAACCAATAGTTATGCAAACTTGGGTCCGTCACAAAAGTTTTGGGTCCAAAGCTCCTTCGGGAACAGCCAATTTTCCTAGCACCGCACCTGTGCTCGAACTGTCATAATGACATAAACTAAAAAATAAAGAAACCGTGTGTCGTTTTTTGTTTTCGTCATCATGACCGTCTTATGTTGGAAAATTACCTTTATCACAATTGAATTTGTTTATTTGTAACTACAGATAGGAATCGCAACATATTGTACCTAACCAACATACTACGGTACAGCAAAACAGGATTGTTACTTATTTAAACGTATAGCAGGCTGTTATAGGTAAAGCTGTTTTTACGTTACTGAATTGCTAGCAAGTTTGAAACAGTAGAACCGGACAATGCAGTTAGGAAGGCCGATGGACCGACGGCATTTTTACTTTAGGGGGAAGATGTAAAAGGCTCAACCGTTCGCCGTGGCGCTGGACTTCCTTAGTTTGATGATGATGATAATTGTCACAGCATTTCTTCGAATTTTATAAAAAAACCTGATAGAGTCTGCCTGTTTTTTCGAGCCACAGATCTTTTGATGTCTTTATTTTCTGCTTATTTTATCGGGTTCATAATTATGTTTGAACGTAAGTCCGTTTGTAGTTTGGTCCCATTGTTCGGTGTTGGACAAATTCTGGATTGGACAGATTCGTCATTCGGCAGATTTGCTACTCGACAGATTCTGAATTAAACAGATTCTTAGATTCGAGAGATAAGCTACACGGCAGAAAATGAACACTTGTGCACAGAATCCTGAATCTGCCTCATGGACTGGCCTCATAGCTCAGTTGGTAGTAACTCTGCCTTCTGTGCTAGAGGTAGTGGGTTCGATTCCCGCACTGGACAAACATTTGTGACTAACACATATGTTTGTTCTGTGTCTGGGTGTTAAATAAATATCTATTATGTATATCAGTCTCTGGTACCCGTAGCACAGGCTATGCCTAGTTTGGGATCAGTAGAAAATGTTGTGATATGTCCGGAATAAAAAATAAAAAAATACTGATACTGATAAATGCAAAAAAAGAACTAAACGAACTACGACACATTCTGAGAACGAGTGAGACAAAGTGTGATTCAAAGTGATCCGTATGATTTCATTGAAATAAAACACCTTTTGATTCTGACTTTGTATAAAAAGAGTCTGGTCATCTATTCTAGAATCGGATAGGAATCGATGACCTAATGGTACTAGACTAGGTATCTCTAATATGCCTATGGAGTACATTAGTCAGGTATCTGCACTGGACTGTAGCCAAATGCATTGTGTAACTGACCAGTCCATCACGTAGGATTCCAACTACTCAGATTGCATGTAGAGTATTTTCGGTATGTGACTAATAAGGCTACTCGTTATATCTATTTTCATTTAAAAATAAAAAAGTTGCAGTTCAAAGTGACAGTAACAGTTCATTTAAAAATAAAAAAACGGGAACAAGTAACAGCATCGATTTTCAAAGCTGCACGAAATATCGACTTCCACAATTTATTAATATAACAAGCTCAAATTCTAAAACTTACGACGTATATAAACTTAAGACAGCAATGAAATAAACAATAAAACTTCATCGCCAAATTCCGGGAAACTGGAGAATATTCCCCAATATCCCGGGATGAACGTCACTAAACCAGAATATATAACCGCTTACAAAATTTAAGTTATTCCTAAAATATTTTAAGTGAGACATAACTTTGTGTAACAGGGGTTTAAGTGGGCAGCGGTATAGTCTTTATTGCGAGGTGTCAGGGTACATTTTGTTGGGAATTTAGAGGATTGTGAAGGTTTTCAACGAGTGGAAGAAAATGCACATTAGAGGGGCGCAGATGCGCGCTACAGGCGGAGCGACACCAAAACAGATCTCGTAAATTGTTTATCTATTACGTCGAGAGCGTTGAACAAAATGTAAAGTTTAACAATCGAAAGCCAACATTTTAACGTAGCGATATTACTAGGCGAATTTTCATACAAAGAGATGATAGCAGAGCACGGTTTATGTGAGATATCATTATTATGACTTTGAGCAAGCAATGTGATGTAAAGTTATTGAGTAAACAAAAATCCATTAGCTCATTAAATCATCACCATCTTCCTACCCTTATCCCACATCATGTGGAGTCGGCACAACGTGTATTCTTCTTCCATTTCCCTCTATCAGTCGTCATCTCAGCCCACTCCTTTCTTACCCACATCCACTCACACAGTCCATCTTTTCATAGGCCTACATCTAAACAAAAATATTTTACATAATACGCAAGAAACCGTTGAGCTATTAAAAGACCGTTTCAATCTTTCTATAGATAGCTCAAATCTAGCAGAAGGATACTACTTGTAGGTAGAATGTAATTGCTGTTGCTATCGATACCGTATATCGGATCGTTTGTATTCAACTGGCACGACATCGACACGGCACATCAGACGCTCTGTCGCGCAGCGCAACACCCACCTACATAATGCACGATGTAGTACCCATATACAATCTCCGATGAACAGAGGCTCAGCAATAATCTAGAAAGCCTTGAAAACAGTGGGCGTAATGTGAATATTCATATGATTTTCAACTTTACGTCCGTGGAATAATGTCTACTATGTTGGAAATACTACTATGGCGGAAACTTGAGGCAGTTTTGAGTGCGGTTATTGTATAGGAAGTTTTTTTTATTACTAAGAATTTTAACTAGCGATTAAACAGTGCCATTAATCCTCGTATTCTTAGTGAATTTGTTTTTACTCTCCTCACACATAATAACAGTAAGCAGTAGCCGCAGCCTCTGGGTTCAAAACCGCGTTCACCGCTTCAAAGGCCTTCTTACATTTCAAACACCTACATATTGACAAGATACCCGATTAACTCAAGTTTCACAGAAGTCATCAAATGATATCAGTGAAAAGGCCTTAATCACTACTCAATGAGACAATGTGTTTACGTGATGTCGCGTGCCAGACCGACACGCAGACACGCCCACGGTATCTGTTGCTGTGATGGAATGTCTATTGTGACGAGAGGTTAGTGGTTGGGAAAGAATTTTCTGCGTAGGAGATTTCTGTGTATGTATTCTCCTAATTTCTAAGTCACGAAAATATGACGTTATTTTCATCGCCATACTCATTACATCGAGGTTTTCCCGCTAACCTACAACATGATGAGCTTTAAGAAAAATACAAAAATATTTCTCCAGGGCAACACATTAGCAATGCTCCAGGTGTTGCAGATGTCAATAGGCGACGGTAATCGCTTACCATCAGGTGGGCCGTAAGCCTATTTGCCTACGTATAACATTAAAAAAAAACTGTCAAATACAAATGAGTTAGCTTGTCTTGAATAATAACTAAAGATACGATGGTATCTAAGGCATAAACCTACTGAACAGCCGAACCTAATACTAGTTATATAGGTATAAACCTAACAAGGTACTTACCAACAATTGTAAGGCTTTTAAAAAACCGATTCAAGTGAAACCTCTGCCAAAAATCTTATTACAAAATATTCGACTATTCAGATGACAAAAAAGCTTGGGACTGAATATGCTCCAACTCGATTATTAATAATGTTGTAAAAGGATCGTTTGCTTTCTTGCCTGTATCTTCGAGGCTTGGTCGCCAAGAATAGAGCGGTAAGTGACTTAATATGACTTCTGAAAACTATCCTTGCGATTTCTATGTTTTTTTTTAATGACATATTCACACACGGTCAACTGATCCCAAACTAGGCAAAGCCTGTACTATGGGTACCAGAGACTGATATACATAATAGATATATATTTAACACCCAGACACAGAACAAACGTCTGTGTTAGTTACAAATGTTTGTCCAGTGCGGGAATCGAACCCGTGACCTCTAGCCCAGAAGGCAGAGTTACTACCAACTGAGCTATGAGGCCAGTCTCTCAATGTATATTATTTAAGGCAAATTCACCATGAAAAGCCAAATAAATAAATATTTTAGGTTCCAAATAAAGCGTCAAGAATTATACTAGCTTTCGCTCGCGGTTTCGCTCGCGTCGTACCTAAATAAAAAGCCTATATGCTGCTCTAGGTAATGAACTCTATCTCTTCCAAGTTTCATCAAAATCGCATTTTTAATATTAGTAGTATATTTGTTCATTTTGTCACAGAATGTCCTAATTTTATTCTGCTTCTTGAAATTGTTTTCAAAGATCTCATTATTATGAGTCGAGGATAACAAAATTATCGTGGAAATCTTGGATCAAGTTGTTGTAATAACAAACCTTTGCTCGAAAATAATTATACGAGACAATAAGCACTTTATAAGATAATCCGCCATCTTGCTTGTGGTGTAGCTTGCTTAGTCATTTTCAATAGATCGGTTCAGTTAATCAACCTTCAGCGCGGTCGCCAAATAGATGGGTGACTGTTAGTGGCAATAACAGCTGAGCGCTTTTCTACTTCGGAGGGCACGTTGGGATGTCGCTTCAATCTGTGATAGTCATTAAGCCATAACGGAGGCCTTCCGGCGGCCTAGAAACGTCGTCACGAGAGTTGGCCACTAGCTCATAACATACTTTTATGAGCCCTAGAAAAGCTTGCTTGTCGTGTCGCTGATGCTTTCTTAGTCATCCTGCATTAGGTCAGTGACCTGGTTGAGGTATGGTGGCCCTGAAAAGTGCCTATGACCGACGGTGAAAGAATCAGTGTAGTGAAAGGATTAAAGTGCGCCTATTAGAGGCTCCTTTCATGCAAATGTCACAATACTCATGTCATCGAATTTTTGGACATGCTAAAAGAAAGAAAGAAAGAAATTCCTCAGGATGTTTTCTTTCACCTTTTGAAAGCACTAGTATAGCGCACATACATTTTTCTAATGGAAAATCCATTGGTGTATGACCGGGATTCGAACTCACGACTAGTGGATTGGAAGGAAAAACCACTTCACCAGAGCATCCTAAATTCATCTCATATTACATAATTTAATTATTATTATATATTTTTTATCATTATTACAATATGCAGTTTGACATTATTATTCTTTTCCACCTATATTAATTTTTATATTTATAAAACTATTCCCTGACGATTCTAACATAATCTTAATAAGACTGTTCTCACAGGGTTTCATGACTGTGTAGGTAATGGTTTCGGCAGAATACCAGCGTCTGCTGCAAAACAGTAGGCATAATGCTGAGCCGAAGCCATTCTGCTGCTGCAGCACACATCACATTTTTACTTTCATTACTTTTCTCTTGTTTCTTTTATTATAAGTACTTAATGTTTATTGGCCGTGGTGGCCCCGGCTAAAGAATAGGCCCCTCCATATCTCTATCCGCGGATGTCGTAAGAGGCGACTAAGGGAAAAAAGCTAGGGGATGGGCAGCAGCGTCCCTCATTTTAAGAACGATAGCTCTAACTGCGCTCGCCAACCCGCATGCCCAGCGTGGTGAGTATGGGCAAAACCCCCCCACATGAAAGGGAATATGCTCTATGACTGGCCTCATAGCTCAGTTGGTAGTAACTCTGCCTTCTGCGCTAGCGGTCGCGGGTTCGATTCCCGCACTGGACAAACATTTGTGACTAACACAGATGTTTGTTCTGTGTCTGGGTGTTAAATATATATCTATTATGTATATCAGTCTCTGGTACCCATGGTACAGGCTATGCCTAGTTTGAGATCAGTTGACAATGTGTGATATGTTCGGAATATTTATTTATATTTATATTTATCTGTGGGGGAGGCCATGTTCAGCAGTGAACGTCGTACGGCTGAAATGATGATGAATGTTTATTGTAAAATGTTGTGCAAATGTGTGTTTTGGTGGCAATTAAATAAATGTCTATGTCTATGTCTATACAAATTGAATAGATATACAAACAAACGTACGTATGCCACAGTTCCAAGGCCTGTCGGAACTGAACATTATCCCTTATAAAACACGGCGTGTCCGACTCATACATATTTATTGACCAGGCCCTGCTCGCCTGGACCGCATCCAAGCTGAGATACACTAGTGACGTAGCGATGTCGATAAAATATATCGATAACTATGTCGATAAAGTTTTATTACGACGAAATATAAATAACGTGTCAATGTTGCTATTTAGTTGTTGCGACAGCCTCGGGCGTGAAACTTTTCGCGATTTGAAATCGAAACAGAGTGTAAACAATTGCAACAACTTGACTGGCCTCATAGCTCAGTTGGTAGTAACTCTGCCTTCTGCGCTAGAGGACGCGGGTACGATTCCCGTACTGGACAAACATTTGTGATTAACACAGATGTTTGTTCTGTGTCTGGGTGTTAAATATGTATATCAGTCTCTGGTACCCATAGGCTATGCCTAGTTTGGGATCAGTTGACCGTGTGAATATGTCCGGAATATATATTATTAATATTTATTAACTTTCATGTTGAGTATGTTATCAACCGTTAGGGAAGAAGTAGGTTTTTCTTTTAAAAAACTTAAAAACTTTTCGTCCACAAGATGTACATATGACATTGTCCATTTCATTTCTTTCTTCTCTATTCTGATCTCATCTGGTAGAATATTAAGTTCGCATTTGAAGTCCTTTGTGAATGTAATAGTTAACGCCCACGATTTTCGATGTTTTTTCTTTAAAATCTTCGATATCGATATTTTTAACGATACTCGGTCACTACGGAATATCGGAAGAACATAATATCGTAGAGTTCTTGATCTATCTGCGAAAAGATTCTGTATTAAACTATGATTTCAGAGTATTGAATTTATTATGACCCGATTTATTATTTCGATGATTTAGGCACAAGTTGAATAAAGTGTATTATTTTCAGAAAGAAACTTAAAACTAATACAAGTTAATATTTACAAAATACACAAGAAACAGTTGAGCCATCTAAAGACCGTTACAAACGATCTATAGATAGCTCAACTGATCCAGATCACTACCAGTCGGAAGCGTGCCCAAGACGCTGGCGGAGTTGCCACGCTGGATGGCAATGCTAATTCGCTGGGCCAAATAAGAGCCAGCTCTCGGGTCATTATTGATTATTATTTTTAGTCAAGTGTATTATTTTTATATCGATATAGCTTTATTTAAGATGATTTGAGAGTATTTTTTTTAACGGGTCTTTATTACCGTATCTTATTTTTTCTAGACTGAATTATTGTGAAAAGCTGGTGAGCTCTGGAGAGTGACATAGGATTAATTTTATCGACCTCGGTAGCGTAACGGACGAGAGCCCTTCTAAAACGTAAAGAGTGCTGGTTTGATTCCCGCTGCGCACAAAACTTTGACAAATATTTGCATGTTCTGCAAATATATTCGCCTTACAGAATCGCAGCCAAATAACGTTATTTGTTTCAAATAGTGTTGTGTTCCTGCGATGAGTAAGGTTGCCAGAGCTCGTTAGGAGAGGGAGGAAGGGGTTCGGGGTCGGCAACGCGTCCGTGATGCCTCTGGTATTGTAAGCGCTCATAGGCTACGGTAACCGCTTACCAACAGGTGGGTCGTATGCTTGATTGCCACCTCAGTAGTATAAAAAAAATAAAAAAAATTGTTTGAGTCTAGGTGTTACTCGTTTCTGATACCCACGACACAGGGAATCCTAATGTAGGGTCCGGACTATGTAGGTGTGACTGTTGGTTGTTATTTATTAATCCGGGTACCACAAGAGCGAAATCGCGGGCGGAAGCTGGTTACCGAATAATTTGACATCGCGGATACAATAATTTGCAATGATCCGGCTCATCGTCACACAGCGACCGCAGCCGAGAGACATTAATTAATGATTAATGGCTTTGAGCACACGAGCGATAGTCTCCAGAAGGTTCTATATGTTGAGCTGATAGGGGATGACTCTTGAGAGCGGTTATACGATACTGAGATAGATGTTGATGCTATGATTAAAGGGATGGTTTTATTCAATGAGATAGATATTGCATTT
The DNA here is from genome assembly GCA_947579855.1 of Anticlea derivata. Classification (NCBI taxonomy): domain Eukaryota; kingdom Metazoa; phylum Arthropoda; class Insecta; order Lepidoptera; family Geometridae; genus Anticlea; species Anticlea derivata. The sequence goes on along the minus strand of OX388277.1, from coordinate 213,959 downwards.
TAGGCGCAATGAATATTGGCGCGGTTTCTTTCTTTCTTTCTTTCTTTCTTTTCAATCTCATCTACCATTGAAACTTTATTATTCTATGATCATCATCAGCATCTGCCTGTAGAGGTCCACTGTTGGACATAGGTTGATGAGTAAGGTTGCCAGAGCTCTTTAGGGGGGAGGGGGGAGGGGTCGGCAACGCGTGCGTGATGCCTCTGGTATTGCAAGCGCTCATAGGCTACGGTAACCGCTTACAAACAGGTGGGCTGCATGCTTGTTTGCCACCTCAGAGGTATAAAAATAAAAAAAATAAAAAAATAGGCTTCCCCAAAAGAATACCACGACAAACTGCCTTCGACTCTCGCATCCTTTACAATGTCATCGGTCCATCAAATGGGGAGCCTTCCAACACTGCATCGTTTGGCTATGTCAGTGACCTTAGTTCTTCTACAGATTTTCTCGTTTGATCACCTGGAGATCTGAGTGGCTATCTACCATGTTTGGGGATAAAAATGACTCTATTTTTGTTTAGCTGAAATGAATAAACCTTAGCTAAAGAACGCTAAGCACCATATGATGGGCGTCCATAAGGAATATTTCAGCCGTCATATATTTTAGAGCAAGTTATTCACAAAATATTTGAAGTTTTCCTTGTCTTCGCTTTTCGCTCGACCAATCATTATTGAAGTTAAAAGAAAGCTTTATAAGCGCGTAATAATACGCTATAATTAAGCGAGCATAATAAAGCGGTAACCTGTATCGTCACATTACATCCACGTGATATTACGGCCGCTTTAATACGTTTGCAGACTCTATGAACACTTTGGTACAAGCAATTCTAAAACGTTTACTACCTTACAGCTATAAATTACGGTTTCCTTTATTTTGGATCGTAAATCACAAGCTTCGGTGTAATTTACATAAAATGTACGTTACATACAATGTAAATAATTGGAACATATCTATGATATCCTCGGCTCATTAAACCCCATGGACACACACGTATCAAAATACAAACACAGCAATGTACCGATAATTTACATTTAATTCGTTCGGTACCAGCGGTTTAATTTTTTATGGTCTATGTTATTTGTATCTATGGTAGTAGTCTATATCATATACATAACTTAGGATTCATTGTCATCAAGTAAGTGTTTTATAAACAAAATTAAAACGTGAATGGTTGACAGTGATTGCGACAAATTATGTAAAAAATGTAAAACTCCGAACTATTCTTTCAACTCAAAATATAAACAAAACACAGATACAACAAGAGACATAAAACAGTCGAATTTTCATCGTTTTTGAGGTCAAAAGTTGTGTGAGCTTCAATTGTCTTGAGTAACGACTAACGGCACTAGTGTACACTAGGATAATAAGTTATTACCATTTACTAAAATGGATTTATACATAATATGTTAGTGTTTGTTTGGATGAATAACGAGCGTTTGCGAGCAACAAGTTTACTACCGACATGTATGTTTAATAAACAATTATATGCTTTTGTACAACAGTAGCAACTATCTGAAAATTGTGTCTAATCTATCCGTTTTACGTTGGTATGTTTATAAAAGACGAATCTATGATTCTTGGTTTCAAAACATCATGAGAATAATTAACATTTTCAAACAGATTTTACTAAAAATACATATAAACTTTTCAGTATGTCGCTCATCGCGTGAATATGAAAGCAAAATAATTAAAAGTAAACATATTTTTATGCGAAAACAAACGCACAAAAACGTGGTCCAACCCAAAAGGTAAAAGAACAAATCTAGGAGACAATTTCACCTAAAATTTTGGCGTTAACCACTTCACCACTCACTGTGCCAGCGCGACCACTGCGATGCTATGGTACTATGAACACACCTTACACTACACTACATAATGATATGTTTGGTTCAGGCCTCCGTCCGGGCGTGCGCTCGGCTCCGGGGCGGGCGGCGACTGGCGTAGGGCGGGCGGGAGATATGGGTTAACGATTACGCTTCCTTCTACCGATAACCAACGGTTGAAGGTTAAGGAGGCTGTTTCGATTGCAATTTATCCCGGGATTATTATTTTTATTAAATTTTCGATATAAAATATTATTCTATGAATTCTGATATAAAATTATACTGATTATTATGGCGCCATTTTCATCACAATTTGCTATGAGCTTCTTTGCTTGAGAAATGACTAAGAATACGAATATAAATATAAAGGGTTAAATAAAGTTCCGTGCTAAAGAGCTTCATAAATCCGACAGAATGTCAAGACCTCCTTATCTATAGATAACCTTTCACCTAATCTGTCCGACTGTATTTTAGCCCGAACTCACGAATTAATGCTATTTCCCACAATATTTTTTTTTTATTTGGGAAACAAACAGTACAATATTCCACTTAAACCAAAAACTTATAAAAATACACTAACCAGTGAAGTTTCCTCTATAAGATAAACAATAAAAGCAAGTGAACAGACTTAAAATATTAACAAATATTAAAAAATTAACATGATAAAAAATTAAAAAAAATAATGCAGTGGAAGAATTTCATTTACTCTAAAACGTGTTTAAATTGTACTAGTTTCCGCCCGCGGCTTTGCTCGCTTGCGGTGCCTATATAAAAGGTAGCCTATATGCTATTCTAGGTAAAGAACTCTTTTTATTCCTATCGAAATCGGTTGAGCCGTTACGGCGTGATTGAATAACAAACATCCAAACATCCTCACAAACTTTCGCATTTATAATATAAGTAGGATGGTATAATATATTCGATTTGGGTATTTATTTATTTAGAATACAGTATAACATCATAACTGGTTTTTTAATAATATTTATTATTTTTTTCACTGAAACAACACAAATATTTTAAGTGCACTTAAGTTTAACTAAATTTTTGTAATGTACCCTTTTTAACGTCCCTTTACTTACTTAATGTTCAATATGTATTTGATAATATTTCATTAATGGTTTTTACTTTAAGCTCTACCTACTTATAAAAGTTACGAAAATGGCTATTGAAGAGCGGTATCTCCTAATACAAGCAAACATTTGCTTAAAAGGAGACTCCAAACCCTGATTGTGCCAATTTATAAGTTACTGAAATAAACATTTTTAATTTAATTTTAATTTAATTTCCAACCCCATGTAATACCTTCTCGGGAATTTTTAGAGTAAATACCGCCTCTCGCCATAGGCAGGGGATCCATCCTCACACCCTGGAGCCGGGTTGGCCGCGCACCGTGCTCTTTCAGAGGAACTTCCTCCCGCGAACACTCAGCTTGTGGAATGATCTGCCTGCTGAGGTTCTTAAGGACTACGGTATGGGGTTCTTCAAAAAGGGCGTTTTGAACTTTTTAAGGAGTCGGCAACGTGTGCGTGATGCCTCTGGTATTGCAAGCGTTCATAGTCTACGGTAACCACTTACCAACAGGTGGGCCGTATGCTTGATTGCTACCATAGTTGTATAAAAAATATATATATATTACAAAGAATGTTGTCTTGGAAATGTTTAAAGTCTCGTGCATACTGAGGCATTTAATATGAGCCCCCGAGCCGACTATAAGTACCTATAGGTACCAACTGGCAGTGCATCTCCAGCTCGGGACTAATAAACTGAGCAGAGTTTTATTAAATTCTTCTCTTCACATAGCAGGGAATGTTGCTGTTTACGAAAGAAATGCATTATATTACAGACATTTATTTATTAACAAGGACTCGGCAATTAACTGAGATATGTACTTAATCTTTCAAAACAACCTTCCTCTCGTGGCCACTACCCGAGTGACCAAGAATGGACAAAGGTGTACATAATTATGTGTTTCCTTTAAGTAACTATTAGAATGGACAATGTACATCATTATGTATTTCCGTTAAGTAACCATTATGTAATAATGTTACACATTGGGTAAAAAATCCCATTTGGTTACTCATTGTTACACGTTGCTTACTTTTCGTATCACTGATTCTTTCTTGGTCATCCACATTGGTCAACACTTTGCTACTGTTATATATTTCGGTATTACTCAACGGGAGCCCATTCGATGAGCAAACAAACTGAATAAGAAATTACGTCAACATTTTAGTTGTTTGTCGTGGCACTGGTTTTTTCTTAGTCATCCTATAAGAGGTCAGTGACCAGGTTGATGTTGTTTATTTGTTGGTCTATAACAACTTACAAAATCTATTATAATAAACTTCTTCAACAAGTTATCAAAAGACTAACACAGCCATGACTTGGGAATGTTTAAGAGTCGTATACCAAACAGCGGTAATGGAAAATGGTAGTTTTGACCGGCGACCACTGTTTGTGTTTGCTCGGCGCGCACCCCGGGCGTAGGGATGTGTCTCTATCGATAGAATGTTGTCGATTAACAATTAGTTTTGCTAAAATTTCACTCACATTATAACACAAAATGTATTATTATTATTTATTATTATTACACAATCTATCCATCTTTTCTTGCCAAATCTTTTATTACTAAATAAGCAACAATTAATTTAAGAAAATATACGTTACTTTTTAATCAATTAAATGTAAATATTCCAATAACTTTTAATGCTATGTACCATTATTATTTAAAAATAGAGATGAGTTGTGGATTGTCTGATTGGCAGAGTTGGGTTGTAAAATATATTTCACAACTGGGAGCAAACTTAATTATACGTAGAAACACATTTAACATTACTATCAAAGTACTTGTTCCACACCCTACGTTCACGTTCGGCTCTAGGATTAACACGTTTTTTATATGCTCCAAAATTACTTACCAATAAAATGCTGACTTTTTTATCGATTTCGCCAATAAAATAGCAGTGGTTCTCCTACACATAAATATAACATGATAACTCTCTCGCTACGACAGGTATCAGTTTATGCTTTTACTAACAGAGAGTTCAATATTTAATTGGAAATTCGTCATTTATAACTTTTTATCGGTCAGTGTATTTTGTTAGCTATTTCTGTGAAATTAATATTAAATTTTTTATTTTTAAAATTTATCATTAATTGTGTAATTGGTAATATACATAATATTTGTGCACTTTCAGCAAATAAATAAATAAATCATTTGCAGTGTTATCTAGTATTGCATTTATTTTGTTATTTTTTTGCAGCTCACTGACCTAAAAGTAAGTTTAACAATAACGGCATCCATCAATAACAAATACAAAATATATATTTAGTAGATAGAGAAATTGGGAGGCAATTATCTCAGCCTATTTTAGTTATTTTAGTAATACTAGCTAAACACTATTTCTAAAAAACGACATTAAACAACATCGATATGTCACCACAACACTACAAGACAGCTTGTAGACGTCTACGCCCACCACGACCCTCCGCGTAGCCCCTCTACGCAGCTTCGCGCCGCTACGAGCCCTCTACGAAGTTTTTATACGTTCAAACTCAAGTAACGAACAACCTTACAACTTGCATTATGTTCATCACTCGTATATCTAATACTGTAATATAAGACATGCTACCTTACGCCCGTGGTTTCGCTCGCTTCTACCCGGATAAAGGACTCATATAAAACTCTCGCATTCACAATATTAGTAAGGATTTGCATTAACTTGTCTCTGTACTTTCTTTGCACTACACTGTATGATAAATGCTATTTAATTGAACTGAGAAGCTATGCTCGAATGTTCATTGAACTTTATCGATACTGCGTTCATCAATTATTTCCAGGTGAAATGCTTTTTCACAGAGATAAGCCCAAAATGTTCATTTTCCAAATACTCATATCACTAACTATATATACTCCAAATATCCATTCAGATTTCATCCGATTCCGTTCAGCAGTTACGGCGTGATTGCACCACAAACAAACAAAAAGTTTAATGCTGCAACAGTAGAGACGCAAGAAGTGCGGGTTCTTTCCTTGCGGCGGAACACATGATCTGTGCATATTAGTTCCGGGTCTGGGTATTGTGGTACTACAAGGTGATTCATAATATGTATTCCATCCCGAAAGGGGCTTATTCTACAACCAATTGGCAATAAAGTTTGTTCTACGACTTTTGGAAATTCGACATTTTTCATCGAAAATACTCTATGCGAAAATCAGCTGTTTTGGGGTCAAATCCGGTCAAACTCAATAAATCAGCTGTTTTAGGTAACAATCTTGATGCCGAACATCTTGTACGTTTAGTTATTAGTTTTAAAGATGATAAAAATACCAAAAGCAGCTAATTTGAGAAAGTTTGTGAAAATAAAAATAAAAAAATATTATTTCTTTTTTATAACCCCCTTTCGGGATGTTATACATGTTATGAATCACCTTGTATAGTACTCGTAGTATCAGATACCCACGCCACAGGGGATCCAGTGTGGGGTTTCGGCTTTATTTGTGTATATTTACTTTAGAAACTATTTTAATGTAGGTATGTTGAATGCTTCACAAATAAACATCTCATTACAAGGATTCGCGGCTCTCGGCATTAAATTAAATGTAGCCAATGTTGCCATCACCATAAATACCTCCGGCACTACCAACATCAAGAATGCATTTCTGAGTAACTATCTGAAACAACTCAAAGGAATACCAACCGTACACTTCCTACTACAGGATTTAATTCCGCTTGAGGAATATCTCAACACAATCTTGAAATATTTTCATTCGATTATGTACTGAATGGGTTAAGGTACAGGGTGGAGAGTTGTGTGCGGGGATTTTAATACAAGTAATACTTGACGGGCCCCAGCGCCTCTAAAGGGGGTATGAATCAATTTAACGCGCGAAGCAGAATTATGAATGTAGGGGATGTTCTGTTACATTGGAATCGCTTGATTATATTGCACAGGTAAGTGGAGGAAGGGGGTGAAATTATTGAATTGATCTCTGGATTTAATGTACTGTAGTATGTATGTGATTTTACCATGTCTGTCGTATGGCTGTCAAACATGGGCATTGACGGACCGCCAACTAAATAAGATTAAAGTTTGTCAAAACGGAAAAGAGAGAAGTGTAGTTGGAGTTGAAAGAATAGACAGAGTAAGAGTAGAAAATATAAAAAAAACATAACAAAATTCAAAAATATACATAAAGTTTATAAAGAACTCAAATGGAGATGGACAGGTCATATGCTAAGAGAAAGAAAAGAGAAGTGAACGAAACAGATAACAGAATGGCACCCAAGGGACAGTAAAATAAGCAAAGGTGGACAGACTAAGCGTTGGGAGGACGATATTAAAAAAGTAGCAGGTCCGGAATGGACTCGGACTGCAAAGGACAGGACAAAATGGAAATCTTTAGAAGAGGCCTTAACCAAGCTGTTAACAAAAGAAACCCGGTTGTCGATAACTAATTAATAACAACTAAACAAAGAATTTCAAACTAAATATGTAACTAGATTACTTATCTTCTACAATAATTTTAGTAGTAGTGTAAAACAAACAGAAATAAAGGCTTATTTTATTAGTATGTATGATTGTTCCCACTAGTCCTTCATAATTCCAACCGTGGGAAGTCCACTGCTGAGCATCGGCCCCACAGATTTCCAAAGCGACTTCCTATCTGGGCGGAATTTGCCCATACTTATCACGCTAGGCATGCGGGTTGGCAAGCGCAGGTTAGTGCTAACGTTTTTAAAATAGGGGCCGCTGCAGCCCATCCCCTAGCTTTTTTCTATAATTCACCTCTTACGACATCCAGCCGTATTCTTCAGCCTATTCTTCAGCCGTGGCGACCACGGCGCGTCACTAGTCCTCATATTCGGAAAATCACTATCAAGGGGTAAAATAATGGATATTGAATACCATCACGCCCTAAAATATGATCGTCAAACACAATAATGAAGCTCGGGCGTTGGCTTGTGTGTGCATTATCACGGTCGCTATTAAAAACAAAACAACCGTGAAAAACGAAGCGCGTGAAATGACAATTTGTGAGCATTATGAGAAAAATAAGATATAAGTACATACCTAATTATAAAAAAATATATAATCTACACGTTCTCTTTTGCTTTGGGAATAAAAATAAATCATCTCTAGGCTAGAATAGGTGCTAAAGTCTTATTTTATTAAAATTAGGTCTTTGTAAGTGGATAACGGTTCGTAAAGACGGTGGAACCGAGAGTGAAGTGTCGAGTCGAGGGCTCCAGGGTCCCTCAGGGGGCCTAGAGGAGGCCAGGGGGGCGTAATGAGGTTAAGGGGGAATATGGTTTCGTGTAACGGGTGCTACATTGTTTGTTCGGTGTCACAGAGCCAATAACTGATTGTATTTGTCGCATTAACTAAGTTGCGGGGTTTTGTACTACGCGTACAAACCCCACTTATTCGTTCCATTGATGGTAACGTTATTGACACTTAATTAGGATTACCATTAATGATGGTAGGTTGCTATTTATATTATAATAATAAATACTTATTCTTTACCTTAACGCTACATACGATTAACATTGATAATTAATATTTAATAAAAGGTAAAAAAATTACACGATGCTTGAACTAGGACAATCTGTGTCTCAAGCTGAAAATGGCAAAAAATAAACGAAAGGTGCCTCTTAGAGGCTCCATTCGTGCACATGTCACATGTCTTCGAATTTTTAGGTTCTAGGACATGCCGCTTTCCTCACGATGTTTTCCTGCACCATTTGAGAGCACTAGTACAGCACATACATTTTCCGAATGGAAAACCACCGAGTCCACGACCGGGATGCAAACCCCCGACCTGTGTATCGGAAGATGGAGCCACTACCGCATCTCTACCAGTGCCAGATAATCTATGAACTCCGTTATCAGAGTAAGTAAGCTTACACAAACTTACTCAGCAAAATAATTATCTTACTGAAGGAAAAGTTTCAAAATACCGATAAGTAAATTGCAGAAGATCGCAAGCTAGGACCGCTCCTTAACGATTCTGCATGAAGGATGGCAGTTAAAGTTTCTCTCGAGAGGGACTGTGTACTTATAAATCTCAAGTCGGCACCTCCCTTGCGCTTGTCTTTCTCATTGTTCCTGACTGGTTCCTTCTTAGACACCCTGCGCCAGTATAGTGAGCCATTGCACTCAGACCACTCCTGCTATGTTAACAGGGGCGTAGACGAACCAAAGAAGTTCATACCATTAACATTGGTGGAAAAGTGAAAGTGAGTGAAGCATTCCAAGCCATCGGAGGAGGTAGGGCACAGCGAGATTTTCTCGCTCTAAATTGGAGCAGCCCGCTTGGGAGGTACCTCCGCCTTACAGAAGAGAGAAATAACATTATTTGTTTCAAATAGTGTTGTGTTCCTGCGGTGAGTAAGGTTGCCAGAGCTCTTTAGGGGGGGGGAGGGGTTCGGCAGGCAACGCATTAGCAATGCTCCAGGTGTTTTAATGTCAATAGGCGACGGTAACCACCTACCATCAGGAGGGCCGTAAGCCTGTTTGCCTCCGTATAGCATACATCGCGAGGAAATCGGCATGCACGAAAAAGGAGCCTTTAAAAGGCACACTTTAATGATTTCACCACACTGGTTCTTTCACCAACGTTCATTGGCCCTTTTCAGGGCTGCCGTACATCAACCTGGTCACTGACTAAAGCGCACAGAAATTATACGAATGGAAAATCCATTCGTACAATACCAGGATTAGAACCCACTACCACCACTCCACCAGTGCTCTGACCATCATCATCATCATCATCCAGCCGTTTGACGTCCACTGCTGAACATGGCCTCCCCCACAGACAGCAAATTCCTTATCATGTGGGGGGATTTGCCTATACTCACCACGCTGGGCATGCGGGTTGGCGAGCGCAGTTAGAGCTATCGTTGTTAATATGAGGGTCGCTGCTGCCCATCCCCCAGCTTTTTTCCCTTAGTCGCCTCTTAAGACATCCGCGGATCGGTAGATATGGAGGGGCCTATTCTTCAGCCGGGGCCACCATGGACACTCTGACCATCACTGACCTTGAAATCTTGAAATCAAGATCGAGTTAAGATCGAATTGGAACCTTCAGTCGGCTTAAGAATGTTTGTTCAGAATAATTCATAAGTGGATCCTTCGTTATTCCTATTGTTTCCTCGAGCGCTCTCGATGTGACGTCATGATGGCTGGGAGCCGACTACACGGCGTAAGCCAATCATTACAGTCGACTTCACTTTCTAAATAGGTTGCTTGCTTGCTTGTCGTTTCACTCATTCTTTCTTGGTCGTCCCATATTTGGTCAGTGACCAGGTTGAGGTATGGTGGCCGTGAAAAGGGTCTATGATAGTCGATGAAAGAATCATTGTAGTTAAAGGATTAAATTGCGCCTCCTCGAAGGCTACTTTCGTGCACAAATAAAATAAAATAAGTGAGTCTACACTAGTATTATAAATAGGTATATATGTTGTTAATTTTTATGTTGGGGGTACTGAAGTACTGAATCGATTATAAAAAACTTTTCACTAATAAAATTTTCAAAAGGCGTTTATTTCAATAAAATCACTAGGATCACTTTGAAACGTCTTAGAAACTAGGTGAAGCTACGCCTGTTCCTCGCGACCAAGCCTTGAAGAACCAGGCAACAAAAAAAGAAAGACAAAATAGAAAATGTTGTGTCGTGTCACGACAAAATGAGAACAGCCACAAGAGTGCTGTCCTTTAGTCCACTTTCACAACCATTTTTATAGAATAGAATATACGTTTATTTGACATACACACGAAAACACAGAACAGACATGGGAACATATAATACAAGGTATAGTAAAAACACAAATGACAACAAAAAATAAACATAAGGACACCTGCCCACCTTATCCTGTAGGTAGGCAGGCATCCACCTGTAGCCTGTATGTCGCTCTGTGTCGGGTGCAGCCAAACAGATTTTTCACACCTAGTTATGAAAAAAACTCTTTTTATTCCATAATCAATAACTGTTTGTTAGGAGATGTTTGACGCGTCGTTATTTTAAGAGTACGACCCAAATAGTTGGTCGAGAAATATAAAGTGACTGACCTTTTCCATGCAGCTGTTGGCGGTTCTCGGTGCCCTTGAGGCTCTCCGCCGTGTGCAGCAGCTCGTCCAGCTGCGGCTTTTTCTGCTCCAGCTCGCGCAGCACACCCTGCAGGAGGAGGAGGATAGCTTACACACCACACAAACTTATTTAAGGAGTTTTAAGAGCTGAGGGGTGAGTGGAAGTTAGCACCATTGTGTTTACACTCAATCGTGAGCGTGATCCACGTGTTTATGTATGGAATCCGTAACAGTGCCTCTAGCGGACCATTACTGTCACTCATTGTATTCAATTATTAGTATGTATTTAAATTTATAAACATGTATCTTTTAAAGCATATTACATAAGAGGGTCGTGACGTGACTATAATGGTCTCCGCTGAAAACCAGCGCTGGGTGCACACATCAGTGTGTATAGCACAATGCTCAGCGGAGGCCATGTATTCCACGAACTCTGCTGCGCACAAAATTTTTGTTTTCTAGCATTTAATTTTAATTTTATTGTGTATGAAGTAGTTCGTAAGGAAAAAACTTTCATTCATTCATATTCATTCATTCATTTTATCCATACAAAAAAAGTGTATCGTGTTTGTTTCCACGCACGAGTTAGAGTGAAAACCATTGTGCGAACTCCCACTCACCCCCCTGTACGTGAGCACTGGTGGAGAGGTGGTAGTGACTCTGTATTCCAATCTAAAGGTCTTTGGTTCGAATCCCGGTGTGTACCTATGGATTTTCCTTTCAGAAAACGTAAGTGTCCTGTTCTAGTGCTCTCAAACTGTGAAGGAAAATATCGCGAGGAACCGACATTAGATCTTAAAATAGCACATCTAGCACCTTTGTGCCCAGAACCTTTACTCAAAACATAAATCATAAATGACTTTTATCGACAATACTCAGCAAAATATCTCGAAAATATATTCTTCTTCATACAACAGAAATAAAAACTAAGTGCTTTTAGGGCTATATGCCATTAATATTAGATGCGCGCGATGTTCACGTTAGTCCTCAGGCGGACGTCGATCACATGTATAATTCGTGGGCCATTATTATTCTACGAACCCAAAGCCTTGCTTTCCTGAAAAAACAAACCGTTCCTAAGTGTTTTTTTGTAAATTTAACTGATTTACAAAAATATTACGACTATTTATTTGACCACGAATATAAAAATATAAATATTCCGGACACATTCACACGGTCAACTGATCCCAAACTAGGCATAGCCTGTACTATGAGTACCAGAGAGTGATAAACATAATAGATATATATTTAACACCCAGACATGGAACAAACATATGTGTTCATCACACAAAATATGTTTGTCCAGTGCGGGGATCGAACCCGCGACCTCTAGCGCAGAAGGCAGAGTTACTACCAACTGAGCTATGAGGCCAGTCAAATATTATTGTCGTTGTAATTCCGCTATATTACGGTCGCGGCGGTCTACATTTTTATAAAACAAGGATCTTAAGGTCCAATAGTCCTCTTTCATACTCGTGTTTTGCAAGATTGGTCCTTCTGATCAATATTCCAATAGCTATTACAATATTTTCAGCATATATTGGGTGGCAGCCAAGTAGCCAGGCTTCTGTTATCTAGACTCGGGTCATACCGTCGTTACACTGGTTCTTTTTGGTCAAAGGGGTAAATGAAGCCTACCAATAAGAAGGGGAGCTTCATTTACCCCTTTGACCAAAAAAAAACTTCAGAGTAATAAATAATAAATATTCTGGACATATTCACACTGTCAACTGATCCCAAACTAGGCATAGCCTGTACTATGGGTACCAGAGACTGATACCCAGACACAGAACAAACATCTGTGTTTATCACACAAATGTTTGTCCAGTGCGGGGATCGAGCCCGCGACCTCTAGCGCAGAAGGCAGAGTTACTACTAACTGAGTTATGAGGCCAGTAAAAATACGCAGCTAAAATCAGCTCTACGGAACCCTCCGAGTGCTGCTCAAGTTCTGCAAGCACTTCTTTATTAAATATTTTTATACAAACAATAGTTTTGCGTTAACTACGAGTACATAATAATTTATAAAAATATTTGATAAAGAAGTGCGAACTTGAGCAGCACTCAGAGGGTTCCGTAGAGCTGATTATAGCTGCGTATTTTTACTCTGACGTATGAAAAAGCAACATAACAAGAGAATTGAATGTTTTTATCATAAAAGCCCCAGATGGCCATTACACTGTTTGTTTACGGGTACAAATCCTTTGTAAGTTCGGCCATAGTTTGTAAGTGGACCGTTCTAGTGAAATATTGGGTAATACTCGACGTAACAGTCAATTATTCGGGCACAAAGGAACCTCCACGGCTCCGGGCATTGTGTCGTCTAAATACCGCATAATATGTAATGAAGTAAGTTTTCTGGCCCCAATAAGAATAAAAACCCACTCAAAACCAATAAGCTGGGACGAAGGACATATAAACATGCGCACGACCATTCGGCTGGGACAACCAGACAGACACATTAGAATACTCAGTGGGGTTAGTAACGGATTTGAAATTTGTAACGGATTCCTAAACAAAAAATGTACACAGGACCAAAATATCTCGTCACCGGCTGGAGAGCTCATTAGGGTGCTAATCCCAAGGTGTACTACACCAGTGTAAGTGAGTATAAGTTCCACCTGACTCTGTATAGATCATCCTACTAATATTATTAATGCGAAAGTTTGTGAGGATGTTTGGACGTTTAAATGTTTGTATGTTTAGATGTTTTAAAAAAGTTTACTTATGTGTAACAGATGTAAATGAATTATTCACTAATTAATTGAAACTTACTTAACTAACCATCAGTCAATTTGTGGAACGGTACAGTGTATCGTTGTGGGAGTTAAAAATGTTGAGGGTATTTACAATATATTATTTGAGTGTACGCTAGATCCCACCCTAGGAGAACCTGTGTTGTGGGCAGCTAGCCTCTTTCGAACATGTTTGTTGTTCAATCCCGCCGTAACGGCTCAATAAATTTCGTTGAAACTTGGAATAAATAAAGTTCTCTACCTAGTATTAGGCTACTTTTTATGTAGGTACCACGGAAGCTAGTGTCAAATTAACGTTTTCTGTTCTATTCTTTCATAAAGTTAAAAAAGTAATTTCAGGTTAATCACACGATTTTTTTTAAAGCCGACTCAAATTGTACGACTAACCATTAACCGTGGAGTTAAAAACTAACGGGCGCTTTGGGTTAGATTACAATCGTGTCCCCACTTCCGGATGCCCGTTTACACCGGCCAGTGCTCGAGGAAATATGGAGAAGGGACTAAATGGGAATAATGTCCAGTTTTCTACGGGAAACTGTCGCAAAAAATCGACCTCCGTGGCGTAGCGGGTGAATGTCCGTCTCAGAAGCATGGGGTGCGGTTTGAGACGCAAATGTTTGTTGCGGGGTGTTGTGGTAGGTACCATGGTACTCGTAGTTTCTGATACCCACGACACAAGGAATCCTTGTGTGGGGTTAGACTATGTAGGTAAGTGACTGTTGGGTGTTATTAAAAATACATAAAAAGTATAAAATCCTCGTCGGCCTAGTGGAAGGTACCCCGAATTTCAATCCGAAGGTGTCGGGCTCGAACACAGTCTATAAAACAAATTCAGGTTCGTTACACCAATTACAACTCAAGAACAACGGCAGAACCGATTTTGATGAAACTTGGAATATGTAGAGTTATTTACCAAGAATTCTACATTAGGCTACTTTTTGGTACCACGTGAGTGAAGCCGCGAGCGCAAGCTAGTCTTTTATAAAATTGATGAGAAAACATTTCGATAGAGGTTTTCGAAACCAGGCAATAGTGATCTTTATTCCTAGTATCTATGTAAAATTGTTTCTAATAACTTCTCTGATTATTTTTAACCTCATTTCTGATACACAAAAAATATGATTGTTCAGAGGAATACGTAAGGAAAACGTCGGAAACATCATAATCTTCCAGCCGCTAATGACACCTTGGGAATATTGCGTCGGTGTCGCCGCGGGCACCCTCGTATTCTTACCTAGGAGGCACCTGCTGCTTTACTTTTCCGGAAAATACGAAGAAATACACACAAAAAAAAATATTTTAACGACAAATACGAACATAACTCTATGATAAATCATCAGCATTATCAGCCAATGGATATTAACTCTTGGACATAAGGATCCATAGTCTTGAGTAAAGGAGTGAATACTGATATGACGGCTGATAGAGGGCAGTGGAAGAGAAAAATATGTTATGCCGACCCCACGTGACGTGGGAGAGGAGGATGAGTCTTCAGCCACCTCCATACTACTTGCGACCGCTAAACCATCGTTCCATGCGGGCGAATAATCATGTATATCTTAGTAGTTGCCACTGCTTTATAGTAGCTATAATTGCCAGCTTTTTGCCACCTATAGGTATACTAGCTCTACGAATTTCCAATTTTTTGTTATCAGTAGTTTGAAAATACTCTTTTGACGAAAATATTTTACAAGAATATTTTGAAGACACCATTCGTCGTGGCATTCTTTATTGAAAAGTTTCTGTTGTGACGATAGCAATTATTTCTTATGGAAACAATAAACCAACATCGTTTCTGAGAATAAAGCAATAATACCGTCTCAAACGATAATAGCAGTTGCTAAGGGAAAATAACTAGGTATATAAAACTCATTCGTTACTGCCTGACTGACCATTAACGTAGGAACATTGATGGTCAGTCAAGCAGTAATCAATGAGCGATAGCCTCCAGAAGCCAGAAGGTGGTGGAGGATCCTTATCTAGGTCTAAGACAGCATTAGCGAAAAATCCTATTATATTTAATATTTATTTATATTTATTCGGTTTCGAAGTTGAACAAAGTCACGAGCTAGTATACTGGTACAAATCGGACGAGAATTTTCCTATCAATATCGATAGACGATGCCTAATAAATTGTAATTACATCGTTGTTATCGTTACAGCCGTAGGACGTACATGCCTCAGACTAGCGCCACATAGAGAAGAAAATTACTAACGAAGAGACGTGCTTCGGGCTTATGCTCAGAATTGAGCAATGGTGAAGTGGTGGTAGTTGCCACGCCTTCCAATCATCAAACACCAAAACAACTCCTGATGAGCTCACTGAAAACACAATGGTCGCACGAAACATTCCAAGACTGTTCATCGTTGTATTATAGGTAGCTCATCTGCAATTATTAGTTCCGGGTCTGGGTGTTTGGTACCATGGCACTCGTAGTTTCTGATACCCTCCACCCACGACACAGGGAATCCTAGTGTGGAGTCAGGACTATGTATGTGACTGTTCGGTGTCATTTATTTAAAATGAAATGAAATGTAATAAGTTTTATTTGACGAACACAGACAGAAGACAGGAAGTAACAAAACAATAGGTTAAAAAAAGGGAAACAAAAGCCAGGACAGCAAAATAAAAGTATGTACCTACCCAGGTTTAAATAAATAACTCAGGTAGGGGCACTTAATAAACAATTATTAAAAATAAAAAACAGCTACATAACAAATTATAAAATACTAGGTACCTACTAAAATACTGAAGTGTATTTTACCTATTTTTCTGTACCCATCAGCCTCCCGTGCCGTATTTATTGGGTGTTTATTTGCTAAAAAGCTATATAGAAGCCACTATAGACAATGCTCTGTAAATTTTACCTCAACGAACCATTGAATCCTATTTCTAAAAAGCAGGGACCAAAATTTTACTTCTATAATATAGCGATGACATAAATTACCAAATTTACAACTGAAATAACTAGTTAAATTAAAAATGTCCGCTGTGTCTCCGCTAATTATGTAATTTCCGTCAAGGTAAGTCATTTAATTGAAAGGGTCTTCCTAGAGCCTCTATATTCGCGTAGTAATTAATTTACTGATTGATTGATTTACAGTACCAGCTGAATAAGCGCTAATGAGAGCTGAGTAATTAATAGTTAACTATAAGGTACTACCTCCAGGTATCTACTAACACATGAAGGTGTGAACTTACGAATGTCCTCTACATAATATATTCCTAGTCTTTTGAACAGACTTCAAAAACGAGGAGGTTATTCGTGTATTGATGAAAACTAACAATTTCAAACTATTTTGCAACAAAAAATCATCACCATGGTGAATACTTGCATTCCGATTTAATCGCCTGATGTATTCAGTATTGTAGACGACAAATTAAATACATTTTATTCTTCCTATGAAGGTACTATGGCTATATAAGACAACTAGCTTCCCTCCTCGGCTCCGCAAGGGTTTTACATACATACATACATAAAATCACGCCTGTTTCCCAGAGGGGTAGGCAGAGACCACGGTTTTCCATTTGCTACGATCCTGAAATACCTCTTTTGCTTCATACACTCTCATCACATTCCTCATACATGCTCGTCGGTTTAGGGTACTCATGACCTGGCCTTTTTCCAAAACGTCACCGATTTGGTCACTAAACGTACGCCTAGGTCTTCCCCTTCCAACGGTCTCATTCACACTCGCCTTATACACCTGTTTCGTCAATCTTCTTTCGTTCATCCTCTCTAGATGACCAAAGTTTTGCTTGGAAATGTAATGCATTATTTTTTAACACAATCTTTGACACTGTTTTCCACACCGTGGATGTGAATTTTCAGAAACCCTTACTTCAAGCAATCATTATACCAAACAATATTCATCAGATTATACTAAAAAGTATGTACGTGTGGCCTCCCTGGCAGGCAGCCATTAGGGTAGAGCAGTCATTAACAGCACAGTGCACATTCGTTACGGTATAACTTGGACACTTCTTCAGACAGGCCCTTATCTGGGACGTGCAGGTCGGCGGCGGCGTGTTGGACGCGCGGCGGTCGCATTTCTGTGCCCAGCTTTAACTACCGTGGAGCACTCTCGGTCAAACAACTCCTAACTCCGAGCCGACATCCATCCGCAGCGAGTTCACAACGCAAATGTTGATCTTTGGTTTTGGAGGTGGAACTTACGAGAAAGTGCTTTATTCGGGCTTTCAGGGAATATATTCAGGGCTATGAAGTTTAGGGTTTTGTGCCTGTGACTCATTTTCTAAAGGTAGTTTTATAATAATAGTCAATTAAGGCGACTCAGTTTTTAGACCGCCGAAAGGCCTTTGTGTTGGATTAATGACTATAACAATAAAATAAACAGAAATCAAGCGCACCGGTATTCAAAGTAATTTTTTTTCGAAACTTTTATCTCATTATATTTTCATAGCTTTTTTTTTTATAAATAAATAAATATTCCGGACATATTCACACGGTCAACTGATCCCAAACAAGGCATAGCCTGTACTAAGAGTATCAGAGACTGATATATATATATATATATATAATAGATAAATATTTAACACCCAAATACAGAACAAACATCTGTGTTTATCACACAAACGTTTGTCCAGTGCGGGGATCGAACCCGCGACCTCTAGCGCAGAAGGCAGAGTTACTACTAACTGAGCTATGAGGCCAGTCGAAATTGCTCTCTAGTGGAGTAAGTAAGCTTGAAACTTTAATAAGTTTAAGAATAACGTTGCATGCTCCTGATATTATTCCTGGTCTTCCTAAAACAAGCTGTTAATACATTCATGATGATGGATATATTAACATAATCTATTTATAAGAGGAATTAAGAAATTTCTTCGCAGCGTAGGAACACTTTACATCATCAAGTAAACAACTTGAGGCTGGGCGTTTAATTCAAACGAAAATTAACCGTAATTTATTCCTCGAGGATATAATCAACCAATTAAACGACGAAACAATTACATTAACAAAACAGCGAGACGTCGGCCTCCCTCGGCGGCCGGCGCGCGATTGCCACTAAAACCACCCTTTGAGCGGGTTGCCAACTGGGTGGCAACTGCTGGGCAAACGCGCTACTGTCGGATTCACCCTTGATTTCCCCGTGAACTCTATAACTAAGATTACAGATAGATAAGATTATATACAAAAAATTACAGATAGCCCAATAAAGTAACAGTAATAACTACAAGTGGTCATCTAAGTTCTTCAATTGGTGAAACCAACACTGACATGCTAAAACATTTGTATTCACCCGAGTAGACTGTATCGTAGGATTAATATTCAAACCATTGATCAAAAATCTAGAAGGGCAATTGTATTTTCTTAGCAGCTAAAAACAGTTCGCTGCATGCTCCAAAAGCGCCCAATATAGCGACAACGCTCCCAGCTGGCAACTTAACTCCACCATCTCTTATCGATTCCCCCGCACGCAATCCACTATGATGAGATCCCCCCCGCCCCTCCCACCACGCACTCGCCGGGTCATTCGGGATAATAACGTTGGAAATCGGCGGCTCACGCTACGCTGGCCGGCTCAGCAGGTAGAAAAGCATTATTTTTAAATCAGGTGGCATCGTAGAGCTTTCAAATAGTGTCATTCAGTTATTATGCGCTTAATTCACAATATACGTTATATTAACAGTACAATGAACGCTCAGTCTCTACACAAGTATAGCCCTTAGCTATTATAGACTGGCCTCATAGCCCAGTTGGTAGTAACTCTGCCTTCTGCGCTAGAGGTTGCGGGTTCGATTCCCGCACTGGACAAACATTTTGTGACTAACACAAATGTTTGTTCTGTGTCTGGGTGTTAAATATATATTTATTATGTATATCAGTCTCTGGTACCCATAGTACAGGCTATGCCTAGTTTGGGATCAGTTGACCGTGTGTGATATGTCCGGAATATTTATTATTATTTATTTATTATTAACGAGTAGGTAGGTATACATTTCTACAATACTGGTACTAATAGGTATGGAGTACTCTTAACGGACGAGCATGTACGAGGAATGTGATGAGGGTGAATGAAGCAAAAGAGGTATACCGAAAGAGTACAATCTAGGAGTCTTCAAATCTAGGGTCAATAAGTTCATTCTGTGAAAGCGTGCTTCATCTTAGGCCACATCTCACTTGCAAAAGTGAGTTGGTGGCCAAATGGCTTACCATTATAAATAAAAAAAAAAAAATATGTCAGGATCGTGGCAAGTGGGAAGTCGTGGTCTCTGTCTACCCCTCTGGGGAACAGACGAGTTTTTATGTATGTATGTTTACATTTCTTCATGATGCAACTTTTACAATGTGCATTTTGGCCACTACCTCAGTGTTGCAAGCCGTGTTTGTTGCCTGATTCTTGTAGGCTTGGTCGCGAGGAACAGGCATAGCTTCACCTAGTTTCTAAGACGTTCAAACTGATCCTAGTGATTTTATTGAAATAAATGCCTTTTGACTTTGTCTTTGACTTTGCACAAATTACGTACTCTATTCTTCGATTAGTTCACCGCATATACTATGAATTTCAAAATCAATTTTAAGAGTTTCTCCTCTATCTCGGCACTTTATTTTAATAGGTCTATGAATACAAAAGCGTTGCCTTAATAATTTCAAGAATTTTATAATAACAGAGATGCTTTATTTTTGTTTTCAGTTGCCGCGGAAATTGGTTTTCCGTTTTCTGAACAATAATAAGTAGAAATAATCCTACATAATGTGGTGATAAAACATTAAGGGGTGCTTTAGGCTTCGTCTCGGAGTTTAATGTGAGGCAGATTACGTTCGCGTCACACTGAAGGTAGGCCTGATGTATTTATTGATATTGTATTCAAACATGGGTAGGTATGTTTTTTTAATCTACACTAATATTAAAAAGAGAAACAATTCGTTTGTTTGTATGTGGGGGGTAATCTCTGGAACTAGGGAAACGATTCTAAAAATTATGTCACAAATAGAAAGCTACACTATCCTTGTGTAACATAAGCGCTATTTTGTGTTGATTAAAATACATTTTCATTCCGAAAACTCAATATTTGTTAGTCAAGACAAAAATCACCGCTTGGCTTAGATCCTAAGTAACTATTTTCTAATTTGTGATAACTGCGCGCCAATTTAGTCCGTGGCTTTACCACAGAATAATTAATAGTATTAACCGAGGTTTTAGAGAAAATCCATTTTGAAATAAAGATGGTCAAGTGCGCATATGGCTCACGCCCCGAGGCTTCCGTACACACGTAACACGGGGTTGGATAATCAAGACCTCAAGAGTACGAAGTGACAAGAGTCAGGGTAGGAACATACTTGAACTCGCGGACGAAGTTGAGTTCGGCATCAAAATAAAAGTGTAGTTCAGTTTTACCCCTATTTTTATTTCACCCTTCACGTTCACTTTGAAATGAGGGATCGCAGTTTCGATTTTTGTTCCTAAATACAAACTTTTAAAACTCTTCGTTTACATTTTTGGATCTATTATAATATTGTTACTTAACAGTAAAATACACAACAGTAAAATGAAAAATCACTTTTTTCATTTTACTGTTGTGTATTTTACTTATACGTACGAATTTATTTAATTTCGTTAATGTCAGCTTGCTTATCGTGTCACTGGTTATTTCATGGTCATTCTTCGTTAAGGTCACTTTACGAAGAATGACCAGTGACACGATAAGCAAGCTGACATTAACGAAATTAAATAAATTCTTGAGAGATTTTTGTGATTTTTGTTTACTGACGTAAGCAAGTTTAGATATAGTGGCCCTGAAAAGAGCCAATGACCGTTGTTGAAAGTACCAGTGTAGTGAATGGATTAAAGTACGCCTTTCGTGCACATTTCTTCGATTTTTCAGTTTCTAGGACATGTCGGTTTCCTCTCGATGTTTTCCTTCACCGTTTAAGACCACTAGTAATAGCGCAGATAATTTTTTTTTAATAGAAACTCCGATCGAATTCGATCGCGTGACCTTTGGAAAGGAAAGCAGGCTCACTACCACCACTCCACCAGTGCTCTATATCAGTGATATTAGCGCCATAACTAGCCCTTATGTCCCTAATAATGAGTTACAATTTCTTATCCCAAGAGATTCGAAAAATGTACTCCACATACGCCATAATAAGATAGTTTTCGATATACATCACCTATTAGGAGTTTGGATGTATACAATGACGTCATAACTATGACGTGTCGTATAGATTCTTTTTGTATCAATGGCATTTATGTGTCCAATAATGTGACTCTATAACTAATATTAAGTTAGCAAATGGCAAATATCAGGAAGGCGCTCTTTATCACACGACCGGTTACTCCGGAGGTTACCGGCGGATTGAGGTGCCGGGTGGCGTGCCGGCTCCGTCGCCTAGCAACCGCACCCCTCGTGGGGTGGTACGGGGCTCGTTGGGATGGGGTTGTTGTCGATAGCGCGTTATCGATGGTTATTTTTATCGATAAAAATACTATGAATATAATTTTTGTAATATTAAAAAAAATCTACTCAGGCGGGAATTGAACACCATGGGATGTTATAAAAATCTTATTATCGTGAAAATACACTTTAAATTAGGTAGGTACTTTAAAACCAAAAAAAACATTCGTTATTTTAATTGTTTCTGAAATTTTATTAATTAATTTATCTGGTAAAGGGTCCGTACGTAGTATACCTGCCTAATTCGTCCCGAGCTCGAAGGCCGAGAGCAAAAATTCGTACAAGGTCTACTTCGTAGCTCCTGTACATAAGTGGCTACGCTCACCTTCTATAGCTTTAAAATCTCAAAATGTTATCAGCGAGTAAAGTGGGTAACAACTGATCATATTACAAATTACATCTGTTTATAAGTCGCTATAAATTAATAAATAAATAACACCCAACAGTCACGTACATAGTCCTGACCCCACACTAGGATTCCCTGTGTCGTCGTACACAACACCCAGACCCGGAACAAATTTTGCAGATCATGCAAACATTTGTCCTGCGGGGATCAAACCGCACCCCTTGCGTCTCAATCAGGCACTCGCCTACTGCGCCACCGAGGTCGCTATAAATAAAGGTTTGTCATCTGATTAATGAACCATCGTGTCATGCAATGCAAAACATGCAATGTCAATGACGGTTTCGGCATCTATTAGCTACGTTCGTCGTATGTCCAGAGATCTGTAGATTATCAAATGTGCGATCGGTATAATTTTTTTTTTTTTTTTTACAAATAAGGTGGCAACCAAGCATACGGCCCACCTATAGGTAAGACTTAACTTATTAACGCTTGCAATACCAGAGGTATCACGCACACGCTGCCGACCCCGAACCCCCTCCCCGCTAAAGAGCTCTGACACCACAGGGTTCACCGAGTTTCTATAACATTTTAAAGTTATCCTTGTGGTTTAAGGAATAACACCTTTTGACTTGAATTTAAATAATCTAGTCATTTAGCCTGGAACTCAAAGGCTTTGTTGTACCTACATGCGAAATTATGTTATCGACATGGTCCCCTCTCTAAAATACCCGCGCATGCGCCACCCAGCCTCCCCCCGGCTATAAAATCCACTGCACGGACTGGAGCGTGGCACATACACCAGAAACACAGGCGAGTACTCAGACTTGAACTTTGAATCTTCAGAGTTTAGAGGTCACAATCAGAATCTGAGGTTTCTATCACAGGTGGTCAGAGATAGGTCCAGTTAATGCAAACAACACTATACCCATTAATTGTTTGATTACTTTAACCCGTAGCAAACTATGAAAACCCCACATTCAAAACTATCCAAATCAATTGCAAATAAAACATATTGTATCAGATATTTCAAAATCTTCCTTTTCAAACTGGAGAAGTTGAAAATATTACTTTTTCAAGGGCTTTTGAATGACACTTGTCCACAGACTTTGAGCCCGCTGCGTTAGTATTGTTTAGTAAAATGTCTAAAAATTATAGTTTGGTATATCACTGGTACTTTTCCGGGCAAGTTATCTTAGGTCATCTACCAGATCGAGGCACGGTGGCCCTGAATTTTTTTTTTTTTTTTTTTTATACTACTGAGGTGGCAAACAGGCATACGGCCCACCTGTTGGTAAGCGGTTACCGTAGCATATGAGCGCTTGCAATACCAGAGGCATCACGCACGCGTTGCCGACCCCGAACCCCCCTCCCCCTAAAGAGCTCTGGCAACCTTACTCATCGCAGGAACACAACACTATTTGAAAACAAATAATGTTATTTGGCTGCGATCTTCTGTAAGGCGGAGGTACCTCCCCAGGCGGGCTGCTCCAATTCAGAACGAGAAAATCTCGCTGTGCCCTTCCTCCTCTAAAACCTTGGGCCTTTCATTATGTCTTATTGCCATTCACATACATAGTCCTGACCTCACTCTAGGATTCCCTGTGTCGTGGGTATCAGAAACTACGAGTTTTATGGTACCAAAACACTCAGACCCGGAATATTTGCAGATCAATTAAACACTTGTCCCGCAGCGGGAATTGAACCCACACCCCTTGCGTCTCAGATGGGCATTCGCCCGCTACGCCACTGAGGCCGTCAGAAATGAGTTCAGCTCCTTTCATCAGGTAATTCAAGGCAATGTTTTTTTGTTTAGCACAATATAAAGAATTTCACCTTTCACTCATTTGCTAAATCATTAATATCCATTATCTCCTTATTTTGTTGTTCATAGGATTCCACGTTTACCCGACTGGCGTATTAATTGAAGGGTGTAAGGCACCTTTACCCGACGGGCATACTAATTTCTTACTTATCTAATTCTCACACGAAATTCAACCTTATTTCTGAGCAAAACTCAATTTACCCATCGTTGATAGGTGCGAACGGGAATTGAGCTATATGTTGCGAGAATATGGTCTATTTTTGTTCGAAGTAGGTTTAAGTAGAGAAGACAGCGGTATGAAAACAGTCGTAAATAAGATGTGTCGAAATGGTTATAAAATGCGAGGTTCATTTGGTATTTTGAGTGATCGTCTCATTTGCGCGTAATAACAAGAGCGTAATTTTAGTTATAAATTTTTAATAGAAGTTGCCGAGTCAAGTTTTATTGTGAAGAAAATTCAGTGAATAATTTTATGTTTACTAGATTGGTTTGGAGTTTTATCTGCTTGGCCAGAACCGTGCACCTAGTTATTTAGCATTGAGCAAAAAATTTAAAACAACATCGCAGGTTATACAAAAAATATTGCAGGCGATAATTAAAATAACTATAGGTAGGTACTACTTATTACAAACATCATTATTTATCATTGAATTATTAAGGCGAAAGATTGTGAGGATGTTTGTATGTGTGGTTGTAGGCAAATTATTTTCAAGACCTGCAATGGCACATAGACTTCCTCATAACCGTACGAGCTAAGCCACGGGCGGAAGTTAGCAATTTATGAATGTACCTGTGTTGTAGTTGCGTTTACAATGTTGTTGAAAACAAAAGCATGATCACCGGTAGTTAGAGCAAAATTAACATTTAACCCGAACTCTCGAGGGCCGCAGACGATAAAAACTCCGATTCTAATTAAGATTACATAAAATGGCAGAAAAAGATAAGCTATTTTCATTCCGGAACAGTCGCTCTGGGAAAATCCTCAATTATTCTCAACTCGAATTAGAAACAAGAAAAAATAATAACATTGAATAAGTAAATAATAAGAGTTTGGAACAAAACAAAAATGTGAAAACAAATGTTTGATGATATTATCACACTTTTAATAAAATATGATGTTTTTGTCAAAACTAATAATATCTTGATCATGACGCTATCTCTTGTGCTACATTATAGACCCGCAAACGACTTCAAACGTATCCTCTAAATATCTTTGTTAAAAGCCCTATTTGTTCACAATAGAACCACACATGATCACCATAACAATGAAATTTCAACTTTAAGTCCCAAAAAACAGAGTTTATTTTAGGACATAAAAGAAAGTGGCAAGTTTACTAAGAAGTGATTCAGCAACACATGAACTAAGCAAATAATATTGAACTGTGTTAAATTATAATAAGGTTTATTATAGTTTTCAAGTAAAGAATATTTAATTTGAATGCATGTGTTAGTTAAATATGCGACGCTGAAGGGCGAGGGGTTGTGAGTATTGTTTGTATGGGACCTAATGGGATTATAATTGATGGCTTACACACCCCCAACTAAACTTAACCCAAGGTTTCCAACTTTAATAAACCTCAAAAGGCTTTATTTAATCCAAGTGGACTGTAATTTTGTTTGCTCTTACCATGTCAATGATAGATACAGCGATTCGAAAAAGTTCGAATTACATGCAAAATAGAACTAAATGGGTTCTACACTCCCCAGGGTGGTAGTCATCCCTTCAGATCTCCAGACGCTAAGGTTCGGAAGATGTCTGAAATGTCCCGTGGCCGTTTATAAAAAAACTTTTTCCTGTTTTTTCCTTCACTATTATGAGCATGTGTTAATAAAACCTATATAATTTCGAAAGGAACAAGATTTTTTATTTTTTTTTATTGTATATGGATGCAAACAGGCTTACGGCCCTCCTGATGGTAAGTGGTTAACGTCGCCTATTGACATCAGCAACACCTGGAGTATTGCTAATGCGTTGCCTGCCGAACCCCTCCGCCTATAAAGAGCTCTGGCAACTTACGGAGAAAGCAAATTTATTGGTTGCATAATTAGTGGTATCTAGTTACTGTTTATTCTTATAATGACATTAATTATAAGTTGTAAAAAGCTCTTCTTGGATTGTATTATATATATTAATTTAACGATATTAAGATAATTATTTCTTGCTCTCTGTCTCACTTGCATTAAATGGCAGTGAGAAAAAAACCGGCGCAGCAAATGTCCCTTTGGCGCAGCCTGCAGGATCATCCGAAATGTCAATACCTTCTTTTATCGAAGTAATAAAGACTCAATAGCCAACAGCACATTTACCAGAGCGCTTGTTTTACTGCTGGTGTTATAACGGGTAAATACATATGAGTTAAATGGGGAAGAAAAGGGGGTCTTTATGATGAGGGATGGTGGTAAATACCTTCTGTTTGTCGATCTGATGCAGGATGTCGTCGACGTCGCCGACTGCGACCGCCTGCGCGCGCAGCATGTCCACCTCCACGCCTATCCAGTCGCGGATCTGGAACAACGTGCATCAGTTAATAAGACCGCCTTTTGTATATCAAGCTTGTACTTACAGGAATACGTTTGTAAGAAAAGCAGCCATTCATTAACCCTTAAGTAGTTCGCAAGTCCTTAATTGTCATTTTTGTCACATGTTTGTTTAAGCCGTAAAGGGAAAAGTTTCTATATCGATGATAATACACACACCAAAAGATTATTTTCTGTAGGTATTTGCGAGAAATATTTACCTAATATCAAATAGTGATCTTCAGTTTTTATGTGCTCAATAGCATTGTTTCCGCAAAAGTTTTGTTTTGGCTACCAAGAATACCAGAACGGTTACCTAATCCCTAAGAAATCGCAGGTCACTGCACCAATAAAACGAGAGCCAGGCATTGGAAACAGATCATCGCAAAAAAATATTCCTTTATCGTTACCAGATTTATTCCAAAAACTGAGCACGTACCGTTTTTTCTTTCAATAGAAACCTCTCGGGTGCCGCCGGGGTCATCTGTGACCGCAATTCGGGCAGGCCGTAACCCAAGCGAATACTGATTTAGGCCTAGTGTGTGATACAAGGGGGTACAACTCGAAAGTGTACGCTGGCAGATAGGTAATAAGATAAGCATAGATCTTTTTTTTTAATTCTGAAATTAGACTAACCGCGGACTTATCACGCTCATAATGCGCCAACGCTAAAAGCTCTCACTCTTTTAAATGCCTATGTACACGAGGTCCAACATGTCGACATCTTTAATGATAGCATTTGTACTTACTATATTAAATTCGCTAAGAGTATATTTGTGTTTTAATTTTAGACAGTAGGCACTTTGGTTTATACTGTAAGCTTGCTGTTTTAACTGAAATAAATAATTCTAATTCTAATTCTAACGGTGATGTTACAATAATTTAAATAGTGAAATTACGGTCTCTCTTATCAATATTTTTAGGATAAGCTTCGACGCGAAGCGACTACTTCGATAATCAATTGAAACTCAACCTATCGACTTTTAGATACGGCTGAAATTAAAAAACCACACTGTGAGGCTCGAAACACCTCGCGCGCTCATTTCAGCCGTATCTAACTATCTTACTAATATCCTTCCTACACATATTATAGTGCGCGGTCACTTGTGCGGAAGTTTGTGAGGATGTTTGAAAGAAAGAAGAAGAAAGAAAAGCCGTTTATATTGGACTCACACAATTTAAAAGTAGAAAAAATTATAAAAGTAGCACAAACTAAAAAGATAGATACAATAGAGAGGTAGGGAAAAAATGGTACTTGACTAACAAGGGTGTTTATTAGTCCGTGCCGAAGTATTTGCGTAAGCCAAAAAATAATTGTGCGTTTGGATGTTTGTGGTTCAATCACGCCGTATCGGCTCAACTGATTTCTTGAAGAATAAACTTGAAGTAGGTAGAGTTCTATACATATAATTGCATATAGGCTACTTTTTATGTAGGTACCACGCCAGCGAAGCCGCGTGCGGAAGCTGGTTAAAAACAAAGCACAGTCAAGAAAGAAAGAAAAAACTTTTATTTGATTTGATACTTTTGATACTTTTAGATACTTAAACTTGAGTACAAATTTTGTATTTCTCATATAAGTGAACTGTATGTATATGTTCTTTGAGAAATAAATAATCTTTAAACCGATTTGTCTGCCTCATATAGACTGGCCTCATAGCTCAGTTGGTAGTAACTCTGCCTTCTGCGCTAGCGGTCGCGGGTTTGATTCTCGCACTGGACAAACATTTGTGACTAACACAGATGTTTGTTCTGTGTCTGGGTGTTAAATATATATCTATTATTTATACCAGTCTCTGGTACCCATAGTACAGGCTATGCCTAGTTTGGGATAAGTTGACAATGTGTCCGGAATAAAAAAAAATAAAAAAAAAATTGTCTAGCCATCAATTGTTTGGCCATCAGTCGTTTCGCTGCCCCGTTCGTCGACGCTGATCCTCATGTAGAGGTAACGTGTGTAAGTCCATGTAGTTTCAAATGTCGAGAGTGTCGCGAGGTCGTCGGGGCCATTCCTGAGGAAGAGTCCAAGAGAGTCGTCCTGTCGGCTCGTGCCGTGATGGAACGGATTTGATTACGCATTTTTAGCACAGTTTGACTGACGTATCTATTGGTCAGCCATCTTAATTTAGGATAAAAGAGACGTTTCATCAATATATAGAGCCTGGGCCTGCACTGTTTACACTACTGTAAAATATGGCTAAGCAATAAAGTAAACGTATTTAATTGGTTATTTTTTTTAAATTGACTTCGTTCTAAGGTGCATTAAGATTTTCTTCGACAAAGAGAGCAACACACAGCGCTACAAAAATATGGCGGATGGACGTGCGTGAAATGTCATTTTGACAACCTACATTTATCTGACAAAACAAAAACATCAAATCAAACATGACATGAAAAATATGTCAATGTCATGTCAAACGCCAATTATAAACCAACATGGCGGCCTTCAAATAGTGTTCACATAGTAAAAAACATACCAGAAGAACTATTCTTGTACCATCGCATTTGTTTTCAAATTAATGAAAATGTATATTTCTTGTAATCTCCTATTTTTTCCTAATTTTTCTATGTAGTGTACATGGACCAGGCCCAGAATGAAATGGCTCCTTTCTCATCAAATCGCCAGAATCTGAAGGTGGTCTAATTCATTATACAAGGAATAACGAAATAAAATAATTATAAATGCGAAATTAACTCTGTTTGTTTGTTTGAAACGGCTGAAAGCACTGAAATGTATAATGATTGGAACGGATGTACACACATAAAGTAATATCCGGTTTTGAGTATTTTAATGATGGTCGGACTCAGTGACCGCGAGCTCGCAGTCGGCCACAAAACCAACACGCTCGTAATGAAATTCATACAATTGGCACCAAAAACTATAATTAAATCTATAATTTAGCAAAATACGGACTCTCATAATCTGTTTATTTCAAATCAAACTTAACGTAAACCTTGTGAAAATCTTCTAATAAAACGTGTTTACCTACGTGTATAAATGGCGACCACGAACCGGGCAATGCAGTATTGGAAGGCCCCCCACCCGATGGACCGACGTCATTGTGAAAGTTGCGGGAAGTCGGTGGATGGAAAAGGCTCAAGACCGTCATGAAACTCTTTGGAGAGGCCAATGTCCAGCAGTGGACCTTTACAGGCTGATGATGACGATGATGACGTGTATAATGAAGGAGCCTGCGTTTCAACATGGCGGCTAATTGTAGGTTGACTTTTCTGAATTCTATTCGTAAATACACTCAACTAAAAATACCCGGATTTTGTCCAGAAACAACGCCTTTATTGTGCTGCTACTTTACAAAGCAGACTCGTCATCGGCACAAATTCCCAAAAAAACGACCAAATGATCCAGAAAAGAAATTAAATTAGAATTGTGTATAATAAGAGAAGTAAAATAAGGAAATGGCGGGAAAGCGAAGCGGACGAGGGAATTAGTTTCACTCACCCCGACACAGACTGTGCGAGAGTTAGTACTACCGCGAAACAAAGGAAATGACAAGCTATAGAAGCGTAACTCGTGGAAATAGTAAACAGGTAAGTAGCAGACAGGCGTGCCCTCAACATGCCAACCTGCATTCTCTTGCGTGACGTGACTGTCATCAGCTGAGATGGAACTATGAAGCATCACAAAGTTCTACTTCAGCTTTGGTTTTTTAAAAATCGAGTCCACGTGAATGCGTTGTTGTACAGAAACACAGCGAAAGTTATTTATTTAAAGTCAGACACCGAAAATCGCTTAAACTGCTTTATTAGGGCTACCACACGGGCTTAGCATAAAATAATTAAAATAAAATAAAAAAGCCTTATCGCAAGTGATCTCTATCAGGCAACCTTAGGATGAACTTGACTGAAAATAAATTTTCATAAACCATATATTTTCTTATGTTTAACTCTTGCTTGCTTACTTTTCGTGTCACTGATACTTTCTTGATCATTCTGTATTAGGTGAGGTTTATGTCTGATAGCATCCGCTACCAACTGAACAGAGTTTCACTTCTAATCGCGGATTCCTCCGTGTCATAGAATGTGAAATAGTCACTAGGAGATATCTGCTCGATTGAATCCTATCAGTTCTACGGCAAAACGCGATTCTACATTTTCAGAGCTCTTATTTAGTAAAATATAGGTATGAATAATGAATAAATAATAATTATGCGAGGTAGGGCACAGCAAGATTTTCTCGCTTTTAATGAGGAGGAGGTACCTCCGCCTCACAGATGATCGCAGCCAACTAACATTATGTTTCAAATAGTGTTGTATTCCTACGTAGAGAAGGTTGCCAGAGCCCTTTAAGGGGTGTGGGTTTCGTGATGCCTCTGATATTGCAAGCGTTCATAGGCAACGGTAACCACTTACCAACAGGTGGGCCGTAAGATTGGTAGTATAAAAAAATGTTTTGATTTTTGAGCATGGCGGTTCCTCTCGGCGTTTTCCCCCACCGTTTGTAAGCGCTGCTATTTGTATGGTAGACAAGTAATTAAGTTTTTGCGCGGAGTCCGAAGCCCCTCATCGAGACGTCGAACTCCGGAATAGATTGCGCCATTTAAAGTGCTTGTTCATCGTAATTTGCGATCAGAGCCGCCATTACGTGGTGCAATCGATTGTTGCGTTACTGGAACACTTGTTAATTAACACCGTGTTATAATAAAAACATTAATTATTTTATTATTTATTTAACCTTATCGCACATAAATAAATAAAATATTCCGCACATATTCCAACGGTCAACTGATCCCAAACTAGGCATAGCCTGTACTATGGTGACCAGAGACTGATATATATAATAGATAAATATTTAACACCCAGACACAGAACAAACATCTGTGTTTATAACACAAATATTTGTCCAGTGCGGGGATCGAACCCGCGACCTCTAGCGCAGAAGGCAGAGTTACTACAAACTGAGCTATGAGGCCAGTAAAAAAAAACAACAATTTACAAAAGGAAGGCTTAATGCCAAGGCATTATATACCAGCCAGCCTGGTGGCTGTGCGCACTTGTAGGTGTGAATGTAACTTTACGATAGCAGCGCAGGGTCCTATGTTCCTGTTACTCCAAATAGTTTTAAGTATACCCACTAATTTAATATCTAAATTAGCAGCCTACGGTCATTTGGGCCATCATTTGTCTGTTGTGAAATGCAAAGCTCGACTAAAGCTAGCATAATCTTATAAGTAGCTATATGAAAAATTAAATCAAAATTTTATGTTTCGTAATTTGAACTAGTTATTTTAAGTTTTGAGAAGCTTTAAGCTTAATAAACGTTTATAAACACGTATTATTCTTAAGTTCTAGGATTAAATCTACACTGGAATTGTACTTATATAGGTTGTTATTTTATTAACTAAAGAACTTTTGAAATTGAGCCTGATTGGGTTGATTAATGGTGGTAGGTAGCTAATTAAATGCAATATGGCTCACTTCTAGGCTTAGCCGCGAGGAACAGGCGTAGCTTCACCTAGTTGCTAAGACGTTAAGTGAGCCTCGTGATATAAACGTCTTTTGACTTGACTTTTACTTAAATGAAGGGTTAATATAAAAAAATGTATTAGGAAACATCAAATAAAATATAATCAATCAACATTTGAAGAGTAGTCATCAAACTAAATCTGTATTTCATCCAAAATTATAAAAATAATACGCCACAGTCCCCCGTACAGTGTTTTTCTCGCGCGGACAGTAGCCCATAACGGCTTTTATGACTCCAACAAAAATGGAAAAATATAAAATTTTCATCGGGAAAGTGCCGCGTAAACCTCGAATATAACTCGTAATAAAATTGCGTTTTCAAAAGGACAGAACAAATTGCTTGGAAGAGATAAATGTTGGAGGCATTGGCACGGCCCGCGTCGAGTCCCGGCCGCGGCGCGATTACTACTTTGTAGCCGCGATAAATTAGTTGGATAAATATATATATATTTTTTTTATACTACTTAGGTGGCAAACAGGCTTACGGCCCACCTGTTGGTAAGCGGTTACCGTAGCCTATGAGCGCTTGCAATACCAGAGGCATCACGCACGCGTTGCCGACCCCGAACCCCCCTTACCCTAAAGAGCTCTGGCAACCTTACTCATCGCAGGAACACAACACTATTTGAAAACAAATAATGTTATTTGGCTGCGATCTTCTGTAAGGCGGAGGTATCTCCCCAGGCGGGCTGCTCCAATTCAGAACGAGAAAATCTGGCTGTGCCCTTCCTCCTCTCCCAAAAATATGTCCTAATTCACAAAAAACAAATAAAATCTGTCTCTATTTACTTTTTGTCACGAAACCAAAATCATAGAAATATACAGAAACGCGAAAGAGGAAAGTCATTGGTCTAAAATCCGCATAACAGCGGAATGAACAAATAGAACCGCGGAATAGCAACCTAAAATGTATCTAATTATTTTATATTTTCATCTATTTTTACTCCGGTGAGAAAGTTGCACTAGGGTATTAATTTTTCAGGCACTTACTTTAACAAGATTACTTTATACATATGAAGCAACTGTCAAAACAAGCTTCTTAACTTCGAGTTTACATAATACTTTGAATACAATAAGTAACGTAGTTCTAAAGAATTTTAGATACTTTGTTTGGAGATTCAATGTTTTACTTAAGTAAACTATTTTGTACCGGGCTACCTTCGAAGCTTATTAACGTGAAAGCTCCTTTGAACCTTTTCATCCTCCATCTTAGATTCCATTGTGTAGGTACTATACTACTCGTATACTTACTTGCACTGCTACTTAGAGAAACTACTTATGACAAAGACAGTACGTTCTGACTGTTAGTTCTTTTGCACTGAGGTTACTGTTTTGTTTCCATATTTATTTCTTTTTAGACGTAACAGGCTAGGTCATTGTAATGTGGCTATCTGGGAAAGGGTCATCCATCACACAGTTGCAGTCTAACTTTCATGTTCAAAGTCCGTTTCGACAATTTTGGTCTCATAAAAGACAGCCATAGTTAATTTTCTTGAAGTTGGTCGAGTTACAATAGAATATAATAGTAGAAGTCAGTTTAGTAGTTGAAAATAGAAATCTTATATATCCATAATTTTCAATCTAGTTGAAAGCTCTCAAATGTGAGCCCGTTGCCCCGGAGCAGCCTGCGCGTGCCTAGGCGCCGCTAGCCCGCTGTCGTCTCTAGGGGAATCTGCACTGGCTGCCCCTATCGCAAGTTAAACTGTTCAGCTCCAAACCACTTCTCAGTGATAACATCCATTTATGTTATAGATAGCAGATATAGTAGGTATGTACGAGCTCAAAAAGCTTTACTTGCGGTAAAAATACTTAAAATATATATATAATCGCCAATCAGAAACTTATTTATCCTCGATATTTGTAGCTACTGTTTTATATGAAACTGTGAGTTATAAAGTTATAAATGTACTAGCTTTTGCCCGCGGCTTCGCTCGCGTGCTACATTAAAAGTAGCCTTTATGCTATTCTTGGTATAGAACTCATACCTATTCCAAGTTTCATCGAAATCGGTTGAGCCGTTACGGCGTGATTGAACCACAAACATAGTAGGATAGGCTTCGTTCCATAATCGTTAATGTTACTTATTTTTTTACTTTAATTAGAACTGCGATAATTCACTAATTATACTTTTTAAAGTTACCTGAGAAATAACACAATGAAAATAAATAACAGAATACAAAACAGGATTGTCTTAAAAGTTAATTCGTGAAAATGAATTAACTAACATTATTGGCAAATTAATGCAGCATTATTGGTGGTGATCGCTAATGAATGGCGGAGACTAACTAGTAATAAGATGGCGATTGGTTGAATTGATGATTGGTGATGGTTTCTGGCGGTGGTGGCCCCGGCTGAAGAATAGGCCCCTCCATATCTGACCTATCCGCGGATGTCGTAAGAGGCGACTAAACCCCTTCGTCCAAGACGCTACGCAAAAGTGACGGAACTCATTAGAAACTAGAGTTGCGGACTGATTGTAAACTCTGACTCATCCACGACGCTACTGGAATTTCCTGAAACTCAGTCACTCAGTACACGATTTTATGTAAACAAAGTTTTGAAAACGAAAATAATTAACATGACTAGTGATAATTCGAGCGATGACATGGAATTATTACTTCTCCAGTCACATAGACGTCATAATCACATATAATTACTTTTTATTCGTTCATTTTTCAACAGTTTCTCGAAACCAGTCGCCTGGCGACCAGCATGTGGAGTCGCCAGGAGACTAGTTACAAACGCGTTCCTTTTGAGTAGCGTCGTGGACGAACGCGCATTGAAATACTAGTGCTATCGCAGTCAGGCTACTCATAAGTGACTACAGTTTCAGTCGCATTCCTTTTGAGTCGCGCCGTGGACGAAGGGGCTAAGGGAAAAAAGCTAGGGGATGGGCAGCAGCGTCCCTCATTCTAACAACGATAGCTCTAACTGCGCTCGCCAACCCGCATGCCCAGCGTGTTGAGTATGGGCAAATCCCCCCACATGATAAGGAATTCGCTCTGCCTGTGGGGAAGGCCATGTTCAGCAGTGGACGTCGTACGGCTGAAATGATGATGATGACTGGCGGCGCTAGGTACCTGCAGCACGGAGGTGTCGAAGTGCGCGAGCAGCGCGGCCGGCGACAGCTGCGAGGCGCGCCGCCGCCCCGACGCGCGCGCGCTCCACTCTGAAACAACAGTATACATTACATATATTATCATTAACTGCTCCTCAAACTACAACAGCTACGAAGCTTTGATTTGTATACAACGACTAGTGAAAGCCCCCACGACTTTATTCGCGTGTCATCATCTCCCTGCCCTTATCCCACTTCATGTGGGGTCGGCACAACATGTTTTCCTCTTCCACTCCCCTCTATCAGCCGTCATATCAGTATTCACCCCTTTCTTACTCATGTCATCTTTCACACAGTCTATCCATCTTTTCTTTGGTCTACCTCTTCCCTTATATCCTTCCACATTAATATTTAACGCTCTTCTAGTCACATGACATTCTTCCCTCCGCATGACATGCCCATACCACGCTAACCTTTTGCTCTTCAACTTCTCAGTCACTACTTTCAAACTTCCTCTGATGTACTCATTCCGTATCTTGTCCATTCTAGTCACTCCACACATCCATCTCAACATTCTCATTTCCGCAGCATGCACTCTTCTTTCATCCATCCCTTTGGTTGCCCAACACTCAGATCCATACAGTACGACAGGTCTTATGATCGTTTTGTAAATTTTTCCCCTTAAGTTTAAGGGGCATTCTTGGATCACACGTAGTTCCTGTGACCTGTCGCCATTTCATCCATCCGACTTTATTCGCGTGTATTTTAGTTATAAACTGATCTTAGTCTAAAGAGAACCGACTACCGCTGGGGAACAAAGGTTCTCGAGTGGCGACCACGAACCGGACGACGCAGTGTTGGAAGGCCCCCCCCCCACCCGATGGACCGACGACATTGTTAAGGTTGCGGGAAGTCAGTGGATGGAAAAGGCTCAAGACCGTTCGTCATGGAACTCTTTGGGGGAGGCCTATGTTCAGCAGTGGACTTCATCAGGCTGATGATGATGATGAGTCTAAGGAGGTGGACGTCGGTAGCTGCGACACAGTTTAACAACTACTGCAGTTGACTAGCCTCATAGCTCAGTTGGTAGTAACTCTGCCTTCTACGTTAGAGGTCGCGGGTTCGATCCCCGCACTGGACAAACATTTGTGTAATGAACACAGATGTTTGTTCTGTGTCTGGGTGTTAAATATATATCTATTATGTATATCAGTCTCTGGTACTCATAGTACAGGCTATGTCTAGTTTGGGATCAGTTGACCGTGTGAATATGTCCGGAGTATTTATTTATTTATTATTTATTTATTTATTTAGTTATCATCGTTTCCTCAATATTACTGCACCTTTGTTACTGTTCAAAAATAAACTATTTTTGTTCTTTTTATTTGCATAAAACTACACCGCTGCACATTCAGGGGTTGAATTTTGGCATTACCTTTCATAGTGCACCCCTCATTACTTTTGTAATGAGCAGGAAGCTACCGTCCATGTTTCATGTTTCTAGGTCAATGGTTTTGGCTGTGAGTTGATTGTCAATCAGTCAATAACGTTTAGTTTAATGTATATTGGTGATTGATTGATTGAGTTGGGGTCACATTATTGGGTTTTGGGAGAATGTTCACGTTATGCACCACTATGTATACCGTGTGATGTGACGCATGTTGTGACTGCACTGGACACCAATAGTTAGAAAGAAAAGAAAGAAAATTTGTTTATTTGACCCACAACGCAGGTAGGTACAGTAGGTAGGTGGGTACATAGAAAATACTTTATAGGTAGGTAATACACAACGCAGTAGGAAAACACAAAAAAGTAGGAAGGTAGGTGGCTAAGTGGTAGGCTAAGTAGTATGCGTTGTGTGAGACAAATGGGTCCCGTCTCAGCATAAAGCTGCACCGAACATAATATTATGTAGGCGACGCGACGTGACGAACATCAATAAACATAATATTTATAGTAGGTATTTATTAAGGAGAATTATAGTAGGAATGGATAGGTACTTATATAAAAAGAGAGTAAGTAGTAGTAGATAGATTTAAGTGAGTTATATATTACATAATAATTACAGATATTGTATTGCGGGCTATGTTGGTAGGTACATGGTGGTGCTATACAACACGCAGTGCGTCTGGTAGTTTAGCCGGACCGCGCCCGATACCCTTGGCGAGCATAGACCATGGAAGAAAGGAGCGATGCGGTTCCATAGTCTATGAAAACCACCGTATCTTTCTAGTCGCAGAAGTATGTGGTATCTAGTTCGCAGAATTATGTGGCCCCCGCATAAACGCTCAAGATTGACCACGTAAATTATTGTTAGTACGCTTTCACAGACACACCTGACAAAAATAACACGCAAAAGAGGCAAACAAAATAAAGGTATCAACAACGTG
Source organism: Anticlea derivata (assembly GCA_947579855.1). Taxonomy (NCBI): domain Eukaryota; kingdom Metazoa; phylum Arthropoda; class Insecta; order Lepidoptera; family Geometridae; genus Anticlea; species Anticlea derivata. Next base: position 176,251 of record OX388277.1, on the reverse strand, counting down.
GTGGCATCGGCGGGCGGCGGGTAGACATACCCTTATCTTGTCGCATGCACCGACCGGAAACGAACCCACGAACGTCGAACGAACTGCAATAAATACATTTTGCTGTTTCGAGGCTGTTTGCAGAAACTGTGAGTTGTTATTTCCTACTCGTTTTTACGTTTAGGTGAAAAGCTAAACGTTTCAACGTTACTAAAATATTAATAGATGGCGCTGTCTTTTACTCCACGCGCGGCTTTTCAAATCCCCATTTTGGTCGCCTGCTATTTTTAACCGACTTCCAAAAGGAGGAGGTTCTCAAGTCGGCTGTTTTTTTTTTTTTTTGTGTGTATATTACTCGATATCTCCGCCAATAGTAACCCGATTTTGATGATTCTTTCGCTGGTGTATAGAGTATGATCCCGGGGTGGTCCCATTTTAATTTTATTTCTGAGGGATTGCAACTTCTCCCGTAAAACTTAAAAAAACGTCATCATCCCTTGAAATCACGACGTGCCGAATATTTTTTTGTCGACTGTGGTATGTTATGGTAATCCCCGCGACTTCGTTCGGTTGCTGCTATTTTTACATAAACTTTAAACTTAGAGGTTGTGTGTCGGGAATTCCATTATGTGCACCCATACGTTACGCTACCCTGCAAATTTCATACTCTTAGGATTTTGGTTAGGCTCTGCGTTGATTTACAAAGAGAATAAAACCACTACATTTGATTGTCAGTCAGTCAGTCAGTACCGTAAGAGTTATTACATAATAATGATGATGAATGGTCATCTTACTTTTGTTTTTTATTCGAAAGTGTAGGTGGCCAGTGTCATCCTCAGTAGGTAAGCAAAACGCAAAGAGGTTGATAACAAAAAAAAAGGGTTTGATATTAATCTTGTAAATATTCAGGAATTTGAAGTCGGTTTTTAGTTTTTGTACAAAATATCTTATCTGCAATCAGTTTCAAAGCTCTACAATTTTAAATCACATAAATTAAAAACTCGTCAAATAAATGCCTGAAAAGTTGTACTTCGATATCGAATCCCACTTGACCGCTTTCAAACCAACCGCTCAACTTTACGGTTGGAACTTTTGCAAACTCCGCGCGAGTCCTACTTTACAAGCCTAACAAGAATATTTTTCACCAGTGTTCCGTCAATGTTTTAGAAAAAAGGAACAATAAACTCTCACTCAGGTCTATCTGTCTGTCACCGCCTTTCAGAGCTAAGCCAAACACGCCAGAGAGTTGAGTTCGAAATATTTCGTTAAAGCTTGTTATGATCCAGTGTGATTGTTTCGATAAGTCAGAAAAGAGGTTCTTCGTCGAAGAAGAAATATAAAGATTTGTAGTCCTGGCTGGTTTTTTTTTCTAAAGCATCCACTCAGACTTTTTGGCGGGAACTTGCGAAGTGATGCTGTGCTCTCAATTTATTTTACAAAACTAGTGTTAAATTGAATAATATTGTGTGATTATGGTGGTGTTTTGCGTAATATTGTTTGAGTAAACCGCACAAGTGAAGTGAAATAGAATGATTGCGTGTATCGTCATTTTTCGAGTTGGCGCCTAGAGGTCCATAGCCACCATCATATCTTACTAAAACTGAACTTGACTCGACTAGACGGTGACTTGACCATGACTAACGTAAGAAAATTAAGGAAGATAAACAAATTAAACAAGATAAAATACACGTAAGACTTGGCGGTAAGGCCTAGATGCCATAGCCATCACGAAAGGGGAAGAAATTCAAAAAAAAAAAAACATTCAAAATCCCAACTCGGATCTAACCATCAAAACTGGTGACAAGTAGTTATGGATCCTGCTGGTCCTTATTGCAAAATTGAAACCTTTGGAACCATTTATAACGTCACGAGGGAACTATCATCTTCGCGACGGGAGATACAGTAAACAGTTTATTCTTACATCTAAGCCATCCCAACTGAATTTTTCAGGTACATTATTTTCTCGGAACTTGTAGCGTGGGTTATCTCAATTTATAGGCGCGCGTGTATCCCTAACTTTTAATCCAATCTCAAGGTTATTTAAAAAAACATGATGTCCGCCGGATAAATATGCGCTTGTACACGGAACTGCGAATCGGTGCGATGCGTTTCGTGCAACAAGGCGTCTCCCTTCTTGTGGCGCAACATCGCAGGAACAATGCGCGATGCGAATCAATTCGCAAGTTCTTGCGATGCGTCGATCGTAGATTTTTACGTATTTTTAGAGAAAGAAAGAAAGAAAGAAAAGACATTTATTTGTGACGACAATACAACAATGAGACACACAGAAAAAACAATAATAATAATAAAAACAGAAATGTTGACAAAACAAAAACAACAAAAAAGAAACAAAAAACACAGGCAAATAAAATATAAGAAAAAAGGTACAAGTTGTAAGAATGTAGAATGTTTACTTGTTTTGTGTACAAACTCTATTCGGAGATACTATGCCGGCTCAAACATGGCGGCTCCACATTCTCGGCGGGACATCCCAAGACGAATATAGAGATACCTACCTCTACACGTTACTAGGTCTCCTAGTTTCTATAAAAACTTATTTAAAAACGAAAACAAGAATAACCTAACACCACCGTATCTTTCTAGTCGCAGAAGTATGTGGTATCTAGTTCGCAGAATTATGTGGCCCCCGCATAAACGCTCAAGATTGACCACGTAAATTATTGTTAGTACGCTTTCACAGACACACCTGACAAAAATAACACGCAAAAGAGGCAAACAAAATAAAGGTATCAACAACGTGGTGGCATCGGCGGGCGGCGGGTAGACATACCCTTATCTTGTCGCATGCACCGACCGGAAACGAACCCACGAACGTCGAACGAACTGCAATAAATACATTTTGCTGTTTCGAGGCTGTTTGCAGAAACTGTGAGTTGTTATTTCCTACTCGTTTTTACGTTTAGGTGAAAAGCTAAACGTTTCAACGTTACTAAAATATTAATAGATGGCGCTGTCTTTTACTCCACGCGCGGCTTTTCAAATCCCCATTTTGGTCGCCTGCTATTTTTAACCGACTTCCAAAAGGAGGAGGTTCTCAAGTCGGCTGTTTTTTTTTTTTTTTGTGTGTATATTACTCGATATCTCCGCCAATAGTAACCCGATTTTGATGATTCTTTCGCTGGTGTATAGAGTATGATCCCGGGGTGGTCCCATTTTAATTTTATTTCTGAGGGATTGCAACTTCTCCCGTAAAACTTAAAAAAACGTCATCATCCCTTGAAATCACGACGTGCCGAATATTTTTTTGTCGACTGTGGTATGTTATGGTAATCCCCGCGACTTCGTTCGGTTGCTGCTATTTTTACATAAACTTTAAACTTAGAGGTTATGTGTCGGGAATTCCATTATGTGCACCCATACGTTACGCTACCCTGCAAATTTCATACTCTTAGGATTTTGGTTAGGCTCTGCGTTGATTTACAAAGAGAATAAAACCACTACATTTGATTGTCAGTCAGTCAGTCAGTACCGTAAGAGTTATTACATAATAATGATGATGAATGGTCATCTTACTTTTGTTTTTTATTCGAAAGTATAGGTGGCCAGTGTCATCCTCAGTAGGTAAGCAAAACGCAAAGAGGTTGATAACAAAAAAAAAAGGGTTTGATATTAATCTTGTAAATATTCAGGAATTTGAAGTCGGTTTTTAGTTTTTGTACAAAATATCTTATCTGCAATCAGTTTCAAAGCTCTACAATTTTAAATCACATAAATTAAAAACTCGTCAAATAAATGCCTGAAAAGTTGTACTTCGATATCGAATCCCACTTGACCGCTTTCAAACCAACCGCTCAACTTTACGGTTGGAACTTTTGCAAACTCCGCGCGAGTCCTACTTTACAAGCCTAACAAGAATATTTTTCACCAGTGTTCCGTCAATGTTTTAGAAAAAAGGAACAATAAACTCTCACTCAGGTCTATCTGTCTGTCACCGCCTTTCAGAGCTAAGCCAAACACGCCAGAGAGTTGAGTTCGAAATATTTCGTTAAAGCTTGTTATGATCCAGTGTGATTGTTTCGATAAGTCAGAAAAGAGGTTCTTCGTCGAAGAAGAAATATAAAGATTTGTAGTCCTGGCTGGTTTTTTTTTCTAAAGCATCCACTCAGACTTTTTGGCGGGAACTTGCGAAGTGATGCTGTGCTCTCAATTTATTTTACAAAACTAGTGTTAAATTGAATAATATTGTGTGATTATGGTGGTGTTTTGCGTAATATTGTTTGAGTAAACCGCACAAGTGAAGTGAAATAGAATGATTGCGTGTATCGTCATTTTTCGAGTTGGCGCCTAGAGGTCCATAGCCACCATCATATCTTACTAAAACTGAACTTGACTCGACTAGACGGTGACTTGACCATGACTAACGTAAGAAAATTAAGGAAGATAAACAAATTAAACAAGATAAAATACACGTAAGACTTGGCGGTAAGGCCTAGATGCCATAGCCATCACGAAAGGGGAAGAAATTCAAAAAAAAAAAAACATTCAAAATCCCAACTCGGATCTAACCATCAAAACTGGTGACAAGTAGTTATGGATCCTGCTGGTCCTTATTGCAAAATTGAAACCTTTGGAACCATTTATAACGTCACGAGGGAACTATCATCTTCGCGACGGGAGATACAGTAAACAGTTTATTCTTACATCTAAGCCATCCCAACTGAATTTTTCAGGTACATTATTTTCTCGGAACTTGTAGCGTGGGTTATCTCAATTTATAGGCGCGCGTGTATCCCTAACTTTTAATCCAATCTCAAAGTTATTTAAAAAACATGATGTCGGCCGGATAAATATGCGCTTGTACACGGAACTGCGAATCCGTGCGATGCGTTTCGTGCAACAAGGCGTCTCCCTTCTTGTGGCGCAACATCGCAGGAATAATGCGCGATGCGAAACAATTCGCAAGTTCTTGCGATGCGTCGATCGTAGATTTTTACGTATTTTTAGAGAAAGAAAGAAAGAAAGAAAAGACTTTTATTTGTGACGACAATACAACAATGAGACACACAGAAAAAACAATAATAATAATAAAAACAGAAATGTTGACAAAACAAAAACAACAAAAAAGAAACAAAAAACACAGGCAAATAAAAAATAAGAAAAAAGGTACAAGTTGTAAGAATGTAGAATGTTTACTTGTTTTGTGTACAAACTCTATTCGGAGATACTATGCCGGCTCAAACATGGCGGCTCCACATTCTCGGCGGGACATCCCAAGACGAATATAGAGATACCTACCTCTACACGTTACTAGGTCTCCTAGTTTCTATAAAAACTTATTTAAAAACGAAAACAAGAATAACCTATAGCTAAATTGTGTTAACATCCCGTCGAAGGATTTTTATTATGAATCATTACCGCTGCTCGGTTGATGACAATAACGAGAGTACAAAGAAAAAAATACATTGTGATTATACAGAAACTTTTCTGGGTTAAAAGAGCGCTCGGCGAGAATGTACAGTCGCATAGAAATATGTTGTTAAATCCTCCTCTTGTTTAATGAAATTCCTGGAGAGCTCGCGACAAAACACTGGATGGAGAATAATTTTGTAATCCAGACTTCGAAGTGCCAGTACTGCCGGTTTTGTGATAGCTTTTAGCGGAAAAAACTTAGGTACCTTTTTTCTGTAGAAAGATATTTTTCTTCTTCCTTGAGATATTTTGTTTTATACAACCAAGGTGTCAAACAAGCTTATCCTACCTTAACTATAGGTGGTACCGTAATCTATGGACTCTCGCAATTCCAGAGCAACCCGCACCGAACTTACCCCAAAAAAAAAAAAGAATCTCTGCCTTCTGCGCTAGAGGTCGCGGGTTCGATTCCCGCACTGGACAAACATTTGTGACTAACACAGATGTTTGCTCTGTGTCTGGGTGTTAAATATATATCTATTATGTATCAGTCTCTGGTACCCATAGTACAGGCTATGCCTAGTTTGGGATCAGTTGACCGTGTGTGATATGTCCGGAATATTTATTTATTTATTTAAAAACACTACACGATTTAAAAAAACTGCCCCTTTTTATCAAGATCCACGCGAGCAAAGCCGCGGGCGTACGCTAGTAGTATACAAGTTCCATGCGTTACAGGTTGCGGCTAGAACACTAGACGTTGTATATCGTCGTTAAATACCATTGTCTACATTACGGACGTCACATGACGGCCACTTGGACGGAAAGCGTGCACTTCTCAGGCAGAACGTGTTCTTTTAAAATCGTGGTAAGAATGCATTAGTTATGCTCTGATTTTTAACGGTAAAGAAATGCAAATTTCCACTATTTGCACTAAATTCACGTTTTTAAGTGCAAACTTTGGCAAGTCGGCGAAGTTTCAACTACATATTAATTCTATGCTTGAGCAGCGCGTCCACCGGAGCGTCATTCATAAGGAATGTCTTAGACACTGCGTGTATTCTAAATGTATCATATACAAAACGTGATTACAATGATCGCAATATGAGGAGATCTGTGCCGAAATAACGGTAAGTAGCTTGACCCTGTTTATGCACTAGATTCACAAATATATTTTGATCCAAATGATTCCTGATCCGTTCCGTTGGGCAGTAAAGGTTCTCAAATAGCGAACCGGGCGACACAGTGCTGGGAGGCCTCCCTCCCGATGGACCGACGACATTGTGATGATTGCGGGAAGTCGGTGGATAGAAAAGGCTCAAGACCGTTCGTCGTGGAAGTCCTTGGGGGTCTATGTCCAGCTGTGGACTGCTACAGGCTGATGATGATGATAATGATTCCTGATATGTAAAGGTATTTTTTGCAGAAAGATCCGTGCTAAATATAAAGCTGCCTTCGGGGCGAAGCCATTTCGTTTTGATTTGGGGCATCAGAGGGATGGTTGTGTTTAGTTTAGTGAAGCTATTTTTACCACCCTGTATAAAAAGTTGCCCGTTTCTATGCAATAAAATACAGAAGCCGTACTTACTAGAATTGTCTAGCTTATTACAGGTCAATGTCCTCTAGAGTTCAAACTGGATTAAACTATACACACATCAAATAACTTTGTCGACCTCGGTGGCGTAGTGAGCGAGTGCGAGTGAGTAAATTCAAATGATAAAATGAAGGGCAGGCACTATTTATACTTAGTTTATACTTAGTTTGGTAATTAGTGCTACTTGGAAGTGTAATGTACCTAAGTGAAATAAATAATTATCTTATCTTATCTTAATTATCTTAGTGCCCGTATGAGACGCAAGAGGTGCGGTTCGATTTCTACTGCGAGACAAATGGTTGCATCTGCAAATATTTGTTCGGGTCTGGGTGTTATGGTAGCATAGTACTGACACAGGGAACCCTAGTGTGGAATCAGTACTATGTATGTGACTGTTGCTACAGTTAGCATAGAAACCAGATGTTTTTTTTAATAGCGCCTTATGTACTATCCCTCGTTGAATTTATAGTTTTTTGTTTATTTTTGTTATAAAAAATGGCGCTACAAATTTTCCGACAATAAGATTTCTGAAAAGCCCAGAAACACACACAATAGATTGTTTTTTCACTGTTCAATATTACGTAGACATCTTTGTCTGCCCTCGGCTAAAATATCCAAAAGTAATACATAAGGCGGAGGCAGCAGGTAGAGGCATGATAATGAACTTGCCTCATAAAAGCCGAAATTCGAGATCATTTTTGCGTAGGCTTTTTGTCCCTCGCGGAGTTATGAAAGGCAGACTCATACAAGTGATCCAAAGTACCTACATATATATATGTGTTGGTATGGTTCAGTGTAGATTAGATAGGTCATCATCATCATCACGCCTTTAGAAGTCCACTGCTGGACATAGGCCTCCCCCAAAGAGTTCCACGACGAACGGTCTTGAGCCTTTTCCATCCACCGACTTCCCGCAACCTTCACAATGTCGTGGGTCCATCCGGTGGGGGCCTTCCAACACAGCGTCAGATTAGAACAGGTATCATTATGTAACGTTAGTACTAACAGAAGGTATTAATTTAAGTTTTTTTAAGCCCTTTGCGTTTTTAGTATCTACCTAGCACATTTTTGAGAAATAATAAAATTGCCGTATACTCCATTTCTGCTATTTAATAGGTATGTTTAAATTATGTAATTTCTTACGAAGCCGTAGCCCTAATTAAATAAATAAAATAAATAAATATTCCGGACATATCACAACACGGTCAACTGATCCCAAACTAGGCATAGCCTGTACTATGGGTACCAGAGACTGATATACATAATAGATATAGATATATTTAACACCCAGACACAGAACAAGCATCTGTGTTAGTCACAAATGTTTGTCCAGTGCGGGAATCGAACCCGCGACCTCTAGCGCAAAAGGCAGAGTTACTACCAACTGAGCTATGAGGCCAGTCAACTGGGAATTCAATAGTAGTAGAAGGATAGACCGTAAAACAACCAGTATCTCAGGCGTGCGTTTAATAGCAAGTTATCCCCGGTTCAAACGGACATCATAACCCCGTTAACTAAACCAAATCTTGGCAAACCACCTTGAGGATTATACCCATAGCACTAGTTTCTAGAACACTCTTATATTTTACAATTTCTTGAATAACGTACCTAGTAGGCTTAGAACACTAAGTCCGGTTTTCAACAACATATTAAACATAAGTTAACAACCTTTTAAAATTACAGCTAATGTATGGAAACATTTACCGTCAAAAAATTGGTCTACCACCAATTTTTTGACGGTAAATGTTTCCACAACTTTAAGATGAAAAAATAAAGACGGTCAAGTGCGAGAACTCGCGCCCTGAGGCTTCCATACCATTGGTCGTGGGTTTGAATCCCGGTCGTGCACCAGTCAGAAAATAAAAATTATAAGTGTAGGAATTGACAAACTCATATTTGCGGTCGCTCACGTAGTCATTGTATGACATTAACCGCAAATATAACTTTGTTTCCTAAAAAACTTTTCCCTTTAATTGTGTTACAAAAGCTCTCTCAAATTATGAAACTCAAACCCACGACCTATGGATCGGAAGGCGGGCCCTACCTCCAGTGCTCATCACGAGACATGATGAGTAAAGTGATCAAGAAAGTTAGTATAGTTATCTATGAGTCTATGTTATACTTTAATATGGTTTTTCCTGAAAGAAAATAACGTATTCAGACCAAGAAAGGGCAGTTCGCTATATTAAACGAAAGCTGATTAAAGTCTTATCAAACGAAGCGTCATCAAGAGCCGATAAGTTTGTGAGCGGAACAGCTAATCCGCTAAACACAGCGGACTAATCTGCTAAGCAGAGGACTTGAGCGGACAACTCTGTTTAGGGTAATCGCCGGCATTTAGCTGTCCCGGGATCCCGGGTTAAGAGGCCGGAATTAACTACTAATAGAGTACACTGGGTCCGTTGAGATCTGACATTATTTGCAGTTAGTTTATTAGTTTTGATAAAATTCATTGATTTATTGACACAGCGAGATTTCCTCTAAATTGGAGCTGCCCGCCTGGGAAGTACCTCCGCCTTACAGAAGATTACTACATTAGGAAGCCAAATTACATTATTTGTGGTATCTTCGTTCGCCACCTTAGTTGTATATACAAAAAATAATGATTTACTAAAAGAAGATTGCAACTTTATTCCACATTTTGGACAACAAAGGTGGGGGCTGACCTAGAAGGAGTCAATGACATGATAAACTAAGTTATAAGGTGATAGTCGATTCGACAGCGTGGCTCGTTTCAAACTGTACCACCTAACGCTCGGATCCATTGTCTGATGCTTTCGTCATAGAAGTTTCTGCTTTAGAAATATTGTTTCATCATCATCATCAGCCTGTAGAAGTCCACTGCTGGACATAGGCCTCCCCTAAAGAGTTCCACGACGAACGGTCTTGAGCCTTCTCCATCCACCGACTTCCCGCCACCTTCACAATGTCGTCGGTCCATCGGGCCTTGTTATCTTAACACTGCGTCGCCCGGTTCGTGGTCGCCATTCGAGAACCTTTACTCCCCAACTAAATAAATATTGTTTGTTACTCTAGAATTCTCATCGAGGACACTACTTTTATATTCATCAAGTAATAGTTTTATACGAAACGAAGCAAAACGGCTTAAAGCCTTTTGTATTTTAATTGAAGCTAGTAAACTATAGGGGTGTCCTAAATATAAAGCATTGCTGGCTCGGCGCTTTCACGGCCCGAGGCACTTTAATACGTGTCAACGGTTTGTGCCGCCCCTACTGATAATATCTCGTGAATGCCCACGCAGATTTATAGCACCCAAAATAGCCACATAAAGGCATTTTAAATTGGTTTAAAATTAATTTACACCACGACTTGAACAACACTTTCTCAACTTCGTCGCTGAATGGTAGCGAGTTGGTTGCATTGTTATTGGCACACATAATTACCCACTTTACCGTAAAATTGCATGGTCAGGGCATATTTTATCGTAATGAAAATAATTCTCAACCTCCCTAAATTCATGGAACTGATACTCTAGCGAACACATCAAAAACCATCTATTTGGGATCCCAGTCACGTCCACACTTTTGCAGGGAGAAGTAGGGGGGATGTTCAAATCATATAAAATGAAACCTTTTGCTTATAAATATTAAAGTCAGTTCGTATTGAAAGGAAAGTTTTAAAAATAGGGCACTAAAAGCTAAATCTGGGGACAAAATGAAATGAGACAGGTCTATTTGTCGAGCCCGGGGGTGACGGGGGCGTCGATATAATATTTTTAATATGAATCGCACTAAACCTTTTACCCGAAGTCACCCTCAGGTGCTATTATTGAAGCTCCCCTTTAGTGCTGATGAAAGTACTATTCCAGATCCCGGATTAAAAACAACAAAACACTTTGGTCGCTGCGAATGATGAATATTGAAATATTTCAACGGGTTGCTGTGAGCCCGTGCACTCCCTTTTGTTGTTTGAGGATGCCTGCCGGTGCCATCTTTGCAATAAGTAATATTATTTTAGTTTTTTTTCGTGAATGGCATTTCAGTATCGTTTTACTTTAGAGCTTACGGGGATTTGAATCCCCAAGCTTCCCCTATATTCGGGGATGCTCTAACCAACAAAGCTACGGAGCCATTTCCCTTCCGTGCGAAAATCTTTAGGACTTCCAATCGGCTCAAAGCGCCTCACTACTAAGTATATAATGGTGTACGAAGGGGATTCGAACCAACGAACCGAAGGTGCGATTACTAGCCATTACACCCGTGGTGCAGTAGAACCCCCAGAACGGGTTTAATTGCAATTTGCTCTCACTGTGGTCTCTAAATGATCCCCAAATGGCTGATTTAGCAAACTTCTCTATTTACACGTAAATACCTACCAATTATTTCTGACTAATCTTTACAACAAACACCCTGTTTGCACCCCACATAACGTTTCACTCCCCGCACATAACAAAAGCGGCGAAATATCAAAAGTTTAGCATTTCCGCGCTAATCTCTGCCTTCACTATTGTTTGCGGCACGACACGCCGCCGCCATATTGTCCGCCATTATACTGTGGCGTCACCACCTCCTAACAACTACATAGCAATGAATGTTTTTACTAAAGCGCTAAAGATGGGATAAACCACATTGAAACGTTGAAAGTTGAAACACAACAGTAAATGGTTCGATTCTCGCTGTGGCACAAATGTTTGCATGATCTGCAATTTAGTTCCGGGTCTGGTGTTGTGGTACCATTGTACGTGTAGCTTCGACTGTTGGGTGTTATTATTAAAATAAAAAAAATGCTTCGAATGATATAGATTTATTTATGTCAACCTTAAACGATCACTTCATGTTATCTTCTAATACAATAGTGTAGAATAAATATAAACTCAATAATCATATGCAAATTAAAATTAAAAATAATCGGAATTCAATTTATATATAAATTTTTTTTGCCGATGCTTCACCGGCTGAAGAATAGGCCCCTCCATATCTACCGATCCGCGGATGTCGTAAGAGGTGACTAAGGGAAAAAAGCTAGGGGATGGGCAGCAGCGTCCCTCATTTTAACAACGATAGCTCTAACTGCGCTCGCCAACTCGCATGCCCAGCGTGGTGAGTATGGGCAAATCCCCCCATATGATAAGGAATTTGCTCTGTCTGTGGGGGAGGCCATGTTCAGCAGTGGACGTCGAACGGCTGAAATGATGATGATGATGATAAAAATCATTCTACATAAAAATATACAATGGACCTTTGCGAATTAAAAGAAAGAAAAAAAGAAGAAAGAAAATGTATTTATTTGACCCACAACGCACTAAGAAGGTAGGTAGGTAGGAAGATACAAAGAAAAAAATACTTAAACCTAGTAATACAAAAACACAATTAGAAAACAAAAACATATAGGTAGGTAACATGTACAAAGAACAACAGAATGCGTCAACCTTTTCTGCAACCAGATTAAGTGTTTTTAAGGAACGGGTCATTGGAGTTTTGTTCTGTTCTAGATAGTAGGTAAATAAATAAATATAAATAAATATTCTGGACATTTCGCACTGTCAACTGATCCCAAACTAGGCATAGCCTGTACTATGGGTACCAGTGACTGATATACATAATATAATAGATATATATTTAACACCCAGACACAGAACAAACATCTGTGTTCATCACACAAATGTTTGTCCAGTGCGGGGATCGAACCCGCAACCTCTAGCGCAGAAAGCAGAGTTACTACCAACTGAGCTATAAGGCCAGTCAAACAGCCAGGTAAACACATAAATTACCGAATTGTTAACCTTCTATATGGGAAGCATAACACAAAGTATCACTTATCATATATTATAATAAAATAAGTACAAATCTAAAGTTGGGTTAACCCAAAATCCTTCTTCAGGTTTGATGCATTTGCCTTAAATAATATACTACCATTTACTTCTTTCCTCTTGCAAACAATTGTATTCTTCCTGTCACTCATGGCCGCGTCTCAATCCCGAACGATGGTATTTCTCAGTGCTCGCATTAATGGCGGGAGACCAGTTTAACAATTCAATTTTTCCGGCATTATTTAAAACAGCATCCACTCTGCATAATCTTCCTTCATTCGAGGCACGTCCCGACGGAAACATTACAATTATTTTTGCGTCAAATTTTTAATGCCGTTGCTTCGTTTCCACTTTACATTTACCATTTCTACCATTTACGTTTCTTCATTCAAAATATGCTTGAATTAACTGAAATTTAATGGGATTTTGGACAGAATCCAGATCCATCCACCTCTTAGTGACTTTTTGATAGGTTTTTTTGTTGTTTATTAATATTTTTTTCATTAATTTATTTAATCATCATCATTAACAATTCCACGGCTGGACATGGACCTCCCCCAGTGCCACGCACGCCGAACGGTCTTGAGCCTTTTCCATCGTCCATCGGGTGGAGGACCTGCCAACACTGCATCGTCCGGTTCGTCATTCGAGACCATTATTCAGCAACGGTGGTCTTTTACGATTTTCAATAGGCAATTACAAAAAATCTTTCAGTGAATGAAGACAGACTCGACCAGGATATTACAGTCACCGATCAGGAAACCTGAGATTTTACCTGAAGGTACGTATAGGGTCCCAGCCCAAGGGGTGCTGCCAATAACAAATGAGGACCCCCCGGTAATCCCGGATAAGTCGCCGATATTAGGAGCCATTCTAAATACTCGCTGCCGGAGTTTGGAACTATATCAGTGCTCTTACCCGGATTATAAGGTCTCATGTGGTCAAAGGTTGTGGACCTCAATTTGTATGGTGATGATGAAAAGGGCCTTATGACTGTTGGGTGAAAGTGCTCATTTGTTTAAACGATTAAAGGGAGAGAATCACCCGCTATTCAGTGGCCTGATGTGGTGACATCATCATCTTCCTGCCCTTACCCCACATCATGTGGGGTCAGCACAACATTTATTATTCTTCCATTTCTCTCTAACAGTCGTCATCTCCGCACTCATTCCTTTCTTAACCATACTTTTTGGCATCGATTTTTAAAACGCAGCATACATAGCTGAGTGTATTATGTAATACATTCAGTCGATTAAATAATTTCTTCATTTTAACCAAAAAGTTCCAGAACCAGAACTCTTATGAATTAAACAGCGTTAAAGTCTTATGAGAAACGATATTAAAATCATTTATTAGAGCTAAGAGGCCGGTCCCTACGGACGCGCCCGCCCGGTGCGACTTACCTGACTTACGTGCCTTACTTTCAATTAAATCGTCATACTTCTGGTCGCAGGTGAGCACCTATATTTTACGAAAACACGGTCTCATTTGAAATAGCTGGTTATCTTTATAAACATCACTAGTTTCTGCCATTGTACCGAGACATAGATTACAAATTAAAGCTCACGTACTTTTATCGTGAAAACCTGAGAATATCTTGCTAGTAGCAAACATTTAAGGAGTGAACCAATTGTTAAAATAACACTGCGTCTACGATTTCATATCACGTACCTATCCAGAAAATGTTGGGATAAGTTTCAATCCCACTCGACTTAGCGCAAAGTATGTTTAAGCTACGTCCAAACCGACACTACTAAGCAAATGAAACTTAACATGGACAGCATCATCGCGGACGATGACGCCACGCAGTCAGTTTAGCCGATTATTGTAAAATAAATTTACATTATGCCCTTTTGAAAGAACATATACAAGCGATATTCGCGATATTTAAGCGGGAACAAGCGCTAAAAGTCATTTTGTGGATTTTTCGCGCTTATTCCCTATCACCTGGACTGTTCTTTTCATCATTTACAAAACAAGACAAGGAGACAATACTTACGCTTATCCATATCAGTTCAGGCTCTCGAGTGGCGACCACGAACCGGACGACGCAGTGTTGGAAGGCCCCCCACCCGATGGACCGACGACATTGTTAAGGTTGCGGGAAGTCGGTGGATAGAAAAGGCTCAAGACCGTTCGTCATGGAACTCTTTGGGGGAGGCCTATGTTCAGCAGTGGACTTCATCAGGCTGATGATGATGATGATGATGATGATCCATATCAGGGAATTTATAAAGAAAACTGTTGCGCTGCAGACTCACCGTCAAAACATAAACGCACAACATTTCGTGATCTACTGCTGATTCGGAAAAGAATTCCAGAAATGCCGTAGAAGAAAAAGCATTTAGGTGAAGCTTATAAAGAAATATCACGACAAACGAAGTCGAGTGCGATCTAGCATACTACGTTGGTACAGCACTCGGGAGGCACTTGCGATTCCGCCCACACACGTCTCACATCCAAGGGCAGGCGCGGTGCGATGTTGTCCTTAGCTCCGGGTGTCATGCTGACGAGTTGGGAATACTAGAATAGGTAATTTATACCTACAGGTGAAATAAACTTAGCTTTTTTTTCTGTACAGGTCAAAACGATAGTAGAGATTAAAAAAGTCTTTTATAAAACTGAACTCCCCTTTACTAAATTTTAAAGGGAGCGTTGCCGTTACACATTGGAGATGCATTCGGCATTCAAAATACTGGTATTCTTAGTTGTCAAATGATCATGATTTCGCTTGATCATGCATCCGCTACTTCGAAAATTCAATGCATCATATGCATCAAAAACTTATCAACTGACCATTTAATTACCTAGAGGAATCTATCGGTTTCTACAAGCAACCCGCGTCTTAACATTAAGTACTATTATTTTATGGTCTTAAATGCTATTCAAAGTTCATTGATCATATGACAAGCGTATAAAACACTCTCCAGGTAGCCGGTATAGCCGGGAATCAAACCCCACCTGCCGCAGCCCCTGCAGTCCATGTTTATGTTTATTGTTTGCAGAAGCAAGCAGACATCGTGTGCCGCGAGTCGGGGGATTGTATTCAATGGGGTTTGCGTCAGCAGCTAGGGGACGATTCAATGAATAACAGAGACACTGATAAAATCGATACCTATCAGGTACTTAAGGTAAAGATGTGTTAGAGACGTTACCCGACACGGAACAGAAGTGAATGCGTTTGGTTTGGTAAAACTCAGCGTGAACATACATAAGTTTGTAGCCTTCAGGGCCATTCAACTTCAGTTGAGCGATAGTTTCAACACAACTTCAAGATAGCATGGTTAAAATCCAAGATAAATCAATAATTGCTCCAGGACAAATGGTCGATCCAATAAGAACGAGAGAAATATTACCTACCTATTGCTTAAATCCAATTTAATTAATGTAGAATGTGCAACTAATATAAATATAGCTCATAATCTTGACTGTTTTTAACTATGACTCTAATCTTATATCTAGGTATCTTAATTTGTAATAATAACGACATTGTTTTTTTTAATTTTAAAATTTTGGTATTTTTTGAATTATTGTAATCCTACTAAACTAAATAAAACATTTGCATGCTTGTGTAGCAAAAACATGTGCGCCCGCTTACTGCATAAGAACAGCGATTATATTAAACTACCATGTTTTAGCAAATAAACTGATTTCATTTCATTTCATTTCCATAAAAACGGGTAAACAATAAGTATTCAATAGTCATTGCATGCCAAAAATAGTTATAAAGGTTTTCAGGAGTTTTCATATGTTTTATGGAACTTCGATAATTTATGATCCAGAATCCAGGTAGTTTCCTCGCAGAAATTATGAGAGTTTCCCCTCACAAGCCAGTCCCCAGGGCGCCATCGGTTACAGTCAGGTAGGACATGTCTACGAGGTAAAGGGACACACGGAGACACGTCTCGGGAGGTTTGCTCGACATGCCATGCTTTGTAATTAGTGCTGTGGACATGTGTGTAGGTCGAACCCAAGCCTCGTGCAACACAGCCGGCTACTTACTCGCCATGCAGATCATCCTTAGGAGTTCTTGGGTTTAGTATCTTGTTCTGCCAATGGTTTAGTGAGCTTTAATGAATGGTGGTCGGAGACAGTGAAAGAACCAGTGTGGAAAAATTATTCAGTGTAGCTATGGAGAAAGCAAGAAATATTTCATTCGGATAAATTGAAATATTCCAGCAAGAATTTACCAAGTTTGCGATCAAAAAGCGTTATTCATTCGAAAGATCTTCAGAATCTTCAGGAAGATTGAAGAATTTTGCGGTAAGTAATTTAGTTTATTTTGGAAACATCAAAGCAACAAAATCCAACTTTATTTAATATATTATTAATGTTATAAAATGAGAAAGTATGTAAAGATGTGAGGATGTAAAGATGTTTGTTACTCCTTCGCGCCGCAACCTCTAAGCGGCTTCGAAGGAAATTTGGCATTATGTGGTAAATAGGTTGAATAATTTATACTTGTAGGCTACTTTTTATTCATATACCACGCGAGCAAAGCCGCGAGTGGAAGCCAGTATTTCATAAATATTCCAATCTGAACCTACAATCCACATATTTGGGCAAAGACGAAGATGTTCACTTATAGGCGTCTTGTCCACCAGAGCGGAAATATGGCAAACATACAGGTACATTCATTCGAATTCTTCTGATTTATTACAATCTCCGCTGTCAATATACACCGTGATTCCACTGGTTTATTTATGGTAGCTCCGCTCTGGTGGACAAGCAGGTTTAGCGGGTACTTCGAAAAGCGATCAGGGTGTGCGCTGGTATTGTTTAAATTGCTGTTTGCATAGTCGATGCGATTTTTAAACGGTTTCAAAGTTTACCGGAAGTAGGTACTTATAATACAACCGATTAATAACAATAATAAACAATACAACTGATTCATATAATTCGGTAAAGGATAATGGAAATCGTTATGGAGTTGGCCCAATTTTTTTTAGGCGTACGGAAATAATTTATTATAAAATTATATTATGGCTTCAATTATTGTACAAAAATAGAGGGAATTTAAAATCCCCCCGGAGAACATAAATATTTACCTTGAGCATTTATTCACCTTCAGCATTTAGTTTGAACCCGAGGCGAGCTGGAAATATGTTTTTAGGGATAGATTTTTGATGTAATATTAATAAAAGTTTCTCCTTACTATCTGGTCCATCGTTTGCCATAGTATTTATTTCCGTACTCCCATTTTATATATTTTTTTATATTTTTAACCAGAAAATTTTCATTTGTCCTTTATGTGCGTGATTCTAGTAATTCAGGATGACCAAAAATGTACCAGTGCCACGACAAGCAAGCATTATTCTGGCATTCATATTCACGAATTCCCAAATGACAACAATCGTTCGCTTCGCGTACCCATTTAATGTTACCTCAGTGTGCGCATTTGTCCTTTGCTAAGCTTTGCGTTCCTGAAACAGCGGCCGCCACAATATTTATTATAAAATAAATAAAATAAAATAAAATATTGTTTATTTGTATCAAAAATACATGTTTATTAATTTATTTCGGAACAACAAACAGTTACAGTGTATGATATAATAAAGTAGGTACAAGTATAGATTTAATAAAGTAACCAACGACGCTGTCCACATACCTATTAGTTTTAATACTTTTTTAATAAATATGCTACTAGAGGGGGGCAGATGAGCCTCAGGATAGAAAAGAAATGGAATGGATAAAGTTAGATGTGCATCTTGGCAACAATTAAGTGGTTTTTAAACAACGTGTACCTAACGGCCATAATGCCCGTATGTTATTTTATTTATTAAATTGCGTCCGCCACTATTTTTACTATTATTTTTGTAACCCCTTTATTTTGTATTTACCTGGGTAATAATGCTGTTTAAATTTAAGATAATATTTTAAAACTACATGTTAACTAAGTATTTCGTTATTTTTTCTGTTTGTTTTAGTAGATAGTCCGAATGTAACTGGTCTCCACGACACAGGCTATGACTCGAGTGAAGGATAAGTCCGGAAAACAGGCAGACTTCGTGGAAGTAATAACGGCATCCTTATCGCGATTGCCGAAAAATTTGATTGTCCTCTATTGGGGAAACTCATACAGAGGACTAAATCACTTTTAGTTATAAGGTACTAACTTTATTTTGATTTTTATTTCGTTTTTAATTTTGAATATTGTATTTTGATTGTAATTTTATTTTATTTTTAACTAACATTGTGGACCCTGTTGTCTTGAATAAATGAATAATAATAATATGCCTAGAGTGAAGGCCGCTGGTAGATTGTACCTGGATTGATTTTTTTTACAAATAAATATTTTTTCATTTTCATTCTACTGTTGTCTTTACGGACAGCGTTTTCTAGAAAGACGGGCTGTGTGTGACTCCGACTGAAATCCGGCGTATTGTTTGCGGGACAACAAGATTACATTTTTAGGGTTCAGCGGTTATATCGGAGGACCCTTGCATTGTGTTTGCATGCTTTGTTTCCTTATTACCGCTGAAGAGTACCTGCCTTTTCACAGGTACACGGCTGCCAATCAAATGCCGATTCGGTCGCACGTAAGACCGGAACTTTGAAGAAAATTTTTTTAAGTCTTAGCTTTAGTCAATATCTAAGAGAAAATTTCTGAGCGTTTTCCTATCTCCACTGGTATTTTGCTTGCCCCATTTTCCCAAGAAGCAGCCGCTAGCGCCATACGCAGCAGCAGACGTCATTATAATATCTATTTTAATATATAGATATACTAGAAATATAATATCTTATATTTCTAGTTTTACTGCTGTAAAATGGTAGAAGCCGATGTCACGGATACCAAAGCTGTACTACAAACGCGGCGCGTACAGTTTCATCGCGAGCTTGAACATGAAGAGTAAGCGAGTGAATGTGCAAAGGTACTGAAACTATGTAGAGCAGATTCCCGTCGTGAATACGATATGATGTGGGCCTAAGTCCTCGGCTCTTATTGGGATCCAAGGATTGCCCGGAATGGAGTCTTAGCTCGACACTTAGAATACAATATAAAATTATTTATTGAGCATAATTATAAAGACACAAGTAAAAAGTTTATCCTTTTACTGACCTTATGCAGGATGACAATTCAATTCAATTCAGTTATTATTTCAATTGGGTACATTTTCAAACATTATTAAATAATAGATTGTAGTACACTTATGAACGTCAAACATAATAATCAAACACAATAATATAACAAAAATAAAATAACACGACATTAATTAAAATAAAATTAAATAAATCATGTCATAAATGTCAATAAAATTAAATAATAAATGTTACACAATAACTAAACATAAGAAAGGCTACCTACATAAACTACAAATTCAAATTCCTCCCGCCATTTTGTCTTTAATAAAATCGTCAATCTTATAGTAGGCTTTTTTCGTCAGAATTTCTCGGAGTTTCTTTTTAAATGCTTTCTCGTTCAAACTTGTCAAGCACTCCGGCAGTATATTATAAAATCTAACACAGTTCACAGAGAAAGATTTACTTATCTTTGTGAGTCGAGTAATTGGTAATACGAGTTTATGTCATACTTAGATAACAGGAAACAAGTTTTAGAATGTAATGGGCAAATGTCGACCGCAAATAATATAAAGATGGGAGTACCACAAGGATCCATTTTAGGACCACTTTTATTTATACTTTACATAAATGACATAGTAGTTTGTGTTGAAAATGAGATGGACATTGTATTATTCGCCGATGACACTACTGTAGTAGTAAGTGATAGAAACAAAGTAAGCCTTTGTTTAAAATTAGATAAACTGATATGTAATTTTAAGGACTGGTTTAACGCAAATAATCTTTTACTAAATGTAGAAAAAACCAACATTGTAAGATTTTTCTTAGGACATAATGGACATAATGATGAATTAATGAGGAATACAATTGACAAGCATTTTTTGACTACTCTTGACAACATTAAGTTTTTAGGTATAGATATTGATAGTAAACTAGTTTGGAATAAGCACATTGACAATCTCGTTGGAAGATTAAAATCGGCCGTATTTGCAATAAAGACAATAAGACAACTAAGTGATATAGAAACGGCAAAAACTGTTTACCATGCTTACTTTCATTCTATTATGGCATATGGCATATTTGCGTGGGGGAATGCGTCTGAGTCCAAAAGAGTTTTCATATTGCAGAAGAGAGCTGTACGTTCTATTTTGCAAATGAAAAATCTTGAATCGTGCAGACAAAAATTTAGACAATTGGAAATTATGACAATGTTTGGAGAATATATTTTCCAAAACCTTATGTATGTAAAATTAAATATGAATAAGTTTGATTTGAAATGTGACACCCATGACTACAATACTAGATATAAAAACAACATTTGCCTTCCACCACACAGACTTGCCAAAGTTGGTAAGAGTTTTCTTTGTGTAAGTGTCAAATTATTTAATAAATTATCGCATGACCTACGCTGTTCAAATCATGCTGAGTTTAGCATAAGAGTTAGGAAGTTGTTGATGACCAAATCATATTACACCCTTGACGAAGCACTCGCTGATGATCTAAATATTATGCCGAAAATGTAATTAGATTATATAGATTTTTAAATTCTCTTACTTTATTGTATTTAAATATAATTATTATGTACCTACTGCTGTAACTTTTTTAATTGACTTTTCCAAGTGTACTATAACTGTATCTTTATGGAATAAATGAACTGAACTGAACTGAACTGAACTGAATTATTTTTGCTCTTTGTGCTGTAATTATGGATGTCACTATGTTTTGTGTACTTTTTCAAGGACTTTCTGGCTTGCATGATGGTAACATAAATGTAAAGACATGGCATGGTAAGAATGTCAATTTGTTTAAACAGTTCTCTCAGGGAATCTCTGGATCGTAGTCTGTAAATGCCACGTATGGCCCGTTTTTGCAATATAAATACACTGTTCACATCAGTAGCATTACCCCACAGCAAAATGCCATAGGACATTATCGAATGAAAATAACTGTAATAAACTAGTCTGGCAGTTTTAATATCCGATATTTCTCTTATTTTCCTTACAGCATAGGCTGCAGAGCTAAGTCTTCCAGATAGCTCAGAGATGTGCTTGCCCCATTGGAGCTTAGTGTCCAGAGTTATCTCAAGAAATTTGGTCTCTTTAATTACGTCTACTCTATTATTATTGATTTTAATGTCAGGAAATGAAAAATTATTAGCCAAAGTGAATTTAATGCATTTCGTTTTATTAGCATTGAGCACTAGGTTGTTTACACTAAACCAGTTATGAATTAATGTCAGTGTATTATTTATATTCGAAATGTCCAAGAGCTTAGTCATCCTAGTTAAACTGCGCCTTTTAGAGGCTGCAGTAAAATCATCATCAACATATCAGCCGACGTCCGTCCACGGCTGGACGTAGGCCTCCCACAGATTTCCAAAGCGACCCACCTAGTGCGGCATCCAACGGCTCCCAGCATTCTTTCATCATCATCATCATCATCAGCCTGTAGAAGTCCGCTGCTAGACTTAGGTCGCCCCCAAAGAGTTCCACGACGAACGGTCTTAAGCCTTTTCCATCCACCGACTTCACAATGTCGTCGATCCATCGGGGGTCCTTTCAACACTGCGTCGCCCGGTTCATCGTTCCGATGATAAGAGTCGAAATGAGGAAATCCGTAGAAGAACCAAGGTTACCGACATAGCTCTCAGAATTAGCCACAACCTTTGCAACAGTAAAGTACTTCCACGACAAAATATTCCGAACCCTTCTCGACCTAAAAACACCTTTCACCATAATCTCATTTCACCTTTCTTTTTATAACCTTTTAACAGACAATGGCCTTATTTGTGCCCATTCCGGAAATACCGCCATCCGTTAAAGGTCCAGTGACGTCACACATAAATTAGTTTTACGGGTAGTAGGTTCGATGTCGTAGTTAATACATGTGCCAACTACATAGAACTGAAACTGAACTCCCCACAGGGCTAGGTTATGTGATGCGACTTTCAAAAGAAGCGATAGTTTAAAACAATCTAAGTATAAAGAGAATATCCTTTTGATATCAATGAATTAAAATTGTATTACCTTGACTTAATTTTGGAGTGGCAACTTACAACTATTTAAGTGTAGGATGCGCGCTATGCAGAATGTAGGGACATTATATAAGATACTAGACTCCACCCGCGGCTTCGCTCGCGTGCCATATGCTTTTTATTCTAGGTAAAGAACGTCATTGAACCACAAAAATCCAAAAATCCTCACAAACTTCCGCATTTATAATTTGAATAGGTTTATAAACAGTACCTACAGAACTTTTAGAAAGTAGTTACGATTCTATAACGTGATGATTATTAGCTGCGAGCAGTGCTGCGGTGACGGCTAGTGAAGATAAAATAACGGTTTGTGCGTGATAAAGCGCGCAGGTAGCGCGCGCTCTCCGCCATTTGTGAGGCTCTGGCCGGGAGACAAATACTTCTGATTATTATAGTAATATGCCGGTTTGGCTGTGGCTTCTGGTTTCCGATCGACTTTACCAGTGGTGACTGGTACATGGTGATATGCCAAGGTAGTCGCGATCATCATTTGATTGTATAGTAGGTACTTAGTAATCCTACATTTGTAGCGGGCGCGATTTTGACTTGGCTTATTACGCGATTACATACTAGAAACTTCAAGTACGAGTAGGTCGTTTCATCATCATCATCATCATCATCATCATCAGCCTGATGAACTGTCCACTGCAGTGTTTAATCGGTTAATTTCCAAAAAAAAGTCAAAGTCAAGAGGCGTTTATTTCAATAAAATCACTAGGATCACTTTGAAACGTCTTAGAAACTAGGTGAAACTATGCCTGTTCCTCGCGACCAAGCCTAGAAGAATCAGGCAACAAACACGGCGCGCGTGCCTATCATTATCATTTATTAACTTCCTAGGATCAACATAAGTATAATGGCAAGGTACCATGTACCACAGAATAGGCTTTATTCAGTAGAAGTAAGGATCATTCTGAAATAAATTTCAGACGACATATCGAAAGTTGTTTGAATACTATTTATGTAGTTTCAAAGTGAGCTTTGTGTTTTAACCCTTCTGAATTTAAATGAATGATATCACACATAACAGTATACTGATCGTTGGGACTTGACTTCAAGATAGCACCTATAACCTTAGGTTCCTACAAGTGCTATCCGGACTTCTGCCATAGCCGGAGTAGGTACACCCAAACTCCATGCAGCATGAGCATAGCATGTATGTACATACATAATTAAACACGTGCCAGCATCGAGGGATGAGGTCTCCGTGACCTTGCCTCGCGACTCGATGGTGCTCCACAGAACAACGAATAGTCCCTAAGGTCCACAAGTTTTACTCCAAAATAGTTCCTACGCGCGCATCCAGGTGATTGAATATTCTTTGGTTCATGGCTTATGTAAATAAATAAATATTTCGGACATATCACACAAGGCCAACTGATCCCAAACTAGGCGTAGCCTGTACTATGGGTACCAGAGACTGATATACATAATAGATTATATATTTTAGACACAGAACATCTGTGTTAGTCACAAATGTTTGTCCAGTGCGGGAATCGAACCCGCGACCTCTAGCGCAGAAGGCAGAGTTACTACCAACTGATCTTATAATTCAATATATTCTTCTTGTCACAATTCTATCAATCATGACTAATTATTTTGTTTATCATTCACATTATTTTCATTGTCAACCTCGGTGGCGTAGCGGGCGAGTGCCCGTCTGAGACGGAAGGGGTGCGGGTATGATTGTTTGACACCTTGTACTCCTATCTACTCCCTAGTACTCACGGCGATAGAGAATACAAGCATCTACATTGTACGATAAATGTATTTTACTAGGTACCGGTTCGGAGTGACGGAGGCCAGCTCTACCTTCGACTTTTATTAAGCTACCCGCTTTTTATTACGTTTTAGTCTGTTTTATTAAGTTTTTATTAGGTTTCTGGCTTGTAAGGTTTGAGGGAACCCTAAGGAGGTTAATACTGCTTAGGTACTTTAGTCTGAATGCTCTTTCTGTCAAGAAACGTCTTGTCTCGTCTTGTCTACTACTATACTATAGAGTACTATACTATCGAAGTAGAACTGTGAGATGATGATAATTATAATGGTATCGGGCTGTATTCCTTTAGATTGATTGTTGACAGCTCACCGCACATATTGTTGTAAAAATGGGCAAAATAAAATGAATCCTGTCAAGTCGTCGACAAACGAACAATTTTATTGCTGATCCCTTCCCCGCGAGAGATGTTCTAAGTTCCTCTTGAAATTATGACAGGTACATGTCGGAACACACTTACTGCCTGTGTCTGTCAAGGAAGCTACGGTTTTGTAAATTTGAGAAAGTAGGTATACAGGGAAACTGTAACATTTTGACTTTTAACGATCTCTTCAACTAGTTAGTTTTTTAGTAATTAGTTTTTTAATCATAATTTCTTGAAATAATTGCGTGTGGGCCCTGAGTTATTATTTGGTGTTCGCTACGGTGATATGTTTTCACTTTCCTCGTACTGTAAGTTATATACCTTCCCTTAAGTAGCTATGTAGGAATACGTCATAGAGTGATGTACAGTACACCTTCGTCATTTTATTGTGCGAATAAAACACAATAACTGTCTCATTCTAAGCCCTTATCTCCCTCACACAGGTATTGGGATCAAGCACGCAATCCATCACAGGTGTCCCGTCAACCTTCCTATAAATAATAGAACAGGAAGGTACGATCCCCCCCGCGATGAGGTTCCCTTGACCTTGGCTCAACAATAGTACACAGATCCATAAGCAGAATACAAGAGCTTCCCTTCTCCACACCACTTAGTCTGATTCAGCTTGCTTTTAGGTAATTGCCAGCTATAAAACTATTCAATTAGTTGGATACTCAGGAACCGACTCCATTTCCTACCAAAACTAAAAAAAAACTAAGAATTGACATGTCATTTCGGCAAGCCAGCCGAATAATCTCGAATCAGGGACAGATGCACCTACTTTTAAATGCTTAGTTGTAAGACCTAGTTCAAATCATTGTCTGTAATTCAATGCACAGGTGGAAAAATAATTTCATTTCATTTCATTTCAAAAAGTAGACTTTTTAGACATCGATTTTAAAGACACAGACATTCATAATTTAATTGTTATTAGAATACACACATTTGCACAACATTTTAAACAAACAATAAAATAAAACACGAGAAATCATAATAATGTAGAGCTTCAATTACTTAGGCGGTTAATTATTTAAACAGTGCATTGATTAATACACTGACATATTTTAGTAACTGACTCTGCTATCTTTAGTTATTAGCTACTCAAGAAAATATCAAGTCTCTCAACCATTGACAGAGAGAAAATTTTAGTTGAGGAAAAGATGGGTAACTTCTAAGAATACCAGGTAAAGCATGTGAAATTAATTGAGGCCGATCAAGTAGGTACAGCATTCACAAGCTATTGAATCCAACTAAGTGGGAATGTTCAATATTTTTGTTTTGTTTTTTACTTACTAATGAGAACTATCTATATTTTAATAAAATTATTCACTGCAAAATTCGCGTTAATTTTGATCTCAAAATAATATCATAAATATCAATTTTTTTAAACAATACACAAGTCGAGCCCCCTCGAACAAAGCAGAAAGTAATTCCACCTTCAAAAGAAATAAGCCCTTAAATTTTATAACCTTATAATAAGCTTCCGTTACTTATTTGCCCCGTAACAAATCTAATTCCAGGCGGGGGCGAGGCGTAAGAGGACAATAAATAATAAGATAATAGACGGGGGCGAAGTCGGGGGTGATCCGATTGTGACTGAAATCGAGAACCGATGTCTGTGACACGCCGCCGATCACCAACAGACGAACAAGTTGTCGGTTTTGTTTGATAATGGTCAATCTATGGGGCACATAGGAGTCACCTTGAATAAGATGTATACATTTAAGAATTATGCCACAGTACTAAAAACAAAGATGTACACAATTGGCCGTGGTGGCGTGGCTTCGGCTGGAGAATAGGCCCTTCCATATCTCCTATCATTAGATGCCATAAGAGGCGACTAAGGGAAAAAAGCTGGGGATGGGCACAACGATAGCTCTTGCTCGCCAACCCGTATGCACAGCGTGGTGACTATGGGCAAATTCCCCCACATGATCGGAAATCTGTGGGGGAGGCCGATGTTCAGCAGTGGACTTCCAACGGCTGGAATGATGATGATGACAGCAAATTCTCAAAAAGTGTGTACGTCACCATCAACTTGTGCGCTTCTTTAAGGTTCTTTCTCCTTATCCGAGGTGGATGTCGGTACTAGCTCGTTCAACTGGTACTCACTAGTTTATGAGGAGCAAGTGTAGATATACAAATGAGCGCTATTTTTTTGACGACCTCGGGTGCGTAGCGGGCCAGTGCCCGTCTGGGACGCCAGGGATGCGGGTTCGACACCCGCTGCATCCAAACAAGATCGCTGCGAGACAAATATTTGCATGATCTGCAAAGAGTTGTTCCTGGTCATGGTGTGTGGTACTCGCAGTTTAGTGTGGGCTCAGGACTATGTATGTGACTGTTAGGTACAGGTTGTTTGTTTTACTTTTTCTTTCTCTTCTGGTGTTGGTACTTCGGCAGTTAAGTTACAACAGTATAAATGATAATTTTATTGATTTACTTGCTCTTTGATATTTTTAATCTGAATCATTATTAGCCGTTATTATCGCCAGGAAGTGACTTCCGCAACGATCTGAATGCTGCCTCGAACAAACGACTGTGCGGCCGACTCCATAATGAGGTGTCACAGGTTTGATAAATAGTATAGTCTCCCGTGTTGCTGGTTTAGGCTTGAGCTACATAGCATCGCATGCTTCAGCACTGATTTTATACACATATTTCATAAGATGACCTTCAAGGCGATGGACAATCCATGCAAAATACGTTTTGTACAATGCTGTGTTTACATGTAGTTTGTTCTACTTGGGCTCACGCAGCAGGTTCTACTTGGGCTTGATTGCATTTACAAGTTTGCTTTTATAAGGCGTTATTGTTCTGTAATCTTTTAAGAAGCCAATGTGAGGGCAAAGCAGCAGCAGTACAGCAGATAAATCCTTGCTTTTTTTAAGCAATAACGTTTTACGAAAGAGTCAACAAGTCCTGAAATCCAATAAGTAATTCGTTTATAGGCTGCCGTCGAACGATTGAATCGGAATGCTAATCCGTATTATATTTACATAGCGAAACACAAAACATAACCTTCAAATCCGGTGTTCAAGCCGAAATCAATCCTTCAAGTTATGAACCAAAAGTTAGAAAATTGTTCCATTTCCTACCTTTATTGTATATAGAATGGATCCCACTGAAAATCACAGACACATCACAACACAACACTGAACCATAACAATAGTAAAACACGTGATAATAATAGCAGGAGCTGCCACCCGCGCGTGGAGCCCGCGGCCGCTCTAATCGCACTGTCTACCGCCCGCCCTAGCGCCCAAGCCGCCCTAGCCGCCCAAACGAGAGCGAAAACATCCCCTACGATTCTCCATCCCTGTTTATCTTGTTTGTTAATGTATTTCCGTCTCCGGGTGACTTTTCTCAGTGAATGTGTTGGTTTCATTGACGCTTTCCCTAATAAAGGAAGTAGCGGATGCTTCGTGTCACGGCTGCACGGCTGCACGGCTGCACGGCTGCTCGCTCGGACACGGCTATGCGATATTTTGTTGCTTTCTTGTTAAAACTGCTATTTTTTTCCAAAAAGTAGGAGTAACAGCTCTGATTATTGGCCACCCTCCAGTTATTAACTGCCCAATCTAATACTCTGGGGGCCAATTTACATTAATAAGTTCAATCTAATCTCATTTCAGTCTCGTGTCAAACTCAACTGTCGCAGTTGATTGGGCGAACTATTTAATTATTTTTTTACAATTTACAAAGCTAATAATATCCATTACACGGGTGGATTGAAAACTAGTTTTACTCACAAGAAAACATTTACTTATAATGTATTGTTAATGTTCCAATGCATTAGTGCGGCGGCGGCGGCGGCACGGGATCGCGACGTGGCCACGTGAAGCGGCGCGCACGTGCCTATCGGCCGTTTTTGTTAAGGGTTGAAGTTGAGATACTGTTATGTGCGAAGGTGTAGGGGGTGGAAGCGCAAGGGATCGGAAGTATCACCGATACGAACCTGTGAAATTAAGTTTGGAAACTCGCGGACGCGTGCGGCTTCCCCTTTGATGGTGGAGGGCATTCTTTGTGGCCTTTATGAATTTGCTATCTATTTATAATCTATGCTGTATTTGAAAAGGACTTAAATTTAATCAGAAAACGTATAAAATATTTTGTAGCCTGCTACATTTAGAGTTATACTAACTACTAGGTTCGTAGTCGCTTCATATTTCTGTTCCTTTATACCCCCTTTTACATTTGAATTAATTCCATTGCCTACTTTATTTATATCTACTATATATTTATAGGAACCCGCCAACCGCCTCATTCAATGTATCATACTACTGGGTTACCACTTAGTAACGGCGCTCCACCGTGTCGTATCACGTGACGTGCCTCATACTTCACTGGCGCACCTCCCCCCAATTCTCTGAGTAAAACCGCCTTCATCTCAAGGCTAATTTTTCAACCTCCGAAACCATATCTCATGTTGCAGCTCGCGGTATCTCTCCGCGCAGCTCGCGATGCCATTCATCATCAGCGCCATAAAATAAACCTGTCCCAGGAGCTCGTAAATCATACCTTTGCATTCCACCGCATTCTATTATCATTTATACTCTGTGACAGTATTGTAAAAACGTCCCAGCGGCGTCCCGTCGCCGCGCCGGATCCAACCCTAGCTTACACCCCGTAGTGTGCTTGTCCACTGCTGGCCAAAGTCGGATGACGCATGCCAAAGATGTCGTTTACGATTATGGTCAAAGCGATCTCTGACGAAGTTGTATTGGTTTCGTTTGCCGAGTTTTATGAACATTGTTCAGTATAACTGAAAATCCCCGTCGTCGTACCGTACGCGCGTACCTATGCCCCATTGACTTGCACCATCAATGGTGCAGATGACACTGCTGTGTATCGTTTGCACCATTAAAATTAATACAAGTACTTCACCTTGCTTTCCTCGTTGTATACTTTTGTCTCTGTCGGAATACCATGGTAGTTACTAGAACATACACGTCCATGTTAATTTTGGTGCTTCAGGCGCTACTTTTACGGGCCTCGC
The DNA here is from genome assembly GCA_947579855.1 of Anticlea derivata. Taxonomy (NCBI): domain Eukaryota; kingdom Metazoa; phylum Arthropoda; class Insecta; order Lepidoptera; family Geometridae; genus Anticlea; species Anticlea derivata. Next base: position 146,344 of record OX388277.1, on the reverse strand, counting down.
TTTGCTCGGATCCGAAGGCTGTGGAGCCCGCCGGGTCCCGCCGCTCTCCATAAATCTCACCTGCCGGTAATGCGCATAAGCGTCGGGCCGGAAACGCGCGGGATTCAATCCGATGACATTCCCTTTTCCCGCGCTCCGAGCGAAAACAAAAGTTACCAATTGATCTGCGGGCAGCTTTAGAGGAATTAAATATCAAGCCTCTTCGTTATTTCATTTACCTTTACGGAAAAAGTATTCCCACACTTTCACTGTAATGAAAAGAAACGTTTCACAAGGACGCCGTAGTTACAAAGGTACCTGTAAAGGTATCCACTCAATAGAATTGCAGCATTGAACATTCCAATATTGAGAACTATTTTCAAGCTAGACTTTTCTTGTACTCAAGTCTAGGTGACTAAGGCCCTGTACATGCTTTGCTGGGCTTAATATGAAAGTTAACCACAGGTAGATGATCTACTGGCATGTTTACAGTGTATACTGGGCCGTTTTGCAGGTACCTAATGCATAAACCAGTGAATTCATAAGTGAATGCAAAGTAAGCAAAGTTCGCGCTAAATGATGCATCGGAAAAGCCTCTACCAAGTTCTACAGACGCTTCACTTCACGCTTTCTTTAGAAAAAAATAACTTAATCTTTTAAGTAAGAAAAAATCCTTAGTTTTTTCAAAAGACTTCGTTCGTCGTGGCTTTGGCTCTTTTTGGCCATTCTACGTTAGTATCCGATTTGCGTGCGATGGTTGAAGAACCAGTGTGTAAAAGCAATTAGTTCGCATCAAGTGATTTCAAATTAAAAAAAGTACATTATCCCCGAATTAATAACCTCCTCCTTTTTTGGCGTCGGTTAACTAGACTACTTCAGGCACTTCACATAGCAAAGTGACAAATCCTAAGCTTCATAAATTGGCTAGATGTTGGGGCACAATCGCAAAGGTCTCAAGAAGGCTGCCAGGGTGAGGCGAGGCAGCCGCGGGGTCGAGGGTCGTCTGCCGTCGAGGGTGCTCGGCTGCTGAGGCCGCCATTTGTTACGGAAGTGTCTGCACGAGACAGGATGCCAGTTGTTTTTATAGCTGGATGGTATGGTCCAATTATTGAAATGAAGAATTAGGAATGCGTGAATTTTCATAGTTGGAGACACGCTTTGGGATCTGAGTCTTTTCATAATTCAATGGAAAAGTATCTAAGTAGTAATTATACTTATATATAGTGATGCTACCCAGCGGTCAGGCCAGGCAGAGCCTGCCTTTGACACTAATCAATATAAAAACTTCGATTGCAATACCTTCCTCCCCCCGTGCCCACTGTTCACGAGTAAGTGCGCACCTCCTGTTTAATTACGTGTCATCAATTCGCGGACGGCGGCATGCGAGAGCGCGCCATCCACTATGTAATTGGCTTATTTTTTGGTTAATTTGGTTCGTAGCTGCGGATAACATTCGGCCACTTGTGCGGATGTCGGGACGTAATTATGGGGAATAAAAAGTTCATTTATTTGTGCTAATAAGCTTGAAAACACAATTCACAGTTGGTAAATGTACTCGCAAATTGCATTTCGAATGCAATGGACTTTATGAAGGTGGTTCATGAAATTTTATAAATACCTATTTAATGAGTAAATAATATGATATTCACTGACTCATCAGTAGGTTATACACAATCGGAAATAGATTTAAAGTGTTCATTATTTTCTTGGACCTCTCTCTTTGGAACTAATCCCAAGTATTCTCCGGTAAGAAGCCATGAACTTACATCGGCGAGATTTATAACAAAGCTGTTTACACACTCGCGCCGTTATCTAGTGCGTAATAACCGTTAATTGATGCCTCTCCGCGAGTTGCGGGGTTTAATTACTCGAACGTACTTCAGTATAATAAGAGGCTACATAAGAGCTGGAATTGTTCAAGTAGGTACTTAATGGAATGGGCTGAAGCAATGAGTTTTTGAAATATGATCTAAAGTCACTAACACACGACCGCGGTTGTGATCCGTTCAAACTAGGCATGTCGCAAAATAACGTAGAGTAGAGACTGTAGAATGTAGGAACAGGAAGAAGGGACGGTGAAGACTTGGTTTCCTACGAAGCCCTCATATTATCAACAGTTGTAGCAACTATGGCGTCTTCACTAATGAGCATAAACCTCATCTTATTTCAAGAAGGCAACGACACGAATAACATACATTTATTCCGCACTGCAAATTTCGCTCATTACAGAAATTACAGGGAAAAATGTCTTCTTACCATGTTTTTCTTGTAAGGAGTCAGTAATTCTCAAACTTCTCTTTGTGTAAAAGAAAGTTCCAACTCTGTTCAAAGGGAAATAAAGCAAAGTTCGTTCAGCGGTCGGAGCCGGTTCAGCCGGGGGCGGGGGCTGGGGCGGGGGCTGGGGCGGGGGCTGGGGCTGGGCGCCGGCGCCGCCTTGTATTTGCTCGCCGAGTGAGCTGGATGGACCTGCAGCTAGAGGCTTTTACGTCTTTATGTTGAAGGCGGACCTTCCAATCAATTTCGGGCAGAAACTCTTAGTAGAAAGTAGAAGAAAAGATTGCGATTTAATTAATAGGCATAAAAGTACTAAATTAGAAAATAACGAACACGATATATCATAGTCTCAGGTTTTGTGTGAATATTGATCAGCTTTTACCTACTTACTACTCGGTAGAAAATTCAGTTTTTTTTATATTCATTTATGCAGATACTTTGACGTAAGTACATCACCACTGGTTTCCATACAGCCCCCCGTTTGCTCACTGACGGCGCTTGGTGTTTGTGGCTGGATGGTGCCCACGGGACCAGACCAATTATTATATATACTGCATTTGCTACGTACCTGGAAAGAGAGGAGAAAAACGTAAAGAACCAAAACAAAATAAAATAAAAAACAATGCAGTAGTAAATTTTTTTTCAGTTGGTAAGTAAATAAAAATTCAAGCGATAAAACAATACATTTAGCCAGGATGAATACATGCGTAGAGGCTCTACGGCGTAGAAACTAACCCTCTTATGCTTAATCAGTCACTAAATTTATCGGCTCGATAACTCTCGCCCTAACCTCTTCTAACTGTAAACAAATGTAAGAGGCGAACATATATAAACCGATAGAGAGCCGATAAAGTTAGAGAATGATTATGAATAAGGGGGTAAGTCACCATACGCCACCGCCACCGGCCCAGGCCACTGCCACAAGAGTGCACTAAACAACACAAAGAATAAGGCCCAACAAAGATGAGCAAAGTCGCGATCAGCCAATAAAACTGGGTGTAAATGACGTGATACCGTTTTGCCGCGAATCCGTTGGTTGATTTTACAACCATCCATATTGCATAGCACATGCATACAGGTACCTACAATAGAATGCAAAACTTTCTGTCGTTTAGTTTGAATAAGAATGAAATAAATTAATGGCGAGATGAAAGCGGCAATCAGACAAGCTGCTGAAACAGAACTGTGCTTGTTAACATAGATCGGAAATAATTGAACAATATTTTGGGAGCATTTCAGCTTGTTTGAGCTCAATATGGACTTCGGCATATGGAGTTCATGTAGAGATAGGTACCTTTAAGTGGGATATAGGTAGAATATGTGTAGGTATAGCCAACTATTGTGCAAACTAAACTATTATGAGAAATAAATTCATTTCATTTCATTTTCATTTTCATTTTCATTTTCATTTTCATTTTCATTTCATTTCAAACGGCTACATAATACACACAATATAATGTAGTCTGCAGATAAACAATCACGTTGTTCAAATGAAGTTACCGCTGTCTTGTCGGGAAACGTGTTTGGGCATAACACTTTTGAATAAATAAAGCCACGACCAATTTCACAACTTTTAGATGCTTCACAAAAGCTTTTGTCTCGATAATTAGGGTAGGAGATGGCACAGAGTGAAGTTTCAGGGGAAAATCAATTTAGTAGCTGCGCCTGCTTTGCACAATATTCACAATACTTACCTAGCAATTAGTCATAAGACGCAAATAAAAAAGGTATTTAGTTCTTAAACCTATAAATTCAATTATTTCTAAAATTCCATTCAAAAGCTCTAAATCTCAGCAAATAGTTTGAAGCCGTTACGAGTAGAAACAGCCGTAAAACAAAACTTGCAAGCGCACTGTCAAACACCTATAAATTCCAGAAATTATCCACACGTGATATTTAACCTTATACCCAGTCGCATAGGAGTGTTGGTACTAAAGCATTGCAGTCAGCCGGTGTGAGTAACTGCCGGCCCCCGAACGTAGCGAACAAATGGATGTGGTAAAGTCCTTACAAAACAAAGACGCCGAATGACGAAGATGAATCTCTAAACTCTAAACATTGATTAAGATAATTTAAGACAAAGTCTAGCAAACTTATTTAGTTTATTTCACCAAATAAATAAAGTTTATTTTAGTATTTGCTGCAACTTGTGTTTGGTTTCTGTTTTACTTCATTTTTTGACATGATCTGGCCCTGACACTCATTTATTTATTTATTATTATTATAATTAGCACAGCTACATCACCAATTACACTAATTATTATACATAACATAATAGGTACCTACATTAACAATTTGAAAATTATAAATTAAGATATTAATTCATGAAATCAACTCATGGTTCTGGCTGCAAGGGGTGGGGGGGAGGCTCGTCGATATGTGCATGTCGTTGAGAAATAACGCTTGTTTGTGACTCGCTGACCGGGTTTGGTTCCAAGTCAACTAAACATTTCAATCTGGAATAATGAGACGCAGGTAAGGTACCAGACGTGTGGAGAGGTAGACACACGGTGTTTCGTTACCACAAAAAACTAAACGCATATTTACCTAATTCAACATAGCGATGTTCAAATCGAGTCTATCAAAATGCAGCAGTATCGAGACGTCAATATTTTTGGCTGTCATGCAGTGTACCTACACGTCAAAGCTTGGAGTGACAGCCGGAAAGAGAAGCTTCGTGACCGCCGATCGAACCGCACGCGCATCGCGCCATATCGTGAAAGCCCGCCAAAAGCTTTCAAAACCTATCGAACTTTCGCGTGTGATTTCTCTCATTATTTATATCTGTGTGAACTGTGAACCCTTCTACTCCATCCCTTCATCATCAGCTCATGGACAATCGGAAAGGAAGCTCATCGAGGCTGGTTGCAGTCCAAGGTAGGTTACCTGCATATATTGGTACTGTTGTTCCGCTAGCCTAGACTTGAACATCGTTTTTTATCAAGAGTAAACCGTAAGACCTTCTTTCAAGGTCTCCCCAGAGTAGCAGAAAGCCATCATCTCCATTTCGGCTGATGCGTATGCTACATTCTTTTTGGTGCCGAAACCAGGGACGCTTCCTTTTTCAAAATCGTAAACGCCATTTTGTATCTACTTTGGTATTTCTGGTTAAAATTCGTAGCTTAGAATAATCTCAATCGAACTATTATTTTATCTAAAAATATAGTTATCTATCGCATTCTAAGTTATTCCATTCCATCAGAATTACTGATTATCGTATCTATCCATCAAATCAAATATCAATCGTTCACGAGCATTCACCATCGATCAGGAGCTTCACCAATTAACAGTGAATCTAAACATCGAATCGTATCTAATATTAACGAAACATATTGCGAGATCAAAATTGTGCAATCACTTCCATCATTATCGGTGCACAATCTTATTTCGGCTCGCAATTGTTCCATCTGCCATATCAACAAGAATCATTATACCGTATCACAATCGTATGTACTCATATAACATTATAAAATATAAATTTAAAATCAATTTGTAAAATCATCGAGCGTATTTTCTCTCACATTCCTACACTTTTAGGGTAGTTTGATATCTCGCCAACCGTCCATCGCGGCCGAGCGTAGCGGTTTAGAATATTTTATTACCAAGTGAATGAACAGATTAGCTAATAGTCAGTACGAGCACTGAACAGTCTACCACGCAAGTATCGGGAAAATCGTGTTATTCCATACGAAGACAATTCAACTTGCTTGGTGGGTTGTACCATCACAGCACAGCGTAATCGTTATCTATCCGGTAGTCGCTCGTACTTATTTTGTGGTAATCCATTCATAGCGTAAGCAAAGTTATAGTTGTATGCGCACTGCAACCACGCAATTAGTTTACCTAGGGTCCTAAATGTAAATAGTTTTGTTCACATTAAAATCCTGCGTTTTACAAACATAAGTACGAAATTATTTATCATCATCATCATCATTTCTACTGTAGGACATCCACGTTGAACATAAGTCTGCCCCCAAGGATATATAAACCTAGTTAATTGCATATCATATACGTATCTAAACACAATTAAATAAAATATTTTTTACATAACTTGCTGCGCCGCCGGTATTTGCCTGCCAATCAATCGAACACTATTTACCTACACGTTTGGTAGGTACTTACCTACTCATCGAATCCAACTATGTCGCTTCTTGGGAAGCACTCTACACGTAAATTAAGTACTTTGAAGAAGTCTAAGTCAAAATCTATCGAAATCGATTATACTACTCAAGATTTGCCATCTTTGCGTAGGAAACGTACCATCGCTTATAAACGTTTGACTAAGGCTTTAGAGGTAGGAATTTTAGCCGCAAACGATTCTACTCAACAAGATTTGTTTTTATCGTATCATCAGGATGTGAAACAAATTGCCGCTAATTTTGAGGACGCACACTTTACAATTCTGGAAGTTATTGACGATGATCCTGAAAATGAGGACAATGAAATTCAGGAACGTTTTGACGAAATGTATTATAAGGTGTTATCGATTCATCGCAATTTGTCTAGAAGTCAATCCAGCCAATCCAATCAACACAGCGGAAGTTCTTCATCAAATATCCGGTTACCGAAAATCGTGCTTCCGACCTTTAGTGGTGACATTAAAAAATGGCCGGAGTACTTTGACACTTTTAACGCGTTGATACACAACTCAACCTCAATTAGCGACACGGAGAAGTTCCATTATCTCTTATCATCTCTTAGCGGCGATGCGTTGACCGTTGTAAAGCCTTTTCCAATGACTCACGAACATTATCTTGACGCGTATCAAGCTCTCACCGCGCGTTATACGAACAAACGCGATCTAGCGTTTACGTGTTGGCGGGACATTTTAAATGTCAACTTCAAATGCAGTGATGCTCACGAGTTTAGGAAATCACTCGACTTATTCGATGAAAACTTGAGCATTTTAAGGACAATCAACTTACCGATCAATCATTGGGATTTCGTTTTAGTGTATCATATCTTATCGCAACTTGACACGAAATTGCGTCGTGATTTTGAGGAAAAGCATCCGGAGGTAGAACTACCTACCTACACTCAACTAAAAGTCTTTTTACAATCGAAGTGTGAGGCATTGTTGCGTGATACTCATTTCATCGAATCGAACCAATCGAACAAGCTTTCGCAAAAGCTTGTCCCAGCGCAGCCGCAACCTAAACGCAATCCTACGACGCATACACTTGTTGCCGCATCGTCTACTACGCCTTCAGCGCCAGCGCCGACGTCGGCGTCGGCGGCCGACCAGAAGCAAACCGGAAGTACCGGAAGTCCGACTTTTGTTCCGTATACAAGTAAATGTTCTTTCTGTAGTGAATATCATTCCATTGCGGTCTGCTCAGAATTTCTCTCGAAATCGTTGGATGATCGAATGAAGGTTGCTACCGAGAGAAACTGGTGCTTCAATTGCCTAAAGCCATCTCATCAATTGAAAGACTGTAAATCGATATTTTCGTGTCGCGCATGCAGACGGAAGCATCACACCTTACTCCATCGCGATAAATCTATCGAATCGAATCAAACCGCATTATCGTCTTTGGTTTCAAGGTCCCCCACACACACGTCCGTTTTGCTCGCGACTGCAATCGTGCAAATTAAAGACGCGTCCGGTGCAATGCAATCGTTTCGCGCTTTATTCGATACCGGAAGTCAAGGTAACTTTATTACCAAATCAGCTGTAAAACGCTTAAGCTTATGTCCTACTCAATCTAACGTTAACGTAAGCGGACTCGGAGAGGCCGTGGCTTCAATTCTCGGTGACGTCACGTGTACAGTAGGTACTAACAATAAAGTCTTGTACAATCTCGACCTGCACGTGATTTCGACGATCTGTGGCGATCAGCCTATCGCAAAATTGAACACATCGGGATGGTCACATATTCAATCGTTACCGTTAGCCGACCCCGGTTTTGACATTCCGGGGCCGATCGATCTACTGTTTGCCGCGGACGTTTTTGCTGATTCTCTTCTCAGCCAACAAGTCAAAGGAGATGCCAACCAACCCACCGCTTTCAACTCAATATTTGGTTGGCTTCTTTTTGGAAAAACTCTGTTGGCTTCCAGCACCCCAATACACACATCGTTAGATATCGACAACGAATTGAAACTGCCTTCAACCGTGAAGGATCTCGGCCTCAAGCAGGCACCTACAGCGGATGCCTGCTTGTGTGATATCAATCCCTCAGATCGACCATGTACAAATAGTTCCATTCTCAGCAAACTCGCTAGAGTATTCGACCCGCTCGATTTCTTATCCCCCATCACAATACAAATCAAATCATACATCCAAACGCTTTGGATACTCGGTATTGGATGGGACCAAACGCCACCTAACGAGGTTCTCAGTACATGGACCAATTATAAGGATCAACTTCCGCAGTTGACTCAACTTCGTATCCCTCGCAAAGTAACTTACTCTGAATCAAAATCGTGCGAGCTGCACGGGTTTTTTGACAGCTCCGAGACGGCGTATGGTGCTGTTATTTATTTACGCGTCACTGATAAGGACGGTGCAGTCCATGTCCATCTCGTCTGTTCTAAAGCTCGTGTAGCCCCGCTTAAACGTACATCGCTACCGCGTCTGGAGCTCTGCGCAGCAGTTCTCCTCTCAGATATCTATCAATTCGTTCGCGAAACTTACCTCGCTCAAATCAAAATCGATGCTGTCTACTCATGGCCAGACTCGACCGTTGTCCTTTCATGGTTACGCTCACATTCCTCACGTGGAAACTTTCCGAGTGAACTTCTTCACAACTCTGTATGGTGGGCGGGGCCCTGTTGGTTATCTCAACATCACACTTCTTGGCCATTAGACTTAGACAGCATAAATCACGACAGCGAGGTGATCATCAAAACCGAAGAACGTAAGGCAGTAAACTTAGTTACCGGGCAAACCAATCAGAACATTGATGGCGAATCAATTGTCGAGAAGGTGCTTAATCGTTTCTCATCGTTATCAAAATTTGTTTATGTACTATCATTTATCTATCTCTTCATTGACAACTCCCGAAATCCGAATCAAGCAAATCGCAAGCAATTTCTCAACAACGTGGAACGTCACCACGCTCTGATGCAAATCGTCAAAACGAATATCCGCATAAAATTACTCAATTAAAATCAAAGAAAACGTTATCCAAGACTTTAACAGCTGTTCCCGATGAAGATCTATCAAGCATCAACTTAAATCGGCTTCATTGGCGGCAGTTGTTACAAGCCTTTCAACAAAATGTTTGGTCCAGATGGAAAACAGAGTCTCTGAATTCATTAACACAGCGCACCAAATGGACCAAAGATTCCAAACCGTTATCGATGGGCTCGATGGTGATAATCAAAAATGAAAATCGTGCTCCACTGTATTGGACTCTCGCGAGAGTAGTATACCTTCAGTATAGTAGTGATGGAATAGCTCGGAATGCATTAGTAAAAAATGAAAACAATCATATCATAAATCGACCGTTGGTAAAACTGTGTTCTCTACCTATCGAGGACTAGTTTTAATCGTACTTACATATCTCTAGTTAGGAATATCGTAGTGTAAGTAAATCTAATCTAAGTTAACCTATCTTAATCGAATCTCTATCGTTTCTGCTTAGGATTTTTTCTTTCCTTTAACCAGAAAATACCATAGGCATTTTGGTGGGCGGAATGTTTCGTTACCACAAAAAACTAAACGCATATTTACCTAATTCAACATAGCGATGTTCAAATCGAGTCTATCAAAATGCAGCAGTATCGAGACGTCAATATTTTTGGCTGTCATGCAGTGTACCTACACGTCAAAGCTTGGAGTGACAGCCGGAAAGAGAAGCTTCGTGACCGCCGATCGAACCGCACGCGCATCGCGCCATATCGTGAAAGCCCGCCAAAAGCTTTCAAAACCTATCGAACTTTCGCGTGTGATTTCTCTCATTATTTATATCTGTGTGAACTGTGAACCCTTCTACTCCATCCCTTCATCATCAGCTCATGGACAATCGGAAAGGAAGCTCATCGAGGCTGGTTGCAGTCCAAGGTAGGTTACCTGCATATATTGGTACTGTTGTTCCGCTAGCCTAGACTTGAACATCGTTTTTTATCAAGAGTAAACCGTAAGACCTTCTTTCAAGGTCTCCCCAGAGTAGCAGAAAGCCATCATCTCCATTTCGGCTGATGCGTATGCTACACACGGATCTACGTTTATCGAGTTGAATTGATTATGTGAGTTTAATATTAGGTAGTAGATACCTAATAAGTAGATACCTAGTACTTTATTCAGAATCATGTGAAACAGGCGTATCTGAATACACATAACTTTAAGACGATTCAAAATAACACTTGATTTCTTATTGACTTTAACTGCTTAGCACATTTAGAACACACGATTTTAGAACGATTCACTCGTATGGCCAATAAAAGCAATCCTTCCAGACGGTCCGGTCTATTAGAGCTCGGACCGCCCACCACCAGAGGATGATCGAATCGCAATCAGAAAGCAGTACTCAATTAGCGGAGCCGGCGCCGCCGGATGCACACTTCACGTTCACATGCATTTTAAAAGCTTACAGTGACTAGATCCACAGATGGAAAGGTTTTTTAAAACTTTCGTATTTAACCATGTTGATGATGCGCGAAGAAATAATACGATAATTTAAAAAAAAATTAAAATTAAAACCCCTTATGATTTTAAAATTTATTTCATAATTAGTTAGCCTCCTAAGCTGGTCATCGGCAGAACATGTGGAACTACCTAACTCTGTCGTAGGAACATTCAGTTCCTATGACACACACAGCAACACACAGCAAAATTTAGATTATTTTCAAATAGAATAGAAGATTGCAAGCGACTGAAAAATCCCAGAGGAATGCAAATATACTTCAGTTTTTCGCGCAACAGAAAAATAAACACGGCAGACACTGCACAAACTGCACAGTGCATCCTCATCTGTATGGTAACGGTAATCTGCAAGCTCCGAATTGCACTGATTTCGCTAATTCATTTAATTCATCCGTTTGTGATGGTAACCTGCGGGCGGGCGGAATTGCTCTCATTATCCGCGAGGGTGTAGTGGATCACATTAGTGGTGACCGGCGCTGATATCCCTCTTCCCTGGGGCCGGGTATCGCAGGATGAGGTTGCCGGTGATTTTTTATTTCGATTATTAGGAATATCCTTTTTTTTTATTTAACAAAATCTTCACGATAGTTTCAGTTTTTGCATTGCATTTAATAAGTTAGCTAGGCAACTATACCCAAGCAGAAAGTGTTCACAAAAAGACACAATTAAAAAATTGTTCATTTATATTTTTGACTTATTAAAAGAGAGCTCAGAGCTCAGAGCTCATTTTAGTGCCAACACACATTGGTGCTGAATAGAAAACGAAATGTTATCAGAAAAATTGGCCTTTAAAAATGCAAACACAAGAGAACAAAGACAAGATATTCGTATTCTGAAGATGTGGGCTGCGGGGAATGTTGGAGTAGCACAGTGATTACTAGCACTATCCCGCGGCTTCGCGCCCCAGATCCCGCTTTGTGGCCGCTGCCTGGCGCCGGTGCTACCCGGCACAGTACCTACTACTGCGCTATTGTTACTACATTTTTAGAGATCCCTATCTGATTCAAAGAACTGTTCAACAAATAGAGCAAAACTAATTATAGTAATTGCAATGAGTTCAACTGAATAATACTTGCACCATAGGTAGGTATTAAGTATCTTTTTGAGGAGCAACAACTATAAACCTTACCTACCTACACTGCAACGCGGGGAAAAATAAATAAGTACATTAATAAAATCACGAATGTTTCACGGAGGCGAAGGCAGACGTAGGCACCTCTTTTGCTTCGTTCACTCTGATCACAATCTTTGCTCGTCGGTTTATCATGGTACTCTTGACGTGGCCCTTTTCCAAAACGTCACGGATTTGTTTGAAGAACGTAAGGCTTCCACTTTTGCTAGGAAAATCTAAATCGTCGAGTTTTTAATCTGATTCAAATGTTTTCGTTCTGAAAGATGTTTGCAACTCGCTTGCCCCACGCGTTTTGCCACAGGAGGTAGATAGGTACCTACCGCATAATCGTTTTAACTTTCAAGCTACAAGTTACGCAAATAGTTTCTAACTAGATATTTCATTATCATGCAACAGCTTGTTATTTCATTTGTAGACAACGGGTAGCTGAGTAATTAAGTTTCCCTGTCGCAATATAAGCGGAATCCTTTCAGAGCAAGGTCGTCTTAACCTTGACTCGTCCGCGGCGTGGTCCGTGTCGGCACGTCGGGCGGCGTCGGTCGGGGCCGAGAACTGGGTCGCCCGCAGCCTACAGTGACTTCACGCCGACGGACTTCAATGGTGGCTCGAATATCTTTGATGAAACCTCGGAAATGCCGGCCGAATTGCGAAAATATTCCTCGATTAAAAAGCTCTGGAATTTCGGAGCCGAGCCAAATTCCGGGGAACTGAATGTTACTGCAAACTCGGAAATAATAGGGAAATTTACAAGCATTGTCAGTAGCCTGTGGCGCAAGCTACGGTTTACGGTTCAAAGGTTTCCGAGTTGGAAACGTGACGTCGTCATTTGGTAAAAACGTTACCAACCTGAACGTTACGTACAGCAGTGAGAGCACTGATGACGTGGTGGTAGTGGCCCCGCTTTCCGAGCCACAGGTCGTATATTCGAATTCCGGTCGCGCACCAATTATTTTCTAATCGGACAATTTTTGTGCGCTATAGGTACTAGTGTTCTCAAACGGTAAAGGAAAACATCGTAAAAAACGTAAACGGAAAATTCCGGACATAATATCAGACACGGTCAACTGACCCCAAACTAGGCATAGCCTGTACTATGGGTACCAGAGACTGATATACATAATAGATATATATTTAACACCCAGACACAGAACAAACATCTGTGAATCACACAAATGTTTGTCCAGTGCGGGAATCGAACCCGCTCCCTCTACCGCAGAAGAGTTACTACCAACTGAGCTATGAGGCCAGTCAAAGCCAGTACCAGTAAAGCTCGAAGACATGTGACATGTGCACGAGAGGGGCCTCTAAGAGGCGCACTTTAATTCTTTGCCTACACTGATACCTTCACCGACGGTCACAGGCCCTTGTCAGGGTCACCATACCTCAACCTGGTCACTGACCTTATACAGAATGATCAAAAACTTTGGATAGCACACTTGTCCTTACGTCGTTTTAAACAGGGTGGTTCACGAAAGTTGATCCTAAACTCACTTACGCATCACATTATCATCAACTCCATGAAAGGGTAGTTTTTATGCAAGACTAAATAATTAAGAGTTAGAGATACAATCAGTTACATGTTTGCAAAATATATGTTTCAATTCGCAAATTTGTATGCACCCCTTCGCAAATAAGTCACCACTCAGCGGGAACATAAATAGGATGATAACAACTCACCGTAATATGCAAATAGTTTGTTTTATAACTCACTTTACTGCGAATAAAATGGTTTCTAGCAGTGAAACAATGCAAACGTGGCCAATGACTGAATCCACGAAATAAGGTGAATTTTTGTACCTGATTTCATTATTTTTCATTGTTTTATTAATTTTGTTTATTTTTATTGAATACCTACTTCTTATAATTACATAGTCAATCATTATTATTTTTTGTGTTTGACCTATATTTTTTTGTATCAATAAATGACTATTATTTCCATTATTATTATTATTAAGGCAGACTTCAGTTTGAAGTCCTTAGTAGAACTATGCTAGTCAATAAAATAATGGTCTGTAGACCGCTGTGTGGCGTGCCTTGTCCCACACAAGCGATGTGTGTAACGGGAGCTGCGGCAGATGCCTTCCTATTATCCTGTCACGGCACAGTTCGGTCCGCATCGTATTAGTTCCAACTAGAATGAACCCTTGATCCCACTGCTGCTCACAACTATACAACAATAAAATATTATCCATCAACCGCTAATTTGGATAACGCATTGTTTGGTATAAGTTCAATTTGCGTTGGCTTGATGCGGCGCGGGCGGACTATCATGACATCAAGGAACTACAAAGAAATGAACCATAAAGAACCGGAAGTGTAGAAATGAAAAGAAAATTGGCTTTACTGTCTCGAGACTGCACATTTGTGTCGCTTTGCAGGTTTGAATATAATTTTGTTTGGCGCGTCCGCTCCCCGCGTCCGCTCCCCGACGTCCGCTCGACTGGCGGGTGCCGCTGACAGCGGCGAGTGATTTGTGGGCAGTTTATTTTTTATTGTCGTCACTGGTGCATTTTATTGACATCGTATAAATTATGATAAATATGACGGCATTAAAATTGCAAAGTATGTATGGAATCCACCTTAGAAATTTGAAATTTACGAGTAATCGACTACTAAATTCATTTATATGATACCTACCACTTCATGCTATTGCAGAGAAATAGGCATCGGTTCGAGCTAAGTCTTCATTTTATCCCGCCATGCCAGTTGCGACTGGCCTCATAACTCAGTTAATAGTAACTCTGCCTTCTGCGCTAGAGGTTGCGGGTTCGATCCCTGCACTGGACAAACATTTGTGTGATAAACACAGATGTTTGTTCTGTGTCTGGGTGTTAAATATTTATCTATTACATATCTCTGGTCTCTGGTACCCATAGTACAGGCTATGCCTAGTTTGGGATCAGTTGACCGTGTGAACATGTCCGGAATATTTATTTATTTATTTATTTTAGTTCAATGCTCCAAAACTGCTGTTAGAAACATGTTTGGAAAAGCCTTACAAAGGGCTCCGTGAGCGAAAAAATAATTAGGCTCACGACAGTTATTCTCAAGCATTGTAGACCTTCAGGCGCTCACATCGAAGAAGCACATGCCCATGGTTCCCTCACGATGTTCTCGTTTACCGTTTTTATGCGCACATTACTTTATCGAATTGAAGTATCTGGCACGCACGACCGGGATTCAAACCCACGACTTTCGAATAGAATGCATCTCCCACCAGTCCAAAACGGTTCACGACCGAGATGAAACCCTTTGTCCCCTGATTCTGCCTGTACTGTAAGTTAGTGCACTCGGCGAATACCTAATTTAACAACTAGCATTCTTTTAAGAGTACCTACCTACAAGTCAACACAATAGGTAAGATTTTTTCTAAATGTTTTTGAATTTGAAATAAACGTTCATATTAAATCAATCACCAATTACTAGAAATAACTCTGAATATTTTGCGAGTAGGATTACGTAGCTCTACGGTTTTCGTAGCCCTTTACTTTGGCTACACGATCGTCGTAGCTAGAACCGTCGCAGTGTTATAGCTCTTATAATATATAAGCTCTTAATTATTAGGGATTACAATTAGATTACTTTTCTTTTGAGCCTCACCTAGTTCGATCGGCACCACACTGAAGCTTTAAATTCCATTTTGTGAAAAAGCATCATCTAAAAAAATGATAGGCACGCGCGCCGTGTTTGTTGCCTGATTCTTCTAGGCTTGGTCGCGAGGAACAGTCATAGCTTCACCTAGTTCCTAAGACGTTTCAAAGTGATCCTAGTGATTTTATTGAAATAAATGCCTTTTGACTTTGGCTTTGTTGAAGTTCTACGGCGTGGAACATCTTCGCCGTAGAACTTGACATAAACATGCAACTAGGTTTGTACCATTTGCTGATCCATAAAGATACAGAATCATGTTATAGGTACTCAAGTAGTTTGGTGGTGTGTGAGCCGGCATCAGACAAGATAGTGTTTCGGCACGGTCGCATCGCGCCGCTGCATCTTTGCAGCTTAATGTAATCGCATGCTAATGCAACGTGTGCCGCCCTAGCGATGTTAAGTTAGCATACGAAGGTAATTGCACATGTTTGTTTATTCATGGGCTCCTAGATAGCCTTTATTGCGAAGAAGAAAGCAGACTGTTTTACGTCTGAGTAGTATTTGGATTCTAGTTATCTATGCTAATTTTTTTTAGGAATTTATGTGAATAAAGAGTTACTAGACTATTTATTCTACTGATGTGCCCTCTAGATGGAATATCGCTAGATAATGTTTAGGCAAGCAACGTTGATTACAGAGGCACAAGGAGGTACGTGCACGTGATGCGTAATATCCGGTTTGGGAGCCGTCTGCCTGCAGTACGAAGAGATGCCCCCTCGAGGTATACGCTTTTATTTGCCTAAATAGATAAAGTGTACTGCCAAAGTATTTACTTAAATAATATAAATTCTCACTCGTAGTTTAGAACGAGTAGAAGTATTGTATTGGTAACAAAATAAACGTTTATCTATTCTATTCTAAATAAATGTAATTTATAGTAATAATAAATAATAAATTAGATCAGTATGATGAAATATTAGTTCCATAAAAGTAGATTCTTAGAGCAAAGCCTTGCCAGTACTTTGTCGGCATTCGTAACACCACCGTTGCCTAGTCATCGACCTAGGGTGGTAAAGAAAAAACAATGGCACGATCAACAAGCTAATAATATAATACAGTGAACATTTTGTGACTTGTTCACACACAACTATAGGTAGGTAGGTGCTTTAGTAAGTAACCGTAGTTAGTTCAGATAGAAGTATGTAGCCACACTTAGTGGAAACTTGGGACTTCGTAGATAACAAGAGTCATTAGAAGTGCAAATGGCGCGGAAGTTCCGAGGCGGAGAGTTTAATGAAAAAACTTGTCGCATTGTCGCGTCGTGTCGCGCGACACGGCGCGTGCGACAGTCGGATACTTTACTCGTTACAAACTAACTACATTTTTGCAGCTAAATAACTGTAAAGGCATGAAATTATGTCTCGGCTCGGCTACTTACCCGCGAGTTTCTCTAACTTTTTGCTATAAGAGTATTCAATGAAGATTTTCAAGTTATTGTACCAGACATGAGCCTCCATGAGCACACCTTACTAGTGGTGGTCGCAGGTTAATAGAGAATGAACTTATGAGTTTAAGCTGTAGGTACCCTACCAACGTTAGGACTCAAGCCTTCTACGTAGTACTTTACTAGAATGCACTATCCAATAAATGGGATAGCCCGTTTCTCAAACACTGTAATCAAATAATGATGGAATAGCAACATCATTGAGTGATTGCAGTGTTTCAAATTATTCCTAAATTTTAATTACTCTCATGAATACTACTAACATAGACTAAGACTTTGTGTTTTTGACTAGAAACTTTTGTGACTAACATATTATGGACTAAATTGATTTTTCTGAATGTTTTTTTTTTATTATTTACGAATACAATAATTAATAAAACAACGAAACCAAACAAAGTCATGTTTTTTTGTGTGATTGTTGCGCGCGACCGTATTGTCTGTCTGTCCGGCGCTAATTTGCTGCGATTTGTTGATGAAAGGGCAACTGCACACCACCCACTGCTACGCTACTACAGTCGCGCACATAAGTCATAAAGTCAATATATTTTTATTCTTAAAAACAAAAATTA
The DNA here is from genome assembly GCA_947579855.1 of Anticlea derivata. Taxonomy (NCBI): domain Eukaryota; kingdom Metazoa; phylum Arthropoda; class Insecta; order Lepidoptera; family Geometridae; genus Anticlea; species Anticlea derivata. Next base: position 128,705 of record OX388277.1, on the reverse strand, counting down.
TTTAGGGACGCGCATAAGACAATACTAGAGGATCAAATAACAAGCAAGAGCCAACTTACATAGCATATATACATTTTGTATTGTACGTTAGTATACGATGAGAACTAGTCAACCAAAGAAAGCTTTATTTTCCAGCTCCTGCCTGAGGCATGCCAATTAGCTGAGCCGCGAGCTGAGTACGATCGCTAACCGTACCTACTCCATAATACCTACACACAATTAGCGAACCAGGTTACATTCAAGTTACGCACGCCTTGCCGGTTTATCACTGATGAACATCATTCAGAAGCTCACTTCTTGCAGTTTTACAACAAAGTTGAAGGACAATTATTGAGGCATGGTGATCAAGAAAGAACCATTGATACGACTTGCAAATCTAAAATTGAAGTCGGTAATGTTTCTCGCAGCAGCGTACCGGTCGGTCTGTCGCCGCGCCCGATGGGGGTCCGACGCGTCACGTCACGCGCTGCGTGTTCGCAGTTGTCGCATTCGTCACAACCGTCCATAAGGCCCGATACTTACAACGAGGCTATCAGAGTTACCCACCGAGCAGAGGTACCTTTTTGCAAGTTGGCTAGGAAGCAAAATGTCTTAATAGAAAACAAACGTGTTCTGTATCTAGCATACTATTAAGACATTTAAAGTTAGGCGTTTTGTTGATATCATCGTTTTGCTACACGTGGATGTATTTTGAGAACCCATGTTAGAACGTGGAATGAAAGGCCCCGAATAATCAATGAATAGAACAATATATTATATTATGTGAAGAAATAAAGGCCGAGTAAGGCTTTTATTCGGATAGAGATCCTTGAATGAAAATAGAAACCTACTGATAGATATGTACATAGAATGAAGAATAATTTAATTTAATGAAAAAATAATAATAATAATAACTAAAAGCATGCATTAAGAAAAAAAAAATTATTATAGTGAATTATCATAAATCTATACTTATATTTAATATTTATTTTAATATTCAATGGATTAATAAAAGGCTTTAATAATAATAATAATAATGTGAAGAAGTAAGCTACCAATGATTAAGGTTAATGTAGTGTTTCTGCGTTAATGTACCAGTAGTTCTGCGGTTATCAGTATTAGTGGTAATTAGCTACAGGACGAGTGCACCATCAGTTGCGGTCAGTCGGTTTACTGTTTAAGTGTATTTTCTCCCAACTAAAGTGGAGAGTTATAAGTTTTTATTTATTTATTTATTTGATTATAGACGAGCAGCTTCCGCTGATGTGTCTACATCTCACAGTGTCGAAATTGAAAGTCTATTGTCATGTCTGGTTCACTTTTTTGAGCACTGATTTATTGATTCGTAGCCAGTTGTCGAGCTTGTTTTTGAATGCATTGACAGAAGTAGCAGAAACAACATCTTCCGGTAACATGTTCCAGTTGTGGACTACTCTGTTGCTAAAGAAGTGGTACGCAGCAAGTAGGTTAGCAGGAGCACGAGCTAGCTTAAGTTGATGGCCACGAGAAGGTCTTTGATCATCTTTCCTTATGAAGATATCTTTAATATCTGGCAGATTGTACTTGTTGGTTATAATTTTAAAAGTTTCGATGAGGTCTCCGCGTAGGCGTCTATCTTCAAGAGTAGTAAGGCGTAATGCGAGTAGTCTTTCCTCATATGATTTGCGTCGTAGAGCCAGTGGTATCTTGGTTGCTCTCCTCTGAACACTTTCAAGTAGGTCAATGTCTTTTTGGAAGTAGGGGTTCCATACTTGATAGCCATACTCCAGCAATGGCCTAATGTAGGTTTTGTAGATCTTGGTGAAAACTTCTACTGTCATTGTTTGAAAGGATCGCCGTATGACATAGATAAACGAATTAGCCTTCTTGACTATCGAGGTTATATGATCTACCCACTTAAAGTTGCATGCAATGTTGACTCCTAGATCTCTTTGAAGGTTAACAGAGGTTATGGTGTTTCCATTCAGGCTGTATGTAGCTCTGGGATTATTTTTGCCTAGGTGCAGTATATTACACTTAGATGTGTTTAACCTGATTATCCAATCTTTGGTCCAATCTTGTATACGATTTAGATCTTCATGTAGTTGACCAGAGTTTGTGAGCGGGTTAGCGAAAAATTTCCCATCATCAGCGAAAAAGGCACATTGGGAATCGATAAGTTCCACTAAGTCTGTTAAGTTGAGGCCTCTCGGCGTGTACGTGCAGTGTACACGTCTCCAGCCTCGTGACTCTATAACGGATGCTTCGCTATCGGTGCAGGTTTGTTGTAAGAAAGCTGATATTATTCTGAGATGGTTCTAGGCAAAAAAAAAACAGTGGGTTTGGTTTTTCTTTTATGATTTTGAAAAGATGATTTGTCATGATTGTCGAGAATCATATCAGCTGATATTAAAACTACGCCGTTTCTAAAAATGCTTATTAACGCACAACGCCTAACCTGTAGGGCCTGTAGGCCTTGTGCGTTAAATGTTCAGATTATTTTCATTTAGATTACCTACATATGAGAATTCATGTGATACCCTGGAATGTTAATACATCTAATGAGCATTTCTTGAGTTATAAGAGTTAATAAAACGAGCTGTTAGTATACCAAACGTTTATTGCACAAACTACTTATGTGTTAGTTAATATAGTGTTCCTACATACATCACGAGTTAGCGTTAGTAACACCCACATACACACACACACACACACAGACAGACATATTTATTTAAATCTCGTATAGATTACGATCATTTTAACAAAAAAATTATTTAATGTGTCTATCTGTGTTTTTACAGTTTGTTAGTTCTGGAGTAAACGTCAGAATGATACTCTAAAGACTCAATAACACAAATGAAGCTCAATTCACTCTGAATCACAATTTCAACAGCAAAATTATTTAATTGCTGAATCTACTGATACTTTTCAAGGCGGTCGTAGAATTCACTAGCAAATCGACCACGTTATCAAAGGTCACAAAGTTTTATCTTGTCGTTTACTCCGCTATCCACCACCGCTATATTCAAGTGACCCCCTGCCTCCCGCCACCGCCACCGCCACCGTCACCGTCACCATCACCATCTCCGAGGCACTCACCGCTGTGCTGGCTGTCCACCGAGCTCTTGCGGGACCCTTCCGAGGACTGGGCTCGAACCGACACCACATCACGAACTGAGTCGTCACGAATCGAACTATCGCGAACCGCATCATCACGAATCGAACTAACGCGAACCGAATCATCGTGAACCGAATTATCACAAACCGAATCTTCGCGAACCGAATCTTCGCGAACCGAATCATCACGAACCGAATCGTCACGAACCGGACTATCGCGAACCGAATCCTCACGAACCGAACTAACGCGAATGGCGGTATCGCGCGGTAAGCTATCCCGAGCCGAGCCGTCGCGGGGCAGGCTGTCGCGAGCGGAGTCGTCGGCGCGGGCCGAGGATTCCCGCAGCGTCACATCGCGCGGTGCGCTGTCCCGCGGGGAGTCGTCGCGGAGTCGCGCCCAGTCGTCCCGCAGCCGCTGCAGGCGCTCCCGCAGCGCGGCGCTCACGCTCTGGCGCGCGGCCGCGCACTCGCGCTCCATGTTGTTGTAGTTCTCGAGCACCTCGCGGATCTCGTTCTCCTTCTCCTTCACGGATTCCTGTCGATATTAAAGTGAGTGGTTATCCCTCTGTTTGATATAAGATGCAAGGCGGTGGGTAGGTAAGGTACTGACGGCGAGCAGCTTGAGCGCGGTGTCTCGGCGCGCGCGCGGCAGTGCCTGCGCGCGCTCGGCGTCGAGGCGCGCGCGCGCCGCCCAGCGCGCCGCGGCCTGCAGGCGGCCGGAGTAGGCGCCCAGCGCCGACACCTTGCCCGCCACCAGCGCGCGGTGCGCCTGCAGCTGCGCCGCCGCCTGCGCGCAACAACCGACACTTGCAACGACACTGCATTCATTCAACGATTACATTAACAAAGTGCGGTCGTGTGCGAGGACGCGCGCCCTGAGGCTTTCGTCCCAGCACACGGGATCACAAAAGCAAAATTCCAAGACTAGGACATTGACCGCAAATATAACTTTGTCTCGTAAGATAATATATTTATTGACCGCAAAAACCATCAATAAGTAAATTATTTCGAAATCGGAGTTATCAGAGACGGAGAGTATTTAGAGACCCGCGGCCAACTGCATTGTCAAACTTTACATTCTCAGCATCCAAGCTGGTGGCCAAGCGAGAAGTTAAAAACTATGGGAGGCTTCCAATAAATTAAAGCGATTCCGAATTATAAAAGTGCGCTAAATATGGAGGAGATTACTTAATTCTGTCTTCATCGTGCCACATCGGTGAACTCATAAACAAGTCAGTTCGTACCACGAGAGCGGTCATCACAGAGTAACAGCATGTAACTCCTAACGAGTTTGAACTAAACCTACAGCTAGCAACTAGCTGATAGGAGCCCTCCCGGGCCCGCGGGCGACTTCACCAAACTATCTGCTGCTCAGCTGTGGCCAGATATAAACTTTACGAGCTGTCTGAATCCACACCACAGCTTAAGAAACAGCTAGTATAAACGTGCCCTTTGAAGATCCCGTGAGTAGTTCCTTTACAGCGCACGATAAAATGTCCTTACGAAATAACAGGACTTTACGGACTTCCTATTTCGAAGGGACATAGTTTTATGATAATAAACTTGATTCAATGGAGATGGGTTTTACGATGAAAGTGGGAAAGTATCAGTGGGTATCATAAATTGAGCAATAATATAGATAATCACAAGAAACCCAGCGCCGGCGGCAGGAAATAGATGAAAACGGGCAATACCAACTCAACTGGGCAAATATTAAACCTACTTTTGTCTAGGGTTAATAGTAACACCACTTTGAATTAATAACTTACAAGATCCGCTAATAATGTCGGTCGGGAGCTTGCGGCGGACGGCGGGCAGCGGGCCTGACTTACGGCCCGAGGACACCGCGCACACAGACCTCTGAGTCTGGGATCCAGCGCAGTTACATTTTAGTGCGCCGTTAGATCCCTGTTAGGACCTCGCAAGCTTATCCGAACAACTTATGGCACCTTTATTACTTATACCTTTTGTTGGCATATTCATATTGGATTCGTACCTAATGGAGTACGACTCAGCCAAGATACGTCAGTGCCGGGCTGTCGCCGGCACATCGTGCGACGGAGAGGTGTTCGAATCAAAGATCCACTGGTTTTGGTTCAACAGTTTTGAACAGTGAGACGTTCGTATCACTAGTTAATAGTGTCATGGTCATCCAATTTTGATGATCCTGTATTAGGTCAGTGACCAGGTTGAGGTATGGTGGCCCTGAAACGGACCTATGACAGTCGATGAAAGAATCAGTGTAGTGAAAGGATTAAAGTGCGCGTTTTAGAGGCTTTTCGTGCAAATGATGATGAAAGGAGAAACATTGCGGCAATTAGTAGGTACAGTATCTCTCGCATCTACATACAAGTTTCTACTTAGTTAGAGCGAGGAACTCAAACAACGTCTAGCCAAAGGTCTAATTACACTACATCGAAAACTTATTTTATTGTCATCCTTATCCACTATGTATATTATAATGTAATGTTGTATGTGTCAGTTTAAGACTATCTTTCATCTGCTTGTAAAGTATGACGGCAAAAACACGATGTGCCATAGCAACAGCCGGCAGTGAATGGTTCGATTTATTCGGGAATAAATCGAATCATTACAAATGTCTGCGTCACAGTGGGGAATGGAATAAAAGCCATACATTAGGTCTGGGAGCCATTACCAGCAGGCTGTCTGTGGGGCGCGGCGCGACACGCCACCATTAGGGAAGTAGGTCGCGCACACTCTACGACCGAACCTGACTGTCATGTCGTCGCTCGAACGAGTAGCTTCATGACAGGTGAAGTTGTCGGAGAACTAAAACCGAACGGAATGTACGAGCATTCGAGCTTCAGAGCTTTCAAAAGCACTCCACTGTATTTTAAGTCTTCCTTCATTTTATTCCATCAAGATTGGTCTGTTATCTAGTATTGGCATTTAATCTACGAAAGGCATTTTACAGTTTTACGAGTTTCACTAAGTCGGTCGGTAAGGGAAGCAGGGACACATCCGTCAGAGCCTCCTACTTAACGTGACTGAACACTAAATTGCTTGCAAGGACTGATTTACAGGACATTAGATTACAAAAAAGTTACTGGGGTCGGCACTTCCGGTATTCCTGCAACACGTGAACACTGTTTTGGCACTCAGCCCGAAAACGTTTAGCTGTTTGAATAACTTTGTTGTTCTTGTTGAGCACCGAAACGCGAATTATATGTCATCATCATCATCATCATCATCATCAGCCCACATTAGTCCACTGCTGGACATAGGCCTCCCCCAATACACGCCACTGAGCCCGGTGTTCGGCCCTTGTCGAATTTTATGTAGTATGTTTCAAAGTAAACATAAAAGTTTAACTTTCAGAACTGAAGACGAAGCAGCCTGGTTAAGTTCAGAACTGGTTCACTGATATACAAAGCGCAATGATTTCTTATGGTCGACAGAGATAGGTCGCGTTGGCCGCGTGGCTCTGCGGCAGGCAGCCTCTACCGGTAGCTACTGGCTTTAGTATCCACGAGCGAGGAGTAATTTCCCGCCGCCCGGTAATATATCGCATACATGTTCCGAACTGGATATTGCATTATCTTGGTAATGGAGATCTAGTTATTAACAAAGCGCTACAAGATGGCAGAGTCTGAGTAAGTATTTCGATACTATTGCAGTGTTGGTAGCGGGTTCTGTTCATAGTTGTTCACCTAGAGATTTTCCCTCTCGGAAAATGTGTTTATACTATGTGCTGCACTCAAATGGTAAGGGAAAACTATGCTAGGAAACGGGCGTATCCTAACTAAGATTCGATACCAGTATTTGTGCATGGAACGAGCCTCCGCGAAGCATGCCGCAATAAATAATAAAAGCATGACATAATATGCAAGCAATTAATGAATAATATTAATTGCTTGCATCTTTTATTATTTAGTAGTTGAGTATATCTGCGGGGGTGGAGGGTTGCGTGGCTAGACTGAACAGCCCTCGAGCGGAGAGCCCTAGTGGTTGTCTTTGCCTGCATCGTATGCAAACTGTGGCGCTGTTGTGTGCTCCCCTATTAGCTTCGTCAACTGCGCTCATGTTAATTAATAGGAAACTCATATAGGTCGATGCTACACACTGGAGCGCTCATCACTGTAGCCCAGCACGCATGGAATGCATGGTAATACACATGCAATACACATGGAGCTAAATAATATTTAAAAAATCAGCCTACCATGAGACAGGCGCACGAAAGGACCCTCTTAGAGTCTCACTTTAATCCTTTCACTACACTGATTCTCTCACCGAGGCGGTCATAATATAGCCCTTCTCAGGTCCACAACACCTCAACTTGGTCACTGACCTAATACGGGATAACCAAGATATATATATATATATATATTTTATACAACTAAGTTGGCAAACAAGCATACGGCCCATCTGTTGGTAAGCGGTTACCGAAGCCTATGAGCGGTTACAATACCAGAGGTATAACGCACGCGTTGCCGACCCCGAACCCCCCCACCCCTAAAGAGCTCTGGCAACCTTACTCACCGCAGAAACACAACACTACCTATTTGAAACAAATAAGATAGAATCAGTGACACTACAAGCAAGCAAGCCCACCATTAACTTAGCCCGGGAGGTACTTAGCCAGGTCTGTCGGTCGAATGCGAGTAATGTGAGATTCCTCAGTTTCTGTTTTGGGCAAATTTAAAAATAATTTTATCATCTGCTTCACACGTGACTATTGTGCGGGTCAAACTATTCATAAAGCTCGACTTGACTATTCATGTGCTCACAAAGACATGTTCCTCAAACGGTCGCACCACACAAGGCTGGCTTTTAGGTGCGGTCTGTTGCTATTGTATCATATTAAAACTATTTATATCTGTCTCAACGATAACTATAGGTACACAGTGTAGAGTTGTCTGAAAGTATAAAAGCTACAATAGTAAGTGGGTAAGGATGCAGGCAGTCTCACCTGGTCCAGCTGCGTGTGCATGAGCGCCACCTGGTCGGCGGGCGGCAGCTGCTGGTCCGCGCGCAGCGCCTCCATGTCGCGCAGCCGCGCCTCCACCTCCTCCAGCCGCGCCTGACCGACACACACACTCACAGTTTATATACCTGCTTACACTCCCACCAACAACAATACACTCGTATTATTGGTAACATTACGACGGAAGGTTCCATCCAACAAATCAATATAATAAACTTATTAAACCTAGGCAGTGCTTTACAATGACTTTGATAGTGCCGTTTTGGCAAAGTATCTCATTTTAATTAAACTGACTAAGCAGTTTGAATCAGGAAAATCTTAGGAAGGTAAAAAAATGCTTTCAATATTGTTATTTTGCGAAAGTTTATAAGCCAACAATGTATTCTGCGTCGAACAACAAAGCGCCTTTACACGAACTCTCAGATTTATAGAGTTGTCGGCGAAGTTCCGCGACGACCGCAGAATAACCAGCAGGTACTAGTAAGGAGCTTATTATTCGCGACTTGCGACTTCAAAAACTCCGCGAAATGGCGGCTCCGCGAACTAAATCATAGCGTGATGCTATCTAGAAAGTACACTCTGCATTTTGTAAAGTTATTACGGAATTGGTTCTAGGAAGAGCCTTACAAATAAACACTAGCTGTACTGCTCTGACTATTCTGTTTATCTATCTGTGGCGGTGCAGTTTGATTTTATTTGTTTATTTGTTGATGCCGCGTGTCAGTGCTTTTTATATTAATAATAATATATCTTTATTTCAGACCCGAGATCCATTTCACATTTAAAAACAACACAAACATACAATAAAAATGTAAAAAATGATAGGATGCTAATTGCACCCAGCGTCTGTAAACGCCAGTCAGAAAGAGCCTGTCTGCCAGACTTGCTATGATAGCATTTTTTGCATTGACTGGTTTAGTAGGTATCAAATGAAACAGTACAACACTATTTCATGGTAATTCCACGTTTATTTGTAAAACCTCAAAAGTTTCGTAACTCGAGCTTTAATATGACGGCTGTAGAATACAGCTTCAGACGGAATATCGAAGTTTCTATCGCATCGACTTCAACAAATTCCTTGCGCGCAGGTTTCTCCAATAATCTTGAGCACTATCTAATGCAAGACGGTACGTGCAGTGCCGCCTCCTCCAGACTACAATATTTCAGAGACGATACCTGTATCGGATGCATTCACAATATGCTTTACTAACACTGTGCCTGTACGATGTGAAGCATATTTTGTGGTCTACTCATTGTGCACAGTGAGCAAGCAAAATACACAAATAATACAAGGTATAGTAAAAAAACAAAGCATGTTGAAGAACTAAGTAAGAGGAAGTAAGGGGTAGTATGTTGGGATCATAGCAAGTGCAAAGAGTGGTGTCTGTCTACCCCTGCTAGAAAAAAGTAATTTTTTATACTATCTGCTCGTCAATGCCATATAATGTGCCATGCAAACCTTTCCTAAAGTAAGTCATAACAGCCCTACGGTCTAGCCGGGTCATAATGTTGTACTGAATTTCATTATTTCCCATGGGACATAATGTGATTTGAATTTTGAATGCAACCCATGTAGTTGTGCTTGATCGAGGTTGGTTTCAAAAATGTTTGGGTGCAATGAGATTTTATTCTAATTAGGCTGTATGTTAACATTTTCTTTGCACTGCCTACAAATTAAAAAAAAGAAAAACATGAAAACTTTTTACGTAATTCATTTTCACCCGCAAATGAAGAAGGATTTATTCGAATGTCGAACTGACCACTACAGAATAGACTACAAAAAAAGGCGCCAAGCGCTCAAACTGCTGTGCTGTTATCTACACCGAAATTCAGTTTCGATTCGAATAAACTTCTAAAAAATTTCAAGTGACGACGACAGTGATTTTGATTCGACTCCAGAATGCATACAATCTGAAGCCTCTGGTATAGTTGGAAACTTACTTCCAGAAAAATCATTTCTTTCTACTTAACAGTCATTGTTTTCAATTGCCTCGCAGAAAGTATAAAAAGTAGAGTATGCATCGCGGGCTTAAATGTGTATTTGTCTTGGGCGATCTTGAACCCCTCGTACTCAGGATTCTTGCCTTAACTCCCTCGCTCCGCTCAGGAGTTAACCATAGAATCCCTCGTTCTCGGGGTTCAATATAGCGCCCTTGACATAATACACTACTTTAAGCCCTTGTTGCATAATCTACTATTATGTTTGTATGTAAATTCCGTGACTTTAAGGACTTTAATCATAATCACAATCAGCTCTTAAGAGCCCTGGGCGTTGTTGGGAGTCCCGGCGTGGCATGTGTAAATAGGAAGATAAACAAAACCACACTAAGCCGAGAACCTAACTCTTGTAGTTAGTTTACTGCAAAGTGCAGCGCCGTGCGGCGGCCGTGTGCCGGCAGACGGCATAAATTCCCGTTAGCGCCGCGCCGGCGACAGCGCCCGCGCGCACCATAAATATAATATCGGATGTTCACGAGCTCCTGGAGCACGGAGCCGGGGCTGCACACCGGACACGTCACTACTGCACGAGCCAACGCCTGTGTACTACACCTCAACCTCTATCCGCCTTTAGAGGAGATCGCTGTTGTTTTAGAAAACCATCATCTTTTTTGACGCAATGCTCTCACGCCTGTTTTCCTAAGGGGTAGATAAAGACCGCGGATTGCCATTCCATTTGTCACGTTTCTGAATCACTGCTGTTGCTACATGCATTTTCATCGCGATCTCCTCTAGCGCAAGAGTACAATTGTTCTGCCGGATTTTCTACACATGGACAAGTCATAAGACATCCCCATCCATTTTATAGACGGGTCATTCATCTTATTCGGAAGATCCACTGCTGGTCGAAGAAAGATATTTTCCATTGTGGTAAATTGACATTTAAACGCGAAATTTTAAAGATGCTTAATGAGGACTAATTGAGTGATCATTGAACACTCTTAAGTCTTCATTAGGTTGAAACAACCCAACATGTAACTGTTTGTAAAGTCTATTGCTATATTCATAATCACATCCATTACACACATGCACATTCAAGCACCACACTAACACACTCACCCTCTCGAAGACACACTTATTCACACACATACATACACCACATATATACACGCATATACACATACACATACACAAATATATATAATATTAGTTTTGTGTCAAATCAGTGACGGTCGTTATTAATAAATGTATTAGCTAAAAAAATTAAATCCTTTATTGGCTTTAAGTAAAGTTAATTAGTTAAGTTGTACCATATTATCTAAGAGCTGTGGATTTTGTTTCATTAATAAAATAAAATAAAATAAAACTGGACCACGTTTATTTTCTACCCACAGCGTGAGAGGTTCAAAACAAAGGCTGAACCTTATTTTTAGCCACGATATTATGTTTGTGGGCTTCCATACGGTAATACAAATCACGGTACGGTACGGTCCTTACTCAATTGGATTTGGTTTCATTCAAATACAATCAATTTCACATAAGTAGGTTTATCAGCCACGAATGTTGGCAGATAATTCATTTGTCGTGTTGCGGAAATTGAACTTCCGACCCTTTTCTTCGGCGGAACTACTCGCCCGTAAGTAATAGATACGGTACATTACGATAACTGAAGCTTTGGAATAATGTCGATATTGGCAGAAACTTACTAAGATTTTAATTATCTAGAGAACTACTAGTTCACGGTGGGTCGATATAACAAGAATTGGTAAATCGTTGGCATGTAAATAAATACTACGTGAACAGAATACAACACGAAGTGTTCAATTAAATTAACGAAAATAACTCACGAGTCCTCAAGATGCACTCAGTATCACAACCGCGCGAGATATCGCTAACGATCCGAGACACTATCGATTATTAGAAGGTACTATCTCCCAGCACTGCCGGCCGGTCGTCCAGCGAGTGGACCCGCGTGCACGCGCAGTGGACACGCGACGGGAGCGCGCCCGAACACTCATGGAAATGACCGCCGGGAAACTAACCCAAAACGTAACTTCATTGCTACTTTAATCCTAGAATTAATCACTAAATCCCAATATAAACCATAAGGGTACGGGGATAAGGCCGTGAGTATGAGAGTTTGTTCTAAAGACGTTTCAGAAGTGGGATGCAAACAAGAGATGGGACAGAAATATTTTCATTTCACAGTCAGAAATAGACGGCATGTCGCGTGAAGAGCGCGACACGCGCGCGCACCGTGTTGTGTCATGTCGTGTCACGGCGGCCCTTCCATGTACGGAACTCCACAGGTTACTAAATTATTCACATAAACAAGGTGATTCATATGTATTCCATCCCGAAAGGAGCTTATTTTATCAACAAAAGGAAAGAATATTCACCGGAAAAATAAAAAAATATACTAGCAATATTTTTCAAAATGTTTCCACTACCTTTTTCGAATTAGCTGTTTTTTATAACAAAGTGTAAAATAATTCCCTTTCGGGATAGCATACATATTATGAATCACCTTGTACTGTTTGCAAGATACTGCATATGAAACGGTTAATTTTACAAAACCCCCCTTCTCACATATTTTTGTATAAGAACAATATCAGAATCAAACGCGCTACGGGAGTCTGTAACGAGGCCAGATACAGTCAGGAACACACCGAGGCAATTATATGAGAGAGTTTAAAATAGTTGCGCGTAGCTTATTACTTAAAGCATCTCCTACAGAACCTTTTAGCAACATAGTGTATTTGTAACGTCCCTCAAAACCTCTTTAAGTAGAAGTATGTGAAACAGATTATTGTTAAGACCTATGTACAACCATGCTTCTAGCAAAATAAATCATTTCATTTCATTTCATCATTCAAAGATTGATCCCACTTTCCAGTATCTCACTAGTTGTTACAAGTATTTGCGCAACGATTTCCGCCTTTGAGTAGGAAAACTGCTATAATTTACTGTCTTTGATCGATTCACTGAGAAAGCAGGCTACCGGCGCCGGCGCGGCAAGAGACGAGCTTATTTATAATAACATACTAAGATGTCAACTCAAATATTATATTATTTATAATTTGTAAGCGCTATCAAGTCTGTTTTCAGTGTGAATGCCGACTTTGAGCGCATTCTTCATAGCTAAGCTACTGTTTATTCCGTGGTTTAGCTAACATTCCCAAATAGCAGGGCTTTCATGTTACTCCAATTAACAGTTCTAAAATGCCTATTATCTGGGTAAGATATTTAGAATATTTGATGTTATTCCTAAATAATACAAAATAGAATTATTGGACTGAATTTTTTTTCTTGCCAAGGAAAGACCTATTATGATCCAAATCAAATCAAAGTCCAATCAAATGATAGCACAGATACTATGATTATAGATTAATAAGCTACCGCTGGTTCACTCGGCCCCCACACCAGCTACGGGCTGCCAGTTCTTCAGCTGACAGTTATGAGGGTCGGTAAACAGAAATCAGTTAGCGCAGTTCTACGATTTGACTGAGATATTTACCAACGGCCCTAATGGTGTTTAAGTTCCGCCGCAAGCCACAGCCGGAGCCGCGTAAACAGCGATGTGTAGCTGTCACTCAACGGATTATATTGCCTCGCTGACAACACCAATAACACTATGCCGTACCAGTACTTCTCTCTCTCTCTCTTTGGTATAAGGAAACATGTAGGTAACGCATCACGCTCTAATGGAGTGAAGCGAGGCATAAAAGGTAAATGTCGAAGGTGAAAATTGAAATAATTGTGTCCAGAAATACGTTGTGATATTCTCCTAGTATATGAACATACAACTCAAAATAAGATCTCCTTGGCATGATTTGATGCATCTTACAATCGAAATGTAATGTTTACATACGATTAGGAGACGCGAACCATTTTTGTATGAATCCCGATATAGATCGCGCACCGCGCGCTATTTACGTGAGGACATCGCACCGGGACGTGACGTCACTCACTACGCAACGTTATATTATTATACATTATGAAATTATTATGGTGTACAGTAGACGCTTGCAGAAGTATATTAACATCTTCAGTGCTCACATACAGCTTTACACACAAAGCGTGGAGTGCGCGCTCTATTGAACAGCTTTAAGCTCGTTTACATAAAAAACCTCATAATTAGATGGCATAAGAAGCTGACGACTGTCTCAATATTATATCAAGGTAAATAATAACATCAATGACAAACAGCCTTGATGAAAGGTAAACGCAGCAAAATTACTTTTTAAAACTCCTAAAATGATTTATTCAAGTGTTCCGTACACCTTTGAAGTAAAACCAGGAGGAATCAGGCGCGCGAGCTAATCACACGATGACGATTCAAAACTGAGAGCGGGGGCCCGACCACCCTCACTCACTATTGGAGAGTGTAGCTTAGGGACACAAACATCGACGATTTTACTCAGTGTAGTTTACTGGGCATGTGGTCTTCGTTACAGGGCAACCACATCTTGGATTGGTAATACATATTGTCTAGATATTATAAAAGTTATTAAAGTATACAGCTAACAGAAGCGACAACCGTTGGGGAGTAAAGGTTCTCAAATGGCGACCACGACCCAGACAACTCAGTGTTAGAAGCCCCCCCCCCCCCCCCCCAGGCCTATACTAGAAGGTACTACCTATATACATTTTAGCATAAATACCGGCGAAGACCAAACGAAGCGCGAGGCTTGTATCTTGGGCTTCTATATTGCAGTTACCAAGAGGGGAGTAGGTACCTATGTCTGACGAAAGAAAAACGTATGGCTTACTATGTAATATAAAAACAAAAGTAAATAAAAATTATTGGAAAGTTAAACAGTTAATAAATAGGCTGACTACAGAAGGAAATCAAACAGTGAATAATAGTAGACAGCCTGCAAAAGAGTTGAGAGAAGGTTCAAGACCGTTCATTGTAGCACTCTTTGGGGTCGCCTATGTCAGGCTCACGATGCTGATGATTATTATAAACGGTCCCCAATAGCTTTTGATCTACAATGACAACTGTACAGACCATAAAGTTGGATCGCTGACGCATCCGCTGATTTCAAACTTTCCTAGTGCGTGCTTGCAAATGTTAGTCGTGAGGTCCTCACCCAACAAATGTAATGTCCGGACATTTAGCGTATATCGTACAGTGTGCCAGTATGGTTGTAGTGGAGCGGTGCACGGTGGCGAGGGTAGTGGCGCCCCTGCAGCAGAGCTGCGGCGCGTGTAATTACACGGGCCCCGTGTAACGACTATTGCGAGTAAGTGCTTCCACTGATGTGACAAGGGACTGGCCACTAATAAACACAATACACGGCCTTTTCTTAACAACTAAATCTACCTTAGTTATAGTGGTAGCTCTGCGATTGACTGTAATATCCAACTTATGATTTTAACAAATAATAAGTAAATAATTGTATGATGATATTTAACCCAAAGAGTTTTGTATGCAAAAACCATATTTGTATTTCACCAATATTGCATATTATGTACTTAAATTGTAACCATTCGGCGTGTGAATCGGTGCAGTAGTTTTTTCATGATGATGCATTTTGTCGCCGCTGCGTGCAATGACGTATTTATATAAAAAAACAACATGCTCGAATGTGCATATTTTTTTCCATAGGTACTGTAATAAGTTATATTTAATTTTGTAAATTACGTATTTACTTTTTTTTGTCTAAAAATGGCTCCATCATGAAATGTTCCTTGACTTTAGCCTAGAAATAGTACGATTAACACGCAATACTGCATCATCATAATATTGGCTAATTTATAAAACTAAGCGGCTGAAATCAACACTTTACTTTCATAATTTTTCTTTCATTATGTGAAGAAAACCTTTTATTTAAATTAATTTATTAATTTTTAAATCAGTTGGTGTCTGAGGTTTTGCGCATTTTACAAATAAACCTGTATAGATACCGGTAGACTCGCCTAGCCGCAGGCAAATGCTCGTTGGTAAATGTGAACAAATATAATATGTATATTGAAGGCTTTTTATTAAATTTCGTGTGCAGTTGACAGTTGGTCCAATTTGCACGTTCCCCCGCCCGTTTAAACATAATTAAACAAGGTAGGTAGGTAGACTTGCGCGTAGGAAACCTGTAGGGGCTGCAGCATAGTTGAGACTTTCAACTGATTTGACCCTAAAATATCTGATTTTTGCAGTGTTTTTCAATGAAAAATGTTGAATTTCCGGAAGTCGTAGAACAAACTTTATTGCCAATTGGGTGTAGAATAAGCCCCTTGCGGGATAGCATACATATATATGAATCACCTTGTAACTGTAACTAAACTGTACTTGGTTTTAGTTTTTTTTTTCTATATTGCCCTTGTTTGTATGTATGTTTGTATGTTTATAATCAGAGGGACTGAACCAAAAGCATTTTGGTGGAATATTCAATAAGAGCTAGCAGAGAGTCCGGCAGTTAAGGCGGCACTTGTACAGAGAGTCGGCGGCGGCGCGCGGCTGCTTTGTCGCTCTCATTTGCCGATTTGGCGGGCTGCCAGCGCTCCCCGCGGCCGGAACGCACGCAATGCGAGGATTATATCGCACAGCCTGCCCTGCCCTGCCCTGCCCTGCCCTGCCCTGCCCTGCCCTGCCCTGCCCTGCCTAAATGCAGGCTTTTAGTCTGATTACGATTTGATTTCTACGCTCTACCAAAAACAAGGACTTTTGTTGAAACAACAAAAAAACTTTGGCATATCCTATTTCTGTTCCCCGTTGCTCTGCAGAGCAAGGTAGGTACATATTTTGTTCTCCATAAATGTACTCTAAAGGCAGGTATGTGTAAGTACCTACAGATTACGGTCATAGGCCTCTAAACTTGTTTGCCATCTTAGTTGTATACAAAAATATTCAATATT
The DNA here is from genome assembly GCA_947579855.1 of Anticlea derivata. Classification (NCBI taxonomy): domain Eukaryota; kingdom Metazoa; phylum Arthropoda; class Insecta; order Lepidoptera; family Geometridae; genus Anticlea; species Anticlea derivata. The sequence goes on along the minus strand of OX388277.1, from coordinate 111,889 downwards.
ATTAAATAGGAATCAAACCCACCCCGTCGCAGTGACTCCGTAGTGACTCACTTCCCCACTGCGCTAATAGTTGAGCATGTAATCGAGTTCCGTCCCTATGGCCGCCGTCACGTGTAAACAACCACAGCGCCGCGTCACACACAGAGCAAGCCCCCGCTCTATCGTGAACTGATGAGTTCTATCAGTATAAGGTGCAAAGCTCTGAAGCCATAGTCATATGGCAGATCTATTTTAATTTGAAATCTTTTTGTAACCCATTTTCGCAATAAATGAATCTGAAATCTGAAAGCAACAACAGAACTTCTACTGAAAAGAAAACAATGTAGCAAGTTTAGAACTCTCAACACAATACAACACCCATAAGTTGATTTACAAGTCCTGACAAGCCCATTGTCTTTGACATAATCCATCGGAGGCACATTCAAGTGTAATATAAATCGCAGCTTTGTTCTCATCGCGACCGGAAGCGAAACCGAACTGCAATTATAGGCCTACGACAAATAAACAAACTAATACAAACTTTTATGAGCACTCACAACATTCCTTACCCCGATATAAATTGAGTTTATTTTGGCCTAACTAGTTTTGCGGTTACTTTGTTGGACGGTAAAGAAAACGCAGTGCAGCATTTGTAGATCGCTAATCGAAATCCAACTTTATTTTCAAAACATAAGGTCAGTTTTTGATTGTATTCGGGTAAGTTTAAGCGATTTGTCAGGTTGAGCAAATATGAACCATGTTAGTGATTAGTTAGGGTCGGATTCTGGTTGGAATAGGTATGTTTTGGCTGGGTGCCAGTGAGGGATGTTAGCGAGAAGTGACAGGAGAGCACTTGTTGTGGCGGCCGGCTTTGTGCAATGAGGCATGGATCGCGGCCGGCGCGGACATTATATTATTATTATACAGTTTAGTTAAATGGTGGAGGATATTATAACTTTCGATAGATACAAATTAGAAGTAAATTAACAGTTTGTGTTAAACAAAGCGGGCTAATTCTACAAAGGTTTTAATGGTTTTTTTCCGCTAATATTTTTTCTTGTTGTTGATAGAATAAATCCCTTTCGGGATATGGTACATGTTATTAATCACCTTGTATAATAATAATGGTTGTTTATTATTTTGTAGTGCTGTAATGAAAGGATCTTTCATCTGCTAAAACGGTTAATTCTAAGATCGAGAGTCGCTCACCTTGACGAGGCTGGTGCGGATGTTGAGGCTGGTGAGGTCGGAGGGGTTGGGCGAGGTGGTGTGCAGCAGCTCGCGCACGGCGGCCAGCTGGCTGGTGCAGGCCGCCAGCCACGCGGCGCCCGCGCCCGCGTCCGCGCCCGCGCCCGCGCCTGCGCCCGCGCCCGCGTCCGGCCGCAGCGCGTGGCGCGCGGCCGCCAGCGCGTGCAGGCGCGCGCCCAGCGCGTCCAGCTGCTCCAGCACGAGGCGCGCCAGCCCGGCGCCGCACGCAGCCACCACGCCGCGCGCGTGCGCCCGCGCCGCGCCCGCCTGCCGCTGCAGCGCGCCCATCTGCCGACCGCGCATCCTTTACTCGCCACCCTCTCCCACATCCTAAAGTACGGTGACCCCGAAAAAAGCAACGCGGTCGCGCGTCTTACATTTGTTGTTAAAAGAGACGTTTCATCAATACATGGAGCCTGGGCCTGCCCTGTGTACACTACTCTAAAATATGGCTAAGCAATAAAGTAAACGTATTTAATTGGTTATTTTATTTAAATTGACTTCGTTCTAAGGTACATTAAGATTTTCTTCCACAAAGAGGGCAACACACAGCACTACAAAAATGTGGCGGATGGACGTGCGAGAAATGTCATTTTGACAACCTACATTTATCTGACAAAACAAAACATCAAATCAAACAACATGACATGAAAAATATGTCAATGTCATGTCAAACGCCAATTATAAACCAACATGGCGGCCTTCAAATAGTGTTCACATAGTAAAAAACTTATCAGAAGAACTATTCTTGTACCATCGCATTTGTCTTCAAATTAATGAAATTGTATTTTTCTCATAATCTCCTACTTCTTCCTAATTTTTCTATGTAGTGTACACGGACCAGGCCCAGAATGAAATGGCTCCTTTATTCGCAACGTTTACGATCACCGGTTGCGAAGCTAGCTTTAAAACTGCGCGCATAAATTAATAGAAAATTCATTGATCCGAGTCCGTTTTCGTCTTTTGGATCGGAAGGTGTCATCGCCGCGTACGCTACCTGGTCGTCCAGGTCGCGCAGCTTCCGCTCGAGGTCCTTGCGGGGCAGCGCGGGGGCGGCGCAGGCGGCCAGCTGCCTCTCCGCCGCGTCCGCCAGCTCGCCGCACGACTCCAGCTCCGAGTACAGGCTGGCCCACACGCCTTGGCACTTCACCCACCTGCAGCGCACGACATCACTTGTCACATGGTCTACGTGAGCCTCGACGGCTAAAAAAAATCATCCACTACAAAAAATCGTAGCTGAAGTCGCAGGTGCGCGCTCGGTTACCTGGTGTAACGCTGCGAGTAGTGCTGCTGGAGCGCGGTCCACTCGCGGTGCAGCTTGTCGCGCACGCGCTGCATCTGCGAGCTCTGCTGCTTGTACTTGTTGCCGAGCCACTGGTACTCCTTCTCGGTCTCCTGCAGCACCGGCTCCATCTCCGCTATGGAGTTCTTCACGCGCTGTCAACGCAAAAACGGTATTATTGTAAGAAAGGATTGGAAGAGGACTAGAGTAGAGTAGAGTAGAGTAGAGTAGAGTAGAGTAGACACCTGCAGAGCGTCCTCCTGCAGCGGAAAGTCGTCGTAGTCTCTCGCGGCGAGCGGGTGCGCGCGCAGCGGCGCCAGCGCGCGCGCCACGCCGCCGCGCGCCGCGTTCGCGCGCACCACCCACAAGCCGCGCGCCTCCAGCTCCGCCTGCACAACCAACACAACAACAAACCAAATAGAGGGCGCTCCCAACCACTTCCTATGCCAAAAATATACAAAAATATTGTAAGCAAATTTTATTCATTATTATATTTCATATTTTGTAATCATTGATAGCAAACTACACAATCACAACAACACAAATTCACAGCTTGGTAACTACGCATTGTTCGTTTGCACTCGTTCTGTTCGCTCTCGATCAGGTTTTGGATGAAAATCAATGTTTTTGCTTTTAAGCAAAATATTTCACTGAGCCATAGCCTATTTGTCGTACTGCAGCACATGCAAACTTACCTACTCTAAGATACCTACTTTTTAAAAATTACTGTTTTGATTATTTATACCCACCTATTGCATGTACTTTAGTTTAAAATTGTTTATCTATGTTAATGGCGCGGGCCGTGTTACCTGCTTGCCCCGCTTCTGTAGGGGCAGGTGGTGCGCGTCGAAGGCGTCCTTGGCCCTCGTCCAGGCCAGCAGCAGCTCGGCCACCTGCTTCTCCGGGTAGCCGACGTGCTGCGCCTTCAGCTCGCGGCACAGCTCCTGCACCCTCTCCACGTCGCCCTCGCGGTCCAGCACCTCCTCTTTCAGGCTCTCCGACTGAGAAACGGATATTAGCTTCAAAGATGGATCCAACTTATTGGACCACGTAGCATAACTAGGATCGAAAAAGCGGCTCGCTAAAGAGTCATCATAAAATAGTCTCGCAGATACCGTTCGTAATGGTATTATTAGTAGTTCGCGTATAGGATTGTCGAAACGTCAGGAGAAATAATAAGGTAAATTAGCGATAGATTCGTGTAATAGTACTAGTTTTGTAATAGAGACCTGGTCGGAGCTAATCTTGGATTGGAACTCTTGGATCCAGTTCCTCAGCTGCTGCAGCAGCTCCTGCAGGCTGGCGAGGTGCTCCTCGGCGGCGAGCGCGCGCGCGCGGCGGCACTCCACCTCCGACATCACGAGCGACCACTTGTTGCGCAGCTTGTCCTGGAAACAACAACCGATGCTGTCACCCCTCGACTCACCCACAGCTAGACACCCTGCGCCTCTGCCATCAGAGATGTCGTAGTAAGATCGGTTCAGTAATGAAGGCAGGACTCGGCCGTAAGTTCGCACGAGCGAGAGGCCGACCTTCGGTGACATAGTTCGTAGGCTGCCCGGAGGCATCCGCGTGGCTAAAAGGTGGCTCGCTGTTCCTATCTACTTGTTGACAAGAATATATATAAAATAATATGTGTGTAGTACCTGGTAGTGCGTGAGCAGGTAGTCGGCGAGCAGCGGCGAGCGCTTGTGCGCCGCGTACACGAGCGAGTCGCCGCGCGACATGAGCGCCGCCGCGTCCGGCGCCGCGCCGCCCACTTGGTTCTTCAACATCTAACACAATCAAACGGTCAACAGAAACAAATAAGGACGGTCAAGTGCGAGAACTCGCGCCCTGAGGCTTCCCTATCATTGGTCGTGAGTTCGAATCCCGGTCGTGCAAAATTCTAAGTTTAGGAATTGACAAACTTATATTTGCGGCCGCTCACGTAGTCATTGTATGACATAGACCGCAAATATAACTTTGTTTCCTAAAAAAAACTTCAAAATTCCTCAAATTCAGACTTTTCCCTTAACTTGTGTTACAAAAGCTCCTAGCATTCCAAATTTCAGAATTGTGAGGTAACTAGAAGTACCCTAAAAGTTTTTGATTTTTTGCCATTTCCATACAAAAATTATACATTCATTGCCATATCTTTTTAATGCATTAAACTAGAGCTTTGATTTTTATACGGCACCATAAACCCACAGACTTTAATAGGTGGTATTTTCAAGTTGATTTCCTTTAGCCGTTTCTGAGAAAAAGGGTCTTGACAGACGGACAGACAGACAGACAAACAACAAAGTGATCCTATAAGGGTTCCATTTTTCCAAATGAAGTACGGAACCCTAAAAAGTGGTGCACAGCTCGTGAGTTTGTTTGTTTTCCCGGTTGTGCACAAATGGATATTCGTGAAAATGTGCGCTATACTAGTGCAAGCATCGTGAGGAAACCTAAAAATTCGAAAACATGTGACATGCCCACGAAAGGAGCCTCTAAGAACACGGAGAAGCATGCGTTACACGGGAGACATTTGCAAGGAACTTATCGGCTCTGCAGAAGTAGAAGAAGTAGCCGCATACCTCGAGCCTCTTGGCGGGGTCCCGCTCGACGGCGACGCCCTGCAGCGTCAGCAGCACCACGTCCAGCCGCCGCAGCATCGCCTCCGCGCTCGCCTCCCATTGCTCCACTTCTTGCGCTTCGCTGGGATCCAGCACGTTGCGAAGTGAACCACTCTGGAACAGTCGACGCATTATCGATCTAGCGATCGTTATGACGCCCCTTACTAACATATCCCTCAGTGTGATATTTTTATTTAATAATCTATGTCCCATCAGAAGTAATCGCTAAATAGGAACTACCTACTATTGTCTGTAGATAAACGTCCTATTCAGCTCACCTTAGCATTATCCTCAGTCTTCTGGTAGCTCTCTAGGCTCTTCTGGCGCTCCTTGCTGATGGGGATGTGCGACTTGCCCAGCAGTGGGCTCTTGGGTTCCCTGGCCCGGGGACTGGAGGGCTCCTCGTCAGACTTGGCGAGCTTGGGCGACATGGCCACCACTTGCGCTTTGGTGTTGTCCTGCTTGATCGGAGTGGATGTGGAGAGCGGCTGCGGGTCGGCGGCCGACAGCCGGATCTGTGGGGTCAAGTTAGTTATGCTGGAAAATTTTACTTACCATGATCTCCTTACATCGGCTACACCTCTACAAAGAATGAACTAGATTCATCTTAATAATAGTTCTAAGTGGATGTCAGTCGTTCTGCTCGTAAAATCGGTTCTATACCGACCTAATTCTAAATAAAATCATTCTTGTATTGATTCTGAAATTTCAGAAACATAGTCTAAGGTCATACTCGTAAGCTCCTTAAGCTAATGATCGAAGGAGGACTTTCGTGAAGCACTACAAATGCTTCCGAGTATTTGAATGTGTATTCAAAGAGAGAGTGGCGCCGAGCATGAGAGATAGATTACCTGCGGCGAGTCCTCCACTTCCGAGTAGATGCCCTCCTGCTCCGCCGCGCTGCTGGCCGACTTCTTGCGGATCCTCTCCGGCGTGGAGCCTCCTATCCCCACTCCCACTTTCTTCATCGGTCTACTCGTAGCGTCTATCATCTGCTGCTTTCGAACATCTATCAACTTATCAGCTGCTTCTTCGGTGTTAGAAGGCTCGGGTAAGTCCGCCTGGTCTTTGGGGACTTCGTCGAGAATCAAGTACTCGTTGACTTCATCTCTGCGCAAGCTTTTTTGGGCCTCCATCTGGCGAACTGCTAAATCGTAGAGGAGAGGACAGTCCGCGGCCTCGTCCTCGTCTAGGGGGGTGGGGGGAGGGGTCTTCGTAGATCCTTCTTGGTCTTTTTCGACGGGGATCAAATCTGGTACTTCCATTGTTACTCGTAAGCTCTTCGGTCGTTCGTCTTCGTCGTTTCTGCGTTTGAGGATCCCGAGCGTGGGTTTCATCCGAGCCTCCAGAGTCTTCACTTCGATGACGAAGGTTTTGGGCTCGGATCCCAAATCTACCGAGGGTCGCTTGCCGCCGCGTCCGTGCGCAGCCGATTCGGATTCCGTGTCATCGATAATGTTGACGGTCTCGGCGTTTTGCGGTATGAATTCTACGACAGCGTCGACCGTTTCAAAAGGATACATCTCCGTTGGCTCTGCAGGTGCTACGGTAGATTTGACGATCTCGTGCTCCTTCACCTCGACCACGTGGCACGGGTCAGTTCTCGGACGCTCCGCGTTTTGCGCGCTGGCTAGTTCGGGTGTAGCATGAAGCTTGTTTTTGGATATTTGCGTGAACAAATCGCTGTCCTGTAGCAAGTTGAATGTGCTACTGTCCTTGTTGGGCGTCGAGGGGGTGGCGGGCGCGGAGCTTTTAGGAGGTTCAATGGAATCGACCGACATGGCGCTATTGATGCTGTCCGATATTGATCTTTCAGACTTGCTCTTCCCGCGCTCAAGAGATGAACCCCTGCTCCTGATGCCGCCTTCCTTGATCTCCTTCTTGATGGGCACGGGGCTCTTCAGTGCGAGAGGTATCTTGGACTTTTTAAACTCTGGCTTTTCGGTCTCGGGAGTATTGATGGGGCTTTCGAGTCGTCGCTTGATCGTGTCGGTGACGTTCTCGTACTCGACCGGGGGCTGCGGGGACTGCGGGGACTGCGGGGACTGCGGGGGCGACGGCGGGGGCGGGGGCCGGGGGCAGGCGACCGAGCCGGCCTGCAACACAAACCGCGCTGTACTCGCTGCAGTGTGTTACCGTGTCGTTATATACAGTGTTAGTCTCTCCCGAGGGTGATATTCCAAGATGGCCGTCGGATGATAAGCATGATTCCCGCCGAGTCCAAGCTCGATGAATGGGTTGCCGTGAATCAAAGCGCCCACACACACACACCGACACCATATTTACATGTTGTATTTACATATATCCGGTGCGTATGACTGTCTTCTTCAGGTTTTACAGCACACGGGCCACGCGACAAACGTATGTGAGTACTTTTAGTATGTTATTGCACTTCAAAACCGGGGAGCACTCCACACCGATGCAGGTATGCGTTGCGATGTTGCGGGAATGACGACTTACCGTGTCGAAGCGTGATCGTTTATAAACAGTGATACCAAAGCAAAACAAATAAACAGGCGAATCCTCGAAACATGTTGTGCGAAATTCCCAATGTGATTTTCAGCCGATCGATGGAACGTTTACTTTACAAGTCGATGTCAGTTAAGAATCTGAATTTACTTAACTTTTATAAAGATCTAGCAAAAGCGCTGGCTCCGTTATCTAAGAGAGATGACTAAGGCTCGTATTCAGAGACAAGACTCAAGTGTTGATCTGTACTTAAATCTCGATTTGAGTCGAGATTCTAATTCTTGAACAGTATTTATGTATAGATTCAATGATCACAGTTCACCTGAGTAAATGCTTATTCTGAAACGTCAATCAGACGAAATCGGTGCTTAAGTTTAGATTTGATAAGACATTAATCAAATGACATTTTCGTTCCGTTACACTTACTTTGATGCATATTTATACTCACTTTATAGTTCTGTTCTATTTCCACCCTGGCTGTTTGAATTTCTGCGTAAAACGGATCGAAAATTATAAATAAATCAAAATGTAAACGAGAACATTTGAGTACAGATTTGAGACTCGATTCAGCGGAGAGTAGTTTAAGTACCGTTCTTGAATAAAAGTTATGTTTGAGAAGAGATTCAATACTTAAATAGAGTTCAGCTGATCTGTGATTAAATCTAAGTTTGAGTCGTGTCTCTGAATACGAGCCTGAGACAGCGCTTCTAGACAGTAATATAATACAAAACTTTAGCAAGTTATGTTTAGTGAATTACAAGTGAGAGCTGATCCCATCGGTAGGTACTCACCGCAATCTTCTGCAGGATGTTCTCCCAGTGCTGCGTGAGCGGCTGGCTGTCCAGGGCGCGCACGTGGGCAGCCTGCGCCTGCAGCTCGTGGCGCAGCACGCGCAGCTTGGCCGCGGACATCGTCTCCTGGCAGTCCAGCTCGGCCTCTATGTCGTCCAGGTACTTCTGCAGCGCTTCGAGCCGGTTCCCGCGGCTGTGGCCGACGAGCCCGTGCTTCTTGAGGTGGTCCCAGCGCGCGTTGACGGTGTCGATCTGCTGCTTGGTGCGCTCCAGGTGCAGCGGGTCGCAGCTCCTCGCGTACTCGGCGTAGTTGGCGTTCAGCTTGTCCTTGATGGCCTCCATCCTGGACATCTCGAGCTCGAGCGTCTGCCGGCCGAGGTGGCCGAGCGAGTCGAGCCAGGCGGTGAGCGAGGCGAGGTCGGTCTGCATCTCGCGCGCGGTGAGCAGGGCGTCCTCCAGCTTGGCCTTGGCGTCGGTGACGAGCGCCCCGAGCCGGTTGTACAGCTCCTTGAGGCTGTCGATGCGGCACGACAAGTCGCGCGGCTCCGGCACCGCCTGCTCCTCCACCATCTTGCGGCCCGTCTTGATGATGGACTCCACCTCCGACTTTATTTCGCTCAGGGTGCGGTAGAATTTCTGGAACGTAAAACAGCAACGTTTCACTTATTTTAGGCGCGCGTCACTGGAAGCATCGAGGGTCATGAAAAGGAAACAGTACGGACTGCTATTCGCCCTCATGGAACGCGAAGCTCCGTCATCGCTGTGAGGCGGCGTCATCAAGTAAAATTACTATTTTTTATAAAATACTGGCAACTACTCTACTCTTATTGGGCACATCAATTTAACAATATTTGTGAAACATCTTATATTTTTTATACACTTGATTGAAACTATGACATTCGAATTATTACAAAAAGTTTTAGTTTAAGAATATAACTCACGATCCATTTGTAAAGCGCTAGAGTAACAACAGCGAGAAAATACAACTCGTCCCAGCTCATCTCCGACACTAAGTACTGCACAATAACAGGTGAACTACTTCATAGGAAACATTTGAAATAGCAGGCGAGGCTCTCAATGTGGCCGCACAAAGCCGCCACACCGCCCGGCCGCCCCGACGCCCGCGCCCGAGGGAGCCGCAACACTCTAGCGTGTGCGATTTTTCCAATGTTAAGCTAGCACTGGCACAGATTGATTGAATGATTTATTAGCATATTGCTTGTTCTTAAATTAAATATGGAATCAGAAGCTGTGCAAATATTGATATAATCACTTTCTTTCATGTACCTAATACAATATTTCCATAAAAAAAACAATTTAATATTCTTGACAAAATAGATTAAATTAAAAACAGAGATAGATTATAGTCTGGAACAGCATATAGGCTTTATATAGTCAATAGCGCAAAGCAACTTTTTATCCTCGTAGGTACCCACCACGCGAGTGAAGCCGCGGGAAGTAGCTAGTAATAGGCGTATAAGGGTTTTGTTTTAGAACGAAATGCACGTGACCTTGGGATTCACACTCGTTTGCTTATATTGTTCAGTACATAAATACGAGTACTTTCATTGAATAGGGAGGATACCGTCTCCGCGCGCCCCTGTAACATGCCTAGCGCCGGCGCGTCTCATTAATTGGACTAACAGAATCCCTTGAACGGCGATGACTGACGGCGCAGCACGCGATGCTCGGCCGACTGCAGTTAGTAGGCCGGCCACGGTATTATACAGGCTGAGTTTTTTTTCAGGGCCACTTAGGCAAAATCGGAAACCGTAAGAGTAATCGAAAAGTGATGTTAGGAGTTACGGGCTCGATTTTGAAAAAAATAAGATCAGCATGTATAAAGTTGAAATTTATTTACAGTTTTTCAGAAAATGGACGAGCCCAATCCAAAATAATCGGATCCGTTTAGTTATACTGCTCTATTCGGATTTTTTTGTTCATTTTGTTATATCGTATAACTAATAGTATAACTAAGTGGACTAACCCGGTATCTTGCTTTGTACATCTTTATGTTTTGCACTGTGGCATCATTATGAAGTTTATAAAATGTATATCTCAGTGCAGACGACTGTACATACATTTCTAAAACACATAATTTATATAAAAATTGTTGCTTTGTAATTGTATAACACAGTTCATCCACAATTTCGTAAAGCAGGATGTTGTTGTATGTTGTTGTATTCTTCAAACTTTCGGGATCGCTACACATAGCTTATTGAAATCAAACGCGACCCCGATTGTTGTAACACAGTCGAAACTTCGGGAATAAAATATGAAAAAGGTACGCGATTATCACCCGTTTCATTTGAATAAGCTATAAAACCAGCTGTTTACTTAAATAAGCCGCGGATATGACATCACAATCAGCAGATGATCGCGCGTCGATTACATCCGGTGCTTCCGCTCCATTGTCCGCTCAGCGCACATTGTTCACAGCTCTAGCGAACTAACTATTTCATCAGATGGCAATGATGTCGCACCGGCGCCGGCGCCGGCGGCTACTGCGCCCGAACGGCTGCGGGACTATGTGTCGGCCTCCTTCAGATAATATTCGACTGGCCTCATAGCTCAGTTGGTAGTAACTCTGCCTTCTGCGCTAGAGGTCGCGGGTTCGATTCCCGCACTGGACAAACATTTGTGACTAACACAGATGTTTGTTCTGTGTCTGGGTGTTAAATGTATATCTATTATATTAAATATGTATCTATTACGTATATCAGTCTCTGGTACCCATAGTACAGGCTATGCCTAGTTTGGGATCAGTTGACCGTGTGAATATGTCCGGAAAAAAAAAAAAAAAAAAAAAAAAAAAAAAATATGTGTTGCAATTTGGCCTACTGGTTAAAACGGTGCAGACGAAGTAATGTTTCTTAAAAATCTGACATAACTGGAATACTCTTGTTAAACAAAATTAAATTATTCAGAAACGAATAAACTTACCTAATTATTAGAGATAAATTATCCAGAATTTGTCCTAATCACTTTTGAATACTATTACAGTTTTGCTTATATTTTCTACTGAAGTAGTATTGTGAACGATTTAATTGAATAGTGAGACACAAAAGTAGCGTAACATCCTACATATGAGATAGTGAATGCGTATTGCGCTTTATGAGTGTGCTGTGTGATCGGTGCTCGGTGGGAGGCGCGCGATGGAGCGCATCGGCATCCGATATCTGGGCCAGAGGAAAGGGCCCGCGAGGAATGTCCACAGGTATCTCTAGTGGTAACATGCGCTAGTTACTGCATGCGACTTGTCTTCATTTTGTAGCATCCACCAAAACCGTGACACCATCGTTATTACAGTTAACCTTCTACTTGTTGAGGGCGGACCTTAAAAAACACGCACGTGACGAGTACTTAAAACGAAGAAAACAGTCAAGAATTCAGCTAGTTAGTTATTTCCGCTAGTGCCGTATTTGCGGCAAGTAGGTTGAGTGCATGGAGTAACGTTGCTCACACTCACCAGACAGGCTCGCAGCTGCGCGCGCACGGCGTCGGGCTCTGCCGCCGCCAGCGCCGTGCAGCGCTGCGCGCCCCGCTGCACGGCGCCCAGCGCCGCCAGCGCCGCCGCCAGCCGCGACGCGATGTCGCCGCCGCGCGCCCCGGACACCCGCTCCTCCGCCTCCGAGAACTTACTCTGCACGCAAACAGAACCGTTACGATGCAAGCATCTGTGACGTTATTCACGTTACTTGCAAAATAGCAATCGATCCTACGAGACAATGTCGAACATCGGCGAGCTCACCTGCAGCAGTTGCAGCTGGTCCCGCAGCCTGTCGGCGGCCTCCTGCTTCCCGCTGCGGCTGTAAGCTTCGGCCTGCTCCTCCACCGACAGCAGCACTTCGCGCTGACTTTTGAATTCTTCTGCCAGATGCTACGCATAAAAATTATTATCAAATGCAGATGTCGGATCCTCAAACCTAAAGTCGACGATCGCTTCCCTAAAACCACCACACTTATCCATCTACTATATTGCAACTGAAAAAAAAGTAATGAGTAGTAAGCGGACGGGTCGTTCCCTCGCCAGCCGCTCCAGTTACCTGCAGGTTGTCGTCGACGGGGCGACGCTCGAGCGCAGCCTGCACGCCGGCCAGCCACTGGTGCAGCGCCGCCACCGCCACCTCCGACTGCGCCGCCTCGCGCGCCAGCCGCTCCAGCTCCGCGCTGCGCTCCGCCGCCTGCACTCGCAACCACAAGTTCACTTCTGCGTATTCATCTCGAAGGAACATAAAACTCTAGTGGATGGAGGGGGTGGTACCTCCGCCCGCAGCGTGTTCCAGCGCGCGGTGACGCTGTCGGTCTCGGCGCGCAGCCAGCCCGCCATGATGTGCGCGTCGGCGAGCTGCCGGCCGATGTCCTGGATGCGCGAGAGGCGCTCGTCGCTGTGGTTCTGGATGTAGTTCTCGAGGTCCTGCAAGGAGCGGGCGCGCGGTGAGGCGGCGGTGCTTGGGGCGGTGCGGGAGGGGTGCGACATGTACTCACGGAGAGGTGGTGCGCTATCTCCTCTGCGTCGGCGGGCGCGGCGCGCGGCGGGCGCAGACGGCGCTGCAAGCCGTCGAGCCAGGCGCGCTCCTGCGCCAGCCACGCGCGCAGCTCGCCCGACTCGTGCCACGCCTCCGCCAGCACCCTGCGCCGACACCACACACCACACACCACTCACTACCTCTCTTGACTGGCCTCATAGCTCAGTTAGTTGTAACTCTGCCTTCTGCGCTAGAGGTCGCGGGTTCGATCCCCGCACTAGACAAACATTTGTGTGATAAACACAGATGTTTGTTCTGTGTCTGGGTGTTAAATAATTCCAAACGGATTTGAAAATAGCCATATTTTCCTAAGGTTTACTTAATAAATCCTTAAGAGCGCAATGTGTACGCTTCTATAACAAGGTCCCAAGCGATGCGCTCCAACTCGATTATTAATAAAGATGTAACATTCAATTAAAATAAACTAACGTGAATCAAAATAATCCATGAGATTACAATGAACCTACAAACTTCGCAATCCAATGTAAATCCACTGTAGATCATCCAAATTTAAAACGTTTTCCTTTATTTATGTGACAGAACCCTAAAACCGAACATATAAAATTCGGCAAGGATCACGACGTTCCGCGTTGAGGAACGTGAGTTGCGTCAGGCATTCGGCAGCCGCGACGTGGACGCGATGTACTGACTTGTATCTCTCGTAGACGCCGTGCATGACGCTGGTCCAGCGCGCGTTGAGGTGCGTCACGCGCTTGGCCAGCACTGCGGCCCGCCGCGCCTCCGCCGCCAGCAGGATGTCGTTGCCTGAACACAGCACACATTCTATGCTTACCTACACCCCATACAAGTGGTTTTGCTGCCCAAGCAGATAATGATAAAGATTTGCTTAAACACAATGTAGTTGTAGATTCAATCATGTTTTACTAAAATTAGCATGCAAATGTGTTAGAGTAAATTTAACTATAGCCTATTATTATTTAATTTTAAACAATGTCAAAAGATTTAAAAATAATAAATAATAGTAACAGGCGCAATGTAAAATAAGATGTCAAAATTTATCTGTCATGAAATCGTTGATACTATAATAACATTTTTTTTTTTTATATATATTTTTATTATAAGTAACAGAAAAATAATAGTAATAACAGTTGTAAATTAAACTGATTTATTAATTAATTTCTTAATTAATAATCGTTTCAATTTAGTCCTAAATATATTGTCGTCAAGATCTTTTAATGATTTTGGTATCTTATTATAGATTTTACGTGACATACAGACTACATTTTTTTGTAGGAAAGCTGTTCTACTGTTAGGCATTTGGAGTTTACTGCTATCACGTCTATTTCGCACTACAAAATCAGTATTGCGTTCTAGTGAACCGTTACGGTAAGATCGTATTATAATAGCTCGCTCGAAAAATGTGGGATGGATGATATGGCGCCAGGACACAGGAACTACGTGTGATCCAAAAATGCCCCTTAAACTTAAGGGGAAAGTTTAGAAGACGATCATAAGACCTGTCGTAATGTATGGATCTGAATGTTGGGCTACCAAAGGGACGGATGAAAGAAGAGTGCATGCGGCGGAGATGCGAATGCTGAGATGGATGTGTGGAGTGACGAGAATGGACAAAATAAGAAATGAGTACATCAGAGGAAGTTTGAAAGTAGCGCAGTAGTAGTGACGGAAAAGTTGAGAAGTAATAGGTTAGCATGGTATGAGCATGTCATGAGGAGGGATGAAAGTCATGTAACGAGAAGAGCGTTAGGTATGAATGTGGATGGATATAAGACTAGAGGAAGGCCAAAGAAAAGATGGATGGATTGTATTAAAGATGACATGAATAAGAAAGAAGTGAGTGCGGAGATGACGGCTAACAGAAGAGAGTGGAAGAAGAAAACATGTTGTGCCGACCCCACATAATGTGCGACAAGGGCAGGAAGAATAAGAGCTGGAATAATGCCGGTAGGGCGGGATGCAGGCATTCATAATTCTAAATCGGAAAGTTCAAAGGTATAAAAAGTGCTCACTAGCTTCGTTGAGGTTCCTGAACTCCTGCGTCTTGTCATCGCACTTGTCCTTCAACGTCTGGAATTTGACCTTGATCTGGTAGAGCTCGGCCGAGTCGGTGATGTTGCACTCGTCCTCCTTGGGGATCTGGTCCTCGATGCTGTTCAGCCACTGCTCCATCTCGTCCATCTTACGGAACACAGCCTCGGTTTTCTCCAAAGCTCTGCGCAAGTTTTCGTTCAGTTTGAATGATCGTTGCGTGATGTCGTCGTATCGCTTCTGTAAGTCTTTTGTGTTGGAATGTATGGTTTTGCAGAGGGAGGATTCGCAGTCTTCGAGTAACGACTCTTTGGCGGTCGCGATGCTTTCCAGTTTGGTTTTGTAATTTTTTTTCTCTTCATCGAATTTCTGAAAAATTATATTAAGGTAAGAGGGTTTAATTTTTTGATGATTTTTGAATTGTTTTTTTTCAATAACCGCAAAACGCACAGTTTTGATTTTTATGAAAAAGATAACTTGAGCATTTTACATTCATAGTTTTTGAGATAATCGATATTTTCTTATATTTCGCTCACGTCGATTACTTTCGAGCGCCTTCTAACGCTTGCTATCTCTTTCCGCATTCAATTACAGTACATAGCGCTGTAACTTTCTTCACTCCACCCACTCGACAATTTATTATGTTTTTTGCATCCTCTTAATATAAGTACATTTTAACTTTATTTACGTACATAACAACACGATGAAGCTTTAACACTAGCGGTAGGAATGTTAAGAAGTTACTCACATTACTAGCTTCCAAAGAGTTGTCCAACTGCTCGACCTCGCCCACGGGAATGTATTTGTTATCGTTGAGGAACGCCTCCAGCCGGTCCAGCCAGTGCGCCACGTCGCGACTCTCCGACTCCAGCTGCCCCAGTAGCATGGCACCTGATCAAGCAATGGTTATCAAACATCTATTGAAAACATTAAGTTTGTGTAAAAATAATTAAGTTTGGTAGGGCTTGAACCGCGCCACAGCGAACGGTTCATCATAAATTGGAAGCCTCCCACCCGATGGAAAATCGACAACGTGGCACTCTTTGGGGGAGGCCTACGTCTAACAGTGGACTTCGTCAGGCCGATGATGATGATGACTGACATAGTATTGGTGCTACAAGTTTGTACAAACCTTTTTTCAATTTGGTAATCTTCTGTTCCAGGATAGCCTTGGAGTCTCCGAACCTCGTGACCAGGTTCTCCAAGCTGCTCTTGAAGTTGAGCTCCTGCACGCTTCCCTTCTCGTACAGCTCCCTTCGCTCGCGCACCACGCAGTCGTAGGAGCTCTGCAGCTCGTCGAACTCGCTCTTCAATTTGTTCAGCTCGTCGATTTTCTCGAGCGCCTGCTCCTTGCTGGACATCATGGCGTGTTCCGCGATGATGAGCGACTCCATCGCTTGGATCCTGCTCTGCAGGTTCCTGAAGTCGTCGTCGTGCTTCGCCTCGGGTTTCTTCCCGACGGCCAGCTTGATCTCCGCCTCCTTGTTGGTCAGAAACAGGAGTAGATCCTCGTAGTCTTCGTTGGTTCGCTTCGAGTCGGCTTCGATTTGATCCTTGTGCGATTTCGGGATCGGTTTCGTGAGGAGGATGATCGACTGCGCGTTCAGCTCCTTGAGCTTCATCTCCAGCTGCCTGAGCGCTCGGATCTTGTTGCGGAGGTGGATGAGCGTGTTGGTGGTGGGGCGCTCGGGCAGCATCTTGTCCCGCCAGGCGCGCGCGTCCCGCAGCTGGCTGCTGAAGGCGCGCAGGTTGCTGTAGAAGCCGTCCTTGTCCTCCAGCAGGTTGATGGTGTTCCGGATGTGCAGCACCGTGCGCTGGATGCCGTCCCAGCGCCGCTTCAGCGAGTGGATGCTGGCTGCGTGCTGCTGGGCTTCGTCTGCGAATTCATTTCATACGTTTTGAAACGTGTAGCGCTCGGTTACTTACAGACGGAGATGATCAGACAGAGAATACACTTGGGTCATTCAAGAGTAGCGTACGCGATCCCAGTTTCCAGTCATCACAGTCAGCAGAGCGCAAGATCGTTTTGAAATGTATGAAGCTCTTTAATATGGAAACACTACATGTATGTCTATTACTTTTTTTATAGCCTCTAATGGATTTCAGATTCAGATTTTGTGCCGAACTTTTTCAAATCAGAATCTGAAATAAAATCTACTTTGTTTTTGGTAAATGTTGCACCTAAAAAATAATAATTAAACGTTCGAGAAGTTCGGCATTATGGTTGCTACATAATGAAAAATTTCCTATTTCCAAATGTCGTACTAAAGACATTATTGCCAATCGAACATTATTAATACGTTATACAAGTAAGGAGAGGAAAGTAAGGAGTGCGTGCGACCTTGCAGCTCGGCGACGTCGGCGAGCCGGCGCTGGATCTCCTCCACGTTGGCGAAGTCCGTCCGCTGCGCGCGCAGCTCCGCCTCCACGCGCTCCAGCGCCGCCCCCACCGCCCCCGCCGCCCCCACCGCCCCCGCCGCCCCCACCGCCCTCGCCTCCGCGCCACACCCGGCGCCGCCCTCCAGCTGCTGCTGCAACTGCAGCACACGCTATCATTAAACACTTTCAAACTCTAACACCTTTCCTATAATGGCAACAATGAAGATAAGCTCAGTGGCGGACCTTCCGGTTGGCAAGAGCTGGAGAGGTCCTGCAAGCGACGTTCCATTTTGAGAACGGGATCATCGAAAAAAAATTATAGCCAGAACAAGCCGTGCTTGTTTGTTGCCTGACTCTTCCAGGCTCGGTCGCGAGGAACGGGCGTAGCTTCACCTAGTTTCTGAGACGTTTCAAAGCGATCTTAGTGATTTTATTTCTGTATTGACTTTTTTGTATGCGTGTAGGTTCCGACTAGTAACGCCTGGTTTACCTTATCTAAAGCATTCTCCGCATTATGCGCCCAGTCCTCGAACACCTTGTATCCCAACTGGAAGTCAGCTCCTGACTCGTCCAGCCGCGGCTTCTTAGCGTGCTTCGTCTGCCCAGACGTGGGCGTGGGCGTCGGTGTGGGGGAGGTCGTGGGCGTGGGCGAGGAGACTGTGACGGTGGCGGTGGTTGTGATGGTGGTGCTGTCCACGTCCATCGAGGACTCCGTGGTATTGATGTCGAACTCGAAACCGAGCTCCTTGATCTGCAAGGGAAGGTTATCGTTAGGATATCGTGAAGGGTGCATCATCATCGAGCGAGACCAGGCGTCTTAGCGGAAATGCGGCTGAATGTGCCTGATGAGTTCGTGCACCGACGGAGGCGGCCCGCCCTATTGGATGTACCAAGAGGAAGGACCAACCTCCTGAATAAGGCACCTCTAACGCGATGCATCCACACACTCAATCTAGTATCGGAGAGAGTCGATCTTTTTTACTGCCCCCTGAGCGAATGTCGCAGGACGCTCTTATATATTCTATGCTATTCTAATTAGATTTGACATTATGTAATTTTTATTTTTGATATTTGACATTGTATAATATATGGATTGACGAATTTTTCTATTTACTTTTTATTAGGCTTGACATTATTTAATTTGAATTTATAAATCGAAGATTTTTTTTATGTTTGTTGTTTCTTAACTAGTATTGTACGGTTTGTGCAAACCGTACAAAATACCTTCATGTCCCGCGGGTCAGCATTTACGCTATAACGTGGATTTCGAGTCAGTTGCACATCAACCACCTAACGACAACAACACGTTATAACGTAAACTCGCAAACATTTGTAGCTTTACGTACTATAACTAATAAACGGTAAACTTTACTATTTGGTTTACATTCAACAACGAACTTTTAGGATGTAGGATACGGACCCTACAAGTATATTTTATGAATTAAAATTAATCTTTTAAAGTGTTTGATATATAAAATAATAAAAAATTTAAATGATAATGGTGCACTATTGCATTAGATGCTCCTGTAGAAATAGTGTAACTTTTCGTAAATAAATCAATCATCATCATTCCAGCCGTTTGAAGTCCACTGCTGTACATCGGCCTCCCCCACAGATTTCCGGAGAGACTTCCTATCATGTGGAGGGCATTGGCTCATATCACTCTGGGCACGCGAGTTAACGAGCGCAGTAAGAGCTATCTTTATGAAAATAAAGGACGCAGCTGTCTATCTTGAAAAAAAATAAGGTCCCAATTAAATATTCACAAAGCTTCGGCGTACCGATATGCGGAAACATTTTTGAATCCAGAAATCTTGTACCGAGAGGGCAATAGATTTCCGAGAGATGGGGCGATTATTTCTATACCGTGCGCGCGTCACGCACACGGCGTGTAATGCGATTTTTAAATCGGAGTAAAGTAATAAAAGAGGAGGCAAATAGTGACCCTGTCCGCCTGCACGTGCAGGATCATCAGCATGGCGTCGAGGCGGTCGAGCAGCGCCTCGGCGCGCTCCGCCGCCGCCGCGTCGTCGCGCTCCGCCGCCGCGCGCTGCTCGCCGGCGGCTCGCTGCGCCGCGCCGATGGCGTGCCGGATGCGCTGCAGCTCCGCTATGCGGCCCAGCACCGGCCCCACCTCCGTCACCGGCTCCGCCTCCATCTGCAACACCGCGGCGGTGAGTGACGCATTATACCACTACCACCATACCCAGCTGGTCCTCTATCTCCGTCACGCGTGCGCATACAACATACCTGCTGCAGCGTGGCCTGCAGCGCGAGTGCGGCGCGCTGCAGACGCGCGTGGCGCTGGCGGCGCTGTCCACTGACACATACAACATACCTGCTGCAGCGTGGCCTGCAGCGCGAGTGCGGCGCGCTGCAGACGCGCGTGGCGCTGGCGGCGCTGTCCACTGACACATACAACATACCTGCTGCAGCGTGGCCTGCAGCGCGAGTGCGGCGCGCTGCAGACGCGCGTGGCGCTGGCGGCGCTGGCGACGCTGCAGGCGCGCGGCCGTCCACTGGCACGCGTGCGCCCAGCGCTCGCTCAGCGCGCGCAGCTGGTCCTCGATCTCCGTGACGCCTGCGCATACATCATACATCATACAACATACAACACGCACCGTTACCGCACCCGGCCGGACGCGACCGGATGTGCGACCTGATTCATAATGTGTACTCTATTCCGAGAGGGGATTGTTATGTACCCGTGGACAATAAAGTTTGTTCTACGACCTCAGTGATTTTTTTTTATTGAAGTCTACCGCCTTGGTGTAGAATCGATTCAAACTCAACGAATCAGCTGTTTTAGCAATATTATTGATGACGAACAATATTTTTCGTGCGTTTAGTGATCAGTTATAAAAATAATAAAAATACCAACAACAGTCATCATCATCAGTCTGATAAAGTCTACTGCTGAACATGGACTTCTTGAGCCTTCTCCATCCAGTCAATTTAAAAATATTAATAGTTTATTGAAAATATGCTTTCTTTTTGTTAATAACATAACTCCCTTTCGGAATGGTAATTCGTCGAGACCAAATGCAAGCGATGAAACGATTACGTCTTCTTTTTTTTTTAAATGTGTTTTCGGCTAAAAGAGCCTTGGCATAAGTTAGCGTAGAATCCGTACTGGTGTCGTTCTCGTCGACGACGATGACGCAGTCTGCGAGCGCGTCCACCGTGGGCTGCTGCGCGCGCAGGTCCGCGTGCAGCGCCGCCACCGCCGCCTCCTCCTCCTCCCCCTCACCCTCCCCCGCACCCGCACCCTCCCCCAGCTGCGACATGCGGTCCTCCGTCTCCGTGAGCCACTGCCTGCGAGCACACCGTTACACCGTTACCGCAATATAGTCGGGCAGCAAGCGACCCACCATGCGCCACCATAAATTTCAAGTTGATACCTTAACCTCAACCGTTGTTGAGATTTAAGGTCTTAACAAACAGTTAGACCGACTCACGAACAAAACATAAACACCGTAACTTTATTATAAGCACTGGCAATAAGTGGAACAATCTGCCAGTGTCTGTTTTTCCCGGATGAGTACAATCTAGGAGTCTTCAAATCTAGAGTGAATAAGTTCCTTCTGGTAAAGCGTGCTCCATCTTAGGCCACATCTCACTTTTGCAAGTGAGATGGGGGACAAACGCCTAAACATAACCAATAAAAAAAAAAAGCTGAACCTTGAGCTAAATCTTTACGATTTATATCAGTAAGTATATTAGTAGTTTATTTTTGTTTTTTATACCGGAACAGGTCGAGCTGATGCAGCTGCTGCGTCATGAGCTGCGTGTGGATGGCGGCCTGCGTGTCCATGGCGCGCCGGCGCAGCTGCTCCCAGCGCTGGTTCAGCAGGCGGACCTGCAATCACCGCATCACAAATAAAGTAATGACCCTGCTGCTCCGACTCCTCCAGCAGGAACTTGTGCAGCTAGAGTGTACAGCATGCAGAGGTACGGTACCTGCAGGCGCACCTCGGCCGCCTCGTCGCGCTCGAGGCCGGCCTCGAGGATGAGGCGCGCGCCGCGCTCCAGCGCCGTGCCCACGCGCCCCTGCTGCTCCGACTCCTCCAGCAGGAACTTGTGCAGCTAGAGTGTACAGCATGCAGAGGTACGGTACCTGCAGGCGCACCTCGGCCGCCTCGTCGCGCTCGAGGCCGGCCTCGAGGATGAGGCGCGCGCCGCGCTCCAGCGCCGTGCCCACGCGCCCCTGCTGCTCCGACACCTCCAGCAGGAACTTCTGTAGCATGCAAACATCGCGCATACACTACTTTATAAGTGCAAGGTGATTCATAACATATTGTATACCATCCCGAATGGCGCCCCGCCTTTCTATCTATCAACAAAAGAATATTAGCAGGGAAAAAATATATTTTGTTTTCACATTTTTTCCCGAACTTTTTCTCTAATGGTTATGGTCTATTTCTAATTTTCATAATTTATTATAAGTTTTAACTATTTAGACCCTAAAATAGTTCAGTTTTGCATGGTGTTTTTTTCCATTGATATATGTCGTATTTCCAGAAGTCGTAGAACAAATTCAATGGAGTGTAAAATAAGCCCCTTTCAGGATAGCATACATATTATGAATCACATTGTATTAAGGGAAAGAGCAGCTTTCTTTTGGTGAAATATTTTTTTTGAATCGGTTCAGTAGTTCCAGAGCCCCAACTCTGAAGTCTTCAGTAGTTGGAGTAAACATACAAACAATTTTTATCCCTTTATAATATTAGTGTAGACAATTATTAGAAGACGCTTGCAAGCGCAAGTAGCTCTGCCCAAAAAACTACTAAAAACAGAAGCAGTAGTACTATACACAGATATAATTATCATCCGAGCGTATGCGATGCGGTGCGCCAGATTACAGCTCATAAATTGCCACGAGTCAAGTCTAGAAAGTTCTAGCATGCTTCGGTCCCAGCAGCGCGCGAGTAGCGGCCGAGTGAGTCACCTCGTGCTGGTGGAAGCGCTCCTTCAGGGCGGCCAGGTCGGTGGGCGGCGGCGCCGCCACGGCAGCCAGCCGCTCCTCCGCCTCCAACAACCACGCCAGCACTTCCTCGAAGGCGCCGTAGTAGCCGCCCAGCTCGCCCGAGCCCGTGGTCGCTGTTGAAAGAGGCCGCGACACCATGCCCACCACCTGGAATGGACAACGTTCTGGGTGTGTTCACATAGTAAAGACACGATTTTATATTAGTTTGGCCGATGGTCAAGCTTTTGATCGAGCCTACAACATATTTACATGGATAAAGTATGTGGTATGGAAGGACGCATCTTGCGAGGCGCGTCGAGTAAGTTTCTGTGAAATAAGTTAATTCTTTACGATATTCGATCTCAGGGCTCCATTCTCGGTCCGATCTTATAAGTAGAGTAAGTACCTCTATAGAAGCGAGTTACCTCAGCCGGAGCGTCGGCCAGCGGAGTGGTGGGCTCCGAGGACAGGCTCTCCAGCTCCGCGACGTCCTCCGACGAGTGCGGGAGAGATTGGAACAGGCACATCAGGTACATCATGATCGACTTCTTATCGGGATTCGGCGTGTTCACATCTAGAACGTGTCGGTGAAACTAAGTTAGTTTTAGAGCGAGATAGAGATGGACGCGGCTTGGATCGGGTGAGGTACGAGTACGAGTAACATTACCCTCCGGGTCGAGCAGGCGCGGGATGCCGAGGTGCAGGTGCGCGAGCGCGAAGGCGTGGTCGAGGCGCGCGGGCGGCGCCAGCGCGCGCAGCGGCGCGAACTCGAACAGCGCCGGCCGCCAGCCGTGCAGCAGCGCGTTCAGCGCCAGCCCGTCGCTCCACGACGTCGTGAAGTTGCTCACCTCCACGCCGCTGTACTTCTGCCGGGGAAACGATACGCTTCTTACCGCACTTCCTTACTAAAAAAGACAGTGTAAACGAAACCTGGCTAAAACAAAGAGTACCTACCTAGCTAGAAGAGGAATGAAGGTTTCTTGGAAGGCCAATGCACCTAAATCGATTCGTAAAAAAACTATGGTCATGAGTCTTAGAGGCGTCATCGGCCAACCGTATTTTTCAGTCTTTTCTAGGTAACGATACAACTTAGAAACCATAGAAACTATATCCAAAAACTATGTTCGTAAGAAAGATGGAATCCAAAGTTATATCGTTGCTAGATGTTTACTTTACCTGCGTATGCTTGCGACACCACGCCAGCAGTGTCTTTTCGAGGTTGGTCTGATGCAGCTCCGTCATCAGCTCCTTGAGGTGGTAGTGGACTTGCCAGTGCAGAATGATGCTCCACACCAGACCTGAAAGACGATCGTTTTTTGACAGAACACAAGAACTCGTACCTACGAATGTGATGGAACGGTGATCCCGGATGGAACAGTCGCGACGCCATGCATTACAGAGGTTTCATCATGAAACCAGCATGGTAAACCTACAAGAAAATCACTATAAAGAAACTCGGCACGTCCCACAAGTGCACGCTTCGAAGACATGTGCACTAAATCCCTTCACCACCGCTTACAACGGTCACGAGGTCAACCTCGGTGCCACCATACTTCAATCACGTAATTGAATGAAGAGAGAGCAAGTGTCACATGTGGGTAGGTAGATTAGAGGCTAGTTTGTGCGATGCAGGCAGGTGTGCGGTTGCTTGTACCGAGGATGAGCTTGGGGTTTCCGTCGACGATGTCGTTGCTGCTGATGTTGACGAGCTTCACGCCGCTCGCGTCCAGCACCTGCAGCGCTGTGTTCACGTTGTTGATGTGGTGCACGCGCATGCGCCCGCGCTCGCGTTTCTAAAACATAGACCACAACCGACCTTATAGAAGTGTCTCTTACTTGGTGTAGCACAGATCAAGTTCAGAGCGGCCGATGCGTGCTTTTTGAAGATAATCGAATATTTTGTCAAAGCACGTACTGTAATAACAGGAAGCACTATAGGTAACTTATAAACTTCTCAATCGTACATACACTTTAAACTTTAAAAAAGAATAATGGTAAGATGCTTACGTATTGCTGTGCGGTGAGTATCTCGAGCAGAGAGAGCAGGATCTCCCCATCTCGAAGATCCAGGAAAAGATCTTCCACCAGCGGCTTGTCATTCTACAAACCACAAGGTACTGTATTTGTAAACTCATTTTCGCAGTTGCAGATGGACCTGTATTTCTGAAGATCGATGGCTCACGTCCATACGTAATTAATTGAGAATGTTACAGCAGCGACGTATGAGAGGCACTAAACGTTAGCCAGCAGGTCGACTCCAATTGGCGTTTATAGTAGGCACTTTGAACGCCAAGAGGAGTCGAGCTGGTCTTCATATTCGGCCGAGACCACGTAGAGTCTACAAGTCTCGCGTCATATCATCGTCGGGAAGGGCGCGAGGCGCACTTGCCCGCACCGGCCGTTGCAGGCTCAAGAAAGAGCTTAGATGCGCGCCGTCTTTCTTCAGACTTCAGTCTTTCCATAATTCATTTCTAAATCTTTTCAGTCGTTCCGTTGCGAGCTGAGTGGTGGTATCGTAGCACACGCACACACGTACGCACGCACGTACGTATACGCGGCACATTATTGTGAATTTTACGATTAATCTAAATTTAGAGTGATCCTTGACGATCCCGCCTCTGCCTTACGCTCCTATCATTTTGAAATAGCCCAGAATGCAATTTACCAAAATTAAAGACAACGCCAAGAAAGTTCGTCGACCGCGGCCGTTGCCCTCAATTGATCTGCAATCGCTCATAATCTGGGTCTAAATAGACCATGTAAATTGGTACATTTAGTTAGAGCGTGGCCAACGGCTCCGCAACAACTGTGACGTAGTCAGCGGCATGACACTTGTTTAATTTGCTGATTAGCTGACTGTGCTGTAAAGACCATTTACTTGGCGTGAAGGCTGCGCGTCAACAGTTACTATTAGTTATGAGTCTCCCTATTTTCTTAAAAAAATAAAAAAAATAAGTATTAGCTCAGAAAATCATCCTATTGTAAAACACAACTTGTGGTACCTTCACAAGTTGGGAGTTGATCCATTTAGCGAAGGTTTTCTTCTGGACATCCTCCCGCTCATCTGAAACAATGAAACAAAATAATGAAAAGAGGTGCTCCCAATAATTCTAAATCGATTTTTATATTAATGTAACTTAATTTAATTAATTAAATTTTTATATTAACGCATTAGCAATGCTCCAGGTGTTGCAAATGTCAATAGGCGACGGTAACCGCTTACCATCAGGTGGGCCGTAAGCCTGTTTGCCTCCGTATAACATAAAAAAAAAAAAAATTGCGATCCAATCTACATCTGAAATTGTTCATACTACAACAGTTACCAATTGATACCTATAGCATTGAACAATTAGCTTAAGTTGTGAGAAGAAACTCCATTTATTGTAACACCACAGAATCATTAGAACACGCCACACCGGCGGCGATGCGTCAGGCCACGCCCGGCACAGGAACAGAAGGCTCACTTTCTCCTGCCGCCGGCGCCGGAGCCGACCTGAAGATCGCCTCGCAAGTCTTCAGGAGAGTTATCATCACTCATCTTAATTAACGGCTTTTTGGTGCAGCAAAACTTATATCTATCACAAAATGTTTAATCAATGTAGGTAATATGGAATCACTGGACTCCAATCAATTTAAAGGCACTTTAACGACTTCACTTTTATCACCGTATTTAAGATATAAAAATTGGTCTGCAAATCTACAAACACAGTCTCAGACAGTGCATAACTTAGAATGAGCCTATTTTATGCTCGTCCTGGTTGAATCAACGCTGAGTAGTAGGTAGGTAGGTACCTACTGTTCTTTTATGAGTTCGGGATAGGTAAGCCAATATCCGTCAGACTCGCACCAGTAAGCAAATTGTTTCGTCTCATTTGTCAATTTGTTGATGTTGCATAATATTAATGAGAGACGGGCGCGAGGGGCGCGAGGGGCGCGACGGGCGGCGCGCGGCTCCCTGACGACCCTCACGTCGGCGTCGCACACTTCAGTCAAGATGCGGTTCACAGACACCACAGTACACACTATCTGTGCAGCTGTTTGATGAGAGAGCGCTGAACAACTAACAACTCGCTAAAAGTATGTGAGGAGTTGTTGATCAATCACGCCGTATAAGCTCAACCGATTTCGTTGAAACTTGGAATAGATAAAGTTCTTTACCTAGAATAGCATTTAGGCTACTATTTTATCGTAAGTACCACGCTAGGGAAGCCCCGGGCGGAAACTAGTGTTAAATAAAGTAGTGGAGTATAAGTTTACTTTCAATTCCTTGGAAATACCAATCGAAAGGCGCAATAAGAGGACATAATGAGAACGATAGAAACATTACGATGGTTTATTGCCATGTATCATTGTATTTTATAGTAGGTACATAACGAATGCAATCTTAATAGGTCAATAGAAAGTCCATCTCACATTCGCTGGGAAAGTGAGTAGGTACTTAGTGATTGTACATGCACCTATGCGCGTGCCACTCGGATTCATTGTCCCATTTCTTAGTGGACTTATGAAAATAACATTAAATTAAATTAAGGACTGAATAAGTAAATTGACTATCGTTGAGTTGATACTCGTACCACTATACGAGATGTGCGCAAGATTACGTAAACTCAGTAGGTCGGACTCTCACTAGGTCGGACAGCCGCAGCCGCAAGGTCAAGTTTTTGCCGCGCCTCTGCGGCAATTTGCGGCAGACCGGAATTATGCTGCCTTCGTGTTGATCAATGCATGTTTCGGGGGTCAGCAACGCGCGCGTTTTACCTCTGGTGTTGCAAGCATCCATAGGCTATGGTAACCACTTGCTAAAAGGTGGGCCGTATACCGTATAGTGGTTTGCCACCATAGTTGTAACAAAAAAAACCTTTTAAAAAATCATTTATATTCGGAAAATTATTAACAATCAACTACCTAATCAAATAAAATAATAAAATTAAAAAGGTCACAAAAACTAAAATAAAACAATAAAAACACAAAAAATAAGGCATACATAAAAATATAGGTAGGTAGGTAACATCATACAAAAATTGAATATTTCAGTAGAGATCAGGCTTCAAATTCCTCTGCACGGCACCGCTCCGGCTCCGCCTACACACGCCGCCAACCTTGCGTGCGCTCCGATGTAAGTCACAATCGTTCTTTACCACCAATTTACCACATACCTCCCTATCTTATATTATAACACTTATATATGTACCTAATATGATATGTGATCAACTTAGCAAATCTAAGCCATTGCCATCAAAACATTGGCGTCACAGATGAAGCCTCGACTAAAAGTTAAGTCATTATCGACTAAGTACTTCCGCGCGTGAGGCCCGAAACTATAAGAAGTTTGAAATAACTAAGCGATTCAAGTACCTAGGTAACCTACAAAATATACGAACTAGTAAGCTGGCTACACATTGATCGATAGTCTCCCTGGTGTTACATAATGTTAGCCGGTATGTTCATTTCTCAATCATGTACCCACACCTGTGACCGGTCGTCCATCGTAGAAGTCATCGCATCACTTTACTTTAGTCTCACACTCAACTAATCATATGTTCGGCTACGAACCTGCAACGCTACTGTTTATTTGTTTTGCTCCCCTTCCGAGCATGTGTTGAACCCTTTGGTCCAGTAAGGTAAACTTACAGATGCATCATCTACAGCTTCTGTTTCATTCAATAACATTTTTATTTTAGACGTATACAATAACTTTGGCTCGTTAACTGTCCTGAATGTTACCTTGTTACTTTTTTAATTCAATTATAATGGATAACGAATCAACACTACATACGAGATATTGAACCATCATAGGGAAGCATCATCATTGATCGCCGTCCATAAATGAACATTAGGTGTAGGTACCGCAGTGCGATTGGAATTCCGACAGATGAATGGTTAACTAGAGCGGGTACAGCATCAAAGCCGGTATCGTCCGGTATTAGAGCATCATTCGGGTGTCATTATCGTCAAGTGTCGCTTAGAGGTTCCAGCGCGGCGCTTGCACTGTCGTATCGAATGTGGGCGGGTGTATTACATCACTCATAGAAAGTTTCCTTTTTACGACTCATATTCCCTTAGAATTGGACAGATGTTTACGCACGGCCTCCAACGCTTGTAAAACTTAGACAAAGCGGCTGTCTATCTATTGATATCTGCACAATCACCTCAAACGTCTTGCTTTATTCTATTTTGCTTGCGTTTTCTCAACGTATAACAAAGTTCAATTAATTAATCCAAACGACTGCTGATTTGTAAAATGCGGTCAATTATTATTGAAGGGTCGCGCGCGCCCCGTGTCGGCAAACAAACGAATACAACAAATGCGATATGTTTTACATGTGAAACGTTCACCTATAGCCAATCTCACAAAAGGAAAGACTAGGCCTGTGGTGTGCATTTTGCTATAATACCATAAGCATCAATACAATTCACTGGATACATCTTTCTCTTGCACTTTTCGAATCATTCTAATGAATAACTCATCATCATCATCATCGTCATCTTTTGATGATTGCTGGGAGGTTTCGCTTGATTGTTAACCTCGATTCGGCATTGGATCTAATCGAGTGGTGCGTGTCGCGGATGCTGGATAGCACGCCGAAACATTCCAGCGCAACGCGGTCACACGCGCCGCTAATTACTCCCGCGGCGCGGGCGGGGCGCCTCGGCTCCATGAGGCATGTCGTTGTCCACTCTATCTGGTAGAGCACGAGCTACTAAGTAATCCGTAAAAAATATCGGAAATCTGATACAGATAGAGTAAATTCTGGTTTAGTTCGAGTGCCAATGCCGAGTAACAATGGTGGAAATACATAATACAATTTCTTCTGTGGATGGTGACTTTTTGGGGTTCTATCCACTTGAGTGGTCCCCTTGGGGTGTCCAGGGATTCTTACTATTACAATTGTATTTTTGATTAATAAAGGCACTGCAAAGTTGTATTTTCACCTCGGTGTTAGACAGCGTGCCGGCACGTGATTATCTGCCAGAGAGTCCGTGTCGATCCTTGCTTCGCCGCGAGCGTATCAATGATCCGGGCACCAAAATGTTTGCGCTTCATTCACCAGATGTGAACACAAACACTCAAACTCAGTGGATTATCCATAGCAATTGCCTCGTAAACAATGCACTCGCTTATTTATACGAACACAAAAAGGTTCATGAATCGGTCAACCATCTGATAGCTAGCCATCGCATCGTACGCACGCACACGCTTGTTGCGGTTTACGTGCACTTTTTGTGCATGACAAGCACCGGCCTTTAGGAGGGATCGTCGCTGGAGCGCGCTGTTACCATTATTAGGGCTCTGCTACTAAAAGGGACGATGAGTAGATCCCCCAGTCTACTCATAAAATGTAGGTACCTACAGCCCTCTAGGGATCGCAAAAGGACTGACTGTACACTCTATGAATAGATTGTAAATTTATGAGGTGACTTCATCAAGCGGAAGTGAAAATATATCGGTGCTCTCGGCCTCTGCATCATCTGACGAATTACAGGTTCCTGAGAGAAACTCCCCATCTGCCAGGATTCCCAATATGGTAACTAGAACTGCCAGCATGTCTGCGGCGCGGATACTGCCAAGATCTGTGTATCACTTCACTGCAATTGTAAACATATTAATTAATGAAAACAAAGAATAAATTCAGAAATGAAGAATTGCAGGCTTTTATTACGTCCAATCTATAAAAACAGTAGGTACTGCTGCTTTTATAGATTTAATTATTTATTTTAAATTACTTAATTATTTTATTATACTAGTATAAAACCTTAAATCACACTATAACCTGGATATTATTAATGTGAAAGTAACTCTTGTCTGTTAGTTACTTACAAACGGTTTTCTTTACGAATTACGATTAAACGGCAGAGCAGTTCTTAAATTTGGTATACAGATAGCCTAAGCCCTGAGGAACTTGGACAGCCGCCTCTTAACGTGTAGGTACATCCACACAAAGCAGCTAAAGCCAGCATGTGTCGGGCTCACACGCAGGGCAAGAGGAGTTGGCTCTAGCAGAAGTTAACATCTCTCACCTGACAGCTGATGTCATACTTCCATGAAATGTATACAAGGTAATTCATAATATGTATTCCATCCCGAAAAGGGCTTATTCTACAAGCAATTAGCAATAAAGTTTGTTCTACGACTTTTGGAAATTCGTCATTTTTCTTTAAAAAAAACTCTATGAGAAAATCAGCTGTTTTGGGGTCAAATCCGGTCAAACTCAATAAATCAGCTGTAGGTAGCAATCTTGATTCCGAACTTCTTGTACGTTTAGTAATTAGTTTTAAAGATGATAAAAAATACCAAAAACAGCTAATTTGAGAAAGTTTGTGAAAAAAAAATCAAAAAAACAAATGAAAATACTGATATTTTTTCGCTAATTTTATTTCTTTTTGTGGATAGAATAACCGCCTTTCGGAATGGTATACATGTTATGAATCACCTTGTATAACTAGTGGTTCGCCTCGAACGGAGATCTCGCGATGTCTATGAGACAAAAATAAGTTAAACTTAGAATCGCACCTCTTAGAGTTTCAGCTCAATCAGACAATTTTCTGAGGAGTTCTGTGAAACATCAGATCCTGAATCCATCATCAAATCAACATAACGTAACCAAAATAACCTTTGTGTACTTTTTCATGGTACAAACAAACTATCTTCGTAAGTAGCAAATTTCATCAGGATCGGTTCAGCCATTCAAAAAATCCCTCTGAACTACGAAGTCATTGAAACTGTACCAAACGAGAGATCTTGTGTTTTTGGTTTTCTAAATGAAATGAAATGAAATCGGTTTATTTGGTAAAACATGGTAATTCCATATAAACTGCCGGCTGAACAGCCAGTTACTGTATAAAATCCCTGAAGGACAGGTTACTATTTATCAGGGTACCGCGCGAGCGAAGCCGCGCAGCGGAGACACCAGTTTTTTTTAATTTCTCGTTTTAATCTGACTATTTTGGTTTAGTGAATAGGTAGTATGATTATGATATTATTTGAAAGATTGATGACATTATATGATCGCACGATCAATAATAATTCGCCTCTACAAAATAAAACGCTAGGTAGGTAGATACTTAGCACTTTAGGTTTCCTTAAATATATGTACTACCTATATCGAATAACGAAAGAAAAGCAACATCACTTAATCGCTGTAAATAACGCAAGTTCTAACTTGCGTTACCTAAGTTATAGGTCACAATGATTGTGACCTATAACTTAGGTTGGTTATGAATAAATGAACTGTGTTATGATTAAGTTGATGAACTCCTGACAGTTAGGTGACAAATATAGCTTGTGGTAGTTAAGACGAAGCAGTGGTCGATGTGCGTTGCGCATACTAATTGGATAGTTGTATGTAAGGTATTGGCTCTATGAGTGACAGCGGTTATGGGAAGCCAGCGACAAATCTGAATTTAATGTGACCGGCTACCGCTCATTAAACCCATGCCAACCAACTTATCTAAAGGAACTTTGAAAGTTTTTCCAGGAGTAAACGTGAGGACAAGAAATCGCATCGTATCATACTCGTCTAGAGGGCTTTAGAGGAAAACTCGCTTCCGGGCCGCGGCCCAGTTACCACAATATGCAAAGCTCGCTCGAAGTTGGTGGAATTTAACAGGCCACCATTTCGAAAATAAACAAAACACTAGCAGTAGTAATGTCACGATCTATCTCGGGAACCGGGATGGGAATGGGGCCGCCCGGCATCATCTAATGTTTTCTCACGCGTGTTAGTGCATGCGACTTGATGCGACATGCACGCGTTCTAAACGCACTTGTTGAGACCCTGAGTTAGTCATGACATCAATGAATTGGTAAATGACATCACCACGGGCGGCGCATGCTCAGCGAAGAAATCGCGTAATAGCTACTCAAACATTGCTAGGCCATAACAGTTTTGGGAAACATAATTTGACACGTTATGACGCATTTAATTTTGCTACATATTGTACATAGTCCTCCTCAAGGCGAAGAAAGTTTTAGTAGATGGGGCAAGCCTCTGAGGCTAGGAAGGCGCCTCGGCTAAGGCATATAGGTGCGAAGTTTAGCGTCATCGGATATTTTAATTGATGCGAGAAACAAGTTTCGATAGTGATGACCAAAAAGGTGCCAAAATAGCGACGCGACCGACGCGTAGAGGTGCGGTAGTGACGTAGGAACTCCACTCAACTTTAACTCATTTAAATGGAACGCTCCACCACATAATAGGTACTACGATAATGATTACCATAAAACTAAATTGCAAATGTCCACTGCCGCCTCAACTACCAATTCCAGAAAGCATTTAACCTCTCTAATTATTATGAAATTGAATTTTATTAACGATGAGTTTGTATTAACAACTGTGGTCTAGCCAGTTAGCTAGAATGAGACCATCATATTAAGGTACACAATACACACAGATGAGGATTCTGCTCGGGCTTCGCCTTGACTCATCAAGGCAAATCTTAATCACGTCTGTACATCTATTATGATGGTGTAAATACGGTATAAACGAAAAATTGCGAATGAACGTACATCTTTTCCATGGACAAAGTAACATCAAATATCTAAACAGCCGTCCCCTGGTCATTGTGATGTTGCGTGAGCGTGTGTAGGTATTTAGCGGGGGCACGCGTTTTATTGAAAATTATGATGCGGGCGCGGGAAGGGTTCCCGAATGCTAACATTTTCGTTATGTAGGTAACAAGAAAACAGCTCCGTGTTTCTTCCGTTATTTTATGATAACATCTATTCCAAATAAAATTGCTCATGATACGCCGCTTGGGGGTTTATAACATACATAGGTAAATGGTTTATTTATTACAACAATCGTATCTTTTTTGGAAATTGATATGTAAATTTTTAACCTGACTGATCTACAATATCTTCCACTTCTTAAAACAAAATCAATGTTTAGTGTTGCCTGCTCCGCTACAACAACCTCACATAACATGGGTTTGGTTGTGTTTCTTCATTAGCTAAATGCAAAAGTAAAAGTTTTAAGTAAAGCATCTTGGAAGAGTGCTGAAACCACTCGTAAGGATGAATATGATCTGCGGAATGGCGAGCTCTTATATTTCATAGCTTTCTTCAGCGCAACTGGTGCATGACAGATACCTACCGCACTGTTTCCACAAGACGTTGATTATCTATCTAAGTATCTGTACTATACTACACATTAAGAGGTTCATGCACTAGGAATGCAGGCCACTCTATTCCTAATTTCCAATACAATCTCAGCTAGTCTAATTCATTTCAATAATTACCACTTCTTTAAATTGATTCCTGTTTTTAATTACTTGTACAATAAAATATTTAAAGTATCAGAAGTAAGGTAACCTAATATTAAAAGTTTATAAATAAATCTCAAAATATTTTTTTGTGGTACATTATGGGCATATTTGTCTTATCCATGTAACCCACCATCCCTCAACCTGCTGACCTAATACACGATGACCAAGAAAGAATCAGTGACACGACAAGAAGAAGAAGAAGAATGTTGATTCTAAAACCCAGTCGCGGGAGATGGCGTTGAGGTCTTTGAGCAGCTCCCTTCTTCTTGGTGCTATAAGCTAGGAATAACCTCACATCTAAAGCTGCACTTGGCGAGGCCCACACAGATATAACACTAAATGCACACAAGGTGATGGTGGTACCCCACCGGCTGATCAAAATATTGATGCTGGGGCATGTCATGGCCCCCTCTATTTACAAACAACTGCCCGACACTATAAGACATGCTATTCCGACACAGTCCTTTACAAATAAAATCAAACTTCTCGTATCATCCTGCACTAAGGTCTGTGAGCAGGTTGTGGTTCACATTCAATAGGATAGGTGTTTTTCAATCGCTTTGAAAAAATGAATTGTGGTGAAAGGATTAATAGTAGATTATGCAACAAGGGCTTAAAGTAGTGTATTATGTCGCGGGCGCTATATTGAACCCCGAGAACGAGGGATTCTATGGTTAACTCCTGAGCGGAGCGAGGGAGTTAAGGCAAGAATCCTGAGTACGAGGGGTTCAAGATCGCCCGAGACAAATACACATTTAAGCCCGCGATGCATACTCTACTTTTTATACTTTCTGCGAGGCAATTGAAAACAATGACTGTTAAGTAGAAAGAATTGATTTTTCTGGAAGTAAGTTTCCAACTATACCAGAGGCTTTAGATTGTATGCATTCTGGAGTCGAATCAAAATCACTGTCGTCTGCACTTGACATTTTTTAGAAGTTTATTTGAATCGAAACTGAATTTCGGTGTAGATAACAGCACAGCAGTTTGAGCGCTTGGCGCCTTTTTTTTCTTTTTTGTAGTCTATTCTGTAGTGGTCAGTTCGACATTCGAACAAATCCTTCTTCGTGCGGGGTGAAAATGAATTTCGTAAAAAGTTTTCATGTTTTTCTTTTTTTTAATTTGTAGGCAGTGCAAAGAAAATGTTAACATACAGCCTAATTAGAATAAAATCTCATTGCACCCAAACATTTTTGAAACCAACCTCGAGCAAGCACAACTACACTACCGGTTGCATTCTAAATTCAAATCACATTATGTCCCATGGGAAATAATGAAATTCAGTACAACATTATGACCCGGCTAGACCGTAGGGCTGTTATGACTTACTTTAGAAAAGGTTTGCATGACACATAATATGGCATTGACGAGCAGGTAGTATAAAAAATAAATTGTGTCTCTCAGAGGAGCCCTCTCTGAATTGTTAGGACATGCCAGTTTCCTCAGAATGTTTTCCTTCACTGTTTCAGTGTTAGTAAGAAAGAATGCATATAGTGCCCATCAATTTTCTTTACTATGAGCATTATGTCAAGATCCTCCAGCCTTTCTGCCATGATGACTAGGTATATCATCGGCAAATCAAATAGGTAATTAATTTTTTTAATATCATGGTGAGGGAGCATAAAATAATTGATGATTTCCATTCTGAATTTTATAAAAATTGTTTTCTTCTGGTTTAGTTGTGGAAAGGTAACAAACCTAGGCACCTAGAGATTCAAAGTTGCTTTCGAATTAATATTATTAATGTGGTACATTACATAGGAACTAAAAAGAAATAATTAGAACAAATATAAAGATTATTAAATATGCTAAATTAAATAAATATTTCAGACACATAATACTCGTCACTTAGGATGCCGAAGTAAACTGTGTATTAAGTTATTTCATTTTTAATGAATTCCTTGTTATCTAGAAAGGTCATCTCGTTCATGGACTTACTCAGCTGTAGCAGCGCGACTGAGCTACAAGCAACAAGTACTTAATAGAGGTTATTAACTAAGTATAGTAAGTGGTTCTGTCAAGTACCTAACTAATTGTAAAATGTGAACTGAATCTTATCAGACTATAAATAAATAATCTAGTAGGCTAGGCATACACATAAGAAAGTTGTTCCAAACTTATCGGCATTGTGTACAGAGCGCGCGCTGTCAGCGGAGCGCCAGATAAGATAAAGGAAGGAGGAGGCGCGCGGGCAGGTGCCGCCGGCGCGTTGCATCACCGCTACACAAAAATGCACCTTCATAATTCGGGTACATAATGCCTGCTACCGAGTCAAGGTCTCGCTCAACCAAGTTACTCGATCACAGGTAGCTACCGTTCGTCCTACGCCTTCAAGTCTTACTAACCTACGAAACTCTGCTCCATTTTTTTCAGTCCGGTTCTCTCCGAGCCGTTCACTTAGAAGTTGAGTTTAGTTTTGTGAAGACATCGCAACACAAACACACCGTCACTCGAGTGTTCGAAACTTAGTTCAAGCAAACTTTTCAAAACAAGCCCGAGACGCCGCTCAGGGCGCTGGCACGTCTGCAGCGCGCTCTTCAAATAATCACTAACAATACTAGCAACTGTTTGTTAGAGTCATAGGTGCGAAACAAATAAGAAATAACTTTGCGGCGTTAAATTCACAGAAACAGTACCAAGTTAGCATCAGTCAGACGCACAGACTAATAAGAGTAAATCAGACGGAAAAGGAAAAGCGAACGAACGAAACTACGAATTTGACAGTGACAGTAGAGATTTTTTTTTTTTTTTTTTAATTTCTTCCCTTTCAGGCTGGCTATCTAGGCCTTACCCCCAAGTCTTACGTGTATTTTTTCTTGTTAATTTGTTTATCTTTCTTCATTTTCTTTCGTTTATCATCGCCAAGTCACCGTTAAGTAAAGTCAAGTTCAGTTTTAGTAAGATATAATGGTGGCTATTTTACTAAAACCTGGTGGGACCTATTCGCACCAACTCGAAAAATGACGATACACGCAATCATTTAATTTCACTTTACTTGTGCGGTTTACTCAAACAATATTACGCAAAACACCACTTTATTCACACAATATTATTCAATTTAACACTAGTTTTGTAAAATAAATTGAGAGCACAACATCACTTCGCAAGTTCCCGCCAAAAAGTCTCACAGTAAAGAAAGAAAGACCGGCTTTTTTTTTAATCTTTGTCCCTTTCTGCTGGCTATGGCATCTTAGGCCTTAGCGCAAAGTTACGTGTATGCGACAACTCGAAAAATCACGATACACGCAATCCATATACTTCTATGGTGGTAGTTAATAAAGTAGCCCTCATTTCATGTAGCTTAGCCGCTGGACATAGGTAAAATAATAAAGACATTGTATTGAAGACAAGTTATCTAGAAGCTAAAATAAAGCTGAGACCAATTATCTAAAATAAAGCTGAGGAGTAATCGGTTAGCTTGGTATGGGCATGTCATGAGGAGGGAAGAATGTCATGTTACAAGAAGAGTGTTATTTAGGAATGTGGATGGATGTAGGAGTAGAGGTAGGCCAAAGAAAAGATGGATGGACTGTGTGAAAGTGGAAATGGTTAGTATTATGTTATCTGTGATATGGTGAAGAAAGGATTGAGTGTTGAGATGACGACTGATAGAGGAAAATGAAAGAAGAATACATGTTGTGCCGACCCCACATGATGTGGGATAAGGGCAGGAAGATGATGATATTAAAGACAAGTATATAAGTAAAACACAATACATTATTAACAAATTATAGGAGCTGAAAACACATAGGTAGGTACAATATGTAGAGTACATTATAATTAGGTAGGTACTTACTTTTGTGATAATAAAGATGATTTTCATACGGCGCGAAAGCTAATGCCGGCGCTTCTCCATCATCGACTATCCAAGTCATCCTTCGTTTTCCCAACAAAGGCGATTGTGACGCCATCTCAATTTAGTCTCTGGCACTACATCACAGACAACACATAGGTACCTACTACACGTCATCTATCTTCTTTGAGCACTACGTTTGAGTCACAGTTTGATTACAGGTCCTTACCTACCTATCCGCGGATGTGGTAAGAGGCGGCGACTAAGAGAAAAAAGCTAAGGGATGGGCAGCAGCGTCCCTCTTTTAACAACGATAGCTCTAACTGCGCTCGCCAACCCGCATGCCCAGCGTGGTGAGTATGGGCAAATCTATATAATATAAAGGAGTAATCCACTCACTCACGTACTGACAGACTCATCACGAAGGTCGGAAACTACTGAGCAGAGGGGTCTGAAATTTGACACAGACATTCTTTAAAAGATGTTACCGTGCATTATGTGGGGAGGGAGTCAGTGTCTGGTCTGGGGAGGGAGTCAGTGTCTGGTTTGGGGAGGGAGTCAGTGTCTGGTCTCGGTGGGGTGTGTCCTGCCAGGAACACACTTCTACAAAATGCTGAGTACGCCGATAGCGCACGTCTAGGTGGAGCTAGACTAGAGGCGTGCACTGACCAGTCCTAATCACATACGTCCCCGCCATTGCTAGTACGCCGCCGCAATCTAGTAATGGGCCCACATGCATACACCTTTGTGGGCCGTCTTCCCCGGGCAATGTTACGATCCTATCAGAGCTCCCCATCTCCACCTCTGGACCGTAATAGCGAAATGTGAAGGGCAAAAGCGAATCTTCGGCGCTTAAACCGAATATCTGGCTAGGGGAAATCAACCCCGAGGAAAAAAATAACGAAACCATGGCAGCAAAACCTAAAGAGATATTACCCCAGGAGGGTACCGGCGATGCCGGAGAATCCCTCCCTGAGCCTAGCTCAGGCTGCCCCTCGTACTCTGGGGGGGGCGAAGTTTTGCCTCAAATGGTCCCAACTGAAAGTACATCAGCACAGGAACCTAGACTAGTACAACAAACTTTTCACCGTAGCATGTTCTTCACACGACCACGCAGCAACTCGATGACTAATACCTTGCGGTCAACCCACCAAGCAGAAGGGATCGCTAACGATGACGACGCACAGAACCAAGGGCGTACCCACAATTCTACGAACAAACCCCCGGTATGGCAAAACATACCAGTGCCACGTAACAAAAGAAGACGTGTATCCAACACCCCACCACAAGATAGTGCCGGCATAGAAATACATAACAGCTTTGCTGCGTTAGAACCTGATTGCCCGGTAGAATCCGCAACAAAAGAACCGAAACCCTCGAAACCTCCGCCTATTATTCTTTATGGCATCACGGACATCAACAAACTATCCGAACTTATCAAGACTGCTATAGATGAGACACAGTATAAAATTAAAAACGTCAATAAAAATCAACTTCGTGTCATGATAGAGGACATTGAGGGCTACAAAAAAACCATCGACGTTATCCGTGAACACGGATTGATAGGTTACACTTTCTCACGCAAAGAAGACAAGCCTTACAGGATTGTAATAAAGGACCTTCATCACACAACACCAAAAGAATCTATAATAGCAGCTATAGAACTCACTGGTAATAAAGTTGCTGGAGAGATAATTAATGCGAGATATGGCATAGAAAAACTACCGACCTCCACATTCTTTGTGAATATAGAACCACACCCAAACAACAAAGTAGTAAAAAATATCAAATTCATACATAACCAATCGGTTAAGATTGAAGACCCCCGAAAACGCAAATCTATTGCACAGTGCCAACGATGTCAACAATACGGCCACACAAAGAACAACTGCATGCGCCCGTACCGATGCGTCAAATGCGGACAAGGACACCGCACAGCCGAATGCCCCAAAACTGACAGAAACACGCCAGCAAAATGCGCGCTGTGCGATGGGGAGCATCCAGCCAACTATAAGGGATGCGACGTTTATCGAGAAATCTTCCAAAAGAGAATGAGATCGCAATCGAAGCGGATAGTTCGCCAGAGTAACGAACACCTGTTAACAAAGTCAAGGAACACGAGGCCTCAACCAGAATTTCCCCCGTTCGAGCGTAACCCGAGCGATATCAGACTATACTCTGAAGCTCTAAATGAACCGTCACAGAACCCACCCCCAAACAATGAGGCACGTAGCAACCAAAATCTCGGGAACAAGAGAGTCATACCTGAGAAGACTAAACAGAATCCCTACCCAAACAATTTGAGACTACATTCAGATGGACCAAAAGCACCAGCCCAAGACAACGACAAACCCAACAACCGAAAAAACCTAAGAAATAGAACAGAACCAGAAATTTCTGGAAGCAAGAGACTATACTCTAATGTAGTATACAAACCAACACAAGAACTTCCTTTGAATGAAAATGGACCCAACAGCCAACAAAACGCTTCAATTGAAGTGTTACAACAAATAATCTTACAACAAACAATTAAAATTGATACACTCCTACAACACATAGGTACCCTTATGGGTCTTATAACAACTCTCGTCACCAAGCTTTCATAATGATTCCATTCAACTCAATCAAGTTGGTGACGTGGAACGTCAACGGGGCTCTCTCTAGTGCCCATGAGATCGAATATCTAATTAGAACAAATAAAATTGACGTAGTACTACTATCAGAACCCCATATGACCGGCGAAAAACCGCTAATTATCCCTGGATTTGTAGTCCACATTACCCCCCACCCAAATGGAAAAAGTCAAGGCGGCTCTGCCATCATAATAAGTAAGAAGATAAGACACCTAGTGCGGGAAAATTACTCGACTCCTCACCTGCAAGCTACCACAGTAACCGTGCAAGACAATTTTGGCTCACTGGATCTATCGGCGGTGTACTGCCCGCCGAGGCATACAATCACAAACACAATGTTCGATGAATATTTTAAGACACTTGGTCCCCGATTTATAGCAGGAGGTGACTGGAATGCCAAAAATACCTTTTGGGGATCTAGACTCACACTCCCAAGAGGAAAACATCTCAAA
Organism: Anticlea derivata; assembly: GCA_947579855.1. NCBI lineage: Eukaryota > Metazoa > Arthropoda > Insecta > Lepidoptera > Geometridae > Anticlea > Anticlea derivata. The sequence continues at coordinate 71,490 of OX388277.1, read as the reverse complement.
ACGTCTATAGATTCAGGCAATCTCCTCTCAATTTCCACGGGCGAACCCACCTACTGGCCTACGGATAAAAACAGAATTCCTGATCTTGTAGACTTCTTCGTAACCAAAGGTATTGGGCACCTTTATACGAAAGTGGAATCAAGCTTGGATGGCTCATCCGACCATTCACCGGTAATACTCACCGTGAGCACCAAAGTCATAAATGTTAAAAAACCCGAAAGTCTATGCAATAACAAAACGGACTGGGACAGTTTTAGACAATATCTCATTGACCACACCGACCTTAATACCCCTCTGAAATCTGAAGACGAAGTGGAGGACGCCTGTAAATATATCACCAACCTCATTCAGGTCGCAGTCTGGAAATCTACACCAGAATCATCACCAAAATTCCCCTTCAATGCAGAAAACATCCCGGAGGCAATACAACAAAAGATCGCTGATAAGCGAAGACTCAGAGCCCAATGGCAACGCAGTGGGCTCCTAGCCGATAAAAGGGCTTTCAACAAAGCATGTAAGGAGCTTAAAGAATACATAAAAGAACACGAAAACATCACGTTTAACGATCACATGGAGTCCCTTTCACCACTTGCCAAGGACCATCACTCTTTATGGAAGGCGACTAAACAGTTCAGAAGACCTCAACAATCAAACCCCACCATCAAAATGGACAACAACGAATGGGCACGAACAGACGAGCAAAAGGCAGAAACATTTGCAACCCACCTGTCCCGTATATTCCAGCCCAACGACGGTGATGACGCAGATGAGCAGGAAGTTGATAAAACGCTTGATCAACCGTTTCAGCTAGACCAACCGTTAAGACCAATTAGCCCAGGTGAAGTGTGGGCTGAAATAAGAAAGCTGGACTCAAAAAAAGCGCCCGGATTCGATCTCATCACCCCAAAGATCCTGAAAGAAATGCCAAAAAAATCAATAGTCTTCCTAACTTCATTGTTTAACGCAACTTACAGACTTTCGTACTTCCCACTCCTTTGGAAAGTTTCACAAATAATTATGATACACAAACCTGGAAAACCAAACAAAGATGTAACATCTTATAGACCAATAAGTCTCCTTCCAGTACTTTCAAAATTGTGGGAGAAACTCTTTGTTAAGCGCTTAAAAAGAACTCCCTCAACCATACCAGACCACCAATTTGGATTTAGGGAAGGTCATTCCACTGTACAACAAGTCCACCGAGTATACTCAGTGGTGAGAGAGTGTCTCGAACAAAAACAGTACTGCTCTGCAGCATTCCTCGATATACAGCAAGCGTTTGATAGAGTGTGGCACAAAGGATTGCTGTGCAAAGTCAAGGCACAGCTGCCCCACATATTCTACCCCTTAATAAAATCATACCTATCTGATAGGATCTTCCAAGTTAAGCACGGAGAGAGTAAATCCACATTCCAGGATATCAAAGCCGGAGTACCGCAGGGCTCAGTTCTTGGTCCAGTGCTCTACAACATCTACACGGCGGACTTGCCCGAATCACCAGGAGTTGTGACTGCAACATTTGCAGATGATACTGCAATCCTATCCTGCGATAACGCCGCAAGTCAAGCATCGGTAACATTACAAAACCAACTAGATAGTACGGAAAAGTGGCTTCACAAATGGAGAATTCGCACCAGCGCTGCCAAGTCTACTCATGTCACTTTTGCACTCCGTAGAGGAAATTGCCCTCCTGTAAACCTAAATGGAAGCGAACTCCCACATAAAGACTCTGTAAAATACCTTGGTTTCACTCTGGACAGACTCTTGACCTGGAAGGACCATGTTAAAGCTAAGAGATCGGAACTTGATTATCGATTCAGGAGCCTATACTGGTTGCTTGGACCTCAATCTCGTTTGTCACTACTTAACAAGCGGATTGTATACAACAGTATCCTCAAACCGGTATGGACATACGGGATACAAATATGGAGCACAACGAGCAAATCCAACCGCGCCATCATCCAACGTGCTCAAAACAAAATCCTTCGTACTCTTGTCAACGCACCATGGTTCACGACCAACAAGGAAACCCATGAGTACCTGGAAGTCCCTACAGTAGACGAGGAAATAAAACTCAGAGGAGAAAGCTACTTGGGCAGCCTCAAAAGCCACGCCAACCCACTCGCAAGAGCTTTGGTTGAGAAACCAACAACCACGAAAAGGTTAAAGAGGAGCCACATCCTGGACAACCTGCAAAAATGAGGGAAGAAGGACTGATGAGTCTGGATCCCAAACGCCACTAAACAAGCAGCTCATCCGCCTATAGTGCACCAACTGATTGCGGATAAAAGAAATGAACAAAAAAAAAAAAAAAAAAAACCGTGCATTATGAACGGATTTTGGAAAATTCATCTCCTAAAGGGGGGAAATGGGGGTTGAACGGTTGTATGAAAGTCCTATGTTTTTGAAGTTAGACACATCAAAATCGGTTATCAGGTAGATAGTTCAAAATTATGAATTACCTATATAAGGTTTTTTGAAAACCAACCCTCAGGGTGTGTAAATAGGAACAAGGGAATTTTTTATCTATTACTTTTTATCTATTATTAAGCCTATACAATTGAAATTTGCCACAGAGGTTCCTTATAGAGAGTAAAGATTTGCTAAGAAAGAATTTTAATAAAATTCACAACAAAGGGGATGAAATGGGGGTTGAAAGGTTCTTTGAAAGTCCTATGTTTTTGAAGTTACAGACATAAAAATCGGTATTCAGCTTAAGAGCTATAACTTATAAGATATCCATAAAAGGGTTTTATGAAAAGCCGGCCTTGAGGGTTAATAATCATCATCATCATCAACCTGTAGAAGTCCACTGCTGGACATAGGCCTCCCCAAAGAGTTCCACGACGAACGGTTTTGAGCCTTTTCCATCCACCGACTTCCCGCAACCTTCACAATGTCGTCGGTCCATCGGGTGGGGGGCCTTCGGTGACCATGATGGTGACGGTGACGAAGGTGGTGACGGGAAGGTGAAGGTAACGGGACGGTGACAGTGACGGTTACGGTACGGTTACGGAGACGGTGATCGTAGGTAGAAGTAGGTGAATAGCTGCATAATAAGTGTTAGTACTTTGGTAAGGATAATGGAAAATAGTCTTGGTAGGTAAACAAACGCGGACGAAGTCGCGAGCGGGACAACTAGTCTCCCCTTATGATATGAATTCGCTCTGTCTGTGGGGGAGGACATGTTCAGCAGAGGACGTCGTACGCCAGAAATGATGATGATGAATAAGTATTTTAAAATATATTAAGAAATATATTTTGAATGAAATATCACACGCCGTTTGAACACGTCTTTAAGGTTAGCTCGGCATCGAGATCCACAGAACAGAAAAAACCAGTCGAAATCTGTCTTTCTCGTTCCATTTTTAAAATAAGCTTACATTCTTAGAAAAGTATGCACTGAAGATGAAGAGTTTATAGTACACTATCTAAACATCATACTCAAAGGTACAAAGTGATCTATACCTACCTAGAGATTATTTCGGAAGTGACCTACATACATTACGTACAATATCTAAGAATCCCCCCCGACCACTTCTTGTGGTCGTCCATGTGTAACTTTGCAAAATGTATCTATCTACGATAAGATAAAAAAAACTATAAAAAAATGTTTATTTGTGCTATCAATCTGAGGTGGTAGGTAAGTTAGGAACACTGCTGGCCCAGTTATATAATTTACAACCAAGACATACAAAAAAGATACAAAATTAAGTACCCGAATCAAACCCTGATACCTAGGTAGGTCCTCTGTGCTCACTCACTTCGCCCCACGCTTACCGAGACGCGTGTTCGCGCACGCTCCTTCAACGATTAACTACATTGAATTGTATTGTCTGATGTAATATCATTATGGCGGCAATCACATTCTTCGCTTTTCTTTTCTACTGGCATTATCTATAACAAATTAATATATTTTGTATAGCTACCTACTTATGCAAGTAGGTACATACCTACCAGTTAAGTATATAATTAATGTCACAAAATATCTAGGTTGGAAAATTCTTTATTTCACATGAGTAATGGTTGATTGATAGTCAACCTTTAAAGTATCAATAACTTTAATTCATTAAAAAGAAAAAAAGAAGCTAGCAAAAACACCTAGCGCCTTTCAAAAATATTCTAATAGCGTGTATTCTATTTACGAAAGGCGCTAAGGCGGTGTTAATAGAAATCGATTATTGGAAAATATTTCAAATCCTACAAAATCAGTGTTCATTCATGTTTTTCCATTGTATCAATTACCCAGCTGCCAAATTTCAACTTTCTAGGTCATCTGGAAGTTGGTTTTGGATCCATAGGTAGGTATGTCTGTCAGTCAGTTATAAAAAATGCAGATTTTAAGACAATATTTGATCAAGGTATGAGCTTTATTTATGCAATTTGGAATTATAATCACGCGTTTGATACTTATGTAGGTACTAGGTACTTACTTCTCATAGGTAGATATGTACCTACCCCCATAGCGTAGAAAACTAGGTGAGCACCGAGACGTCTCTGCATGCCGCGCCAAACCTCGACAGGGCCGGACTTCGCAAGCAAACAAGGTTGGCTGGCTGGGGCTAACATAACCGATTACCTACCTACATCTTAATCCCACCTATCTCAATAGGTAGGTAGGTAGACCGAAAGCATTTTAGGCCGTTTGACACAGAGATAGAGTACAGTCTGGAATAGCATATAGGCTACTTTTTATATCCACACGAGCGAAGCCGCGGGCGGAAGCTAGTAGTAGATAAGTATAGAGCAATTCAACGTAGCAGGGTGTGTGCGTTGCGTTACTTACTTACCTTATACTTTATTAGGTATTTGTTAGCCTCTAAGATATTTATAAATTCCATCTGTTGTGTTATTCTATTTTTTGCCTGAAATAAAGTTGTGAATTGAATTGAATAGTACCTATTTATTTAAGAAAAGGTCCACTATTTTTACAGGGGCACCTAAAAGGTAAGGTGAGGTAAGGGGCAGTAGGTAGGTCCCTAAGTGCTTCCCTGACTAGGAGTGTGTCTGTTCAAGGCGTGGCTCTTCGTCGTCGTCGCATACTGTGTGTGCGTGGCGCGGTCGGTGCCAGCCACGGCGGCTGCGGGCGGCCGCCTCCGCCTGGCCTGCTCCACGCGCGCTCCGACGACAACAGACAACACCCTTCATTCAACAATTACCTACTTGCAATATCTAATATTCCACTATTGGACTACTACCTACCTATTCACTACTAAAACCACATTCAGTCAGTCAGTAGTATCAGTAGAGCACACCTCGGGCTCCGGCGCGGCGCGGCGCACAGTCGGTCGGTCGGCCGCCTTGTGAATGTGAAGTGAAACCTACCCGTCTATCATAGCAATCAACCAGTGGTGCTCAGCTGCTCTCCCAGTGTTTCAGGAGTTGAACAACTACTTAGGTAGGTAGGTACTAGGTACCTACCTGCATTAAATAAAATCAGTGGCGTCTTGCTTGTCAGAATTTCTTTGTCGGAACAGAAGCATAGTTTTTGTGAGTAACCTACTTACCTACCAAGAACCTATCCTAAGTATTTACTAGGTAGGTACTTCCAAGGTACCTATGTTGGGTATGTTATGTGCTGCCTGGAGTTTTAGTGCCAGAAGACGTGCCTGTGAGTGCCACTGCCAGCTTAGGTCGGGCCGCGGCTGGGCGTGATGATAGTGACGTGCTAGTGGCGATGGCGGGGTGGTGGTGCTATGCTATGTGACGCGCGAGTGCGGTGTGAAGATGAATGGCGGCAAATCCGATGCGTCCACTTCTACTGATGATGTGAAGGTGAGTTTAACTAGGAACGTAGTCATACCTACAGTCATACTACGCAGGTACACTTTACTTAGGTAGGTACAAACATACTCGTACTTATCTAATTAGGTACCTACCTAGTACTATATATAGTAGGTATCTAATAATTTAAACTAATAGAAGTACCTACCTAAATATTTACAACTATTTTACAAACAAAATAAATACCATCAAAAACACAGTTCTGTAATCTGAGCAAAAACATAAATAAATGTGAAAATAGGAGCCAAGCGTGGTTGTTGAATTCGCCGACAAAAGAATTGAGATCTAAATGGGTGCCAAGTTCTGCCAAGCTTGGCTAGTTTTCACATGTACAAGATATCATTCTATATCAAAATGTTTTATATTTTGATTATTACTTATTATTTTTTAAAGAAAATCATATTAATAAGTAGGTTCACTATTGTATTAGGTGCCCCTGTGAAAAGTGTACATTTTCATAAATAAATAAATAAAATAAAATAAAAATAAGTGTGTGTATAATCAACTTAATATCTCCTTATTGATACGATCGTACTAAACTTTAACCCCCCTCTCGTCTGGAAGTGGGTTAAGTTCCTGATCTATATGTAGGAGGTATTGTCATCAGTGTTAAAAATGCAGATTTTTAGAAACGTTAATATCGCAATAACCATTTGTGCTGACTGAATATATAAAGTTTTGTAAACAAAGTTCTTAACTATTTGACGGCACTCAAATAATAGCCGTATCTGAAAAAAAAGCTTTTTAGAGCTGTAAAATTTAAATTATCCCAGAAGTCTGTGACAGCATCCACACACATTGAAGTGGACACGCTGAAGCCACACTTTATAGCCATCTGGCATCTAGCAATTATTGCACCCATCAGATACAACTTATCCTGCTACCTGAATTTATGGCATATTGGTGTCACAACATGTTTGATGAAGAAAAAGGGAACATGTATTGGGGAATGCAACAAAGTTCGTTCAACAAAACAAAAGCAAACATTGTTCGGCGGAACGCACACGGAAAACTAACGATCCGTCCAATTATTACTACTGAGATTAGCCCGGACAAATAAACAGACAAATTCTTCCGATTCGAAAATGCTACAAAAAACGAATTAAGAACCGTCTCCTTCTTTTGAAGTCGGTTAAAAAAGAGAGTTGGACTCCAGCTTGATCACGAGAAATATCCGTCAAAAAAAGCAAAGTTGTCCGGTTTCCATTGCAGGATCGGCCGCTGTGCCTGTTCTACTTCACACACCCGTTCGGTGTGCTGTCCCCGGAGCCGCCCACCGTGACGGCAGCGCCGCCCAGCCTCGCGCGCGCCTTTCTCAACATGGAGCCCATCTCGCCCTTCTACTGGCCGGGCTCCACCGGCACCGGCACAGTGGACGAGTCCTACCGCAGCACCAGCCCCAGCACGATCAACTACGATCTCGGAGATACCACGGTGCACCGGCAGCCGGTGAGCGTGAGGACCGGGTGCTGCACCGTGCACCTGCCCAGGCGGGACTCCTCCACGCTGTCCTCCACGCTGTTCGCCAGCGACGCCGACGCGTGGTTCCCCTCGAGCGGCAGCTCGCGGCTGGAATTCCCGCGTCGAGCGCCTTACACCAGGATCTTACCGCCGCTGCGATTGCCCAGCCCCAAGGACTTGACGGACTACACTTCCGATGACATCTGGCCTAGAAAATGTCTCAACAAGTTTTCACTCCCGCCAATAGAGCTGCCTCCTGTAGGAGTGATGCTCGTGAGGAGCAACAGACGAGAGGACCCATCCAGCATGGAGAGTGTTGGGAGCGTGAAGGAAGTGAGATGTGGAAGGAAGCTCGGTGTGAGCAAGGCGCGTCGGCGGCGCATGCGCGGGCGCGGCCGCGGCCACGACGTGCGCAGAATGGTGGGCTGCCTGATGCGCAGGGCGATAAGAGGTAAGCCACATTTCTCTTTATGATTAGGTTAAGGTATTAAATACCTACTGATTCCTTTGTTTGGTGGGCAGATTATCGAGGTGTGGCCCCCAGTTCTATTAATTCAATGACTTGAAAATGATAATCGCATGATAATGATCTCACCATAATCATTCAGTTATAATTGTCGCCACCATCGTTTCTTTGATTTCATTGGTTCCACAATGACTGCCATTTATACGTACGACTGTGATAACTAGCAGAAAACCTATATTGTCATAAATAGTCATAATGTGTTTGATGACCTCGGTGGCGCAGCGGGCGAGTGCCCGACTGAGATGCAAGGGGTGAGGGTTCGATTTCCGCTGCGGGACAAATGTTTGCATCATCATCATCTTCCTGCCCTTTTTATCTCACATCATGTGGGATCGGCACAACATGTATTCTTCTTCTATTTCCCTCTATCAGTCGTCATCTCAGCGCTCACTCCTTTCTTCACCATATCCACTTTCACACAGTCCATCCATCTTTTCTTTGGCCTACCTCGACTCCTACATCCATCCACATTCATATCTAACACTCTTCTTTTCACATGACATTCTTCCCTCCTCATGACATGCCCATACCAAGCTAACCGATTACTCCTCAGCTTTTCGGTCAATGGCGCCACTTTCAAACTTCCTCTTACATACTCATTCCTTATCTTATCCATTCTGGTCACTCCACACACCCATCCTAACATTCTCATCTCCGCTGCGTGCAGTCTTCTTTCATCCGTCTCTTTGGCAGCCCAACACTCAGGTCCATACAATACGACAGGTCTAATGATCGTTTTGTAAATTTTCTCCTTAAGTTTAAGGGGCATTCGTCGATCAAATGTGGTTGCTGTGACCTGTTGCCATTTCATCCATCCTGCATTTATTCTGTTCCTCACATCCCTGTCAATCTCACTATCATTCTGTACTACTGAACCGAGGTAGGTATCTAAAATCGGAGCATACTGGAAAAAAAAAAAGAAAATAATTAAATATAAAATAAAAATAAAAATAAATATTCCGGACATATTACACACGGTCAACTGATCCCAAACTAGGCATAGCCTGTACTATGGGTACTAGAGACTGATATACATAACAGATATATATTTAACACCCAGACACAGAACAAACATCTGTGTTCATCACACAAATGTTTGTCCAGTGCGGGGATCGAACCCGCGACCTCTAGCGCAGAAGGCAGAGTTACTACCAACTGAGCTATGAGGCCATATTGATGTTTTTTTCGCTAATTTTATTTTATTTTGTTGATAGAATAACCCCCTTTCGGGATGATATACATGTTATGAATCACCTTGTATACAACCATAGAATTTATGGTGTTGTAGTAGGTACCTACTTCAAGGAGAATAAAACCATTAAAATAGCAACTCTAACAAAGGAGAGCCTTCAAGAAGGATCCTATAATGTAGCTAGCTACTTTTTGGCAAACGCGCTACAAGCGTACGTAGTATTCACGTAGTGTAATACCTATTATGACCATAGAGTAATTTTGTATATACCAGATTATATCTTTGCTTGTATTGTAGCCAATGGTGTTGTAGTGTTCGCAGTCTACTAGTAGTACTGTATAGTATTATGTTATCTGTGTCGCAGTTTCTTTTGTGTCTGTTCGTGACATAAATATATCCTCGTCAGTATATTTAAAAAAGTACTCTGTGATGTATATTTTGTTGCTACGCTTCGGTCTCTAAGCGGGGACCACGACTCCATGAGTGTGCTTCTTTCTACAATAACGAAAATTTATTTTAAAATCCGATTTACAACCAAAAAGTGATCTATCCTCGCTCGAGGGAAACACCGGGAGAAGGCCTTGTTGGTCTCCGCGATGGGCTACGCGCTGGACAGCTGCCCGACGCTGCACCGCTGCTGCCTGCGCGTGCCGCTGCGCCTCGGCGTCGTGCTCATCGCCGCCCTGGGCCAGCTTTGGTCTGGCGCTTACATCTTCGCCTTCTCCGGCGCTGGCAAGCGCTTGCTCGGCGAGCTGGGGGTGCCCGAGCGCGCGGGCGACGTGATGCGCTACGTGCACGGAGTGTTCGGGGTGTTACTCTGCGCCGTTCACGTGCTGCTGCTCATGGCGGCGGCCTACGAGAGCGACTCGCTGTGCGAAGTGTACGTGTGGTTCATGGTACTGTTCTGGCTGCTGCTGGCGGTGTCGGCGGCGGTGCTGGCCGTCGCCGCCGTCACCGCCGACCAGCTCCTGTTCGCGGCCGTGTTTCTTTTCCTGATACTCGTGACGATACTCGCCAGCTTCTACTTCACTATAGTGGTAGCTAACTATCGGATGACGCTGCCGTGAGCGTGACCGCTGCGACTGAATGCTAGGACTAGTAGCTTTCTGACTTATGCCAATGGTAAGTAAATTATACCTACACTCATTGAAGCTGTTTTTGTTAAAATAATAGAGTACCTACCTAACCTAGCAGTAGGTTAGGTACGTTTGTAGCCTGTGCTCTAAAAGGCCTAACTAAACTATGCAAGGCGATTCATAACACGAGATGACATGACGAGACGCCGAAAAGGGCTTTATTCTACACCCAATACGCAATAAAGTTTGTTCTACGAGTGTTGCACCATTTTTATTTAAAAATAAACAATATGCAAAAATCAGCTGTTTTGGGATCAAATCAGTTCAATCGAACTCATTATTCTAACTAGGTAGGTACCTAGCAGTATTGATGTAGAACTTATCGCAAGTTTAATAAACATTTTCGTTTCTGAAACTGCGCGATGTGCTCCGCGGCCTTGCAAGACTTGCATGCATCGCTTAGCTTCTGATGCATTATGTATGATGGATGACTCATTCTCTAATCGAGCCACGGGCGGAGAGTCTGTCGCGGTCTGGCCACTGCCCGATGAGCCACGCACGCCGCGCCGCCGCCGCGCGCCGCCGGTGGCACTCGTCTGGTGCTCGGATTACTTGCATTAGATGAGACGCACACACCGCGACCGCTGTTGTCTACAGTACCTACTAATTACATCTTCCTCCTTAGCGTACTCTACCGTAGCCTAGAGGTACCTAAACAATTAGGTCGAATGCGGTTTCAGAACTACACGGATGCATGCTTACGTAAGTAAGTACCTAGTACCTACTAATAACCTCAGAATAGAGAACAAACCAGAAAAGGCGGCACGCGTGAAACTTGTCACCACTAGAGATAGAGATAAAGATGTCATAAAGATGTCAGCGCCGCCGTTCATTACTCCCTTAGCGATTTCCGGAAAAGTTCTACATAAACTCCCTAGATAGGATAGTGGGATTAAACGTACGTAAAAATAGGTATAGGTACCTAAGTACCTTTTTTTTTTTTTTTATTATGTATCTCTTCCTAATATTTAAGTTTTAGAATTTTCTTTTTGTTACCTATTATTTGATTGTGAATTTTAAATCGCTTTATTTTTAATTTTTGCACCCTGTATTCCAGTTTTTATCTATTTAGTTGAGCTCAATTATTTTAAACGCATGCTGTGGTATCCTATAATTAGTGGTGTCCATTGTATTGATACTTACATTGAATTGTGTTATCTATCACTGTTTGATACCCTAAATTGTAAGGAACACTACCCTTTTAATCAAAGATCAACTATATTTCAATCCAATATAATCCTTATTTCACATTCACATATCTATTCATACAGTTATACAGCAGACTTACCCTAAGAGACAAGTTGTCAGTACAACAGTCGGATCACGAATCCTCCTTCCACCCGACTCGCCCCGCTCTTATACAGAAATACTCGTAAACAACAAGATGGCGGCTCGGTCGGGTGATATTCGTTGAGCGACTTACAATATATTCTTTTAATTTTCAAACCCAGTTAAACATTATGTAAAATAGATCAAAAATCATATAATAATATAAAATGAATTATCACCGCTTATATTTGAATTAATCATCTAAAATAGGAACATTGACAGTTAATGTAACAAAATAATAACATGAAATGGTTATCAGAATTAATCACTCAATAAATTAGTACAATATTATCCTGAACCTTACAAAATAAATAAATAAAAATAAATAAGATAACAGCTGAATTTGAGTTTGAACACTGATTGACAGATTTGAACAGCTAGTTTTTGCAGTTTTTCAATTTTCATTGTAAAAACTATGAAAAAACTAGCTGTAATCGAATTTTCAAAAGTCCTATTAGACAGAACAAACTTTATTATCAATGGTTTGTAGAATTAGCATCTTTCGGGATCGCATCATACTAAGGGTTTACCAGCTCAGCAGGCCGAATGGAGACGGCTTGAGCTCTAGGGCGGCACATTTTAGGCGCGATATAGATATTTGGGGACCGTTTTTTCGGCATGTCTTACAGAAATCATAAAGTTTTCAGATGTCTTGTTACATTCTACTAGAAAAAAGTTTATAAGACATTTTTCCGATGATTTTCCTTTCATTGTACCTACATTCAACGGTAGCGGTATGTACATGACACACACATCTTCTTTATTCCATGGTAGAAGAAACGTAAGAGTGGCAAAAATTGAACAGCTTAGGAAATGTGTAAATCCGTCACGTAATTACCTACCTTGTCTTGTATAGTCGCCTGCAATAACATGTATACACTTCATAATTTTGAAAATGATACCACAATACAGATGAAGATGCTAGTCATTTTCAAAATTGTGGAATGTAGGTACCTAGGTACCTATACATATATATAGAAAGAAAGAAAGAAAGAAATTTTTTTTATTTGACCCACAACGCACATACATCTTATTGCAGGCGACTGTACCTACCTGTAGGTAATAATAATAATAATGGTTTATTTTGGTGCGTTGGTCCTTATTAACCGAGAGTAGTAATAGTAGATTATGCAACAAGGGCTTAAAGTAGTGTATTATGTCCCGGGCGCTATATTCTCAGTACTCCTCGTACTCAGAATTCTTGCCTTAACTCAATTAGAAAACCATAGAACCAATTAACCATAGAATCCCTCGTTTTCGGGGTTCAAGATCGCCCAAGACAAATACACATTTAAGCCCGCGATGCATACGCGATACTCTACTTTTTATACTTTCTGCGAGGCTATAGAAAACATTGACTGTTAAGTAGAAAGAAATGTTTTTTCTGGAAGTAAGTTTCCAACTATACCAGAGGCTTCAGATTGTATGCATTCTGGAGTCGAATCAAAATCACTGTCGTCGTCACTTAACATTTTTTAGAAGTTTATTCGAATCGAAACTGAATTTCGCTGTAGATAACAGCACAGCAGTTTGAGCGCTTGGCGCCTTTTTTTCTTTTTTTGTAGTCTATTCTGTAGTGGTCAGTTCGACATTCGAATAAATCCGACTTCGTGCGCGGGTGAAAATTAATTTCGCAAAAAGTTTTCATGTTTTTCTTTTTTTTTAATTTGTAGGCAGTGCAAAGAAAATAATAACATACAGCCTAATTAGAATAAAATCTCATTGCACCCAAACATTTTTGAAACCAACCTCGATCAAGCACGACTACATGGGTTGCATTCCAAATTCAAAACACATTATGTCCCATGGGAAATAATGAAATTCAGTACAACATTATGACCCGGCTAGACCGTAGGGCTGTAATGACTTACTTTAGGAAAGGTTTGCATGACACATAATATGCCATTGACGAGCAGGTAGTATAAAAAAGTAGTAAAGCGGAGTGGTGGTAGAGGTCGCCTGGCGCGCGGCGGCGGCGGCGACCGACGGCCCGGCGCGGCGGCGGGCGAGCGCGGCGCACAGACAGACTGGTCACTCGTGTGCGCCACCGCCACCGCACCGGCCGCACGCAACGCGCACCGGTTAGAGCCCTCGACGGCTGAACTGTGACGAGCGTTCAGTTGCCTGCCGATTTGCCACCACCGACAAGTGCTAGTAGGGAGAACCGCGCTATACATAAACCCTCAAGGGTGTCGACGCGATCCTACCCGATATATTTAACACTTGGCCGGAACACCGGAAGTGGCTTTGAAAGCTTCGGAAATACCTAGTGGCCGCGCAAGGCGAACGCAAAACAGTAAGTTTGTACATATTGATTTTATTTTTACCTAGTTTGGTAGGTTAGGTAGGTACCTACTTACTACAATGTTCGTTACTTGCGTACTGTGAGACCGGTGATGGTGGCCGGCCAGGCTCTGTCCCGACTCCCGAGGGCCGCGGTCGCCGTTGGCGCGCGACCTACCTACCGGCTGCACTTGTTTGCTATTTTTTATTTATTGATACCTAGCTAGGTACCTTAGATTATTATCTAAGATTTACGCACTTCACTAGCTGACGCTCGCAGATTGGCTCGCGTGGCACGTCATAAAATGCAGCTGGTTACTGTTTCCCTTGTCATTGTCATTAGACCTAGAGAATTTTCATTTCAACAATTTAAATGAGCCCAAACACGAATATTCTATTGAAAGAAGTTTAGAAGTATTTTTCCGAAGACATCGTGGCAAAGGCATCGTCTTTAACAAAATCAGAAGCTTGTTTTTTGTAGCTTTGCTATAATATTGTGCTAGTACCTACCTACTTGTTGACCTAGGTAGTAGGTACTCAATTCCATGCATATCAGATCGACGGTTCAAAAGTTAATGCTCTCGAACTAATAAATATACAAACAGACCACGCCGCGCCGATTCCTCCAAGTTGTTTGAGAGATCTTCTATCAATAACTTCAGTGCTGAACTCTTACCAAGCGCTGCTCTGAGTTTCCTTCCTAAAATGTTGCCTTTTGTGCCAAAACTTTGTCATCCTCTATATTTTTGTATGGTAGGTACACAAACAAAATACAGTTACTTTGTCGCACGCACCTTTATTTATGCCTTTTTGAATGAAGTTCATCTAGTTATCAAAGTCGAAGTTCGTGACTCCTAAAAAGATTTTCCCAAAGCGAAAACTCATGGGAAGGTATGGGAAGGTAGGTAGGTACTTCAAAGAGGCGCTTTGATGATTACATAAAAATATAGTTAATGTTCTAGGTACCTACCTACTTATATGTAAAACAAAACATGTAATATGAATCTGCACGTAGAACTTGCGTAGAACTGGTAGAAGGCCACCCGGTGCGGGACCTTACCCGCAGTGTATGTCGGTACTAGGTACCTACCTATATACATGTAGGTAGGTATGTATGGCTGTAGATCGAGCGAGCGAAGCGAGTGAAGATCTATCTCTTACGGCTAATAACATGAGTTGAATCCGTCAAGGGGTTGCTAAGATAATTATAGGGGTCCAAAAGGGGAGTTTCAAAAAAAAAGGCGTACAAAAAATACCTACTTACATGAAGTCGGATATCATATGAAGGAGCTTTGTTGATGATACAACATTCCAAAACGATTTTTATTTTTAATCTAAGCCACAATACATGGTTTTTGAGATAGGTACAACGAAAATATAAACCAAAAAAACAAAGAGCTCCCATTTGATACATTTCAATTTGCCATAATGAGCTGAAACTTTGTATAGGTAGGTACTTACTTACCTGTTGGTTTCCCTGACAATACCTAATATAATTGTCGTGACAACAAGTTGATCTGATGATGGATTGAGGATCTGTTTCACAGACTCCTCAGAAAATTGTCTGATTGAGCTGAAACTTAGCATACCTGTCGAGGTCTGATGGCAATACAGTATTGTGATGACAATGACCTGATCTGATGATAGAGTAAGAAGCTGTCCTAAGAATCTCATCAAATTTTGTGTTGTGTGTAACATGGTCCACGATCATTGAAGCACCAACTTTTAGCAGACATCGCGAGATCTCAGTCCGAGGCGAGGTGAACAACTAGTAGTAAGTAGGTACCTACCTATCTACGTACGTACACTCTCAGAATACAGAACATCCTCTGTATTCTGTCTGAGAGTACACATTGCTCTATCAAGGATTTACTGACCCTAGCGAGCCTAGTCGTGGGAACAGCGAGTTTATCTTTGTTTCTAGTATTTACACCATGTGTAGGTTTTTGAACCAAGTAATTGGCGTTGTATGTTAATTTTATCGAGCATAACTGTCGAACCCCTAATCCGATGATTAGGGATGATGCTTGAAATTTCATAGGTCAATAGGTTGTACCATCTAAAAGTGGTTCGCCTCGAACGGAGACGTCGCGATGTCTAATAAAAAAAACTTTTAAAATCGCACTTTTTAAAGTTTCAGCTCAATCAGACAATTAGCTGATGAGTTCCGTCCGAGGAACAGCTCCTGACTCCATCATCAGATCAGGTCATTGTCTTCACGATCTATATAAATAAAGGAGTAGTCCACTTACTCACTCACTCACTCACTCACTGACAGACTCATCACGAAAGCTCGGAAACTACTGGGCCGAGGAGTCTGAAATTAGACACAGACATTCTTTTAAAAGATGCTACCGTGCAATAAGAACGGATTTTGGAAAATTCAGCTCCTAAAGGGGTGAAATTGGGGTTGAACGTTTGTATGAAAGTCCTGTTTTTGAAGTTGGAGACATCAAAATCGGGTTTTAGGTAAATTGACAAAAAAAAAAATACAATTATCAGCATTTTTCAAAAACAGTCCTTAGGGTGTGGTAATAGGGGATGAAAGTTTATATGGGAAGTCCTATGTTTTTGAAGTTAGGGACATCAAAATCGGTTATCAGGTAAACAATTCAAAATAATAAAATACCAACTTAAGTTTTTTTGAAAAACAACCCTCAGGGTGTGTAAATAGGGGATTATTTATTATTTTATTTATTTATTATTTATTTATTCAATTCAGGACAGTGAGCTTACAGTTTACACCAAAACACTGAACTGTCTTAATTAAATAATTAATTAATTGGGATGAAAGTTTATATGAGATTTTTTAATCTATTATGCCTATACAATTGAAATTTGGCACACAGGTTTCTTAAAGAGATTAAACATTTGTTAAGAAATCATATCATGAAAAATCACCCCCGAAGGGAATGAAATGGGGGTTCAAAGGTTCTTTGAAAGTCCTATGTTTTTGAAGTTACAGACACAACAATCGGTATTCAGGTTAAGAGCTATAAGTAATAAGATATCAGTATATGAGTTTTATTAAAAGCAGGCCTTGAGGGTTAATTTTAACCTTAATTATCATCATCAACCTGTAGAAGTCCACTGCTGGACAAAGGCCTCCCCAAAGAGTTCCACGACGAACGGTTTTGAGCATTTTCCATCCACTGACTTCCCACAACCTTCACAATGTCGTCAGTCCATCGGGTGGGGGGCCTTCCGTGACCATGATGGTGACGGTGACGAAAGTGGTGACGGAACGGGGACAGTGACGGTGACGGTTACGGTGACAGTAGGTAGAAGGAGGTAAATAGCTGCATAATAAGTGTTAGTACCTACTTCGGTAAGGATAATGGAAAATTGTCTAGGTAGGTAAACAAACGCGGACGAAGTCGCGAGCGGGACAACTAGTATTGTATAAGTTTCAGCTCAATCAGGTTATTTTGGTTAGGTTACCAATGTTGATTTTATGATAGAGTCTGGAG
Organism: Anticlea derivata; assembly: GCA_947579855.1. NCBI lineage: Eukaryota > Metazoa > Arthropoda > Insecta > Lepidoptera > Geometridae > Anticlea > Anticlea derivata. Next base: position 54,309 of record OX388277.1, on the reverse strand, counting down.
CTGTTTCACGAAACTCCCACTAGACCTGCAAACATTTAACTAGGTATAGATGGCAACAATGGTAACCCAGCCACTGAATCGAATGTATAAGCTACGCAGTACGTAGGTAGGTACCTATCCAGCTTTGTAAGTTTTTGATTCGATGCCAAGTTGCTTGCTTGTTGTTTGTTACAGCTTATATTAGAATGTGCGTCATCGCATCGCATCGCACCAAGCTCGCAGAGAACTCAGTAACGGCCGCCACACTCTATCTGTAAGGCGGTCCCCGGTACTCGGCCCACCTCAGGCTCAGCTATCATCTGAACCGCACATTTTGTAAAACTGGCGTAGGCGTGATAATAATAAGAGTTTTCTAAGTGATGAACAACGCGATAGGGACCAGCAGCGTCTCTCGTCTGCTGCGTCTTCTCTGACCAAGGTGTACTTGACATTCTTAACACACCTTGCTCAGAGAGACCTGCTCGCTCGCTCGGTCGCCCATGAATGAAGGTAAAACTCTTCAAACTCTTCTCTGAAAACGGCTTCAAAGCAAAAAGCAGCGCTGAACTGATTTAGCTACTTTAAAAGGTAAAATTATGTTTGTGAGACTGGTAAGTAAGTATTTAGGTACTAGTATAGTATTATGTTATATGTGATTTAGGTAACATTATGTAGCTTAGCGGCTATGAGTTGTGTGCACTGGATCTAAGTACATTGTGAACACGTGTGGCGGGCGATGTCACTAACCTAAATATAGGTCCCAGTGCATCGACCTGGGCGCGTTAGGTATTGTTTGTTTGTTGTTCAGCTGTTGCCAAGGCACTGCCTCAGAGCTGCTGCCCCACCCACAGCACAGCACTGCCCGCGGCCCGCGGACACTCGGCCAGCGCCGCACCGCCCGACGCTTTTATCATAATTATAATATTAATACAACAACTAACTAGTCATCTATTTTCAATTGCTTCTTTGAAATGATCCAAAGGTGGACTCAAGTAAAGTCAGGTAGTTGGGTATAGGTACCTATTTGGTTTATGGAGAATACTCCATAAACTTTATTTGGCTGAATCTCAGAAGCCAGTACTATGTCTGGCCGAGTAGAGTAGAGTAGAGTAGAGTAGGTAAGGTAAGAGGGTAACCAGTGTGGTGGGTGTGTTGCAGCTGCAGGGCGCGGGAGGTCGCGCGAGGAGAGCCGGGCGTCGCCGGCGCCGGCGCTGCAGCTCGCGCTGAGCACCATCCGCGAGGCCTGGACCGAGCCCACCTCGCTCAACCACCGCTGGTCAGTACCTATACCTACCTATGTATGTTTGCCTTTGCTTGCACCCACCCCACCTCACATTGAAGATAATAAGTACATATCAGAATACAATATTCTGGAGTTTAAGTAAATTAGTTTAGTATGATCTAGGTTGCATGCAATTTCGCGCTAATTCACATTATGGCATTGCTATTTTTGGAATTCTAACAGTTAATACATTTTATTGATGAACTGAAGTTCCGGGGTCAGGTGATGATGTCGGCAGGCGTTCTTCTCGTGTAATGAAGATAAATAAATAAATAATAAATAAATAAATAAATCTTTATTCATTACCTTAGTGCTACGAATAACATTGAGAATTAATATCTAATTAAGGGTAACAAATAAAACGATGCCTGAACTAGGAAAACCTGTGTCTCAGGCGGTAAAAGGCTAACATTAATAACTAAAGTTGGTACTTATGAATATTCAAATTAATTAACTTAAAATCTGTAGCCTATAAGCTAAATTTAAATGCTATTTAGGGCTAACTTAAATACATGGGCAAGTATTAGACTAGGTCATAAATAATTAATTAATTAATTAAGATGATAACAATAAGTACCAAAAATAACGAATTTAAGAAAGTTTGTTGTAATAATTGTGTTTTTCCTTACTGTTGATATAACTTTACTATCCTGAAAGCAGGATGGTACCATGTTATGAATGACCTTGTTTAGTGCTCAGTACTCACTCTCTAAGAATCGATAACTATCATATGTATCTGGTTACGGTAAATTATAATGAATGGAGTAGTGTCGATATCTCCGCTATGATTCGCATTCATGAGATGCACCGCGTCTGCGTTCGTGCGGCCTGCTGGTCGGTAGGTAAGTAGCGCAGGAATGTGTGCCAAGCGCTCTCCAATACCGATTTATGAGAAGAGCTGGCTGTCTGTCTGCGTGCGTGCGGGTACGGCGCGGCGGCGGCGGCATGTCGCCCGCCCGCCACAACCACATACTATACATGCTATCGATAGTTAGTAGGTATCTACTACGCGGCAACTGCAACTGAAATAATTTGCCACACCGGCGCGCACCGGTCAACCACACACATGCATACAGTGTCCACAGTGATATTTTCTCCTAAATTTAGGGTATTTTTGGTGCCTAGGGTATTTTTTAATAGAATTTCTTAGGGTATTTTTTGGGGAAAAAAAATTGTCAGTGTGAGGAAAGTATTCCACTAAAAATAAGCAATTTAAGTCAAAAAGTATAATTTTGCTAAAAAGTTTGAATATTTTGTTCTGTTACACTTTTTGAACCAAATTTCAGGGTTGGCAACACTGCATGCATAATCCCATTCCTCTTCAGTCGGATCTTTTCAGCGAACCGACGACGCCGCCGCCGCGGCGGATCGTCCCCCTATGCCATTATCAAGAATTCAATGTCAAATTTGAAAAATCACGGCTGCCATTTTGAACTTTTTTGTTTTTGAACCGTTTGTTCTCAAAATCGATATCTGAGAGTCCCCCTATGCCATTATCAAGAATAAATAAATAAATATTCCGGACATATTCACACGGTCAACTGATCCCAAACTAGGCATAGCCTGTAATATGGGTACCAGAGACTGATATACATAATAGATATATATTTAACACCCAGACACAGAACAAACATCTGTGTTAGTCACAAATGTTTGTCCAGTGCGGGAATCGAACCCGCGACCTCTAGCGCAGAAGGCAGAGTTACTACTAACTGAGCTATGAGGCCTGTCAAAGAATTGAATGTCAAATTTTAAAAATCATGGCCGCCATTTTGAACTTTTTTCTTTATGAACCGATTGCTCTCAAAATCGGTATCTGAGGCTCGTATTCAGAGACACGACTCAAGCATAGATTTAATCACAGATCAGCTGAACTCTACTTAAGTATTGAATCTCTTCTCAAACATAGCTTTTATTCAAGAACGGAACTTAAACTATTCTCAGCTGAATCGAGTCTCAAATCTGTACTCAAATGTTCTCGTTTACATTTTGATTTATTTATAATTTTCGATCCGTTTTACGCAGAAATTCAAACAGCCAGGGTGGAAATAGAATAGAGCAATAAAGTGAAGTATAAATATGCATCAAAGTACGTGTAACGGAACGAAAATGTCATTTGATTAATGTCAAATCAAATCTAAACTCAAGCACCGATTTCGTCTGATTGACGTTTCAGAATAAGCATTTACTCAGGTGCACTGTGATCATTGAATCTATACTTAAATACTGTTCAAGAATTAGAATCTCGCCTCAAATCGAGATTTAAGTACAGACAGATCAATGCTTGAGTCTTGTCTCTGAATACGAGCCTGAGAGTCCGCTTATGCCATTATCAAGAGTCGAATGTGAAATTTTAAAAATCATGGCCGCCATTTTGAAACTCTTTGTTTATGTACCGATTTCTCTCAAAATCGATATCTGAGGGTCCCCCTATGCCATTATCAAGAATTGAATGTCAAAGGAGTTGGTTCGTTCTGGGACTAGTCTATGTACACTACATAGAAAAATTAGGAAAAAATAGAACACAAGAAAAATACAATTTTATAAATTTTTTGGCAAATACAATGGTACCAAGAAAATATCTCCCTCCACTCTTTACTCACCCTGTTATGTACAAGTACAACTCATACGGTAACTCCTACTCCGGACCTGAGACCCAAGATACAGGCTTACACGCCTAGTTTGGGCCTCTACGACAACCCAAAACTTGGTCTATGAAAATGGTCTTATAAAACCTACCAATAATCATGTGTATCATTTTGGCAATAAATTATCTTTATCTTCTGTTCAGGTTTAAGATTTTTATTTTCTCAAAATAATAAATTCACTTACATGAGAAACACAATATTTACTTATATCTAACACTTTTAGGGCTTAATCGTACACAATTTTAATATTAAACGAAACAATTAAAGAGTAGGAGCCATTTCATTCTGGGCCTGGTCCATGTACACTACATAGAAAAATTAGGAAAACATAGGAGATTACAAGAAAAATACAATTTCATTAATTTGAAGACAAATGCGATGGTACAAGAATAGTTCTTCTGGTAAGTTTTTTACTATGTGAACACTATTTGAAGGCCGCCATGTTGGTTTATAATTGGCGTTTGACATGACATTGACATATATTTCATGTCATGTTGTTTATTTGATGTTTTTGTTTTGTCAGATAAATGTAGGTTGTCAAAATGACATTTCATGCACGTCCATCCGCCATATTTTTGTAGCGCTGTGTGTTGCTATCTTTGTCGAAGAAAATCTTAATGTACCTTAGAACGAAGTCAATTTAAATAAAATAACCAATTAAATAGGTTTACTTTACTGCTTAGCCATATTTTAGAGTAGTGTACACAATGCAGGCCCAGGCTCCATATATTGATGAAACGTCTCTTTTGCAGTTTTGAAGGTGTTCCAACAACTTAATACACATTATTTATTATCAAACATAGAACACAGAAATGCAATTTTTTTTTTGAAAACTAAAAAAAAAAACTTTTTTTTATGCAGATCTTATTTTTTTCAAAATCGAGCCCGTAACACCTAACATCACTTTTCGATTACTCTCACAGTTTCCGATTTCACTTTAGTGGCCCGAAAAAAAAACTCTCCCTGTATGGCCTGTATACTTGTGCTCCTTCGTATATAATATTTTTTTTACCGTAGTTTGTTCGTGGGGCATGTAATTTTATATCATTTGCGTTCTAATCCTTTGTATTTGATGTTTTTTAGTAAAAGTTATTTGTGTATATGTATATCTTTAGTAAGTATTATTACGTATAATTATGCAGTTATAATATAAATAGGTTTGTAGAATGCTCAATATTTTAGTTTCCTTATATATTGTTTCGGTAGATTATTACTTCGTCTTTTATTTACTTTCCTTTAACTAAGAGTGAATGTATATTTTCCTTCGCCATTAGGTATCTCTTGGTTTGACTGTGCGAAACTTGGTGATGACTTCTATGTAATATCAGTGTTAAATAACGTGATGATACCTAACCTCGTTCTCTTTTGATGGTTTCAGCCGCGTGCTAAGGCGCGTATACGCACAAAACAGCCCATTAGAACCAGAGAACACTACAGAACGAGACAGCGAGCGGGAGTCGGACGCGAGCGCCAGCGCCATGATGACGCGCCCACAACTCACCGAGCTACAGCCGCGGCCAGACGCGTCGCCGGGGCTCATGCGCCGCCGCTACTCCGTGCCCGAGACTATCATGAGAAAGTAGGTGCCTAGCCTCGTTACATACCTACTGTACTGTCCCAGAAACACGCACACAGACTGTGAAACTGAATGCTACGTAGGTTCGTAGTATCAAGCACTCAATCAGCGCTCTTCGTTTCAGATACAGGCTAGCCCAACAGAATTCTGACTCCGAGGAGTGCGGGGCCCTCGATGGCGGTAGTCTGACGCCGGCGTGTGGCGCGTGTCCCTCCCCGCCGCGCGACACCCCGCGCTCCGCGGGGGAGTCCCCGCGCCACCTGCGCCGGGACCGCGAGCTGATGCGCAAGTCTGCGCTGCTGCGTCGCTTGTGGGCGCGCCCCCCCGCACCCCCCGCAAGCCCCCCCGGCTGCCGCTGCGAGACGCGCTCGCTGGACGAGCTGCGCGCCGAGCCCCGGCCCGAGCGGAAGCGGCAGCGGCGGCGCGCGCCCTCGGTCGCCGACCCCACCTGCGCTGCGCTGTCATCCTGCGCGGACTCGGCGGACGCGCGCGCCGCCGCCGACTCCACCGCACCCGCCAGCCCCGAGGACTCGGCTGCGCTCTCCACCTCCGCGTCGACCGCGAAGGAGACGCCCGGCTCGATGGAATTCGCGTCCTCGATCGAGCGCCACTTTGAGGGCCGCGTGAGCGCGCGCGGCCCGAGCGTCGAGAACGAGGACCGCAACGCGACCCCTTCCCCTCTCGCGCGCCCCTACGAGGTGTTGGAGGTGGTGGTGTCGGAGTCTGCGAGCTCCTCCCCGCCGGAAGGCGAGCGTCTCCCCCCATCCTCCGGCCCCATCGCGCCGCGCCGGCCCCCGCGCGACATGAGCCTCGATGAGTACGTGTCGCGCGTGCTGGTGGAGAGCCTCAACTCGCTGTCGGACAGGCTCGAGGGCGTGACGGCGGGCATCGGCACCGATCGCAAGCTGAGCGTCGTCGAGAAGGAGATAAAGGTGCGGCTGCAGAACGCCGCCGTCAACACTATCGTGCACCTCAGCCCCACCTCCAACAACCAGATCATATTCGGCAACGAGGAGCTCTGCGACGAGGAGCAGGAGTTCGAGAGCGATCTTCGCAACGCGCAGCACCGGGGGCCGCCGCGCGACGAGTGCAACAACCCTCGCGCGCCCTCCTCCCTAGAGGTCAACAACAACGCGTCGCCATCCGCGTCGCCGTCGCCGACGCCGACGCCGCGCGTCTCTCGCTTCGACGCCGTCATCCAGCACGACAACGTGAACCGCGCCGTGCTTCAGCAGATCCAGAAGCTGTTCCGCGACGAGCTCCGCCACGAGCACCGGGAGAGCGGCGATGACGTCGGTGCCGTCTCGCACATCGACATCTCCAGCGTGGACGCGTTCCTGTCGGGCGGAGCCGGCGCCGACACCATCTCCGTGATGACGAGCGACGCTGGCTCGCCGGTCGCCGGCGTCGGCGCCGGGAACTACTTCCGCGACCTCGAGCTCGCGCTCGTGCCGCGCCGCTGCGCCGCGCCGCACTCCGCCTCCATGGAGGTGAACGCCTCCTCCTCCGAGGACGCGGAGGCGGACGCGCTCGCCTCCGACGCTACCAGCCTCGTCGACAGCCTCGACGACCCGCAGTCGCCGCGCGCGGCTCTGCTGCGGCGCCGCGCGCGCCCCGCCCTGGTGCGCTCCGCCGTCGACGTGCTGGATCTGCTGCCGGACCCCGCGCCCCCGCCGCCCCCGCCGCCCCCGCGAGACCGCAGCGCCGCCTTCTTCGTGCGCATCCGCGATGACGCGGCGGAGGGTGAGCGCGCGCGCGTCGCGGAGTGCATGCCGGAGCGGATCCGGCAGAAGCTGCACCGGCGGCACCGCAAGCGCGAGCTGCGAATGGAGTGCGCGCGCCGCGGGAAGGTGCGCCAGCTGCGCGACGAGCTCGAGCGGCGCCGCGCGGCCGAGCAGGCGCGCGCCGAGCGCGCGCTCGAGCGGGACGCCGCCGCGCTCGCCGACTCGCTGCTGGCCGACCTCATCGCCGGTGTGGCGCGCGACGAGTGCCGCCTCGAGCGCGCGCGGCCCCACCGGGAGCCGCCTGCGCCTGCGCCTGCGCCCGAGCGCCGCCGCTCCGATGCCGCTGACGAGCGAGCGCGGTGCCCGGAGCGGCATCAGGTGCGCGGCCGGCCGGTCGCGCGCCCGCCGCGCCGCGTATACCAGAAGTCGGAGATCCGCGAGGGAGACAAGTGCATCGAGATCCTCGAGATCCTCGAGTACTCGGCCGCGTCGCGCTCCTCACCCGAAACCACGCCCACCGACGACAGCGCCGAGCGCGCTCGCACGCGGCGCTCGCGCATCCCGGTGCCGGTGCCGCCCGGCGACCGCATGCGTCTGACGGGCGGTGACGGCCGCGCCGCGCCCCCGCTGGCGGAGCTACTGCTGCGCGCGCTGGCACCGCCCGCGCGCGCCCCCGCCCCCCCGGAGCCCCGCTCGCGCTCCAACTCGTTGCGCTTCAAGCGGGTCTTCGACATGATCCCCGAGGAGCGCGGCGGCCCCGGCGGCGACTCACCCTCCCCCGAGCTCCCGGGCGAGGGCGCGCGGCGCGCCTCCACGCCGAGCGCCGGGTCTCCCCCCGCCCCCGCGCCCCCGCGGCGCAGCGCCGGCACGTCCCCGCCGGCGCCGGGCGAGGCGCGCCGGCAGCGCTCGCAGACCACGATGACGTCACCGAGCAGCCGGTCCGCGGCGACGAGCCCCTGGCGCGCGCCCCCGCCCCGCCCCCCGCCCCCGCGGGAAGGTATCGTGTGCGCACTCCGCCCGACGCTGCACCGCACCGCTTCTCTCGCAGTAGAGTAGGTAGTCGCGACGCCCACGCGCCGAAGATAATGCACCCGCGATATTACGACACGCGACGACATACCTATACTCGTAGATAGATCAGATCGCAGCCGACCGCGCACCCGTTGCAACGTAGTAGGATGATGTTTACCGTGATATTTGTTTTTTTAAATAAATCGTTTAAAATGTAAACAGTGGTTTCATTCCGCCTCCAAAGGTTCGAGGGAGAGATGTCGAGGAGAGAACCCCGCGAGGGTCGAGCACGAGCGCCGCTCGGTGCCGACTCGGAACGACAGGGAGTGGAGAGAGACTCGCGCCGACGACGGCGGCGAGAGGACGCGGCGGGCGGCGGCGACGCTCGGGGAGCGGGGGAGGCGCGGCTCGGGGGCCGAGTCGGGCGGCTCCAGCTCCAGCGATCAGTCGGGGGGCTCGCTGCTGTGCTCGCTGGCGCCGCGCTGGCTGTCTGCGCACGCGCGCCAGCGACGCCGGCCGCGTCGCGCGCCGCCCCCCGAGCCCCCCTCCCCCGCCCCCGCCGGCGGCTGGTCGGTGACGGTGGCGGGCTCGTGCCGCGCCGCGCTGCCCGCCGACGTGGAGATGCGGCTACGTTTCCCGCACGAGCACCGCGAGGCCCGCACTGGGCGACACCAGGTACCTACCGCGTGTTCGTGCTACGATCATCCTGAACATTTCGTAGCGTTGCGTCGAGTGCCTGCATGTTGATAGTGCGCATGGTTGCAGGAGTGCGAGTGCGCTGCGTGCGCCGGCCCCGCCCCCGCCCCCGCCCCCGCCCTGCTCCCCGCGCGGCCCCTCTCGCGACAGGACCGCCTCACGCTCACTATGAAGAAGGAAGCTCAAGGTGAGACTTGACGATCGAAGGGTCACGTGCTTAAAGCCGGTGCTACCGAGGGGATGTTAAAATAGGGGAGGCTCCAGCTTCTTTCCATGTCGTTCATGTCGTAAGAAGGGCCTATTCATGTTAAAATTATCCTCAAAATTGCGACATTCCCATTTTACTTACACAATTGCACTGCACCGCTGGCCGTAATTTCCTTTACCGTTAGCTTATTGGCAATCGTCTTCGGAGTACCTATACGTACCTACCTACAAATACAGGCATTTGGCTGTATTAGTCGTTAATTAATTATTAGATCTATTCAATGGATTACCGTAGATGGTTTAGACTACCTAAGGCCTAGTGGCTCGCTGGGTAGGATGGAACTGGAGTTCTTGGATGAGTTGGATGTTGTTGATCTTCGCCAGTACAATTATATTCGTAACCAGAATGATGTAACTTTGGATTTGATTTTATCTAATCTACATATATCACTATTAAGCTGTAATAGCCCTCTTGTTCCCGTTGACGCTCAGCATCATGGCGCATTAATTGTATCGATTAACTTATGTATTGAAGAGTATCTAAAACCGGCTCCAAGAATTAAATATTGTTATAATAGGGGAAACTATGACGCGCTCAATAATGAGCTGTCAATGGTGGACTGGAATGATTGTCTGGCTGGTGACTCACTGGATGAAGCTACTGATAGTTTTTATAAACTGTTAAAATGTTTACGAGACAAATATGTTCCCAGCAAGGCGGTTCAAAAAAAATTATTTCCACCTTGGTACTCCCCAGCTCTAAAAAAAGTGTTAAAAGAAAAATTTAAGTTTTATGGTAAATACAAACGCTATGGAATGTTAGCTGACAAAATTACTATTGATTATCTTAAGAAAAGAGCTAAAGTTTTAGAGGACAGCTGCTATAACGTATTTATATCCTCAGTCGAGGACTCAATTAAAACTAATCCAAGATATTTCTGGTCCTATCTTAAGTCTCTATCCAAATCAACAACATTACCAAATTCCATGTCCGATGATAATGGGACTGCCAGTTCTGGAACTGAAATTTCTAACTTGTTCGCTCAACACTTCCAATCCAACTTTCTTGCACCTCAAAATCTGTCTAATAGCCCCAGCCCTTCAAATGGGCGACCTCCGATAATGCCTATTGATTGTAATTTATCCTCAATTGAACTGTCAGTACCGCTAATTAAAACCAAACTGCTGAAGCTAGACAAAACCAAATCAGCCGGTCCCGACGACATACATCCATTGCTATTAGTGAAATGTGCTGATTATCTTTCTTTACCTTTATTTATACTTTTCAGTAGATCCATCAGGGAAGGGCAAGTTCCTACCATTTGGAAATCGGCGTTTGTAACTCCCGTTCATAAAAAAGGCCCAAAAGACAAAGTTTGTATTTACCGTCCTATATCTAAATTATGTATTATAGCTAAACTGTTAGAGAAGATAGTCTATGAGCAAGTCTATGGGTCCCTCAGGAGTACACTCCCTGCTACTCAACATGGGTTTCTTTCAGGTAGGTCTACTGTCTCCAACCTCATACTGCTTAATGAATATCTTACAGACACTATGGATCGTGGCTATCAGACGGACGTGGTCTATACCGATTACAGTAAAGCCTTTGATCGAATTGACCACAATCGTCTGATTTATAAATTATCATTGGCAGGAATCAGGGGTGACCTTCTGAGATGGTTCACTTCATATATCCACAACAGATCTCAGGTTGTTGTCTTGGGTAATTACTCATCTAAGTGGATGGGTGTTCCAAGTGGCGTTCCTCAGGGCTCACTATTGGGCCCACTACTATTTTTAATTTTTGTTGCTGATATAGACTCATGTTTCTTGAACTCCTCTGTCCTTACCTTTGCTGATGATATGAAGATATTTAGACAAATCACCTGTCAACATGATGCTATACTTCTACAAGAGGACCTCAATCGTCTGGACTCTTATTGCCTTGATAATAAACTTGATGTCAATGCTAGTAAATGCAATATTATAACCTTTACCAGAAAAATCAACGTTGTCAACTTCGATTATTCCCTTAAAGGGCACGTACTTCAGCGAGTCAATGAGATAAGAGACTTAGGAGTAACCCATGATTCAAAACTAATTTTTGATTCGCATGTTTCAGCAATTGTTAAAAAAGCATCTAAAGCTTTAGGGTTTATAATTAGATCCTCTAAAGACTTTACGAACGTCAAAACGATTAAAATACTGTATAGTACATATGTACGATGCCACTTGGAATATGCCTCCCAAGTATGGAACCCTGCCTACGAAATTTATGGTGATCGTCTTGAGGGAATTCAAAGAAAATTTCTACGCTTCCTTAACTTTAAAATGAAGAGTTATAACCCGGACTACCTATCCAACTGTGCCAGGCAGCACCTGCTTCCTCTTTATCTCAGACGAGACTTTGCGGATGTAGTCTACCTCTCACGCATTGTCAACTCAGCTGTTGATTGTCCGCCTCTTCTAAGTAGGATCAAATGGTATGCCCCTACACGAACATTTAGGAAAAGCAATCTGTTCTATCTGCCCTCAGTATCTACGAACTACTGCCAAAATGCGTTTATTTACCGCGCAAGTGAAACGTTTAACTTATTAAATAGTAAACATGACCTTGATCTATTCAACTGCAGTATTCCAACTCTTAGAAATAAACTCAATATCACATTCTTTGACCGGTAACCCTCTTTGTACATCTTCCAGATCCTAATTAGTGACTAGCACTTACTATGCTTATTGATATCGTGACTGTGAGTGACCCTTAAGGTATTAATTACTCAACTTATCTTCTTTTTTTTGTCTGCCCGTTATCCAACTTGTATCTACCAGTGAAGACCTTTAAATGGCCTTAAGCTATATATTTAAGTTTCCAGAATGTTTTTCTCAGTGCCGATGGTTTTCCAAAAATAAATAAATAAATAAATAAAATAAATAAATAAATTAATACATAGTTTTTGTGTACTTTTGCAGACTCTTCGATTCTTGCAACAAAGAGTATGAGGAAGTCAACGGAGCAGCTGCCGGACCTCGAGACCTACCGCGCCTCTCGCACCAAGCTCAAGAGCTCCGTGAAGGTACGATGTATTCCTACCTCACCTCCACCTCTCCCACCTACCCTACACCCCCCCCCCCCCCCGCTACTACCGATTCTATTGTGTAACTAATAGGTTGCTAAAGTATTAAACTCTCTCAACTAACGTGTGTAGGAAAAGGTAACTGTTGTATTTTCTGCTCGAACAAACGCCGCCGCATGCCGAGCGCGAGCCGATAACTTCAAACTTAAAGTGAGCAAAACGGTGGAGCAGTGTCCACACTGCAGTACCAAGCTCCATACATTTATGAAACATCTCCTCTGGGGTTCTAGTTAATCTAAGGAGTCTAAAAAAATAATTGAATTTTAGTTATTAATAAGGGGTCAATCTAGATATATTTTGTTGTTGGGTTCACTGGGCTGGCTGTGCTGTGCTCGAGTGGAGTGGGTGTGGTCGTGTGAGTGGTGTATTTACATCTAGAAGGCGGTTGTTTCAGACGCGGCGCGGGTACTCCCTGCACTGCTGGCTGCCCGACGACGAGCCCGCGCCCATCAGGTACCTACCTGCCTGGTGCCCCACCAAGCTACCTACCTGTTTAACTTGGCTGATTTACGACTTACGATTACAGGGTAAATAACGGCCTGTCGGTCCTGGGGTGCGCTATCATTCCGGAGCTGAAGCCGCGCGTGCCCACCATGAGCGAGCGCGACCTGACGCGCGTCTACACGCCGCGACACTACCTGCGCTCCTAGCGAGCGCGACCTGACGCGCGTCTACACGCCGCGACACTACCTGCGCTCCTAGCGAGCGCGACCTGACGCGCGTCTACACGCCGCGACACTACCTGCGCTCCTAGCGAGCGCGACCTGACGCGCGTCTACACGCCGCGACACTACCTGCGCTCCTAGCGAGCGCGACCTGACGCGCGTCTACACGCCGCGACACTACCTGCGCTCCTAGCGAGCGCGACCTGACGCTCGTCTACACGCCGCGACACTACCTGCGCTCCTAGCGAGCGCGACCTGAACTCGTCTACACGCCGCGACACTACCTGCGCTCCTAGCGAGCGCGACCTGACGCTCGTCTACACGCCGCGACACTACCTGCGCTCCTAGCGAGCGCGACGGCGACACGGCTGCCTGCCTGCCCTACCCAGCCTAGGTGCTACACGCACATAACTCTGGGCTGACAATTGAACCAACTAAAATTTGGTGTCACTTTTAGTAAAGTTTTTTCATGAAAATCGGAACGTATTTATTGGCTGTTGTTAAGTTTAAATAGAATATAAGGCGTTTTTTTAATGTTAGGTTTAATAAATATGTAAGTTCTTAATTACGTAGGTACCAACCTACCTACGAAAATTAAACTCATTTTATTAAAAACCGATTTGTTTTCATTTGTTTTCTTTACTACTTCACCGCCTGAGAGGGGGCGAGTGGTAGGTACCAAAGGGGTGGGTGGTCGGAGCGGGGTTCCGGCTGCTGATGGCGGCGGCGATCTGGGCGTGGGCGTGTCATTTAGTTACTCTCACTAATTGTGGTACCTAAGGGTTTCACGTGCGTTCCTTATATTCGTCCAGCTATCTTTTCTGTTTCTCTACTATTCTTATAACTATTCTCTATTCTTTTAACTTTTAATCTTTCTTATTTAGAGGACAGTGTACTGTAATGCTGTAATCCTCCCTGCCTACTATGAGGTGTGAGAGAAGTAAAAAACAAAAAGTTAAGTAAACACAAGGGTCCGCCTTGATGTGATATGAATTCCACTTCCACCCCATGAGTTTAAAACCTACTATATTATTGACAACAATTAGATTTTCACCGCACCTTGAACGAATGGTCTTGCTGCCTGAACGCTAGTTAAAATTCCTGAGAGGATGACACTGGGCTGGCAGGCAGGGCACGCACCAGCAGCGCTAGCCTTCCGCGTTGACTCACCTCAATTAGTAGATGGAAGTAGTATTTATAAATTGTGTCCGCACCACGGAACAGGCTGTAGAAAACCTTGGCGAGTTGAATGAAACCAGGGTTCTGCTGTCTGCCTCACTTGGGTTACGTAGTGGGACTGCTGGCCCCGGTGTTGGAGCCCGATCTAGGTAGGTAAGGTATATAAAAAAAGAACCTAATATTTTGTTACTAGCAAACCGTCGACTATAGTGAATCTAACAGGAGGAACACAGAGAGCAGAGTATTTATGTAAAAGAATCTATCTAAGATGTTCCCGAGACATTTGCAATGAAACCAACAATAAAGTCTTATATTCTTTACCTAATTTTAAAATAGCTCACCTGACCTGAAAACACTAATTAGACCTTATTGTACCAGGTATCCCAGGTGTACCTGTAGGTACACCGTATCACATCACAAGGGCGGCAACAATATCTTGTGGATATCTGTTTTAACAAAAGAAAACATACCTAGAACCCACAGACTAAGAAGATACTACTAGAACCGACTATTCATTCATCATCCATCCATCATGGGTGTGCCGTGCACAGACTAGAAAGATACTACGTATACTGGTGTCGTGCATGGGAATGTATGAAAAAGTATGTGGGTCCACATACTTTTTGGAGTTACAATCGAGTTGATTACTTCATAGAGAAATAATCGATTCGCGTAAAGAATCGTACTAATCTAAATTACTAACGAATCATCCTGGTGGGAGCCGAAACATGCTATAAAACCAAGTTCCTGGCCGATAAAGTATCTAATAAAATGGAAAGCTTTTATCATAGCAAAACAAAGGAAACATTGAAAATGTACTAAAATGTTCTAAAATCGATAGATCGATGTGCAATTTGTGCAATATGTGCATGATGTAATCTCTGATAACAAAAAGTTAAATGTTACCAGCTTTCGCTACAAAGTTGCCTAAGTTCAAAGGTGTAAAATAGGGTCGATTTACGTGTTATTATTTAAAAATAGTAGTAATGTAATAGTATTCGACATTGCCCTGAACTTCGGTTAACGTTAAGTTAGTAGTAATAGAGATTTAGAAACGCGGAACGGGCTGCGGGCTGCATCGATCGAATTTTACGGCAACCCCGAGTAACATTCCGCAGTACACTTTATTAAATTACTATGTTGTATTTGTATTTTGAGTGTAGTGCTCTATGTAAAAATTCTAAAAACAGAAATACCTGGCCGCATACCATTCGCCTTTCTTTGACGGGCCTTTCCCAGGGTGCGTTTTACTGGTAATGAACCTATCTCGATGAAAGGAAAATTTGAATGGTTACGGCGCGACTTTCGAAGTTCTTCTAATTTCCGGAGCTTTATAGAGTGAGTTATTGGTGCAGTTAGGGTAATATTGTGCAGAACGGGGTTAAGTTCTAAGATTCCAATTTTCCTTCCTCCACAGCCTATATTACAGCGATTCTAATGGGGTTTGGGTTTCTTCAAAGGAAAATATAGGTTTTTTTTCTTGCTATCCATGTGCGACCATTTTATTCACACGCGGAAGAGGAAGTGAAACAATAACAGGAAGTGACAGATAGAATGAAGTAACAATGACAATATTCGAACGAGAACTTAGATAAAACTAAAACCATAGATAATACCTATTCAACTAATTTTTTTAGTCGTCAAGCACAACTTCACTATCTACCGATTTTTTAAAACATAGAAAATCGGATGTTACATGGCGTGTCACTAAATGCATTTAGGAATATTATGTCAGTTTTTTGTCAGGGCGCACTTGTATGATCTCTAGGCCATAGTTTACGCAAGATTTTATTCTTCCCTTCATGGGAATCATGCGGGGCCCCGCAGTACATTGAAGTGGCACTAATTGGTCAGTTTTTGACTGGCGAGGGGTAGCCTCTACCAAAGAGGAGGTTAGGTTTAGGTTAGGTTTGGGTTAGGTTTGGGTTAGGTTTGGGTTAGGTTTGGGTTAGGTTTGGGTTAGGTTTGGGTTAGGTTTGGGTTAGGTTTGGGTTAGGTTTGGGTTAGGTTTGGGTTAGGTTTGGGTTAGGTTTGGGTTAGGTTTGGGTTAGGTTTGGGTTAGGTTTGGGTTAGGTTAGGTTAGGTTAGGTTAGTTAGGTTAGGTTAGGTTAGGTTAGGTTCCACGGACCTGCTGGGGTGTCCCAGTGGGCGGAGAGGTGAACTCCGACGTGGCGCGTCCCCGGGTGGCGGATAGGGGGTTCCGGTGTGCCGACAGCCTCCAAGCGGGGGTTGTCGGCACACTGGCGCGGACCAAACACTGGGGGGGTTTAGGGGGGGGGTTAGCTTCTCCGCGCGTCCCTTTGACTGAGCAAAGGGCGCAGTGGATGGAGCAGGGATGGGAGCTCGGAACCCACGTGGTCACTCGTGACTCGTGGACTGAGGGTCTTGGCTTAGCCGCCCGGGCCGCGAGGAAGAAACCTCTCTAAAAAATTACCCGCGGCGTACCACCGAGAGTGATGGGGTTGTGGTTATGTAGTTTACTATGTACCATTTCCCCCGCAACTCTCAATCCCGGCAACATGTTGGTGGCGAGGGGGACTCGACCGTGTGCCATTATCATGGCTACACACGACATGGTCGACTCACCTCGCTACCGTTCGGCATGTATGGTCAGGACTGAGGCCGCTCAGGGAAGGAGGAGAGGAAGAAAACCTCTGTAAAAAATAACAACGGCGTAACACCGAGAGTGATGGGGTGGTGGTGGGACCACCGCCTCCGCAACTCTCTATCCCGACAACATTTAGGTGGCAAAAGCGACTCGATCGTGAATAAGCATGATTGACTCGCCTAGCTACCTTGTGTATGGTCCGGAGGCCGTTCAGTGGGATCGGTGTGAGGCCGATCCCACTCTGGGAAGGAGGAGAGGAAGAAAACCTCTGTAAAAAATAATGCGGCGTAACACCGAGAGTGATGGGGTGGTGGTGGGACCACCGCCTCCGCAACTCTCTATCCCGACAACATTTAGGTGGCAACAGCGACTCGATCGTGTAGCCGCATGATTGACTCGCCTAGCTACCTTGTGTATGGTCCGGAGGCTGCTGAGTGGGATCGGAGCGAGGCCGATCCCGCTCTGGGAAGGTGGCGGTGCTGCGGGTTGTTGGTATCGACAGCTGCGCACCGCCTGCCCCGTGAGGGGGGCGAGCGGTAGCCCCTGCCGAGTGACAGGGGACTTTTCGGGTCCGTGGGTGGTCGGAGCGGGGTTCCGGCTGCTCGTTAGCGGATTCGGGATGGCGGCGGCACTCCAGGCAAGTGCCGCCGTGAGCTCCGCGCACTTTGTGCGCGGGTTCTGGTCGTGGCTATGGGTGCCATTCCCGGGATTGTGCTCCACACAACAGGCAAAATGCGAGAGGGGCACCGGTGCGTTCCATTGGAGATCCCGGAGCCCCTTGACATGCATGGAGGCTGGCCAACGTGGTGGTTTTAGTCGGTAAGAGTCCGACATACCCTTTCTTTTGCCCCCGCAAAAGGAGGGATCCATGAGGATTTCCCCACGTTAAAAAAAAAAAAAAAAAAAAAAAAGGTTAGGTTAGGTTAGGTTAGGTTAGGTTAGGTTAGGTTAGGTTAGGTTAGGTTAGGTTAGGTTAGGTTAGGTTAGGTTAGGTTAGGTTAGGTTTTTTTTTTTTTTTTTTTTTTTTTATAGTTGCCATCTCGAAATGGCACTACGACGACATTCCTCTGAAAGAGTTCAGAGCCTGTTTTAACTGTACTTATCTATTCACAATTCTATTAGGCTTTTCCTTACTATCCATCTCAAGTAATTCTCTGTATTTATTATGTACTATTTCTTTCCTCATTCACAATGCTTTCTGTTCTCCTATCCATTTTGATTCCTTTCTTTCTTATTATGTGTTCTACTATGATTTCTGGTTTAGATCTTTTCTATTTCTCATTATTATCGTATTCTTTCTCTCTTTGTTTCCTTCTATCTTCTACTATCTTTGGGAAGGGTGTACACAGGGTTTGTTTTTTATTGCCTTTCTACAAATTTTTTCTTATTGTAATTTTCTCAATCTTAAATAAATCTTATTTTTCTAGTTTTTTGTTTACAATATTTAGTTAATTAATTGATTACAATATTTATGCGTCTTACTTCTTATTTACTTACAATTTTGACTTATTTGTATAACTTAATCAATACTCCACTTATTTACTACCATATTGCTTATTCTAATTTTTAATTATATGCTGTTCCTATATATCTTTATGATATATAGTCACCATATTTTATACATCTATTTATTTCTTTTTATTACTGCTTCTGCTACATTTGTACAATATTCAATTAATCCATACCTAGTCTTTTTGTCCATCATCAAGGTATTAACAGTTTTTGCCTCTAGTCTACAGTTTAGGTTTTGCTCAGTTTCGTATCTCCTCAAGCTGAAGACGGGGCATTCAAACAGTATGTGTGTCACGGTCTCTATAGCATCTGGGTCACAGATGCACGATGGGTTTTCCTTGCACTTGAACCGGGTCAAGTACTCTGAAAACCCACCGTGCCCTGTCATTATTTGAGTCATGGTACTCGTTGGTTCGGTCAGTCTTATAACTTTATACGCTTGCACCGCGTCAGGAAAGAACATTTTTGTTATGGCCGCAGTCTCACTTGTCATATATCGATGATTCCATGTGTCGAGCGATTCCATGCGGATTTGACGTTTGACAAATGAGATTGGGCAGTGCTCATAATCAGGCTTCCGCTTGGTTTTAAGTGCTGCATCCTTGGCCAGTTCGTCCGCTCGCTCATTCCCCTCTAGTCCAGCGTGGGCTTTTATCCAGAATAAAAGTACATTTTTATTCTGGGACTTGCAAGTCTTTAGGTTTTTTCGCACTTCTACAGCTAGTGGGTGGATTGAGCTCGGGTTTGTAGTTGTCTCCAGTGCCGATCTTGAGTCACTGTATATTCCAAAGCTTTGCTCTGAGCGTTTTAAAATCTCTCTCGTTGCTTGGCATATTGCCAGGAGTTCCGCCTGGTAAACCGTACAGTATGACGCCAGCTTCAGCTTGAGGGCTTTGGTCTCAGCGTTGCCTTTCCACAGAGACAGCGCCGCTCCGACTTTGCCCTCGATTTTGCTTCCGTCTGTGAAAATTCTGACTGTTTGGTTGTTGTTGTTGTCCACCTCTTCCTGGTTTACCAGGCTTTCGAACTTTAGGCTCATGTGCTTAGCTGGGTGGGGAGTCTTTGCATACGCAATCATCGTCTCCACTTCCCTATCTCCTAGCACCGACCGAGACGTTCCCCTCTTGGCTTCATACAGGGCGGCTGCCTCTTGAATCCTTAGGTCCAGTGGAAGCAGTCCGGCCAGCACTAAAGCTGAGTTAAGGGAAACGGTGCGATATGCTCTGCTCAATTTCTGGGCAAACCCTCTTTGCACCGTGTTCAGCTGCTTTTGTACTCCGTTCTTTTTGGTTGCCGATGCCCAGGCACTCGCTGCGTACATTATCACGGGCTCCACCGTAGCTACATAGATGGTGCGAATAACTTCCGGATGGAGTCCCCAGCTGATCTTTGCGGCTCTGGAGAGGCTCTTATAGATGTTGATAGCTTTTCTACAGACGTTTATAGTATGTGTGTTGAACGTAAGCTTATCATCTATAGTGAGTCCCAGTATCTTTATCTCCGTGGATATACCAATGTCGACCCCGCCCATGCTCAGCAGTGGTGTGTCATATTTCAGTTTTCTGGTTATAACCATCGCATTTGTCTTGTGTGGCGCGAACTTTAGTTTGTTTTTGACACCCCACTGCTGTACATAGGCGAGGGCGGCATTGGCCTGTCTCTGCACTTCCAGAGCCGTATCACCTTTGAACACGAGCACCACATCATCGGCGAATGCCTGGCAGTAATCGCCTCTCATCTCAAGCCCTTTCAAGAGTGGGTCCAGCAGGATGTTCCACAAGATTGGACCACCAATGGACCCCTGGACACATCCTTTGTTTGTACTCTTTTCGTACTCTTGTCCAGCATACCTTACTCTTACTTTTCTGTCCCGAAGGTAACTGTCTATGACCCGTCGTATGTTCACGGGACATTCCTCTTCAGCCAGCCTGGTCCTTATTGCCGGCCACCATGCACTGTCGAAGGCTCCCTCTATGTCCAGTGATATCATCGTTATAAGTTTTTTCTCGTCTAGTTTAGTCCGTATGTGTTGTATCAGGTCATAGAGGGAGTCCTCGGTGCTCCTTCGGGGCATGAAGCCGTACTGGCGGGTGCTCATTTTCGGGAGTAAGTGCCACTTCATTCGCCAAACTATCATCTTCTCCAAGATTTTTCCCATCACCGGCAATAGTCCTATGGGCCTGTATGACTTTGGGTTGGTGTAGTCATCTTTTCCTTGCTTTCTCATAACCACTACGGTAGCCTCCTTCCAGATGATGGGAAAATAATGCAGTGCTAGGCATTTGTTGGCAAGGGCAAGGTACGATTCCGCATCGTGTGTGATAGCCCTGCCACAGATGTCCGCCGTTAAGCCATCCGCTCCGGGGGCCTTCTTTGGGTTAAAACTTTCCACCGCGGCTTTTAGCTCTTCCATCGTAAACGGTGGGTCATGTTGTTCACCATGGACCCAGTCGTTTACGTGGTCAGCTATTTCTCTTGTTCGTCGGTGGTCTGCGTTTTCCTGGTTTTCAGAGTCCTCCGGATAAAATGTCTCGGCTAACATTCTTACTGATTCCTTCGAACACATCACTTTTCCGTCCCTCATCAAGGGAATGTCCTCTTGTCTCTTTGTTGTCCTTCCTATCACTCTGTATATCCCTTCCCATAGTCCCTCCTTGTTCTGTTTCCCGCAAAATTCCTTCCAGCTGTTTATCTGTGCCTTTTTGGCTTCCTGTTCATATTTTTCTTTTGTTTGCAGGTACTCTTCGATGACCTTGTTTCTCCGGATCGGCGCTGCACATCGGATTCGACGCCTTCTGGTGACGACCTCTTTCTTCAGCTTCGTGAGTGCTTCGGACCACCATGGAAATGTAAGTTTATTGCTTGTTTTCATTTTTGGTATGCTATCATTGCTTGCTTCTATTATAGTGTGTATGTATAATTCTGTTTTATTTTCAAGTTCTGTAGTGTTATCTATTTTTTCTATTTCTGTCTTGTTTAGGTTGTTTTCTTCTAGCAATTGGGCCAGTTTTTCACAAAACTGGTTCCAATTAGCTTTTTTGCTATTGTAGACTCTAGTAGTTCTATTAATGTTTACGCCCTTAGCTTTTACTAGTCTTACGGTTAGGTTTTTTTTTTTTTTTTTTTTTTTTTTTTTTTTTTTATTTCTCGTTCCTCTAACGTAATCAGAGACTGTGTTTACTAATTTACATTTTCTTCTATATATTTTCCCTATGGTAGTGTTATTTAATTTTTCCATCCAAGGTTTCATTATCTATTTCATCTATCTATCTATTTCATGTAACGGGTATATCTTTTTATATTCTACTCCTATTTTATTTTACTGTTACTCAATTTTAATATTACAACTTATTTTCCTAATTTCGTTCGTTTTTGTACTATTCTTTCTTAAATTTAATTTCAAAGGTTACACAAGTTTTACTTATATATGCTGGGTATATATATCTTAGTATATATATTCATCATATTTATTTACTTGATTTTGCATTTTCATATTTGTACAATAATTTACATATTCTGTTTTTTGTGTTGCATTGATTTCATGTTTGTTTTTCCGCAGGTACTCATTGATGGGGTGTTCTACTTGGGTTGGCGATGCTATTCGTATCCAGCGCTTCTTGATGACAGCTCTAGTATTCAGCTTCTGGTGAGTGTTTTCTTTTATTTTAA
This sequence comes from Anticlea derivata, assembly GCA_947579855.1. NCBI lineage: Eukaryota > Metazoa > Arthropoda > Insecta > Lepidoptera > Geometridae > Anticlea > Anticlea derivata. The sequence continues at coordinate 32,419 of OX388277.1, read as the reverse complement.
TTTTGCGTTCTATTTCTATTTTGTTAGCTATTTCTATTGTGTGATGTAATTTTCTAAATTTTATTTCAATTATTTTGTTTGGTTGCCGCAATTGGGCCACTTTCTTATGAAAGTGGTTACAATATGCTTTTTTACTGGTTTTAGCTATTCTTCTGGTCGTTTCTATGAGTACCTGCAGGTTAAAAACGTTTTTGTTTGCAGGCTCGATGTTGCTTCTGTCCACCTTAGCAGTGGTATGATATTGTGGATCGAGCTATGGACTCCCACTTTTGTCTGATCACACACTCACTGCTAAAAGCGTTATGGTCCACTTTTGCGAGCTTGGCGTGAACACAGTTGCAGCAGGCTGGTGCTCCACCCGCGAGCCAATCGGCGCACCCTGTTTTCATGTGGGGCCCCCCACAGTGGCTACACTTTTCTACAGTCTCCTCGCAGAACCGTCTCCCATGCCCATAGCCAAGGCAGAGTGAGCATTGCACCAGTGGCGATTGGTCCGCCACGCTCACTCGCTGGAGATCTATCAAGACGGTTCCGGCTTCGACTAGGCGCTGCCACACCTTGGGGGGTACCCTCATGACAACATGGTGCGCTTGAGGATTTCTGGAGGGCTTCTTATAGATAACTTCCACCTTGTTTTCTTTTCCATCTAGTTCTTTCAGTACTTTTTTGTTTTGGGCCCACAGAGCACTGAGAATGTCGTCATCACTGTTAAATTTAAGCACATCCCTGAAGATCACAAGTGGGTCTTTGTTCTTCATGTCTTGGACATTTAGGTGCTCCTTTGCTCTCGTCAGTCTCTCCTTTATTTGTGTTCTTTCTTCCTCCGTTCTGCAACCCACAATTACCTTCCTATCTTTTGCTTTTCGTATTCTCTCTACCGCTATTCCTCCTTCCTTTGCGTTCACAGCTTCCCTGATCCTGCTAAGGATTTCTTCTCCTGTCTCCATCTCATCCTTTGCCGTAACTACTACGGAATGTAGCGCGGTCTGCTCAGGGGTCTGCCTCCTGGTGTGCGCCGCTGCTACATTCGCGTATGTTAGCTTGTCTTGTTTCTCTTGGTGTTTTTCTATTGTTTCCTTTAGCTTTTCCATTTTTTCATTGCTGTCTCGGATGAGATTTGCATGTTCTTCCATTTTCTTAAGTAGTTCGCTTTCTTCTATAGCCTTCTCCTTCACTGGTTCCTTTTCCTTCTCAGGTTCTTTTTCCTTGTCTGATTCTTTCTGAATCATTCTTTGTCCTTTTACACTTTCCGCTTCTTTTACCAACTGGTATAGCCTCTCAATCGCTTGTGTTACCTCGTTCTTTATCTCGGTTTTGATGTTTCGCGAGTTACCAAGGTGCAGTTTGGCCTTGGTAACACAAGCTCTGGCTTCTGTTAAGCGGTCAATGTACTTAGACTTCGGCTGTGTGGGTGGGCTCCCCGCCGCTTCTGCTGACATTCTTCGAGTAGCAACTCTGGGCTCGACTTGCGAGAGCGTCGTCTTCAGTTTCGGCTTTGGGGGCTCAAGCGTCCTGGACTTTGTCGGGGTGGTCGGGGGCTTGGGGAGTGCGTCCGGTTTTCCGGTCTCCCACTCCCCAATACTCCGCCTAACACTCGCAGTTGGACTCGAGTGAGCAACAGGGGTTGGGCTTCTTCTCTGCCTTGTCGCTTTTGCGGGCGTCCGATGTCCAAACATCTTCTAGTTACGGAGGAATACACAGGTATAACGTTAAATTTGTCAGAGGGACTTGTTATCGACAAACTTTTCAAATTAGTAAACTTTTCTTTTTGTTTTAGGTTCGCCGTGATATGCGACGACGGGTCAACGTGAAGCGTTGAAAAGGGTGGTAAGTATAACACTGCAGTAAAAGGTTTGTATAAGTTTTAAATAAAAATACTTGCAGTAATATAAAAATAAATTTTGTCGATAATCCTAACTAAAATATTACTAAAGATATTACGGTAGGCAATAAGCCTATCCTCGTACAATTGAGGTCGTAAAAACCCCGTGTCAAAATAAGCCTTAGTTAAGAAGTTATTGATGGTACCCACTGTAGATATCGACTATCTTTACCTTAGTAAGTACAATAAGGGAGGGTGGGCGGGCGATTTTTTTTCAATTTCTTGCTATAATTGGTGTTTTTTCTGTTGCAGGTACGTGCGGGGACGTCGGGCAAAGGTGAACCAGCCACGGGATGTGCAGAAACAAGCCAGGTGTTGGAGGAAATTTGAAAAAACGCGCAAAATCACCCTAAAACGCACAAAATTTTCGGAAAATTGAAGTTTTTGGAAGATTTTTCTATGACACGTGAATAAATGCAGTCGCTCAGTAGATAGAGCGCCGCGAGCCGCTAATTATGATGTGCCACACGGCTATATTCACTTGAAGAAAAAGTCAAGAAAAATCTTTTTTTTGGTTTTTCCTAAGACAAAAGTACGTTTTCTAGCGTAAAACAATTAAATAATAACTTTCTACTACCGAAAACGATACAATGCGATAGGGGGCGCAACCAGCGCGATAGGCACTACTTAAAAAGCAGTCAGAAACTAATAATTTAGATAAAAGAAGTATTTTAAAGCCAAATAATTATAAAATTTTACAAGTCTTTAAGAAAATGCGAAAAAGGTCAAAAAATCACGTTTTTTATATAAAACGCGTGTCTTATTAAGGTATTATCGCACAATAGGCACCGAGACGCTTAATTTGATATATCGCATGCGACTGTAAGTCAACAAATAAAAGTCGGTATTTGTATGAAGTATGTAAATTTGTCAGGGCTTAGGTGGATTTTGGGTCGACGGTTTCAGAGTGGTCGGGCAGTTTTTTCAATTTCTTGCTATAATTGGTGTTTTTTCTGTTGCAGGTACGTGCGGGGACGTCGGGCAAAGGTGAACCAGCCACGGGATGTGCAGAAACAAGCCAGGTGTTGGAGGAAATTTGAAAAAACGCGCAAAATCACCCTAAAACGCACAAAATTTTCGGAAAATTGAAGTTTTTGGAAGATTTTTCTATGACACGTGAATAAATGCAGTCGCTCAGTAGATAGAGCGCCGCGAGCCGCTAATTATGATGTGCCACACGGCTATATTCACTTGAAGAAAAAGTCAAGAAAAATCTTTTTTTTGGTTTTTCCTAAGACAAAAGTACGTTTTCTAGCGTAAAACAATTAAATAATAACTTTCTACTACCGAAAACGATACAATGCGATAGGGGGCGCAACCAGCGCGATAGGCACTACTTAAAAAGCAGTCAGAAACTAATAATTTAGATAAAAGAAGTATTTTAAAGCCAAATAATTATAAAATTTTACAAGTCTTTAAGAAAATGCGAAAAAGGTCAAAAAATCACGTTTTTTATATAAAACGCGTGTCTTATTAAGGTATTATCGCACAATAGGCACCGAGACGCTTAATTTGATATATCGCATGCGACTGTAAGTCAACAAATAAAAGTCGGTATTTGTATGAAGTATGTAAATTTGTCAGGGCTTAGGTGGATTTTGGGTCGACGGTTTCAGAGTGGTCGGGCAGTTTTTTCAATTTCTTGCTATAATTGGTGTTTTTTCTGTTGCAGGTACGTGCGGGGACGTCGGGCAAAGGTGAACCAGCCACGGGATGTGCAGAAACAAGCCAGGTGTTGGAGGAAATTTGAAAAAACGCGCAAAATCACCCTAAAACGCACAAAATTTTCGGAAAATTGAAGTTTTTGGAAGATTTTTCTATGACACGTGAATAAATGCAGTCGCTCAGTAGATAGAGCGCCGCGAGCCGCTAATTATGATGTGCCACACGGCTATATTCACTTGAAGAAAAAGTCAAGAAAAATCTTTTTTTTGGTTTTTCCTAAGACAAAAGTACGTTTTCTAGCGTAAAACAATTAAATAATAACTTTCTACTACCGAAAACGATACAATGCGATAGGGGGCGCAACCAGCGCGATAGGCACTACTTAAAAAGCAGTCAGAAACTAATAATTTAGATAAAAGAAGTATTTTAAAGCCAAATAATTATAAAATTTTACAAGTCTTTAAGAAAATGCGAAAAAGGTCAAAAAATCACGTTTTTTATATAAAACGCGTGTCTTATTAAGGTATTATCGCACAATAGGCACCGAGACGCTTAATTTGATATATCGCATGCGACTGTAAGTCAACAAATAAAAGTCGGTATTTGTATGAAGTATGTAAATTTGTCAGGGCTTAGGTGGATTTTGGGTCGACGGTTTCAGAGTGGTCGGGCAGTTTTTTCAATTTCTTGCTATAATTGGTGTTTTTTCTGTTGCAGGTACGTGCGGGGACGTCGGGCAAAGGTGAACCAGCCACGGGATGTGCAGAAACAAGCCAGGTGTTGGAGGAAATTTGAAAAAACGCGCAAAATCACCCTAAAACGCACAAAATTTTCGGAAAATTGAAGTTTTTGGAAGATTTTTCTATGACACGTGAATAAATGCAGTCGCTCAGTAGATAGAGCGCCGCGAGCCGCTAATTATGATGTGCCACACGGCTATATTCACTTGAAGAAAAAGTCAAGAAAAATCTTTTTTTTGGTTTTTCCTAAGACAAAAGTACGTTTTCTAGCGTAAAACAATTAAATAATAACTTTCTACTACCGAAAACGATACAATGCGATAGGGGGCGCAACCAGCGCGATAGGCACTACTTAAAAAGCAGTCAGAAACTAATAATTTAGATAAAAGAAGTATTTTAAAGCCAAATAATTATAAAATTTTACAAGTCTTTAAGAAAATGCGAAAAAGGTCAAAAAATCACGTTTTTTATATAAAACGCGTGTCTTATTAAGGTATTATCGCACAATAGGCACCGAGACGCTTAATTTGATATATCGCATGCGACTGTAAGTCAACAAATAAAAGTCGGTATTTGTATGAAGTATGTAAATTTGTCAGGGCTTAGGTGGATTTTGGGTCGACGGTTTCAGAGTGGTCGGGCAGTTTTTTCAATTTCTTGCTATAATTGGTGTTTTTTCTGTTGCAGGTACGTGCGGGGACGTCGGGCAAAGGTGAACCAGCCACGGGATGTGCAGAAACAAGCCAGGTGTTGGAGGAAATTTGAAAAAACGCGCAAAATCACCCTAAAACGCACAAAATTTTCGGAAAATTGAAGTTTTTGGAAGATTTTTCTATGACACGTGAATAAATGCAGTCGCTCAGTAGATAGAGCGCCGCGAGCCGCTAATTATGATGTGCCACACGGCTATATTCACTTGAAGAAAAAGTCAAGAAAAATCTTTTTTTTGGTTTTTCCTAAGACAAAAGTACGTTTTCTAGCGTAAAACAATTAAATAATAACTTTCTACTACCGAAAACGATACAATGCGATAGGGGGCGCAACCAGCGCGATAGGCACTACTTAAAAAGCAGTCAGAAACTAATAATTTAGATAAAAGAAGTATTTTAAAGCCAAATAATTATAAAATTTTACAAGTCTTTAAGAAAATGCGAAAAAGGTCAAAAAATCACGTTTTTTATATAAAACGCGTGTCTTATTAAGGTATTATCGCACAATAGGCACCGAGACGCTTAATTTGATATATCGCATGCGACTGTAAGTCAACAAATAAAAGTCGGTATTTGTATGAAGTATGTAAATTTGTCAGGGCTTAGGTGGATTTTGGGTCGACGGTTTCAGAGTGGTCGGGCAGTTTTTTCAATTTCTTGCTATAATTGGTGTTTTTTCTGTTGCAGGTACGTGCGGGGACGTCGGGCAAAGGTGAACCAGCCACGGGATGTGCAGAAACAAGCCAGGTGTTGGAGGAAATTTGAAAAAACGCGCAAAATCACCCTAAAACGCACAAAATTTTCGGAAAATTGAAGTTTTTGGAAGATTTTTCTATGACACGTGAATAAATGCAGTCGCTCAGTAGATAGAGCGCCGCGAGCCGCTAATTATGATGTGCCACACGGCTATATTCACTTGAAGAAAAAGTCAAGAAAAATCTTTTTTTTGGTTTTTCCTAAGACAAAAGTACGTTTTCTAGCGTAAAACAATTAAATAATAACTTTCTACTACCGAAAACGATACAATGCGATAGGGGGCGCAACCAGCGCGATAGGCACTACTTAAAAAGCAGTCAGAAACTAATAATTTAGATAAAAGAAGTATTTTAAAGCCAAATAATTATAAAATTTTACAAGTCTTTAAGAAAATGCGAAAAAGGTCAAAAAATCACGTTTTTTATATAAAACGCGTGTCTTATTAAGGTATTATCGCACAATAGGCACCGAGACGCTTAATTTGATATATCGCATGCGACTGTAAGTCAACAAATAAAAGTCGGTATTTGTATGAAGTATGTAAATTTGTCAGGGCTTAGGTGGATTTTGGGTCGACGGTTTCAGAGTGGTCGGGCAGTTTTTTCAATTTCTTGCTATAATTGGTGTTTTTTCTGTTGCAGGTACGTGCGGGGACGTCGGGCAAAGGTGAACCAGCCACGGGATGTGCAGAAACAAGCCAGGTGTTGGAGGAAATTTGAAAAAACGCGCAAAATCACCCTAAAACGCACAAAATTTTCGGAAAATTGAAGTTTTTGGAAGATTTTTCTATGACACGTGAATAAATGCAGTCGCTCAGTAGATAGAGCGCCGCGAGCCGCTAATTATGATGTGCCACACGGCTATATTCACTTGAAGAAAAAGTCAAGAAAAATCTTTTTTTTGGTTTTTCCTAAGACAAAAGTACGTTTTCTAGCGTAAAACAATTAAATAATAACTTTCTACTACCGAAAACGATACAATGCGATAGGGGGCGCAACCAGCGCGATAGGCACTACTTAAAAAGCAGTCAGAAACTAATAATTTAGATAAAAGAAGTATTTTAAAGCCAAATAATTATAAAATTTTACAAGTCTTTAAGAAAATGCGAAAAAGGTCAAAAAATCACGTTTTTTATATAAAACGCGTGTCTTATTAAGGTATTATCGCACAATAGGCACCGAGACGCTTAATTTGATATATCGCATGCGACTGTAAGTCAACAAATAAAAGTCGGTATTTGTATGAAGTATGTAAATTTGTCAGGGCTTAGGTGGATTTTGGGTCGACGGTTTCAGAGTGGTCGGGCAGTTTTTTCAATTTCTTGCTATAATTGGTGTTTTTTCTGTTGCAGGTACGTGCGGGGACGTCGGGCAAAGGTGAACCAGCCACGGGATGTGCAGAAACAAGCCAGGTGTTGGAGGAAATTTGAAAAAACGCGCAAAATCACCCTAAAACGCACAAAATTTTCGGAAAATTGAAGTTTTTGGAAGATTTTTCTATGACACGTGAATAAATGCAGTCGCTCAGTAGATAGAGCGCCGCGAGCCGCTAATTATGATGTGCCACACGGCTATATTCACTTGAAGAAAAAGTCAAGAAAAATCTTTTTTTTGGTTTTTCCTAAGACAAAAGTACGTTTTCTAGCGTAAAACAATTAAATAATAACTTTCTACTACCGAAAACGATACAATGCGATAGGGGGCGCAACCAGCGCGATAGGCACTACTTAAAAAGCAGTCAGAAACTAATAATTTAGATAAAAGAAGTATTTTAAAGCCAAATAATTATAAAATTTTACAAGTCTTTAAGAAAATGCGAAAAAGGTCAAAAAATCACGTTTTTTATATAAAACGCGTGTCTTATTAAGGTATTATCGCACAATAGGCACCGAGACGCTTAATTTGATATATCGCATGCGACTGTAAGTCAACAAATAAAAGTCGGTATTTGTATGAAGTATGTAAATTTGTCAGGGCTTAGGTGGATTTTGGGTCGACGGTTTCAGAGTGGTCGGGCAGTTTTTTCAATTTCTTGCTATAATTGGTGTTTTTTCTGTTGCAGGTACGTGCGGGGACGTCGGGCAAAGGTGAACCAGCCACGGGATGTGCAGAAACAAGCCAGGTGTTGGAGGAAATTTGAAAAAACGCGCAAAATCACCCTAAAACGCACAAAATTTTCGGAAAATTGAAGTTTTTGGAAGATTTTTCTATGACACGTGAATAAATGCAGTCGCTCAGTAGATAGAGCGCCGCGAGCCGCTAATTATGATGTGCCACACGGCTATATTCACTTGAAGAAAAAGTCAAGAAAAATCTTTTTTTGGTTTTTCCTAAGACAAAAGTACGTTTTCTAGCGTAAAACAATTAAATAATAACTTTCTACTACCGAAAACGATACAATGCGATAGGGGGCGCAACCAGCGCGATAGGCACTACTTAAAAAGCAGTCAGAAACTAATAATTTAGATAAAAGAAGTATTTTAAAGCCAAATAATTATAAAATTTTACAAGTCTTTAAGAAAATGCGAAAAAGGTCAAAAAATCACGTTTTTTATATAAAACGCGTGTCTTATTAAGGTATTATCGCACAATAGGCACCGAGACGCTTAATTTGATATATCGCATGCGACTGTAAGTCAACAAATAAAAGTCGGTATTTGTATGAAGTATGTAAATTTGTCAGGGCTTAGGTGGATTTTGGGTCGACGGTTTCAGAGTGGTCGGGCAGTTTTTTCAATTTCTTGCTATAATTGGTGTTTTTTCTGTTGCAGGTACGTGCGGGGACGTCGGGCAAAGGTGAACCAGCCACGGGATGTGCAGAAACAAGCCAGGTGTTGGAGGAAATTTGAAAAAACGCGCAAAATCACCCTAAAACGCACAAAATTTTCGGAAAATTGAAGTTTTTGGAAGATTTTTCTATGACACGTGAATAAATGCAGTCGCTCAGTAGATAGAGCGCCGCGAGCCGCTAATTATGATGTGCCACACGGCTATATTCACTTGAAGAAAAAGTCAAGAAAAATCTTTTTTTGGTTTTTCCTAAGACAAAAGTACGTTTTCTAGCGTAAAACAATTAAATAATAACTTTCTACTACCGAAAACGATACAATGCGATAGGGGGCGCAACCAGCGCGATAGGCACTACTTAAAAAGCAGTCAGAAACTAATAATTTAGATAAAAGAAGTATTTTAAAGCCAAATAATTATAAAATTTTACAAGTCTTTAAGAAAATGCGAAAAAGGTCAAAAAATCACGTTTTTTATATAAAACGCGTGTCTTATTAAGGTATTATCGCACAATAGGCACCGAGACGCTTAATTTGATATATCGCATGCGACTGTAAGTCAACAAATAAAAGTCGGTATTTGTATGAAGTATGTAAATTTGTCAGGGCTTAGGTGGATTTTGGGTCGACGGTTTCAGAGTGGTCGGGCAGTTTTTTCAATTTCTTGCTATAATTGGTGTTTTTTCTGTTGCAGGTACGTGCGGGGACGTCGGGCAAAGGTGAACCAGCCACGGGATGTGCAGAAACAAGCCAGGTGTTGGAGGAAATTTGAAAAAACGCGCAAAATCACCCTAAAACGCACAAAATTTTCGGAAAATTGAAGTTTTTGGAAGATTTTTCTATGACACGTGAATAAATGCAGTCGCTCAGTAGATAGAGCGCCGCGAGCCGCTAATTATGATGTGCCACACGGCTATATTCACTTGAAGAAAAAGTCAAGAAAAATCTTTTTTTGGTTTTTCCTAAGACAAAAGTACGTTTTCTAGCGTAAAACAATTAAATAATAACTTTCTACTACCGAAAACGATACAATGCGATAGGGGGCGCAACCAGCGCGATAGGCACTACTTAAAAAGCAGTCAGAAACTAATAATTTAGATAAAAGAAGTATTTTAAAGCCAAATAATTATAAAATTTTACAAGTCTTTAAGAAAATGCGAAAAAGGTCAAAAAATCACGTTTTTTATATAAAACGCGTGTCTTATTAAGGTATTATCGCACAATAGGCACCGAGACGCTTAATTTGATATATCGCATGCGACTGTAAGTCAACAAATAAAAGTCGGTATTTGTATGAAGTATGTAAATTTGTCAGGGCTTAGGTGGATTTTGGGTCGACGGTTTCAGAGTGGTCGGGCAGTTTTTTCAATTTCTTGCTATAATTGGTGTTTTTTCTGTTGCAGGTACGTGCGGGGACGTCGGGCAAAGGTGAACCAGCCACGGGATGTGCAGAAACAAGCCAGGTGTTGGAGGAAATTTGAAAAAACGCGCAAAATCACCCTAAAACGCACAAAATTTTCGGAAAATTGAAGTTTTTGGAAGATTTTTCTATGACACGTGAATAAATGCAGTCGCTCAGTAGATAGAGCGCCGCGAGCCGCTAATTATGATGTGCCACACGGCTATATTCACTTGAAGAAAAAGTCAAGAAAAATCTTTTTTTGGTTTTTCCTAAGACAAAAGTACGTTTTCTAGCGTAAAACAATTAAATAATAACTTTCTACTACCGAAAACGATACAATGCGATAGGGGGCGCAACCAGCGCGATAGGCACTACTTAAAAAGCAGTCAGAAACTAATAATTTAGATAAAAGAAGTATTTTAAAGCCAAATAATTATAAAATTTTACAAGTCTTTAAGAAAATGCGAAAAAGGTCAAAAAATCACGTTTTTTATATAAAACGCGTGTCTTATTAAGGTATTATCGCACAATAGGCACCGAGACGCTTAATTTGATATATCGCATGCGACTGTAAGTCAACAAATAAAAGTCGGTATTTGTATGAAGTATGTAAATTTGTCAGGGCTTAGGTGGATTTTGGGTCGACGGTTTCAGAGTGGTCGGGCAGTTTTTTCAATTTCTTGCTATAATTGGTGTTTTTTCTGTTGCAGGTACGTGCGGGGACGTCGGGCAAAGGTGAACCAGCCACGGGATGTGCAGAAACAAGCCAGGTGTTGGAGGAAATTTGAAAAAACGCGCAAAATCACCCTAAAACGCACAAAATTTTCGGAAAATTGAAGTTTTTGGAAGATTTTTCTATGACACGTGAATAAATGCAGTCGCTCAGTAGATAGAGCGCCGCGAGCCGCTAATTATGATGTGCCACACGGCTATATTCACTTGAAGAAAAAGTCAAGAAAAATCTTTTTTTGGTTTTTCCTAAGACAAAAGTACGTTTTCTAGCGTAAAACAATTAAATAATAACTTTCTACTACCGAAAACGATACAATGCGATAGGGGGCGCAACCAGCGCGATAGGCACTACTTAAAAAGCAGTCAGAAACTAATAATTTAGATAAAAGAAGTATTTTAAAGCCAAATAATTATAAAATTTTACAAGTCTTTAAGAAAATGCGAAAAAGGTCAAAAAATCACGTTTTTTATATAAAACGCGTGTCTTATTAAGGTATTATCGCACAATAGGCACCGAGACGCTTAATTTGATATATCGCATGCGACTGTAAGTCAACAAATAAAAGTCGGTATTTGTATGAAGTATGTAAATTTGTCAGGGCTTAGGTGGATTTTGGGTCGACGGTTTCAGAGTGGTCGGGCAGTTTTTTCAATTTCTTGCTATAATTGGTGTTTTTTCTGTTGCAGGTACGTGCGGGGACGTCGGGCAAAGGTGAACCAGCCACGGGATGTGCAGAAACAAGCCAGGTGTTGGAGGAAATTTGAAAAAACGCGCAAAATCACCCTAAAACGCACAAAATTTTCGGAAAATTGAAGTTTTTGGAAGATTTTTCTATGACACGTGAATAAATGCAGTCGCTCAGTAGATAGAGCGCCGCGAGCCGCTAATTATGATGTGCCACACGGCTATATTCACTTGAAGAAAAAGTCAAGAAAAATCTTTTTTTGGTTTTTCCTAAGACAAAAGTACGTTTTCTAGCGTAAAACAATTAAATAATAACTTTCTACTACCGAAAACGATACAATGCGATAGGGGGCGCAACCAGCGCGATAGGCACTACTTAAAAAGCAGTCAGAAACTAATAATTTAGATAAAAGAAGTATTTTAAAGCCAAATAATTATAAAATTTTACAAGTCTTTAAGAAAATGCGAAAAAGGTCAAAAAATCACGTTTTTTATATAAAACGCGTGTCTTATTAAGGTATTATCGCACAATAGGCACCGAGACGCTTAATTTGATATATCGCATGCGACTGTAAGTCAACAAATAAAAGTCGGTATTTGTATGAAGTATGTAAATTTGTCAGGGCTTAGGTGGATTTTGGGTCGACGGTTTCAGAGTGGTCGGGCAGTTTTTTCAATTTCTTGCTATAATTGGTGTTTTTTCTGTTGCAGGTACGTGCGGGGACGTCGGGCAAAGGTGAACCAGCCACGGGATGTGCAGAAACAAGCCAGGTGTTGGAGGAAATTTGAAAAAACGCGCAAAATCACCCTAAAACGCACAAAATTTTCGGAAAATTGAAGTTTTTGGAAGATTTTTCTATGACACGTGAATAAATGCAGTCGCTCAGTAGATAGAGCGCCGCGAGCCGCTAATTATGATGTGCCACACGGCTATATTCACTTGAAGAAAAAGTCAAGAAAAATCTTTTTTTGGTTTTTCCTAAGACAAAAGTACGTTTTCTAGCGTAAAACAATTAAATAATAACTTTCTACTACCGAAAACGATACAATGCGATAGGGGGCGCAACCAGCGCGATAGGCACTACTTAAAAAGCAGTCAGAAACTAATAATTTAGATAAAAGAAGTATTTTAAAGCCAAATAATTATAAAATTTTACAAGTCTTTAAGAAAATGCGAAAAAGGTCAAAAAATCACGTTTTTTATATAAAACGCGTGTCTTATTAAGGTATTATCGCACAATAGGCACCGAGACGCTTAATTTGATATATCGCATGCGACTGTAAGTCAACAAATAAAAGTCGGTATTTGTATGAAGTATGTAAATTTGTCAGGGCTTAGGTGGATTTTGGGTCGACGGTTTCAGAGTGGTCGGGCAGTTTTTTCAATTTCTTGCTATAATTGGTGTTTTTTCTGTTGCAGGTACGTGCGGGGACGTCGGGCAAAGGTGAACCAGCCACGGGATGTGCAGAAACAAGCCAGGTGTTGGAGGAAATTTGAAAAAACGCGCAAAATCACCCTAAAACGCACAAAATTTTCGGAAAATTGAAGTTTTTGGAAGATTTTTCTATGACACGTGAATAAATGCAGTCGCTCAGTAGATAGAGCGCCGCGAGCCGCTAATTATGATGTGCCACACGGCTATATTCACTTGAAGAAAAAGTCAAGAAAAATCTTTTTTTTGGTTTTTCCTAAGACAAAAGTACGTTTTCTAGCGTAAAACAATTAAATAATAACTTTCTACTACCGAAAACGATACAATGCGATAGGGGGCGCAACCAGCGCGATAGGCACTACTTAAAAAGCAGTCAGAAACTAATAATTTAGATAAAAGAAGTATTTTAAAGCCAAATAATTATAAAATTTTACAAGTCTTTAAGAAAATGCGAAAAAGGTCAAAAAATCACGTTTTTTATATAAAACGCGTGTCTTATTAAGGTATTATCGCACAATAGGCACCGAGACGCTTAATTTGATATATCGCATGCGACTGTAAGTCAACAAATAAAAGTCGGTATTTGTATGAAGTATGTAAATTTGTCAGGGCTTAGGTGGATTTTGGGTCGACGGTTTCAGAGTGGTCGGGCAGTTTTTTCAATTTCTTGCTATAATTGGTGTTTTTTCTGTTGCAGGTACGTGCGGGGACGTCGGGCAAAGGTGAACCAGCCACGGGATGTGCAGAAACAAGCCAGGTGTTGGAGGAAATTTGAAAAAACGCGCAAAATCACCCTAAAACGCACAAAATTTTCGGAAAATTGAAGTTTTTGGAAGATTTTTCTATGACACGTGAATAAATGCAGTCGCTCAGTAGATAGAGCGCCGCGAGCCGCTAATTATGATGTGCCACACGGCTATATTCACTTGAAGAAAAAGTCAAGAAAAATCTTTTTTTTGGTTTTTCCTAAGACAAAAGTACGTTTTCTAGCGTAAAACAATTAAATAATAACTTTCTACTACCGAAAACGATACAATGCGATAGGGGGCGCAACCAGCGCGATAGGCACTACTTAAAAAGCAGTCAGAAACTAATAATTTAGATAAAAGAAGTATTTTAAAGCCAAATAATTATAAAATTTTACAAGTCTTTAAGAAAATGCGAAAAAGGTCAAAAAATCACGTTTTTTATATAAAACGCGTGTCTTATTAAGGTATTATCGCACAATAGGCACCGAGACGCTTAATTTGATATATCGCATGCGACTGTAAGTCAACAAATAAAAGTCGGTATTTGTATGAAGTATGTAAATTTGTCAGGGCTTAGGTGGATTTTGGGTCGACGGTTTCAGAGTGGTCGGGCAGTTTTTTCAATTTCTTGCTATAATTGGTGTTTTTTCTGTTGCAGGTACGTGCGGGGACGTCGGGCAAAGGTGAACCAGCCACGGGATGTGCAGAAACAAGCCAGGTGTTGGAGGAAATTTGAAAAAACGCGCAAAATCACCCTAAAACGCACAAAATTTTCGGAAAATTGAAGTTTTTGGAAGATTTTTCTATGACACGTGAATAAATGCAGTCGCTCAGTAGATAGAGCGCCGCGAGCCGCTAATTATGATGTGCCACACGGCTATATTCACTTGAAGAAAAAGTCAAGAAAAATCTTTTTTTTGGTTTTTCCTAAGACAAAAGTACGTTTTCTAGCGTAAAACAATTAAATAATAACTTTCTACTACCGAAAACGATACAATGCGATAGGGGGCGCAACCAGCGCGATAGGCACTACTTAAAAAGCAGTCAGAAACTAATAATTTAGATAAAAGAAGTATTTTAAAGCCAAATAATTATAAAATTTTACAAGTCTTTAAGAAAATGCGAAAAAGGTCAAAAAATCACGTTTTTTATATAAAACGCGTGTCTTATTAAGGTATTATCGCACAATAGGCACCGAGACGCTTAATTTGATATATCGCATGCGACTGTAAGTCAACAAATAAAAGTCGGTATTTGTATGAAGTATGTAAATTTGTCAGGGCTTAGGTGGATTTTGGGTCGACGGTTTCAGAGTGGTCGGGCAGTTTTTTCAATTTCTTGCTATAATTGGTGTTTTTTCTGTTGCAGGTACGTGCGGGGACGTCGGGCAAAGGTGAACCAGCCACGGGATGTGCAGAAACAAGCCAGGTGTTGGAGGAAATTTGAAAAAACGCGCAAAATCACCCTAAAACGCACAAAATTTTCGGAAAATTGAAGTTTTTGGAAGATTTTTCTATGACACGTGAATAAATGCAGTCGCTCAGTAGATAGAGCGCCGCGAGCCGCTAATTATGATGTGCCACACGGCTATATTCACTTGAAGAAAAAGTCAAGAAAAATCTTTTTTTTGGTTTTTCCTAAGACAAAAGTACGTTTTCTAGCGTAAAACAATTAAATAATAACTTTCTACTACCGAAAACGATACAATGCGATAGGGGGCGCAACCAGCGCGATAGGCACTACTTAAAAAGCAGTCAGAAACTAATAATTTAGATAAAAGAAGTATTTTAAAGCCAAATAATTATAAAATTTTACAAGTCTTTAAGAAAATGCGAAAAAGGTCAAAAAATCACGTTTTTTATATAAAACGCGTGTCTTATTAAGGTATTATCGCACAATAGGCACCGAGACGCTTAATTTGATATATCGCATGCGACTGTAAGTCAACAAATAAAAGTCGGTATTTGTATGAAGTATGTAAATTTGTCAGGGCTTAGGTGGATTTTGGGTCGACGGTTTCAGAGTGGTCGGGCAGTTTTTTCAATTTCTTGCTATAATTGGTGTTTTTTCTGTTGCAGGTACGTGCGGGGACGTCGGGCAAAGGTGAACCAGCCACGGGATGTGCAGAAACAAGCAGGTGTTGGAGGAAATTTGAAAAAACGCGCAAAATCACCCTAAAACGCACAAAATTTTCGGAAAAATTGAAGTTTTTGGAAGATTTTTCTATGACACGTGAATAAATGCAGTCGCTCAGTAGATAGAGCGCCGCGAGCCGCTAATTATGATGTGCCACACGGCTATATTCACTTGAAGAAAAAGTCAAGAAAAATCTTTTTTTTGGTTTTTCCTAAGACAAAAGTACGTTTTCTAGCGTAAAACAATTAAATAATAACTTTCTACTACCGAAAACGATACAATGCGATAGGGGGCGCAACCAGCGCGATAGGCACTACTTAAAAAGCAGTCAGAAACTAATAATTTAGATAAAAGAAGTATTTTAAAGCCAAATAATTATAAAATTTTACAAGTCTTTAAGAAAATGCGAAAAAGGTCAAAAAATCACGTTTTTTATATAAAACGCGTGTCTTATTAAGGTATTATCGCACAATAGGCACCGAGACGCTTAATTTGATATATCGCATGCGACTGTAAGTCAACAAATAAAAGTCGGTATTTGTATGAAGTATGTAAATTTGTCAGGGCTTAGGTGGATTTTGGGTCGACGGTTTCAGAGTGGTCGGGCAGTTTTTTCAATTTCTTGCTATAATTGGTGTTTTTTCTGTTGCAGGTACGTGCGGGGACGTCGGGCAAAGGTGAACCAGCCACGGGATGTGCAGAAGAACAAGCCAGGTGTTGGAGGAAATTTGAAAAAAACGCGCAAAATCACCCTAAAACGCACAAAATTTTCGGAAAATTGAAGTTTTTGGAAGATTTTTCTATGACACGTGAATAAATGCAGTCGCTCAGTAGATAGAGCGCCGCGAGCCGCTAATTATGATGTGCCACACGGCTATATTCACTTGAAGAAAAAGTCAAGAAAAATCTTTTTTTTGGTTTTTCCTAAGACAAAAGTACGTTTTCTAGCGTAAAACAATTAAATAATAACTTTCTACTACCGAAAACGATACAATGCGATAGGGGGCGCAACCAGCGCGATAGGCACTACTTAAAAAGCAGTCAGAAACTAATAATTTAGATAAAAGAAGTATTTTAAAGCCAAATAATTATAAAATTTTACAAGTCTTTAAGAAAATGCGAAAAAGGTCAAAAAATCACGTTTTTTATATAAAACGCGTGTCTTATTAAGGTATTATCGCACAATAGGCACCGAGACGCTTAATTTGATATATCGCATGCGACTGTAAGTCAACAAATAAAAGTCGGTATTTGTATGAAGTATGTAAATTTGTCAGGGCTTAGGTGGATTTTGGGTCGACGGTTTCAGAGTGGTCGGGCAGTTTTTTCAATTTCTTGCTATAATTGGTGTTTTTTTCTGTTGCAGGTACGTGCGGGGACGTCGGGCAAAGGTGAACCAGCCACGGGATGTGCAGAAACAAGCCAGGTGTTGGAGGAAATTTGAAAAAACGCGCAAAATCACCCTAAAACGCACAAAATTTTCGGAAAATTGAAGTTTTTGGAAGATTTTTCTATGACACGTGAATAAATGCAGTCGCTCAGTAGATAGAGCGCCGCGAGCCGCTAATTATGATGTGCCACACGGCTATATTCACTTGAAGAAAAAGTCAAGAAAAATCTTTTTTTTGGTTTTTCCTAAGACAAAAGTACGTTTTCTAGCGTAAAACAATTAAATAATAACTTTCTACTACCGAAAACGATACAATGCGATAGGGGGCGCAACCAGCGCGATAGGCACTACTTAAAAAGCAGTCAGAAACTAATAATTTAGATAAAAGAAGTATTTTAAAGCCAAATAATTATAAAATTTTACAAGTCTTTAAGAAAATGCGAAAAAGGTCAAAAAATCACGTTTTTTATATAAAACGCGTGTCTTATTAAGGTATTATCGCACAATAGGCACCGAGACGCTTAATTTGATATATCGCATGCGACTGTAAGTCAACAAATAAAAGTCGGTATTTGTATGAAGTATGTAAATTTGTCAGGGGCTTAGGTGGATTTTGGGTCGACGGTTTCAGAGTGGTCGGGCAGTTTTTTCAATTTCTTGCTATAATTGGTGTTTTTTCTGTTGCAGGTACGTGCGGGGACGTCGGGCAAAGGTGAACCAGCCACGGGATGTGCAGAAACAAGCCAGGTGTTGGAGGAAATTTGAAAAAACGCGCAAAATCACCCTAAAACGCACAAAATTTTCGGAAAATTGAAGTTTTTGGAAGATTTTTCTATGACACGTGAATAAATGCAGTCGCTCAGTAGATAGAGCGCCGCGAGCCGCTAATTATGATGTGCCACACGGCTATATTCACTTGAAGAAAAAGTCAAGAAAAATCTTTTTTTTTGGTTTTTCCTAAGACAAAAGTACGTTTTCTAGCGTAAAACAATTAAATAATAACTTTCTACTACCGAAAACGATACAATGCGATAGGGGGCGCAACCAGCGCGATAGGCACTACTTAAAAAGCAGTCAGAAACTAATAATTTAGATAAAAGAAGTATTTTAAAGCCAAATAATTATAAAATTTTACAAGTCTTTAAGAAAATGCGGAAAAAGGTCAAAAAATCACGTTTTTTATATAAAACGCGTGTCTTATTAAGGTATTATCGCACAATAGGCACCGAGACGCTTAATTTGATATATCGCATGCGACTGTAAGTCAACAAATAAAAGTCGGTATTTGTATGAAGTATGTAAATTTGTCAGGTCTTAGGTGGATTTTGGGTCGACGGTTTCAGAGTGGTCGGGCAGTTTTTTCAATTTCTTGCTATAATTGGTGTTTTTTCTGTTGCAGGTACGTGCGGGGACGTCGGGCAAAGGTGAACCAGCCACGGGATGTGCAGAAACAAGCCAGGTGTTGGAGGAAATTTGAAAAAACGCGCAAAATCACCCTAAAAACGCACAAAATTTTCGGAAAATTGAAGTTTTTGGAAGATTTTTCTATGACACGTGAATAAATGCAGTCGCTCAGTAGATAGAGCGCCGCGAGCCGCTAATTATGATGTGCCACACGGCTATATTCACTTGAAGAAAAAGTCAAGAAAAATCTTTTTTTTTGGTTTTTCCTAAGACAAAAGTACGTTTTCTAGCGTAAAACAATTAAATAATAACTTTCTACTACCGAAAACGATACAATGCGATAGGGGGCGCAACCAGCGCGATAGGCACTACTTAAAAAGCAGTCAGAAACTAATAATTTAGATAAAAGAAGTATTTTAAAGCCAAATAATTATAAAATTTTACAAGTCTTTAAGAAAATGCGAAAAAAGGTCAAAAAATCACGTTTTTTTATATAAAACGCGTGTCTTATTAAGGTATTATCGCACAATAGGCACCGAGACGCTTAATTTGATATATCGCATGCGACTGTAAGTCAACAAATAAAAGTCGGTATTTGTATGAAGTATGTAAATTTGTCAGGGCTTAGGTGGATTTTGGGTCGACGGTTTCAGAGTGGTCGGGCAGTTTTTTCAATTTCTTGCTATAATTGGTGTTTTTTCTGTTGCAGGTACGTGCGGGGACGTCGGGCAAAGGTGAACCAGCCACGGGATGTGCAGAAACAAGCCAGGTGTTGGAGGGAAATTTGAAAAAACGCGCAAAATCACCCTAAAACGCACAAAATTTTCGGAAAATTGAAGTTTTTGGAAGATTTTTCTATGACACGTGAATAAATGCAGTCGCTCAGTAGATAGAGCGCCGCGAGCCGCTAATTATGATGTGCCACACGGCTATATTCACTTGAAGAAAAAGTCAAGAAAAATCTTTTTTTTGGTTTTTCCTAAGACAAAAGTACGTTTTCTAGCGTAAAACAATTAAATAATAACTTTCTACTACCGAAAACGATACAATGCGATAGGGGGCGCAACCAGCGCGATAGGCACTACTTAAAAAGCAGTCAGAAACTAATAATTTAGATAAAAGAAGTATTTTAAAGCCAAATAATTATAAAATTTTACAAGTCTTTAAGAAAATGCGAAAAAGGTCAAAAAATCACGTTTTTTTATATAAAACGCGTGTCTTATTAAGGTATTATCGCACAATAGGCACCGAGACGCTTAATTTGATATATCGCATGCGACTGTAAGTCAACAAATAAAAGTCGGTATTTGTATGAAGTATGTAAATTTGTCAGGGCTTAGGTGGATTTTGGGTCGACGGTTTCAGAGTGGTCGGGCAGTTTTTTCAATTTCTTGCTATAATTGGTGTTTTTTCTGTTGCAGGTACGTGCGGGGACGTCGGGCAAAGGTGAACCAGCCACGGGATGTGCAGAAACAAGCCAGGGTGTTGGAGGAAATTTGAAAAAACGCGCAAAATCACCCTAAAACGCACAAAATTTTCGGAAAATTGAAGTTTTTGGAAGATTTTTCTATGACACGTGAATAAATGCAGTCGCTCAGTAGATAGAGCGCCGCGAGCCGCTAATTATGATGTGCCACACGGCTATATTCACTTGAAGAAAAAGTCAAGAAAAATCTTTTTTTTTGGTTTTTCCTAAGACAAAAGTACGTTTTCTAGCGTAAAACAATTAAATAATAACTTTCTACTACCGAAAACGATACAATGCGATAGGGGGCGCAACCAGCGCGATAGGCACTACTTAAAAAGCAGTCAGAAACTAATAATTTAGATAAAAGAAGTATTTTAAAGCCAAATAATTATAAAATTTTACAAGTCTTTAAGAAAATGCGAAAAAGGTCAAAAAATCACGTTTTTTATATAAAACGCGTGTCTTATTAAGGTATTATCGCACAATAGGCACCGAGACGCTTAATTTGATATATCGCATGCGACTGTAAGTCAACAAATAAAAGTCGGTATTTGTATGAAGTATGTAAATTTGTCAGGGCTTAGGTGGATTTTGGGTCGACGGTTTCAGAGTGGTCGGGCAGTTTTTTCAATTTCTTGCTATAATTGGTGTTTTTTTCTGTTGCAGGTACGTGCGGGGACGTCGGGCAAAGGTGAACCAGCCACGGGATGTGCAGAAACAAGCCAGGTGTTGGAGGAAATTTGAAAAAACGCGCAAAATCACCCTAAAACGCACAAAATTTTCGGAAAATTGAAGTTTTTGGAAGATTTTTCTATGACACGTGAATAAATGCAGTCGCTCAGTAGATAGAGCGCCGCGAGCCGCTAATTATGATGTGCCACACGGCTATATTCACTTGAAGAAAAAGTCAAGAAAAATCTTTTTTTTGGTTTTTCCTAAGACAAAAGTACGTTTTCTAGCGTAAAACAATTAAATAATAACTTTCTACTACCGAAAACGATACAATGCGATAGGGGGCGCAACCAGCGCGATAGGCACTACTTAAAAAGCAGTCAGAAACTAATAATTTAGATAAAAGAAGTATTTTAAAGCCAAATAATTATAAAATTTTACAAGTCTTTAAGAAAATGCGAAAAAGGTCAAAAAATCACGTTTTTTTATATAAAACGCGTGTCTTATTAAGGTATTATCGCACAATAGGCACCGAGACGCTTAATTTGATATATCGCATGCGACTGTAAGTCAACAAATAAAAGTCGGTATTTGTATGAAGTATGTAAATTTGTCAGGGCTTAGGTGGATTTTGGGTCGACGGTTTCAGAGTGGTCGGGCAGTTTTTTCAATTTCTTGCTATAATTGGTGTTTTTTTCTGTTGCAGGTACGTGCGGGGACGTCGGGCAAAGGTGAACCAGCCACGGGATGTGCAGAAACAAGCCAGGTGTTGGAGGAAATTTGAAAAAACGCGCAAAATCACCCTAAAACGCACAAAATTTTCGGAAAATTGAAGTTTTTGGAAGATTTTTCTATGACACGTGAATAAATGCAGTCGCTCAGTAGATAGAGCGCCGCGAGCCGCTAATTATGATGTGCCACACGGCTATATTCACTTGAAGAAAAAGTCAAGAAAAATCTTTTTTTTGGTTTTTCCTAAGACAAAAGTACGTTTTCTAGCGTAAAACAATTAAATAATAACTTTCTACTACCGAAAACGATACAATGCGATAGGGGGGCGCAACCAGCGCGATAGGCACTACTTAAAAAGCAGTCAGAAACTAATAATTTAGATAAAAGAAGTATTTTAAAGCCAAATAATTATAAAATTTTACAAGTCTTTAAGAAAATGCGAAAAAGGTCAAAAAATCACGTTTTTTATATAAAACGCGTGTCTTATTAAGGTATTATCGCACAATAGGCACCGAGACGCTTAATTTGATATATCGCATGCGACTGTAAGTCAACAAATAAAAGTCGGTATTTGTATGAAGTATGTAAATTTGTCAGGGCTTAGGTGGATTTTGGGTCGACGGTTTCAGAGTGGTCGGGCAGTTTTTTCAATTTCTTGCTATAATTGGTGTTTTTTCTGTTGCAGGTACGTGCGGGGACGTCGGGCAAAGGTGAACCAGCCACGGGATGTGCAGAAACAAGCCAGGTGTTGGAGGAAATTTGAAAAAAACGCGCAAAATCACCCTAAAACGCACAAAATTTTCGGAAAATTGAAGTTTTTGGAAGATTTTTTCTATGACACGTGAATAAATGCAGTCGCTCAGTAGATAGAGCGCCGCGAGCCGCTAATTATGATGTGCCACACGGCTATATTCACTTGAAGAAAAAGTCAAGAAAAATCTTTTTTTTTGGTTTTTCCTAAGACAAAAGTACGTTTTCTAGCGTAAAACAATTAAATAATAACTTTCTACTACCGAAAACGATACAATGCGATAGGGGGCGCAACCAGCGCGATAGGCACTACTTAAAAAGCAGTCAGAAACTAATAATTTAGATAAAAGAAGTATTTTAAAGCCAAATAATTATAAAATTTTACAAGTCTTTAAGAAAATGCGAAAAAGGTCAAAAAAATCACGTTTTTTATATAAAACGCGTGTCTTATTAAGGTATTATCGCACAATAGGCACCGAGACGCTTAATTTGATATATCGCATGCGACTGTAAGTCAACAAATAAAAGTCGGTATTTGTATGAAGTATGTAAATTTGTCAGGGGCTTAGGTGGATTTTGGGTCGACGGTTTCAGAGTGGTCGGGCAGTTTTTTCAATTTCTTGCTATAATTGGTGTTTTTTCTGTTGCAGGTACGTGCGGGGACGTCGGGCAAAGGTGAACCAGCCACGGGATGTGCAGAAACAAGCCAGGTGTTGGAGGAAATTTGAAAAAACGCGCAAAATCACCCTAAAACGCACAAAATTTTCGGAAAATTGAAGTTTTTGGAAGATTTTTCTATGACACGTGAATAAATGCAGTCGCTCAGTAGATAGAGCGCCGCGAGCCGCTAATTATGATGTGCCACACGGCTATATTCACTTGAAGAAAAAGTCAAGAAAAATCTTTTTTTTTGGTTTTTCCTAAGACAAAAGTACGTTTTCTAGCGTAAAACAATTAAATAATAACTTTCTACTACCGAAAACGATACAATGCGATAGGGGGCGCAACCAGCGCGATAGGCACTACTTAAAAAGCAGTCAGAAACTAATAATTTAGATAAAAGAAGTATTTTAAAGCCAAATAATTATAAAATTTTACAAGTCTTTAAGAAAATGCGAAAAAGGTCAAAAAATCACGTTTTTTATATAAAACGCGTGTCTTATTAAGGTATTATCGCACAATAGGCACCGAGACGCTTAATTTGATATATCGCATGCGACTGTAAGTCAACAAATAAAAGTCGGTATTTGTATGAAGTATGTAAATTTGTCAGGGCTTAGGTGGATTTTGGGTCGACGGTTTCAGAGTGGTCGGGCAGTTTTTTCAATTTCTTGCTATAATTGGTGTTTTTTCTGTTGCAGGTACGTGCGGGGACGTCGGGCAAAGGTGAACCAGCCACGGGATGTGCAGAAACAAGCCAGGTGTTGGAGGAAATTTGAAAAAAACGCGCAAAATCACCCTAAAACGCACAAAATTTTCGGAAAATTGAAGTTTTTTGGAAGATTTTTCTATGACACGTGAATAAATGCAGTCGCTCAGTAGATAGAGCGCCGCGAGCCGCTAATTATGATGTGCCACACGGCTATATTCACTTGAAGAAAAAGTCAAGAAAAATCTTTTTTTTGGTTTTTCCTAAGACAAAAGTACGTTTTCTAGCGTAAAACAATTAAATAATAACTTTCTACTACCGAAAACGATACAATGCGATAGGGGGCGCAACCAGCGCGATAGGCACTACTTAAAAAGCAGTCAGAAACTAATAATTTAGATAAAAGAAGTATTTTAAAGCCAAATAATTATAAAATTTTACAAGTCTTTAAGAAAATGCGAAAAAGGTCAAAAAATCACGTTTTTTATATAAAACGCGTGTCTTATTAAGGTATTATCGCACAATAGGCACCGAGACGCTTAATTTGATATATCGCATGCGACTGTAAGTCAACAAATAAAAGTCGGTATTTGTATGAAGTATGTAAATTTGTCAGGGCTTAGGTGGATTTTGGGTCGACGGTTTCAGAGTGGTCGGGCAGTTTTTTCAATTTCTTGCTATAATTGGTGTTTTTTCTGTTGCAGGTACGTGCGGGGACGTCGGGCAAAGGTGAACCAGCCACGGGATGTGCAGAAACAAGCCAGGTGTTGGAGGAAATTTGAAAAAACGCGCAAAATCACCCTAAAACGCACAAAATTTTCGGAAAATTGAAGTTTTTGGAAGATTTTTCTATGACACGTGAATAAATGCAGTCGCTCAGTAGATAGAGCGCCGCGAGCCGCTAATTATGATGTGCCACACGGCTATATTCACTTGAAGAAAAAGTCAAGAAAAATCTTTTTTTTTGGTTTTTCCTAAGACAAAAGTACGTTTTCTAGCGTAAAACAATTAAATAATAACTTTCTACTACCGAAAACGATACAATGCGATAGGGGGGCGCAACCAGCGCGATAGGCACTACTTAAAAAGCAGTCAGAAACTAATAATTTAGATAAAAGAAGTATTTTAAAGCCAAATAATTATAAAATTTTACAAGTCTTTAAGAAAATGCGAAAAAGGTCAAAAAATCACGTTTTTTATATAAAACGCGTGTCTTATTAAGGTATTATCGCACAATAGGCACCGAGACGCTTAATTTGATATATCGCATGCGACTGTAAGTCAACAAATAAAAGTCGGTATTTGTATGAAGTATGTAAATTTGTCAGGGCTTAGGTGGATTTTGGGTCGACGGTTTCAGAGTGGTCGGGCAGTTTTTTCAATTTCTTGCTATAATTGGTGTTTTTTCTGTTGCAGGTACGTGCGGGGACGTCGGGCAAAGGTGAACCAGCCACGGGATGTGCAGAAACAAGCCAGGTGTTGGAGGAAATTTGAAAAAACGCGCAAAATCACCCTAAAACGCACAAAATTTTCGGAAAATTGAAGTTTTTGGAAGATTTTTCTATGACACGTGAATAAATGCAGTCGCTCAGTAGATAGAGCGCCGCGAGCCGCTAATTATGATGTGCCACACGGCTATATTCACTTGAAGAAAAAGTCAAGAAAAATCTTTTTTTTTGGTTTTTCCTAAGACAAAAGTACGTTTTTCTAGCGTAAAACAATTAAATAATAACTTTCTACTACCGAAAACGATACAATGCGATAGGGGGCGCAACCAGCGCGATAGGCACTACTTAAAAAGCAGTCAGAAACTAATAATTTAGATAAAAGAAGTATTTTAAAGCCAAATAATTATAAAATTTTACAAGTCTTTAAGAAAATGCGAAAAAAGGTCAAAAAATCACGTTTTTTTATATAAAACGCGTGTCTTATTAAGGTATTATCGCACAATAGGCACCGAGACGCTTAATTTGATATATCGCATGCGACTGTAAGTCAACAAATAAAAGTCGGTATTTGTATGAAGTATGTAAATTTGTCAGGGCTTAGGTGGATTTTGGGTCGACGGTTTCAGAGTGGTCGGGCAGTTTTTTCAATTTCTTGCTATAATTGGTGTTTTTTCTGTTGCAGGTACGTGCGGGGACGTCGGGCAAAGGTGAACCAGCCACGGGATGTGCAGAAACAAGCCAGGTGTTGGAGGAAATTTGAAAAAAACGCGCAAAATCACCCTAAAACGCACAAAATTTTCGGAAAATTGAAGTTTTTGGAAGATTTTTCTATGACACGTGAATAAATGCAGTCGCTCAGTAGATAGAGCGCCGCGAGCCGCTAATTATGATGTGCCACACGGCTATATTCACTTGAAGAAAAAGTCAAGAAAAATCTTTTTTTTTGGTTTTTCCTAAGACAAAAGTACGTTTTCTAGCGTAAAACAATTAAATAATAACTTTCTACTACCGAAAACGATACAATGCGATAGGGGGCGCAACCAGCGCGATAGGCACTACTTAAAAAGCAGTCAGAAACTAATAATTTAGATAAAAGAAGTATTTTAAAGCCAAATAATTATAAAATTTTACAAGTCTTTAAGAAAATGCGAAAAAGGTCAAAAAATCACGTTTTTTATATAAAACGCGTGTCTTATTAAGGTATTATCGCACAATAGGCACCGAGACGCTTAATTTGATATATCGCATGCGACTGTAAGTCAACAAATAAAAGTCGGTATTTGTATGAAGTATGTAAATTTGTCAGGGCTTAGGTGGATTTTGGGTCGACGGTTTCAGAGTGGTCGGGCAGTTTTTTCAATTTCTTGCTATAATTGGTGTTTTTTCTGTTGCAGGTACGTGCGGGGACGTCGGGCAAAGGTGAACCAGCCACGGGATGTGCAGAAACAAGCCAGGTGTTGGAGGAAATTTGAAAAAACGCGCAAAATCACCCTAAAACGCACAAAATTTTCGGAAAATTGAAGTTTTTGGAAGATTTTTCTATGACACGTGAATAAATGCAGTCGCTCAGTAGATAGAGCGCCGCGAGCCGCTAATTATGATGTGCCACACGGCTATATTCACTTGAAGAAAAAGTCAAGAAAAATCTTTTTTTTGGTTTTTCCTAAGACAAAAGTACGTTTTCTAGCGTAAAACAATTAAATAATAACTTTCTACTACCGAAAACGATACAATGCGATAGGGGGCGCAACCAGCGCGATAGGCACTACTTAAAAAGCAGTCAGAAACTAATAATTTAGATAAAAGAAGTATTTTAAAGCCAAATAATTATAAAATTTTACAAGTCTTTAAGAAAATGCGAAAAAGGTCAAAAAATCACGTTTTTTATATAAAACGCGTGTCTTATTAAGGTATTATCGCACAATAGGCACCGAGACGCTTAATTTGATATATCGCATGCGACTGTAAGTCAACAAATAAAAGTCGGTATTTGTATGAAGTATGTAAATTTGTCAGGGCTTAGGTGGATTTTGGGTCGACGGTTTCAGAGTGGTCGGGCAGTTTTTTCAATTTCTTGCTATAATTGGTGTTTTTTCTGTTGCAGGTACGTGCGGGGACGTCGGGCAAAGGTGAACCAGCCACGGGATGTGCAGAAACAAGCCAGGTGTTGGAGGAAATTTGAAAAAACGCGCAAAATCACCCTAAAACGCACAAAATTTTCGGAAAATTGAAGTTTTTGGAAGATTTTTCTATGACACGTGAATAAATGCAGTCGCTCAGTAGATAGAGCGCCGCGAGCCGCTAATTATGATGTGCCACACGGCTATATTCACTTGAAGAAAAAGTCAAGAAAAATCTTTTTTTTGGTTTTTCCTAAGACAAAAGTACGTTTTCTAGCGTAAAACAATTAAATAATAACTTTCTACTACCGAAAACGATACAATGCGATAGGGGGCGCAACCAGCGCGATAGGCACTACTTAAAAAGCAGTCAGAAACTAATAATTTAGATAAAAGAAGTATTTTAAAGCCAAATAATTATAAAATTTTACAAGTCTTTAAGAAAATGCGAAAAAGGTCAAAAAATCACGTTTTTTATATAAAACGCGTGTCTTATTAAGGTATTATCGCACAATAGGCACCGAGACGCTTAATTTGATATATCGCATGCGACTGTAAGTCAACAAATAAAAGTCGGTATTTGTATGAAGTATGTAAATTTGTCAGGGCTTAGGTGGATTTTGGGTCGACGGTTTCAGAGTGGTCGGGCAGTTTTTTCAATTTCTTGCTATAATTGGTGTTTTTTCTGTTGCAGGTACGTGCGGGGACGTCGGGCAAAGGTGAACCAGCCACGGGATGTGCAGAAACAAGCCAGGTGTTGGAGGAAATTTGAAAAAACGCGCAAAATCACCCTAAAACGCACAAAATTTTCGGAAAATTGAAGTTTTTGGAAGATTTTTCTATGACACGTGAATAAATGCAGTCGCTCAGTAGATAGAGCGCCGCGAGCCGCTAATTATGATGTGCCACACGGCTATATTCACTTGAAGAAAAAGTCAAGAAAAATCTTTTTTTTGGTTTTTCCTAAGACAAAAGTACGTTTTCTAGCGTAAAACAATTAAATAATAACTTTCTACTACCGAAAACGATACAATGCGATAGGGGGCGCAACCAGCGCGATAGGCACTACTTAAAAAGCAGTCAGAAACTAATAATTTAGATAAAAGAAGTATTTTAAAGCCAAATAATTATAAAATTTTACAAGTCTTTAAGAAAATGCGAAAAAGGTCAAAAAATCACGTTTTTTATATAAAACGCGTGTCTTATTAAGGTATTATCGCACAATAGGCACCGAGACGCTTAATTTGATATATCGCATGCGACTGTAAGTCAACAAATAAAAGTCGGTATTTGTATGAAGTATGTAAATTTGTCAGGGCTTAGGTGGATTTTGGGTCGACGGTTTCAGAGTGGTCGGGCAGTTTTTTCAATTTCTTGCTATAATTGGTGTTTTTTCTGTTGCAGGTACGTGCGGGGACGTCGGGCAAAGGTGAACCAGCCACGGGATGTGCAGAAACAAGCCAGGTGTTGGAGGAAATTTGAAAAAACGCGCAAAATCACCCTAAAACGCACAAAATTTTCGGAAAATTGAAGTTTTTGGAAGATTTTTCTATGACACGTGAATAAATGCAGTCGCTCAGTAGATAGAGCGCCGCGAGCCGCTAATTATGATGTGCCACACGGCTATATTCACTTGAAGAAAAAGTCAAGAAAAATCTTTTTTTTGGTTTTTCCTAAGACAAAAGTACGTTTTCTAGCGTAAAACAATTAAATAATAACTTTCTACTACCGAAAACGATACAATGCGATAGGGGGCGCAACCAGCGCGATAGGCACTACTTAAAAAGCAGTCAGAAACTAATAATTTAGATAAAAGAAGTATTTTAAAGCCAAATAATTATAAAATTTTACAAGTCTTTAAGAAAATGCGAAAAAGGTCAAAAAAATCACGTTTTTTTATATAAAACGCGTGTCTTATTAAGGTATTATCGCACAATAGGCACCGAGACGCTTAATTTGATATATCGCATGCGACTGTAAGTCAACAAATAAAAGTCGGTATTTGTATGAAGTATGTAAATTTGTCAGGGCTTAGGTGGATTTTGGGTCGACGGTTTCAGAGTGGTCGGGCAGTTTTTTTCAATTTCTTGCTATAATTGGTGTTTTTTCTGTTGCAGGTACGTGCGGGGACGTCGGGCAAAGGTGAACCAGCCACGGGATGTGCAGAAACAAGCCAGGTGTTGGAGGAAATTTGAAAAAAACGCGCAAAATCACCCTAAAACGCACAAAATTTTCGGAAAATTGAAGTTTTTGGAAGATTTTTCTATGACACGTGAATAAATGCAGTCGCTCAGTAGATAGAGCGCCGCGAGCCGCTAATTATGATGTGCCACACGGCTATATTCACTTGAAGAAAAAGTCAAGAAAAATCTTTTTTTTGGTTTTTCCTAAGACAAAAGTACGTTTTCTAGCGTAAAACAATTAAATAATAACTTTCTACTACCGAAAACGATACAATGCGATAGGGGGCGCAACCAGCGCGATAGGCACTACTTAAAAAGCAGTCAGAAACTAATAATTTAGATAAAAGAAGTATTTTAAAGCCAAATAATTATAAAATTTTACAAGTCTTTAAGAAAATGCGAAAAAGGTCAAAAAATCACGTTTTTTATATAAAACGCGTGTCTTATTAAGGTATTATCGCACAATAGGCACCGAGACGCTTAATTTGATATATCGCATGCGACTGTAAGTCAACAAATAAAAGTCGGTATTTGTATGAAGTATGTAAATTTGTCAGGGCTTAGGTGGATTTTGGGTCGACGGTTTCAGAGTGGTCGGGCAGTTTTTTCAATTTCTTGCTATAATTGGTGTTTTTTTCTGTTGCAGGTACGTGCGGGGACGTCGGGCAAAGGTGAACCAGCCACGGGATGTGCAGAGAACAAGCCAGGTGTTGGAGGAAATTTGAAAAAACGCGCAAAATCACCCTAAAACGCACAAAATTTTCGGAAAATTGAAGTTTTTGGAAGATTTTTCTATGACACGTGAATAAATGCAGTCGCTCAGTAGATAGAGCGCCGCGAGCCGCTAATTATGATGTGCCACACGGCTATATTCACTTGAAGAAAAAGTCAAGAAAAATCTTTTTTTTGGTTTTTCCTAAGACAAAAGTACGTTTTCTAGCGTAAAACAATTAAATAATAACTTTCTACTACCGAAAACGATACAATGCGATAGGGGGCGCAACCAGCGCGATAGGCACTACTTAAAAAGCAGTCAGAAACTAATAATTTAGATAAAAGAAGTATTTTAAAGCCAAATAATTATAAAATTTTACAAGTCTTTAAGAAAATGCGAAAAAGGTCAAAAAATCACGTTTTTTATATAAAACGCGTGTCTTATTAAGGTATTATCGCACAATAGGCACCGAGACGCTTAATTTGATATATCGCATGCGACTGTAAGTCAACAAATAAAAGTCGGTATTTGTATGAAGTATGTAAATTTGTCAGGGCTTAGGTGGATTTTGGGTCGACGGTTTCAGAGTGGTCGGGCAGTTTTTTCAATTTCTTGCTATAATTGGTGTTTTTTCTGTTGCAGGTACGTGCGGGGACGTCGGGCAAAGGTGAACCAGCCACGGGATGTGCAGAAACAAGCCAGGTGTTGGAGGAAATTTGAAAAAACGCGCAAAATCACCCTAAAACGCACAAAATTTTCGGAAAATTGAAGTTTTTGGAAGATTTTTTCTATGACACGTGAATAAATGCAGTCGCTCAGTAGATAGAGCGCCGCGAGCCGCTAATTATGATGTGCCACACGGCTATATTCACTTGAAGAAAAAGTCAAGAAAAATCTTTTTTTTGGTTTTTCCTAAGACAAAAGTACGTTTTCTAGCGTAAAACAATTAAATAATAACTTTCTACTACCGAAAACGATACAATGCGATAGGGGGCGCAACCAGCGCGATAGGCACTACTTAAAAAGCAGTCAGAAACTAATAATTTAGATAAAAGAAGTATTTTAAAGCCAAATAATTATAAAATTTTACAAGTCTTTAAGAAAATGCGAAAAAGGTCAAAAAATCACGTTTTTTATATAAAACGCGTGTCTTATTAAGGTATTATCGCACAATAGGCACCGAGACGCTTAATTTGATATATCGCATGCGACTGTAAGTCAACAAATAAAAGTCGGTATTTGTATGAAGTATGTAAATTTGTCAGGGCTTAGGTGGATTTTGGGTCGACGGTTTCAGAGTGGTCGGGCAGTTTTTTCAATTTCTTGCTATAATTGGTGTTTTTTCTGTTGCAGGTACGTGCGGGGACGTCGGGCAAAGGTGAACCAGCCACGGGATGTGCAGAAACAAGCCAGGTGTTGGAGGAAATTTGAAAAAACGCGCAAAATCACCCTAAAACGCACAAAATTTTCGGAAAATTGAAGTTTTTGGAAGATTTTTCTATGACACGTGAATAAATGCAGTCGCTCAGTAGATAGAGCGCCGCGAGCCGCTAATTATGATGTGCCACACGGCTATATTCACTTGAAGAAAAAGTCAAGAAAAATCTTTTTTTTGGTTTTTCCTAAGACAAAAGTACGTTTTCTAGCGTAAAACAATTAAATAATAACTTTCTACTACCGAAAACGATACAATGCGATAGGGGGGCGCAACCAGCGCGATAGGCACTACTTAAAAAGCAGTCAGAAACTAATAATTTAGATAAAAGAAGTATTTTAAAGCCAAATAATTATAAAATTTTACAAGTCTTTAAGAAAATGCGAAAAAGGTCAAAAAATCACGTTTTTTTATATAAAACGCGTGTCTTATTAAGGTATTATCGCACAATAGGCACCGAGACGCTTAATTTGATATATCGCATGCGACTGTAAGTCAACAAATAAAAGTCGGTATTTGTATGAAGTATGTAAATTTGTCAGGGCTTAGGTGGATTTTGGGTCGACGGTTTCAGAGTGGTCGGGCAGTTTTTTCAATTTCTTGCTATAATTGGTGTTTTTTTCTGTTGCAGGTACGTGCGGGGACGTCGGGCAAAGGTGAACCAGCCACGGGATGTGCAGAAACAAGCCAGGTGTTGGAGGAAATTTGAAAAAACGCGCAAAATCACCCTAAAACGCACAAAATTTTCGGAAAATTGAAGTTTTTGGAAGATTTTTCTATGACACGTGAATAAATGCAGTCGCTCAGTAGATAGAGCGCCGCGAGCCGCTAATTATGATGTGCCACACGGCTATATTCACTTGAAGAAAAAGTCAAGAAAAATCTTTTTTTTGGTTTTTCCTAAGACAAAAGTACGTTTTCTAGCGTAAAACAATTAAATAATAACTTTCTACTACCGAAAACGATACAATGCGATAGGGGGCGCAACCAGCGCGATAGGCACTACTTAAAAAGCAGTCAGAAACTAATAATTTAGATAAAAGAAGTATTTTAAAGCC